>CM055121.1:134537528-136937528 GCA_029206835.1 Rana muscosa | reverse complement strand
ACTACTGGTTAAACAATCCTGTGGCAGGGGATTATCCAGGAGTTTCCACTTTTCACTCAAGTCTGTGGCAGAGACATTGTCCGTTATCACTCAAGTCTGTGGCAGAGACATTGTCCGTTATCACTCAAGTCTGTGGCAGAGACTTTGTCCGTGCTTCATACCGGCTGCTAAGTCGGTGTGAGAGGCCTATCCGGTAGTGGCAAGAACCAGAGGTAGAGAGCTGTGTCATCTGGATTCAAGAATCGCATTAGTGATCTGAAAGAAACCAAGGTATCTGAACTTCCCCTAACCCTCTATCCCCTACCTGAAGTTGTGTAATAAAGCAATTGAGAAAAAGACTGAAGTGACTGGCAATCACCTTTTTCACAACTACTAACATAGACTCTTAAGTTCTGGGACGGTGAAGTGTGGGGTAACGGCAGGACCCAAAATTAATCCAGCAGCTCCTTTAGGGGTATCGCTACATATAATGCAGTGTGTTTATCCCCTTTAAAATAGTTTTTATCATTTTTTCTTCTGCCAGTGGGTTTATTCGTTTTCCACTACCTGTAATACTGTAACAATGCTGTTCATTCTGCAGTAAAAATGAGCAGCAGCGTTATTACACAATCCAAGGAAATGCTGCTCTTAAAGCAGTTGTATATCCTTTTTTTTTACTTTACTATAATAAGGCTTACCTGTAGGTAAAAAGAATATCTCCTAAACGTGCACCGTTTAGGAGATATTCCCCTTGCAATGAGCCCCTGACTTCAGCGGCGCATGCGCTCCGGGTATTCTAGGCTGAAAGTCCGGCAGACGCCGGACCTTGCCGGAAAGAAGTCTCCCACGTGCATGCGTGGGAGTGACGACATCACGGCTCCGGCCACTCACAGCGCCGGAGCCGCGATACCCGGAAGACACGCCGAGGCAAGATGTCAGCTCCCTCGGCATGGACTGGGATCACCTGCAACGCCTCGTTCTAAGGTAAGTATTTCATAATGAGTTAGTATGCGGTGCATACTAGCTCATTATGCCTTTTGCCTTACAGGTTAGAAAAAAAAAAAAATTGGCAGGTATACAACCGCTTTAAATGAATTTATCCTTTCTGCCATGCTGAAATCAGACTATATCCAACATATATGGTTACAAAAATGTTTACTAGCAATAAAGTCTAAATATTGCCACCAACCATTCTATAGTTTATTCCATAAAGATTTTTTTTGTCTTTCCTGTCCCATGGTATTTGAATAGACACTAATTTATAGTGTATTTCCACCTCTAAAGGCAAGAGACTATGGGTTTGATTTACTAACGGAAAATAGACTGTGCACTTTGCCCTTTGCAAGTGCAGTTGCTCCAAAGCTTAGTAAATCAGCAGAAGCTCTGCTGACTTCCATTATGCAATCATGTGCAAGCAAAAATCCTGTTTGTTTTAAATTTTCCTTACATGTGATTGGGTAGTCTTTGAGAGAGACAGAACATACCTATAAATATTAAAAAAAAACAACCTTTCAAATGTTTTTTTGGAGCAGATTTCTATTTTTTTTAAAAGCTTGCAATGTGCAATTAGGGGACAGATTGTGGGTTATTTCTTTGAACCACTAACGGACCTCCCCATGTACATATACTGTGAGGGGAAGGCTGTTCTGTGTCACATACATGTACGTGATCCAACATTTCCAGGTAAGAGGCGTGCGCGACCCGCCACCCCATCTTTGCTGCCATTCGGTACAGCACAAGTCAGTCAGCAGGTCCCAGCCAATGGTTTATGGTCGGGACCTGATGATCCGCTTAGTGAATAACAGCCCAGAACCCTGTGTTTTCTAACAACACAGGGCTCTGTACAGAAAGCAGCAATGTGGCTGTTTTTTTCTCCCACTTTTTTCTGCCACTAACCTTATGACACCCACCCCCCCTCGATCGCCGCTAAGCTGGCTCACCCGTTGCCCACCAGGCCAGCCCCGCACTTACCTTTATACCTACGTCTCTCTCCCCGACTCCTGGCCCGAGTCCTGGCAGTCTCCTCCCGGCCAATCAGGAGTCCTGGAATCCGGCCAATTGGGTCTTAGGACTCCCCGTCAATCAGGGCCCGACGGTTGCTTCTCCTACCGGCCAATCAGGACATAGAACTCACGGCCAATCGGGTCTAGGGACCCGCTTCCTGATTGGCCTGGAGGAGAAACAGGAAGACATTAGTGAATATTAATTTGTTAATGTCACTCAACTGGGTGGGCTCTGTGCTCTGCGCCCCGAGCCCACCCTTTTTTTAAGCCAATTAGTGCCTCAGGCTCTAATCATGTGCTTCCAAAAAAAAAACTGTTGAAATCCATGCGTCCGGCGCCACCCTGCATGTAGATTAGGGGACGGGAGCTTGGTTTAGGGGAGCAGCACGCATGCGAGAGATGGGAGGGGGGGGTGCTGCCGCGGGACATTGGCAAGCATTGCCAGCATTGGACACCAAGTTGTTGAGCAGTGGGGGGTGCTACCGCTACCACATTGACGAATGTCTTACCTCCTGCAAACCAAGCAGCTGCTTGGTTTGCCTGTCCTGTTCCGACGCCCCTGAGTCCCACTATAAGTTGCTCATCACCGCCATTACTAGTATAACAAAAAAAGAGAAAGAAAGAAAATTCCAGTATATTTACCATTATTTGTAGACTCTATAACTTTCACGCAAACTATAACTTTATATGAATATACACCTGTTGTTTTTTTTTTTTTTTTTTACCAAAGACATGTAGTAGAATAAATTTGGCCTACATTTATGAAGAAATGTGTTTTTTATTATTTTTTATTTATTGGATATGTTTTATAGCAGAAAGTAAAAAATACTGTTTTTTTTAACATTTTCCATCTTTTTTGTTTATATAATAAAAAATAAAAACCCAGTGGTGATCAAATACCAGCAGTAGAAAGCTATATTTGTGAAAAGAAAATTATATTAATTTAATTTGGGTACAGCGTTGCATGACCGTGCAATTACCAGTTAAAGAAGTGCAGTGCTAAATAGCAAAAAATGGCCTGGTCGTGAAGGGGGTAAAACCTCCCAGAGCTTAAGTGGTTAAAGTGCATTAACATACAATGTACCACCCAAGCCATGAGATCTTTAACCCTTTGTTAGAGCAGACAGTGTACACAACTAGTTTCCAACTGATAACAAGATAAGCCAACACAGTACAGACAGTGTTAAGGCAGAATAAACATAACTCCCCAGCCCCCTCCTTAATATCGCATTGAAGGAAAAAGCTAGGTAGGATTTTTCAGCAATGAAAAAGGTAAGCAGCATTTTTTTTAATATTATGCTTTGTGAATGGGAATATGTAAGAAATATCAAATATCATGTGGCTGCAAACGTGGAAATACACTTAAATTTAGCAGAGATTCTTTGTTGTAACTGGACTGGACTGTGGAATCCTGGTAACTTCCCAGAGTCCAATTCCAACACTCAGTGACCTGTTTCATTCATTCCATAATTATTTGGCTAGGACTATTAAAGTTTTGGTGTATTTTTTCATGCTTGAGGTCATGATTGTAGCTAATAAAAAAAAAGTATCACAGACAGTACTCAATGGTATTTCCTTTGTAACCTTCATAATTTAGAGTGAATAAATAAAATAACTATCGGAGTATAGGAATTGGCCTGTATGTCCCAAATGCCACAGTCAGTCACTATTAAGATGTACTGTTGTACTGTGAATACTTCTGTTGCTGCACTGTACAAATCTGACTTCCAAAAAGCAATACCAGTAATAGGAGACCCAACTTTCGGCAAGACGAAATAGATGGCCTTTGCATTCACCTTTTTAATACTTTGGAATGAACTGAAGATCACGTAGAGAAATTTTATCTTCATATATAGTAAAACCTATTTTTCACCTATGTGTATTCCCTTTTAGTAAAGGACCCTAAAACCAGCTCACCAAAGAGGAATGGCAAGTTACCCCATTATCTAAGCTGCACATAAACCTCCCCAGTTCCTAAACCATCTACTACTGTTGAGGGTGAGACTTGTCCCTTTAATACCCCACCAAAAATAAATGGCAAGTTACCCTTTATCTAAACTGCAAATAAACCTCTCTAAATCCCATATTATGTACTAGTGGTGAGGGTGAGATGGGCTCCATTAACATCCACCACAAGGGGATTGCAAGTTACCTAAGCTGCACACAGACCTCTCCAATTCTCACACCACCTACTAGTGGAAGTGTTAATTTTGGCAGCAAATTTCGATTTAGTTTTAGTCTAATGCCGCGTACACACGACCATTTTTCATTAAGAGAAAAATGAAATTTTTTAGATTGGTCGTGAAAAACGGTCGTGTGTATGCTCCATAGCATTATTCGAGACAAGAAAACTGCCCGAAAAAAAATTAGAACTTGCTCTATTTTTTCCTGTCGTTTTTTATGTTGTTCTTTTTCACGTCGTAAAAAACGGTCGTGTGTACGCTTTTACGAGGGGAAAAAAAACGTGCATGCTCAGAATCAAGTATGAGACAGGAGCGCTCATTCTGGTAAAACTAGCGTTCAGAATGGAGATAGCACATTCGTCACGCTGTAACAGACTGAAGAGCACGAGGCTGAAAAGCGCGAATCGTCACTCACCAAACTTTACTAACGCGAGGATCAGCAAATGCAGCCCAAAGGGTGGCGCCATTCGAATGGAACTACCCCTTTATAGTGCCGTCGTACGTGTTGTACGTCACTGTGCTTTGCTCGAGCATTTTTTTTCATGAACGTGTGTATGCAAGGCTTGAGAGGAATCACGACGAGAAAAACGTTGTTTTTTTGCATGACATGAATAACGGTCGTGTGTACGCGGCATTAGTCTTAGGACTAAAATTTTAGTTTTATTCCCATTTTAGTCTTCTGCAATTGTTTTTGTTTTAGTCGTATTTAGTCGACTGAATCTCCAGGACATTTTAGTCATCTAAAATCTAATGGGTTTAGTTAAATTGTAATGCAGTATTTAAGCATTTCTCTACAATTTCCAAACTCATTATATACTGCTGGAGTGAAAAATCTCATATGTTATTATTTATGTTATAGAGGTATGAACAACACTACAGACCAGTGTTAATTTTGGTGTCAAATTTCAATTTAGTTTTAGTCTAATGCCGCGTACACACGCTCGGAATTTCCGACAACAAATGTTCGATGGGAGCTTTTTGTCGGAAATTCCGACCATGTGTAGGCCTCATCGGACATTTTCTGTCGGAATTTCCGACAACAAATATTTGAGAGCTGGTTCTCAAATTTTCCGACAACAAAATTCGTTCTCGTAAATTCCGAGCGTGCGTAGACAATTCCGACGCACAAAATTCCACGCATGCTCTGATTAAAAATGGCATTTTAGTTTTAGTCCGATTTTAGTCTTTTGACTAAAATGCCATTTTTGTTTTAGTCGTATTTAAGTCATCTCAATTTTTTTAGTTTTAGTCGTATTTTAGTAGACTAAAATGGTATTAAGTTAGTCGATTAGAATGTTTTAGTCGGTTTTAGTCGACAAAATTAACACTGACTAGTGGTGAGGGTGAGATGGACCCTTTTTACATTCCAAAAGATAATGGCACCTTATCTAACCTACAGATACATTTCTCTAATTCCAAACAAACAATCTATTAGTGCACTGGCTAGGCTGAGTGGAAGAGGAAGCCCCCTCTTAACCAACCTGGTACTGAAGGAATTACAGACTAATAATAGACTGAGTCTATCTGCCATCAATGAGAATACTGGTGCTATGCTTGGTATTCCAGGCTGGTATCTCTCTTCTTTCTTGCATGAAATAATTCAGGGATGGCTGTTTTGCACTTCAGAAACAGTATGCATTTGTTTCATAATGAAGTCTGTTTCAAGTTTTTAGAACAACTGAATCATTTGATTTAATATATATTCCAACATCTGAAAATGATAATTAAAATATGTTAGCTTTGAATATTATCATCAGCAGCATCCAGAATTTCTATTAAAGAACAAATAATGTTGTAATCCTATTGTTCTATTTTCTTCACGCTGTATTCCCCATATAAATAAAACAATGTAGAGTAATGCAAGTAAAGGAGTCATTATACCTAAAGTGAGACAAAATAGTCAATGATCCATAAATATAGAAGGTGCTTAGTTGTAAATGAAAAGCACAATCTACTTTAACACTAATTACAGGCAAATGGGGATAGAGTGAAGTAATTTCACCAGTGCTAACTTACTAGACTGATAAATAAAGATCCATGAAGGACCTTTGCTTAGGGACCACAAATCCTGGGCAAGCACTATCGGTCATGACGGTAAATTCTGGATTGCAGAAGTTCTAAATCTGCATGTAATCCCCTCGATCAATGTATATACAGTAAAACCTTGGATTGCAAGCATAATTAGTTCGGAAGCATGCTTGTAATCCAAAGCACTTATATATCAAAGCAAATTTCCCCATAGGAAATAATGGAAACTCAGATGATTCGTTCCACAACCATTTATTCATAAGTCCTTCAGTTTATAGTCCGAATAAAAAGATTATAGCAATGTGATAGGTTGTGTAACCATAAAATGTCCATCTACAAATGGCCGCCTCCACAAGGGGATTATTAGCAAAATTCAGCAGAAGCTACAGAGTAAAAAAATTAGAAGAGAGGCGCCTTTAAGTGTAGCAATATGGTTACATTAACCTGCCTAGCGGTATACCCAAGTCTGGCTCGGAGTAAGATTTCAGTACCATTAGCGGTAACCCCGAGCCAGACTCAGGCTGCAACGCAGTATCCAGGCAAAGTTACTTACCTTGTCCCCTGGATCCTGCGATGTCTCCCTGCTGTGTCTGCGAGCTGTCTCCTCGCTCGATTCACACACAGTGCCGCCGAGCTCCATTCCCTGAGACGTTGCGGCGCACGGGGGCGGAGATCGGCGCCAAATTCAAAAAAGTAAAAACACAATACACATACAGTTAGTGATGAGCGGAACACCCCCGGGTTCGGTTCGCACCAGAACCCGCGAACGGACCGAAAGTTCGCACGAACATTAGAACCCTATTAAATACAATGGATGCGAACGTTCAAATTCTAAAGTGCTAATTATAACGACTATTATCCATGTTATTGTCCTAAACAGAGTTTGGGAACCCGGGTTCTGCACCAGGGGACATGTATCAATGCAAAAAGAAGTTTTAAAAACGGACGTTTTTCGGGAGCAGTCATTTTAATGATGCATAAAGTGAAAAAAAAAAGTCAAATATTCCTTTAAATATTGTACCTGGGGGGTGTCTAAAGTATGCCTGTGAAGTGCCACGTGTTTCCCGTGTTTAGAACTGTCCCTGCACAAAATTACATTTCTAAAGGAAAAAAAAGCAATTTAAAACTGCTTGCGGCTTTAATGTAATGTCTGGTCCCGGTAATATGGATGAAAATCTTTAAGAAAAATGGCATAGCTACCCCATCACCCCCCCCCCCCCTACCCCAGCCCATTACCAGCCCCTTTGGGTCTTGTATGGATATTAAGGGGAACCCCGCACACAAAATAAAAAAGGCCCTATATACTCTGAACAGCCGTATACAGGCGGTGCATACAAGACAGGGACTGTAGGTTTGTTCTTATGTAGAATCTGTTTGTAATTTTGAACAGCTACATTGTTTAAGTGTAGCTCCAGCCCAAATACCTATTTTTAAGCTTTTTGGAAAACATAGGGAAGGGTTATCACCCCTGTAACATTTGTTTTGCTGTCTGTGCCCCTGTTCAGAACATTTCACCTCACTTTGCGTCCTAATGACAACTGTTTTTGAAATGTGGTGTTTTTTATTGAAACAAGGATTGGTGATAAAGCATCAGTAGAGAGGAGACACCTTTCTCCCATATTAATTCTTACAGGAGAGAATTTTCCTTCCAAGGGGTAGATTTCCTCTCACTTCCTGTTGTCTTCTTCCGTTTGCAAGTAGTAGTCGTTTGTAAGTTGGATGTTTGAAAGTAGGGACCTGCCGTATATACTCTGCAGAAATTGGCCCCTTAGGTGTTGGTGTTGGCACAACACTGTAAGCACTCACAGTTACTCTTGGTGGGTGCTGGAACGCCCTGCTGTCAACTATTATATCAGGAATTGTAATAACATATAATTGTTGAACAGTGGTAGTAAAAATTGGGCCTTTGATGGTGGTGCTGGTGCCACAACACTGTAAGGCCTGACAGTTACTCTTGGTGGGCGCAGCAATGGGCCCTGCTGTGAATTATTAGATCAATAATTATAATTGCATGCCCCTGTTGAACAGGGGCTGAAAAATTGGGCCTTTGGTGGTGGTGGTGGTGGTGGTGGTGTTGACACAACACTGTAAGGCCTGACAGTTACTCTTGGTGGGCGCAGCAATGGGCCCTGCTGTGAATTATTAGATCAATAATTATAATTGCATGCCCCTGTTGAACAGGGGCTGAAAAATTGGGCCTTAGGCACTGGTGGCACAACACTGCAACCCCTCACAGATACTGTACTTGGAGCACAGCAATGAGGCCTGTTGCAAAGTATTGCATCAAAAATTGTAATTACACGCCCCTGTTAAACAGGGGCTGAAAAATTGGGCCTTAGCCACTGGTGGCGGCACCCATAAACCAAAATGATCTTCCAAGCTATCATCATTAATCGGATCATTGAGGAGGAGGAGGAGGATAGCCAGTCAACATAACAGCACAGGCACTCAGCATTAGCATCAGTCTTGAAGGGATGTGACATTTTAAAATCAATTAGTCTGTTATATCAGCATCAGGTGTGTGGTAGCTGGTGGTGATCCAAGACTGGTTCATCTTGATGAAAGTCAGTCGATCAACCGAGTCGGTGGACAGGCGCACCCTGTGATCCGTGACAAATCCTCCAGCAGCACTGAATGTGCGTTCTGAAAGAACGCTGGATGCAGGACAGGCCAGTAGCTCAATTGCATACTGTGCAAGCTCTGGCCAGTGATCCATCCTCAAGACCCAGTAAGACAGAGGATTTTCGGTGGGGAAGGTGTCCAAGTCTGACCTTGCCCCTAGGTATTCCTGCACCATGTATATCAGACACTGGCGATGGTTGCTGGAACCGATCATACTTTGGGGCTGCGGACTAAAGAATTGTCTGAACGCATCGGTCAGACGGCCACCTTCCCCACCGCTCCTTCTTTGACTGCCCGAAGCCTCAGCAACTCGTTGTCCAGGACCAGGAGTTTGTAACCTCCCAGTCTCTGGGAACGCGTTGCACAGACCTTTCTGCAAGGCCTCCCGGAGTTGTCTCATCCTCTGCTCCCTCTGCGACGGTAACATAAGGTCCGCAACTTTACCCTTGTACCGTGGATCAAGGAGAGTGGCCAGCCAGTAATGGTCCCTCTCCTTGATCCGAAGAATACGAGGATCCTTCCGCAGACTTTGCAGAATCAGGGAGGCCATGCAGCGTAGGTTAGCTGAGGCATTCAGTCTGGAGTCCTCTGGGTCACTAAGGACGACATGATCCGCAGCCACCTCCTCCCAGCCACGTACAAGTCCACTGGTTTCTTGGGACTGTAAATCATCCCTAAAAGACTGCTGCTGATGATGCTGAGTGCCAGCCTCCACCTCCATGCTGACACAATCATCCTCCTCCTCCTCCTCCTCCTCTTCCTGTGCGATGGGTGGGACAGAAGGAACACTGTCTGGGTAAAGGGGGCCTTGAGAGGCAAGGAAGTCCTCCTCTTCCTGCCTCTGTTCTGCCTCAAGTGCCCTGTCCATTATTCCACGCAGCGTGTGCTCCAACAGGTGGACAAGAGGTACAGTGTCACTGATGCATGCACTGTCACTGCTCACCATCCTCATGGCCTCCTCAAATGGTGCCAGGACAGTGCATGCATCCCTGATCATGCCCCACTGGCGTGGTGAAAAAAAACCGAGCTCCCCTGACCCTGTCCTGGTGCCGTAGTCGCACAGGTACTCATTGATGGCCCTCTGCTGCGTGTGAGTTCCACCTGGTGGGCATGTCACATATAAGGCGGTTCTTGGGCAGGTTCAACTCCTTTTGCAGCTCAGCCAGGCGAGCACTGGCATTATAAGATCTGCGGAAATGCACACAGACTTTCCTGGCCTGCCTCAGGACATCCTGTAAGCCTGGGTACCTGCCCAAGAACCGCTGCACAACCAGGTTAAGGACGTGAGCCATACAGGGCACATGGGTCAGTTGTCCCTGTCGGAGGGCGGAGAGGAGGTTGGTGCCATTGTCGCAAACCACCATTCCTGGCTTAATCTGGCGTGGCGTCAACCACCTCTCGGCCTGCCCCTGCAGAGCAGACAGGACCTCTGCCCCAGTGTGGCTCCTGTCCCCCAAACACACCAGCGCAAGCACGGCATGGCATCTTTTTGCCTGCGTACTTGCGTAGCCCCTTGAACGCCTACGGAGCACCGCTGGTTCCGAGGACAAACCACAGGAAGAGGCCATGGAGGAAGAAGAAGAGGAGGGGGTGGAGGAGAGAGGTGTGTCACAACCAGTAGTAGCATTTTGGAGGCGTGGCGGTGGAACAACCTCCAACACTACTGCACCTTGTCCTGCATCCTTCCCAGCTGCCAAAAGAGTGACCCAATGGGCCGTGAAAGAAAGGTAACGTCCCTGTCCATGCCTGCTGGACCATGAGTCAGCGGTAATATGCACCTTACCGCTGACCGCCCTGTCCAGCGAGGCCAAGACATTGCCTTCCACATGCCTGTAGAGAGCCGGAATCGCCTTCTATGAGAAAAAGTGGCGTTTGGGAACCTGCCACTGAGGAACCGCACATTGCACAAACTCACGGAAGGGGGCCGAGTCTACCAACTGAAAAGGCAGCAGTTGAAGCGCTAGCAATTTAGCCAAGCTAGCATTCAACCGCTGGGCATGTGGATGGCTGGGAGTGAACTTCTTTCGACGGTCCAGCAGCTGGGGCAGGGAAATTTGCCTGCTAGAATCGGACGTCGGTGTACTGCTAGCAGAGTGGCCGCAAGTACTTGGCTGTGACACACCTAATTCTACACCTTCATTCCTCTCAGTGCAGGTTTCAGAGAGGACTGAAGGTATAGTGGGGTTGGAGATCCCAGGTGATGCGGTGCAAGGAGAGGTCCGCTTTGTTCTTTGGTGTGGGTCTTTAAGGTAGGCTTGCCAACGAGCTGCATGGCAGGTCAACATATGTCTGATCAAGCATGTGGTGCCCAAGCGGCTGATGTTTTGGCCACGCGATATACGCTTGAGACATATGTTGCAAACAGCAGCTGTGCGATCTGATACACTCGCCTCAAAAAAGGCCCACACCAAAGAACTTTTTGAATGACGGGCAGAGGCAGCGCCCTGCACAGGCGGAGCTCTGCGGTGTGATTCCGTTGGTGTGCTGCCCATACGCTGGCCACCCAAGGGCATCCTGCCTCGTTGGAGATGTGCCTCCTCCTCATCCTCCTCCTCCTCCTCTCTCCAATTAGGCACCCACGTGGAGTCAGTGACCTCATCATCCCCTCCCTCCTCATCACTGGAGCCAATCTGGCAGTATGCTGCAGCTGCTGGAGCATGACTGCCAGATTGGTGTCCTTCTTGAGCATCCCCTCTCTCTGCTCTCACGCTACTGCCTTCCTCTAGCTGGGTATCATCATCAGATCCTTCGAAACGCTGGGCATCCTCCTGGAGCATGTACCCAACACTGTGCTCAAACAGTTCGGGGGACTCCTCAGGAGGAGGACATGGTGGGTCTAGGGAAGGAGTGACTAATGATGACATTGATACCAGAGAAGAGGACGCTTTGGCAGCTGCTTTGCCAGTACCCTGAGCCTGGGTGAGAGAGGATGAGGAGGATGAGGTGGGCTTGGTCATCCACTCTACCAAGTCTTCGGCATGATGTGGCTCAACATGTCCAGCTGCCGAAAAGAAGGACAAGTGTGTCCCATGGCCATGTGCTGATGACAATGCACTGCGTCCACGACCAGCACTGTTGCCCCCAGACACAGAGCCTGCTTGCCCTCTTTTTTTGCCTCCTGACTGTCTGCCTCTCCTTGTTTGCCTTCCAGACATTTTAATGGATGGCCTGCAGGGAGATGGAAAAAACAGCAATAAGGGCTACCTTCAGGTGTATACTGTGCAGGAGGCTTAGCAACAAAGACACTGACACTGTCCCCTGCCTATCCTTCTCTGTCCCTAAACACAAGGATTTGCAATATGCTTCAGCAAGATTGGTTTAGCACAGAATAGCACACTGACAGTTTCCCTCACTGTCCTTCTCTGTCCCTTCAAACAAGGTTTAGCACAGAATAGCACACTGATAGTTTCCCCGAGTGTCCTTCTCTGTCCCTAAACTCAAGGATTTCAAATATGGTTCAGCAAGATTGGTTTAGCACAGAATAGCACACTGACAGTTTCCCCGAGTGTCCTTCTCTGTCCCTAAACTCAAGGATTTCAAATATGGTTCAGCAAGATTGGTTTAGCACAGAATAGCACACTGATAGTTTCCCCGAGTGTCCTTCTCTGTCCCTAAACTCAAGGATTTCAAATATGGTTCAGCAAGATTGGTTTAGCACAGAATAGCACACTGACAGTTTCCCCGAGTGTCCTTCTCTGTCCCTAAACTCAAGGATTTCAAATATGGTTCAGCAAGATTGGTTTAGCACAGAATAGCACATTGACAGTTTCCCCGAGTGTCCTTCTCTGTCCCTAAACTCAAGGATTTCGTTTTTTTTTTTTTTCATAAAGTTTTATTAGGTGATCAAGAGATTAACAAAGGAACAGTAGAATAATACAGTACAAAATTGCATATGTTTACAAAAGTATAAGCTGTATAATGTACAATATGTTAGACTGTTGAGACCTATCTGGTCATCGTAATAATAGTAAAGCAAGGGTTGGAAATTAAATAGACATTTAACAAGTATAACACCGTAATCTTTTTTTTTTTTTTTTGCAATGGGTAATTTAATTATTGAAGTAAATATATTTTCCAGGGGGACTGGGATGGGAGGGAGGTATGAGGGGGTGGGTAATGGGAGGGGGAGGGGGAGCCTGATGTATTTGATTGGGACTGAAGTGAACTAAGTGAGTAAACTTTCCTATTACCTTATCTGTTTTTTATTCAATTATATATATTTTTTTTTTCTCTCATATCTTTTACTTTTGTCTGATCCTCTTCTCAAAACAATCTTCCTATGACCTCAGAGTGGGGTTTTGGTTCTTATTTAATGGTAGTTTTATATGTCTGGGATTCTTTGAATAGTGTCCAGTTATACCATGTTGCAGAGAAATTCTATAATCTTTCCTGAGAGATACTTATGAGCTCCTCTATCCTTTCAGTGTTATTGATTCTCCTAAACCATTCCGCTGTGGAAGGCACTGTTGACGTGCGCCAATGTGGCGGAATGCATTGGCGAGCTGCGTTGATCAGGAACATAGCTAGTGATTTTAAATATTGTTTCCTTGGGATAGAGTTTAGGTGTAGTAGGTATTGTGCTGGATCATAGCTTATGTTTTCTGCTGTGATAGTGTTAATGATATTATGAACTGTTTTCCAAAACCCTTGAATCAGTTGGCAGGTCCACCATAAATGGAGCATCGGGCCTTCATCTTGTTTGCATCTCCAACAGCGGTCAGAGATTAGTGGAGAAAATTTATGTAAGATTGAAGGGGTCCTGTACCATCTGGTAATGATTTTATAAGCGCATTCTTGTGTGGCTACGTTTAGGGAGCCTTTGTGAGCATACATATAAATCTTTTCCCAGGTTTTTTTCAGTTATAGTGATGTCTAGGTCTTTTTCCCAGTTCCGACATGACGCGCTGGAGAAGTCCGTCAGATCCCCAAAGAGAGAGTTGTAAAGTGTTGAAATAATGTGTCTGTGTGGGGTTTTTTTCGTACAAAGTTTCTCTAATTCCGTAAGGGGTTTTTGTCCATGCTAAAGCCGTTTCTTTTCTAGTTAGAAAATTTCTGATTTGAATGTAGTTCCAGTGTGGGATTTGGTATGGTTCTATGACTTTATTCAGTTCTTCTCTAGATAATATTTTCCCATTTTTGAAGAAATGTTTGGTCAGCATTTTCTTATGTGGCCAGTTGTGTATTAAGAAATTCCTTTCCTGCCCCGGGGGGAACTCCGGGTTATTTCTCAGTGAAGTTAGGGGGCTTAGCCAGGGGGTTGAATTGGAAGGTTTGAAAGTGTTGAGGAATATTCTTAATGTGGGGCCTATAAGAGGGTGTGATTTGATAGATTTTGGATGGAATTTAGGGTGAGTCCATGGTAAAGTGTCGAGCTCTTGGGGAAACTGAATTTGTTCTAGTGATACCCAGTCTTTAACTGAGTGGTGTAAATTCCAATCAACTATTCGTGTCAATAGGGTCGCTTGATGATATTTTTTCAAATCGGGTAACGCTATTCCACCCTTGTTCTTGGGTAGGTTTAATCTTGAAAATTTAATTCTTGGAGGTTTGCCTCTCCAGATAAAGGTGGAGCAAGCTTTGCGGAACGAGTTGAAAAATGTAGAGGGTAAATTGATGGGTATGGTCTGCATGACATATAGAAATCTGGGTAAGATTGTCATCTTGATTAGGGATGCTCTCCCAAACCAAGATACATTTAGAGAATTCCATCTTTTTAAGTCATCCTGTGTTTCTTTAAGTATAGGTATGTAGTTTAGTTTGAAGAGATCATCTAAGTTCGAGGGTATTTCAATCCCTAGATAGGTTATACTATGATTAGCCCATGTAAATGGAAAATTCAATTTGCATAGATCTATTGAGCTAGGGGGTAACGAGATGTTAAGGGCCACCGACTTTGTGTGGTTGATTTTCAGGTTGGAAAGCATGTTGTAATGCTCTAGGTCCTGTAGTAGGTTGGGTATGGAGATATGGGGTTCGGAGAGAAAGAGAAGCATGTCGTCGGCAAACGCAGCGATTTTGTAAGTATTTTTTTGAATTTCTATCCCCTTGATGTTTTGGTTGGTTCTAATTTTATTTAGCAGTGGTTCTAGGGTTAGAACAAAGAGAAGAGGGGATAAGGGACAGCCCTGTCTAGTACCGTTGCGTAAGTTGAAGGCATTCGATAGGTGGCCATTGACTTTAACTCGTGCTGTGGGATTGGTGTACAAAGCTTTGATATAAGATCTCATTTGTGGCAAGATGCCTATGTGTTTCAAAACTGCATCAATGAAGTCCCAGGCCACTCTATCGAATGCCTTTTCAGCATCCAAGGATAGAAAAAATCCTTTTTGTTTATTGGTTGTTAGCCAGTGACTTATATTTAGGGCTTTAGTTGTGTTGTCTCGGCCCTCTCTACCTGGGATGAATCCCACCTGATCTAATGCTATAAGTGAGTTTAGTAACGGTAGCAATCTATTGGCTAGTATTTTAGCATATATCTTTACATCTACGTTTATTAGGGATATGGGTCTATAATTTGTAACTTGTGTTGTGTCCTTGCCTTCTTTAGGTATCACTGTGATGTGGGCTTCTAATAGTTGTCTGGGGGGTTGTTGGATGGAATTTAGAGATTGGAAAGTATTCAAGAATCTTGGTTTCAATATGTCGTTGAATGTTTTATAGTATTGTAGGGGTAGGCCATCGGGGCCGGGAGCTTTGCCTAATTTCATCTCTTTGATTGCCCTGTCAAATTCAGGGCCTGAAATCGGGGCTTCAAGTTCTTGGGCTTTGTCTTTTGCTAGTTGAGGCGGACTATATTTCTCTAAAAATTCTTGGATGAGTTTCGCCCTTTTATCTGAGTTAGGGGGGCATCTTGGGTTGGATGGGATGTTGTATAGGGATTGGTAATATTCTTCAAACTGCTTTGCTATTTCCTCGTTTGAAGAAAATGACTTGCCTTGTTTGTCTCTTATTTGGTGGATTGTCAAAGCTATTTTTTTACTTTGGACTGCTTTAGCAAGCAGTTTCCCACTTTTATTTCCCTGTTCGTAAAATATCTTGTGTCTCAGTATGTATTGTCTTTTAATTTTAATGTTCAGTTCTTCTGCTAGTAGTGTTCTTGCTCTAGTAAGTTCATCAAGGGTAGAAACCGCCACTGTTCTTTTATGTGTTATTTCTAATCTATGAATTTGGTCCACTAGGGTTTTTATTTTGGATTGTTGGTCTTTCTTTAATTTAGCTAGTTTTGTGATAAATTCCCCCCTAATGACGCATTTATGGGCCTCCCATTGAGTGGTGGACGAGGTCTCATTATTTTCATTTCTTGAAAAATAGTCTTGTAGTTTTTCTTTAAACTCAAGAACATCTACGGGGTCTTTAAGTAGGACTGTGTTGAGTCTCCAGGCTTTAGTCACATTTTTTTTCTCAGGGAAGGTCAGTGTTAGGGTGATTGGATGATGGTCTGATATTGTCATGGGTTCAATCGTTGAGTTTTGTAAATAGGGCAGGTCTGGTTGTGTTAAAAAAAAGTAGTCGATTCTAGAGTACTTCTGATGGACAGTGGAAAAGAAAGTATAGTCCTTGGTTTGAGGAAAGAGGGTTCTCCAGGCATCATGCAGCATTAAGTCTTTTATCTGGGTTTTAATTTGCTTCAGCGCTCTGTACGGAAGGCTCGACGCTCCATTCGAGGTGTCTATTAGTGGGTTCATGGGGGTGTTGAAGTCGCCTCCTAGGATTAAAATGCCTGAGGCAAAGGTCATTAGTAGTTCTTTGATTTTACGAAAAAAAGGTACTTGTCTCGAGTTCGGAGCATATATGTTTGCAACTGTTATTGGGTGATTGTCTAGTTTTCCTTTTATGAATATGAATCTCCCACTGGGGTCTATCAGAGTGTCGTGTATCTGGAGAGGAGTCTGGTTAGAAATCAGTATAGAAACACCCTTCGTTTTCCCTTCCGGGTTGGTGGAGTGGAATGCTGTAGGAAATCTCCTGTCATGTAATTTCGGGGTTTTGTCAGACTTAAAGTGGGTTTCTTGTACGAAGATAATGTTTGCTTTTTGTCTACGACCTTCATTTAAAAGTTTAGTTCTTTTTTCAGGTATATTTAAACCTTTAGCGTTAAGAGAGAGTATCTTTATAGATAATGGTATGGATTGTCGTGTATTGGCAGACATCTCGTCTTGTGTGTGTATTCCTTATCCCAATAGACTGTCTTTAGGGGTTTGGAAATATGCTTGGTTCAGTCCGTTTTTTCTTCTTTCCCTCCTCCCTCTTTCAGAGAGAAAAAGGGAAAAATACAAGAGAGAGTGGTAGTAAGACAAGGAAAATATAATCAGGGGCGCATACAAATTGTTTAACTTGTGCGAGGAACACATCTAGAATTAAGGGTACCTCCATCCCAAACACCTGAGTAATAAACAGCCTAGATAATTAGGGATGATAGAAGCTAATTTTTACGATATCTGTTATAGCTAATCTGCAGAAGGAATGGAAGGGCGTTGGTTGCAGCTCTCCCTGATTATGCTACATCTAAGAGTGTGTAAGATGACTTCCCTTAGCCTTTTTTTTTCCCTTCTCTTTTCCTTTTTTTTTCTTCTTTCCTTCTTCTTTCCTTTCCGTTCTTCTCCCCTTTTTTGCCTTCTTCCTTTATCTATATATATATATATATTTTTTTTTTTCCCCCTTTTTTCCCTCTTTTTCTTTCATCCCATATCTCTTTACTGGAGAAGAGAAGAGGAAGAGGTAGCTTCATTCCTTTGCAGCGTGACCATAGTTGGGGAATGATCCCCTAAAAAACCGAAAACTGTTAACTTGGTCTAAAGGCCAATCACAAAAAAGAAACAACAAAAACAAAAGGGAGAGAAGACCCTAAGTAAACGGACATAAACTTAACTGAATTGTAAGCGGTTCTGTGAACAAGCTGTGTAGATCTTACTAGCCGCCTCAAGAATCACATTCAGTCTTGTGTGGTTCATGGGTCGGATCTCAAGCAGAAGGCCGTATGAAAATAGTTCCTCACAATTCTGTATCACAGGGATCAATCAGTCTCAAAATGACAACATTATGTTGATTGTTTTCCCCATGAGAAGGTCACAGCCCCTTGTGTAGTGGGATAAAGGTATCAGTACTTACATACATCGGGAGAGGTCCAATCTTGCGTGAACATATCTGTATGCTGTGGGAGAGGACATGTGTTATTCACATTTATGTTAACGCATGGAGGCAAATTAGTCCGAGCTCATTCTTAGGAAGACGAAGCCGATTTTTCAGGTGTCCATTCGATCCTGATGATCCAAGCGATCTCTGCGTCTAGGTGGAGAATTGCTTGGTCCTCCCAGAACATCTTCTCTCCTACCGTGTTGAGGTGAAGGTGATCTACGGCGTCGGTCTCTCTGCCTCTGGGCTCTAGGAGTGAGGTTATTGGAAACTGCAATCCATGGTTCATTAAGCGTAAATGATTCATACCACTCTGGAACTTCAGTCCTGGGGATGTTCATGGATTCGCAGAATGAACGTAAGTCATCAGGTGTTCGAAGTATTGCCGTGTGGCCCCTCCATGTAGCTGAAAGGCAGAACGGAAACTTCCACCTATAGGGGATTCCTCTTGATCGTAGTTGTTCTGTGATGGGACGCAGTGCCCTGCGTTGTTGCAAAGTTATGTTGGAAAGGTCCTGATATAGTTTAATTTCAGTACCGTTGAATATTATTCTGTTTTTTTCCCTCGCCTTCTTCAAAATAGCTTCTTTTAGTGGGAAGTTCACCAGGCAACAGATGATATCTCTGGGGGGTTCGTTATCTCTTCCTCTTGGTCTGAGGGCTCTGTGAACCCTCTCGAACTCAATGGGGGAATCTGGGGGTCTGTCCAGTATATCGTTGAAGATAGCTTCCTCTGTGCGTTCTACTGGAATCTGTTCAGGCATTTCCGGGACCCCTCTAATCCTCACATTATGGCGCCTCCCCCTATTGTCTAAATCTTCCAAATGGCGCTTTATTTCGATCAGATGGGTTAGATGGGAGTCAGCATTCTTCTGGATTTGTTTTATGGCATCTGAGTGACGAGCTGTGGCCTGTTCTATTGCTCCAGTCCTCACTGCTATCCCCTGAATGTCCGCCCTGATCTCTGTGATGGCTGCTGTAAAAGATGATTTTATGTCCATCGCCATTGCCTGGAGGTTAGCCTGTAGGTCTGCCAGGCTTAGGGTATGGGATGGCTGTGTTGGTGGGGACGCTGTGCTAATGGCGTTGTTTCCGCCGTCCGCGAGTGTGCTGGAGCCGCCGGGCGGGATGAGGGGCTTAGGCGAGGCCGCGGCTTTGAGGCCTTCTCCCTGCGCCGCACGGAACATAGCGGGGATGATGGGGCCTGCCTGCTGATTGGGCTCCATACAAATCCCGGGTGTGTGGGGAGCCTTGGGGACTTACTTTGCCGCTCGTTTAGGGTGAATTCAGCCCTGAAGCTCAAGTTAGCTTCTCCTTTGTGCCGGAGGATGGGGATCAGGCATCCATCTCGGTCCGGAGTTAGGCCACGCCCCCAAGGATTTCAAATATGGTTCAGCAAGATTGGTTTAGCACAGAATAGCACACTGATAGTTTTCCCGAGTGTCCTTCTCTGTCCCTAAACTCAAGGATTTCAAATATGGTTCAGCAAGATTGGTTTAGCACAGAATAGCACACTGACAGTTTCCCTGAGTGTCCTTCTCTGTCCCTAAACTCAAGGATTTCAAATATGGTTCAGCAAGATTGGTTTAGCACAGAATAGCACACTTATAGTTTCCCTCACTGTCCTTCTCTGTCCCTACAAACAAGATTTAGCACAGAATAGCACACTGATAGTTTCCACGAGTGTCCTTCTCTGTCCCTAAACTCAAGGATTTCAAATATGGTTCAGCAAGATTGGTGTAGCACAGAATAGCACACTGACACTTTCCCTCACTGTCCTTCTCTGTCCCTACAAACAAGATTTAGCACAGAATAGCACACTGATAGTTTCCACGAGTGTCCTTCTCTGTCCCTAAACTCAAGGATTTCAAATATGTTTCAGCAAGATTGGTTTAGAACAGAATAGCACACTGACAGTTTCCCTCACTGTCCTTCTCTGTCCCTACAAACAAGGATTAGCACAGAATAGCACACTGACACTTTCCCTCACTGTCCTTCTCTGTCCCTACAAACAAGATTTAGCACAGAATAGCACACTGATAGTTTCCATGAGTGTCCTTCTCTGTCCCTAAACTCAAGGATTTCAAATATGGTTCAGCAAGATTGGTTTAGCACAGAATAGCACACTGATAGTTTCCCTCACTGTCCTTCTCTGTCCCTACAAACAAGATTTAGCACAGAATAGCACACTGATAGTTTCCACGAGTGTCCTTCTATGTCCCTAAACTCAAGGATTTCAAATATGGTTCAGCAAGTTTGGTTTAGCACAGAATAGCACACTGATAGTTTCCCTCACTGTCCTTCTCTGTCCCTACAAACAAGATTTAGCACAGAATAGCACACTGATAGTTTCCCCGAGTGTCCTTCTCTGTCCCTAAACTCAAGGATTTCAAATATGGTTCAGCAAGATTGGTTTAGCACAGAATAGCACACTGATAGTTTCCCTCACTGTCCTTCTCTGTCCCTACAAACAAGATTTAGCACAGAATAGCACACTGATAGTTTCCACGAGTGTCCTTCTCTGTCCCTAAACTCAAAGATTTCAAATATGGTTCAGCAAGATAGGTTTAGCACAGAATAGCACACTGATAGTTTCCCTCACTGTCCTTCTCTGTCCCTACAAACAAGATTTAGCACAGAATAGCATACTGATAGTTTCCACAAGTGTCCTTCTCTGTCCCTAAACTCAAGGATTTCAAATATGGTTCAGCAAGATTGGTTTAGCACAGAATAGCACACTGACACTTTCCCTCACTGTCCTTCTCTGTCCCTACAAACAAGATTTAGCACAGAATAGCACACTGATAGTTTCCCCGCGTGTCCTTCTCTGTCCCTAAACTCAAGGATTTCAAATATGGTTCAGCAAGATTGGTTTAGCACAGAATAGCACACTGATAGTTTCCCTCACTGTCCTTCTCTGTCCCTACAAACAAGATTTAGCACAGAATAGCACACTGATAGTTTCCACGAGTGTCCTTCTCTGTCCCTAAACTCAAGGATTTCAAATATGGTTCAGCAAGATTGGTTTAGCACAGAATAGCACACTGACACTTTCCCTCACTGTCCTTCTCTGTCCCTACAAACAAGATTTAGCACAGAATAGCACACTGATAGTTTCCCCGCGTGTCCTTCTCTGTCCCTAAACTCAAGGATTTCAAATATGGTTCAGCAAGATAGGTTTAGCACAGAATAGCACACTGATAGTTTCCCTCACTGTCCTTCTCTGTCCCTACAAACAAGATTTAGCACAGAATAGCATACTGATAGTTTCCACGAGTGTCCTTCTCTGTCCCTAAACTCAAGGATTTCAAATATGGTTCAGCAAGATTGGTTTAGCACAGAATAGCACACTGACACTTTCCCTCACTGTCCTTCTCTGTCCCTACAAACAAGATTTAGCACAGAATAGCACACTGATAGTTTCCCCGCGTGTCCTTCTCTGTCCCTAAACTCAAGGATTTCAAATATGGTTCAGCAAGATTGGTTTAGCACAGAATAGCACACTGATAGTTTCCCTCACTGTCCTTCTCTGTCCCTACAAACAAGATTTAGCACAGAATAGCACACTGATAGTTTCCACGAGTGTCCTTCTCTGTCCCTAAACTCAAGGATTTCAAATATGGTTCAGCAAGATTGGTTTAGCACAGAATAGCACACTGACACTTTCCCTCACTGTCCTTCTCTGTCCCTACAAACAAGATTTAGCACAGAATAGCACACTGATAGTTTCCCCGCGTGTCCTTCTCTGTCCCTAAACTCAAGGATTTCAAATATGGTTCAGCAAGATTGGTTTAGCACAGAATAGCACACTGATAGTTTCCCTCACTGTCCTTCTCTGTCCCTACAAACAAGATTTAGCACAGAATAGCACACTGATAGTTTCCCCGAGTGTCCTTCTCTGTCCCTAAACTCAAGGATTTCAAATATGGTTCAGCAAGATTGGTTTAGCACAGAATAGCACACTGATAGTTTCCCTCACTGTCCTTCTCTGTCCCTACAAACAAGATTTAGCACAGAATAGCACACTGATAGTTTCCACGAGTGTCCTTCTCTGTCCCTAAACTCAAGGATTTCAAATATGGTTCAGCAAGATTGGTTTAGCACAGAATAGCACACTGATAGTTTCCCTCACTGTCCTTCTCTGTCCCTACAAACAAGATTTAGCACAGAATAGCACACTGATAGTTTCCACGAGTGTCCTTCTCTGTCCCTAAACTCAAGGATTTCAAATATGGTTCAGCAAGATTGGTTTAGCACAGAATAGCACACTGACACTTTCCCTCACTGTCCTTCTCTGTCCCTACAAACAAGATTTAGCACAGAATAGCACACTGATAGTTTCCACGAGTGTCCTTCTCTGTCCCTAAACTCAAGGATTTCAAATATGGTTCAGCAAGATTGGTTTAGCACAGAATAGCACACTGATAGTTTCCACGAGTGTCCTTCTCTGTCCCTAAACTCAAGGATTTCAAATATGGTTCAGCAAGATAGGTTTAGCACAGAATAGCACACTGATAGTTTCCCTCACTGTCCTTCTCTGTCCCTACAAACAAGATTTAGCACAGAATAGCATACTGATAGTTTCCACGAGTGTCCTTCTCTGTCCCTAAACTCAAGGATTTCAAATATGGTTCAGCAAGATTGGTTTAGCACAGAATAGCACACTGACACTTTCCCTCACTGTCCTTCTCTGTCCCTACAAACAAGATTTAGCACAGAATAGCACACTGATAGTTTCCCCGCGTGTCCTTCTCTGTCCCTAAACTCAAGGATTTCAAATATGGTTCAGCAAGATTGGTTTAGCACAGAATAGCACACTGATAGTTTCCCTCACTGTCCTTCTCTGTCCCTACAAACAAGATTTAGCACAGAATAGCACACTGATAGTTTCCACGAGTGTCCTTCTCTGTCCCTAAACTCAAGGATTTCAAATATGGTTCAGCAAGATTGGTTTAGCACAGAATAGCACACTGACACTTTCCCTCACTGTCCTTCTCTGTCCCTACAAACAAGATTTAGCACAGAATAGCACACTGATAGTTTCCCCGCGTGTCCTTCTCTGTCCCTAAACTCAAGGATTTCAAATATGGTTCAGCAAGATTGGTTTAGCACAGAATAGCACACTGATAGTTTCCCTCACTGTCCTTCTCTGTCCCTACAAACAAGATTTAGCACAGAATAGCACACTGATAGTTTCCACGAGTGTCCTTCTCTGTCCCTAAACTCAAGGATTTCAAATATGGTTCAGCAAGATTGGTTTAGCACAGAATAGCACACTGATAGTTTCCCTCACTGTCCTTCTCTGTCCCTACAAACAAGATTTAGCACAGAATAGCACACTGATAGTTTCCACGAGTGTCCTTCTCTGTCCCTAAACTCAAGGATTTCAAATATGGTTCAGCAAGATTGGTTTAGCACAGAATAGCACACTGATAGTTTCCCTCACTGTCCTTCTCTGTCCCTACAAACAAGATTTAGCACAGAATAGCACACTGATAGTTTCCACGAGTGTCCTTCTCTGTCCCTAAACTCAAGGATTTCAAATATGGTTCAGCAAGATTGGTTTAGCACAGAATAGCACACTGACACTTTCCCTCACTGTCCTTCTCTGTCCCTACAAACAAGATTTAGCACAGAATAGCACACTGATAGTTTCCACGAGTGTCCTTCTCTGTCCCTAAACTCAAGGATTTCAAATATGGTTCAGCAAGATTGGTTTAGCACAGAATAGCACACTGATAGTTTCCCTCACTGTCCTTCTCTGTCCCTACAAACAAGATTTAGCACAGAATAGCACACTGATAGTTTCCCCGAATGTCCTTCTCTGTCCCTAAACTCAAGGATTTCAAATATGGTTCAGCAAGATTGGTTTAGCACAGAATAGCACACTGATAGTTTCCCTCACTGTCCTTCTCTGTCCCTACAAACAAGATTTAGCACAGAATAGCACACTGATAGTTTCCCCGAGTGTCCTTCTCTGTCCCTTAACTCAAGGATTTCAAATATGGTTCAGCAAGATTGGTTTAGCACAGAATAGCACACTGATAGTTTCCCTCACTGTCCTTCTCTGTCCCTACAAACAAGATTTAGCACAGAATAGCACACTGATAGTTTCCACGAGTGTCCTTCTCTGTCCCTAAACTCAAGGATTTCAAATACGGTTCAGCAAGATTGGTTTAGAACAGAATAGCACACTGACAGTTTCCCTCACTGTCCTTCTCTGTCCCTACAAACAAGGTTTAGCACAGAATAGCACACTGACACTTTCCCTCACTGTCCTTCTCTGTCCCTACAAACAAGGTTTAGCACAGAATGACACACTGACACTCTCCCTACCTATCCTTCTCTGTCCCTAAACACAAGGAATCCAGGATTAGTAAAGGAAAAAAATGACACTGTCCCTGCCTATGCTTCTCTTTCCCTGCTCCGGAACACACTACACAAGGCCGCCGCGCTGGCGGCCTTTTATAGTGTGGGGCGTGTACTAAACCCCCATAGCAATAATTGGCCACAGGCATCCTGCCTGTGGCCAATCATTGCTCTCCTCGCTGCTGGCGCTGTGATTGGCCAAGCATGCGGGGTCACAGTGCATGCTTGGCCAATCACAGCGCCTGCATGACACTGCGATGGCGTAGTGCATTGTGGGCCGTTCGCGTCACTCGAATTTGGCGCGAACGCCCCAAATCGTTCGATCTTCGTCGAACGATCGAACAGCCGATGTTCGAGTCGAACGTATGTTCGACTCGAACACGAAGCTCATCCCTACATACAGTACACTGTAATCTTACAGATTACAGTACTGTATAAAATAATTACACATCCCCTTTGTCCCTAGTGGTCTGTCCAGTGTCCTGCATGCACTTTTATATTATAAATACAGATTTTTCTGCCTGGAATTTGGAGAATGTCCATAGCAACCAAAAAGTGTCCCTTTATGTCAAAAGTGGTTTTAGACCAGCTAGAAAACAGCGATAATAAATTAGAATCACTTGCAGAATTGAGCGATAGCGATTTGTGGGGAAATTCATCATCAAACACTGGAAGTAATGACAGCGACAATTCTGCAACTGAGCAAATTTTAGTGTTTTGATTTTATTACATTATTGAATAATTTTTATTATTATTATATTATTATTTATTATAATTATTTATAGTTATTTATTATATTATAATTTATGATTTTGTGTTTTAAACTTTATCATACCCGAGATGTCTACTAGACTCTGGTTTGGACAGATTTAAGTGAGTTATTTCTTAAGAATTACAGGCCTACAATATAAAACGCCAAATTTCCATGCAAAATAATGGTACCGATTTCAGCACCTAAAATCTGACAGAATCATTCCGCCAGGGAGGTTAAGGCTGGGTTCACACTAGTGTGAATTGGATGCGAGTTTCACCGCATCCAATTCGCATTTCAGGAGATTGTAACCGGCTCTCAAAGGAGCTCGTTCACACATCTCCAGAGCGGCTCCGGTGCGAATTGCACAGGAGTCCTGTGCATCTTCTGGTCTGTTTCAGGTCCGAATTCAGCCCAAAATTTGGGCCGAAATCAGACCTAAAAAGGTGAACAGGGATGCGCCGGACCCCTGCTGTGAGCCGTTCCCTGCTGCGGTGTGAACTCAGCCCTAATAAAGGTACAACATTTAGCAACTCACATGGTTGATGATTAAAAGAGGCACATCTAAGTATGCAGGCATCCGGGGTAAAGCTGTCCACATAGACCATCCTCTGCCACTCCAGCTCTCACTGCTGTCAGTCTGCAATCGTGACCGGGACGACTACCCTGCAGTAGAGCGATCTGAAAGCGAGCCCTGAAGTGCTCGTGGAGCGCAGTGTGAAAGGGATGGCGGTGCGGAGGATGGTCTATGTGGACAACTTTTCCCCCAGAAGCCTGCATGCTTAGATGTGACTGTTTTAATCATCTAAATGTTGTACCTTCATTAAATGTAACCATATTGCTACACTTAGAGGCACCTCTCTTCTCTTTCATACACAATTGTGACATGACGCTACTTGTATATCAAGTCAAAATGTATAAAAAACATTGCTTGTCTTGCAAAACACTCTCAGACCAAGTTACTCTCAATCCAAGGTTTTACTGTATAGTACAGTATAAATATTTCCTCCTTCCTTCCATGTTGCTCCCTGTCCTGGGCTGGTTCAGGTTCATATTTCCTTCCTAAGGTTTTGTGGAACCACAGAAATATCCCCCCTATCCCTGGTTGAGTTATTGATGTTGTTTTTCCCATGGTTTCCCATGTTTTTCCCATGGTTGACACTGTACTCCATGTATCCACTAATTTAGTATTCAGTGTGCTGATGTTCAATGGTTACTGGATCTTGACTTTGGATTTTCAGTATTGTGGTGTACATTGTAATATACTGTTTATGCTTTCTTGTACTCTGTTGATTCTGGATCGTTCATGTGCTGCGTAGTTTTTTTGTTATTGCTAAGCAATTTTAATAAATGAAAAAAAAAAAGTTTAAATATTTATAATGGAAAACATTAAAGATAGTGGTTTCAAATCTGATTTTTTACTTGTGTCCAGGTTATCAACACATTTTGACCTAATGATAGGATAGCTGTGTACTGTATATGTGCTAGAATTACATCATTCAGGGGTAGATATCCATTGGTCATTTGCAAATAAAAATATTTTATTTCTCATTAGAATGACAAAAAAATGTTGCTCTTTTCCTTGTGTTTATTAAAGCATTGTAGTAATAAAATCTTCGAATATTTATTTCCAAATAAATATTCTGGGAGACAGACATGTACTAGGTCAAAGATGGAACATGGAGCCCTGTGTCCTTTGACACTGAACAGACCTCCCGGTATCAGTATACTTGTTTAACCTTTTGGAACCGATCCACACACATGGCTTGTCTGTTGAATCAAATGAACATTTTGTGGGCACCTTAGTGTCCCCTGTAACGAACACAGGTATTTGCGATTATCCTCATGCACATTGTCCCTCACAGTGAAGTCTGGTAACACGGGTAAACAGCTGGAGGGATCCAAAGCCTAAGGACAAAGTAGCACCCCATTGGAATGGAAGTACTTTAGCAATCAGGAAGGGGCTCCTCAGAGTGGGTAGATCTTCCAGAGAAGCTGCACACTATTAGGTTTCACCCCAGCTGACTGCATGCTAGTTATGACAGTGGAGGGCCTCTCATCAGGCTGCAGATCACCTGCTTAGCTACCTCTGCCTCATCAGTTGTGACCTATCTGAGCTGCTGAGGGATGGAAGCAGAGAAACGTATATTGCCAGGGCATGTCCAGAGACGGAGTTGTGGGGAAAAGAGTTAAAAGGACCTGTGCCTTCATCTGAGCATTGTGGGTTAATGGGTAATCCACTACAGTATCAGTAAATATCCCTATGGTTACTACAAGCAAGTGATTAGCAATATCAGAATGTATCTTCCTTTTACCATAACCTAAAATTATACATTCCTTGTTCTGACTTCCAGTTTTATGTACGGTAACCTTTCCTACCACTAAGGGTCAGAGGCCCATACAGTGCTTTTACTACCTTGTGACATCTTGGCTAAGTGACACGTTTAGTAGATAACAAAACCTTGTCATGCTGCACACACACAACGGTGAAGTAGGAAAAAGAATTATGGCACCCAGTCTGGAATGTGTGTTCAGTCTTATTTATAGATGAGCTACTATGTAACCTGCACTTTAACAGGCTGCAAAAGCCACAATTTATAAACTCAGGTCATAGTCAATAAAAGATAACCCAATTTTTGTTCAGTTTTATATACACACATACACATCCGTTACATACATACACACATAATATATATATTGTAAGATTGGGGGTTGTTAGCTCTTGTGGTGGATGCGTATTTCCAGTGATGCAAGCCAGTCAGCAACTCTGTTTAAGGGCATGGTAGCCCATTTTTATTTAAAAGCACGAAAGTTCACAAACACATCTGTAGTATTTACAGAGGGGTTCCACCATTCCTGTATCTTTCATACTAACAGTAGCCTCGTAGCTTTACCTTCTAGCGATCCAGGCCTTTAGCCTAGCCCTGACGGTCTATTCCTCAGACCCAAGCAGTGTCCACGAGTTTCAGCTTTCTCCTAGCTTTTCCTGGTCAGCACCTTTGTTGCTATATCACTAACGATGTCTGCCTCCTGCAGACATGCACCGCCTTTGACTCCACTTCAGAGGAAGAGAGCCCACCTGGCTCTCATGCACACAGACTTCCTCTCTGTTGGGTGGAGCCCTGATCCGTAATCACCTCTGAACTAAATAGCCCAAGACACAGCTGTTCCATCAGCGTGTCTTTCTTTACCAAATGTGGCAATAACCAACCCTCTTGAAGGTCGCACAAAGTCGCACCCTCACAATATATATATTTACGAGATATGTCTATTAAGTAACGAGACTGTGATCCCACCTAGTAAACAAAGCAGTCAGAACCGGTTGTAATTGCATGCGTGGTGACCTTGAACATCTTTGAACCTGCATGACAAGCAGCAACACTCTATGACGTTCAGTTGATTGTGAGTCGCCATTTAGTTTGGTTGTGTTTTCTGTAGTGTGCTGGAAAAATGCTAAATTTAAGAGTTGAACAACGTGTCAATTTGAAATTTTTAGTAAAATTCCACAAAACACCAACAGAATGTTTTCAAATGCTTACTACAGCTTATGGGAATGACGGCCTGCGTTTGAGTGGCACAAAAGATTCAGCGAGGGACGTGAGAATGAATTCCCGAAAGTTAAATCAGTGCTTAAAGGGACACATTTTGAGTCAGTTGATGCTGTAAAGAAGAAAACGGCAGATGTGTTGAAACAGCTGACAGAAATAAATTTTCTCCATGCCTTCGACCAGTGGAAAACAAGACTGCAGCAATGTATTAGTGCACATTGGGAATTTATTGAAGGGGACAAGCATTACATTTGTAATACATATAAGGTGAGTTATTTAATCAGTCTCGGTATTTAATAGACAGTAGACACACCTCGTATATAGTGTTTGTATAAATAGCATTTTTCTTCTATCCTCCTTCACTGTGCATCCCACAAATTGACTCGGAGCAATTTCAGTTCATTGCATAAACACACATGAAGTACTGTAATGGAAAGTGTGTAGTTATATGGAGAAAGGCACCAGAGAGTGAACATATATTATAAATATTAAAGTAAAATGGTCATGGAAACCCTAACATTGCTCTCTACAATAAACATTTTGTTACAGAAATTTATTTCATGACTGTCTTGAAAGTCCTATACAGAGACAATGTTGAAATAATTTTTCTGACTTTATCAGCCATCTGTTAAACTGACAGTACTATCCTATAACTATATTTTTACTTGAATATGAATCTTGGTTAAAATGACTCTATCACAAAACTGGAGGTCCCAATCAAAGCTCTCTATGAGAAGGTACATTTTTACCTGCTGCCATTGTTGCTAAACACCACTGTAATGATGATAAATTCTGGCTGAAGTTGCTTCAGAAACTGAAAATTCCAGGGGTGTTGGTCTCCTGTTCCCTCATTGGCTTCTCTATGCCAGTCATTACGTCAGTACAGGATACAGTTGTGATGTAGGGGTTTCCAGGAGGAACCACTGAGCATGATGGGGGACTTTAGCCTCGTACACACGACTAGTTTTTTCCATTCAACCCAGCTCAGGTCAGAGCCCCTGTACTAACCATCCGATATTAGTACAGTGATCTCCCCTGCTGTGCTATTGTGTTCTGACAGGGGGATGTCCCCCCCCCCCGCCAGAACACTCCAGTTAACGCTCTTAGCCAGTGGCTGAGAGCGCCCATCGGGAGCTGGTCGGCAGACCTTTTTCAGTCATGACCCTTCAACAGAAGCCAGCTGTCAGACCAAATTCTAAGTGCTCCAGCTTTAGGCTGAGTTCATATACAGTATATGCGCTTTTTGTGGGCCACGTTTGCACGGGCACGGCAGCCCATTCATTTGAAAGGGCTGCCATGCCGGCGTTCCCCGCAGAAAAAATGTGCATGCATCTTTTTAAAAACGCGGCCGCAAGGAAATTGCATTCCCTGCGGATCCTGCATCTGCAAACGCGCTGAATTTTTAGATACGTGGGAGTGCCATTCAGAAAGTATGTCAGCCCCCCACGTTTTCAAAACAGCCACACGTTTTAACTGCAGGGGGGGCTGTGGGTGGTGGAATCAATGCGATTCCCCCACCCGCAACCACCCGCATTGATGTGAACCAAGCCTTAGTAAATCTCTCCCATTTTTTTGCATAAAGCAGTAAACAAAATGTACCTTTCTGTTGCATGCACAGTTTGGGGTGTTCCCTACTAAATGTGGTTCTTTTACCAACACTCAGTGTCAGATAAAATCAAAGTTAGTTATATTCACAAGAACCTTTACATATGAAAGGAACTCTTGATAACATCTCTTCTACTGTGAAATATCAAGATGAATCTCTGTAGCCGCAGACCATATGCTCCAGATATGCTTTTTTTTTAAACATTGGCAAGTAAACAAGTCCCTAACAGTGTATTCTTGCTGATTCAAACATTTTTGATGTGTTTTTTTATTTTATTTTTTTCACAAAGATAGGTACAGTGCATCCGGAAAGTATTCACAGCGCTTCACATTTTCCACATTTTGTTATGTTACAGCCTAATTCCAAAATGCATAAAATTCATTATTTTCCGTGAAAGAAGTTTGTTTGAAATCTTTGCAAATTTATTAAAAATAAGAAATGAAAAAAATCACATGTATAGAAGCATTCACAGCCTTTGCCATGTCACTTAAAATTGAGCTCATGTCAGAGCAAAACCAAGCCGTGAAGTCCAAGGAATTGTCTGTAGACCTCCGAGACAGGATTCTATTGAGCCACAGATCTGGGAAGGGTACAGGAATATATCTACAGCATTGAAGGTCTTAATGAGCAAAGTGGCCTAAATCATCCATAAATGGAAGAAGTTTGAAACCACCAGGACTCTTCTCAGAGTGGGCCGCCCGGCCAAACTGAGCGATCAGGGGAGAAGGGCCTTAGTCAGGGAGGTGACCAAGAACCCGATGGTCACTCTGACAGAGCTCCAGTGTTTCTCTGTGGAGAGAGGAGAACCTTCCAGAAGAAAAACCATCTCTGCAGCACTCCACCAATCAGATCTGTATAGTAGAGTGGCCACACGGAAGCCACTCCTCAGTAAAAGGCACATGACATCCAACCTGGAGTTTGCCAAAGGGCACCTGAATCACTCTGACCATGAGAAACAAAAATTCTCAGGTCTGATGAAACAAAGAACTCTTTGGCATGAATGGTAAGCGTCATGTCTGGAGGAAATCAGGCACCGCTTATCACCTGGCCAATACCATCCCTACAGTGAAGCATGGTGGTGGCAGCATCATGCTGTGGGGATGTTTTTCAGGGGCAGGAACTGGAAAACTAGTCAGGATCGAGGGAAAGATGAATGCAGCAATGTACAGAGACATCCATGATGAAAACCTGCTCCAGAGTGCTCTGGACCTCATACTGGGGCGAAGGTTCCTCTTCCAACAGGACAATGACCCTAAGCACACAGTCAAGATAACAAAGGATTGGCTACAGGACAACTCTGTGAATGTTCTTGAGTGACCCAGCCAGAGCCCAGACCTGAACCCCATTGAACGTCTCTGGAGAAATCTGAAAATGGCTGTGCACTGACGCTCTACATGTAACCTGATGGAGCTTGAGAGGTCCTGCAAAGAAGAATGAGAGAAACTTCTCAAAAATAGGTGTGCCAAGCTTGTAGCATCATACTCAAAATGACTTGAGGCTGTAATTGGTGCCAAAGTTGCTTCAATAATGTATTGAGCAAAGGCTGAGAATACTTATGTACATGGGATTTGTTTTTTGTTTTTTATTTTTAATAAATTTGCAAAGATTTCAAACAAACTTCTTTCACATTGTTATTATGGGGTGTTGTTTGTAGAATGTTGAGGAACATAATGAATTTAATCCATTTTAGAATAAGGCTGTAACATAACAAAAAGTGAAGCGATGTGAATACTTTCTGGATGCACTGTAAGTGCTGGATTTCTGTATAGCTGTCTTAGTCAGTGGTCTAGGTCAGCACACACCTACCCACACAGCGTGTAGCTAAGAGTCAGTAACAGATTGCCATGTATAATACGAGGTTCTAGACTGCCCTCCTGCCTGCCAGACCAATCCTCCTGAGCCTCCTTGTTGCTGTCCCTGCACAGTTTGTGTATTTTACTGCTCACCTACTCTGGGTCTGCACATCTAGAACCAAAAACCGAGCAGATGAGAGTATGGCCAATGTCACGTGGCAATTATTACACTAGTAAGAATTCCCCACCATCAGGATAGCTGAAATGTGCACTCAACTGCTTGTATAGCTAACTCTCTCCCTGTCTAGATGAGCATAGCTCCCAACTGTCCCTGATTTGGAACAAAGTCCCTCTGTCCCTCTTTCCTTCCTCATTTAAATTGTAAATTGATACCCCAACATGTCACGCTTCAAAGTTGCGCCCGCTTGTGGAATGGCGACAAACTTTTACCCTTAAAAATCTCCATATGAAACGTTTAACAAATTCTACAGGTTGCAAGTTTTGAGTTACAGAGGAGGTATGGGGCTAGAATTATTGCTCTCGCTCTAACAATCGCGGCGATACCTAACATGTGTGGTTTAAAGACCATTTTCATATGCGGGCACTGCTCAATTATGCATTCGCTTCTGTGTGCGAGCTCGTCGGGATGGGGTACTTAAAATAAAAAAAATGGGGTTTTTCTTATTTATTTTACTTTATTTTTTTTTTATTTTTTTTTTACACTGTTTTTTAAAAAAAAAATGGGTCACTTTTATTCCTATAACAAGGAATGTAAACATCCCTTGTAATAGAAAAAAGCATGACAGGTCCTCTTAAATATGAGATATGGGGTCAAAAAGACCTCAGATCTCATATTTAGACTAAAATGCAATAAAAAAAAAAAAAATTATGTAATTTAAAAAAAAAAAAAATGTCCCTTTAAGAGCATTGGGCGGAAGTGACGTTTTGATGTCGCTTCCGCCCTGCAGTGGTATGGAGACGGGTGGGGCCATCTTCCCCTCACTCGTCTCAATTCCCAAGCAGGGGACAGGCCAGGGGTCCCCGCCCCCGCCGCTGATAAAAGTGATCTTGCGGCGTATCTGCCGCAGAGACCACTTTTATCTTGTAGTGGAATGCCCGCTGAAGAAGAGGATACCGGGGTTATAGTAGCTATCTGCTACCATAACAACAGTATTCCTCTTCAAACAGCCGACGTATTCTTGCGGTGGGCGGTCCGTAAATGGTTAATGTGCCTGTCATCCCATTCAAATAGTAGATGTAGTTTGTAAGTTTTCAAACACACGATCCAATTGTTGGCTAACCAAGCGTCTGATTTTTGTCTTCAGGGCGTGTGCCTGGATCTTGTCTTGCATACTAATGGTACACAATTGTCGGGCAACAAACACGAATGTAGTGACCTACTATGAGGAATTTCAGCCCTAGAGCGCCACCCTTTGGGCCCCTTCTGATTTGTGTAGAGACCATCAGAAAATCTGACAACAAACCGTTGTCCACCGAAAATTTACTAGCATGTCATCCAACATTTGTTGGCCGAAAGTTGGACAACAATTGTCAAAAGTAGCGTACTAACGGTCAGATTTTAGGACAACAGTCTGTCAACAGACAATCCCCTGCCAACAATCGGATCGTGTGTACGAGGCAAAAGAGGCAGCACAAAACCACTCCAGCCTGGCCTCTATATGAATGGTATCAGAGACTTGAAGCTTTCAAGTGACAGAAATGTTTCTCTATGTATGAAGAATTTCCACCTATTAAACAGATAACTCTCATTCAGAAGAAAGGAAGGAAGGAAAACAAATACGTGCCAATGCCATTCTACATGATAACAGACTTGCCTGGGCCTTTGGCTGACCTTACAGACCAGAAAACAGCCCGGTATGCAAGCAATCTGAGCATCTCTTCCCATAACGAAGCAATTAAGACCTCAGTAATAATGGCCATGTCAGAATATCACAAGCACTAATTATCTCTTGCAGAGAGTCCTGATCTTCCCCTTTCATTGCACTGGGAGAAATGTCTGGCAGGTCCTGCACTGTGGTGATGGGAGCAATGGCCAGCTCTACTTATAGACAACACATCACAGCCCATTACTGTTCCTTGGCTATTAAGCTGTCTCACTTTTGGCAACGGTATAGTAAAACATCAACATACAGGTGTGATACAGGAGTGCACGCTCTTGCATTTGCCTTTAAAATATATATTTTAATATATTTGCGTCTGGCTGCTCTTTTAAGTAGCAAAATCAGAATGATATTATTAAAGCAATATTAACCACTTCTCCACCGGGCCTATTCTGGCACTTCTCTCTTTCATGTAGAAATCATAATTTTTTTGCTAGAAAATTAATCATAACCCCCAAATATTATATATATATTTTTTTTAGCAGACACCCTGGGGGATAAAATGGCGGTCATTGCAACTTTTTATATTGCACGGTATTTGCGCAATCATTTTTGAAATGCCTTTTTTGGGGAAAAAAACGGTTTCATGAATTAAAAAATAATAAAACAGTAAAGTTAGTCCAATTGTTTTGCATAATATGAAAGATGATGTTACACCGAGTAAATAGATACCTAACATGTCACGTTTTAAAATTGCGCACACTCATGGAATGGCGCCAAACTTCGGTACTTAAAAATCTCCATAGGCGACGCTTTAAATTTTTTTACAGGTTACTATTTTCGAGTTACAGAGGAGGTCTAGTGCTGTAATTGTTGCACACACTCTAACGCACGTGGAGATACCTCACATGTGGGGTTTGAACGGCGTTTACATATGTGGGCAGGACTTACATGCGCGTTCGCTTCTGAGCGCGAGATACCGGGGGCAGGGGCGTTTTAAATATTTTTTTTATTATTTATTTTTTTATTTTACTTAATTTTTTTATTTTTACACTTTTTTTTACATTTTTCTTTTTTTGATCACTTTTATTCCTATTACAAGGAATGTAAACATCCCTTGTAATAGGAATCATTGTGACAGGTCCTCTTTATGGAGAGATGTGGGGTCGATAATACCCCACATCTCTCCTCCAGGCTTGAAAGCATTAGATCATGATAAAAATTCACTGATCTCATGCCGACAGCCGCGATTGCGGCTTTGTTTACTTCCGTGTACCCAGGCGTGACGTCACAACGTCGCGCCCGGGCCTCTGACGATCATAGAGATGACTGGTGACCATCTGATTACCAGAAATCTCTATTGTTGTGAGCCGTGCCGGCCAATTCATTCTCCGGGCCCCCGATGGCACGGGAGAGCCCGGAGAAGCACCGGATGGCGGCGAGAGGGGGGCTGTCCCCTCCTGCCGTCCATAAGAATGATCAAGCTGTGGAACTGCCGCTATGATCATTCTTATTGTGCACAGAATCGCCGGCAGAGTACAGTGATATCTGAATGATGCCTGTAGCTGCAGGCATCATTCAGATATCACTGCACAAAGTCGAGGACGTCATATGACGTCCTCAGTGGAGAAGTGGTTAAAGCAGTTTGTTAAAGTGATACTAAAGGTTTGTTTTTTATTTTCTAAATATGTTCCTTTAAGGTAGTGTACTGTTGGTTCACTTAACTTTTCCTTCATTTTCCTTTGTAAATGCTTTTTTTCTGTGTGTGAATTTTCAACTTCCTGCTCCTCCTCTAGAAGCTTGCCCCCTCATCCGAGCCGTTTTCCATGGGGTTTACTATGCGTGCTCGCCCCCTCCCTTGGAACTACATCCCTGCGGGGAGACGCTGTGTGCGTTCACAGGCACGGGAGGCAGGGGAGCCGCGGGTGTGTCCAAGACGCTGTAGCTCCGCCTCCCGTCCCTTGCTATTGTAATCTAAATGACCATCTCAGCACAGCCCCGCCTTTACTTCACCCTTCTCAGCCCCCTTTTTTGCTGGAGTGGAAGTGTGGCTCAGGTTCGTCGTCACACAGCAGAAAAGCGGCACTGCGCATGCGCGATGACGCTAAGCATCAAGGGAATTGCAGTTCCTTTGAAGCCGTGACGTTGCTGCAGGGAGCACGCTTGAAAACCCGGAAGTTGAGGAGAGCATACAGAGAGGAAAGGAGGAAGTGCTGATAAAGCCTATTTATCTAACAGATAAATAAACAATTTTGGCAGATATAACAGCTAGATTTATGATCTATATAGCATATAGATCAGATATTGCCAATTTCTTTTTTAGCTTTACAACCCCTTTAAGCTCTTTCAGCAGCTGATTGAACTACTAAGGGCTCTTTCAGACAGGTGGTAAGCTTATTGCCTTTTGAAAAGCAATACACGGCGGATCACTTTTCAAAGGCGATAGGGCAACGGCTTCCCTGTTTGTTTTTTTAAATGGCTGAACGGCAATTTTATTATTGTGGGACAATGCTGAAGCTGTGAGCCGAGCATTTGGCTCACATAATTATTATGGCCCTATTGATCTCAATTGACAAGTTTGACAAGAAGATCCCACTGTTCATTTAAACCGTTTTGTGACTGCAAGAAGCCTTTTTATGCTCTTCTGCACAATACTCTGTTCTGTTAGATTATTCATTAACCACTTATGGACCAGCTGCCATCGTTATACGTCAGTATTTTAACGTGGAATACCATTGTTAGGAAAGCAAATAGCTGCTATAACCCCGGTATCCTCTTAAACAGCTCGGCTTTCAGATAAAAGTGGTCTCTGTGGCGGATCCGCCACAAAATCACTTTTATTGTTGGCGGGTGAGGTGCCACCCCCTCCCACCGTGCTGCGGTCTTCTCCACCGCTTGCTGGAGCCACCGGTAGTGGCAGAGACGATCTGATCCTATCCCCTCACAGGCCTGGAGCGGAGTGAGGGAAAGATGGCCCCCACTCAGCTCCATAACATTGGATGACGGAAGCGACGTCAAACTTCATTTCCGCCCAAGGGTCTGAATTTTTTTTTTTCTTTTTATTGCATTTAAGTGTGAATGTGAGATCTGAGGTCTTTTTGACCCCAGACCTCAAACTAAAGAGGTCCTGTCATGCTTTTTTTTTCTATTACAAGTAGGGATGAGCTTCGTGTTCGAGTCGAACATACGTTCGACTCGAACATCGGCTGTTCGATCGTTCGACGAAGATCGAACGATTTGGGCCGTTCGCGCCAAATTCGAGTGACGCGAACGGCCCACAATGCACTACGCCATCGCAGTGTCATCCAGGCGCTGTGATTGGCCAAGCATGCACTGTGACCCCGCATGCTTGGCCAATCACAGCGCCGGCAGCGAGGAGAGCAATGATTGGCCACAGGCAGGATGCCTGTGGCCAATTATTGCTGAGGGTGTTTAGTACACGCCCCACACTATAAAAGGCCGCCAGCACGGCGGCCTAGTGTAGTGTGTTCCGGAGCAGGGATAGAGCAGCATAGGCAGGGACAGTGACTGTTATTTCTTTCTTGCTTAACCTGGATTCCTTTAGTTTAGGGAAAGAGAAGGATAGGTAGGGAGAGTGTCAGTGTGTTTTGTGCTTGTGCTATATTGTGCTTAAAAAAAACATTTATTCTAGGGACAGAAAACTGTAGGTAGGGAGAGTGTCAGTTTCTTTCACTCTGCAAGTCCTTGTTTCCAGGGACCTGGAAGGACAGTGAGTGAATTCTCCTTGTGCTATAGTGTGCTTAAAAAAAACATTTATTCTAGGGACAGAAAACTGTAGGTAGGGACAGTGTCAGTTTCTTTCACTCTGCAAGTCCTTGTTTCCAGGGACCTGGAAGGACAGTGAGTGAATTGTCCTTGTGCTATATTGTGCTTAAAAAAACATTTATTCTAGGGACAGAAAACTGTAGGTAGGGAGAGTGTCAGTTTATTTCACTCTGCAAGTCCTTGTTTCCAGGGACCTGTAAGGACAGTGAGTGAATTGTCCTTGTGCTATATTGTGATTAAAAAAAACATTTTTTCTAGGGACAGAAAACTGTAGGTAGGGAGAGTGTTTTTTTTCTTTCACTCTGCAAGTCCTTGTTTCCAGGGACCTGGAAGGACAGTGAGTGAATTCTCCTTGTGCTATATTGTGCTTAAAAAAAACATTTATTCTAGGGACAGAAAACTGTAGGTAGGGAGAGTGTCAGTTTATTTCACTCTGCAAGTCCTTGTTTCCAGGGACCTGTAAGGACAGTGAGTGAATTGTCCTTGTGCTATATTGTGATTAAAAAAAACATTTTTTCTAGGGACAGAAAACTGTAGGTAGGGAGAGTGTTTTTTTTCTTTCACTCTGCAAGTCCTTGTTTCCAGGGACCTGTAAGGACAGTGAGTGAATTGTCCTTGTGCTATATTGTGCTTAAAAAAAACATTTATTCTAGGGACAGAAAACTGTAGGTAGGGAGAGTGTCAGTTTATTTCACTCTGCAAGTCCTTGTTTCCAGGGACCTGTAAGGACAGTGAGTGAATTGTCCTTGTGCTATATTGTGATTAAAAAAAACATTTTTTCTAGGGACAGAAAACTGTAGGTAGGGAGAGTGTTTTTTTTCTTTCACTCTGCAAGTCCTTGTTTCCAGGGACCTGGAAGGACAGTGAGTGAATTCTCCTTGTGCTATATTGTGCTTAAAAAAAACATTTATTCTAGGGACAGAAAACTGTAGGTAGGGAGAGTGTCAGTTTATTTCACTCTGCAAGTCCTTGTTTCCAGGGACCTGTAAGGACAGTGAGTGAATTGTCCTTGTGCTATATTGTGATTAAAAAAAACATTTTTTCTAGGGACAGAAAACTGTAGGTAGGGAGAGTGTTTTTTTTCTTTCACTCTGCAAGTCCTTGTTTCCAGGGACCTGTAAGGACAGTGAGTGAATTGTCCTTGTGCTATATTGTGCTTAAAAAAACATTTATTCTAGGGACAGAAAACTGTAGGTAGGGAGAGTGTCAGTTTATTTCACTCTGCAAGTCCTTGTTTCCAGGGACCTGTAAGGACAGTGAGTGAATTGTCCTTGTGCTATATTGTGATTAAAAAAAACATTTTTTCTAGGGACAGAAAACTGTAGGTAGGGAGAGTGTTTTTTTTCTTTCACTCTGCAAGTCCTTGTTTCCAGGGACCTGTAAGGACAGTGAGTGAATTGTCCTTGTGCTATATTGTGCTTAAAAAAAACATTTATTCTAGGGACAGAAAACTGTAGGTAGGGAGAGTGTCAGTTTATTTCACTCTGCAAGTCCTTGTTTCCAGGGACCTGTAAGGACAGTGAGTGAATTGTCCTTGTGCTATATTGTGATTAAAAAAAACATTTTTTCTAGGGACAGAAAACTGTAGGTAGGGAGAGTGTTTTTTTTCTTTCACTCTGCAAGTCCTTGTTTCCAGGGACCTGGAAGGACAGTGAGTGAATTCTCCTTGTGCTATATTGTGCTTAAAAAAAACATTTATTCTAGGGACAGAAAACTGTAGGTAGGGAGAGTGTCAGTTTATTTCACTCTGCAAGTCCTTGTTTCCAGGGACCTGTAAGGACAGTGAGTGAATTGTCCTTGTGCTATATTGTGATTAAAAAAAACATTTTTTCTAGGGACAGAAAACTGTAGGTAGGGAGAGTGTTTTTTTTCTTTCACTCTGCAAGTCCTTGTTTCCAGGGACCTGTAAGGACAGTGAGTGAATTGTCCTTGTGCTATATTGTGCTTAAAAAAACATTTATTCTAGGGACAGAAAACTGTAGGTAGGGAGAGTGTCAGTTTATTTCACTCTGCAAGTCCTTGTTTCCAGGGACCTGTAAGGACAGTGAGTGAATTGTCCTTGTGCTATATTGTGATTAAAAAAAACATTTTTTCTAGGGACAGAAAACTGTAGGTAGGGAGAGTGTTTTTTTTCTTTCACTCTGCAAGTCCTTGTTTCCAGGGACCTGTAAGGACAGTGAGTGAATTGTCCTTGTGCTATATTGTGCTTAAAAAAAACATTTATTCTAGGGACAGAAAACTGTAGGTAGGGAGAGTGTCAGTTTATTTCACTCTGCAAGTCCTTGTTTCCAGGGACCTGTAGGGACAGTGAGTGAATTGTCCTTGTGCTATATTGTGCTTAAAAAAACATTTATTCTAGGGACAGAAAACTGTAGGTAGGGAGAGTGTCAGTTTATTTCACTCTGCAAGTCCTTGTTTCCAGGGACCTGTAAGGACAGTGAGTGAATTGTCCTTGTGCTATATTGTGATTAAAAAAAACATTTTTTCTAGGGACAGAAAACTGTAGGTAGGGAGAGTGTTTTTTTTCTTTCACTCTGCAAGTCCTTGTTTCCAGGGACCTGTAAGGACAGTGAGTGAATTGTCCTTGTGCTATATTGTGCTTAAAAAAAACATTTATTCTAGGGACAGAAAACTGTAGGTAGGGAGAGTGTCAGTTTATTTCACTCTGCAAGTCCTTGTTTCCAGGGACCTGTAAGGACAGTGAGTGAATTGTCCTTGTGCTATATTGTGATTAAAAAAAACATTTATTCTAGGGACAGAAAACTGTAGGTAGGGAGAGTGTTTTTTTTCTTTCACTCTGCAAGTCCTTGTTTCCAGGGACCTGTAAGGACAGTGAGTGAATTGTCCTTGTGCTATATTGTGATTAAAAAAAACATTTTTTCTAGGGACAGAAAACTGTAGGTAGGGAGAGTGTTTTTTTTCTTTCACTCTGCAAGTCCTTGTTTCCAGGGACCTGTAAGGACAGTGAGTGAATTGTTCTTGTGCTATATTGTGATTAAAAAAAACATTTTTTCTAGGGACAGAAAACTGTAGGTAGGGAGAGTGTTTTTTTTCTTTCACTCTGCAAGTCCTTGTTTCCAGGGACCTGTAAGGACAGTGAGTGAATTGTCCTTGTGCTATATTGTGCTTAAAAAAAACATTTATTCTAGGGACAGAAAACTGTAGGTAGGGAGAGTGTCAGTTTATTTCACTCTGCAAGTCCTTGTTTCCAGGGACCTGTAAGGACAGTGAGTGAATTGTCCTTGTGCTATATTGTGATTAAAAAAAACATTTTTTCTAGGGACAGAAAACTGTAGGTAGGGAGAGTGTTTTTTTTCTTTCACTCTGCAAGTCCTTGTTTCCAGGGACCTGTAAGGACAGTGAGTGAATTGTCCTTGTGCTATATTGTGCTTAAAAAAAACATTTATTCTAGGGACAGAAAACTGTAGGTAGGGAGAGTGTTTTTTTTCTTTCACTCTGCAAGTCCTTGTTTCCAGGGACCTGTAAGGACAGTGAGTGAATTGTCCTTGTGCTATATTGTGCTTAAAAAAAATATTTTTTCTAGGGACAGAAAACTGTAGGTAGGGAGAGTGTCAGTTTCTTTCACTGTGAAAGTCCTTGTTTCAAGGGACAGAGAAGGACACCTGAAGGTAGCCCTTATTGCTTTTTTCCCATCTCCCTGCAGGCCATCTATTAGAATGTCTGGAAGGCAAACAAGGAGAGGCAGACAGTCAGGAGGCAATAAAAGAGGGCAAGCAGGCTCTGTGTCTGGGGGCAACAGTGCTGGTCGTGGACGCGGTGCATTGTCATCAGCACATGGCCATGGGACACGCTTGTCCTTCTTTTCGGCAGCTGGACATGTTGAGCCACATCATGCCGAAGACTTGGTAGAGTGGATGACCAAGCCCTCCTCCTCCTCCTCATCCTCTCTCACCCAGGCTCAGGGTACTGGAAAAGCAGCTGCCAAAGCGTCGTCTTCCCTGGTATCAATGTCAGACAAATCATCAGTCACTCCTTCCCTAGACCCACCATGTCCTCCTCCTGAGGAGTCCCCCGAACTGTTTCAGCACAGTGTTGGGTACATGCTCCAGGAGGATGCCCAGCGTTTCGAAGGGTCTGATGATGAAACCCAGCTAGAGGAAGGCAGTAGCGTGAGAGCAGACAGAGGGGATGCTCAAGAAGGACACCAATCTGGCAGTCATGTTCCAGCAGCTGCAGCATACTGCCAGATTGGCTCCAGTGATGAGGAGGGAGGGGATGATTAGGTCACTGACTCCACGTGGGTGCCTAATAGGAGAGAGGAGGAGGAGGAGGATGAGGAGGAGGCACATCTCCAACGAGGCAGGATGCCCTTTGGTGGCCAGCGTAAGGGCAGTACACCGACGGAATCACACCGCAGAGCTCCGCCTGTGCAGGGCGCTGCCTCTGCCCGTCATTCAAAAAGTTCTTTGGTGTGGGCCTTTTTTGAGGCTAGTGCATCAGATCGCACAGCTGCTGTTTGCAACATATGTCTCAAGCGTATATCGCGTGGCCAAAACATCAGCCGCTTGGGTACCACATGCCTGACCAGACATATGTTGACCTGCCATGCAGCTCGTTGGCAAGCCTACCTCAAAGACCCACACCAAAGAACAAAGCGGACCTCTCCTTGCACCGCATCAGCTGGGATCTCCAACCCCACTATAACTTCAGTCCTCTCTGAAACATGCACTGAGAGGAATGAAGGTGTAGAATTAGGTGTGTCACAGCCAAGTACTTGCGCCCACTCTGCTAGCAGTACACCGACGTCCGATTCTAGCAGGCAAATTTCCCTGCCCCAGCTGCTGGACCGTCAAAAGAAGTTCACTCCCAGCCATCCACATGCCCAGCGGTTGAATGCTAGCTTGGCTAAATTGCTAGCGCTTCAACTGCTGCCTTTTCAGTTGGTAGACTCGGCCCCCTTCCGTGAGTTTGTGCAATGTGCGGTTCCTCAGTGGCAGGTTCCCAAACGCCACTTTTTCTCACGGAAGGCTATTCCGGCTCTCTACCGGCATGTGGAAGGCAATGTCTTGGCCTCGCTGGACAGGGCGGTCAGCGGTAAGGTGCATATTACCGCTGACTCATGGTCCAGCAGGCATGGACAGGGACGTTACCTTTCTTTCACGGCCCATTGGGTCACTCTTTTGGCAGCTGGGAAGGATTCAGGACAAGGTGCAGTAGTGTTGGAGGTTGTCCCACCGCCACGCCTCCAAAATGCTACTACTGGTTGTGACACACCTCTCTCCTCCACCCCCTCCTCTTCTTCTTCCTCCATGGCCTCTTCCTGTGGTTTGTCCTATGAACCAGCGGTGCTCCGTAGCCGTTCACGGGGCTACGCAAGTACGCAGGCAAAAAGATGCCATGCCGTGCTTGCGCTGGTGTGTTTGGGGGACAGAAGCCACACTGGGGCAGAGGTCCTGTCTGCTCTGCAGGGCCAGGCCGAGAGGTGGTTGACGCCACGCCAGCTTAAGCCAGGAATGGTGGTTTGCGACAATGGCACCAACCTCCTCTCCGCCCTCCGACAGGGACAACTGACCCATGTGCCCTGTGTGGCTCACGTCCTTAACCTGGTGGTGCAGCGCTTCTTGGGCAGGTACCCGGGCTTACAGGATGTCCTGAGGCAGGCCAGGAAAGTCTGTGTGCATTTCCGCAGATCTTATAATGCCAGTGCTCGCCTGGCTGAGCTGCAAAAGGAGTTGAACCTGCCCAAGAACCGCCTTATATGTGACATGCCCACCAGGTGGAACTCAACGTTGGCCATGCTGCAGCGGCTGCACACGCAGCAGAGGGCCATCAATGAGTACCTGTGCGACTACGGCACCAGGACAGGGTCAGGGGAGCTTGGTTTTTTTTTCTCCACGCCAGTGGGGCATGATCAGGGATGCATGCACTGTCCTGGCACCATTTGAGGAGGCCACGAGGATGGTGAGCAGTGACAGTGCATGCATCAGTGACACTGTACCTCTTGTCCACCTGTTGGAGCACACGCTGCGTGGAATAATGGACAGGGCACTTGAGGCAGAACAGAGGCAGGAAGAGGAGGACTTCCTTGCCTCTCAAGGCCCCCTTTACCCAGACAGTGTTCCTTCTGTCCCACCCATCGCACAGGAAGAGGAGGAGGAGGAGGAGGAGGAGGAGGATTGTGTCAGCATGGAGGTGGAGGCTGGCACTCAGCATCATCAGCAGCAGTCTTTTAGGGATGATTTACAGTCCCAAGAAACCAGTGGACTTGTACGTGGCTGGGAGGAGGTGGCTGCGGATCATGTCGTCCTTAGTGACCCAGAGGACTCCGGAGCGAATGCCTCAGCAAACCTACGCTGCATGGCCTCCCTGATCCTGCAAAGTCTGCGGAAGGATCCTCGTATTCTTCGGATCAAGGAGAGGGACCATTACTGGCTGGCCACTCTCCTTGATCCACGGTACAAGGGTAAGGTTGCGGACCTTATGTTACCGTCGCAGAGGGAGCAGAGGATGAGACAACTCCGGGAGGCCTTGCAGAAAGGTCTGTGCAACGCGTTCCCAGAGACTGGGAGGTTGCAAACTCCTGGTCCTGGACAACGAGTTGTTGAGGCTTCGGCCAGTCAAAGAAGGAGCGGTGGGGAAGGTGGCCGTCTGACCGATGCGTTCAGACAATTCTTTAGTCCGCAGCCCCAAAGTATGATCGGTTCCAGCAACCATCGCCAGCGTCTGATAAACATGGTGCAGGAATATCTAGGGGCAAGGTCAGACTTGGACACCTTCCCCACCGAAAATCCTCTGGCTTACTGGGTCTTGAGGATGGATCACTGGCCAGAGCTTGCACAGTATGCAATTGAGCTACTGGCCTGTCCTGCATCCAGCGTTCTTTCGGAACGCACATTCAGTGCTGCTGGAGGATTTGTCACGGATCACAGGGTGCGCCTGTCCACCGACTCGGTTGATCGACTGACTTTCATCAAGATGAACCAGTCTTGGATCACCACCAGCTACCACACACCTGATGTTGATATAACAGACTAATTGGTTTTAACATGTCACATCCCTTCAAGACTGATGCTGATGCTGAGTGCCTGTGCTGTTATGTTGACTGGCTATCCTCCTCCTCCGAGTCCTCAATGATACGATTGATGATGATAGCTTGTAAGATCATTTTTGTTTATGGGTGCCGCCACCAGTGCCTAACGCCCAATTTTTCAGCCCCTGTTTAACAGGGGCGTGTAATTACAATTTTTGAAGCAATACTTTGCAACAGGGCTCATTGCTGTGCTCCAAGTACAGTATCTGTGAGGAGTTGCAGTGTTGTGCCACCAGTGCCTAAGGCCCAATTTTTCAGCCCCTGTTTAACAGGGGCGTGTCATTACAATTTTTGAAGCAATACTTTGCAACAGGGCTCATTGCTGTGCTCCAAGTACAGTATCTGTGAGGGGTTGCAGTGTTGTGCCACCAGTGCCTAAGGCCCAATTTTTCAGCCCCTGTTCAACAGGGGCATGTAATTACAATTCTTGATCTAATAATTCACAGCAGGGCCCATTGCTGCACCCACCAAGAGTAACTGTCAGGGCTTACAGTGTTGTGGCACCAGCACCACCATCAAAGGCCCAATTTTTACTACCACTGTTCAACAATTATATGTAATTAAAATTCCTGATATAATAGTTGACAGCAGGGCGTTCCAGCACCAACCAAGAGTAACTGTGAGTGCTTACAGTGTTGTGCCAACACCAACAACTAAGGGGCCTATTTCTGCAGAGTATATACGGCAGGTCCCTACTTTCAAACATACAACTTACAAACGACTCCTACTTGCAAACGCAAGAAGACAACAGGAAGTGAGAGGAAATCTACCACTAGGAAGGAAAATTCTCTCCTGTAAGAATAAATATGGGAGAAAGGTGTCTCCTCTGTACTGATGCTTTATCAGCAATCCTTGTTTCAAGAAAAACACCACATTTCAAAAACAGTTGTCATTGGGACGGAAAGTGAGGTGAAATGTTCTGAACAGGGGCACAGACAGCAAAACAAATGTTACAGGGGTGATAACCCTTACCTATGTTTTCCAAAAAGTTTAAAAATAGATTTTTGGTCTGGAGCTACACTTCAACAATGTACCTGTTCAAAATTACAAACAGATTCTACATAAGAACAAACCTACAGTCCCTGTCTTGTATGCACCGCCTGTATAGGGCTGTTCAGAGTATATAGGGCCTTTTTTATTTTATGTGCGGGGTTCCCCTTAATATCCATACAAGACCCAAAGGGGCTGGTAATGGGCTGGGGTAGGGGGGGGGGGGGTCATGGGGTAGCTATGCCATTTTTCTTAAAGAATTTCATCCATATTACCGGGACCAGACATTACATTAAAGCCGCAAGCAGTTTTAAATGGCTTTTTTTTCCTTTAGAAGTGTCATTTTGTGCAGGGACAGTTATAAACACGGGAAACACGTGGCACTTCACAGGCATACTTTAGACACCCCCCAGGTACGATATTTAAAGGAATATTTGACTTTTTTTTTTTCACTTTATGCATCATTAAAATGACTGCTCCCGAAAAACGACCGTTTTTAAAACTTCTTTTTGCATTGATACATGTCCCCTGGTGCAGAACCCGGGTTCCCAAACCCTTTTTAGGACAATAACATGCATAATAGTTGTTATAATTAGCACTTTAGAATTCGAACGTTCGCATCCATTGTATTTAATAGGGTTCTAATGTTCGTTCGAACTTTCGGTCCGTTCGCGGGTTCTGGTGCGAACCGAACCCGGGGGTGTTCGGCTCATCACTAATTACAAGGGATGTTTTTTATTTTTTTGCTATATCAATGAAAAAATACAAACAATTTTGAAAAAACTTTTCTTAGTTTCTGTAATAAAAGTTTGCACATACATAACCTTTCTTCATAAATTTAGACCAAAATGTATTCTGCTGCATTTCTTTGGTAAAAACCCCAAATCAGTGTATATTTATTAGACTGTGTGTGAAAGTTAAAGAATCTACAATCTATGGTATATACAGTGCCTTGAAAAAATATTCATACCCCTTGAAATTTTTCACATTTTGTCATGTTATTTTGAAATAAGACTTGTGAAATTCTCTTTGCAAACACTGGATATGTTGCTATATACAATTTTATTATTTGTATAATACATTTTTTATGATTTGATGCATTTAATTAGTGGTACAACTTTCTATATGCCCAAAAACAATCCATTACTTGATTACTACAACAATTTTTCTACTTTACTTGCAACAAAAGTAAAAGTCCCTGCATAATGCCATGTCAGTGCACGTTCAGTAAGCTCGCTCTTCCCATCCTTTCCTTCTCTCTCATACTTGTGCTCTGTAGTAACTCCAGTATGACTTGTATCTGTGCAGTGTGCCACCATGAAAGGCTTAGCTTATGCTAATTGGGCAGTGTCAGTATGTCACCAATACTATCTGACTTTAATTTGACCACTGGTTTGCCCTAAAGCAAATGCCTGCTATTCTTAGCACACACACTGTTACTAAGTGATAAGACAGTAGTACTAGCAAGTGATAAGAGCCTACTAATATGTGATAAGATGCTACTAATAAGTGATAAGGATGACAGATGAGGACAGGTGTTCCCTGTTTCTGCAGAGAGCTTGACTTGTTCAAGTGTGTTGGTATTTCCAGTCTTTCAGAGCAAATAACAAATGTGTATTGGACAATTTAAATTAGACAATTTAACAGACTTAATTATCCATATTAATTAGCTAGTTGTAAAGTTATTTATTAGCAAACACGTAACTGTTAATAAAGAGCAATGCCAGTGCTATGAGCTGTAAAAAAACAAAAAAACAAAAAAAACAGTGCAATGCATGAGGATGCTTTTCTTTTGTTGATGAAACATATAATACAGCCTGAGTATTGTGTTCTGAGGCTTTGAGCTGATTTACTAAAGAAATATTGACTGTTGGCATAGCAAAGTGAATGTTCGCTTATCTTGGTGAATAAAGTGAAGATGAGTTCATTTCAATCATTCAAGCAAGAATCTTCTTTTTTATATCTCTTGCACATGCTAAATTCAGTGAAAATACACTTTGGAAAGTGAATATTTGCTTAAAGTGGTTGTAAAGGCTGAATGTTTTTTACCTTCCTGCATTCTATACAGGTAGGTAAACAATCTTCAGTGTCCAGCTGCCCCCTCAGCCCCCCTAATACTTACCTAAGCCCGATCCCAATCCAGCGATTTGCACGAGAGCTGAGGCTTTCCCAAGTCTCTCCCTCCTGATTGGCTGAGATGCAGCAGCAGGAGGCATTGGCATTGCTGCTGTCAATTACAGCCAAGCAGGGCTGAGCCTCGGTTTCTGTGTTTTATGAACACAGAGAGCATGCACACGTGCCCCCCCATAGTAGGGTGACCAGACATCCCCAGTTTCAGGGGACAGTCCCCGGATTGAGGACACTGTCCCCGGACCAAATCTGTCCCTGGTTTTGTCCCCGGATTGGACTTGAACAGGGGCTGGGGCAATTTCAAAGACAGTCAGTGCAGAATTAAAAAAAAAAAAAAAAAATCAGAATTACACACCCCCGGTCTGCCGCTCCTACTAGCTTAGGAGGGTGTATTTTTTTCCATTATCTGTGCCCCTTTCTGATGATCATGTGCTGGTCGGAGCGGAGGGAATTTTTTTTTCAGTTTCGGGTGCATGCCCATCCAGCTCCGCTCACATGTTCTTCTGCCTTGTCTCAAGTCCTGGCCAGCCGCCTGCCTGCTTATCTCCTTGACTTCCCTGGTGGAGTGATCTTCCTCCTCTCCCCACCCAGTAGTAGCCGTGACCCGGAGAGTAAGACTTGACAGGCTGTGAGGCAGGCGGCGGCGACGGGCAGAGAGTCGCTGATTGCCGCCATTACTAGTAAAAAAAAAAAAAATGTCCCCGGATTTCATTTTAAAAATCTGGTCACCTTACCCCATAGCAAGCAGCTTGCTGTGAGGGCACTCGGCAAGGGGGGAGGTGCCCAGAATACCATTGCAGGAACCGAAAAGCTGAGGATCGGGACTGCTCTGTGCAAAACCATTGCACAGAGCAGGTAAATATGACATTTTTTTTTTTTTAACAGATCAATTCCATTACTGAACTAAAAGTGAACGTAAACCTATTTAAAAAGAATAACAAACATGCTATACTTACCTGGTCTGTGCAATGGTTTTGCACAGAGCAGCCCTGATTCTCCTCTTCTCGATTCCAGCACTGGTGCTTCTGGCTTCTCCTCTTCTCGGTGTGCAACCATAGAAAGCCTCTTCCTATGGTAGCATACCTGTGGGGTCGATCCCGAGCTGCGCTGCTTGCGCCCATTGACAGACTGTGTGGCTCAACTCTGCCCCCTAATACAAAAAAATTCTGCGCCGCCTAGTGGGATAGCAGCTCATACAACCAGTTGAAAATGGTGAGAACAAACAAAACAAAAAAGTGTAGCGCTAAACTAAATGAGGACTGCACTTTGATCAAGTGCAGTATAAAACAGTGATATGTGATTAAACAATCAACATGACATCTAACACAGATATGTGAAAACGTTCAGATAATCCACCGTGATGAAAATTAAATCAAACAATCCAATTTAATTTAATTTTCATCACGGTGGATTATCTGAACGTTTTCACATATCTGTGTTAGATGTCATGTTGATTGTTTAATCACATATCACTGTTTTATACTGCACTTGATCAAAGTGCAGTCCTCATTTAGTTTAGCGCTACACTTTTTTGTTTTGTTTGTCCTCAACTCTGCCCCCGGCTCCCTCATCATAGGATTTGATTGATAGCAGTAGGAGCCAATGGCTCCCACTGTTGCCACTCTGATTAGGGAGAGAGCTGAGAGAGCTGCTGCTTTCCGACACAGTGTTGGATCAATATCGTGCTCAGGCAAGTTTGGAGGGGGGGGGCTTGGTGGAGGGAGCTGCAATAAAGTAAAAACCATTCATCTTTACAACCCTTTAAGTTCTAGGATTTGCACACCTTCTTTGGCCATTATGAGGGGAACCCACTCCTACTTTTTATTCTATATTATAACAAATGCATTAGGTGGTGAAGGAAAACATAAATATGGACAGAAACAGTCAAAACTCACAGGTGGAGTTTGAAATAGCGGTAAATCTCACCGTTGTGGCATCCGAGATACACAAGAGGCCAGGGATTCACTCAACAGGCACTACCTATAACTAAAATCACTTTTGGATGGACTGTCCCTTTGAATAACTAAGTATAAAAAGTGTGCTGAGAGTTGTGCTTTTCACCCCAATGTTTGATGGTAATATTACAGTACAGTGCAGTCCTTTTAAATCACTAAAAATCAATATTATATAAAAGGAGCACTGTGAACTAGGGATGAGCCGAACACCCCCGGTTCGGTTCGCACCAGAACCTGCAAACGGACCGAAAGTTTGCGCAAACTTTAGAACTCTATTAAAGTCTAGGGGACTCGAACGTTCGAAATCAAAAGTGCTAATTGTAACGGCTAATATGTGAGTTATTGTCCTAAAAAGGGTTTGGGGACCCGGGTCCTGCCCCAGGGTACATGTATCCATGCAAAAAAAAGTTTTAAAAACGTCAGTTTTTTCGGGAGCAGTGATTTTAATGATGCATAAAGTGAAAAAAAATAAAAGTGAAACATTCCTTTAAATATTGTACCTGGGAGTGTCTATAGTATGCCTGTGGAGTGGCACATGTTTCCCGTGTTTAGAACTGTCCCTGCACAAAATGACATTTCTAAAGGAAAAAAAGTAATTTAAAACTGCTTGCGGCTTTAATGTAATGTCTGGTCCAGGCAATATGGATGAAAATCATTGAGAAAAATGGCATGGGTACCCCCCCCCCAGCCCATTACCAGCCCCTTTGGGTCTTGTATGGATATTAAGGGGAACCCCGCACCCAAATTAAAAAAAGGAAAGGCGTGGGGCCCCCAGGCCCTATATACTCTGAACAGGCGGTGCAAACAAGACAGGGACTGTAGGTTTGTTCTTAAGTAGAATCTGTTTGTAATTTGGAACTGGTACATTTTTTAAATGTAGCTTCAGCCAAAAAATCAATTTTTAAGCTTATTGGAAAACATAGGGAAGGGTTATCACCCCTGTAACATTTGTTTTGCTGTCTGTGCACCTCTTCGGAAGATTTCACCTCACTTTCTGTCCCAATGAAAAAAAAATTGGGGAAAATTTGGGTTTTTTATTGAAACAAGGATTGGTGATAAAGCATCAGTGGAGAGAAGACACCTTTTTCCCATATTAACTCTTACAGGAAAGAATTTCCCTTCCATGGGGTAGATTTCCTCTCACTTCCTGTTGTCTCATTCCGTTTGTAAGTAGGAGTCTTTTGTAAGTTGGATGTTTGAAAGTAGGGGCCTGCCGTATATACTCTGCAGAAATTTGGGCCTTAGGTGTTGGTGTTGCCACAACACTGTAAGCCCTCACAGTTACTCTTGGTGGGTGCTGGAACGCCCTGCTGTGAACTATTATATCAAGAATTGTAATCACATGCCATTGTTGAACAGTGGTAGGAAAAATTGGGCCTTTGGTGTTTGTGCTGGTGCAAAAATGCCATTTTTTAAATTGGGCATTAAAAACGATTGTGTGTAGGCTCCAGAGCATTTTTAACAACGTGAAAAATGGCCTAAAAAAAATGAGAATCTGCTCTATTTTTTGACGTCGTTTTTCATGTCGTTTTTTTCAACGTTGTGAAAAACGGTAGTGTGTATGCTTTTACGAGGGGAAAAAAACTGCGCATGCTCTGAATCAAGTATGAGACGGGAGCACTCATTCTGGTAAAACTAGCGTTCGTAATGGAGATAGCACATTCGTCATGCTGTAACGGACTGAAAAGCACGAGGCTGAAAAGCGCGAATCGCCGCTCAACAAACTTTACTAACATGAAGGGTGGCGCCATTCGAACGGAACTTCCCCTTTATAGTGCCGTCGTACGTGTTGTACGTCACTGCGCTTTGCTCGAGCGGTTTTTTTCATGAACGTGTGTATGCAAGACAGGCTTGAGGAAACAATAAAAATCACGTCGAGAAAAACTTTGTTTTTTAAAATGACATTAAAAACATACATGTGTACGTGGCATAAGTCCTCACAGTTACTTTTGGTGGGCGTAGGAATGGGCCCAGCTGTGAAATATTAGATCAAGAATTGTAATTACATGCCCCTGTTGAACAGGGGCAGAAAAATTGGGCCTTTGGTGGTGGTGGTGTTGCCACAACACTGTAAGCCCTCACAGTTACTCTTGGTGGGCGCAGGAATGGGCCCTGCTGTGAAATATTAGATCAAGAATTGTAATTACATGCCCCTGTTGAACAGGGGCAGAAAAATTGTGCCTTAGGCACTGGTGCCACAACACTGCAACCCCTCACAGATACTCTAGTTGGAGCGCAGGAATGAGCCCTGCTGCAAAGTATTGCATCAAAAATTTTAATTACACGCCCCAGTTAAACAGGAGCAGAAAAATTGGGCCTTAGCCACTGGTGCTGGTGGCACAACACTGCAACCCCTCACAGATACTGTAGTTGGAGCGCAGCAATGAGCCCTGTTGCAAAGTATTGCATCAAAAATTGTAAATACATGCCCCTGTTAAACAGGGGCAGAAAAATTGGGCCTTAGCCATTGGTGCTGGTGCCACAACACTGCAACCCCTCACAGATACTGTAGTTGGAGTGCAGCAATGAGCCCTGCTGCAAAATATTGCATCAAAAATTGTAATTACACGCCCCTGTTAAACAGGGGCTGAAAAATTGGGCCTTAGGCACTGGTGCTGGTGCCACAACACTGCAACCCCTCACAGATACACCCGGACAGTTTGGGTTTGAAATCATGTGTCCGGGTTTCAAACTGCCTGAAACCCAGACACATTATTCAGACTGGGCTATGGCTTCCCAGTGGGGTTGCTGGCTGCAGTTGTCAAAGCGGAGAGAGTCTGTTACACTCTCTTTCACACTGCACAAAGCCAGCACTAACAATCCCCCCCACACACACGGGAGAGGAGAGAGGGCTCGATCTGCTCCTCTTCCTCCCGCCCATACCCCTTTGTGTCTGCCCTCATTCCAATCCCCGACACTGTGCCTCAGAAAAGGAAAGAGGGGGACGGAAATTTTTAAGTCCAGCAGCCTCAGATACATCTGGATGAGAGGTGCTGCCTGCCAAGGGGTGAGTGAGCTCACCATCCATCCATGTCTGTGACTGAAGTCTCCCCCCTTCTCTCTCCTGCCTCTGAATGAGTACACTAAGGAAAATCAGGGTTCTCAGAGCACCCCTTACATCAGAGTTCCCCTTTACACCAGAAGCCACAGTGTTCCCCCTTACATCAGAGTCCTCTCCATGCATCAGAGTTCTCAGTGTTTCCCCTTAGATCAGGGTTTCCAGAGCATTCCTTATGTAAGAATACCCAGAGTTCTCCCTTACATCAGAGTCTGCAGAGTCCCCCCTTACAGTGTAAGATAACTCTGCAAGTGGATTCAGATGTAAAAGGGGAACTCTGTGGACTCTGATGTAAAGGGGGACTCGTGTGATTAACTTCATATGATTAGAAATGTTACTTAATTGCAAAATATATGTATAGTTTATACTATAAAAAATAAATAAAAAATTTGGTGCGCCGCTAAAGTGTTTGGGTTTGACTTGAAGAAAAGGTGGCAACCCTAGGTTTAGGGGATACCATTTAAAGGGGTTGTAAAGGTTCATGTTTTTTCACCTTAATGCACCCTATGCATTAAGGTGAAAAAACACCTGGCTGTCACGCCCCCCCCCCCCCCGTTTTACTTACCTAAGCCCGTTCACCTGCTGTGCACGTCCCCTGGCGTCCTCTTCTCCACGGAGTCTCTGCATTGATTGGATAGATTGATAGCAGCGCAGCAATTGGCTCCCACTGCTGCCAATCAAATCCAATGACACGGCCGCCAGGGGGCGGGGCCGAGTCATATACTCTGCGTCTATGGACACCGACTTTATGACACGGGAGTGCGCCCGCAAGGTAACCCCCTCGGGAGAGAGCTTCCCAGAGGGGGTTAGCTATTGCGGGGAGGAGCCGCGAGAGCCGCAGTGGGACCCCAGAACAGCAGGATCGGGGCCACTCTGTGCAAAACGAACTGCACAGTGTTTTTTTAAATAACAAAGTTAAAAAAATGACTATACAACCACTTTAAAGGGGTTGTACAGGATATATATATATTTTTTTTAAATAACAAACATTGTTTAAAAAAATATATATATATATCCTTTACAACTCCTTTAAAGTGGTTGCATAGTCATTTTTTAACTTTTACTTACAGGTAAGCCTATAATAAGGCTTACCTGTTGGTTAAAAAAAATGCAGCGGCGCATGCGCACAGGATATTCTCGGCTGAAGGCTCGGCAGACGCCGGACCTTGCCGGAAAGAAGTCGTCCGTGCGCATGCGCGGGAGTGATGACATTGCGGCTCCAGCCACTCACAGCGCTGGAGCCGCGATTCCCGGAAGACACGCCGAGTCAAAATGTCAGCTACCTCGGTGTGGACCAGGTGAGTTACCGACGCCTCGTTCTAAGGTAAGTATTTCATAATGAGCTAGTATGGGGTGCATACTAGGCTCATTATGCCTTTTGCCTTACAGGGTTATAAAAAGAAAAAGTTTAGCGGGTATACAACCGCTTTAAGTACTTTGGAATAATAAGGTTTCCAATAAGTTAAACTTTGTAAAAAAGAAAAAAAATATATAAAAATAGCATAGAGGCTGAAGTGGCACAAGTGAAGGCTGAAAATAAAACATTACTGCCAAAGCTGCGTTTTTTGAATCCTCTAACATGAAATAAACGCAATGCCACTTTACCAATGTGTCAGATTGTGACTAGTTCAGCCTCAAGGGCAAACTAAAAGTCACAAAAGCTTACTTATGCAAAATCTATTAATTCTACAACTGTCTGCTGATTAGATACAATTTGACCTAAACCTTGAGTGCAGTTAATAACATTTCCTTAGAGGAAAAAACATAATAAGAAGAAAATAGAAAGAAATTACTCGGACATGTGTGCAGTAAAATAACCATCATTGTCAGTATGACATGCATTCACTGTATGATGAAGCAGAGATTCTATTAACTCCCCATATATTATAGGCTGCTTGAATCTCAAAGGCTTTTATTATTTTTTCTGTTCTCATACAGTTAATCTATGAGATGTATTTCTCAAGATCATCGCTGCTGATATTTCAAAACAGACTGGGATGGTGTAAAAATGTAAAATATTGTATTTTGTTTTTGGATAAAGTAGGGAAGAGACATTACCCTCCTGTCATTGCAATATGTGTCCTTTTTGCAAGATGTCTCCTCTCTTCCTATTCTGGTGGCAACTTAAAATTTTGTATTTCCCCCCTTTTTTGACTTTCAGTTCTGGTGAACATGGCTGTCGGGATGATTGGTGAGGGTGAATCCCACCATCTCTGACACATATAAACGTTTTGTTTATTGCTGTTTCTTGCTGGGGAGATTCAACCTCTTTCTTTATTTGTACTGGTGACCATTGTCACCAGGTCAGAAATTATATGGCAAATCCACAGTTTAACCAGAAAAGCAGAGGCAGCTCTCTAATTAGGCAAATTAAGCGGTCGCCTAAGGCCTCGCACTCACAGGGGCCTCGCGGCCGCCTAATTTGCCTGTGATCAATACTAATGTCGGCGCCATTTGATCTCTCTATCACCCCTCTCTCTTTCTCAACCCCCCCTCTCTTGCATTGGCTGAATATGTCTGATGGGTGAGGAGGGTGCCCTGGAAGTGGTGCTGATCACCTGTGTGCTAGATACGTGCATTTTCTGCAGCCATTTTTCTTGCTTGAATTATTTTTCCCATTATGAGCGTGAGTGGGGCCTAATGTCTAAGTTTTGCCTAAGGCCTCACAAAGCAAAGAGCCGCCTCTGCAGAAAAGGAATAAAGGGAAAATCATACAATGGGGACAACTGTATGCAAGTCGATTTCCTTTCACTTTGAAGTGTAGCACCACCCCCCGAATGTTCTGCCCCTCAACCCCAAGAACAATCTCAGCCCCTCTGGCACACTTGGTTAAACAAATAATACTGTAGATATAATGTAAATGGACACCAGGCTGTAGCAGTTTAAAAGAGTATTTTACTAAGAGCCTTAGCAGCAGTGGCGGTGCGTCCATAGAGGGCGCAGGAGCGCCGCCCCTCTCTCCTGCAACCGTCAATCTCCAATAGATAGATTCATGCATTGCATGAATCTATCTATTCTCGCCGCTGCCGCCCCCTATTCTGGTGTCCGGCTCCTTGTCGGGCGCCGGGCATCTGAATTACAAGGGCGAAGGGGTGTTTTCGGAAGTGCCTGATTAGAGCCGTCGGCTCTATTAGGCATCCTTATGTAGTGGCCTCACCTCTCTCCCTTGCTTTATCGGTTATGTGGCTGTTGCTTAGGGGTACTTGGGAGAGAGAGATGATACACACCACGGCCCGTGTCCTCCTCACCTAGGAGATGAAGGCCAGATGATTGGGCTTTCGTGTAGATGTCCTAGAGTCAAGTCCAGTCGTTCGTCCCTGACTCCTTTGCTTAGTAACCCAAGTTCCACACAGTGAATGCTGCACCGGACTCTTCGGAAAAGTTACTGCACACCAACCCTCACGAACTCAGAGATGGGCACCCAAGGCATTAGGGCCCCCTCGGATTCCTCCACCCTCGCGAAACTCAGTCGAAGGTACTGAGCCCCAGGCATCCGCCATAGTACCTCACCCCAGGCTAAAGGTGCCTGAGATGGACTCCATCCCTGCTCCAGCTAGGCCAAGGGCGCCTAGGCCCGAAACATCGGAACGCCAGCACCCAAGCTGAAGGTGCCTGGGCGTGGCCACGTCCTCCGACTCTCCCCCAAAATCAGGGCCTCCGCCCCTTTTATGACCTCTCCCTTTGCATCACAGCGGGTTCCCCGCCCCGCTTTACCAGCTCCAGGGGAGGACAAAAAGGCACGGTTCACGGTGTGTGCTCAGCTCGGGCCCAAGGCAACAGCGCCACCCAGGGACTCCAAGGAACCTCACACCACCAGAGTCCTTACAAAATTCAAATACCCGCTACACTTATTAGAGCTGTGGGCTTTAATAGGGCTTCCAAATTGGTAAGCACCCGGCGCACTGCTGTGCGTTCCCTGCTTACGTAGTGCTGTGTTGGGAAACAATGTATTAATTTCCCTAACACTGACCTGTCTCTCAGCCAATCAGGTGCACCGGGTCTGGTTACCCAGTGTCACCTGATTGGCTGAAGTGACAGGCGCTGTGATTGGACGCCTATCAGGCGTCCATTCATAGAAGAAGAGGATGGGAGAAGACATCGAGGACTCGGAGGGAGCGTGGAGGACAGCGCTGACCCGAGACAGGTAAGTGCCGGGGGGGGGGGGGCACGCTGGCAGCATTTAATTAGGGAAAACTGGTGGCAAATGATGGGGCAAACTGGCGGCAATTGATGGGGCACAATTGATGGTTACAGTAGCTGCGTTTGATGGCACAGTGGTGGCAATTCATAGGTACAGTGGCTGCAATTGATGGGCACAGTGGCAGCATTTAATGGGCACAGTGGTGGCAATTTATGGGTACAGTGGCTGCGTTTGATGGCACAGTGGCTGCGTTTTAAGGCACAGTGGCTGGGTTTGATAGGCACAGTGGCGGCAATTGATGGCACAGTGGCTGTGTTTGATGGGCACAGTGGCTGCGTTTAATGGCACAGTGGCTGCGTTTGATGGGCACAGTGGCGGCAATTGATGGCACAGTGGCTGCGTTTGATGGGCACAGTGGCTGCGTTTGATGGGCACAGTGGCTGCGTTTGATTGCACAGTGGCTGTGTTTGATGGCACAGTGGCTGCGTTTGATGGCACAGTGGCTGTGTTTGATGGCACAGTGGCTGCGATTGATGGGCACAGTAGCTGCGTTTGATGGGCACAGTGAGGCTGCAATTGATGGTTTTTTTTTCAGTTTGTTTGCGCCCACCCCAAAAAATTTGAGCACCAGCCGCCACTGCTTAGCAGCAAGCAAGATGGTAATGAACTGACAGTTAGTTACCTGTAGTGAACTGTAGTAAAGCACAAAAGAGGTATGCAATACAAGTAAATCACAGTTAACCCACCCACAGGCCCTGAGATGGCCTATGGGCTCAGGTATGACAGGGAGAATGAATGACTTCCAGTATGTCAATCTACCCCCCTAAAATGCTCAGACCTCAGGTCCAGAACATAAACGCACTGTGCAATAATCAACAATATGCAAAGAATGCAACTGTAAACCTTAAACTTTAAAGTCAAAGGTCCCCCTTAATGTGTGCCAATATTTTGTCCTTTGAGTTGTAGGAGAAAGAAATAAGCGAGTCCTTGCAGTGTAGATATCCGATGTCTTCAGCTAGCTCAACAAGGGCCCAAAGAGATCACTTTGCAGCAATGCCTAGTAACAAGGGATGACTTAAGTAAAGTGTTAGCTTCCACCTGCTCACCAATCCTAGTGATACCAAAGCTTAAAGATTGGGAAGTCCTGAAGCAGACTCTTGAAGGATGCCCGACTGGCAACCTGATGACTCAGAGATGGCCGTGACTGGTTCCCTACGCCCATGGTGGAACTTACTCGCTGCTATGTCCACCTCAGTCACAAGCAAGGGCCAAGAGTTCCTACTCCTGCAGTCAGGCTTCTGGTATCCCCCGCCCCCCTTTTTTTTCCATAGTCCTGGGAAGCAGCATGTCCCTCTCTCTCTGTCCACTCGCCTTGTGGTCCCCTTCTCTAACTTCTCCTCTGCAGCCTTGTGGTCCCCTTCCTGGAACTCGGCATGCTGGGGGCTGTAGTCTCCCTGCTGTGGTATCCAGTGGGGCTGCTTGTACTCTGGGACTACATGTCCCATGGTGCTCCACTTCCCCTGGTGCAGCCAATGGAAAGGGAGGGGGTGGATCGGGCGGCTGTCGTGCGAACACCACTCTCTGTGCAGCGTCTTAAAGAGGAAAGGATGGGGAGGGAGGAGAAAAGGCCTGCAGCTGCTCCGGTCCCCTCAGAGTCAGAGTGGGAGGCAGAACAAGTGGGCAGTACCCGCTACAGAAGAAGATTGCATGTCAAATTAGATCTAAACCCAGATCCAAACCCAGTCACTACAGTTTCATATAGGCTTTACCTTGTTAATGTTTTCAAAAATTATTTTCTTTCTTCTTTATTTCTATTCTTTTTTTATTTTCTGAGAGTGCAGCTCTTGTGAGCAGTGCCAGAGCTGGGACTTCAGTGTGTTATGTAAGTGTTCCTCTTAACCCTGACTTCTCTAGTGTGTGAGCAAAGTGGGCTCTGTGTGAAATCCCTCGCTCACTCCTGCCCACCTTCCCTTCTGGCAGCAGAAGATCTGAGCCAATAAGCAGCAAAAAGACTTGCTATCAAACAGCCACCATGGACTCTGGGATATGTAGTCCTTAAAGGGGCACAACACAATACAATTCAATGGAGGTTAATAGGCTGTGGACTACAAAAGACAAAAATCACTGCACACAGGGAAAGAGAAACACAGAACTTTTCCCAGGCAATTCAGGAGAGATCAGGGGTTTTTGCAAGAGGAAGCCGAGTTATACAGACTGGAGCCAAAGTTTATTGTACTGTGGGGACCAGAGTATTTAGACCCACCACTTGGGTGTCTGTGCACTACATCAAAAAGGACATAGACCTGTTGCTGGTAACTTAGCATAGAACCAGTGAGAGATCGCTTTCTGAGCTGGGACTGGAGCTGAAAGGACCTATTGCTGTGACTGTCTACAGAAAAAGAGAACCAGCAAGGACCAGAGCTGAAAACATAGGTGTAAACAGCCTATTGCAATGAAGTATGCGCACCCCAAGGCATGTGTATGTGTGCATGTATATATATATATACACTGCACACACATTCTAATGAATAAATGTAAACAAACAGTCTGTGAAACAGATAGGGTAATTCCCCTCAAAAAAAGAAAAAATTACGGGAGAAAGATCATTTTGAGAATATGTATGCGGTCTATAAAAATGTAAGAGTAGGGAAGACCATGAGGTGCACTTTTCTTTCAGCTTCTGAAGCATAGGGGAGAGATTAAGGTTAAGGAACTTCCAAGGTCCTTTGTAATCTTGATACCTAGGTATTTGAATTCATCAACCCATAATAACTGAGTGAGGACCCAGTGGCGGCCGCTCATGCAGGGCGCAGGGGCGCCGCCCCCCTAATCCATGCGCCCGGCCCCTAATCTATATTTAAGCACATGATTAGAGCCAGAGGCTCTAATTGGCTTCAAAAGAGGGTGGGCTCGGGGCATAGAGCACTGCGGCCAGAAGCCCATCTATTTGTGTGACATTAGCGAATTAATATTTGCTAATGTCTTCCTGTTTTTCCTCCCAGCCCATCAGGAAGATGGGCCGGGAGTCCTAAGACCCGATTGGCCACGAGTCCAAAGTCCTAATTGGCCAGGAGGATAAGCGATCGCCGGGACTCGGGAGGAGAGACAGGGAAAGCCGCGACCTGGATAGGGTAAGTGTGGGGCTTGCGGGGGGCCTGGCGGGCGACAGGCCAGCGATGCTGCGATCGAGCATTGGGGAGAAGTGGTGATTGATCGAGCGAGCGCCAGGGGAGGTGGGGGGTGTCTGGGTGGCTGGGGGGTGCACGGGCTACCCCCCCAAGAGTATTGAGCACCAGCCGCCACAGTCAGGACCGCAGTTTCCCTAGCACCAGGGTCAAGTGGAATTGATCCAGATGCCCGAATATCTACCAAACTCATCGAAGATGGCAAGAGCAGCCCGCAAGGAGGTGTGTGCATTGTACAGATATAACAGGGTGTCGTCTGCGTAGTGTAAAGATTTTCTGCAGCTTGCTATGGGGGCACCCGAGCTGAGCTGCAGCTCTGTGTGTCCATTCAGACACAGAGCTGTGGTCGGCCCTACCCCCCTCCCTCCTGATTGGCTAGCTGGATTTGATTGATAACAGCGGAAGCCAATAGCGCTGCTGCCGTGTCTAACCCAATCAGGAGGGAGAGTCCCGGACGGCCAAGGCACTCGTGGATTGAGATGGGGCTAAGATAGGTAGTAGGGGGGCTGAGGGGGGTTGCTGCACACTGAAGGTTTTTTATCTTAATGCATACTATGCATTAATATAAAAAAAAAACTTCTGCCTTTAGAATCCCTTTAATCCTGCACATTGTGTAAAAAGGCTGTTTAATCCTGTCTTCTCTGATCCTCCCCTTCTTCCACAGTCCCCAGTCCATCTCCTGATAGTACAGAGCCTTGGGGGCACTCTGCACATGCTCGGTTTGGTGTGTGTATTGCCAGACAGAGGGCCAGGGGTCATGCAGCCTCATAGGACAATTGGAGGAGAATGAAAACTCATCCTACAAGCTTTAACCAGTGCTCAGCTGGACACTGATAGAGGTCACAAGACTGCTATATCAGTGGCGGCTGGTGCTCGGTAATTCTGGAGACAGACATGAATTACGGGGAATGCTAGGAACATCGGGAAGAGAGGTATGAGACATGGGCAGCCAGAGGCGGTAAGTAGGAATGGTTGTAAACCCTTGTATACCCAGCAAAGTGACAAGCTACAGGTGATACACAGGGATGAAACAAATCCTCATACATATGTTGTACCTGTTTATCTGCAGCCAGTTCCTCTGTAGAGGTTTCTAAAAACACACAGATCAAAGGATTTTTTCAGCTCTAACAGGGGGCAGGGATCTCATATCACACACACTACAGAACAGAGTTCCCTGATATCTAATAGCTTATTGGTGGAAAGGAATGCACTACCCTCTACACAGACTTACATGCTCATAGAAAAATACAAGAGTTGAGTCTATGAGTCTATAGCATGGATATGCAATTAGCGGACCTCCAGCTGTTGCAAAACTACAAGTCCTATCATGCCTCTGCCTCTGGGTGTCATGCATGCTTGCTGCTGTCAGAGTCTCGCTATGCCTCATGGGACTTGTAGTTTGGCAACAGCTGGAGGTCCGCTAATTGCATATCCCTGGTCTATAGCCTCGTACCCACGGCCGGTTTTCTCATCCAGAAACGACAAGAAAACTGCTGGTAGAGCTTTCTTGTCGAGAAAACCGGCCGTGTGTACGAGGCTTTCAGGTTTCTCGTCAGGAAAACTGGCCAGAATCTCGACGAGAAAAATAGAGAACCTGCTCTCTATTTTCTCGTCAGGATTCTCGTTGGCCTGTTTCCTGACGAGAAACCCGAGAGTGTGTATGCTTACCTGTTGCCGTGGAAACCCGCGCATGCTCGAAATGACTGACGCATGCGCGGTAGCTTCCTAGGCATAGGTAGGGTGTAGCAAGATGGCGGCGATGGCATAGAATGTGACGAGCGCACGCTCGTTGTAGTCGATGACGTCACTGTGTTCGTGCCATTCAAAAGAACGGCGGTTCTTTTGAATCGTACGTGTGTACACTCGGCCGGGACAAGATTCTTGTTCAAGAATCTCGTCAGGAAAAACAATGTGTTTTTTCCTGACGAGATTCTCGGCCGTGTGTACGAGGCTTCAGAGTCACATGCTTCTTCCGGAAAGGTGTTGGGAAAAATTGTCAGAAATGCATACCTCCCAATTTTTTGACATGGGAATGAGGGACACCTATCAGCAAAAGTATGCAGGCATAGGACACACCCCTTGCCACACCCCCTTAAAGGAGAATTGTCCAAAACAACAAGACTAGTTAAACCCACAAGTGCTTTTTTTACCACTACTATTCCTTTATATTGGCTTTTGGAATTTACAAATGCAGACATTTAGAAATCAGATGAAAGGTTTATAACTTTTAGATAGATAAAAAGTGCATTTTATAGACATCTATATATATCAGACCAAAATGAGGCACAAATGAGGAGGAATGAGGGACAGAGGGACATTGCCCCAAATCAGGGACAGTCCCTCTAAATCAGTTGGGAGGGAGCTATGGAAATGAGTCATGCAGATAGCAGGCAGAGGAATGATCAGAGAAGAACCAGACTCAGTGCTTTGGATTCAGACAAGAACATACTTTTTTTTTCCAAAATAGTTTATTGAAATGTAAAAAGCATTTACAGATATCTTGAACAATAGTAGTACAATAAGGTATTAATACAACCACAAAACATGGATGAATTACATGTGTCATATACAATTCAACTTGCGGGTAGTGAAAATGAAATAGCTATGTGCATCCTTCATGAACTAGGCCGTGTTGGGGTGGGTTACCTTAATTCAAGGTAGTTGTGGGGTCTAGTCAAAGTCCACTACCATTGATGGAGATAGATCTTGTTGGTAGGTTAGGGCTAGGTAGGTTCACGGATGCCGTTATGGACTTTTGGTCTGTGTGGGAGGGAAAGGCCAACAGGTGCAATATGGCAGAAAGGGAGAGAAGGAGCTACAAACAGGTTTATTTCGTTGAGAGTGTATGAATGCGGGAGTGTAGGCTGGAGCTATGTTAGTGGTTGTATTGTACAGAAGCGTGTGGATGAGAAAGTAGAAGGGGGTAAGTGGTGGAAGGAGAAGGGGTGGGGTGGGGATCGAGGGGAGGGGAGTGAGGCAGGAAGGGATGGCGTTGGCAGGGGGTCCGTCTCTGACTTCCCCGACCACTTGGGGTGTTCAAGGGGCGTGTTATGAGAAACTAGGGGCGGATCTGTATAGGGGGAGATATAGGAGGAGATTTTTAATGACAATTCTCAGAGGAGTAATTTATCCTTTGTCAGGGTTCAGGGAGTTTGCATATTCTGGTGTCGTTTTATAGTGTAGCCAGCAGGCCCATTTTTTACTAAATGATGCCGGAGTCTCTCTTGCAATATGTATAAGATTTTCCATTTCCTCAATTTTGCATATTCTGTTAAACCATTACTTTATGGTTGGTTGGTGAGTCGATTTCCAGTGTATAGGGATACACCGCTTTGCCGCATTGATCATGTGCATTGCTAGGGATTTGTGATAGGAATTGTGCGACAGGGGTGAATGGTGTTGAAGGAATTGAGAAGGGGAAAGGTCCAAATGATATGAGGTGACTCGAGAGGTTATATGGCATACCTTTTCCCAGAAGTCTTTTAGAGATCGACAGGACCACCAGATATGGAGAAGGGTTCCCCTTTCCCGGAGACATCTCCAGCAAACCTCTGGGATTGTGGGATTAAATTTATGCAGGAGGGTGGGCGTGCGGTACCATCTAGATTGGATCTTAAAGCCGTTTTCCTGGGTCGACACATTCGTCGACCCTTTATGTATGTTAAGGAAAATTTGTTCCCATTGTTCCGCTGAAAGAGATACAGAGAGGTCTGACTCCCAGTTCTTACAGGCTAAGGTCTCATTAGCTTTCATCTCGGCGAAGAGGAGTTCATGTGTGGTAGAAACTAGATGAGATTGGGGTGTCGTTCGGATACATAGCTTTTCGAAAGGGGTGAGTTCTCTGGAGCATTGTATATTCTTGTTAAGGGATTTTAGAAAATGAGCAATTAAAATATATGTCCAAGGGGGAATGGGTGGCTTGTTTAGTTGGGAGGAGAGTTGGGATGTAGACAATAGTTTGCCCCGGAGGAAGAACTGATGTGATCTAATTGGGCTCTGTGTCCAGTTATCGGTAAGAAACTTTGCGTGCATACCTGGTGGGAACCCAGGGTTCATTTTTACGGGTGTCAGTGGGCTGGGAATCGAAGATATGGGTGATCGGTAGCAAAGCTTTTTGAAGCATTGCAAGGTTGGGCCTATAAGTGGGTGTACGTGTAATTCAGAGGGGACGTGGGGTGAGAGTATCCATGGGAGAGACTCCAAAGGGAGAGCAGAAAAAGATGCTTCTAGGGAAACCCAATCTTTGTGGAGAGATTGAGTATTCCAGTCCACTATCCTGGTAAGGTGTGTAGCAGTGTAATAATTGAGAAGGTTGGGGAGGCCTATGCCCCCAAGTCTTTTAGGTCGGGTGAGCTGCGTAAAGCTGATTCTGGGTCTACGGTTCCCCCATAAGAATTTAGTGCATATGTTTCTGTAAGATTTAAAAAAGGCCGGAGGTATATGTATAGGGATCGCCTGCAATATATAGAGTATTCTCGGGAGGGCATTCATTTTGAGGATCGCTGCTCTGCCAAACCAAGAGAAAAGCGGTTTGTTCCAGGTTTCAAGATCAGAGGATATTCTGTGTAGGATAGGAACATGGTTTTTAGCGTAGAGGTTTGAGAGTTTGGAGGGAGTTGTATCCCTAGGTATGTGATGGAGTCATGTTTCCATTGGAACGGGAAGTTAGCCTTACATTGATCAACTATGTGTTGAGGTAATGTAATATTAAGGGCAAAGGATTTCGAGAAATTAATTTTAAGGTGGGAGAGGAACTGAAATTGTTTAAATTCAGAAAGAAGGTTTGGTAGGGAGATCAGTGGGTTCGACAGGAACAACAAAATATCGTCTGCGAAAGCAGCGTATTTATATTCTCTTTTGGAGGAACTTATACCTTGGATATCTGGGTTGTATGTCAGTTTACGGAGGAATGGTTCAAGTGTGAGTACAAAGAGGATGGGGGACAGGGGGCAGCCCTGTCTTGTGCCATTTCCGATGGGAAAGGCGTCCGACAGAGTATTGTTGACCCGTACCTTAGCAGATGGTCCCGTGTATAGTGACAGGACTAGGCCTAACATATATGGGCCCAATCCTATGGCCCTCAGAACCGCTGTCATATAGTCCCAAGCTACTCTGTCGAACGCCTTCTCCGCATCGAGTGACAAAAACAGGCCTTTTTGGGTTGTCTGTGTCATAAGGTGGTGTAAGTTTATTGCTTTAACAGTGTTGTCCCTGGCTTCACGTCCAGGGATAAAGCCGGTCTGGTCATGAGAGATTAAGGAAGGGAGAAGCGGTAAGAGTCTGTTTGCCAAAATCTTAGAAAAGATTTTGACATCTACATTCAATAATGAGATTGGTCTATAGTTTCCAGTTTGGGTGGGGTCCTTATCTTCTTTGGGGATAACAACGATATGTGCTTCTAACATTTCGCTTTTGAAAGGATTTGTGGGAGAGAGTGTATTGAAGGCATCAAGGAAGGGTTGTTGAAGAAGGTCTGAGAATGTCTTGAAATATACGGCGGAAAGACCGTCAGGTCCCGGGCTCTTACCAGGCTTAAGTTGTTTTAAAGCTTTTTTCCATTCCTGAATAGAGATCGGGGATTCCAGAATCGTGGTGGTGTCAGTGGGGAGCTTCCCTGGGGCAAATTGGTCTAAGAACGAGTTAATATCATTGGGTCTGTCATTCGATAAGGTAGTAGGGGGTTCGGATTTATCTAGATTATATAGGGACGAGTAGTACTTCTCAAAATCTCTGGCTATGTCATTGTTATTTGTGAGAGTCTTACCCGTGGGGGATTGTATGTGATGTATCATATTAGCAGCCCTTTTCTTGCGTAAGGCTTGAGCAAGAAGATGGCCACTTTTGTTGCCGAATTCGTAAAAAAGTTTCTGAGATAGAGTGTATTTCTTCCTGAGGTGATGGCCCAATTCTTCCTGAATGAGTGTACGAGTCTCTAGTAGTTCTACGAGGGTTTGCTGGGCCAGGTTTCGTTTGTGTAGGTTCATTTTTCATGTCTGAGGCCTCGTACACACGGTCGATTTTCTCGGCAAGAACCAGCAAGAAACTTGCTGGCAGAGAGGTCTTGCCGAGTAAATCGGTCGTGTGTACGCGGCTATCGGGTTTCTCGTCGAGAAAACCGACAAGAAACCTTGACGAGAAAATAGAGAACCTGCTCTCTATTTTCTCGTCGAGATTCTCGTCGGCATGTTTCTCGACGAGAAAAGTGAGTGTGTGTACACTTACCTGTCCTCCCGGAAGCCCGCGCATGTTTGAAATGAATTCGACGCATGCGCGGCAGCTTCCTAGGCATACGTAGGGTATACCAAGATGGCGGCGACGGCATCGAATGTGACGAGCGCATGCTCGTCGTAGTCGATGACGTCACCGCGTACGCTCCATTCAAAGAACCGCGGGTTCTTTGAAACGAGCGTGTGTACACTCGGCCGGGACAAGTTTCTTGTCCAAGAATCTCGTCGAAAAAAACCACATGTTTTTTTCAACGAGAATCTCGGCCGTGTGTACGAGGCCTGAGGTTTACAACCACCTTAAGGCTCTTCTACTGCAATGAATTTTATTCAAAGTCAGATACACTCACTTTAGGAATAACTTTAACAACTGTTAAGTGGCCTAGAGACCTTCGCACATATTGGAACAGAACAGTGAAACCCGCTTAGCATTCCTACTAATACAGAACATGAAGTGCAAGATAAAGAGCTTACATTACATTATTCATAAAATAACGTTCTATTCTTGCAGGGGAACTTTTAAAGACAAATAAAAAGTATATCATGTTCAGTACAGTGCGATGAATGGAGGTCCCTTATTCAGGCAAAAATGGTTGGTATTTTAATAAATTTATTAATTTACCTTTTTTTTTTTGGTTTGTTTTTTTGGGGAATTACAACAGAACAATATTCCACCTGAAAACAATGGACCTATAAAAAAGATCCTGAAATCTGCTGCTTTTACAGTCCATACGCAAATGTAAAATTAATTGCGGCCTGCACTTGAAATAACTTAATTTTTACAATTTATTTAAGAGATTAATCATTAAGCCCTGCCAAACAGAAGAGTAAACAAAGCAGATTTTTCTCTAAACTTTCTTTTTCGACAAGCTGTCACAGCTTAAGTTAAAACAGAGCAGGCACTAAATACAACAGTTAAAAAAATAATTAGACGTTGCTCAGGAGGAGAATTTCCTAAAAGACCAAATGCTGCAAAATAGCAAAGTTATTCAAAGTTTTCTTTTTTTTCTTAATGTATTAGCAGTGGTGGCTGGAGGGTTTTTCTTTTGGGGGGGGGGGGGGGGCGGCAAACACGGACACCAAATCCCCCTACGGGAGGCGCAGCTCTGACAACCCCCTGCCCAGGCGGCCGGTGGTCAGGCACCCACTCGATCTAGGGCTGGCAGGCTGTGGTGTCCTCTCCCGGGTGCGGGCAGCGGCTCTGGTGTCCGCTCCTCCCGCAGCTTCCTCCGCCGTGTGTCTCCGCTCTGTTCCTCCTAAGCGCTAGGCATTCAATAGGATCGCCTGACGCTTTGGCCAATCGGGGTAACAGGTCTCACGACCTGCCTCCTGATTGGCAGGAACTTTAGTTTAGTTCTTTTAGTTCACAGAACTGGGGGGGGGGGATCAACGCGGAGTGCTCTGAGCCCCAAGTCCACCCTTTTTTGAAGCTTATTAGAGCCTCTGGCTCTAATCAGGTGCTTCAACCCCCCCCCCCCATTGGAATCCATAGTCCGGCGCCCTGATATGTAGATCAGGAGGCAGGACGCATGGATAGGGGGGGCGGCTCCCGTGCGCCCTCTATGGACGGGCTGCCACTGTGTTTTAGGTCAGTTGTACTTAAATGGCAAACTTATGGGCTGCATCCAACTATTCAGCAGAGGCAAAATAAAGCTGAGCTCCAGGGAAAGAACCAGATGAAATGCATATATGAGAGCTGTTTTACCTGCCAAAGGAACTGTCCATCCAGTTCTACACATAGGCGTGCGCAGAGGGTGTGCCAGGTGTGCCTGGGCACACCCTAATCACCCCATGTGGTGCAGATTCCCCCTGTTTAGACCCCTAATATTTCACCAAAGACCTCTAAAAAAAATTATAAGATAAAGTAAAAAATGTTAAAAAATAAAAACTACTGCAAGCAATCCCTTCCCTACTGACACCGCCCATTGCTCTCCTGACACCATCAGTATATATACACATGCACACACGTGCAAATTTGCTTGAGTTTTGGGGTGCACACCCTAATGCAATAGGCTGTGCACACCTATGGTTCTACAGTTTTAACTGCTCTGTCACACAACACTCTCCGTCAGGGAACAAGGTCTGAATTTTTTTCTACTACGGTCATATAACACTTGCAGGTCCCCCACCCAGCCTGTGTCTAGGCAGTGAAAGGAAAATCAGGGGGCATGCAGACTCATCTCTTTGATATCCTGCTCTCTCCTCCTGTCAGCATGCTCCGTGCACTAGCACAACTAATTGTCCTTCTGTGTTGTGTCTTCTTCTCCCAGTCTGAGCTTTGCTGTACAGTGACTACAACCAGGTCAAATTGAGTACTTCAGCTACTTGCATTTCCACCACTATTCACATATGTTAGTATTCTAAGGGCACTATCAAACTAGCAAGTGTAGCACTCAGTGGCAGGTGGTGTTTTTTTTTTAAGGGAGGGGGGGCAACCAATCCACCCTGCGTCTCTCCAGGTCACGGGCAGTACCCCACCGGGTCGGTCAGTCAGTAGTCAGGGCCCTGCACTTACCTGATCTCGCGGACGGCGGCTTCTCTCCGGGCTGTTCTCTCTGGCTGCTTCCTCGCTTCCCTGCATCTCCTCCCTCCTCCTGGTGGCGAATCCGATTGGATCTCCTTTTGGTCAATCTGGTGACTGCTCCTGATTGGCCAGGAGGAGAATCAGTGTTACAATAGCGAATATTCTTCAGTGTAGTCACATGAAAAGATATAATTAAAATATTCACAAAAATGTGAGGGTGTACTCACTTTTGTGAGATACTGTATATATATATATATATATATTTATATATTTATATATATATATATATATATATATATATATATATATATATATATATATGTAGCACATGGACCTTTTTCCTGCCTGGCTCACGTGCTATATGCCCGTACCCTCCCGTTTGAAGAGGTTAAGCGGTGTTCACAAATTTTGGGTCCTGCAACGAGTTACCTTCTTCCACTGGTTCTCTTCCCCAGAGTATGGGGTCAAGTCTCTATTTCTTCCCCCAAAGAAGCCAATGTCCAGAAACACTTTCACTCCAACAGAGAGTTTATTTTCTATTTGCTGCGTAGTAGATAGAGACAGATGGATGAAAGAAGGAATAGTGTGAGGGATTAGATCCAGGCACAACCAGCAACTTCGTCGCCACTCGATCCCGAGTGGGTTTAGCTCACCCGGATAGTCCTCTCTCACAGTCCAAGCAGCCGGTGTGGAGCTCGAACTGTTCTGTCACCCTATCCCCTCCAGGGACGGGTCCAGGAGATCCTCTAACCTCTGTAGACTTTAAAGAACAGGACAATGCCAATGGGCACTCTACAGGTTAGCTTTCCGGAGTAAAGAATCCTTCCCTCTGACAGGTCACCAGGCCTCTCCTGAGACAGCGATCTTCTATCACTCATCTCCTCTGTGGGACTAATCCTCCCCTGGCTTCCTCACAGTCAGAGCGGGTACCCTCACCTGGGCACCCTGGGACTCCAATGGGCGAATTGTAGACCCAGTTAAAGGTACTGGGCCTACCTGGAAAGTTGCAGCCTCGGGCCAAAGGTGACCGAGACTCCTCGGCCAGTCATCGCACCCCCCGAGGGGGCTCACCCCTCCGGCTCCTCCAACACTCTCCCCGACACTCCAAACCCCCCCCCCCGATGGTGTCTGCCCCTTATGTACCCTCTCCCGGCATGCACAGCAGGCCGACCACGGCCCCTGTACTGCTGCCAAGAGAGGACACTCTAAGGCGCAGCAATGCCACCCATGGCTCAACCCTGGCCTGATATGGCAGTGCCACCTACACGCCACAGGGAACCATACACCAGGCAGCATCACATAGGCAGAAGCAAATACCTAACAATAAAAGTGGTCCGAGCCTGACTACCAGCTCAGACCAACCCCTAAATTTAGGTGCTTAACACCCCTGAAAAGTAAAGGGGCGCTACATATATATATATGCACACACAGCGCCTTGAAAAGTGTTCATACCCCTTGAAACTTTCCACAATTTGCCATGTTACAACCAAGAACTTAAATGTATTTTATTGGGATTTTATGTGATAGACCAATGAAAATGATAAATGGTTTTCATAATGTTTTAGAAATAAATATGTGAAATGTGTGGTGTGGATTGGATTTGTATTCAGCCCCCGAGTCAATACTTTTAGAACCACCTTTCACTGCAATTACAGCTGCAAGTCTTTTTGGGGTATTTCTCTACCAGCTTTGCACATCTAGAGAGGGAAAATTTTGCCCATTCTTCTTTACAAAATATCTCAAGATCTGTCAGATTGGATGGAGAGCGTCTGTGAACAGCAATTTTCAAGTCTTGCCACAGATTCTCAATTGGATTTAGGTCTGGACTTTGACTGGGCCATTCTAACACATGAATGTGCTTTGATCTAAACCATTCCATTGGAGCTCTGGTTGTATGTTTAGGGTTCAAACAAGGAAGATGCTGCTCCAGGTGAGCAATCACTACAGTCTAGATGCGCTGGGTGCAAGCCACGGCTCGCCACCGATGATCAATAGGAAGAAAATAACGGCTGCACACCATAGGAATGTTCCAACGATTTTATTCCAAAAATAGCAAATGACAGTCAACAAAGACAGAGTGTCCGAACCCAGGAGGCGACGCGTGCGTTTCAAACTGACCTCAGTACTTCTTCAAACCAGATTAAAATTGTTGGAACATTCCTGTGGTGTGCAGCCATTTTTTCTTCCTGTATGTTTAGGCTCGTTGTCCTGCTGGAAGGCGAACCTCCGCCCCAGTCTCAGATCTTTTGCAGACTCTAACAGGTTTTCTTCTGAGATTGTCCTGTATTTGGCTCCATCCATCTTCCCATCAACTCTGACCAGCTTCCCTGTCCCTGCTGAAGAAAAGCATCTCCACAACATGATGCTGACACCACCATGTTTCACGGTGAGGATGGTGTGTTCAGGATGATGTGCAGTGTTAGTTTTACACCACACATAGCGGGGTTTTTTTAGGCCAAAAAGTTTAATTTTGATCTCATCTGACCAGAGAACCTTCTTACACATGTTTGCTGTGTCCCCCACATGGCTTCTGGCAAACTGCAAACAGGACTTCTTATGACTTTCTTCAACAATGGCTTTCTTCTTGCCACTCTTCCATAAAGGGCAGATTTGTGGAGTGCACGACTAATAGTTGTCCTGTGAACAGATTTTCCCACCTGAGCTGTGGATCTCTGCAGCTCCTCCAGAGTTACCATGGGCCTCTTGGCTGCTTCTCTGATGAATGCTCTCCTTGCCCGGCCGGTCAGTTTAGGTGGACGGCCATGTCTTGGTAGGTTTGCAGTTGTGCCATACTCTTTCCATTTTCGAATGATGGATTGAACAGTGCTCCGTGAGATGTTCAAAGCTTGGGATATTTTTTTATAACCTAACCCTGCTTCAAACTTCTCCATATCTTTTTACCTGACTTGTCTGGTGTGTTCCTTGGCCTACATGATGCTGTTTTTCACTACGGTTCTCTAACAAACCTCTGAGGGCTTCACAGAACAGCTGTATTTATAACGAGATTAAATTACACACAGGTGGACTCTATTTACTAATTAGGTGACTTCTGAAGGCAATTGCTTCCACTAGATTTTAGTTAGGGGTATCAGAGTAAAGGGGGCTGAATACAAATGCACGTCACACTTTTAATATATTTTTTTGTAAAAAAAAAAAATGGAAAACCATATATAATTTTCCTTCCACTTCACAATTATGTGCCACTTTGTGTTGGTCTATCACATAAAATCGCAATAAAATATATTTACCTTTTTGGTTGTGACAAAATGTGGAACATTTTAAGGGGTTTGAATACATTTTCAAGGCACTGTATATATTTCAACAAAGCAAAGAATGTGAAAAAAAAAAAATTCAACGCGAGTACATACATATACCCGTGCTCATATCAAATTTATATTGATTCTTAGTGCTCCAACTATACATTCCATTTGTTATACCCCAGTGACCAGAAATACTACATTACCCTTCATGCACCAGTACTCCTTTCTTTCAAGGGCACTACAGTGCAACTCCTCTCTTGTTCTCAATCTATTATATTCTAAAGTCTATATTCAAAGTTCCTTAAAAAAGTGTTTTTCCTTGTGCTGTATTAAATAATGGATAACACTTTATTTTCGAGACTTTAAATATGAATTTTGAGTATCATAAATTATGATTGGTCAATATTGATCTGATATGAGTGTGGTTATTTGTACATATAATTTTTTCACATTCTTTGGTTTGTTGATGCACAGTATAATGTATGTATTGGATTGTGTTTTTTTTTTTTTTATATATGTTATAGCATTTTATTGAACACTATTCAATATCTGGGTGGATATTTGGTTTTCATCTGCTAAAGGGATTACTGCTTAAAGTGGTTGTGTCCAGCCTTCCCCCTAATACTTACCTGAGCCCCCTCTCCATCCAGCAATGTCCAGGAGAGCCTTGCCTCTCCAGGGACTCGCACTGCTGATTGGCTTTTGGCAGCAGCTCCTGCTGCTGTCAGTCTCAGCCAGTGAGCCAATCAGGAGATAAAGGGTGCAGGGCCGAGCCACAGCTCCATGTCTTAATGGACACACAGGGCAGCGGCTCAGCTCAGTTGCCCCCCATAGCAAGCTGTTTGCTGTGGGGGGCACTCAGCAGGAGGGAGGGGCCAGGAGCACAGGCGACCTGAGACCCGAGAAGAGAACGATCCGGGCTGCTCTGTGCAAAATCACTGCACAGAGCAGGTAAGTATGCCTTGTTTGTTATTTTTATTTTTTTATATAAAAAATTAGACTTTAACCAATTGCTGCCCGCCCACTGCCAAATGACGGAGGGACGGTGCGGCTCTCGTTCTGAGTGGATGTCATATGACAGCACCCCAGAACGGCCACTGTCGCCTGCCCGCGGGGGTGTGCAGCACTGCGATTGTGGCCGTGCTGTGTTGCTATGACACGGCGTGAACCTGATCTCCGTAAAGAGCCGTGGCCACAGCTCTTTAACCTTGTGATCGACTGTGTCTAATCAAAGCCGGTCACATGTAAATACGGAAGTGCCGTGAATCAGCTCTCCTCGCCTCACACTGACAGAGTGTCTGGCGAGGCGTGCCGATCAGTGTCATCTCCTCACAGGGGAGACCTGGGTAGGTAATCAGGGCACTCATCAGTGCCCTCAATACAGGAAAGCCCCATCAGTGCCCATCAGTGCCACCAATCAGTGCCTATCAGTGCCACCAACCAGTGCCCATCAGTGCCACCAATCAGTGCCCATAAGTGATGCCAGTCAGTGCAGCCTTTCAGTGCCCATTAGTGCCTGCTCATCAGTGCTACCCATTAATGCCCATCAGTGCCCATCAGTACCACCCAGAAGTGCCCATCAGTGCTGCCCATCAGTGCCCATCAGTGTTGCCTATCCGTGCCGCCTATCAGTGCCCACCAGTGCTGCCCATCGGTGCCCACCACTGCCACCTATCAGTGCCCACCAGTGCCGCCTATTAGTGCTCATCAGTGCAGCATATTAATGCCTCCTCATCAGTGCCACCTAATCAGTGCCACCTAATCAGTGCCCATAAGTGCCACCTCATCATTGCCCATCAGTGCTGCCTCATCAGCTCACCTCAGTGAAGGAGAAAAATTACTTCTTTACAAAATATACAGACAGAAACTAATTTTCTGTCTTTTTTTTTCATAAAAAAAAATAAAAACAGTGATTAAATGCCACCAAAAGAAAGCTCTATTTGTGTGAAGAAAATTATAAAAAAATAATAATTTGGGTACAGTGTTGACCGCGCAATTGTCATTAAAAGTGCAACAGCACTGAAAGCTGAAAAGTGGTCTGAGCAAGAAGGGGGTGAAAGTGCCCTTTATTGAGGTGGTTAATATCACTTTAAAGCTGAGCACAGGAAGGTTATTCCCATTATTACACATGTGACTGTGTAAGGACATTGACATAAGGCCCCTTTCACACCAGGGGACTGATCGGGTCTGCCTTTCGGACCCCCCATTATTCTCAATAGGGAGGCAGATGTAAACTCACGTGATCGTTTATACCTGCCTGCATCCGATCTGATCCAGGCCGCAAAAAACAGACGGATCGGAATGACAAGCAGATCGGATCGGATGACAGTCGGATGGAAACGGACAGGTGGTTCACTGGGTGTGTCCGTGTCTGCTCTGCATAGCGGAGCAGACATAAACCTCTCATCTGTCTGCTCAGGGGATCAGTGGACAGATCTCCCGCTGAGCAGGCGGATCCGCTTGATGGAGTCCGCCAAATATGAAAGGGGCCTAAAACTTTATAACAACTGATATCGTTACAGCTTAACCAGCAATGAGGATGGTATAGCAGATGTTACTACAGTCATTCCTTCCAGTCTTCTGAGAAGACAAAGAGGGAAACTTTTAGCACAAAGTATGTGGGCAAGAGACACACCCTCTGCCCCGCCTCCAGAGCATGAAGAATGAATAGGGACATAATAATTGGTTAAACCCACACATCAATAATAACAAGATCCATTATTTAGAGTTGGTACAAGAGGTTTAAGACAATCTAGCACTTTTGCTATTTACATAGAAAGGTATTTATAAAAATAAATTTCCAGAGCTATTTGGCCATGTCTTTTGTTCTGTGTGAATAGGAGCAAAAGTTGAATGTTATTAGACTATTTTCTCTCCAGGTCAAACATTAATTATTTTAAAAAAAGTAGAGCGAATCAGGAAAATACTGCATAATGGTCACTAGATGGAGCTGACGATCATGTATATAAATGCTTATCTTATGTAATCACCAGCTCCATCTGGTGGCAATATTGCAGTCATTTCCTGATTCACTCTATTCTGTATGAATGAATAACTTTCAACCCAAAAAGAAAATATCTTAGTAGTATAGATTTATGGCATTTTTATTATTTAATTTTTTTTACTAGTAGTGGCGACGATCAGTGTTTTTTAGCGGGACTGCGACATTGCGGCGGACACCTAACATTTTTGCAAAAAATATGCACTGTTATTGTACTAATGACACTGGCAGGGAAGGGGGTTAACATCAAGGGTGATCAAGGGGCTACATGTGTTCCCTCACTGTGTGTTCTAACTGTATGGGGGAAGGGCTCACTGGGACAACACACAGATGCATCTTCCTGCATAGCAGAAAGACAGGATCTGTGTGATCTCCCCTGTAAGAACGGAGATTAGCCTTGTTTACACGGGTAGATCCCCGTTCTGTCACTACGGGGAACAATCGCAGGTGGCCGGCAGACATTGAGTCTGCCAGACCTGCTAACTGACTCCCCCATTGGCCAATGGGAGCGCACGCACCCACAAAAGCGAGATCCCGCTCCGATCGTGCCACCTTGCCGCAGTATTATGACAGCGGCTGGTCGGCAAGCGGTTAAATCTGCTAATATAGAGGGCTGCTGTTAGAAACCACAGGGCCACATACAGCCAATGCTTCCGTTATGAATGAACACAGTGATGATGAGTACTGATCACTCATTGTAGTCATTCAGGAAGGGAAGGGGCTGATATATATGATATATTTACCGGACCCTTCCCCCACTCTCCATCTTGAAGGCTCCTATTGTGTGCTTGCAACTGCCGGTGGGAAGGAGAGTAGGGAAGCCTAGGTAGAGGGGGGCACACAGGGGGGTCTGGGCAGCAGGGTGATATGTATGGTGCACAGGGAGGGTGATTGGTGTGGCAGGGCAGCAATTACTAGAACCGATCCCTTGTACTTCTCTCTCTGCAGCAGCTGAAAGTACCCATGCAGGGGATTGGTTCAAGTAATTGCCAACCCCCCCGTATCAATCACCCTTGTTGCCCACATCCAATTCAACCTGCAGAATGGGCCTCCCTACTGGCCTAGGCCCCATACAGGTGAACTGGTGGTACCCCCTTATCCACAGTCCTGCTAGTACATCGAACACTCCCCTCCCCCAAGACTGACAACGCTGCTGTCCAATGGTGCCCCCTGTGCCAATTCATCCAGAGTGTTGGCACTCTAATACAGGAAGTGTGTTACTGGCCGGATTACCAGGTGAAAACAGAGAGGAAAAAGCATAAAAAACCAATGCAGCCACCACATCCAATGATTGTTAAGCTGCAATATATTACATTTTGTGTCTGGGGTTAATACTGCATTAAACAATCCATATAATAAGACTTATCATAGAGAAAAGGAAGAAAAACATTACAAACCACACCAGAGTATTCTCTGTCTTCTTGGCATACAGCTCCATAAACTATGAGCTCATCATAATAAAGTGATGTGATCTCCCAGCCAGCATTATTCTATTTCTTACAGCCTGATAGTATCACCCAGTACACCATATAAAGTAAAAAAGCACAAAAACAGCACCAAAAAAATGAAGCAAGTAACACTGTATTTGATGTACACAAAACACTATATAAAACAGAAATGCTCCTGACTGGCCTCATTTACACAAGGGAATGTGGATGTCAATCACTTTTATGCCTCCATATCACATATAATAATGCCCTGTACACACGATCGGTTTTACCGATGAAAACCGTCCGATTAACTTTTTTCATCGGACAAACCGATCGCGTATGGGGCCCATCGGTCTTTTTTCCATCGGTGAGAAAAAATAGAACATGTTTTAAATTTATCCGATGGAAAAAAAAACGATAGCAAATTCTGATCGTCTGTGTGGAACTCCATCGGAGAAAAAACCCACGCATGCCCAGAATTAAGTCGACGCATGCTCAGAAGCATTGAACTTCATTTTTTTCGGCTTGTCTGAGTGTTTTACGTCACGGCGTTTGGGACGGTCGGATTTTTGACTGATGGTGTGTAGGCAAGACTGATGGAAGTCAGCTTCATCGGAATTCCGATGGAAAAATCGGATTTGAATCCATAGGATATACGATCGTGTGTACAGGGCTTAAGCCTTCTCTTTTATGTATAAATTGTTGAAGGCTGGTGTTACCAATGAGATGCCTTAAGACTAACAATATATAAAAGGCTTTTACGTGGTGGGTAAGAATAAGTAAAGACCGCAGCATCAAGAAAAATAGCTGAACAATTATTTTATATGTAGCTATAAAAAATGATTTTTAGTGGAAAGAGATACACTTAGCCTTACTGAACCCAATCTGAATGTTTGTGAAGGGCACAAAATCCTTGCTTTACTTAATGTCGGTGATGTCAGTGTAAGGAAAGAATGCTCCTATTCGACATGTGCAGAACGATTCGAATTTGAAAACTATTCGAATTCTAGAACTATTCAAGTTTGAAAACTATTCTAAAACTATTCGGATTCTAAAACTATTTGAATTTAAAAACGATTCGAATTCGAAAGGTATTCGAAAACAATCCGAATTTTGTTTCTAATTTTTTTTTTTCGTTATTTAGGATTCGTTTAATTTTGGTACTATTGTAATTCGGAAATTCGGTTACATCCGAATTTCCGAAAAACAAAAATTCGTCCAAATTTTAATTTGGAACTAAATAAACCGCACATGTCTAGCCCCTATGTTGGTGGGGTCACTGGTAGGAAAAATGTCCCTGCAACAGTGGTATCACTGGAAGGAAAAAATTCCCCTATGCCCGTGGCATCACTGGATGTAAAAAATGTCTCTTTATCAATATAATGAGAGCTTGTTTACACTAGCGCTATCTCTCTGAAGATATCTCAGCTGCAGTACCGCCCTCTGAACCCAACAAAAGAATAAACTCTTTCTGATGCATGTTTGTGTGCACCCCCCCCCCCCCCATTCCGCTTGCTGCTTTTTCATATGATATTTGTATCTTTTTTTTCCCACACAAATAGAGCTTTCTTCTGGTGGTATTTATGTACTGCTGAGGTTTTTATTTTTTGCTAAAAAAAAAAAAAAATCTTAGTGTCTTTTTAGAGGGAAAATAACCCAAATTAGTGTTTATTATTTAGTCTATAGGAAAGTTATTGAGTCCACGAACTATGGTATGACTATGGTATATATCTGAACAAATTGATTCAATCCTGATGTACTGGCGGACTATCTCATTTCTTGAGGCCAGGACAGTACAAATACCCCACTAAATTACCCATTTTTGGAAAGTAGACAGTCCAAGGTATTTAGTAAGGGGCATGGCGAGTCTTTTACAGTTGTAATGTTTTGTCACAATTTATGGAAAAATAAATAAACAAATAAAAAAACAATTTTCAATGTATTTATTTTTACATACGGTCACCAGTGCAGGTTATCAGGGACACTGACTGGTGACAGTATCTGGAAAAAAAAATCCCATTTTTTTTTTCAATTATTTTTTCTTATATATCTTTTCTTTTTTTTACGATTTTTTTTAACACACTATGACCAGAGCAATACAGTGTTACCATAGTAACACTGTACTACTCTGGGGAAGTGATCAGGATTTATTTGTATTTTTTACACATTATGATTGTCTATACCAGTTAATTTTACTGGTATAAGCAACCATTTTTTTGTTGTGATTGGCTGTGATTGGTCTAATCAAATGGTTCTGACGGGCTGTGATTGGCCCTGTCTGTACCATGTGATCAGTGTGACCAATCACAGCTAGCAACACAACTGTACACAATGAATGGCATGAAAGGAAGCCAGCCATTTTTACAACTGTCATGTGACCTGCTGTGATTGGCTACAGCAGTCACATGGTAACGACAGTGGGCCGTTACATAGATCAGTCATCGGCTGTGTCCAATGGAAACAGCCGGTGACATATACCACAGCGTGGGCGCGTGTAGTGTACGATCCGGGTGGACATCATATGAATCAACGAATGTCCTGCCCAGCCGTCATTTGACTATATGTGGATAAATGGGAGCAGTTGGGGGAATGCGACTCAATGGTGTGTTTTTACCACCACCAGCTGCCAGTGTAAATGAGCCCTGGGGGCATTAATGTAGCTATGAGAGGCAGAGGGGAGCACTGGAACTACCTTGCTCCCTTCACCCGCTATGTCCTTGCTGTTGGGTCTGCCTCTTCTTCCCCACTCTGGTCATGTGCTATGTCAGTGTCACATGAGATGGGGCAATAGGAAGGAGGGCACACTGAGTGCCCGAATAAAATGGCAGAACCTCTGGAAGAAAAAGCAACATAAAAAACGCTCATAATGGCACATATTGCACATGCGTTTATGCACTTTTTTGTGCATTCGCGTTTAAGCATTTTTTTCCAAAACATTTCCCTCATATTTCGCTATAATCAATATACACTTAAAAATGCAGAACGCGCCTAAGCATTTATGCGCGTCAAGCGTTTTTTCTGCCTGAAAGCTCCTTACAAAAACGTGCTTGTGTTGTTTTTTTTTTTTTTTCCAAAGCCCATGCGCTTTAACACGTTTATGAAATTTATAAAAATGTTTGAAGTCTTTTTAAATCTGCAGTTTGCAAAAAAAAAAACAACCTGGTGATCTGGCCATAAATGTCTTGGTTAAGGCATTTCCTGCTATGGGGTGACTACTGTCTCCTAAATGTGTTTCTGCGTTGTCACCCTATCATTTGTGCCTAGCTATGAATATTGAAGTCTTGTTTATTATACTTGTTATGCAGTTTGGCTGGATAACAAATAAATGAAAAGCCTTTTTTTTTCTAAGTCTGTGGCTTTAAACCACTCTTCTGCTTACTGTACTCATCACCACATCCATAAACATTTATTTTATGCTAGAATGAACCGAAAACTATGCCTATCATTTACAATTATTATACTACTAGATATGAGGATGGCACAGATACATTCGATGATGTGCCTGCTATAAGGCTGGCGGTAAAAACCTGTTTGGCTGCATAATGATTTATCCAAGCAGTAATGGACATTGCCAAATTGGATAAAATTAATGTACTGTATATGGTCCATCCACCACTCTGTTAGCTATGAAAGTAATTAGCTATGTGCTTAATGCTAGTTGATGTTTTAGAATTTATCACATTTCTGTAATATGTAAACATTGGTTGGTTAATTGGTATGATTTTATGCAGATTGACTAAAACCTCCATTCACTTAATCAGCTAATTACCCCCCCCCCCCCCAATCGGTTGGTTTTCAAACCAAATGGTCCTTCATTAAATTTTAAATAACTGTATCAGTTTTATTTTATTCTTGCAGTTTTTTTCTTGTAGCAGGTTTTATTAGATCCCTTCCAGAAGAAGAGAAATGTTCCATTATCTGAGACCAATGTTCTTTGGACTTGTGACTTCTATTGTAAAGCACTCCCTCTAGTGGTCAGAAGTACCGCTTTAGTTTAATGCAGTGGTATCCAACTTGAAAGGGATGATGTATCTAAAGCAAATATTTTTATGAATTCAAATTTTTTTTTGTTTACAAACTTTTTATTGTACACTTATAATTTAAAAGTTACATAGACAGATGATATAGAAGTAACAATAATACATGCAATTAAAAAAATTACTTCCAAAATAATATGATATAGTAAACATGTTTATACCAATATCAAGTAAACAATAAAAGAATGAATCTACAAAAGAACTAAATATTTATTTTGGATGTCTGTAAATAAACCAAGGTGTCCATTTAGCATAAAAAAATAGGGATTGGATGTAATGTGTGAAAAATACGTTCCATCAGCATAATTTGGTCAACACGTGTTAACACTTGTGGAAATGGTATTGAATTCTAATTTAATAAAATCAGATTCAGATATTTCTATTGTGAAGCTTGCTTTTCATGGGCCCTGCTGCGTACCATCCTAATATCAGCCTAAATTTATTACAGGTACCGTATATACTCGAGTACAAGCCGAGTTTTTCAGCACATTTTTTTGTGCTGAAAATGCCCCCCTCGGCTTATACTCGAGTCACCTTTTTTGCGCCTGATCTCCCGTATTCTTGGGGACCAGTTACCGGTCGGCCGTAGGTTCCCCTGGACCCCAAACCTGGCACACATGTAGCCGCTCTCTTCCTCTACAAGTGTGCAAAGTTTGTTGTCCGGGGGACCTACAGTCGGGGAGCACCGATTTTTCAAAGCCAGGCACCCCTTCCATAGACTCCCATGTTAAATGGTAATTTCTTTGGTAACTTTGGGGACCCGGTACCGGCCAGCCGTGGGTTCCCTGGACCCGAAACTTGGCACACATGTAGCCCCAGTTCTCCTCTATAAGTGTGCCAAGGTTGCTGTCTGGTTGACCTACGGCCGGGTAGCACCGTTTTTTCAAAGCCAGGCACCCCTTCCATATACTCCCATGTTAAAGGTAAGTCTAGTCATGGACACAATGAGGCATGGGCACAGAGAGGCATGGGCACAGAGAGGCATGGACACAGAGAGGCATGGACACAGAGAGGCATGGACACAGAGAGGCATGGACACAGAGAGGCATGGACACAGAGAGGCATGGACACAGAGAGGCATGGACACAGTGAGGCATGGACACAGTGAGGTATGGGCACAGTGAGGTATGGGCACAGTGAGGCATGGGCACAGTGAGGCACAGTGAGGCATGCATATGGACACCCTAGGCTTATACTCGAGTCAATACATTTTCCTATTTTTTTGTGGTAAAATTAGGTGCCTCGGTTTATATTCGGGTTGGCTTATACTCGAGTGTATACGGTACTTATATAGTGCTGAAAATGTATTATTATTAGTGTAGCGGGTATTTGAATTTAGGGGGAGGCATCTGGGTGGTAGTGTAACCCAGATGCACTGATTGTTAGGGAATTTGGGACCATTTGTTGTTCATGGAGGACTTTGGCGGTGTGAGGTTCCCTTCGGCCTGTGGGTGGTGCTGTCGAACTGGGCCGGGGTTGAACCCTCCCTGCAGTACTGTGCCCTTTTTGTCCTCTTTTGGCGGTTGTACAGCGGGGTTGGGAACCTCTTGTGACGCTGAGGAGAGGAGATAAGAAGGGGCGGACGCCCTGAACAGGTGGTTCAGAGTCGGAGGTCAGAGTCGCGCCCAGGCATCTTCAGCCTGGGTGCCGGCGTTCGGGAGTTCCGGGCCCAGGTGCCCTTGACCTGGCCGGAGCGGAAGATGGAGTCCATCCCAGGCACCTTTAGCCTGGGGTGAGGTACTATTGAGGAGGCCTGGGGCCCGGTACCTTCGACTGGGTCCCGCGAGGGTGGAGGAATCCGAGGGGGCCCTAAAGCCTTGGGTGCCCGAGTCTGAGACGAGGAGGCCAGTGAGCAGAACTTCTCCGGATAGTCCGGTGCAGCATTCGCCGGTGACGGAGGGGCCTCTGGTAACTCTCTTGGACGAATGTCTTCCCTCTGACAGGGGCTGCGCTTAGCGAAGGTAATTCACTTTCTGTTCTACACGGTCGGTGGCAGCGGCTGTGCGCCATAACCGTTGGTGACACTACAATGGTTAGTTCTATCTAGGGATTGTGCCTCGACCTACTCCCCACCTATACTGAACTGTTCTTTGGGTCACAACCTGTCTGTGCTAAATGACAATTTATTGCTATTGGAGAATAAATACGAGTTGGAACTTTTCAGTGGTGTGGAACTCCAGTTACTGGGAGCAGAGGGGGTCATTTACAGAAAAGACTTGGCTCTGGGTTATGCACACGACCCGATGGTAAAATTGGTTCTGGCCTTCACCTCTAGCCAAAAGAGGACATGGGCCGTGGTGTATCGCATCCCTCCTCCCATACTCCCCCCTAGACGAGACAACAAGCCGAGAAGAAGAAGGGGTGAGAGGGGTGAGGTCGCTACATTATAATACAGGGTTTATATAATGCCAACAGTTTACGCAGCGCTTTACAACATGAGGGCAGACAGTACAGTTACAAAACAATTCAATACAGGAGGAATCAGAGGACCCTGCTCGTTACAGCTTACAATCTATGCAGTGCGTTACATATATATTGTATATTTACATCACTCTCTGCCCTAAAGGAGCTTACAACCTAAATCAGGGGTCTAAAACTGGCGGCCCTCCAACTGTTTCAGAACTACAAGTCCCATGAGGCATTGCAAGGCTGACAGTTACACAAATGACTCCCACAGGCAGAGGCATGATGGGACTTGTAGTTCCACAACAGTTGGAGGGCTGCCAGTTTGAGACCCCTGATCTAAAGTCTCTAACTCACATTCATACATACACATAATAGGGCCAACTTACCTACTTTGGAGTGTGGGACAAAACCCTACGCAGGTACAGGGAGAGCACGCAAACTCCAGGACAGTAGTGCCACAGTTCAGAGTCGAACCAACGACCCCATTGCTGTTAGACAGAAGTGCTAACCACTTAGGCACTGTGCTGCCTCTGTTGTCCTTTGGTGATCTGACCAGTAACACACCTCCTGTATTAGAGTGTCCCCACTCTGGATGAAGGACAACAGAGACACCACTGGACAGCAGCATTGACAGTCTTGGGAGAGGGGAGCATTAGATGTTAAAGTGGAGTTCCACCCTGAAAAAAAAAATTTCACCAAAAATCTACAAATAAATGTAAAAAAAACCAAAACATTTTTTTTTTACTTACCAGAAATAGCGGTTGCTATGCGGAAGTCCCTAATCTTCCTCTTCATCCTCCGTGGTGGATCTTCTTCCTCATCCTACACTCGGTGTCTTCTTGTGAATGGGGCACGCGGCCTTCTGGGAAATGTGTGCATCCCAGAGAGCAGCCGGCCCATTCACAAAGCGCTGCACTGCTCGCGCATGCGCAGTATGAAACGGGCAGTGAAGCCGCACGGCTTCACTGCCTGTTTCCCTTACTGAGGATGGTGGTGCCGGGAGCTGCCAGGATCGAGGGATCGGCCTCGGCAGGGGCTGACATTGCGGGCGAGTAGGACAGGTAAGTGTCCTTATTAAAAGTCAGCAGTTACAGTGTTTGTAGCTGCTGACTTTTAAAAAAAAAAAATTGCGGGTGGAATCCCCCTTTGAATAGAAGATTTAGATACCCTAACAAATTGAAGCCAAACTTCAGTTCACACTGCAGTTACACAAGCAGTTACAACAACTTTTTTTTTTCTTGTGGAATAAAGGTTTGCCATGAATAAATAAAAGCTGATCGTTGTATGCACCCTGTAAGTGGTAAATGGTTTGTCCCAACACTATAACTGCTACTTGTTAGGATAGGATAGCTTGTTCTGTTGAAAAACAACAAATCACCAAATGAAAATAAAGGAAAGAAAGCCTAAAAAAGAAAACGAATACAGGCTTCACATCTAAGAATTTGTTAGCTTCCGTTTAACCACTTGCTTCAAAGCCTATTCACATAAATGTAAAAATCAGCTAGAAACTTACTTAGGACCAACAAAAATTATATATTTTTTTAAGCAGAGGACCTGCAGAATAAAAAAAATGGGTGTTGCTGTTTTTTATATCACATGATATTTGCGCAGCAGTTTTTTAAACGCAAATTATTTTAAAAAATGTTGGTGAATTTCAATGCACAAAAACACAATATGATACCCAGTTGTTTGGTAAAATATAAAAAAAATTGTTACAATGAGTAAAATACATACCTAACATGTCTCACTTTAAAATTGTGTACGCCCGTGGAATGGCGGCAAATTACGGTACTTAATCTTCATAGCTGCCTAAAAAGCCTTTACAGGTTACCAGTTTAGAGTTACACACTAGGTATGGTGCTAGAAATATTAAATTTGCTATGATGTTCGCAGCAATTCCTCACATGTGTGGTGCGATCACTGTTCACATATGCGTACGGGCCTTTATGCGCGAGCAGGGGGGGCACTTTCATTTTTTTAAATGTTATTAAATAATTTTTTACACAGTCTCTTTAATTTTTTTTATCAACTTTATTGCATTGGATAAATAACATCCCTTGTGATAGCGTGGACCATATCAGGTCCTCTTTACTGAGAGATCTGAGACCCCAGATCTCTCCTCTGCCCTTAAAAGCATGTACAGTTTCCCAGCATTTATAGTATCTGTTACCACAGGATGGTTTCCATTAGCAAAGGGTAGTGTCCCTTCTGGGTGTAAGTAAAGAGCATTCCAGCAGTCTGTTCTGGCCCCTCGTCTCTGTACCGCTCACCAGAGTGTGTATAAGGAAGAAGGAGCCTTCTCTAAACTATCCCCCCTCTCTGTGGCAGCTGGTGGGTTCTTCCTTGGGGGGCCGCAAACAAACAACACCCCCCCGGCGGCATGGCACAGCCCCCCCTCCCTCCGTGCGGGAGGTCCTTACCCGCTCGTGTCGCGGGGCTGTGGTGTCCTTTCCTGGAGCTCCTGGAGTGTGGGCAGTGGCCACGGCATCTCTGGTGTTCGCTCCACCAGCTTCCTCCATCCTTTTACTGTGATAATAGCGAAAATTAATTCGCTATGGTCACACAACTGGGTGGGCTCATCCTTTTTTGAAACCTATTAGAGCCTCTGGCTCTAATCAGGTGCTTCAAAAAAACACCCTGCCGAATTGGAATCCATGGCCCGGCTGCACTGATATGTAGATCAGGGGACCGGACACATGGATAGGGGAGGCGGCGCTTGTGCGCCCTCTATGGATGGGTCACCACTGACCCCACTCCAGGAACCTGATCCTGAGCTATTCATTGTCCTTCACAGGCGAGTTCCTCTCCCTACCAATCAAGAAGCATGCAACAAATCTTGAGCACCCTTACAGTATTAAAAAAAATGTTGCCTAACCCAGTGTTTCTCAACTCCAGTCCTCAAGGCACCCCAACAGGTCATGTTTTCAGGATTTCCCTCAGATGAAACAGCTGTGGGAATTACTAAAGCAGTTAAACTGATCAAATAACCTGTGCAAAACAATGGAGAGCCTGAAAACATGATCTGTTGGGGCGCCTTGAGGACTGGAGTTGAGAAACACTGGCCTAACCCACGATGGCTGCCGAAGGTCCCCAGAAGTTGCAGCATCCAATCAGATTGCTGCTCCTTCTGAGACACTGATGGTGGTACAATTTCCCTAACAAACTCCACTCCACCTGTATCCTGGCATGTATCCTGGCATAGTGCCACCAGCTAGATGGAGGACACTCTTGTCCAGGAAAACAAGTTTGGGGAATTTTCCAGTTATGTGTATTCACCTTCATATCACGTTCAAGAAAAAAAAATCAACAATTTGGAAATGAATTGATGAATAAGCTGCAGTTGCATTTTCATTGGCTAGAAACGAAATTCCCATCCCTGCCTATGTAAATTCCCTCAGAGTAATGACAAAACAGGATTACGTTTGGTAAATCCGGAGACTAGAATAATAGCAAAGTTCCTCATCCAGTTAAAGAGCTTCTGTAATAAACTGTAAAGTCAATTCTTAACTAACAGCTGAATTCTCCTTATTAGGGGTAATTTCACTCCTGAGTGATTGTTTTTCTTCTCCAATCACTGAGGCCTGTTGGCCTGGCTGCCAGATTAGAAGAATTCAAATACTTTATTTAGTGAAGATTTCCCTTCACTGTGACAGAAAGCCTCCAGTGACAGGTTCAGATCCTTTCTCTGATCTTCCATTACCACTGAACAAACACCAGGAGCTGGAGCAATGCTCCTAATTTAATGGCAGGCAGAAAAATATTGTGCTTATTTTGCGGTGAATCATCTGTAGCATTTAAGATTACGAATGGCCTTCTGTCGCGCTAAGGGGTAAAAAATCTGGCACATGCTTAATGTCTTAATGTGCAAAGAAGAAATGAATGAGCATGCTGCAGTAAAACAATATAAATAGAATACTGTACCCTCTACTGTAAAATATAAAGACATGAGAGGATCAATGTCTACTTAACCACTTCAATACCAAGCACTTACGCACCTTCTTGCCCAGGCCAATTTTCAGCTTTCAGCGCTGTCGCAATTTGAATGAGAATTGCGCGGTCATGCTACATTATACCCAAACAAAATTCTTATCATTTTGTTCCCACAAATAGAGCGTTCTTTTGGTGGTATTTGATCACCTATTTTTTGCGCAACAAATAAAAAAAGACCGAAAATTTTGAAAAAAATAGTTTTTCTTTGTTTCTATCTTTTTTTGTAAATAAGTACGTTTTCTTCTTCAATGACAGGCACTGATATGGCTGCACTGATGGGCACTTATAAGGCGGCACCGATGGGCAATGATGAGGAGATACCAATGAGGTGGCACTGATGAGGTGGCACTGATGGGTACTGATGATGGTCACTGATAGGCGGCACTGATGGGCACTGATAGGCGGCACTGATGGGCACTGATAGGCGGCACTGATGGGCACTCTTAGGCGGCACTGATAGGTACTTATGGGTGGCACTGATGGGTACTTATGGGTGGCACTGATAGATGGCACAGATGGGCACTATTAGGTGGGCACTGATGGGCATGGATGGGTACTGAGAGGTGGCACTGATGGACAATGATGGACACTGATGGGTGGCACTGATGATACTGATGGGTGGCATTGCTGGGCATCACATATTTTTTTCGTCCATAATGTTGCCAGTTAGTGCCCATTTGTGGGCACTGATTGGCATCTATTGCGCTTATTTTTCAATATGTGGATGGCCATGGGGTACATACCTGGCTATTCACATGTTGCCCGCTTCCCTGGTGGTCCTAGCGGCTTCCCTGGTGGTCCAGTGTGGGCATCCGCGAAGGGGCTGCGCTCATAAACAATCAGCACGAACCCCCCCTGTCAGGAGAGCCGACGATCAATGGGTCTTCCTGTTTACATCGTGATCAGCCGTGATTGGACACGGCTGATCACGTGGTAAAGAGCCTCCGTCGGAGGCTCTTTACCGAGATTGGTGTAGCGGTGTGTCAGACTGACACACCACACCACCGATCGCCGCGATGCGCGCCCCCCCGGGCGTGCGGCGGCTGTTATTCTGCTGGACGTCATATGACACCCAGTCAGGATAACGCAACCTATAGCAAAATGATGGCCGGGCGGGAAGTGGTTAAAGTGGTTGTAAATCCTCACCTATACACAGTGAAGGGACTAAGGGTCTATCCTCAGGTAATAAACAGAGATTAAACAAATCCTCCTACATAAATTGTACCTGTTTATCTGCAATCTTCTCTACATCCGTTCATAGTCCAGATTTGATAAGCTTGTCTGAGAATTCAGAAAAAAGAGGATGCGGAGTGGCATAGACTAGCAAGAAGCTGCAAAATCAATTATAACCACCTCCCTAATAGAAGCTAACTACAAAGTACTAATGTGATGGTACTTGGTCCCCACTAGAATTGCCCAATGGGTTTCCCGGAGCTTCCCCCTGTGTTTGAGGGTGCAGCCAAGAGGGAACGGCGTATCACGTTTGGTGGAAGTGCCCAAAAGTTCTTAGATTCTGGATCCGAGTCTACAATTTTATTTATTCCCTCACGGGAACTAATTTGACTAAGTCTCCGCAACAGGCACTTCTTGGACACCCTGTTGGGGGAGCCCTGAGACCCATCCAATGTCTAATATCCTTCATTTTTACAGCAGCCAGAATAATGATCGCAAGATCTTGGATATCCCCGGTGCTATCCTTTGACCTCTTAAAGCACAAATTGTCCTGGATAATGTTAAATGAACGCATCCCCGCCACTCTGCAGGACAAGCTTCCCCGATTCGAAAAAAAAAAAACCTTGGACCCCTGGATTACCTATTTGACGGGACAGCCTTGTCAGATCTGAGGCTAGCCTCATAGTGTCTTAGGAGAGGCTTGCAGTCCCCCCCTTTCCTATTTTCCCCTTTTCTTCACCCCTTTTCACTTTCTTCTTTCTTTTCTTCCCTGTTACTTTTCTTCTAACTTACTGCCCCCTTTGGATAGTTTGGGAGCGGTGTGGGGCCTCTGGTTGGCTGCCATTGGTCCCACTCCCAGTTTGAGGGCTGTGTATGTAAACACAAAGACCAACTACTGTGATTGACTCATGGCTGTGACGACCCCTCTTTTATGATGAGGGTCTGTCCTCCGGTCATGCAGCTCTTCTTTGGAAGATATCTTCTCTGCTCCTGAGAATCCTGGTCATAGCTCAAAATAGCGTAATTCCAGTTCTTTAGTGACCACCGGTGTATATTACTAATGTTATTATGTACCGGTACTTTTCTATGTTGTATTGTACAGTCTTATATTTGTTCGGTTTATAACCTTAATAAAAATGGTTGGGAAAGAAAAAAGAGGGTGGACAGCTGAAGTTACACTTTGCAGAGCTCAGTGAGGAGATCTCTGAGAGACGATTGGAGGGCACATCCCCATTTACACAGCACACAGGAACAGCTGGAGCTTCCTCCGCTGTCACCTTTTTTCTCTTGGTGTCAGGAAAACTTGTCAGAAGTGATTCGTGCTGATAGCAGAAGAACGAAGCAGCAGAAAAAAAATGACACTTCGGGGGTTATTTATGAAATGTAAATCCACTTTGCACTACAATTGCAAACTACAAGTGCAAAGTGCACTTGAAATTGCACTGAAATGCACTTGGAAGTGCAGTCGCTGTAGATCCGAGGGGGACATGCAAGGAAAATAAAAAACAGCATTTTAGCTTGCACATGATTGGATGATAAAATCAGCAGAGCTTCCCCTGTTTTCAGATCTACCCCTCAGATTTACAGCGACTGCACTTCCAAGTGCAGTTTCAGTGCAATTTCAAGTGCACTTTGCACTTGTAGTTTGCACTTGTAGTGCAAAGTGGAGTTGCCTTTCGTAAATAACCCCCAAGGTGTGGCTCGCTTGGTGCTTCCATGGCTCAGAGAAAGTCTTTTTTTTATAGAATACAAAACGTTCTCTGATTGAATGAGGCGGAGAGAAGGGGCAGTTGACATTTATGACCTCTACCTCATCCAATTGGCGTATGCCTTATATTCAAAAAAAAAAAATACATGTTCAGGTGGAGAAACCAAGCGAGCAAGTGGCTTGAGCAAGGGGTAGGCAGGAGGAGCGGCTTCCCTGGGCACTGTGGTTTTATGTAAGGTGGGGGTGCCACAAGAAGATGGAGGGAAGGGATTTGTGTTGGAAGAGGGAATTTGGGGGGAAGGGGGGGCAGTGGGTAAGTATTGTTCTAGGATATTACATTTTTGCAGAGAGGGGGGTTGCTAAGAGTGTTGCTTTAGGGGGATTTGTGTTGGGAGGAAGAAGATTAGTGCTAGGAGGGGACCTTGTCCCAGCACTGTCTGTAGCATCCTCCTAGTATAGCGTAGGCTGCTAGGTAAATGTCCCAGAGCCCCTCAGTTCCAGAGTGTCTCTGCATGGTCTCCGAGCATTTCCGAGTGTCTCCGGTGCCCCCCACCTCTGGCCACATGCGGTACTGCATACAATAGCAGTGGCACTGGAACAAATTATCTGAGTTTTCATTGCTTCCTATGGGGAAACTCGCTTTGATATACGAGTGCTTTGGATTACAAGCGCTTTGGATTACAAGCATGCTTCTGGAGCAAATTATGCTCGTAATCCAAGGTACTACTGTACATTCATTTTCTTCTACAGAGACTATTCTATTCTTTCCACAGAGACTCAAAATGCTTTAATGTTACCATGCAAGCTTTTTTAGCATCAGACTCACAAACACCCTAAATGGTCATTCCATCTTTATCCTGAAAGAAAATGATATTATTAACCTGCTCTGAGCAGGTCAATGGAGTGTCATAAACAAGGCAGCTCTAAAGCTAACCTCAACTGATGGGCATTTTTGGAAGTCGGCTGCCACTAATATTTTCTCCAATGTGACATGTGCAGAGTGTTTGTGGGAATAGCTAGAAATTGCATAACACAAGGGAAATTGACCCATCTGTGCACATTCACGCTGCTTTCCTTCGTCATGTAAACCTTTCCAAATGTTACGCTGCAGGCTTTGGCAGCATAAATATATCAGATAAAATGTGTAATGTCAATTGTGTTTGTGAGATATCATATCATCTTATAATAATATCAGTAATCATCTTTAGCTAAATAGAAAAACACGCTCCAGAAAATGGCAGAAAGACATTTCAGATCAGTAGTTTACTATGAGAAGCAATATCCCATGTTGTAACTTGACATAAAAATTACATTTGTAGCAGCAAAGTGCCATCATGTAAACTGAAAGTAATGTGGATCAATGTTTAGAATGGCCAGCACAAGCACACGAACATAAGTCATTGACCAGATAGAGAGGAAGAATGCCACATCCTGCCCCATCACCACCGCCGAATACTCCTGCCCCATCACCACCTCACTGGTTTGCAGTCTGTCACCTCACCTGCCACTCACATCTTTCTCTGTATCTGTATTTCTTTATTTTTACTATTATTATAAGAAAAGTATTATTATTATTGGAAACATTTATTCTTATATCTTTATTTGTATCTGTTTGGCTGATCACGTGAGCCCTATTTAATATTATTAATAATAATAAATTGAGCTCATGTAATCAGTCAAACAGATACAAATAAAGATAAAAAAATATATATTTTCAATAATAATATTTTTTCATAATAATAACATATTTTTTTCTATAATAATGATTTTTTCAATAATAATAGCTTGGTTGACAATATGAGCTCAATTATTATTATAGAAACAATTATTATTATGAAAAAATGTTATTCATTTTTTTTTTTTACTTTTTTTTCATCTTCATTTTTTTGTATCTGTTTGGCTGATTACATTATTATTTATTATTATTATATAGCGCTGACAGTTTACGCAGAGCTTTACAACTTGAGGGTAGACAGTACAACTACAATACACTTTAATACAGTAGGAATCAGAGGGTCCTGCTCGTTAGAGCTTACAATCTATGAGGGAGGGTCAAGAGATACAAGAGGTAATAACTGTGGGGGATGTGCTGATAGAGAAAATAAATGTACAGTTGTTGTTAGGTGGGTGCCAGATAGGCTTCCCTGAAGAGATGTGTTTTCAGGGATCGTCTGAAAGTGGACAAAGTAGAAGATAGTCTAACAGATTGGGGTAGAGCATTCCAGAGGATGGGAGAGGGTCGGTCGGGAGAAGTCCTGGAGGCGAGCATGGGATGAGGTGACAAGGGAGCTAGAGCGCAGGAGGTCCAGGGAGGAAGGAAGAGAACAATTTGGTTGGTATTTTGAGACCAGGTTAGTGATGTAGCTGGGGGCCAAGTTATAGATGGCTTCGTAAGTTATGGTTAGTATCTTGAATTAAATTTGTTGGTTGAGTGGCAGCCAATGGAGGGATTGACAAAGAGGGGTAGCAGACGCCAAGCAATTTGTAAGGTGGATGAGCCTGGCAGCAGTGTTCATGATGGACTGAAGGGGGGATACATTATTTAAAGGTAAGTCAATGAGGGAGTTGTAGTAATCGAGACAAGAGATGACCAGGGAGTGGATTAGAAGCTTTGTGATGACATTGGTTAGGAAGGGGAGTATCTTGGAGATGTTGCGGAGGTTGAGGTGGCAAGATTTGGACAGCGACTGGATGTGGGGCTGAAAGGATAGTTCAGAGTCCAGGATTACACCTAAGACCTTGGCATGGGGGGAATGAGTTGATAGTTGAGTCATTGATTTTGACAAAGAAATGAGGGGAAGAGGAACATGGGGGAGGAAATATCATGAGCTCAGTTTTGGATAGGTTGAGATTGAGGAAGTGATGTGACATCCAGGCTGATATGTCTGCTAGCAAGTTGGTGATGCGTGAGGAGACAGATGGAGTGAGCTGAGGGGTGGAGAGATAGATTTGGGTGTCGTCAGCGTAGAGATAATATTAAAAGCCATGGGAGGCAATCAACTGATTAGCTCAATACAATATTAACAAAATATAAGGCTCATGCGATCAAACAGATACAAATAAAGATTCTACACGACCACAAAAAGGTAAAGAAGTGGTGCTGCTGGGAAAAGGGACACAGGAGCCCTCTGGTGGTGGAAGGGTGCAGTGTACTAGACCCACACATGGATCCAGATCCCTGCACGCACAGCACATAGCAGGAGCCTCATTCAAAGTGAAGCTTTACCACATTCACTAAGCTCTGGAGAAAATGAGAACTCTTGCAGAGTGTGTAGTCCATTTGCCTTTAGTAAATCAACCCCAGTGATTCTATAATAAAACCAACTAAACAATCAACCAACCATGATCATCGTGTAAACATGCATAACAATTTAAAACATATATCAATATACAAGAAATTCCTACAATTGACCATAAACCACTACAGACATGACATTTTTATGGCCACTTATTGGGATGAAAATGAAAGAGCTACTGTTGTTTCTAAAAATAACTGACTAATACTGTAGCTGCTGACTTTTAATAAACAGACACTTACCAGTACAGGGATCCAGTGTTGTCCTCATCCAGGCCAGTTCTTCGCTGGTCTTCATGTCCCAGGTGCCACCATCTTGTTTGTGGGAAGACAGGTGAGACTTCTTACTGCTTCACAGCCAGCTTCCCACAGAGTGAGTAAGAGTAACGCTGCACTTTGTGGATGGACCCGCAGCCTCCTGGGACCTGTGGTGTATCCCAGGAGGTTGGCGGTAGGGAAAAAGGTGGGGGGGACTTGCCTAGGAGATCTGAGCAGAAGTGGGAGAAAGTACCTGTCAAAACTAGGTACCCATCTCTGAAAATTTTTAAAATTTCCAAAAGGGGTAGAGGAGGGGGGGAGAAAGTGAAGAGGAACTTTAGGTTTAGAACTATCCTCCTGCTAATTTGAGGTATGTACAACCCCATGATCCTCTTATGAGTTTCCTTCAACTACAACTACAACATCTTAGGACAAACTCCTGCCACTTGTGTATGCCATGCAAACCTGCAAAGAGGTCCTATCACCTCTTTATTTCGGTAATTCTATTTACTCTTTCGTCCATGGACCGACACAGCTTCTCTATTGACAAAGTGGGTATTATCCGTTAATTAGGAGTGACTAGGCAGAAAAACTTGTAAAAAGTGTTGCATCACACCTTCTACAGTACCGCCCAGGGGGCGGACCCTCTGGGTATACCCTCTCAGTCTGCATCTTCGCAGATCAGTTTTTTTCTGTCTAGCAAGGAGTAGGACATGGCTCCCTTCGGGCCCATTGGTCCGGGGAAAAAAGATATATATATATATATATATTTTTTTTTTGCTACATTTGTTGTTTCCTGCGATCTTCGATCAACTGCCGACTGGGTGACAGGCTGGATCCTCGATCCTTGTAGTCTCCCCAGTTTCGGCCATCGAGCGTGTGCCGACCCTAGCTACGCGCTGGGTTTTCCACGACATGCCCGTCGCTCCACGGGTGGCCGGTGAGCTTACGCTCCAGGGCCTGCATCGGACCGCTCAGCTTCGGCTGACCTTACGGCCGAGTCGCAGCAGCCTGGCCGGTGAGCTTACGCTCCAAGGCTTGCATCGGACCGCTCAGCTTCGGCTGACCTTACGGCCGAGTCGCAGCAGCCTGTCCGGTGACCTTCATGCTCCAGGGCATACATATGATCGTCCCTTCTGGGTCCAATCACAGCATGCCTGGCCAACAGTCACCTTCCGTGCGCGGACGATGATCTGTTTGGAATGTCTTCCAGCAGAATACATGCAGGATAGGTAAGTAAAACTCCCCTGCCTCGGCTGGGTGATTTAGCTGGACATTCCTGGAGAGATCAAGTAAGTGGTTGTGGCCCCTTTCTTCCCTCTCTCCCTGCCTTTCCCTCCTCCCTGGGCTTCTAGCTAAAGGTTGCTGGGTGCTGGGGGTCACCTAGGGGGTCCCACTGGAGCGGGGCTGGCTGTAACTAACATTTAAAAGAAATGTCATTTTTTCTTACCTGTGTTTGTGTCCTTCCTCCTCCATGCTGTCGGCGGCCATTTTGAGGTGGTCCATGCCAAGTTTGGCCTCTTGTGACTGCCCGGCGGCCATCTTCCTGTGGTTCGGCCACACCCACTGGCCCCTATCAGCTGATCGGCGGCCATGTTTGTCCACCCTGTATGCAGATATTGCCGTTCGACGGCCATCTTTTTGTGGGCTATGGCTGCTTGACCTCTATCTTCTGTCGGCGGCCATTTTCTTAGAGCCCACATTATCTTCCATACAGACGTTTTTGGCAACCATTTTTCGAGAGCCTCCGGCCTCTAGGGTGCATTACACTGGCGCGAAAATTCACACAGGAAGTGCTGATAAAAGAAGCAGACTGACACAGCAGCAGGGGGACAGCATCACAGGCGCAGCATAGCAGTACCTATCCAGGGTGGTGAGTCCTCTGGGTGACCCGGCCTCTCTGCAGCACAGGAGGGTGGCCTATTGATATCATGCCTGGAGCCCTGTGAGTGTCAGCGTGTGGTCAGCATGGCATCTGAGCCAGATGTCTTCTCCCCTGAAACACCAGATTTAGCAGCTGGTGCCCCTGAGGTGTCTATGAACGCTATGACTGCAATCCTAGAGGCGTTTGCTGCCAGGGTGGAAGTAGCACACGGGAATACAGGGGGTAGTAAATGCCCCATCCCCTGCAAGCTTCTAGGGATAATTCTGGTGCAGAACCAGGTCCAGCTACGGCTCGGGGCCCAGATTCTGACGCATCAGAGACTGCAGACCGTGACCGGACACTGAGAATGACTCAAAGTCCAGGTCAGTACGCGAGACGGCTTTGGTATCTGACCTTATTACTGCAGTGCGGGATATGCTAAAATTGGAAAATACTGCAGAAGCAGCAGAGACTCCGGTCCACTTGGGTTTCATAGACCTGCCCGCACTGCTAAGGTGTTCCCTTGTGTGTCTCTTGATAAACTCTTATACAAGGAATGGGAGAACCCACTGAGGGTCTTTACAGCCCCAAAGAGGTTTGCGGTACGGTACCCCTTTTGAGGAGAGTTTTCTGAAGAAATGGACCTCTCCCCCCTATAGTGGACCCTCCGGTGTCCAGACTTAATAGAGCCACCACAATTCCTGCAGAAGGGGCTCCTGTTTTCAAGGACCCTGTGGATAAGAAGGCTGAAGCACTCACTTGCTACCTATACTCAGTGGTAGGCTCGGCAGTACGCCCGGCATTGGCGGGGGCCCTAGTGTCTCACACACTTACTGAATGGGCAAGATTGCTACTCCAGGGGTTAAGGAGCGAGATGCTCCTCCTGATGAGATAACATTGGCCGACCTGTTGGTCCAGGGCCTTAGGTTTGTCTGCGAGTCAGACATGAATACTATTCCCCTGCTGTCTAAAACTTTGGTTTATGCAGTAGCAATACGCCGCCTGATCTGGCTAAAAGGCTGGTCTGCGTACCAGACTTCCAAGAAAGCCCTGTTGGATCTGCCTTTTAAGGGCGACAGACTTTTTTTGGGGCTTCTCTGGATGACATCATCAAGGATGCCACAGGAAGTAAAAGCACTTTGCTTCCCCAAAGTAGCAAGGGTAAGGGGCCACGCCAAGGGCCCTCCTTTACTGCACACAAGTGTTTTTTTCGTCCCCCTAGGGCGACAGGGAAAAGACCCCAGGCCGATAAAGCGCCTGCCCAAGGACAAAAGCGTCCCTGGTCCCGCATACCCAATAAGCCTGCGGACAAATTTGCGTCCGCATGAAGGTCCACCCCCACCCAGCTCTCGGGTGGGGAGACGTCTTCGCAAATTCGCGACTCAGTGGACAGCACTAATCTCCGACAGGTGGGTTTGCGAAGTAATCTCCTCAGGCTACAAGATAGAGTTTCTCTCTTGTCCACCGGACAGATTCAACACCTCCAATCTCCAGCTACTACCGACCCGTCGGGAGGCCCTGTATGGGGCGGTCCAGGGTCTACTGGAACGCGGGGTAGTTATTCCAGTTCCAGAACTGGAATGGTATGGTGGCTGACAGCACCGGCTCTAATGGCCGGGAAGTCATTTCTTCCGGTTTACTGGATAGTGATCACGACGGACGCCAGCCTTACAGGTTGGGGGGGAGTCTGGGGTGTTCAGTCGGCGCAAGGTCGCTGGACCCCAGAGGAAGCCCTCCTGCCGATCAATGTCCTGGTAATCCGGGTGATCAGGCTGTGCCTCTTCAAATGGTCTCATAGGCTGCAAAGGCGTCCAGTCAGGATCCAGTCAGACAACGCCACAGCAGTGGCATATGTCAATCATCAAGGAGGAACAAGAAGCTCAGCTGCAACATCGGAGATCGCTTGCATCCTGAAGTGGGCAGAGAGGAGCGTACCGGCACTGTCGGCCGTGTACATTCCGGGTGTGGAAAACTGGCAGGCGGACTACCTGAGCCGCCAGATGCTGGACCAGGGAGAAGGGTCCTTACACCCGGAGGTGTTCCAACTCCTCTGCCAAAGATGGGGCACACTAGACGTAGATCTTCTGGCTTCCCGACTCAATCGGAAGGTATTGAGATTTGTGGCCCGGTCAAGAGACCCATGGGCAGACGCAACGGACGCGTTGGTAGCATCGTGGGGTCAGTATCGGCTAATCTATGCCTTCCCTCCCTTAAGGCTTCTTCCTCTTCTGCTCCGCAGAGTGGAGGCAGAGGGAATTCCAATGATCCTAATCGCTCCAGATTGGCCTCAGCGTCCTTGGTACGCCGATCTAGTACGTCTGGTAGCAGACGTCCCCTGGCGCCTACCACTACGGAAGGACCTGCTATCGCAAGGTCCCATATTCCATCCTGCTTTACAGTCATTGGCTTTAACGGCATGGCTGTTGAGAACCAGGTACTGAGAGACCGGGGCCTGTCAGACTCAGTAATCTCTACTATGAGAAGTGCTCGAAAACCGTCCTCTAGGAAGGTCTATCACCGCACTTGGAGGGCCTACATCTCCATGTGTGAGGAAATGAAATGGCATCCGCGTACCTATTTGGTTTCCAGAATCCTGCTGTTTTTACAGCATGGGGTGGACCAAGGGCTTGCCCTAAGTACGATTTAAGGGACAGATATCTGCCCTGGCTGTCTTTTTTTCAGCGACCCCTGGCGACTCACTCTCTCGTGAGTACATTTGTGCAGGGGGTCCGACATGTGGCCCCTCCGGTCCGTCCCCCGTTACCTCCGTGGGACTTGAACCTGGTCCTCTCGGTGCTTCAGAAGGCACCGTTTGAGAATATTAGAGATATTCCCCTGTTGACACTTTCTCAGAAAGTGGTCTTTTTGGTGGCTGTTACGTCAGTTAGACGAGTCTCTGAGCTGGCAGCCTTGTCCTGCAAGGCTCCCTATTTGATTTTCCACAAGGATAAGGTGGTGCTGCGGCCGCAGCCTTCCTTTCTTCCGAAAGTCGTTTCGGCTTTTCATCTCAACAAAGACATTGTACTTCCATCCTTGTGTCCTCAGCCGTTGAATCCTAAGGAGTCGGCGTTGCATTCCTTGGACGTTGTCCGAGCTTTGAGAGTATACCTATCTGCTACTTCCCTGTTCCGGAAGTCAGACTCACTGTTTGTTTCGGTGGCTGGTCCCAAGAAGGGCCAAGCAGTCTCATCGGCCACCATCTCTAGGTGGATCCGACAGATAGTAATCCAGGCTTACGCCTTAAAGGGTCAGGCGCCCCCCTTTCCTGTCACGGCGCATTCGACCAGGGCAATAGGTGCCTCTTGGGCTTTCCGACATCAAGCGTCTGTTTCCCAATTATGTAAAGCGGCGACTTGGTCGTCCGCTCACACTTTCACAAAATTCTACAAAATTGATGTAGGTGCATCTTCGGATGCCTCTTTTGGCCGCAAGGTTTTGCAAGCGGCTGTTTAGAGTTGCAACTCCTCCGTTGGAGGAGTGCTGTTTTGTGTTTGGGGTGAAGTTTATTTTTATGCTGTTACCACCCCTCGTTTTTTCTCTGACACTGCTTTGGGACGTCCCACTTTGTCAATAGAGAAGCTGTGTCAGTCCATGGACGAAAGAGTAAATAGGATTTTTTACTCACCGTAAAATCCTTATCTCTGAGTCCATGGACCGACACAGCACTCACCCCTCCTTTTTAAGTTTGTACTGCTTTTTGACGAACTGATTTGCGAAGATGCAGACTGAGAGGGTATACCCAGAGGGTCCGCCCCCTGGGCGGTACTGTAGAAGGTGTGATGCAACACTTTTTACAAGTTTTTCTGCCTAGTCACTCCTAATTAACGGATAATACCCACTTTGTCAATAGAGAAGCTGTGTCGGTCCATGGACTCAGAGAAAAGGATTTTACGGTGAGTAAAAAATCCTATTTTTACCTTTACCGGTACATATAAAAACTATTAAAACAGAACATTAAACAGATATACTTTGAAATTGAGACATTTATGGAGCTGTGTAATCATTAGAGATGAGCTTTGAGTTCGAGTCGAACTCATGTTCGACTCGAACATTGCCTGTTCGCCCGTTCGCCGAACAACGAACAATTTGGGGTGTTAAAGGCAAATTCGAAAAGTCTATGGGAGAAATCTAAAGTGCTAATTATAAAGGCTTATATGCAAGTTATTGTCCTAAAAAGGGTTTGAGGACCCGGGTCCTGCCCCAGGAGACATGTATCAATGCAAAAAAAAGTTTAAAAAACGTCCGTTTTTTTAGGAGCAGTGATTTTAATAATGCTTAAAATGAAAAAATAAAAGTGAAATATTCCTTTAAATTTCGTACCTGGGGGGTGTGTATGATATGCATGTAAAGTGGTGCATGTTTCCCGTGCTTAGAACTGTCCCTGCACAAAGTGTCATTTTTGAAGGAAAAAAAGTCATTTAAAACTCACTCGCGGCTATTAATGAATTGTCGGCTTTTATCAATACATAGAAAAGTCATTGATAAAAAAAAAAAAAAGGTCTGGAATGGATATTAAGGGGAACCCCGCCGCAAATTTAAAACAAAAATGGTGTGCGGTTCCCCCAAATATCCATACCAGGCCCTTCAGATCTGGCATGGATTTTAAGGGGAACTCCACCCCAAATTAAAAAAAAAATGGCGTGGAGTCCCCACAAAAATCCATACCAGACCCTTATCCGAGCACGCAACCTGGCCAGCCGCAGGGGAAGAGGGGGGACGAGAGAGCGGCCCCCCCTCCCTCCTGAACCGTACCAGGCCACATGCCCTCAACATGGGGAGGATGTCCCCATGTTGATGGGGACAAGGGCCTCATCCCCACAACCCTTGCCCGGTGGTTGTGGGGGTCTGCGGGCGGGGGGCTTATTGGAATCTGGAAGACCCCTTTAACAAAGGGGACCCCCAGATCCCGGCCCCCCCTATGTGAATTGGTAAGGGGTACATTGTACCCCTACCATTTCACGAAAAAAGTGTAAAAAAATGTAAATAAAAACACACAAACACCTTGGAAAAGTCCTTTATTAAAAAAAAAACAAAAAACATTCCAGCGATGAAATCCAGTGTCCCGCGGTGTCCGTCATTGGTTGTGCCTGAGCGGACCTGATGGGGAACTTCCTCCGCAGTGTTTTAAATGTATAGATCCGCCCCTTCTAAAGTTCCCCATCAGGTCCGATCAGCGGACCAGATGCGGAACGCGAGAAGGGGCGGTTCTATTCATGTATTACACAGCGAACAAAGTTCCCCATCAGGTCCGCCCCCTCGATATGTCCGACCCCACCTTTGTCATTGGCCTGAGCGGGGAACTTCCTTCACTGTGTAATTTAAATTTACACAGTGAGGGAAGTTTCCCGCTCAGGCCAATGACGTAGGCGGGGTCTGACATACCGAGGGGGCGGACCTGATGGGGAACTTCGTTCGCTGTGTAATACATGTATAGACCCGCCCCTTCTTATGTTCCGCATCAGGTCCTCAGCCTTACACCTAGTCATTGGCTGAGCGGACCTGATGGGGAACTTGAGAAGGGGCGGATCTATACATGTATTACAAAGTGCGAGAAGTTCCCCATCAGGTCCGCCCCCTTGGTATGTCAGACCCCGCCTACGTCATTGGCCTGAGCGGGAAACTTCCTTCACTGTGTAAATTTAAATTACACAGTGAAGGAAGTTCCCCGCTCAGGCCAATGTCGTAGGCGGGGTCGGACATACCAAGGGGGCAGACCTGATGGGGAACTTCGTTTGCTGTGTAATACATGAATAGGACCCGCCCCTTCTCGCGTTCCGCATCTGGTCCGCTGAGCGGACCTGATGGGGAACTTTAGAAGGGGCGGGTCTATACATTTAAAACACTGCGGAGGAAGTTCCCCATCAGGTCCGCTCAGGCACAACCAATGACGGACAGCGCTGGACATCGGATCACTGGATTTCATCGCTGGAATGTTTTTTTTTTTTTTTTTAATAAAGGACTTTTCCAAGGTGTTTGTGTGTTTTTATTTACATTTTTTGACACTTTCTTCGTGAAATGGTAGGGGTACAATGTACCCCTTACCAATTCACATAGGGGGGGCGGGATCTGGGGGTCCCCTTTGTTAAAGGGGTCTTTCAGATTCTGATAAGCCCCCCGCCCGCAGACCCCCGCAACCACCGGGCAAGGGTTGTGAGGATGAGGCCCTTGTCCCCATCAACATGGGGACATCCTCCCCATGTTGAGGGCATGTGGCCTGGTACGGTTCAGGAGGGAGGGGGGCCGCTCTCTCGTCCCCCCCTCTTCCCCTGCGGCCGGCCAGGTTGCGTGCTCGGATAAGGGTATGGTATGGATTTTTGGGGGGACTCCACGCCATTTTTTTTTAAATTTGCGGCGGGGTTCCCCTTAATATCCATTCCAGACCTTAAGGGCCTGGTAATTGAATTTGGAGGAACCCCCACGCTTTTTTTTTTTTTATTAATGACTTTTCTATGTATTGATAAAAGCCGACAATTCATTAATAGCCGCGAGTGAGTTTTAAATGACTTTTTTTCCTTCAAAAATTACACTTTGTGCAGGGACAGTTCTAAGCATGGGAAACATGCGCCACTTTACATGCATATGATACACACCCCCCAGGTACAAAATTTTAGGGAAAATTTCACTTTTATTTTTTCATTTTAAGCATTATTAAAATCACTGCTCCTGTAAAAACGTATATTTTTTAAACCTTTTTTTGCATTGATACATGTCCCCTGGAGCAGGACCCGGGTCCCCAAACACTTATTAGGACAATAAATTGCATATTAGCCTTTATAATTAGCACTTTAGACTTCGAACGTTCGAGTCCATTGTATTTAATAGGGTTCTAAAGTTCACACAAACATTCTGTCTGTTCGCAGGTTCTGGTGCGAACCGAACAGGGGGGTGTTCGGCTCATCCCTGGTAATCATTATTACATAGCTGAAAGCATTTTTTTACCTGCGTACCAGAATTTGATCTGATATCAGTCCCTGTAGAACAGTGCTGGAGTTTGAGAGGAAGAATCAGCACAGGTAGAGAACCAATAATGTGCTGACGGGATGCATGCTGATAGAAGGAGGAAGCCGGGTGACAGAAAGGTGAGCTCATCACTATGATACACCTCCTTTCAATGTCCAGTTCGGAGGGGGCGTATCTACTGTGAGGCAAACAAGGTGTTTGCCTTGGGTGGCATTTTTGAGGTGAGCGGCACCTGTACCGGGATGATGCTTGCAGCTGCAGGCACCACCCCGGTAACGGTTTTTAGAGCTCTCTTGTAAAAGCAACCGGAGCAGGTTACTAGCCACCTGATTGTTATTACATGCAGCGTGAGCGGAGATCCCCCCCCCCCCTCCTGCCACCTTCCGCGGCTCTCTCTGGCTCTCCCGTCCCACCTGGAGACCCAAGCGACCAGTCGCCGCATCCAATGGCTGGCCGTTCAGCCAAGAAAAGACGGGATTGGCTTTGATCGGCTGTTCGTGACAGTATTTTTGATATGACAAAAATGAAAGTGCCCTCGTCCCCGCAAAGGCGAGCGCATATGTTGATCCTGCACGCATGGAAACAGCGATCGTCCCACACATGTGAGGTATAGACAGTAATTCTAGAACCAGACCTCCTATGTAAATCTAGTGGTAGCCTGTAAAGGCTTTTATAGCACCGCCTACGAATAGTAACATTTACATAGTTTGTCACCGTTGCACAAGCATGCGCAATTTTAAACGGCTGGGGAGGGACAAATGGGGGCGTCCAATTTTAGTCTTGCCTAGGGCAGCACAAAACCAAAATACAACGCTGGTCCACTCACAGGCTGGGGTGGTCAAAGATAACCTTGGTCTCAGAGGAAGTGGTTTGAATGATGCTGACCATCAGACTGCGGACATCTAGCAGCACAAAAAAAGTCCCGCAGGGGAAATCTTTGCAATAAATGTGAGCAATGCTGCAAAAGCTGATTTTGTAATTTTATCTTTATTTTATTAATGGACGATTTAAATTTTTATCTTGCTGGAGCTCTGCTTTATAATTCATAATATGCCATGCTATTAGTTTACCCATAAATTGAAAAAAAAAAAATGATGCCATTAGAAACTTTACCAATGAAATTGTGTGCCATTCTAATCATACATGCAGCAAAAATGACCCTATTTGACCTCCAATATGTATTAGTAAATTTGCGGGCCACAGTGGAAAATGTTGTCCGACTTGGCATTGTTTTCGGCTTATAATGATAATCTGATTGCATGCATTGCACTTTGTGAGGAAATAGGCCAATATAATCTGTTCAGTGGGTGCATGTTAGATTGGAAGGCTTTCATTATTCCTGATGAAACAATTAGAACAATCCAACCACTCTACTTTAGTAGTTCCACTTTAAAAGTCAATTTGTCACAATTTTTAAAAAGTTACAACTTTTTTTTTTTATAATAAATGCTTCATCTATTCACAGTGCCAGACGCATAAAAAAGCCATTATTTAAATGTAAGTTTGTATTTGTAATCTGACTAATGCAGAAAATAAAAATGTTTTCATAAACGAAATTAAATGCATTTTGGATGCATGCATGACAGGAACATTTATACGCAGATTTATTCATGTTTATTTGCTGTCGACTTCTCTTAGAATAATCTGACAAATAAATTAGACGTTACCAAGCATTAAAAAACACACACATTCCAGAGCCTCTCCATACTTTTATTTTACAGTAAAACCTTGTATTGCGAGCATAATTTGTTCCAGAAACATGCTTGTAATCCAAAGCACTTGTATATCAAAGCGAATTTCCCCATAAGAAATAATGGAAACTCAAATGATTCGTTCCACAACCATTTATTCATAGGTCCTTCAGTTTATAGTTCATATAAAAAGATTATAGCAATGTGACCAGGTTGTGTAACCATAAAATGTCCATCCACAAATGGAAGCCTCTACAAGGGGAGTAGAAGCAAAACCAGAAGGAGCTACAGAGTATAAAAGAGAAGAGAGGCGCCTCTAAGTGTATCAATATGTTGCTAAATGTTACACCTTCATTAAATGTAACCATATTGCTACACTAAGAGGCACCTCTCTTCTCTTTTATACTCAGTTGTGACATGACACTAGTATATCAAACATCGCTTGTATAGTCAAAAGTCAAGATGTATTAAAAAATTTAGCTTGTCTTGCAAAACGCTCTCAAACCAAGTTTCTCTCAAACCAAGGTTTTACTGTATCTTTATGTATTCTAAAGCTGGCCATAGCTGAGCATTTTTTTTTCTTTTGTTCAGCCAGGACAGTTTGCTCCAGCTACACAAACAAGGTGGATCCCTCCCCCCCCCCCCCCCCCGCCAAGACATTGGGGTTGATTTACTAAAGGCAAATTAACTCTGCAGTTCGCAAAGTGCAGTTGCACTCTGCAAAAGCAGTTGCTCCAGAGCTTAGTAACTGAGCAGAAACAATGCTGACTTCCATCATCCAATCATGTGTAAGCAAAAATGTAATTTTTTTATTATTATATATTTTTTTATTATATATTTTTATATTATTATTTTATTTTCCTTGCACGTAATTGGGTATTCTTTGCAAAGTGAACCTTTACCTGATTTACTAAGCTCTGGATCAACTGCTCGTGCAGAGTGCAACTGCCCTTTGCAAGTCTTGCGTTACAAAAAGAACCAATGAATGACAGACTGACAGAGATTGCGTTTTTATATATATTACTTTTTCAACTTTTGCAACATTAATTTAACATTTAATTTTTTAACCACTTCAATACCATGCACTTATGCACCTTCCCGCCCAGACCAATTTTCAGCTTTCAGTACTCTCACACTTTGAATGACAATTACTTAGTCATGCTACACTGTATCCAAACAAAATTTTTATCATTTTCTTCTCACAAATAGAGCTTTCTTTTGGTGGTATTTAATCGCCACTGGGTTTTTTATTTTTTGCGATATAAGCAAAAAAACAGCAATTTTTTTTTAAAAAAAACACTTTTTTTTAGTTTCTATTGTAAAATTTTGCAAATAAGTAATTTTCATTCATAAATTTGTGCCAAAATGTATACTGCTACATATCTTTGGTAAAATTAACCCAAATTAGTGTATATTATTTGGTCTTTGTGAAAGTTATAGAGTCTACAAACTATGGTGGCAATCACTGAAAATGTATCACATCTGATCACGCCTGATGTACTGAAGGCCTATCTCATTTCTTGAGACACTAACAAGCCAGGAAAGTACAAATACCCCAAAATTACCCCTTTTTGGAAAGTAGACAGTCCAAGGTATTTACTAAGAGGCGTGGTGAGTTTTTTGAAGTTGTATTTTTTTCCCACAATTCTTGGGAAAATTTAAAAATTTTTTATTTTTTTTACACAAACTGGTCATATTAACAGTTTTTTCTCTCACACAGCATATGCATAATTGCAACTACACCCCAAAATACATTCTGCTACTCCTCCTGAGTGTAGCGATACCACATGTGTGAGACTTTTACACAGCCTGGCCATATACAGAGGCCCAACATTGAAGTAGCACTTTCAGGCGTTCTACAAGCATAAATCGCACATATCCTTTCTCAACCACCTATTACAATTTTGAAGGCCCTGGAGCACCAGGACAATAGAATTTTCCACAAAATGACCCCATTTTGGAAAGCACACACCCCAACGTATAATCTATGAAGCATTATGAGTCTTTTGAACGGTTCATTTTTTTCCAGAAGGTTTTGGAAAATGTGGAGAAAAAATGAAAATGCATTTTTTTTACACAAAGTTGTCCATTTATAAGATATTTCTAACGCATAGCATATACATAGCAAAAATAACACCCCAAAATGCATTCTGCTACTCCTCCTGAGTATAGCGATACCACATGTGTGAGACTTTTACACAGCCTGGCCATATACAGAGGCCCAACATTGAAGTAGCACTTTCAGGCGTTCTACAAGCATAAATCGCACATATCCTTTCTCAACCACCTATTACAATTTTGAAGGCCCTGGAGCACCAGGACAATAGAATTTTCCACAAAATGACCCCATTTTGGAAAGCACACACCCCAACGTATAATCTATGAAGCATTATGAGTCTTTTGAACGGTTCATTTTTTTCCAGAAGGTTTTAGAAAAAGTGGAGAAAAAATGAAAATGCATTTTTTTTACACAAAGTTGTCCATTTATAAGATATTTCTAACGCATAGCATATACATAGCAAAAATAACACCCCAAAATGCATTCTGCTACTCCTCCTGAGTATAGCGATACCACATGTGTGAGACTTTTACACAGCCTGGCCATATACAGAGGCCCAACATTGAAGTAGCACTTTCAGGCGTTCTACAAGCATAAATCGCACATATCCTTTCTCAACCACCTATTACAATTTTGAAGGCCCTGGAGCACCAGGACAATAGAATTTTCCACAAAATGATCCCATTTTGGAAAGCACACACCCCAACGTATTATCTATGAGGCATTATGAGTCTTTTGAACGGTTCATTTTTTTCCAGAAGGTTTTGGAAAATGTGGAGAAAAAATTTAAATGCATTTTTTTTACACAAAGTTGTCAATTTATAAGATATTTCTAACACATGATATGTACATAGCAAAAATTACACCCCAAAATGCATTCTGCTACTCCTCCTGAGTATGGTGATACCACATGTTTGAGACTTTTACACAGCCTGGCCACATACAGAGGCCCAACATCCAAGTAGCACCTCCAGGCATTCTAGCAGCATTAATTGCACATATCATTTTCTGACTACCGATCACATTTTTGAAGGCCCTTCATATATCTAACACATAGCAGGTACATACCAAATAACAAAAGATTACCTGTGTTTTTAGAAGTGCAGTGGTCCACAGAGGAGAGCATCGGTCCAGGCAGCAGGCAGGGATGAGGTCAGCGACAGCAAAAGCAATCATCCAGGCAGCAGGCAGGAATACTGTCCATAGTTCGCACAGGCAGAGATACTGTCAGCACAGCCAGAGCACAGCCAAAGCACAGGTCCAGGTAGCAGGCAGAGGTGTCCCGGCAGAAATGCTGTCCAAAGTCAGTAGAGGCAGCAGGCAGATATATGGTCAACACAGCCAAAGTATTGGTCCAAGCAGCAGGAAGAAACATGGTCCATAATGTCATGGGTCATTACAGGCAGTAATATGGTCAGCACAGCCAAATTATTGGTCCAGGCAGCAGGAAGGACCATCAAGCTTAGGGCCAGGGGGACAGGGGTAGAGGCTTCTCCCACCCAAATCGCTTTAAAGCCTCCGGGCAACCAGACCCTGTTCTTGGAGCACAGAAAACTAAAAACTGGTTTTCTCTACTCAGAACGCTATTCTGAAGCCCCTCACATATGTGAGACCCCTGTGTACTAAAAGTAGATGGCCAAAAGATCAGTCCAAGTGGCAGGCAAAAACATGGTCGATTAACAGGCCAAGGTCAGTACACGTGGAAGTCAGAAACGTGGTTTAAATCAGCAGGCAGAGGCATCATCGGTAAACAGGCTGAGGTTGGTGCACGTGGAGGTCAGAAACGTGGTTTAAATCGGCAAGCAAAGACATCGTCGGTAAACAGGCCAGGGTCAGTTAATTAACATGGAAGGTAGTTAGTTACATGGTAGCAGGCAAATAGGGAAATGGCAGTCTGTTAATAATAAGGGGAACTAATGGATGTATGATAATTTTTGAAGCAATTTCCGATGCACAGGCCAGGTTGGGAGGGACAATCGGGACAATAATAGCTGGTGTCTCTTCTTACTCCTCCTCTGCTGCATACACGGCATTTCTTTTGGCGTCTTCTTCCAGATTCTGTGGGGGGGATGCTAAAGGGATAGTGTCGCTCGTTAAGCCGACTCACACTATCAGAGCGAATGCTTCCTGGGGCGGGATCTTGTTGGTAAATGAGGGCATCGATGATATCTTTGATATATTGGAGGTAGTGGAGTCGGTGATTTTGAGTTGCTTTTTGGTAGCAAACAAACGAATTAAAAAGGGCCATGTGAAACAGGTGAAACGCAACTTTTTTGTGCCAATAACGGGACTTTCTGGTTGATAAGTAGGGCTGTAGCATATGGTCGTTTAAATCCACCCCCCCATGTACAAATTGTAGTCGTGGACACATTCGGGCTTTACAATGGAGCCGCGTCTTCTTGGGATCTCCACCATGGTGTCATTGTGGATCGTAGAGAGGATGTGGACATCTTTCTTGTCCCTCCACTTCATGGCCAACACCTCCTCGTTCCTCATGGATGCCGATTCTCCAGGTCGCAATTTTTTTGTCAATAAATTTTGTGGGAATCCCTTCCGTTTTTTTTTTTAAGGTACCGCAGTCCGGGGTTTGTTTACTGTAAAAGTGGCGAAAAAGGGGCAGGCTGGTATAATAACTATCAACATATAAATGGTAACCTTTTCTGAACAGGGGGTATGCCAACTCCCAGACAATTTTCCCACTGGTTCCAATATATGTGGGGCAATCACGGGGCTGGAGCTGGGAGTCTTTGCCTTCGTAGATCCTGAATTTGCAGACGTATCCAGTGGCTCGATCACATAATTTATTTAATTTTAACCCATACCTGGCTCTCTTGCTTGGTATGTACTGCTTGAACTGCAGTCGGCCGGTGAAATGTACGAGGGACTCGTCCACACAAATTTTTTGGTCTGGGATGAAAACTTCTTCAAATCGCTGGGAAAAGGCATTGATTAGGGGGCGTATCTTGTACAATTTGTCGTAGTTGGGATGATCTCGGGGAGGGCACTGTGAATTGTCATTGAAGTGGAGAAAGCGCATAATCATGTCGTATCTTTTCCTGGACATGACAGCGGAATATATGGGCATGTGTTGGATGGGGCGTTTGGACCAATATGAATGGACTTCGTTCTTTTTTGTAAGCCCCATATTGAACATAAGGCCCAAAAATAATTTAAATTCCTCCAATGTTAGACGCCGCCACTGGAACATGCGGGCGTAGGAAGAATCGGGGTTGGCAGCAATAAATTGGGATGCATACAGATTCGTTTGATCCACTATATTCTGCAGCAAATCTTGTGGGAAAAATAAACAAAAATAATCAAATTTAGAAAAATTTGTAGTGTCGGGCTGCACACCTGGCTGTGCGGTGAAAAGGGGGATGATAGCGGATCCTGAGTTGGCAGGCAACCATAAGGGGTTTGCCAGGGCATCGGGAAGGTAGGATTGGGGCTGGATTCTTCGGGTTGGGCGTGCATTTCCATTGCTTGTACTGGGCTCCTCTTCCTGGGGTATGGCGCTGCTGGTGGTGGGCAGTTCTCCTGATCTTGGTGCTGATCTTGGTGCTGATCTTGGTGCCGATCGCATTCTTTTGGGAGGGACGGTTTCCTCCGGGGACTCGGACTCTGAGCCACTAGCCTCCACTGGCTCGTATTCCGAACCAGAATCGGATAATGGGAGCTCCCTGCTGCTCTCATCATCCGACATGGCAAGAATGGCATATGCCTCCTCAGGTGTGTAAACCCTTTGGGACATTATGGCAGTGCTTATTGGTGGGCCTGTGTAATGGTACTGCTGGTGGTAGTGGTGGCGATCTGTGTGGTAGTACCGATGGAGGTATTAGTGGTGGGCCTGTGTGGTGGTACCGATGGCGGTATGGGTGGTGGTGGTACCAATGGCGGTACAGGTGGTGGTGGTACCGATGGCGGTACGGGTGGTGGTGGTGGCGGCGGGTACCGATGGCGGTACAGGTGGCGGTACGGGTGGTGGTGGTAGCGATGGCGGTATGGGTGGTGGTGGTACCGATGGCGGTACAGGTGGTGGTGGTACCGATGGCGGTACAGGTGGTGGTGGTACCAATGGCGGTACGGGTGGTGATGGTACCGATGGCGGTACAGGTGGTGGTACAGGTGGTGGTGGCACTACCGACGGTGGTACGGGTGGTGGTACTGGTGGTGGTACCGATGGCGGCACTAGTGGTGATACTGGTAGCGGGCCTGTGTGGCAGTATAGATGCTGGGCCTGGTGGCGGTACTGGTGGTGGTACTGGTACCGATGGCGGTACTGGTAGCCTGTGTGGCGGTGCCAATGGCGGTACCGATGGATGTGGGCCTGTGACAGATGATTGACAGATGGGCTGATTGATTGACAGATGGGCTGATTGATTGATTGACAGATGGGCTGATTGATTGACAGGTGGGGTGATTGATTGACAGATCGGCTGATTGATTGACAGATCGGCTAATTGATTGACAGATCGGCTGATTGATTGACAGATGGGCTGATTGATTGACAGATGGGCTGATTGACAGATGGGCTGATTGACAGATGGGCTGATTGGCTGGGCTGATTGATGTGCTGGGCTGTGTGACAGGTCCTCTTTATGGGGGGGGGGGCGTGTTGTGCACTGTAAACTTATGTAGACAAACTACACTGAGCTAACTTACTGATCTCTTCTCTCTCCTCACAGATCGGTGTGTGAGGAGAGAGCAGGGATCAGGTAGTAACTCCTGTGGAGTTTGTTTACATTTGTGACCGGCTGTGATTGGACACAGCCGGTCACGTGGTAAACAGCCAATTCATTGGCTGTTTACTCTGATCGGGGACGCGCTGTGTCCAAGGGACACTCGCCTTCCCCGATCCCTGCTCTGCAAGCCTGTGGTGGCGCGCACGGAGCGCCGCCGAGTTTGTTTTGACAGGTGATCGGCTGTGACTTTGACACAGCCGATCTCATGGTAAACAGCCAATGAAATTGGCTGTTTACCGTGATCGGGGAAGCGCTGTGTCCGAGGGACACATGCCGCCCCCGCGGGCGTGCGCAAGGCATTATCCTGCAGGATGTCATATGACGTCCAGTATCGATAATGCAACCACTTCCCGGACGTCAATTCACTATTGACTGGGCGGGAAGTGGTTAATATGTTCAAGGTTTCAAAACGCTAGCAATTTTTCAATACTCCCACGCACACCTGCAAATTTCACGGTAAACAGTTTGAGAATCACTGCTGTAAACAGACAGGGAGAAAAAACACAACGCTTCTAATTGCAGTATGTATTGAACAAATCAACCCCATTGTATTCTAGACATGTGCAATTTGTTTAGTTTCTAATTCGTTTTTAACAAATTTTGGGAAATTCGTTATTTCCGAATTTCCGAATTTTTCAATTTCCGAATTTTCGGATTTTCTACATTTTGAATTTCCGAATTTTTCAATTTCCGAATTTTCGGATTTCCGAATTTCGGAAATTTCAAATTACGGAAATTTCAAATTTCAGAATTTCGGAAATTCGGAATTTCAGATTTTCGAATTTTCGAATTTCGGAATTTCGGAATTTCGAAAATTTGAAAATTTAGAAAATTCGAGATTCGAAAATTCGAAATTGCAAAATTCTAAAATCTAAAATTCGAAGATCTAAAATTCGAAAATGGGAAATTTGGAAAGTTGAATTCTCTAATTCCGAATTTTTGAAATTTCCGAAATTCTGAAATTCGAAAATTCATTTTTTTTAGTTTTTTTGCTTTTTTTTTGGAAATTCGGAAATTCGAAAAATTCTTTTTTTTCTTTTTTTTTCTTTTTTTGGAAATTCGAAAAATTAGTTTTTTTCATTTTCGTTTTTTCCGCTTTTTTGTTTTTTCCGGAAATTCGGAATTCCGAATTTCAGATTTTCCGAATTCCGAATTTCTCGTATTTACGAAAAAAGCAAAAAAACGAATAAAACGAAAAAGGAAAAAAACGATTTTTCGAATTTCCCGAATTTCTGAAAAAAGCAAAAAACAATTAAAACGAAAACGAATAATTTTTCGAAATTCCCGAATTTCCAAAAAAAGCAAAAAAACTAATGAAACGAAAGTGAAAAAAATAATAATTTTTCAGCAGTGTACATGTCTATTGTATTCTGACAGCATAAACACACTGATCAGCAGCTTCAGTCAATTGCAATTGCTAAAAGCAATTAATAAAATAAAATCCTGTATCCTAAATACAGATAATATCAGATATCAGATAATATCTACTAAATAAAGGGGAAACAAAATATCCTATAAATAAAAGGAAACGGTGTTGTTCTTTTTTTTTCTCAAGCTAGTTTTCCCTAAGCAGTTCAAAGAGCGAAATTGAGAGTTTCCAATTTTTTTCTTTTTTACTTCTGAATCAATTCGGGTGAATTCATTCTGCTCATCTCTACGTACAAAACACTTAAGCAAAAAGCTACTGTAGACTCTACAAAAATACTCTGTATGTAATATAGGGAAATCATTGTGACAATGACAGTTGAAGGATCTTCACTGATAGCGCAGTTATTATTTAAGGAAGAAAGCCGGCATCTGTTTCTGTACTAGTCTTCCTAAATAAAATTTCTGAATGATCACCCAGCAATTTTTTCTCTTGTTTTGGGTGGCCATAGAAATAAAGCTATAATGAATTTTTTGATAATAGATAATAATCAATGCTCACTAAAAAGCTAATGCCTATGTGTACTGACACGTTCAGCTCAGATACATTTCTGGTGTTCTGGGCATCAAGGAGCATTAAGGCTCATTCACAAAGGCCTATGTGTATTTTCTGCATGAAACCCAGGTTCTGGCTGCCAGAGCTAGCAGAAGACCCTGTGTAGAATACTCACAATTAGGTTGATGTACTAAAACTGGAAAATTCAAAATCTGGTGCAACTCTGCATAGAATTCAATTAGCTTTTTTTTAAGAATCATACTTACCTAAATTGATGTAGTATCGGTCCGATGCTGCATCTGTCCCCTGCCGACTCTAACACTGAAGACCGAGCAATCAAAGACCGCCGATGGCTCGGTTCGCTGAGAGGCTGAGCCGGGTGCTGGTCCACGCATGTGGGTGGTTCCTGACATCATTGTTGCAATGTTACCCGAGCCTGAACCTGTGAGCTCTGTGACGTCAGCCAACAGCGTGCTGAAGCCCACTGTCTGCTGAAAACGGGTCAAAGGAGTGTAGAACGAGCTGCAGTCCTTGATCCGCAGGAGAAGTACAGCCAAAAGAGCTTTGACTTTACTTCTCCTTTAATTGAACAAGCTGAAGTTAGAAGCTGATTGGCTACCATGCACAGCTGCACCAGATTTTGCACTCTCTGGTTTTAGTAAATAAACCCCATAATGAACTCATGTTTAGGCATTGTCGCGGAACCACTGTCACGGAACCCCATCTCACTCCGCTTGAGTGCTTCCGTCAGTACACTGCTTCCTCCAGTCTGGATCTTCAGATATCAGCCACATATTTCAACCAAGAACCAGGTGAGACTAGCTCAGTTAAAAAACTGCAAGTGTTTTATTGGACAAGGATACAGGCTTTTTATACACTTGAAAAGTAGGTCCCCCCTCCTGATCATATTACCCTAACAATACAAACTGTAACCAGAAACATAAATTAACATGAGCTAATTAACTAGTCATTTATCCAGCCTAAGTGACTCAGAGGTCGTCTCCTAGCTCACAAACTACAATACACATTATCATAAGTATAAACACAGGACACCTTCATACAATAGCAGGAGACCACTAGTAGCAGACTATCCGTCTCCTACATTGTACAGAGGCTCTTTCACATGTATAATTCAGAATTAAATTAACCAGGAATGGTCTTTGTATATTTCCTGGGAGATATTTTAGATAAATATCACTGTCCCATCTGAAGTAATCTAAACCACATTCTCAATGTCCATTAGTAGCTGTCATTTTCTCAGTCACCCTGTGCCCCTAATAGACACAGGATGATTTATACATAAGAGGGACCTCTCCAAGGGATTCTCCCTCTCCAAGGGATTTTTTGCATTGATACATGTCCCCTGGGGCAGGACCCGGGTCCCCAAACACTTTTTATGACAATAACTTGCATATAAGCCTTTAAAATTAGCACTTTAGATTTCTCCCATAGACTTTTACAGGGTGTTCCGCGACTTTTCGAATTTGCCGCGAACACCCCAAATTGTTCGCTGTTCGGCAACAGGCGAACAGGCAATGTTCGAGTCGAACATGAGTTCGACTCGAACTCGAAGCTCATCCCTAATTACTATAGTGCTGCGTTTAGATGCACACAAAACTATGTGATGTGCACATCTAAATGCAGCGTTTTTTTCTGCACTTGTGAATGAGCCCTTAAATGTGCAATAAGGCACTTCTGTACACAGGTCTGCTGTTAGAAATCATGGGGCCCCATACAGCCTACCTGACAGGGCCCCCTTTACGCAGGCTAAAAGTGACTGAGGACATAAATTTCTCAGTCCCTTTCTCTACAGCCTCAGCTGCGCAAATGAATGAATAGGGAGCACTCTGAGGCTTCCCGCTCATTCACAAACTGAAGCATAGCAAACACAGTTTTCTATGTTTCTGTGATGAATGGACACAGTAATTGGTACCGATTGGTACCCATCACTCACTGTATTCATTCAGGAAAGGAAGGGGCAGTAAATGAGATGTCAACTGGCCTCATCCCCCGCTCTCCATCCTGTAACATCACTCTGTGTGCCCCCAGTTGCTGTCAATTGGAGAGGATGGGAAGCCAGCAGTGCTGCAGGGGAAAGGGGCACACATGGGGGCATGGGCATTAGATGGAAGGGGTGCATGTGCTAGAACCAATATCCCCACAGAGCAGCCGGAGGAAGGGAGAGGAGGAAACCTGGCAGCACTGCAGGGGGAGGCAAAAGAGGACCGGTCTCTGCAATTAGTCAGTATAGCCAGCTCTCCTGCTCAGCATGTGCCCAGGTCCCCTTTTGAACTAATGGGGCTCAGGCCCAATACAGGGGGGCTGGCTGTACTGCCTTATCAGTGGCCTTGTCTGTACAACCAGCCTGCCCAGAAATGGACCGAAATTTGGATGGTCCCTACTTATCCAGTCGAATTTCAATCCTTGTATGGCTGCCTTAGGACCCCTTCCCACTCGCGTGTTGCAGTAGCGTGAACTTTTACTGCATGTTACCGCAACATCTGGTAAGACATGTAACACTGTGTGCTGCCATTCAATTTGAATGCCACCCCAATGCACCTACAGTATGCAGCACAATGCATACTACATTTATAGACACTTCGGTGCGTTGTAGTCTATGGTAGAAAAAAAGGCACACATTTGAGTGTGTTGTGGTACATTGGTAGCTCAATCAAAATGTCAGGTAACAGCGCTTCATGAATTATTTCACGTGTGTTCCTTTTCTTATCTTGTAATAATTTTTTAATTAAAATGTAGAGTTCACAAAATAAATTATCATATTGCTGCGGAATTGTTGGCTGGTAAGGTATTAATGGGTCGGGATGGGAGTGAGGGGGGGGGGGGGTTGTAAGGCTCTTTGCAAAGACACTGTCCTTTTTCTCAGAATTGGGCAAGCTGCATTTGCTCATCCACAGAGGGTCAAACTCCAGCAAGTTGTAAGGTGTGAGGGTGCAGCGGGCTAATCTGCATCTGACTGTATTAGGGGCCGTACTGTGATCTGTGCTGGATCTAATAAATACCTGTAAGTAATACCTTTTTGTTTTGTAAACCTCTGAAATGAAAAAAAATAACAACGCATATCTTTCTATAGTGTATACTTGCCTCAATCCAAAGCACTTAGTGTCATTTCTGTCTGCGGTCTCCTTTCTTTGCTATGAGCCACTTCTCTCATCAATAACTTTTTATTTAAATTTTGAAAACAGAAAAATGTTTGCACAGAGATTTCTCAAATGTGCATCATGAAAAGTATCACATTACAGTAGTAGGCTTATGCCCTGTACACACGATCAGATTTCCGATGGAATAAAATCCGATGGATTTTTCCATCGGAAATCCGATGAAACTGACTTTCATCAGTCTTGCCTACACACCATCAGTCTAAATTCAGACCGTCCAAAACGCCGTGACGTAAAACACTCCGACAAGCCAAGAAAAATGAAGTTCAATGCTTCTGAGCATGAGTCGACTTGATTCTGAGAATGCGTGGGTTTTTTGTCCGATGGAGTTCCACACAGACGATCGTAATTTGCTATAGTTTTTTTTTCCATCTGTAAAATTTAAAACAGGATCTATTTTTTTATACCGATGGAAAAAAGACCGATGGGGCCCACACACGATCGGTTTGTCCGATGAAAAAAGTTCATCTGTCTTTTTTCATCAGAAAAAACGATTGTGTGTACGCGGCATTAGAGTAACTTTGCTTAAATACAGTGGATAACCTACTGTCAGGGTTTTTTTTCTCAGAGAATAGGTACAGGAACTCCCCCCTTCCGAGTCACCCCTTGTCTCTGCCCCCTACCCACGTCCGAGCATCGTTTTTTAGTTGAACCCCCTCCCCACCTTCCAGTACCTTCCCATTTAGAGAATACAGTACCAAGTATTATTTTGTGGTGCTAAGTAATTTGTATGGAATTTGTTAATGACAACAAGAAAGACAGTAAAATAGATTCCCTGTAGTCAGCAACAATAGACCCACCAGCAGCCAGCAGCAATAGACCCCTCCCCCAACAGGAGATCCCTCCCAGAAATGATTAACCCACCCTCCAGCAACAACAGATCCTCCACCAGCAACAATAGCCTGCCCCCCCCTGCAAAACTAAAGTAGATTCCCCAGCAGCCAGCATCAATAGAACCTCCATCACAACCTCAGCACCCCTTGCCATTGCATACATTCAGTGCTTCAGGTGCCGGAACTGCGTTCCCCCACGTTCCCGCTGAAAAAAAGCCCTGCCTACTGTATAATGAGTAGTTTAGTACAGCAGCTCAAAGGTTGCAGCATTCATCCCAAATTCACCATTGCTTTTCAAAAGTGCCATATGAGGCAGAGCTGAATGACAGTAATTTTTGTTAAAGCGGAAGTAAACCCATTGATTTAACAGTTTCAAAAAGCAGTTACATTCCCGGCATGCCGGGAATGCCAACTGTCACATTGGTTGTGCTCTCAACCAAACTGTCAAACCATCCAATGGCTGGTGTCATAACTGATCACATGCGCAGCATCATGGCAGTTGAAGATTAAACAGAGGCCAAGATGGCAGCTTCCTTGCCTGAAAATGATAGGAGGGTTTACTTCCACTTTAACTAAGTTGAGAGCTTCAGATGGATTGGCTACAAGTTGTAATCTCCAGTGTCTCTCAATATAGTATTTCTGGCTATGAGTGACTATGATACAAGAGTTAATCGGAAATCTCTCCATTCCTAGATTTAATAGTGCCAAAGCAGGGCTAACTTGTGTTATTATTCCAATGATATCGGAGATGAGCTGAAAGATCTTCTGCCAGAACCTAATCAAGTTTTTACATGACCACAGTATGTGAAATATAGTTCCTGCATGACCACGCTCCCACCAGCAAAAAATGTGAACTGTAGGAGGAGAATAATGATATTCGGCAAGGGGATGAGTCACTTCTAACAGGTTACGCCAACACTAACCCTAGGTTCACACTTTCGCATTTTGTGTGGCCCGCGTTTGCGTGGGCACGGCAGCCCATTCCAATAATTGGGTCGATGTAACTGCATTTCGGCAAAAAAAAAAGAAGGTTCATGCGTCTTTTCAAAAATGCGGCTGCAGGGAAATTGCATGTTCTTTTTTTTTCCGTCGGCAAGTCTTTTGAACCGGCCGTCTCCCGACATTCAGATGCTTTTTTGTGAACCGGCAGTTGTCTCCTGACATTTGGCCCGTGTGTACCCAACTTAAGGGTGAACCTACCCTAAACAATCCAGGGAAACAGCTCTGCCCTCCAGCACGCAGCAGGTCATTGACAGCCTTAGCTGTGCATGTTTCCCTATGAAACTGTGTAGAGGGGGGTGTGTCTATTCCCTCAGGTTTCAGATTACACTCAGCTCCCTGCTCTGTGCTCTGCAGTCAGGTCCCCACCCCTGCAACCCCTGCCTTCTGGAACTAGGAAATGCTGTGTAAAATGTGTGCTTTAGGAGGCTCTAGAGAAGAGAGGGCTTTAGATACAAAGGTATGACTTATGTAGGAGGATTTGTTTCATCTCTGTGTATCATCTAAGGCTAGTTACTTCAGTGGGTATATGTAAAGGTTTACAACCACTTTAACATGCATGCACCTAAGATGAAAAATATATACAGTGGGGGGAAATAATTGGTTGAACCCCTGCCGATTTTGTAGGTTGCCCACTTACAAAGAAATGAAGGGTCTATAATTTTTTTTATCATAGGTGTATTTTAAATGATAGAGACAGAATATCAATCAAAAATCCAGATAAAAACACATGATACAAATGTTTTTAAATTGAGCTGCAGTTCAATGAGTAAAATAAGTATTTGATATCCAAACAAAACATAACTTAGTACTTGGTGGAGAAACCCTTGTTGGCAAGCACAGAGGTAAGCCATAGTTGGTGACCAGGTTTGCACAGATCTCAGGAAGATCCTGTCTAAATCCTTAAGGTTTCTTGGCTTTCACTTGGAAACTTGAAGTTTCAGCTCCCTTCATAATTTTTCTATAGGATTAAGGTCTGGAGACTGGCTAGGCCACTCCATGACCTAATGTGCTTCTTCTTGAGCCACTCCTTTGTTGCCTTGGCAGTATGTTTTGGGTCATTGTAATGCTGGAAGACCCATCCACCACCCAAGTTCAGTGTTGCTGAGGGAAGAAGGTTCTCATCTAAGATTTTAGAATACATGGCCCCGTCCATTGGCCCCTCAATGCGGCAAAATCAGCCTGTATCTTTAGCAGACAAACAGCCCCAAAGCATAATGTGTCCACCTCCATGCTTGACTGTAGGGATGGTGTTCTTAGGGTCATAATCAGCATTTTTCTTCCTCCAAACACAGCGAGTCGAGTTATAGTCAAAGAGCTCAATTTTGGTCTCATCTGACCACAGCACTTTCTTCCAACCCTTCTCTGAATCATTTAGATTTTCAGTGGCAAACTTCAGATGGGCCTCTACATGCGCCTTTTTGAGATGCCTTCTTGCAGGTGCAGCAGGATTTCAGTCCATGGCGGCGTATTGTGTTACCAATGGTTTGTTTGGTGACTGTGGTCCCAACTGCCTTGAGATTAATAACAAGCTCCTTCCATGTAGTTCTGGGCTGATCCCTCACTTGTCTTATGATCATTATTAACCCATGAGGCGAAATCTTGCATGGAGCTCCAGACCAAGGGCGATTGATGGTTACGGTATTTTGTATTTCTTCCATTTACGAATAATCACTTCAACAGTTGTCTCCTTCTCACCAAGCTTCTTGCTGATGGTCTTGTAGCCCATTCCAGCCTTGTGCAGGTCTACAATCGTGTCCCTGATGTCCTTTGACAGCTCTTTGGTCTTGCCCATGATGGTGAGTTTTGAATGGAAGAAAGATTCTGTGGACAGGTGTCTTTTATACACATAATGAGTTGTCGTTAGCACCTTCTTAAAGGGGTTGTAAAGGGCATTAAGGTGAAAAAAAACTGGCAATAACGGCCCCCCCAGCCCCCCCGTTTTACTTACCTGAGCCCGTTCACCTGCTGCGCTCGCCCCCGATGTCCTCTTCTCCAGTCAGTCTGGCAATTGATTGGCTAGATTGGATGGATTGATAGCAGCCCAGCCATTGGCTCGCGCTGCTGTCAATCACATCCAATGATGCGGCACGCCGGGGGCGGGGCCGAGTGATACAGTCGGCAGGTATAGCCACCGGCTGTATCACGGGAGCGCGCCCGCAAGAACTAACCCCCATGGGAGAGAGCTCCCATGAAGGGGGTTAGTTCTTGCGGGGAGGAGCCGAGACAGCCGCTGAGGGACCCCAAAAGACCAGGATCAGGGCCACTGTGTGCAAAACGAGCTGCACAGTGGAGGTAAGTATAACATGTTTGTTATTTATTTATTTTTAAACGTGAACCTTTAGTGTCCCTTTAAATTGACAGAACTCATTTGTGTACCACGTGAGCACATACTGTAGCCAGTCTGTGGGAGCCAGAATTATTGTTGGTTGGTAAGGGATTAAATACTTACCGTATATACTCGAGTATAAGCCGAGTTTTTCAGCACATTTTTTTGTGCTGAAAATGCCCCCCTCGGCTTATACTCGAGTCACCTTTTTGTGCCTGATCTTCTGGAATTTGGGGACCCAGTACTGGCCGGCCAGAGGTCCCCTAGACCCCAATCTTAGCACACATGTAGCCTCACTCTTCCCCTACAAGTGTGCAAAGTTTGTTGTCAAGGGGACCTACGGGCAGGGAGCACCGATTTTTTTAAGCCGGGCACCCCTTCCATAGACTCCCATGTTAAACGGTAATTTCTCTGGTGAATTTGGGGATCCAGCACCGGCCAGCCAAAGGTCTCCTAGACCCCAAGCTTGGCACACATGTAGCCCCATTTCTCCTCTACAAGTGTGCAAAGTTTGTTGTCTGGGGGATCTACGGCCAGGGAGCACCGATTTTACAAACTGGGAAACCCTTCCATAGACTCTCATGTTAAACGTCAGTCTAGTCATGGACACAGTGAGACATGGGCACATTGAGGCATGGGCACAGTGAGGCACGGGCACAGTGAGGCATGGACACAGTGAGGCATGGGCACAGTGAGGCATGCACATGGACACAGTAAGGCAAAGTGAGGCACAGTGAGGCATGCAGATGGACACCCTAGGCTTATACTCAAGTCAATACGTTTTTCCATTTTTTTGTGGTAAAATTAGGTGCCTCGGCTTATATTCGGGTCGGCTTATACTCGAGTATATACAGTATTTTACTCACTGAACTGCAACTCAATTTATAACATTTGTATTATGTGTTTTTCTGGGCTTTTGGTTGATATTCTGTCTCTATCATTTAAAATACATATATGATAAAAAAAAACTATAGACCCTTAATTTCTTTGTAAGTGGGCAAACTTACAAAATCTGAAGGGGATCAAAACTGAAAATTTATATCAAATACTTACCATAATTTTCCTTTCCTGATGGACTCCATGGCAGCCTACGTGTGGGTTAATCCCGCCCCTCATACCTCATAGGACCCTTCTCCCATAAATCTTTGCTCTGGGCCAGAGGCCGTGTTCCATAATTTAGCCTACTCCAGCCACTGGGAGGGAACTCCTGCTGCCATGGAGTCCATCAGGAAAGGAAAACTACGGTAAGTATTTGATATAAATTTTCAGTTTTCCTGACAGACTCCATGGCAGCCTACGTGTGGGAAATAACTCGCCAAACACACCCGGGTGGGCAGAGTACTGGACAAAAGAAAAAAGGTTTAATTGGCACCATCAACAGACAAGATACGTAAACCAAATTTAACAGAAGATAATGAGGCTGGCTCTACGCAGTAGTGTGCCATGAACGTGTTAATTGAAGACCACAAGGCCACCTTGCAAATAACTTCTGGAGGCACGTGACGTGATGCCGCTCATGATGAAGACACACTTCTAGTTGAGTGAGCAGTCACCGCTTCTGGAGGCGCCAAGCCCTTGGCTTTGTAGGCCCACTGAATGGCCTGAACAATCCATGCTGCGATAGATCTGGAAGAGGCACGCATTCCCTTATTCTTCCCATGAAAAAGAACGAGCAGGTCGTCGGTCTGACGGAAAAAAGCTCTAGCTTCAAGATACTGACTCAGAGCTTTTCCAACATCTAAGGCATAAACACTGGAATCCTCGGTAGATCTGAACATTGGAAGAGCAATCTCCTGATTGTCATGAAACACAGATGCCACTTTGGGGTTTGAACCCAACATAGGAATTAAAAAGATTAGAAATGGCTCCTTGCATCCCTGAAAGCTGATTTCAGAGACCCTCTTGGCCGATGTTATAGCCACCAAGAAGACAACTATTAGAGAGAGTCATTTGATAGAAGATTGATCTTCATGTTCCAACTCTCTACCTAAGAAAAAATCCAGGCCAAGGGGAAGATCCCAATTAGAAAAACTTGGCTCTATCTGAGGTCTGAGCCTTATTGCTCCTCTGAAAAACTACTCAGTAAGAGGGTGTCTAGCCCAGGAAACACCCGTAAAGGCAGAGATTACAGTGACTTGGACTCGCAGTGAGCTGACTGACAATGAGAGATCCAATCCTCTGGTAGACCCTGTTGGTGCCTGTTCTTCTGGCATTTAATATTGTGGAGATGGCCCTACTTGGACAGCCTAGGGCCTCCAACCTTCCCCTCTCAAGAACCAGATCATCAGATGTAGATGAGCCAGGCATGGATGTAGAAATGCCCCTTGTGATAGGAGATCTGGTCTGGAGGGTAGAGGAACTGGGTCCCGGAAGCTGAGTTGCATCAGCAGTGAAAACCATGGCTTGTTTGGCAAGTACGGGACTATTGCCACTATCTCTGCTTCTTCCATCCTGAGCCTCAACAAAAAACGGAGAATGACAGGAACCGGGGAAAAGGCATAGGCCCTGTGGAACCGCCAATGGTCTGTCAGAGCATCTACCCAAATGCCTGGGGATACCAAGACCTCGTGTAGTATCTCACTAGTCTGAAGTTGCATGGGGAGGCAAACAAGTCTACTTCCGGAATGACTCCCAGGGACAGGACCCACCTGAAGACTTCGGGGGGGAAGTGCACTCGTTGTCCAGAGAAACTCTCAACAGAAAATCTGCCTGAACGTTCTGGACTCCAGGGAGATAGACAGCTGTCAGGTTGGCCAGGCTTTTCTGGGCCCAGATCATGATGGGCTCTATTTCCTTTGACAGGGAGAGACTGCGAGTACCCCCCTGTCTCTTGATTTATGCGACTGCCGTTGTGTTGTCCAGTCTTAGGAGGACTGAGTCTCCTGCTGTTAAGTGGTGAAAGGCCTGCAGAACGCTGCCCAGAGTTCCAGAACATTGGAGACTATCCTGTGAGAGGGAAAATTCCATATGCCTTGGGCTACTTCTGTCAGCCCCTGTTGCTGGCATCTGTAGTGATGGTGACCCAAGACACAGGTGCGATGGAGTGTCAATTGAGGAGGTTCCTCTGTTGTAGCCACCAAGGAAAGCTCTCCCGCATGGATGAGGTTATTTGGATAAAGTGATCCCGAAGCCCTGGATTCCACTGCTGGAGGAAACCCTTCTGGAAGGGCCGCATTTTCCACTGAGCCCACTTTACCATGGGTGTTGTTGCCACCATGGTGCCAATGATCTTTAGGCATTGAGAGGCTTGGCGATGAGGACGACATTGCAAGCCAAACTCTGTCCCGGATCACTGGGATTTTTCCATGGGTAACAAGATGGTGCTCTTGATAGCGTTGAAGTGTGCCCCGAGGAATACCAGGGACTGCGTAGGATCCAGATGGCTCTTTTCCAGATTCAGAAGCCAACCAAACTCGAGTAGAGTGGAGATGACCTGGGATCTGTGGATTAGCAACTGCTCCTTGTCCCAAGACAACAGCAGGTCGTCTAGATCGTGATACAGACGGATACCTCTGGTCCTGATCAGAGACACGACAGCCAACAAGTTTTGAAAACACACGAGGCGATGTTGTAAGCCCGAAGGGGAGACAGGTGACCTGCAGACGGATTTGATCGACAGCAAAGCGAAGGTATTTCTGGAATTCTGACGCTATCAGAACATGGAAGTAGGAGTCCTTCAGGTCTATAGAGACAAGCCAATCACCTGGTTGGATTGCTTAACTGATCATGAGTAGTGTCTCCATCTTGAACTTCTCCTTCTAGATAAAATAATTCAAGTGGGTTAGGTCTATAACTGGCCTCCAGGAGACGTTTTTCCTCAACACCATGAAGAGGGGCGAGTAGACCCCTTAAAACCTTTTGTCGTCTGGAACTGGAATTGCAGCGCCCTGAGCCACAAGAGAGACAGGAGAATTAGTTTTTTCTCTTCCGAGAGAGGCAAAGATGCCGACTCGCTCTGTTCTAGGCAGGTGCAATATCATAAAGACTTAGGGGATTCTTGTCCACCGGAAGATGCCCCTTTTGAAAACTTCTGGCCTGAAGGCTGTTTTTTCTTCCAGGTCTTCTTGAACTCACGGCCAGGCCTATAGTAGCGAGCATTCCTTGCTCGATCTGAACTTTGCCTGGGCTGTGTTCTCTTCTGGTTTAGCAGACGGCGATCCTGGGGAAGGAACCCCGACTTGCCCCCTGTGGCATGGGTGATGGCACTGTCCGATATGTTCCCAAAGAGGGACGAACCCCCAAATGGAATCCTGCACCATGCCTGCTTGGAGGCAGGGTCAGCTACCCATGGGCGCAGCCACAAGGCACGCTTAGCCATGACAGATGTCAGCATGATCCGAGCCACCAGGCGAATTATGTCTAGGGAAGCCCCACGAGAAAAGCCAACGCCAACCTTAGCCCATGAATAGGTGAGTTCCTGGCCAGTTCTTCCGAGATGCTCTTCAGAGAAGCATCTACGTCGTCCGCCCAGACTTCCATCGCTTTAGAAAGGGCTGCGAGAGCTAGAGCTGGTTTGCAGGTCATACCCGCTGTAATGTAGATCCGCTTGAGGTCGGTATAAATTTTCCACTCCAGGCCATCCCTAAAGGAAACAGTATCCTCCAATGGGAGTGTGACGTGCCTCACCATCCTCATTAGGGCTGAGTCAATGAGAGGAGCCGACTCCAGGTGTTTTACATCCTTGCTTTTAAATGGGTACATTTTTGATACCTTCATTAACAGGCAATTCTTCCTTTCAACACCACCCCATTCATCGGTAATTATTGCGCTGAGTTCACCCAAAAAGGAGAAATTAGGGCGTTCTTTTTTGAGGTGTTTAAAATATTTCCTCTGTTTGGAGGGTGCCTCCACTGGCTCTTCCATCTCAAAGCTTCTTTGACAGCTTTTGACCAGCTGTGGTACTAGGGCAAATTCAAAACCTGCGCCAGGGTCATCTACCTCCACCTCACTGTCTGAGGCTTCAATTGAGGAATGGCTCGGCTGTGAAGGGCCTGGAGCCTTGAGATCATCCCTAATAGGGACTGACATAGTGTCGCCAGCAGGGTTGTGGGTATGACCAGAATCCACTTTACTCAGGGACTCACGGACCACCTTTCTGACCAGTGCTTCCACTTGTTAGTCTCCACCCTCTCTTTCTCTTGCGACTTTAGAAAAGCATCGCTCGCAGAGCGATTTGCCTTCAGGAACCTGGGCCCCGCATACCCAGCAGGCTTTCCTCACAGAGCGGCTGGAGTGGCGGTGAGAGTGACGCCCAAAGGTGGTTTTAGACTCCTATCTGTGGTACCTAGATCTAAAAGGAAGATCTATGACGTCTGGACCTTGAAGAGGAGTGACGACGTTGAGACCTAGGACGGTCTTTGCTGTGCTTTGGTGTTCAGACCTAGAAGAGCTGAGTGAAAAAGAAAGGGTTAAGAGCTCCTGAATGAGTGAACCCAAGCATCACAGGTAGAAAATAAATAAATCCTACCTGCAGCGCAAGGGTTGGCCACAAGAGGGCGGTGACAGATCCATGGCAAGGCAGTTTGAAAGTGAAATGAATCATTAAAGCCTTATGAGAAACAGGAGTGACAACAGGCATGAGAGAGCACATAACAAAACATAGCCAGCACCCAGGGAGCCTGCAGCAAACAATTTACCTTGTAAACCAGAGACCAGTGCCTGGGTAAACACTGCATAAGCCTGCAAGTCATCCCAAGTAAATCTGCCACCATTAACGATGTCACCACCCCACAGCGCGCCTGCGCCGGAAAAAGTTGCCATCCGGTGGCGGCCAATCGCTTGTGCGACCGCCGACATTTTGGCGAAACTGCGCCTGCACGAACCAAGCACGGAATCTTCGTTCGCGGCTTGCGGATGCGCAGCGACTTCCTGAAACGGCGAGCTGGAACGCAGCTGCGCTCCAGCCGCCGTGGCCACTCACTGGAGCTTGATAGAAAATAAGGAGACACACAAAACACAGAGATACGGCTGACATATAAAACGAATATCTTTGTACATTACCACCACCACGGCACGATCCGGACCAGAACCTGGGACTGGGGAGCTGTTCGCTCGACCCACCGCACGATCGGGTGTTTACAAAGCCTCCCGCTAATAGCTGGGACGTTTGGCCATATTGCCGCTTGCCTGCCAATGGCCAGGTTATTAAGCTCTTCATGGTATCACATCATATCGCCCATGTCCACCTGCTAATAGCTAGGATTGCTGGACTGCAGAGAGGATCACCGCTAACCACCAACGTATCGCCGTGCACACCGCCAGGCCTGGATTACAGAAAAACTTCATGAAAAGGTAAGACTATATCTTGGTCCTAGGAGGAGGACAAAAAAAGGAACACGGCCTCTGGCCCAGAGCAAAGATTTATGGGAGAAGGGTCCTATGAGGTATGAGGGGCGGGATTAACCCACACGTAGGCTGCCATGGAGTCTGTCAGGAAATAGTTATTTTCCCCACTGTATGATGCTAGATGAACTTTAAATACAGGTCCTTCTCAAAAAATTAGCATATTGTGATAAAGTTCATTATTTTCTGTAATGTACTGATAAACATTAGACTTTCATATATTTTAGATTCATTACACACAACTGAAGTAGTTCAAGCCTTTTCTTGTTTTAATATTGATGATTTTGGCATACAGCTCATGAAAACCCAAAAATCCTATCTCAAAAAATTAGCATATTTCATCCGACCAATAAAAGAAAAGTGTTTTTAATACAAAAAAAGTCAACCTTCAAATAATTATGTTCAGTTATGCACTCAATACTTGGTCGGGAATCCTTTTGCAGAAATGACTGCTTCAATGTGGCGTGGCATGGAGGCAACCAGCCTGTGGCACTGCTGAGGTGTTATGGAGGCCCAGGATGCTTCGATAGAGGCCTTAAGCTCATCCAGAGTGTTGGGTCTTGCGTCTCTCAACTTTCTCTTCCCAATATCCCACAGATTCTCTATGGGGTTCAGGTCAGGAGAGTTGGCAGGCCAATTGAGCACAGTAATACCATGGTCAGTAAACCATTTACCAGTGGTTTTGGCACTGTGAGCAGGTGCCAGGTCGTGCTGAAAAATGAAATCTTCATCTCCATAAAGCTTTTCAGCAGATGGAAGCATGAAGTGCTCCAAAATCTCCTGATAGCTAGCTGCATTGACCCTGCCCTTGATAAAACACAGTGGACCAACACCAGCAGCTGACATGGCACCCCAGACCATCACTGACTGTGGGTACTTGACACTGGACTTCAGGCATTTTGGCATTTCCCTCTCCCCAGTCTTCCTCCAGACTCTGGCACCTTGATTTCTGAATGACATGCAAAATTTGCTTTCATCCGAAAAAAGTACTTTGGACCACTGAGCAACAGTCCAGTGCTCTGTAGCCCAGGTCAGGCGCTTCTGCCGCTGTTTCTGGTTCAAAAGTGGCTTGACCTGGGGAATGCGGCACCTGTAGCCCATTTCCTGCACACGCCTGTTCACGGTGGCTCTGGATGTTTCTACTCCAGACTCAGTCCACTGCTTCCGCAGGTCCTCCAAGGTCTGGAATCGGTCCTTCTCCACAATCTTCTTCAGGGTCCGGTCACCTCTTCTCGTTGTGCAGCGTTTTCTGCCACACTTTTTCCCTTCCCACAGACTTCCCACTGAGGTGCCTTGATACAGCACTCTGGGAACAGCCTATTCGTTCAGAAATTTCTTTCTGTGTCTTACCCTCTTGCTTGAGGGTGTCAATGATGGCCTTCTGGACAGCAGTCAGGTCGGCAGTCTTACCCATGATTGCGGTTTTGAGTAATGAACCAGGCTGGGAGTATTTAAAAGCCTCAGGAATCTTTTGCAGGTGTTTAGAGTTAATTAGTTGATTCAGATGATTAGGTTAATAGCTCGTTTAGAGAACCTTTTCATGATATGCTAATTTTTTGAGATAGGAATTTTGGGTTGTCATGAGCTGTATGCCAAAATCATCAATATTAAAACAAGAAAAGGCTTGAACTACTTCAGTTGTGTGTAATGAATCTAAAATATATGAAAGTCTAATGTTTATCAGTACATTACAGAAAATAATGAACTTTATCACAATATGCTAATTTTTTGAGAAGGACCTGTATATAAAATATTGCATGATAGTAAAAATACTGCATGCATTATTCTTTGTTCATTGAAATGAATTTGCATACTCCATTTTGATGCTTGTGTATAGAAGACTCTCATTTTACTAGTTCTTAACATTTTCACATTTGAGGGATAAAAATTAAAGGTTGGAATTTCATTATTTATAGTGTTTTTTCTTACCTTTAAATGAATGTGCTTTATTAAATTGTCACTTGACATAAAACAATTCATAGTAATTTTGAAAAGCAGATAAAAAAGCTGATTGAGATCTCCTCCAGAGAGTGCCTTATTAATGCAATACAAGAACCAGCTAAAAGTGTAACCCCACAGCTGTCAATCTGTAATGGATGAGAATCCTGCCAAGACGTAGTACATACCCAGCTGGTACGTGGAAGCGTTGCCAGCCGTGCACCCGCTAAGCATCAACAGAGTTGGGTGAAAATACTTTTATAGTCTTCCTTTAGAAGTAAACAGTAAAAAAGCCAAACATCCAACCTGTCCCCCTTTTCTCTGCTTGTAAATGTGTTGCTTTCTGATAATGTGGTCTTCACTAATTTGATACTTGCATTTAAATTGTATGTAAACCCTAACAATAAACTTCTCATGTTTGCTACCTTTGCATCTGTTAAAGTAGTATTGTAGTGTTACTAAACCAAGGACCCTGCATTCACTATATCTGGTCCCCCACAGTACACAGAACACAGAAATGCAACTATTTTAGTAAATATAAACTGCTAAATACCTTTTCTCCCCGGCAGTATACAGCAGTCTTGTGACTTCTATCAGTGTCTGGTTAAAGCTTGTAGGAGGAGTTTTCATTCTCTCTGACTGTCCTATGATGCCGCGTACACACGATCATTTTTCCCGTCGGGAAAAATTACTTTTTTTTTTCCGCCGAGAAAAACGATCGTCTGTGGGCTTTATGCCGTTTTTCTCGTTGAGAAAAACGGCAGGAAAAACGACGAGAAAAATTAGAACATGTTCTAAATTTTCTCATCGTTTTTTCCATCATTTTTTTCCGCGGCAGTTTTCCCATAGGGAGACACTGCCGCGGAGCCCACAGACGGTCGTTTTTCTCGACAAAGAAAAAAATGACGGGAAAAACGGTCGTGTGTGGGGGAAAATGCCGTACCCTCGTTTTTCATTTAATTTCATGTCGTGATTCACGGCGGTGTTTTCACCGCCGTGAATCACGATCGTGTGTACGCGGCATGAGGCTGCAGGACCTGTGCTGATCACATGCACCCTTCAAAAAAAAAAAACTCTCTAGCAATACACACCAAACTGAGCATGTGCAGCTTATCCCCTAGCCTCTGTTCTATCAGGAGATGGGCTGGGGACAGGAAAAGAAGAGGAGGATCAGAGAAGACAGAAGAAAATCTTTTTACACAACAAGGAGGATTAACCCCTTAGGTTCCACAGTGAGTATAACAAGCATGCTTTACTGCATATACAGATTGATTTGACTGTTTTGGGTTTAGTAACACTTTAAAGCGGAGTTCCGCCAGAAAAAATGAAAATAAAAGTAAAAATAAAATACTGCAGCTGCTGACTTTTAATATTAGGAGACTTACCTGTCTAGGGCACCCGCGATGTCCTCATCCAAAGCCGATCTGTCCCTGGGCTCTCGGGTGGAGGCGCCACCATCTTCGGTAAGGGAATCAGGAAGTGAAGCCTGGCAGCTTCACTTCCTGGTTCCCTACTGCGCATGCGCAACTCGCGCTGTGCAATCTCACTGGTCCCTGCTGTCTTCTGGGACCTGTGTGTCTCCCAGAAGACAGCGGGGGAAGCGGAGGAGGGGCCGGACATGGCGTAGATCGCCGCAGATACTGCAGCAATCTATGCCCGGAAGTGGGAGCAAATACCTGTATTAGACAAGTATCTGCTCCCCCCTCCCCCCTGAAAGGTGCCAAATGTGACACCGGAGGGGGGGGAGGAATCCAAAAAGCGGAAGTTCCATTTTTGGGTGGAACTCCGCTTTAAACCATCAGTATTTTTTAGTTTACCACATTGAGCACAATAACATTGACATTAATCAGAAAACTATTTGTTAAAATGTTTACCCTAGCAATTGCAGTTTACAACTTTCAATGATGCTGGCTGCTGCTCTCTCAATGCTCCCTCTCTGAACTTCCGGTCTTCACAAGAAAGAGTTAACAGTGGGTAGTGCAGTCTCCAATCAGTTTGTTAGCTTGGAGTAAGGTGTGAAGAGGAGGAGGGAGGAGCAGTGGATTGTCTTGCCACCCCAGGTTACAGGGTTTCTCTTGATGTGCCACAGTATGTGGAGACATGACTCTAGTCCTTACATGCAAGGGTGGCTCAATAGGATGCTGCAAGAGAAAGGAGTCACCCTGAAATAGGAAACCTGGGGCAGCGGTCATGGCACCAGCTTAAACGGGAACACGAGCAAGGATTAACAAATAAAAAAATCTGCATACCCTATAAGTGATTAAATCATCTGCTAAAAGAGCTTAAAGCAGATGTAGACCCATATATTTTTTTTCTGCTGTCACAATGTAGAGTATAAGATTTCCTATAATTTGTGCGAAGTCTTGCCACAAAGAGTTAATCCAGCTCTGAGCAATCCTCTTTTATTGTTCAGTGAGATAAAACAGACAAACAGAGAAAAACCTTTGTCCGTTCCGCCCCCTTGCTTTGAGTGGCAGGTTATTTACATATCTTGTGCACTAGCTTTAGACAGGCATTACTTTTTAATTCCCACCCCCACTCCTTTTCTGAAGTCATGTGGTTACTTTTCTGGATTTTGACTGGATGTTAGTGATCATAGCAGAAGGAATACACAGGAGAAAATGCATGTTGACAAGGGGAGTGTAGAGGTGGGCGGGGAGTCTACTGACATCACGACTCCACCCACCGAGCTCTAGACAACAGATCCACCCACAGAATCTGCAGTTTTTCAGTTCTTATAACAGACAGAGGGGAGACATTTGACAGGTAAGGATACATGCAGGAGGCATCTATATCCTTATAGATCAGCACTATGGCAGTAGTTTAGAAAGGATGAGAGTGGGTTTACATCCACTTTAAATTAAATGTTTAATATCATTTTAGGTATACCATTGGAAGTATTTAGTTAACTTGTTTAGGTAAACAAGTGCAAAAAAACTCTGGTTCATCTTGCCAGAAATTTGGAGAAGCCCTTTTGTCCTGTGCACACAAAGCCTATCTATCAGCAGTGTTGCGCACAGGAGGTACTTTATTCTTGTGAACTTTCCTGGATCTGCTCAGTATGGGGTTCAGTATGAGTTCCCTATTGGTTAACCGCTTCCATACAGGGCATTTTCACCCCCTTCCTGCCCAGACCAATTTTTAGTTTTCAGCGCTGTCGCATTTTGAAAGACAATTTCGCGGTCATGCAACACTGTACCCAAATGAAATCTTTATTTATTTTTTTTCCCACAAATAGAGCTTTCATTTGGTGGTATTTGATCACCTCTGCGGTTTTAATTTTTTGCGCTATAAACAAAAGAAGAGCGACAATTTTGAAAAAAACACAATATTTTTTACTTTTTGATTTAATAAATATCACTATTTTAAAAAAATATATAAAAAATTCCCCAGTTTAGACCGATACGTATTCTTCTACATATTTTTGGTAAAGGAAATTGCAATAAGCGTTTATTGATTGGTTTGCGCAAAAGATAGCATCTACAAAATAGGGGATAGATTTATGACATTTTTATTTAGTTTTATTTTTTTACTAGTAATGGCGGCGATCTGTGATTTTTATTGTGACCGCGACATTGCGACGGACAGATCGGACACTTTTGACAGGTTTTTGGGACCATTCACATTTATACAGCGATTAGTGCTATAAAACTGCACTGATTACTGTGTAAATGTGACTGGCAGGGAAGGGGTTAACACTAGGGGGCGATCAAGGGGTTAATATGTTCCCTAGTGAGTGATTCTAACTATAGGGGGAGGGGACTGACTGGGGGAGGAGACCGATGTGTGTTCCTCTGTACTGGGAACACACATCGGTCTCCTCTCCTCTGACAGGACGTGGATCTGTGTGTTTACACACACAGATCCATGGTCCTGCCGTGATTGCGGGCAATCGCGGGTGCCCGGCGGACATTGCGGCCGCCGGCGGACATTGCGGCCGCCGGGTGCGCGCCCCCTAGCGGCCCGAGAAGCTCAGGACGTCATATGACGTCCACCCGGAGGGAGGGAGGGTTCCTGCTGACGTCATATTACTATGACTAGGTAAGGAAGTGGTTAAAATTGTTCGCGAGGGACTTGCGGTTTGACATGCAAGATTTTATGTTTTTAAGTGTTTTTATATAGTAGACTTTGTAACAGCACCCCTAATATGAAAGGGGTTAACGCTGTTTAAGACCTTCCCTCTCCTGGACACACATTCGCTACCGATCCTCCACAGTCAGGCGACCACTTCCCACTTCCCATAGGAATAATCCTTCCAAAAGAACGAGACAATGCTCTGTATCTTTCCAGAATAGATTGACACTTTATTGCAAAAATAATACAACTTGTATACACACAGAGAGAAGCTTCTGACCCTCCTCCCATAATACCCCTCTGACCAGACCCAATTTACATGAGCCAATTAGCTACAGCTGCTGACTCAGACACATGACCTTTCTGTCTTCCAATACACATCTCTTTAGACAACAAGTTAGCTAATCCCTTTCTAGTTTAAATGATTATGCATGACCCTTTTGTGTTCCCCCAGCCAGACGGTCTGCTAGAGTCCAATACCTATACTTACATACTTAATTATCACTATTCACAATAGACAATAGAATGCAATCCCTATAATTACAGGCTTAACTCAAACACGCCACAATAGACAATAGAATGTAATCACACCCCTTCACAACAATTATTACATAACAGCCCACACACAGTATATACCCAATATATGCAATCTATATACAGCATTGAATCTGATTAGCACAGATCATACTGGGGTTCTCATTCACCCTGTGCCCCTAATAGAGACACAGGGTGGTTTACACATAAGAGGCATTGGGGAAGCTGAAGCAAGGGTATCTCATACTTTCTAGGAGATTCTGGGTTCCCCAGGCCCTCCCGTTACAGACTTCATTTAAGGGATACTATGGTTGTGTAGAGTCATTGATATTTCTAGTAAAGGTTTTTTATTTTATCTATTCCTGTGAATTTTTTCCTTTTTTTATTTTGACACTTGATAAATCTTTATTTACATTGAGACAGTGTGCTGTTTCGTGCATTCTGATGTGTTTAGCGTTTGGTGCAGTAGGTGGTACTTTAGTTAAAAGCACTGGAACTGACCGCACTGGTGCATACTTAGGCCATTGGAGTACAGTGAGGGAAAAAAGTATCTGATCCCCTGCTGATTTTGTACATTTGCCCACTGACAAAGAAATGATCAGTCTATAATTTTAATGGTAGGTTTAATTTAACAATGAGAGAGAGAATAACAATAAAAATATCCAGAAAAACACATTTCAAAAATGTTCTAAATTGATTTGCATTTTAATGAGTGAAATAAGTATTTCATCCCCTATCAATCAGCAAGATTTCTCGCTCCTCGGTGTCTTCTATACAGGTAACAAGCTGAGATTAGGAGCACTCTCTTAGCCCCCGTTCACATCAGGGCGATTTGACATGTGATTTGCCAAATCGCAGCCCATTTCCGGCAACCGGTCTGAATCTGTGCGACGCCACACAGATTTCCAAAAGTAGTTCCTGCACTACTTTTGGCGACTTCGGGGGCGATTTCAATAGACATCTGTGCATGGACCCACATAGATGTCTTTCAAAGCGCCCCCGAACTCGCAATGAAATGCGGGTTTGAAATTGTGTGAGTTCAGCTGAACTTGCACGATTTCAAACCTGCCTTCAATGTTAACGTACCCTTAAAGGGAGTAGTCCTAATCTCAGCTTGTTACAACAAGGCCTGGGGAATGCCCAGAAAAAAACCAAGCCTACTTACCGACCAGCTCGCAGACAACCAATTAACCTGTCTAACAGCATGCATTAAAAACAGGGGTTTTGTTCGTACGGATTTACAAACGCATGCGTGAGCCACAGAGCCACGTCAAGGCACCCTGTAATCTGTGGTCCTACACTAAATTATGAGTGTCCCCACAATGGAGGCACATGCATTCTGATCTCAGCTTGTTACCTGCATGAAGGACACCTATCCACAGAAGCAATCAATCGGTCAATCAGATTCTAATCTCTCCACCAAGGAGCCAAAGATGTCAGAGACAAGATTGTAGACCTACATGTAGCAGGGTCTTTAAATCTAGGGGAATGTTTGAGTGGTAGTTGTACTCAGACACATTATTTGATAGGGCTTTGCTAAACCATTTTATACTGCAGGTGGGATACTGGTGTGTAGTTCCCTGTGACCTGTGGATGGCGCTGCCATCGGAGGCTAGGGTTGAAACGCTGGTATGTGCCTTGGATGTCCCCTCTCGGCGGTAGTATGGTGGGCGTGTCGGCCTGGCTGTGCATGCCGGGAGAGGATATAAAAGGGCAGACACTGTCTGTGTGGATTTATTCCCGGGGGTCCTACCCCGGGGAGTGTGTTGCTCTGATCGTTGGCCACCCCGGGCACCTTTAGCCTTGGGGTGGGGTTCCTGGCCGGTACACTAGCGGATCAGTCTCAGGCACCTTTAGCCCTGGGGCTGCAACTGAAGGCCTTGGGTCCAGCACCTTTGGCTGTGGCCCACCCAGGGAAGAGGAATCCCAGGGTGCTGCCTTCCAAGGAGACCCGTATCTGGAAGAGGAGGCTGGGAGAGAACCATTCCGAGGGACTGGTGAGAGATCACAGTGAAGGAATGGGCCCGGTATCTCTCAGGAGGGATGTCATCTCCCTGAAAGAGGCCTAATACCACAAGCAAAGTTCACCAGGTCTGTGGCAGAGACCCAAAGTTCACCAGGTCTGTGGCAGAGACCCAAAGTTCACCCATAACAGTTTATGCAGAGACTGTGTGTGTAATCTAATTCGAGCATCACCCCGGCTGCTAGGATCCACTCTAATGGGAGACTATCCGGGTGAGCTGAGCCTACTTGAAGATACAGGTAGTGAATAGTAAATTTGTTTGTGCCTGGACTTACTCCAACACCATTTGCTGTCCTGTTCTCCATCCACCCTTCTCTATCTAGTGACTGTGCATATGAGGAAATAAACTCTACGTTGGAGTTGCAACTGGTGTGGACCTTGGAGTTATTGGGGAAAATAGAGACTTGTCTTTACTGCAGTGAAGACGGGAACCATTCTCTGAAGAACCTAGCCATAGAGACCCAGTTACATTTACACCGCTCAACCTCTTCACACAGGAGGGTACGGGCATGTGGGATGGTGTGCCCCTTTTCCCACAAGTGAGCCAAAGGTAGGGAAAAGGGGTCTGGTTGCTACATACATAAGGATGGAATGGCCTACAAGACCATCACCAAGCAGCTTGGTGAGAGTGTGACAGCAGTTGGTATGATTATTCACAAATGGAAGACAAAATAACTGTCAATCTCCCTCGGTCTGGGGGTCCATGCAAGATCTCACTTCGTGGAGTTTCAAAGATCATGAGAACGGTGAGGAATCAGCCCAGAACTACACGGAAAAATCTTGTGAATGATCTCAAGGCAGCTGGGACCATAGTCACCAAGAAAACAATTGGTAACACACTACGCCGTAAAGGACTGAAATCCTGCAGCGCCCACAAGGTCCCCCTGCTCAAGAAAGCACATGTACAGGCTCGTCTGAAGTTTGCTAATGAACATCTGAATGATTCAGAGGAGGACTGGCTGAAAGTCTTGTGGTCAGATGAGACCAAAATATAGCTCTTTGGCATCAACTCAACTCGCTGTGTTTGGAGGAGGAGGAATGCTACCTATGACCCCAAGAACACCATCCCCACCGTTAAACATGGAAACATTATGCTTTGGGGGACAGAACAAATTCACAGCATCAAAGGGATGATGGACGGAGCCATGTACCGTCAAATATTGGGTGAGAAACTCCTCCCCTCTGCCAGGGCATTGAAAATGGGTCATGAATGTGTATTCCAGCATGGCAATGACCCAAAACACACGGCCAAGGCAACAAAGGAGTGGCTCAAAAAGAAGCACATTAAGGTCCTAGCCAGTCTCCAGACTATAATCCCATTGAAAATATGTGGAGGGAGCTGAAGATTTGAGTTACCCAACATCAGCCTCTAAACCTTAATGACTTTGAGAGGATCTGCAAAGAGGAGTGGGACAAAATCCCTCCTGAGATGTGTGCAAACCTGGTGACCAACTACAAGGAACGTCTGACCTCTGTGATTGCCAAGAAGGGTTTTGCCACCAAGTACTAAGTCTTCGTGTTTTGCGAAGGGTTCAAATACTTATTTCACTCAATAAAAAGCAAATCAATTTAAAACTTTTTTGAAATGTGTTTTTCTGGCCTTTTTTGTTGTTATTCTGTCTCTCACTGTTAAAATAAACCTACCATTAAAATTATAGACTGATCATTTCTTTGTCAGTGGGCAAACATACAAAATCAGCAGGGGGTCAAAAACTTTTTCCCTTCACTGTACATAGCAAACATTGTGCTTGCAGTCTGGATGTGGTTTAAAAATGCACTGGAATCAATGGGTGTGACCGTTTTTCATGACGAGAAACATGCTATTTTTTAAATTGGTCGTGAAAAACGATCGTGTGTGGGCTCCAGAGCATTTTTCTCGACGAGAAAAATAGCCATTAAAAATTTAGAACCTGCTCTATTTTTTCTCGTCGTTTTTCACATTGTCGTTTTTCTCGTCGTGAAAAACGGTCGTGTGTACGCTTTAACGAAGGGGAAAAACACATGCATGCTCAGAAGTTATGAGACGGGAGCGCTCGTTCTGGTAAAAATAGCGTTCGTAATGGAGATAGCACATTCGTCATGCTGTAACGGACTGAAAAGCACAGAGACTGAAAAGCGCGAATCGTCTCTCACCAAACTTTTACTAACACGCGGTAACACAAAATCAGCAAAAGCCGCCCAAAGGGTGGCGCCATCCGAATGGAACTTCCCCTTTATAGTGCCGTCGTACGTGTTGTACGTCACCGCGCTTTGCTTGAGCATTTTTTTTTCACGATAGTGTGTAAGCAAGGCAGGCTTGAGAAGAATCACGTCGAGAAAAACTTCGTTTTTTTTCATGGCATTAAAAACGGTTGTGTGTACGCGGCATTAGTCAACTAACTGACATTCATTTAGAATTTAAATCTACTTTACAGACTGAATCAGGGGATTTAAATAAGAATAGGAACTTTTTTGTATCCCAGAGTAATGGGATAAAAACACTTGGTACCCCAGTATTGAAAGGCTTGATCACAACTACCTATCTGTACTGTAGGCTGACATTCAAAGTGATTGCTGTCATTTGCTTTACTAACCAAAAACACCCATCAAGGACAAATTCAACATCTCACTAATGCTGTACAAAGTCTAAATGTTCTGGTAAACACTCGAGCATCTGGCTTATGACTTATGTGACATTTAGTCGACCTCTGTTTATCCTTTAAAAAGCACATTTTCGCAGGTGCACTTGATTGCAATGCTCTTGAACTACAAATGGTCTAGAAAACATGCTAATGGTAGTTTTAGGACATTATAGCTTTCCCAGCATTGACCTATGGAGCTCCCAGCATATCAAATATTGTATTTATTTTATTGTTCTAGAAAACAGATCAGAAGGGTGTCAAAATGACCAGTGAACCTACCTATCAACTTTTATTCCATGTCTTAAAAAAAAAAAAGACATATTGAAAATGTTATTGCTTTCTAATAATTATGACACAAAGACATTAATAAATGTAGAGTATTGTGTAAAGTATTCATATTATAGTGCACTGTCAGCTGTATCTAGTAGTAAATATTCAAATTTTGCCCTTTTTGAAAGGAATTAGGATATACAGTCAATATGGACATTCTGTAGACAGCACTAGGTATGTAGGTATGACAGCTCCCCCATGACAGTAGTTAAATCTTGAACATTTACAACTTGACATAACTGATATTGAGAAAGGAGAATGGCTGCATCATGGCTGAAGGTAAGTATTTGACACAGCGGTAAGCGCTCAGGGGGGAAACTTATTATAGGATAACTGGACATAGGTAAAGTTTTCCTTTAACCACTTGCCTACCGCCCTATTGTTATATGACGGCCGCAGGAACCCTTTGTCCCTCCAGGTGGCCGTCATATGACGTCCTCAGCCTCCCTGCATTGTAGAGAGCGCGCGCGCTTGCCGCATCACTGGGGACCCGATGCACGTGCCCGGCGGCCGGCGATGTCCGCCGGGCACCCGCGATTGCTCATCACATAGCAGGGGCGTGGATCGGTGTGAGTAAATACACCGATCCACGTCCTGTCAGGGGAGAGGAGAACTGAACGTATGTTCCTTGTATATAGGAACACTGATCGGTCTCCTCCCCTCATCAGTCCCCTCCCCCCACAGTTAGAATCACTCTCTAGGACACACATTTAACCCTTTGATCGCCCCCTAGTGTTAACCCCTTCCCTGCCAGTGACATTTATACAGTAATCAGTGCATTTTTATAGCACTGATCGCTTTATAAATGTCAATGGTCCCAAAATAGTGTCAATAGTGTCCGATCTGTCCGCCGCAATGTCACAGTCACGAAAAAAATCGCAGATCACCGCCATTAGTAGTAAAAAAATAAAAATTATAATAAAAATGACATAAACCTATCCCCTATTTTGTAGACGCTATAAGTTTTGCGCAAACCAATCAATATACGCTTATTGCGATTTTTTTTAACAAAAATATGTAGAAGAATACATATCGGCCTAAACTAAGGAAATAAAAATAAAAATAAAAATTGGGATATTTATTATAGCAAAAAGTAATAAATGTGTTTTTTTCTAAATTGTCTGCCTTTTTTTGTTTATAACGCTAAAAATAAAAACTGATGAGGCGATCAAATACCACCAAAAGAAAGCTCTATTTGTGGGATTTTTTTTTTATCAAAACTTAATTTGGGTACAATGTCGCATGACCGCACAATTGTCATTCAAAGTGTGACAGCGCTGAAAGCTGAAAATTGGTCTGGGCAGGAAGGGGGTGAAAATGCCCTGTATTGAAGTGATTAAACTGGTTCTAAAGACAGAAGGCTTTTTACATTAATGTATTCTATGTATTAACCACTCGCCGACCACCCACCGTACATTTACTGCGGCAGGGCGGCCACTCTGTTCCAGATCACGTACCTAGTATGTGATCTGACACCTCCGGGGCTGAGGCGCGTGCCGCCGGCGACACGATTCCGTTGTTAATTACACACAGCGGGAGCCCAGTGGTGGGTACCGTGTATTCGATGTTTACTGGCACCCGCCGATGACACAGGCAAAACGACAATCTGTAAACAAGGCCGAAGGGAAGGTATTGATTCTGTGTTTCTGCAATGCAGGAACATGGATCTTTACCTTCCCCTAGTCAAAGTACCTCCCCCACAGCGAGTAAGCACAACCTAGGTACACAGTTAAACCTTTGATCGCCCCTGATGTTAACCCCTTCCCTGCCAGGGTCATTAGTACAGTGGCAGTGCATATTTTTTAGTACTGATCACTGTATTAGTGTTACTGGTTCCCAAAAAAGTGTCAAAAGTGTCAGTCAGGTGTCCGATTTGTCTGTCGCAATATTGCAGTCCCGCTATAAGTCACTGATCGCGGCCATTACTAGTAAAAAGAATAAAAATATCCTGTAGTTTGTAGATGCTAGAACTTTTCCACAAACCAATCAATATACGCTTATTGGGATTTTTTTTTACCAAAGCTATGTAGCAGATTACAAATTGGCCTAAATTTATGAAGAAATTAGTTTTTAAATTTTTTTTATTGGGTATGTTTTATAGCAGAAAGTAAAAAAAATATTATTTTTTTCAAACTTGTCGGGTTTTTTTGTTTATAGTGCAAAAAATATACACCGCAGAGGCAATTAACCACATGCCGACCAGCCGTCACAGTTTTACGGTGGCAGGTCGACTCTCCTGCGCGAATCGCTGTTGCTGCGGGAGTGTATCCGTGGGTCGGGCGGACTCTATCTCCGCCGGCGACACGCGATTGCCTTGTACACAGGCAAAATGGGGAACTGCCTATGTAAGCATAAACTTTTTTGGGTGAATGAGCAGGGGTACAATGGGGGCTGGAATCTGGAGGCCCCCTTGTTAAAAATCCGATAAGCCCACTGCCTGCCTGCAGACCCCAACAACCCCACCACACAGGGTTGTCAGGAAAAGGCCTTTGTTCCCATCAACATGGGGATAAGGTGCTTTGGGGTGGGGGACATGTGGCGTGGTATGGTTCAGGGGGGGCGATCGATCATCCCCCCCTTTCCCAAACTGCATGCTCGGATAAGAATCTGGTATGGATTTTGGAGGTGTACCTCACACCATTTTTTTTTCTATTTTGCCGTGGGGTCTCCTTTAAAATTAATACCAGACCCAAAGGTCCGGTGTGGATTGGGGGGGACCCCCACACCGTTTTTTTTTAACATTTTTGTATTACCCGAAATGGTATTGTATTGCCGGCAATTTAAATGTACCGCAATTGTTTTTTCTTTATAAATGTCAGTTTTGCTGCAGCAGGTTCTATACACTGTACAGATGCGCCACTTTACAGGCAGACTAAGGGGACCCCCAACACTATATTCAAAGGAATTTTTAATTTTTATCATTTTACTTAAGCATCATTACAATCACTGCTCCTACCTACACCTGATACAAAATGTGATTCTTATAACTAACTTCTCTGCAACATAATAGGTTTTTAGAATTTTGGACGTAGTTCTACACAGGATGTTTGCATATAATCTCTTCATTTGAAATGTGAGGGTCTTGTATTTCTCCATGTTATGCCTCAATATGTTGCTCTAACTGCTGTCTTTTGTTACGCATAATGAACACGATACAATGCCGTATTTTTGTAAACTCCTTATACATATGTTTTATTTCCTTACTTACCACTGTGGGTGATATTTTATGTTTCTTTCAATGAAATAAAATTGAATTAAAATCACTGCTCCTGTAAAAAATATGTTTTTTTGCAATGATACATGCCCCCCCCCCCCCCCAGGGCAGTACCCGGTCCCCCATACCCTTTTTATGGTCAATAACTTGCATATAAGCCTTTAAAATGGGCACTTTTGATTTTCAGGTCCCATAGACTTTAATAGGGTTTGCGTCCGAACTTTTGCGATGTTCGAGAGTTCTGGCGCAAACTGAACTGGGTGGAGCTCGTTTTGAACTTCAGAAAGTTGTCTTCACCACGTCTAGATACCTAAATGCATTGAGTTGCTGCCATGTGATTGGCTGATTAGCAATTTTTGTTACCAAGCAATTGAACCGGGGTACCTAATAAAGTGGCTGGTGAGTGTGTATATATATATATATATATATATATATATATATATATATATATATATATACTGTATATACTCAAGTATAAGCCAAGTTTTTCAGCACATTTTTTTGTGCTGAAAATGCCCCCCTCGGCTTATACTCGAGTCACCTTTTTGCGCCTGATCTCCCGGACTTTGGGGACCCAGTACCGGCCCCTGGACCCCAAACTTGGCACACGTGTAGCCCCACTCTTCCTCTACAAGTGTGCAAAGTTTGTTGTCTGGGGGACCTACAGGCCTGGGAGGACCAATTTTTCAAAGCCGGGCACCCCTTCCATAGACTCCCATGTTAAACGGGCATTTATTTGGTGAATTTGGGGACCCGGTACCGGGTCCCGTGTTAAACGTCAGGCTAGTCACTGACACAGTGAGGCATGGGCACAGTGAGGCATGCACATGGACACAGTGAGGCATGGGCACAGTGAGGCATGGGCACAATGAGGCATGGACACAGTGAGGCATGTGCATGGGCACAGTGAGGCATGCAGATGGACACCCTAGGCTTATACTCGAGTCAATAGGTTTCCCATTTTTTTGTGGTAAAATTAGGTGCCTCGGCTTATATTCGGGTCGGCTTATACTCGAGTATATACAGAGTGTGTATATATATATATATATATATATATATATATATAAATATATATATATTGTGAGGGGGTTAGCTCGGCAGCGGGTGTGTGTGACCCCCGGGATGGGCTCCCCACACAAAACAGGCCCAGCAAACGGAGGTTGTGGTTTTCAAAATCAAAAAAGGTGCGGTTTATTTTCTATTTACAGTGACAAAACACAGCAAAGCAAAAGAAACATAACCAAAATAAATCCTGGTCAAGTTGACCTCTGACTAAACATACAGGTTTCCTAACTAACAACTGGGATCAGCCTAGTGCTGTCCTAGTCCCTAAGTCCCTGGTTTTAAATGTCCAAGCAAATAGCCACACAGGCTTTGTCTCACCGCACAGGGGTTCACTCTCCCTAGACAGTCCACACAGGTCTGGTTCCAGGCATGAGCTAACATCTAATGAAGCTGGGAGTTCTTATAGAGGCCTAAATGAGCTGACAAGCTTCAGCTGGTCTCATCAACTCCCTGTCTGCACGACGCCCAGCCCTCTCCCTAGAGGTATGAGTCATCCATGAGCCCACTAGCCTTATACAACTCTCCACCTAGTTGTATAAGTCGGCGTAAAGCCTGAATCTGGGCGAAATATATCTACCCCCCTGGATGCAACCAGGTGACTTTACCTTCCTGCTGTCACATACCCCCCCCCTCTTGTTTTAACCTCGGGGTTGGAACACCAGCAATCAGGCATTCATGTACTCGAGACAAAGCATCCACATTCCCCATTTGAACGCCAGGGCGATGCTTTACTGTGAAGTTGAATTCCTGGAGGGCCAGGAACCACCTATTCACTCTTCTATTTGTTTCCTTGTTTTGAGCCATCCACTTTAACGGAGCGTGATCCGTAACCATGTCAAAGTGCCTACCTAGCAGGTAGTACCGAAGGGAATCTAGAGCCCACTTCACCGCTAAACACTCCTTTTCAACGGTGGCGTAATTTACCTCATGGGACTTCAACTTCCTGCTGAGGTAAATGACTGGGTGCTCTTCCCCGTTCCAGACCTGGGACAATACTGCTCCTAACCCCACATCTGACGCATCACTTTGTACGACAAAGTCTTTAGAGAAGTCGGGTGAGTACAACACTGGCTGGCTACATAAGGCTTGTTTCAAGAATTGGAATGCTGCCTCAGCCTCGGGGGTCCATTTAATCATGACCGACCCTTTCCCCTTCGTCAGGTTGGTTAGGGGCACAGCCTTAGAAGCAAAGTGGGGAATGAATCGCCGATAATACCCAGCGATTCCCAGAAAGGCTCGTACCTGCTTCTTGCTGTTGGGACGTGGCCAACTCTGGATGGCCTCGACTTTGTTGAGTTGGGGTTTTATTACTCCCCTCCCAATGGTGTACCCAAGATATTTGGCCTCCTCCTGCCCAATGGTACACTTCTTGGGGTTAGCCGTAAACCCCGCTTCCCGAACAGAGTCCAGGACTGCTTGCACTTTTGGCAGATGTGAGGCCCAATCTGTGCTATGGACAATTACGTCATCCAGGTAAGCCGCAGCATACTTCCGATGGGGCCTCAGCATCTGGTCCATTTTCCGCTGGAATGTGGCCGGCGCATTCTGTAACCCGAACGGCATTCTTTTATATTGGAACGCCCCGTCTGGGGTTACAAATGCGGTTTTCTCTTTGGCCGACTTGGCCAGGGGGATTTGCCAATACCCTTTTGTGAGGTCAAGAGTCGTCATGTATCGGGCTGTTCCCAGCCGGTCGATCAACTCATCTATACGTGGCATGGGGTAGGTGTCAAATTTTGTAACTTTGTTCAACTGACGAAAATCGTTACAAAATCGCCAGCTCCCATCCGGTTTAGGCACCAACACAATGGGACTAGACCAATCACTTTGGGACTCCTCTATCACCCCTAAGTTCAGCATTTTCTGTACTTCCTCCCGTATTGCCTCCCGTCGGGCCTCTGGGATCCGATAGGGTTTTAACTTCACCCTTTCACCGGGCGGGGTAATGATGTCATGCTCTACCCCAGATGTTTGTCCCGGCAGCTCAGAGAATACCTCCTTGTTGCGAAGCACAAACTCCTTAACCTCCTGTTGTTGGGGTTGTGACAAGGTGGCTGCTATTCCAACCTCAGGAATCACGCAACCAGTTTGAGCTGGTGACCAAGTGTCTGCGACTAGGGACTCTCTATCACTCCAGGCTTTCAACAGATTAACGTGATAGATCTGTTCGGGCTTTCGCCTTCCTGGTTGTCTGACCTTGTAATTCACTTCGCTCACTTTTTCCATTATCTCGTAGGGGCCTTGCCATTTGGCAAGGAATTTACTTTCAACCGTAGGGACAAGTACCAATATCCTATCCCCCGGGGAAAAGGTACGGGTCTTGGCTCCACGGTTGTACACTCTCTGCTGTGCCAACTGCGCTTGGGCCAAATGTTCCTTCACGATGGGCATTACCTGTGCAATTCGATCTTGCATCAGGGCGACATGCTCAATCACACTCCTGTGGGGAGAACTCTCACTTTCCCAAGTTTCCTTGGCAATATCCAACAGCCCTCTTGGGTGTCTCCCATACAGTAACTCAAAGGGGGAGAATCCCGTAGAGGATTGGGGCACCTCCCTAATAGCAAACATCAAATAAGGAAGTAAACAGTCCCAATCCTTTCCATCTCTATCCACCACTTTCTTCAACATTTGTTTTAGGGTTTTGTTGAATCTTTCAACCAGCCCATCGGTTTGGGGGTGATACACAGACGTACGCAATTGCGTCACTTTGAACAATTTACACAGCTCTTTCATAACCCGGGACATAAAGGGTGTACCTTGGTCCGTAAGCAGTTCTTTACAAATACCCACCCGGCTAAAAACAAGAGATAGCTCTTTGGCTATGGTTTTGGCCGAGGTATTTCGGAGAGGGATCGCTTCTGGATAACGGGTGGCATAGTCCATTATAACTAATATGTACTGGTGCCCCCTAGCGGACTTGATTATAGGACCTACCAAATCCATGGCGATCCTCTCAAACGGGACCTCAATGATGGGTAGAGGGACCAGCGGGCTACGGAAATGTGGCATCGGGGCCAACCTCTGACACACAGGGCAGGAGGAACAATAATTTTCTACGTCCTTCATCACCCCCGGCCAATAGAATCTCTGTAATACCCTCTCTCGGGTTTTCTCTGTCCCCAGATGACCTCCAAGAATGTGCCCATGGGCCAACTCCAACACCAACTTCCTGTAAGGTTTGGGCACCACAAGCTGCTCAACGGTTTCTTCTGCCCTTTTTGCCACCCGATACAGTAGGTCCTTCTCTACGCTGAAGTATGGGTAAGTGCAGGTATTATCTGGGTTCACTAACTCGCCATCTATTTTCACTACGTTTTCCCGTGCCTTTATTAGGGCGGGGTCTTTCAACTGTTCTGTGGCAAAGTTTTCCCTGTGAACCTCAAGATCAGAAAACTCCACAGACGGTAGGTTTTCGTCTGAGGAGGTGGGCTCCTCTCCAGTTTCTTGAGTCTCCCCTGCCAATACTGATAAGGGAAATTCCGGAGAGTCCTCACCACTCTCAGGGGAGTTCTGGCTATCACATTCCTGGTACATAGGGGCACCAGTGAGGGGCTCAGGATCATCCCACAGTTCCCAGAACTTCGGAAAATCCCTTCCCACAATGGCGTCATGCGGTAACTGAGATACTAAGCCCACTGGATGAGAGAGGGTACCTTTGGGGGTCTCGAAACACACTGTAGTCACTGGATACTCTCGGGTGTCCCCATGCACACAAATAACAGCTACCTTGCTATTCCCAGAGACCTCTGTTTTAACTAACTCAGCCTTTATCAGGGTCACAAGGCTACCTGAATCCAGCAATACCACAACATTTCTACCATTAACACACATTTTGCATAAATGTTTCTCAGTTCCTCGAATGGCAGTGCATGCGACTGTCGCACACAGCGACTGACGTCTGCCCATCAGAAAGTCACACTGCATGGGTTCCTCCACAACCGGGCAATTGGCTGCAATATGTCCCGCTTGCCGGCAGCGGTAGCAAACGATCCTTCTTGCCGCCTCTTGAGCCGCTGATTTCCCAGGCTGTTCTCGCCAAACTTGGGGTAGAGCTCCCACCCTCTCACTCTCTCCACCCTCACCCCTTGGAATCCTCTTATCCGCCCCTGGGGATGGTCTGGTCTTAGGGTGGAAAGTCCGAGTGTCTCTGGAAGAGGCCGTCAGGTTCTCTGTAGCCAAGTATTTCTCCACACGATCCACAAGACCATCGGCCGTCTCTGGGTCTCCATGGCTTACCCACTTTTGGATGGCAGTAGGAAGAGCTCTCAAAAACCGATCCATTACAACACGTTCCACAATCTTTGGTGCGGACAAAGTCTCTGGCTGTAGCCACTTTCTGCTCAGGTGAATGAGATCATACATTTGAGACCTGGGGGGTTTTCCAAGCTGGAAAGTCCAGTTATGCACACGCTGAGCCCGGACAGCCTGGGTGACACCCAGCCTTGCCAATATTTCAGCTTTTAGCATCACATAGTCTTTTGCTTGGTTAGGCTCTAGGTCATAGTAAGCTTTCTGCGATTCACCAGTTAACAGAGGAGCCACCAGTCCAGCCCACTGCTCCTCAGGCCACTTTTCTCTTTCAGCGGTCCTTTCAAATGTGGTCAAAAATACCTCTGGATCATCCTCTCCAGTCATTTTTGTCAATAAACGACTCACCCCAAAGGACGCGGTATTAGTGGGACGGCTTTCCTCACTGGTCTGCGGACGTTGCTGCATTACTGCTTCCATCTGTTGTTGTAGTCTCTGCTCTTGCTTCTGCAACAGGTCTATGAAGCGGGCCTCAGATTGCTGCTGGGCTCGTTGCTGAGCCTCCAGACTCTGTTGCAAAGTTGCGTTTGTCTGCTGCTGGGCTGCAAGGCTCCTTTGCAAACCTGCATTTGTCTGCTGTTGATTGGCATTTGCTAGAGCCAGCTGCTTCAGTATCTCCTCCATGCTGGCTTAAAAAAAACTGCCACTGGTTCTCCACCAACTGTGAGGGGGTTAGCTCGGCAGCGGGTGTGTGTGACCCCCGGGATGGGCTCCCCACACAAAACAGGCCCAGCAAACGGAGGTTGTGGTTTTCAAAATCAAAAAAGGTGCGGTTTATTTTCTATTTACAGTGACAAAACACAGCAAAGCAAAAGAAACATAACCAAAATAAATCCTGGTCAAGTTGACCTCTGACTAAACATACAGGTTTCCTAACTAACAACTGGGATCAGCCTAGTGCTGTCCTAGTCCCTAAGTCCCTGGTTTTAAATGTCCAAGCAAATAGCCACACAGGCTTTGTCTCACCGCACAGGGGTTCACTCTCCCTAGACAGTCCACACAGGTCTGGTTCCAGGCATGAGCTAACATCTAATGAAGCTGGGAGTTCTTATAGAGGCCTAAATGAGCTGACAAGCTTCAGCTGGTCTCATCAACTCCCTGTCTGCACGACGCCCAGCCCTCTCCCTAGAGGTATGAGTCATCCATGAGCCCACTAGCCTTATACAACTCTCCACCTAGTTGTATAAGTCGGCGTAAAGCCTGAATCTGGGCGAAATATATCTACCCCCCTGGATGCAACCAGGTGACTTTACCTTCCTGCTGTCACAATATATACAGTATCTATACAAATGTGTGAACTGCACATATGGCAATATGGCAAGTTCTTTTCTTTTAACAATGCTTCAACTGACAGTCCCAGGCTGTCATGAAATTGATGTATTCATATATCAATTCAAAGGATATGTGGCATCATATATTTTGGGAAACTCTCTATAAAAGAGAGATGACTGTGATTACACATCTATTGCTGGATGTGTAAGATTTTTATTTATTTTTTTACAGAATTGCCTGCACATTTTTTCAGTGTAATCTTTATGAGAATGTATTTAATCAAACGATAGATAAAACAAAGCGATGATTGTTTTATGAGTAACTAGCATTTCATGATTTTTTCTGTTTTTTTAATTTTTATATTTTATATTTTAATATAAAAATGATACACATTTACAAAAAATAAATATTACATAAAATAAATACGTAAAAAATTAAATTAATGTATGACGAAAGGGAAAAAAATTAAGGAGCTGGAGAAAGATAAATGAAGAGCTTCAGCTACACAAATCCAAGCAAAAGCCAACATGACTCTTTTGCTCTCTCAGATTAAATTATTTTGATTTCATTTAGAGATTTTCAATTAACATACCCTCTCTGCAGAACAATGACATACTGTACTTCCCGGGCAACTCGCACAGCATTAGCTCTTCTTCGAGCTACGGTACTTATTTGGGCGAAGATGATTCATTCTATGTCAGTCTATGTTCCAGTTCATTTCAATTTGATGAAGACATTAAAGATTTCTATTCTGTGTCTAAAAATAGAATGGACTGCTTATTTCATTCTTCAAATAATATGATTTGCATTTTTTTTTTTCTTGCCAGCTGTTTATAGGAATCGGATGCAGTAGAAGGAGGACTACATCTTTCTCTGAACGACAAGGGTGAGTTGTACCTTCAGTTCTTCCTCATCTGGGAAGAAAGACTTAGAAGTTCCACTCAAAGTATCTGTGCTCTACTTACCCTTTTTTTCTGCCAAAAGGAATAACAATGATATAGAAATAGAAGGAAAGCGACTAGATAAGGACCCCTAGTTTTACATAGTTTGACTGTAATTATTTTTGTTGTAGCAGCTGAAACTACTATTAAATGATTGTTTTTGATATATGGAGCTAATGACTGGTTAAAATATATTAAAGTGGACATGAACTCAAATGTTACCAGAGATTGGTAATGATCTTGCTAGAATAGCTAAAAAAAGAGTCAAGAGGTAACATACCTTCCTTGAAGAAAAATTTATTACAGACAACTTTCATTGCTAGCCACATGTCTGAAGGACCAGATCCATGATCTCATTCTCTGCTGAAAGCACGTAATAGTCAATCTACGCTCTATCTTTGTATTTAACAGAGATCAATTCAGTGTCTACACCTCCAGTTATGTAGCAAACATTGGAGGGAGTTTCAAAGAAGAATTCCAGGTGTATGTATTTTATACATAGTTACATTGGTCCAGCTTAGACCTATGTAACTATATACATGAGCCATAGTTGCCCTATGATCCCGGAAGATGGAAATCGCTGAAGTACATATTGCCACTCCAGTGATCTTCACTTGCTTCTGGGTTCCATGTCCAGCGGCTGCCCTGCTGCATTCTGAACACAGGAGGTTGGCCACTTGACACAGGCACCAGTTAAAGAATACTTTGCAATTTCTGAATTAATTCAAAGCATGTTCTGGTTGGATGAGGTGGAGAGGCAGGGGGGTGATGTCACACTTTTCTCCTCATCCGAGTGGCTGACCTCCTATTTTTAGAATGCAGCAGGGCACCTAATCAACATGGGACCCAGAGGCAAGTGGAGATCATTGGAGTAGTGGTACCTACTTCAGTGATTTACAACTTTCAGGGGCATTAGCGAAGTATTGCATACAAAGCTGGACCAATGTGACGACTATATATATATAAATAAATAAATAAAGAATCTATACCCGGAATTCTTCTTTAAGCAGTCTCTTCACTAGGATAGGTAAGTATTTTATCAATTTTGCTACTCTTTATTTATCCATTGCAGTGAAAAACATGTTATTTTATGAATATAGGTCCACTTTAAATTAACCAAAAATAAAACAAAAAGGTTCTATTATCCGAGTCAAGCTCTTGTTTTCTTGTGCAGGTAGTTTCACACTGACTATTGCTAATACCTAAATATATATATATATATATATTGTGACAGCAGGAAGGTAAAGTCACCTGGTTGCATCCAGGGGGGTAGATATATTTCGCCCAGATTCAGGCTTTACGCCGACTTATACAACTAGGTGGAGAGTTGTATAAGCCCAGCTGAGGCTAGTGGGCTCATGGATGACTCATACCTCTAGGGAGAGTGTGGGGCGTCGTGCAGACAGGGAGTTGATGAGACCAGCTGAAGCTTGTCAGCTCATTTAGGCCTCTATAAGAACTCCCAGATTCATTAGGTGTTTGCTCATGCCTGGACCCAGACCTGTGTGGACTGTCTAGGGAGAGTGAACCCCTGTGCGGTGAGACAAAGCCTGTGTGGCTATTTGCTTGGACATTTAAAACCAGGGACTTAGGGACTAGGACAGCACTAGGCTGATCCCAGTTGTTAGTTAGGAAACCTGTATGTTTAGTCAGAGGTCAAGTTGACCAGGATTTATTTTATTTATGTTTCTTTTGCTTTGCTGTGTTTTGTCACTGTAAATAGAAAATAAACCGCACCTTTTTGATTTTGAAAACCACAACCTCCGTTTGCTGGGCCTGTTTTTGTGTGGGGAGCCCATCCCGGGGGTCACACACACCCGCTGCCGAGCTAACCCCCTCACAGTTGGTGGAGAATGCAGGTAGTTTTTTTTAAGCCAGCATGGAGGAGATACTGAAGCAGCTGGCTCTAGCAAATGCCAATCAACAGCAGACAAATGCAGGTTTGCAAAAGAGCCTTGCAGCTCATCAACAGAGCCTTGCAGCTCAACAACAGAACTTCGCAGCCCAGCGGCAAGCTCATCAACAGAGCCTTGCAGCCCAGCAGCAGACAAACGCAACTTTGCAACAGAGTCTGGAGGCTCAGCAACAAGCCCAGCAGCAATCTGAGGCCCGCTTCATAGACCTGTTGCAGAAGCAAGAGCAGAGACTACAACAACAGATGGAAGCAGTAATGCAGCAACGTCCGCAGACCAGTGAGGAAAGCCGTCCCACTAATACCGCGTCCTTTGGGGTGAGTCGTTTATTGACAAAAATGACTGGAGAGGATGATCCAGAGGTATTTTTGACCACATTTGAAAGGACCGCTGAAAGAGAAAAGTGGCCTGAGGAGCAGTGGGCTGGACTGGTGGCTTCTCTGTTAACTGGTGAATCGCAGAAAGCTTACTATGACCTAGAGCCTAACCAAGCAAAAGACTATGTGATGCTAAAAGCTGAAATTTTGGCAAGGCTGGGTGTCACCCAGGCTGTCCGGGCTCAGCGTGTGCATAACTGGACTTTCCAGCTTGGAAAACCCCCCAGGTCTCAAATGTATGATCTCATTCACCTGAGCAGAAAGTGGCTACAGCCAGAGACTTTGTCCGCACCAAAGATTGTGGAACGTGTTGTAATGGATCGGTTTTTGAGAGCTCTTCCTACTGCCATCCAAAAGTGGGTAAGCCATGGAGACCCAGAGACGGCCGATGGTCTTGTGGATCGTGTGGAGAAATACTTGGCTACAGAGAACCTGACGGCCTCTTCCAGAGACACTCGGACTTTCCACCCTAAGACCAGACCATCCCCAGGGGCGGATAAGAGGATTCCAAGGGGTGAGGGTGGAGAGAGTGAGAGGGTGGGAGCTCTACCCCAAGTTTGGCGAGAACAGCCTGGGAAATCAGCGGCTCAAGAGGCGGCAAGAAGGATCGTTTGCTACCGCTGCCGGCAAGCGGGACATATTGCAGCCAATTGCCCGGTTGTGGAGGAACCCATGCAGTGTGACTTTCTGACGGGCAGACGTCAGTCGCTGTGTGCGACAGTCGCATGCACTGCCATTCGAGGAACTGAGAAACATTTATGCAAAATGTGTGTTAATGGTAGAAATGTTGTGGTATTGCTGGATTCAGGTAGCCTTGTGACCCTGATAAAGGCTGAGTTAGTTAAAACAGAGGTCTTTGGGAATAGCAAGGTAGCTGTTATTTGTGTGCATGGGGACACCCGAGAGTATCCAGTGACTACAGTGTGTTTCGAGACCCCCAAAGGTACCCTCTCTCATCCAGTGGGCTTAGTATCTCAGTTACCGCATGACGCCATTGTGGGAAGGGATTTTCCGAAGTTCTGGGAACTGTGGGATGATCCTGAGCCCCCCACTGGTGCCCCTATGTACCAGGAATGTGATAGCCAGAACTCCCCTGAGAGTGGTGAGGACTCTCCGGAATTTCCCTTATCAGTATTGGCAGGGGAGACTCAAGAAACTGGAGAGGAGCCCACCTCCTCAGACGAAAACCTACCGTCTGTGGAGTTTTCTGATCTTGAGGTTCACAGGGAAAACTTTGCCACAGAACAGTTGAAAGACCCCGCCCTAATAAAGGCACGGGAAAACGTAGTGAAAATAGATGGCGAGTTAGTGAACCCAGATAATACCTGCACTTACCCATACTTCAGCGTAGAGAAGGACCTACTGTATCGGGTGGCAAAAAGGGCAGAAGAAACCGTTGAGCAGCTTGTGGTGCCCAAACCTTACAGGAAGTTGGTGTTGGAGTTGGCCCATGGGCACATTCTTGGAGGTCATCTGGGGACAGAGAAAACCCGAGAGAGGGTATTACAGAGATTCTATTGGCCGGGGGTGATGAAGGACATAGAAAATTATTGTTCCTCCTGCCCTGTGTGTCAGAGGTCGGCCCCGATGCCACATTTCCGTAGCCCGCTGGTCCCTCTACCCATCATTGAGGTCCCGTTTGAGAGGATCGCCATGGATTTGGTAGGGCCTATAATCAAGTCCGCTAGGGGGCACCAGTACATATTAGTTATAATGGACTATGCCACCCGTTATCCAGAAGCGATCCCTCTCCGAAATACCTCGGCCAAAACCATAGCCAAAGAGCTATCTCTTGTGTTTAGCCGGGTGGGTATTTGTAAAGAACTGCTTACGGACCAAGGTACACCCTTTATGTCCCGGGTTATGAAGGAGCTGTGTAAATTGTTCAAAGTGACGCAATTACGTACATCTGTGTATCACCCCCAAACCGATGGGCTGGTTGAAAGATTCAACAAAACCCTAAAACAAATGTTGAAGAAAGTGGTGGATAGAGATGGAAAGGATTGGGACTGTCTACTTCCTTATCTGATGTTTGCTATTAGGGAGGTGCCCCAATCCTCTACGGGATTCTCCCCCTTTGAGTTACTGTATGGGAGACACCCAAGAGGGCTGTTGGATATTGCCAAGGAAACTTGGGAAAGTGAGAGTTCTCCCCACAGGAGTGTGATTGAGCATGTCGCCCTGATGCAAGACCGAATTGCACAGGTAATGCCCATCGTGAAGGAACATTTGGCCCAAGCGCAGTTAGCACAGCAGAGAGTGTACAACCGTGGAGCCAAGACCCGTACCTTTTCCCCGGGGGATAGGATACTGGTACTTGTCCCTACGGTTGAAAGTAAATTCCTTGCCAAATGGCAAGGCCCCTATGAGATAATGGAAAAAGTGAGCGAAGTGAATTACAAGGTCAGACAACCAGGAAGGCGAAAGCCCGAACAGATCTATCACGTTAATCTGTTGAAAGCCTGGAGTGATAGAGAGTCCCTAGTCGCAGACACTTGGTCACCAGCTCAAACTGGTTGCGTGATTCCTGAGGTTGGAATAGCAGCCACCTTGTCACAACCCCAACAACAGGAGGTTAAGGAGTTTGTGCTTCGCAACAAGGAGGTATTCTCTGAGCTGCCGGGACAAACATCTGGGGTAGAGCATGACATCATTACCCCGCCCGGTGAAAGGGTGAAGTTAAAACCCTATCGGATCCCAGAGGCCCGACGGGAGGCAATACGGGAGGAAGTACAGAAAATGCTGAACTTAGGGGTGATAGAGGAGTCCCAAAGTGATTGGTCTAGTCCCATTGTGTTGGTGCCTAAACCGGATGGGAGCTGGCGATTTTGTAACGATTTTCGTCAGTTGAACAAAGTTACAAAATTTGACACCTACCCCATGCCACGTATAGATGAGTTGATCGACCGGCTGGGAACAGCCCGATACATGACGACTCTTGACCTCACAAAAGGGTATTGGCAAATCCCCCTGGCCAAGTCGGCCAAAGAGAAAACCGCATTTGTAACCCCAGACGGGGCGTTCCAATATAAAAGAATGCCGTTCGGGTTACAGAATGCGCCGGCCACATTCCAGCGGAAAATGGACCAGATGCTGAGGCCCCATCGGAAGTATGCTGCGGCTTACCTGGATGACGTAATTGTCCATAGCACAGATTGGGCCTCACATCTGCCAAAAGTGCAAGCAGTCCTGGACTCTGTTCGGGAAGCGGGGTTTACGGCTAACCCCAAGAAGTGTACCATTGGGCAGGAGGAGGCCAAATATCTTGGGTACACCATTGGGAGGGGAGTAATAAAACCCCAACTCAACAAAGTCGAGGCCATCCAGAGTTGGCCACGTCCCAACAGCAAGAAGCAGGTACGAGCCTTTCTGGGAATCGCTGGGTATTATCGGCGATTCATTCCCCACTTTGCTTCTAAGGCTGTGCCCCTAACCAACCTGACGAAGGGGAAAGGGTCGGTCATGATTAAATGGACCCCCGAGGCTGAGGCAGCATTCCAATTCTTGAAACAAGCCTTATGTAGCCAGCCAGTGTTGTACTCACCCGACTTCTCTAAAGACTTTGTCGTACAAAGTGATGCGTCAGATGTGGGGTTAGGAGCAGTATTGTCCCAGGTCTGGAACGGGGAAGAGCACCCAGTCATTTACCTCAGCAGGAAGTTGAAGTCCCATGAGGTAAATTACGCCACCGTTGAAAAGGAGTGTTTAGCGGTGAAGTGGGCTCTAGATTCCCTTCGGTACTACCTGCTAGGTAGGCACTTTGACATGGTTACGGATCACGCTCCGTTAAAGTGGATGGCTCAAAACAAGGAAACAAATAGAAGAGTGAATAGGTGGTTCCTGGCCCTCCAGGAATTCAACTTCACAGTAAAGCATCGCCCTGGCGTTCAAATGGGGAATGTGGATGCTTTGTCTCGAGTACATGAATGCCTGATTGCTGGTGTTCCAACCCCGAGGTTAAAACAAGAGGGGGGGGTATGTGACAGCAGGAAGGTAAAGTCACCTGGTTGCATCCAGGGGGGTAGATATATTTCGCCCAGATTCAGGCTTTACGCCGACTTATACAACTAGGTGGAGAGTTGTATAAGCCCAGCTGAGGCTAGTGGGCTCATGGATGACTCATACCTCTAGGGAGAGTGTGGGGCGTCGTGCAGACAGGGAGTTGATGAGACCAGCTGAAGCTTGTCAGCTCATTTAGGCCTCTATAAGAACTCCCAGATTCATTAGGTGTTTGCTCATGCCTGGACCCAGACCTGTGTGGACTGTCTAGGGAGAGTGAACCCCTGTGCGGTGAGACAAAGCCTGTGTGGCTATTTGCTTGGACATTTAAAACCAGGGACTTAGGGACTAGGACAGCACTAGGCTGATCCCAGTTGTTAGTTAGGAAACCTGTATGTTTAGTCAGAGGTCAAGTTGACCAGGATTTATTTTATTTATGTTTCTTTTGCTTTGCTGTGTTTTGTCACTGTAAATAGAAAATAAACCGCACCTTTTTGATTTTGAAAACCACAACCTCCGTTTGCTGGGCCTGTTTTTGTGTGGGGAGCCCATCCCGGGGGTCACACACACCCGCTGCCGAGCTAACCCCCTCACAATATATATATATATATATATATATATATATATGCAGCTCCCCAGCGCTGTCCCCTTAAATGATACAATCCATACAGATATATATATATATATATATATATACTGTATGTATAAGTTTCTATATATATATATATACATATATATATCTATATATTCATTTCATACATATACCTATGATCAGTGGCAGCCTCTCCATACAGGGCACAGGGGCGCCGCCCCCCTTCCCATGCATCCGGCCCCCTAACCTACATGCAGGGATTGCTGCCCGGGGGGGGGGGGTCGGCACCAGTCACCACTGTCTATGATAGGTGTATTCCATAGGCGTGTGCACAGGGTGTGCCAGGTGTGCCCAGGCACACCCTAATCACACTGTGCAGCACAGATTCCCCCTACTGCCCTGGCTCCCCCCCTCCTTCCCCTCGCAGCGCTTCCAGCTTCCCTACTCTCCTCTCCCACCGGCTGTTGCTGCTGGGGATGTTTTAGGATGAGTGGGGGAAGGGGCAGGTAAATATGTAACTTACCGGTCCCTTCCCTTTCATTGTGAGTGATCGGTAGTATGTGTTGAGCTTTGGGGTGCACACCCTAATGCTATAGTGTATTCACATTCATGATCTTGGAGGAGCTGGAGAAATGACATCTGAGCATTCATCTGTGACAGGCACATTTACACTCATAATCTGGTGAGTGAGGGCACAAAAGGGCAGCACGGCACCTTATCACACATAAGAAGATTTTAAGCGATGATTGCACGTTGCAGAACGCACTATTGTGATTTGTTGGGAGGACTTTGATCATTTTTTGCACACCTGAATTTTATGAACTAATCATTTTTTATGATTTTTGGTATGTATGTATGAATTGTATAATTTAAGGGGACAGCGCTGGGGAACTGCATATATATATATCATTTGATAGGGACCACACACCTTTTTTCTAGTTTGTAGCACTTTTTTGTAATTATTATTTAACAGACATTTTTTTTCTACCATAGCGCGGGCATAAAAAATATTTGATTACTTACTGTACACATAGCATTACAGTTTATACCTTGCAGCTATGGATTTATTTTATTTCATTGCTAATACCCATTATCTGAGAATATATTTTCTTGTGCAGTTCAGTGCTTGTAACTATGCCACATTGATTATCCTGTTACTTACCATGTTATCTCTTTATGTGATGGCAGGCTTATGACTGGCTGGTGGTTTTTGTTACATGTCTCTGTACTTGCAAAAATCTCTATTACAATAGTACTATGTTGACCCTTGTAAAGTAAATAAAAACTATAATGAGCTAAGTCCTACTTTATCGGTGTCTTACAAGCTCCAAATCACTGCAGCTCACAGTGGGAGGGTTTCAGCAACAGAGGCAGTGCTGTCAATTCAGAAAGCAGTGGGCAGGACTAGGTGTAGCCAGGTGATGATTGATAAGCTACAGGCTTTCATTTATTTTTTACTTTTTTCTTTTATTTGTATGTTTATTTTTACCTACTTGCTAGCACAAGGGGTTAATAAACCCCTTTGTGATAGCATTAGGCAGTTGAATGGTACTCTTTATGGAGACATTAGGGGTCTAATGGACCCCAATGTCTCCCCTGCCCTTTACACCATTTAAACAAGCACAGATTGGCTTGGTTAGAAGTGTCCCCTGGCTGTGCTGGCCAGGAAACGGTGCTTCTGAAACCAGAAGTGATATCACTTCCGGTTTCATTGTTTGCAAGTGAGATTGAGGAATGGATTTGCCTCGGTCTCACCTCAATCTCTCTCCCCCAGCCGGTGGATGTGTTCCCGAGCACCGGTGAGTACAGGACAGCCTGGGAACCAGAGGAGCCGCTTGTGATTAAGGGTTCACTCTTTGGACGTACATAGTACGTCCAGAGAGCTCAATTGGTTAATTGAAGGCCAGAATTCTATTTTGAATTAAAGTTTTTGTGTTGAGCTTTAAAATCATAAGAAAGCACGTTTCAATTTATTTGCAAAAGTATACCTAAAGTGGAGGTCCACCCTTAAAAAAAAATACATAAAAATGCTCCAAAAAAAAAAAAAATTAAAAAAGAAATTTTTTTTACTTGCCAGAAATGGCGGTTGCTAGGCAGATCTTCCTAATCTGCCTCTTCCTAGTCCTTGGCTGGTCTTCATTCTTGACCTCCTCACGTTGTCTTCTGGTGAATGGGGTGCGCTGTCTTCTGGGAACTGTGTGTATCCCAGAGAACAGCTGCCCATTCAGAAAACGCTGCACGATTTGCGCATGCGCAGTAGGAAACGGGCAGTGAAGCCTTAAGGCTCCACTGCCTGTTTCCCTTAGTGAGGATGGCATCCCTGGGACCTGCCACGATCGAGGAATCGGCCTCGGGGGGGGGATGCAACATCGAGGGCACCTAGGACAGGTAAGTGTCCTTATTAAAAGTCAGCAGCTACAGTGTTTGTAGAGAACAAAGAAGAAGCACGCCGCTGCAGGCAGAATCAGGTGCAAGGTAGATCACATGTGCAGACCTCGGCTCACCACCGTGGAAGACGAATAAAACAAGAAATTGGTCACACACTGGAACTCCAACTGTTGTGAACAAGCAAGCTATCGCTTGTGAAACACGTCTACCATTGCCTGTATCTGTCTGACCCTGTTGACAATAAAGATGACATCAAGATAAGTTGGAGTTCCAGTGTGCGACCAATTTCTTGTTTTATACAGTGTTTGTAGCTGCTGACTTTAAAAAAAAAAATTGCGGCTGGAACACTGCTTTAATATTGGGGTTATTAATTGAATATAGACACTTGAATCTTAACCCTCTTCTCCTCCCCTTCCACCCCAGCTTCCTCACTGCACATGTAAAAGGGCATTGTTCTTAATTTACTATTTTAAATAAATGAAGTGTCAATCCAAGATAAGTACTGCCATGGGCTGTGATAGCTTTAACTCAAAGCTAATTTCTACAGTCCCTGACAATGGCCATAGTGTAGACAACCTATTACTTTCTGACTCTATATCAGATAATGTATATCAAAACCAAACTCGACTGTTCACGTGTACACCAAGCACCATGTGTTTTGTGAATAGGTAAGTGATTTTCAGAGCGTGTCGAAATAGATGGAACATTGCTACTTTTGGAAAGCATTCGTGTAGATAACGATGTATCATTCCAAAGCTCTTTTGATTCTCTGATAAATCTGGCAGTGGTGACGGTCTGCTGTATTTCTTTTTGCCTTATAATAAATGTTTGTTTTTCGCTTGGTGCAAGTTAAAAGATTGACTGCATTAAACCATAAACAGTCCAAATGTAACATCAGGGTAATCAAATTGCCAAATAGATAGAAATATTATTTTATCAGTAATTGTAGGCCACAGATGTTGGTGATCCTCTGCAATGCAGTTACTCAGACAGACATTTGTCATCCCATGGAGTATACGGATGGTAATAAATGTCTTACAGTAACCCTTGCTTTGGGAGAAAAATGTTTGCTTTGTGCTGGGCAATAAAAAGTAAAACACTAAATCATAGGCTTCTGAGGACATTCTCAATATTTTACCGTGGCCTCAGTGGCTAGATATGTTAGATTATATTCCAACCTTTCATGTGGCTATTAAACCTATCGGTTATTGAGGTTCCAATTGTGATATTGTTATGTGTCCAATTTATAGCAATAGGAGACCACTGCTGTAGAGACCCGTAATTAAATATTTGAAGTTCAACTAACACCTTAAAGTGGTTGTACACCCACAAAAAAAAAAAAAAACCTGCAAGGCAAAGGCATAATAAGCTAGTATGCATAGCATACTAGCTCATTATGAAATACTTAGCTTAGATCGAAGCCCCCGCAGTGGTCCCGACACACTGCTCTAGCCGGCGACATGTCTCCCGGAGTTATTTACGGGTATCTCGGGTGCTGTCGCTGTGATTGGCCGCAGCCGTGATGACGTCACTTCCACTTATGCGGCAACGGCACTTCAACTAAAGAAATGGCACACTTGGTCAGTTTCTTCAGTGCGCATGTGCTGATGACATTGGCACATGCTGATACAGGGGATATCTCCTAAACCGTGCAGGTTTAGGAGATGTCCTTGATAGCTACAGGTTAGCCTTATTATAGGCTTACCTGTAGTCAAAAGTGGTCTGTAAGGGTTTACAACCACTTTAAGGCTCCATTCACACCAATGCGTTTTTTCATGCTTTTTGCAGAAATGCAGGACATTTTTTTAACGTGGGTTCCTATGGAACATGTTCACATCGATGCTCTTTTGTGCCTCTGCGTTTTTAGAAATGGTCAGGGACTTTTTAAACGCAAAACTGTCTTTTTTCGCTTTTTTGGGTTCAATAGATCTCAATGGAGAAGCTGCAAATAAGCATGTGGTGCATTTTTACCGCAATTTGCGTTTTGCGTATTTAAATATGCCCAACAACAAATCCCCCCCCCAAAAAACGCAAAATGCAAATCGTGGCAAAATCACTGTAAAAAATGAGGAAAGCACTGCAGAAACGCTCAAAAGCAACATGCATAGATGTAAATTGAGTCTAAAGGACTGATTTTCCACTACCCAAAAGCCTCGTACACACGGTCGGACTTTTTGCCAACAAACTTCATTTTGAGCAAGTTTGACAAAAAATCCGACCGTGTGTACGTTCCATCGGACAAACTTTTTTGGTTTTCATCGGACAAATGTTCGGTCTGCAAAGGGACAAACTTTTTCGCCAACAAAAGTCCGATGGAGCAAAGTCCGACCGTGTGTACAGAAATCCATCGGACTTTTGTCCGATGGACAAATAAGCATGCCCAGAACCAATGTTAAAATCAACCAACAATAGCAGAAGTTGACCAAAGGGTGGTGGTAAAGAGCAGAAAAGAGCAGAAAAAACATGTTGGAAAAGTTTTGGAAAGTTTGCAGAAAAGTCAGAGCGTGTGTATGCTATGGGTGTGCCCGGCCAACTCCCTTCGGACAAAAATCCACAGAAAAGTTTGTTTGAAGTCCGACCGTGTGTACGAGGCTTTATACACATAATAGTACATAACTTGAAGCTTAACTTTAGGCCATACATTTTTCACTTAAATATAGTCCTCAAGAACCACAAAGGATATAAATCCACATTGTGTACAATAAATGTTTTTGCAAAGCCAGACATTACCAGTCTCAAAAATGCCTGCATATGCAAATGGGTAAGAAACTATGATACCTAAAAATGTAGGTAGGTGACACATTAAATAAAGTTTTCAGTTTGTCACTTTAGATGTAAACCTGATCCCAAAAGTCTTCTTTTCTCTAATTGGGCCTGGGGAAAACCTAAAAAACCTTGTGCAGTAAACAAAAGTAAGTGTGTCCTAATTTTCTGAACATATATTATTTTTCAGTACAGTCTTAAATTGTTTAGCCTTAGGCCCCATTCACACTGAGGCGTTGAAAAAACGCGAAAAAATTATGATTTTTTTTACCGCAATTTTACCGCGTTCGCGGTAAAAATAGCGCTAACGTATATGCGTTTTTACCGCGTTTTTGCAGTAAAAAGGATTATTTGGTATCCCGCAATCCTCCACTCTACTGCGGTCATGTGACCTTCCCACAGCTTCTGGGTGTTTTTTACCGCGTTTTTACAGCGTTTTTACAGCGGTACTCATTCATTTCAATGGGGATAGGCGTTTTTACAGCGCTATTTTATGCGCCCCAAAGATGCTCCAAAAAAGCTGTTTGCAGGATTTTTTCCAACGCACAGCCAGGAAAACGCCTCGGTGTGAAAGCCCTCAGGGCTTTCACATTGAGAATGATGGGGCAGGATTATTTCAGGCATTTTTACAGCGCTGTTTTTACTGCGAAAACGCGGTAAAAACGCCTCAGTGTGAAAGGGGCCTAATTGTATTTCTATCACAAGGAGACTGTCAAGAACAATATGTGATAGTATTGAGGGAGTGACAGGTACTCTTTTACTCTGACACAGATCAGCCACCTGCTGCTTCCTTTTACCTTGTGACTTGCTCAGAATTAGGACCTGTGCAGTCAGTCTTCAATTGACAAATGTGATGTACTTTTGATATCATTTGGAGATTCATCTTAGGTTTTTCAGAATTTATTGCAGCTGCATTTGGCCTGCAGTTTACCTTGTTCTGACAACCTACCTGCTTGTTTTTTGGAATTCCACAGAATTTTATAGGGGTAAAGAAGTTCTGAAGTGCATGTCAGGCTGGCAACGGGAGTAAAACTAATGGCGCGTACACACGACCGTTTTTCATGACGAGAAAAATTCAATTTTTTAGATTGGTCGTGAAAAACGGTCGCGTGTATGCTCCATAGCATTTTTCTCGACGAGAAAACTGCCCGAAAAAAAAATTAGAACCTGCTCTATTTTTTCTCGTCCTGAAAAACGGTCGTGTGTACGCTTTTACAAGGGGAAAAAAAACACGCGTGCTCAGAGAATTTAGTATGAGACGGGAGCGCTCGTTCTGGTAAAACTAGCGTTCAGAATGGAGATAGAACATTTGTCGCGCTGTAACAGACTGAAGAGCACCAGGCTGAATCGTCTCTCACCAAACTTTACTAACACGAGGATCAGCAAATGCAGTCCAAAGGGTGGCGCCATTCGAATGGAACTTCCCCTTTATAGTGCCGTCGTACGTGTTGTACGTCACCACTAGTGATGAGCCGAACACCCCCGGGTTCGGTTCGCACCAGAACCCGCGAACACACCGAAAGTTCGTACGAACATTAGAACCCTATTAAATACAATGGATGCGAACGTTCGAATTCTAAAGTGCTAATTATAACGACTATTATGCATGTTATTGTCCTAAAAAGGGTTTGGGAACCCGGGTTCTGCACCAGGGGACATGTATCAATGCAAAAAGAAGTTTTAAAAACGGTCGTTTTTCGGGAGCAGTCATTTTAATGATGCATAAAGTGAAAAAAAAAAGTCAAATATTCCTTTAAATATCGTACCTGGGGGGTGTCTAAAGTATGCCTGTGAAGTGCCACGTGTTTCCCGTGTTTAGAACTGTCCCTGCACAAAATGACACTTCTAAAGGAAAAAAAAGCCATTTAAAACTGCTTGCGGCTTTAATGTAATGTCTGGTCCCGGTAATATGGATGAAAATCTTTAAGAAAAATGGCATAGCTACCCCATGACCCCCCCCCCCCCCCTACCCCAGCCCATTACCAGCCCCTTTGGGTCTTGTATGGATATTAAGGGGAACCCCGCACATAAAATAAAAAAGGCCCTATATACTCTGAACAGCCGTATACAGGCGGTGCATACAAGACAGGGACTGTAGGTTTGTTCTTATGTAGAATCTGTTTGTAATTTTGAACAGGTACATTGTTTAAGTGTAGCTCCAGCCCAAAAATCTATTTTTAAACTTTTTGGAAAACATAGGTAAGGGTTATCACCCCTGTAACATTTGTTTTGCTGTCTGTGCCCCTGTTCAGAACATTTCACCTCACTTTCCGTCCCAATGACAACTGTTTTTGAAATGTGGTGTTTTTCTTGAAACAAGGATTGCTGATAAAGCATCAGTACAGAGGAGACACCTTTCTCCCATATTTATTCTTACAGGAGAGAATTTTCCTTCCTAGGGGTAGATTTCCTCTCACTTCCTGTTGTCTTCTTGCGTTTGCAAGTAGGAGTCGTTTGTAAGTTGGATGTTTGAAAGTAGGGACCTGCCGTATATACTCTGCAGAAATAGGCCCCTTAGTTGTTGGTGTTGGCACAACACTGTAAGCACTCACAGTTACTCTTGGTTGGTGCTGGAACGCCCTGCTGTCAACTATTATATCAGGAATTGTAATTACATATAATTGTTGAACAGTGGTAGTAAAAATTGGGCCTTTGATGGTGGTGCTGGTGCCACAACACTGTAAGGCCTGACAGTTACTCTTGGTGGGTGCAGCAATGGGCCCTGCTGTGAATTATTAGATCAAGAATTGTAATTGCATGCCCCTGTTGAACAGAATAGCACAATGACAATTTCCCTGACTGTCCAAAAAACAAGGATTTCAAAGATGGTTGATGAGGAATGCTTTAGCACAGTATAGCACAGTGAGAATTTCCCTCACTGTCCTTCCCTGTCCCTACAAACAAGGTTTAGCACAGTAAAACACACTGACACTCTCCCTACCTATAGTTTTCTGTCCCTATAATTTTTTTTTTTTTAAAGATGGTTGATGAGGAATGCTTTAGCACAGTATAGCACAATGAGAATTTCCCTCACTGTCCTTCCCTGTCCCTACAAACAAGGTTTAGCACAGTAAAACACACTGACACTCTTCCTACCTATAGTTTTCTGTCCCTATAATTTTTTTTTTTTTTAAAGATGGTTGATGAGGAATGCTTTAGCACAGTATAGCACAATGAGAATTTCCCTCACTGTCCTTCCCTGTCCCTACAAACAAGGTTTAGCACAGTAAAACACACTGACACTCTCCCTACCTATAGTTTTCTGTCCCTATAAAAAATGTTTTTTTAAAGATGGTTGATGAGGAATGCTTTAGCACAGTATAGCACAATGAGAATTTCCCTCACTGTCCTTCCCTGTCCCTACAAACAAGATTTAGCACAGTAAAACACACTGACACTCTCCCTACCTATAGTTTTCTGTCCCTATAATTTTTTTTTTTTTAAAGATGGTTGATGAGGAATGCTTTAGCACAGTATAGCACAATGAGAATTTCCCTCACTGTCCTTCCCTGTCCCTACAAACAAGGTTTAGCACAGTAAAACAGACTGACACTCTCCCTACCTATCCTTCTCTTTCCCTAAACTAAAGGAATCCAGGTTAAGCAAGAAAAAAAAATGTCACTGTCCCTGCCTATGCTTCTCTTTCCCTGCTCCGGAACACACTACACTAGGCCGCCGTGCTGGCGGCCTTTTATAGTGTGGGGCGTGTACTAAACACCCTCAGCAATAATTGGCCACAGGCATCCTGCCTGTGGCCAATCATGGCTCTCCTCGCTGCCGGCGCTGTGATTGGCCAAGCATGCGGGGTCACAGTGCATGCTTGGCCAATCACAGGGCCTGGATGACACTGCGATGGCGTAGTGCATTGTGGGCCGCGAATTAGGCGCGAACGGCCCAAATCGTTCGTTGTTCGGCGACCGATCGAACAGCCGATGTTCGAGTCGAACGTATGTTCGACTCGAACACCGAGCTCATCCCTAGTCACCACGCTTTGCTCAAGCGATTTTTTTCATGAACGTGTGTATGCAAGTCAGGCTTGAGAGGAATCACAACGAGAAAAACATTGTTTTTTTGCATGACATGAATAACGGTCGTGTGTACGCGGTATTAAAATTTGACATACAGGAATGGGCGAAATGGCAGAAAATGCGTAACTGCACAAAATCCCTAACCATACGCGAGACGGCGATTAAAGTTTTACTCGCTGGTACTATACCCCCTCGCAATTACATACGATTTACCCACAATTTTCCCCCTCCTGTTTTTGTGGCTGTGCCCTCCCAGGCTCCTTTCTGCACGTGTTCTGGGATTGTGATAGATTACAACCTACCTGGAATAAGGTGTTTACCCTGGTGGACACACTTGCCGGGAGGCATCTTGCTCTGACACACCTACATTGCCTTTTATTGGAAAAAATCCCAGATATTGCTAAACACCTATTAAAACTTTTACATACCATCTGTGTTGCTATGCAATGGGCAATCGCCCTAAACTGGAAATCAAATATGATCCCGTTCTCTCAAGTTATTACATGTATTGACCAGATAATGATGATGGAAAAAAAATTTCATACATTGCATGATTTCATATCTACCCTTGACGCTAAGTGAGACTCTTGGTTCATTTACCGCCACCGGGATTGATTTCACTTAGCAGTTTCAAATTCCGTCTTTCCAGGTTTTCATGTAATGGTTTTATGCTCTGTTTTATTTGAAATTGAGCTTTTACAGTTGAAATTTATTTTGGAAGTTGAGATAAAATTACTACTCAGTATTATCCCCGGGTCCAATACTTGGTTGCTGAAAAAGCTGAATGTTCTTATTTTATTAGATATTGGACATCAATAATTTTTTGAACAGATTCCACAAGTGTCTGTTTTATGTATTATCCTTGTACCACCCTACAGTTCATTTGTGATGTGGATTTAAAATCCCGTCTTATTGTTTTGTACTGTAAACTTTTTATCTCAATTAAAACAGTTTGTAAAAAATAAATAAAAAAAAAGACGTTCTGAAGTGAGCAAAAGACAGACAATACAGACCCTTATTTCATTGAGTGATCATTTGGGAAAAGGAGACTGTGGAAATGCTCACTACTGCCTGCAGTAGACTCATGTTGACTGATCTCAGTCTAGGCAAAATCACTTTCCTGGAGAACTAGAACACCTTTGTAATGGTAAAAGCTAGAGGGTTTAAAAAAAATAAAATAAAAATAACAATAATATTACCGATGTGTATTGTTGTGACATGCCAAGAAGTATTTGCTGCAAACTTGTAAAGTTACTGAGAGACTGACTTTAAAAACTATATTGCAGAAAACACTGTAGTGGTATCCCTCATCACTTCTAGCAATATGAATAAAGGATTGAGCTTTACTTATACTTTATCATTTGTAGGCTTTACACACATATCTAAACAAGATATACTGTACATATGTTAGCTCATCAACCATTGCCATAGTCTGATGAGTTTTTACTTTAAATACTTTATATGACAGTGTCACTTCAGGTCCTGTTAGGCAGAAAATTAGACACTTTATTACACATTATTTTAATGTTACGAAACCCCCTTCATGATGGAGGGTAAAACTAATTTAACATCTGAACTCCGTTTTGCAACTTGACATAAAATTGTACATATCATCGTAACTACTTAGTGTATCCAGGTGAATTATACCTTGTTTTTAGGGCAAATTAGGATTTCATTTGGTGGTAAATGGTAATAGATATCTACTGATGTTTTATATTACCAAAAGAATGCTGGCACAATTTTTTATTTTTTTGTTAATTTAGTTGTATGTTTCTTGTTATTACCATAACGTACCACCAAAGAACAACGGAACATAAATTTTCGTGACAAGCGTATGTGTATGTTATTTGTTGTTTTTATCTGGAGTAGGGCCCAGAAACAATAATGCATATTTTGCCTTTTTTTCCTACCTAAAACATACTGACACTAACTGACACTAATGCTAAATTTCAAAACTTTTTACTTTTAACCTCACCCAAAATACACTGACCCTGATCTTTTACTGTGACTATGAACTTTGATCCTAACCTTAACTTTAACTCTAACCCTGACACTGACCTATACACTGACCTAGATCCAACCCTGATCTAGCCATTTTATCTTTATTCTTAATTATTTATTTATTTATTTTTACACACACTTTTTTTTGTTTCTTCTCCAGCAAGGAGAAAAAAATACAATGTATCTTTTTCTCCATGCAAGAGGAGAGAACAGCACGGAGGGGGGGGGGGGGGCTCTACAATGACTGATCACTGTGATAGCTAATCAGAGGCTATCACAGCAACCAGGTGATCAAGAACTGGGCCTCCCGGTTCCCAATCGTTAGTATGACAGCTAGGTCTCTGTGCTGGGAGCGTTGCAGCACGCTTTTAGCACAAACACAGCAGCACATATATGTGGCCCCATGGATAAAGACCCACTTCCAAGAGGCCAAATATATATGTACGGAAAGGAGTTAAAGTACAACTAAAGGCTCCTGTATGCAAGCCTAACTCTAATCCAGTTACTACTGTTTGTGATGGACTAACCTTGTGAACAAAAATCCCTTTCTTTACTGAGCCAAATCCTTTATTTGTGTCTCACATTCTCTCCCTCCCAGACACTGCAGCTCACATTGGGAGGGTTTCAGCAACAGAGGCAGTGCTGTCAAACCATAAAGCAGTCAGTAGGACTATGTGTGGCTCTGATTGATAATCTAGGCTTGGGAATATGCAGTGACAATGCAGATAGGACATCCCCAGCAACATTTCTTCATCCAACTGTAGTGCAAGCAGGCAAGGCAGACATGAGACATTTCCATTATCAGTTCTGCAGCAGTGTAGCACTGTAGCCACACCATTACCTGAAGCTGCATTAGGTGGACTTCACTGGCAGGTAATTTAGGAACTTTGCAGGCGGACTCAGAGAAAATGATATGTGCAGTTGCACTTATTATTAAAGTGTTACTAAAACCAGTACCCTGCATTCACTATATCTAGTCTCCCACAGTACACAGAACATGGAAATGCAATTATTTTAGTAAATATAAACTGCTAAATACCTTTTTTCATCAGTAGTATATCTGTAGTAGAAGTCTTGTGACTTCTATTAATGCCCTGCCGAGCACTGGTAAAGCTTGAAGGAGGAGTTTTCATTCTCCTCTGACTGTCCTATGAGGCTGCATGACCCCTGACTTTCTGTCTGGACAGTGCTGATTGGCCCTGTGCTGATCACATGCACCCCCCCAGAAAAAAAACTCTATCAATACACACCAAACTGAGCATGTGCAGAGTGCCTCCTAGGGCTCTATGCTATCAGCAGATGGATTGAGGACAGTAAAAGAAGGGGAGGATCAGAGAAGAATTGATCAAAAAGCCATTTTACACAATCCAGAAGATTAACCCCTTAGGTTCCACAGTGCGTATAACAAGCATTCTTTACTGCATATACTTGAGGTGATTGTAGCCGTATTAGTGTGTAGTGGGCCTTTACTTTTTAGGGGTGTTATGTGCCTAAATTTAGGGGTTGGTCTGAGATGGTAGCCAGGCTCAGATCATTTTGATTGCTAGGCATTTGCTTCTGCCTATGTGATGCTGCCTGGTGTATGGTTCCCTGTGGTCTGTAGGTGGTGCTGCCATATCAGGTCAGGGTTGAGCCATGGGTGGCATTGCTGCGCCTTAGGGTGTCCTCTCTCGGCTGCGGTACAGTGAGCGTGGTCGGCCTGCTGTGCATGCCGGGAGAGGGTACATAAGGGGCAGACGCCATCTTTAAGGGAGTTGGAGGTCGAGTTGGAGTGGAGGAGCCGGACGGGTGTGCCCCTCGAGGGTGCAATGACTGGCCGAGAAGTCTTGGGCATCTTTGGCCCGAGGCTGCAACATTCCAGGTAGGCCCAGTACCTTTAAGTGAGTCTACAATTCGCCCATTGGAGTCCCAGGGTGCCCGCTCTGACCATGAGGAATCCAGGGGAGGATCATCACTAAGGAGATGAGTGATGGAAGATTGCTGTCTCGGGAGAGGCCTGGTGACCTGTCAGAGGGAAGGATTCCATGTTTGGGAGAACTAACCTGTAGAGTGCCCATTGGCACTATCCTGTTCTTAAAAGTCTACAGAGGTTAGAGGATTTTCTGTACCTGTCCCTGGAGGGGATAGGGGGAAAGAACAGTTTGAGCTCCACACCGGCTGCTAGGACTGTGAGAGAGGACTATCCGGGTGAGCTAAACCCACTCGGGATCGAGTGGCGACGAGGTTACTGGTTGTGCCTGGATCTAATCCCTCACACTATTCCTTCTTTCATCCATCTGTCTCTATCTACTACGCAGCAAATAGAAAATAAACTCTCTGTTGGAGTTAAAGTGTTTCTGGACATTGGCTTCTTTGGGGGAAGAAATAGAGACTTGACCCCATACTCTGGGGAAGAGAACCAGTAGAAGAAGGTAACTCGCTGCAGGACCCAAAATTTGCGAACACCACTTAACCTCCTCAAACAGGAGGGTACGGGCATATAGCACGGTGTGCCTTGACTTGCAAGTGAGCCAGGCGAGGAAAAAGGTTTGTGTGCTACAAGTGCAATTGTGACAGAGACAATTCAGTGCTGTCCGTGATACTTTTTTTATTTGCACTAATTTTTCAGGACAAGCTTTCGGGTTATGTCCCCTTCTTCAAGGTACTGCTTGGACCTTGAAGAAGGAGACATACCATGAAAGCTTGTCCTGAAAAATTGTATGTTAGTGCAAATAAAAAAAAGTATCACGGACAGTACTCAATTGTCTCTGTTTGCTGCAAATACACACTGATTTTACTGTTGTGGGCTTAGTAACACTTTACGTGCTGCAGCACACAGGCTATTAATAGGAGACAATAATTCTACTTTATTTCCATATTGCAGCTACAGCCAGTCAACATTTTTTATTATAAATGTACAGTATATAGCGATTATCATTTTAGCTTCCGGTCAGCAGAATTTCTCAGTATGCAGGGGTATTGCAAAATATAAAAATTATATTCTCCCTTCTCTTTAAAAAGAAGATGCTTGATCTAAAAAAGTTAATTCACAGCATCTAGGGAAAGTATTAACAATTATAAAAATGAATAATGCAATGCTGTCTCATAAAGTGATGTGCAATAGAAGAGGATTAGGCGACTGATAGTGATAAATATAAATTCTGGCTAGATGAATAAAACCTCTGCAATAATGTTGTGATTAACATTTTTATTATTGCCCCCTTCCTGAATTTAAATACCAATTATATTCAAGGCAAAGTGATAAAGAATTGATATTTGTTGAGGACATCACCGTATTTTTTTTGTGTAGCAAGATGAAAACTGTCTTGCAGAGGAACAGGTGAATCCCTTGCCTATGTTATAATCTGTTCCCAACAGAGTCACGAATTTCGGTAGAGATGTGCACATGCTTGGCTTTTTCCCTCTGTGTGAAGTCAAATTGCTTATGCTAGAGAAAAAAAAAAAAAGTTTTTATTTTATTTTTGCTGGAAGCTGGTTTCAAGTTTCTCTATATGTTGCACTAGGCCCACTGTGCAAGCGGCCAAATTAAGTATTAAAGTGGAACTTAAAGTGGTTGTAAACCCATTTTAAAAAAAAAAAAACTGCAAGACAAAGGCATAATGAGCTAGTATGACTAGCATACTAGCTCATTATGCATTACTTACCTTAGATCGAAGCCTCCGAAGCCGTCCTCGTCTCTCCCTCCAGCCGCAGCCATCTCTCCCGGAGGTTACTTCCGGGTATCGCTGTGATTGGCCGGAGTGGCGATAATGTCATTCCACGCATGCGCGCAGGAGCCGTAAAAGCCAGCATTATCATTCATAAAACCGGCATTTACAGTGCGCCTGCGCCAATGTCTACAGCGTGCATGTGCCGTACACATCGGTGTACTCTTTTTGGCAAATATCTCCTAAGCCTTGTAGGTTTAGGAGATATCTCCTAAACCTTGTAGGTTTAGGAGATATTGCAAACACCTACAGGTAAGCCTTAATCTAGGCTTACCTGTAGGTGCAAGTTGCAAGAGTGGGTTTACAACCACTTTAACTGTATCTGACCACAACCTAAGCAAACTCATGGATCCATCAATATCTTCATGCTTTATTTTGTTGAGAAATCACTTTGAAAAACACCCCTTAGCATTTCTAGCAGCCATCTTGAGTAAGGGCAAATGATTCATGCAGTATTTACTTTCTGGAATCCATATTGCCTTTAACTCAAGCATGCAGGCAGGAGGGTGTGCTTAGCTGAGAAACCCCCTTCTCCTCTCCTCAAGATGAAAGAAAAAAAAATCCTCATGAAGACTCCTTCGATGTATAACACTGTTTGCCTAGGCTAGAAAACAGTAAGCAACTGAAGAAATGTAAAAAAACATTAAAACAAGTAAATATATTATACCTTGCTATCTATTTACTAATGCTGGCAGCACAAGGATTAAAAATAAGTAATTTTGATTGGGAGAGTTTAATTCTGCTTTAATTTGCATGGTGTGTCAGCAGACCAAAAGACTGTATACAGCCCATATACAGATACACATTTGGTTTCCCTAACATTTAGGCCTTCTACAGCAGCAAGTTCCATGTTTTAGTAATAAGATTCATTAACAATTAGCTGAAATTACTGACCAGATGTCAGTTATTGATTAGTGAACCTCCCCAGGGGAGGGTATTTCAAAAAGCAAACTCAAGAGTCAGGATTCAGGAATGACAGAGTCCCAGAACTTGCAAACTAGAGTCTTCTAAACAAGGTTTTAGCCTTTTTATTGAAATCTACTAAATGCCTCCTTCACCGAATCATTTGTAGTGTTAGTTAATTTATAATGTGGCTATGTCATATGACCATTTTAATATAAATAGCAGTTCACAGTGGTCTACTTTTGCACAAATGCACATACATTATATTGCATACAATAGAACCGTATTAATAATGCATGAATGAAGTGCATGGTGAAAAGGTTTGACATCATGTCTGCAGACCAGCTATCATATCATTGTAGATTCCGGTGGTCCCTGTGGGCTACTTGGCCTCATGCAGGCTGGCGTTAATAAAATACCAATGTTCACTGTAGCCTATACATAATATGGACCTTTATACAATGTGTTCGCCAATACATAAATGGTTAATAAGGCTTTATAAAGTTGGTCATTAACCACTTGTCCACCGCCCACTGTCAATTGACGGCGGGCGGAGGATACTCTCGTTCTGGGAGGACGTCATATGACGTCCTCCCTTTAAAACGAGCTAGAAGGCGCGCGCTCGCCGCCAGCGCCGCGCGCCCGCCGCATTCACAAGGCCCCGGTGCGCACGATTGCCGCCGGGCACCCGCGATTGCCCGGGAAACGAGCAGGAAAGTGGGTCTCTGTGTGTAAACACAGAGATCCACGTCCTGTGAGGGAGAGGGGACCGATGCTGTGTCCCTTGTACATAGGGACAACCATCGGTCACCTCCCCCAGTCAGTCCCCTCCCCCCACAGTAAGAACACATTGAGGGAACATATTTAACCCCTTCCCGCCCCCTAGTGGTTAACCCCTTCCCTGCCAATCACATTTATACAGTAATCAATGCATTTTTATAGCAGGGATCGCTGTATAAACGTGAATGGTCCCAAAAATGTGTCAAAAATGTCCGATGTGTTCGCCGCAATATCGCAGTCACAATAAAAAATCGCAGATCGCCGCCATTACTAATAAAAAAATAAAAAAATAAAAATGCTATAAATCTATCCCCTATTTTGTACACGCTATAACTTTTGCGCAAACCAATCAATACGCGCTTATTGCGATTTTTTTTTTTTACCAAAAATATGTGGAAGAATACGTATCGGCCTAAACTGAGGACAATTTTATTTTAAAAAAAATGGGTATTTATTATAGCAAAAAGTAAAAAATAGTGTTTTTTTTCCAAACTGGACGCTATTCTTTTGTTTATAGCGCAAAAAATAAAAACCGCAGAGGTGATCAAATACCACCAAAAGAAAGCTCTATTTGTGGGAAAAAAAGGACACAAATTTTGTTTGGGAGTCACGTCGCATGACCGCGCAATTGTCATTCAAAGTGTGACAGCGCTGAAAGCTGAAAAATGGCTTGGGCAGGAAGGGGGTTTTCGTGCACAGTAGGGAGGTGGTTAAGGAGGCACAAGGAAGCCTCCTTAATGGCCACTGTAGCTAAAACACAAGTTGCTTAAAGTACAAAAAGTGTTACTGCAATAACATTCACAAATATGAAAATATGAATTTTCGGAAGTTGATATACTTTGGAAAAACATAAAAAGCAGATGCTGTACGGCATTCCCTAGTTGAATGGCAAGCCTTAAGCCCTGTACACACAATCGGTTTTACCGATGAAAACAGTCCGATGGACTTTTTTCATCGGACAAACCGATCGTGTATGGGCCCCATCGGTCTTTTTTCCATCGGTGAGAAAAAATAGAACATGTTTTAAATTTATCCGATGGAAAAAAAAACGATAGCAAATTCCGATCGTCTGTGTGGAACTCCATCGGACAAAAAACCCACGCATGCTCAGAATCAAGTCGACGCATGCTCAGAAGCATTGAACTTAATTTTTCTCGGCTTGTCGGAGTGTTTTACGTCAAAGCGTTTTGGACGGTCGGATTTTTGACTGATGGTGTGTAGGCAAGACTGATGGAAGTTAGCTTCATCAGATTTCCGATGGAAAAAACCATCGGATTAGAATCCATAGGATATACGATCGTGTGTACAGGGCTTTAGAGTAGAGGGAAATATAACTGTCCCTTTTGACAGCCAATGGGCAGTGTCCACATCACCGGAAAGCAACTAGACCAGAAGAAAGCAGGTTTAGGATATGGCCTGTCGTGTAGTTGTAGTTTCAGGTAATAAATTGGGGCTTTTAATAAAAAGCATTAAAAATAAAACTATAGATTTCCTAAAGATGGAACAAATGGAAAAAGAAAAATACTTTTTTTGCCATGAAATTAAGCTTTAAGGCTTATTGCTTCTGAAAAAAAAAAAAGAATAAAATCAGGGATTTGAAGAGAGGCATTACAAATTCTTCTGGCATATTCGGTAAGCCTTTGTCCTTCATGGTATGAACAAAGTGTTCCTATTTCTAAAATAATTATATATGCTGAGTATACAGCATATATGTTTATAAAAATATATTTCTTTAATAAATATTCTTAAGCACACCTGGTTCTGTGGGTAGGCACTGCCCCACAGATTTACTAAAAAAGCCATATAGACTGAAACAAATGTAAAAGTTAAGTAAAGTGACAGGTTTCAGATTTTATTTCAGACTTGTTTAGACCTCTTTGTGCATAACTGAACATTCTTTATATGAGTTACAGTAGTTGTCCACATGCTGCCCAGCATGAAAAATGCAAAACCCTTTTTCTTTTTTAATTATCAGAAGTTTATAATTATTTCATCAATGCAGATAAGATATGCAGAATTTATGAGTACTGTAGATTTCTATGGAGATGGCTAAGCAAAACTATGATCACAGCACATGTCACTGCATTGAGACCTAGGATTACAGATGTGCCAGTTTTCTCTGAAGATTATAGATGTATACATACATCTATTGACTACAATAACCATTTCCCATCCACAAAACGTTTCCTTATCATGATGCTCCCTATTGCCAAAAGTTTGTAAATGCTGAGAGCCAGCAGCCGATACTTTGTGTCATCACATGCAGGCTAAAGGCTATCCCGAAAATAATTAAATCCTTTAGCCTAAGGTGACCAGATTTTTAAAATGAAATCCGGGACATATTTTTGTTTTACTAGTAATGGCGGCAATCAGCGGCTCTCTGCCCGCCGCCGCCCGCCTCACAGCCTGTGAAGTCTTATGCCCCGTACACACGGTCAGGTTTTCCGACGGGAAAAAGTCAGTCGGGAATCCAGACGGGAAAAAAGAGAGCCAGTTCTCTTTTTTTTGCCGGACGTTTTTGGCAGTTTTCCCCGTCGGAAAAACTCAGATGGAGCATACACACAATTAGAATTCCCGGCCAAAAGCTCTCATCTGAGTTTTTCCGACGGAAAAACCGGCTGTGTGTACGAGGCCTTACTCTCCAGGCTCCGGCTACTACTGGGCGGGGAGCAGAGGAAGATCACTCTGCCAGGGAAGGCAAGGAGATAAGCAGGCAGGCGGCTGGCCGGGACTTGAGCCAAGGCAGAAGAACATGCGAGCGGAGCTGAATGGGCATGCGCCCGAGACAAAAGAAATATTCCCTCTGCTCTGACCAGCACATGATCATCAGAAAGGGGCACAGATAATGAATAAAAATACACCCCCCAAGCTAATAGGAGCGGCAGAGCGCGCGAGGGGGTGTAATTCAGATTTTTTTTTTAATTCTGCACTGGGGATATATGGTCACCCTACTTTAGCCTGCAGATAGACACTGCCGCCTTCACATAGCAGTGGCATCTGCAATGCCATTTGTTTGATATTGTAATTATCAGATACAATTACAGAATTCTAAAAACATTGTTTGTTTACATTTGCTGCTGAACAAGACTGGGAGCTTTAGGCATCACCGGATAACATCTTCAGTAGCAGCTTCTCTGCCAATCCCTGCCAAGCCTGTCAATCAACCTCTTTTTTAAGCTGTGCTCAGATCAACAATCGTCACCTGAGCAATAGGTTGGATTCCTAGCCCCAGTTCCTGAGTTCCTTGAGTTCCAGCATCCCCAAGTTCCAGTGTCACTGAGCCTCTTTTTTTTTTTTAAATCAGATTTTATACAATTACAACATTAAGACAGACCACTACACAGTGCGCTAAACAAAAACAGAAAAGATAAAAATATGAATAGTATGAATAATACATAATTTAAACCAGAGTAAAAAAACAAAACATATTAGGACCTAACAAAAAGAAAACATATGTTCTATCTATTGAGACAACATAACAACTTTGACCTTGTATCTGATTCTGTTTTCTGGCTGCCTTCCATGACCTTCAGCCTGTCCCCATTTCCAAGATTGCCTGGTGACTTTGCACCACACAAAGTGGTCAGCTGGAATCTACAGGGTTGTGTTCGAAGACCACAACCTGAGAGCTTTTTTGCAGAAAAGTCTGTTACTCCTTGCGAGGTGCTCACACCTTCACCAAAACTGCAGACAGTGCAGAGCATAGGCGTGCGCACAGGGTGTGCCTGGTGTGCCCAGGCACACCCTAATCACCCCATGCACATTAGTATTATTGCTCTGTGTAGCAGCAGGAACATAGGAAAGACCTCCCTTTTACCGGCTCTGCCATAAGAGAAGTGTTTATGCTCTTCTTTCACTGTATCGGCAGGGAAATCAATGTGCCGGGGTCATATATATGTAGACACACACACATGCATGTGTGTTTGAGCTTTAGGGTGCACACCCTAATGCAATAGGCTGCGCACACCTATGGGTCCACAATCCTCTTAATCCAATTGATCTAGAAGCATTATAGTTTTCTCTAAATGCAGTACAACCTGGTCTATAACCATCCAGCCTCTGATTTGATAGAGAAAGTGCAGACGCTCAATGTATAGGTTAACACTGTGCTCTCACCAACTACCAACAGTATGCAGTGAAACAGAGCCTGCTCATAACAGGGGCACCCAGGATATGTACCCCTTGCCTCTATTGAATACCTTGAGGGCTAGTTCAAACCACATGCGTTCACGTGTTTTTTTTTTTTTCTGCATCCAAAATGCATAGCAAGTAGGTTTTCAATGGCATAGTTCACACCAGTGCTTGCAGTTCCAGTGTGTTCCAGTTCCAGAAAAAAAGTAGAACACGATGCATTTTTTCTGCACAGAACTGTACAAAAACGCACTGGACCCCAGTGCAGTGAAAAAAAGAAAGAAGAGAAAATCATCTGGAAGGCATCCGGAAATGCATCAAATAGGCACCAGAAAGGCGTTGGGGTGTAAACCGCCCACGAGTCTTCTTTGCAGTAGTTGTTGCCATTATTTCAAGCATGACAAAACACTTAAAACTTGCTGAAATTTGGATGCAATATGTTTTGTATCTTGTACATCCATTCTCACTCTTGCACAAGAAACAGTTTTTTTCACTCAAAGTTCTTTACAATTATGTTAGGATGAACGTCTAGTAAATTACAGGATTTGGCATGTTGTTTTAATAAATTACTGGGTTTCTTTGTTTACCTGCACGTAGAATTACACATTTGTTTTCTTGATATATTATTATAAAGAGAAAATGATATATGCCAATTCATTTATACTTAGATTATACATTCTATTTACAATACTCTTTAGGAACATGTAGTTTAGCAGCTTTTGAATTTTGTATGCAAATGTTATTATTTATTTTAAGGCAAATATTTATATAATTGGATTTTTTCTTCATACTTAGGCCCCTTTCACAGGTGCGGAGCATATGTCCGCTTTTTCATCCATCCGTTTACTAATGAAAAAGGGACATACATTGGTCCCTATGACATTGCGGGTGTCAGCGGATGAACATCCGCTGAAACCCCAATCTCATCAGGGTCCGCAATCCTCCGATTCTGCAGACGGAGGAAAATCCTATTTTTCAATCCGTCTGCAGAGCCGATCCCCCCATAGGGGAGAGCGGAGATCTGACAGGGCGGTCCCTGCACAGCCCTGTCATCCGCCGGCTCAGCGGGGATCAATGGAGCGATCCCCGCTGAGCAAGTGGAGGTTCACGGGACGGATCATCACGGATCCGTCCCGTATGAAAGGGGCCTTACCTGTAAAATCAATTTCTTTGCATACATCACGGGACACAGAGCAGCCATATACATTACTACTTGGGTTATATGCCACCTTTAAGTGAAGGGACACTGCTGGTAGAATAACCAAAACAAAATACTCCCATACAGGAAGTACTCCAGTCTTGTGCAAGAAATTTACTCTGTGTCCCGTGATGTACTCAAAGAAATGGATTTTACAGGTAAGTATGAAGAAAAAAATCGAATTATCTTTCTCGTACATCACGGGACACAGAGCAGCCATATCCTAGCAACCTAACCCCAAAGGAAGGAGCCTTACCCTTCAGGCCATAGGCCTGAGTAACTAACTGGCAAATCAAAAGTGAAATTAAAATGTGTCACGACCTGACGGTGACGAGCCCGGTTAGCAGAGGGAGGCCTCCCTTACGGCTCCCACCGGCGGCCCCTGGTGGTATAACAGGAAGCACGGAGGTGGAAGGGGTACGAGTGCCTGGCAGGATCAAGAACTACCGCAGGTGATCAGGAACCAGCAGGTGAGGAGGCAGGAACCAGGAACTACAGCAGGTGAGTAGACAGGAACCAGGAACTCAGAAGATGACCCGGACCGGGAGGCACAGCAGGTAGACTGGAACCACTGGGCAGCAGTAGATGAACAGGAACCAGCAGATGAGCAGACAGGAACCAGCAGATGAGCAGACAGGAACCAGGAACTGCAGCAGGTGAGTAGACAGGAACCAGAAACTCAGCAGATGACCCGGACCGGGAGGCACAGCAGGTAGACTGGAACCACTGGGCAGCAGCAGGTGAACAGGAACCAGCAGATGAGCAGACAGGAACCAGCAGATGAGCAGACAGGAACCAGCAGATGAGCAGACAGGAACCAGGAACTCAGCAGATGACCCGGACCGGGAGGCACAGCAGGTAAACTGGAACCACTAGGCAGCAGCAGGTGAACAAGAGCCAAGGTCAGGCAGGATCGTCAGACAAGCCGGGGTCGGGTAAACTGGCAGGCAGCGAGGCACAAAAGGATCAGGCAATACCGAAGTCAGAAAACAGGCCGATGGTCAGGTACAGGCAGATAGCAGGAGGGTCACAGGAAGCTGGATCAGATACAGGTAAACAAGGCAGATCAGGTCACTTGGGATAAACGCTGTAGAGCAGACAACAGGGACTGTCTGCAAGTGAGGAGTTTAAATAGCCCTTCGGGCGTCACCTGCGGGGGCGGGAACCAGGAAGTCCAGGGCGTCTGTTCCTGACAGGGTTTCCATGACATTGCCCCCCCCAAGGGGCAGCCTCCGGATGCCCCTAGGAGCAAACTTCTCGGGGTGAGACCTCCTGAAGGCTTGTATCAGGTCTTTGGCGTGAATGTTCTCTTCGGGTTCCCAGGAGTTCTCCTCTGGTCCGTAACCCTTCCATTTTATTAAAAATTGACTCTGGCTATTTCTTCTTCGTGCGTCTAAAATAGCTTCTACCTCAAATTCCTGTTCCCCGTCTATGATGACGGGATCAGGGCGAGTCGGGGTCCGACCTGGGAATGGGTTGGAGACTGACGGTTTCAATAGAGAAACATGAAAAACAGGGTGGACCCTCAGGGAGTCGGGGAGCTCCAGCTCGTAGGCCACCTCATTGATTTTCCTTTTGATAGGAAAAGGCCCTAGAAACTTGGGGCCCAATTTCTTGGACGGGCAAGCCAATCTTAGATTGATGGTGGAAAGCCATACTTGGTCGCCCGGTGCCAGCGCTAATTCACCCCGTCTCCTCCTGTCGTAGACCGTCTTGTTATACTCCTGAGTTCTTGCCATGGCTTCGCGTAGAAGCTGGTTGTTAGAGGAGAAGAAATTCACTTTTTCCAGAACTGCGGGCACTGAGCACTCAGGGAGAGAGTTGAGCAGAAATGTGGGGTGAAACCCGAAGTTCGCAAAAAATGGGGTCTGGTTAGTTGTGGAGTGGATGGAGTTATTGTAGGAGAACTCCGCTAGCGGAAGCAGGGAGAGCCAGTCATTCTGAGCAAAGGAGGAGAAACAACGCAAATATTGCTCGAGGGTCTGATTTGTTCTCTCAGTCTGTCCGTTGGTTTGAGGGTGGTAAGCCGAAGAGAATGATAGCTCTATTCCCAGAGTCTTGCAGAGGGACCTCCAGAACCGGGAGGTAAATTGTACCCCCCGATCGGAGACTATATTAGCAGGTACCCCGTGGAGCCTGACGACTTCTTTAATGAACATTGTGCAGTTTCCGGGGCCGAGGGGGTCCCTCTCATAGGAACAAAATGTGCCATCTTGGACAGACGGTCCACAATCACAAAGATGGTGGTGTGATTCTCAGCCGGGGGGAGTTCAACTATGAAGTCGATAGAAAGCATTTTCCACGGTCTCTCTGGAATGGGTAAGGGCTTCAGTAGTCCCCAGGCTTCGGATCTGGACCCTTTATTCCGGGTACATGTAGTACAGGACTCCACGAACCTCCTGCAATCCTCGCGTAGTCGAGGCCACCAGAAGGTACGTTGTACCAACTCAGTGGTCTTAGCCACGCCAAAGTGCCCAGCAAGGGCATGATCGTGGCAGAGCTCTAGCACGGTTATCTTTAGTTCTTCTGGTATGAATATCCTGTCTTGGTGCCAGAGTAATCCATCCTTGGTTTGCAGATCCAGTTCAGGAGAGGGTTCCTGTCTAGTGGTGGCTTGTCTGATCCGGGAGAGTAGGTCCTCCTGAAGTAGGAGAAAATTCCCAGGAGCGAGGATTGTATCGGGTGAGGAGAGTTCTTTGGATCCATGAAACATTCGGGACAAGGCGTCAGGTTTAGTGTTCCTGGCACCGGGGCGGTATGTCACATGGAAGGAGAACCGGGAAAAAAACAGGGCCCATCTGGCTTGTCGTGGTTTTAGTCTTTTTGCAGTTTTCAGGTACTCTAAGTTCTTATGGTCGGTGAATACTAAGATCGGGTGAGCAGCACCTTCAAGTAAGTACCTCCATTCTTCCAGGGCGGACTTAATCGCCAAGAGTTCCCGGTCTCCCACGTCATAGTTCTTTTCTGCCGCAGATAATTTGCGAGAAAAGAAAGCCACCGGATGAAGCAAAGCCTTGGTTCCTTGCCTCTGTGACAATATTGCCCCTACTGCAACCTCAGAAGCATCTACCTCAAGTACAAATGGTAGGGAGGAATCTGGGTGTTTTAAGATGGATGCAGAGGTGAAGAGCCCTTTGAGATCCTCAAAGGCCTTTTGGGCCTCAGGGGACCAGTGGAAGCGGGTACCTTGCTTGGTTAGCTGAGTAATGGGTGCAATGATGGCGGAGAACCCCCGGATGAATTTACGATAAAAGTTGGCGAATCCAACGAACCGTTGGATTCCCTTCTTATCCACTGGCGCTGGCCAGTCCAAGATTGCGGTGATCTTCTGTGGGTCCATCCTGATGCCTTCGCCAGAGATGATTAATCCCAGAAATGCTATGCTCTCCCGCTTAAACTCGCATTTCTCAGCCTTCGCATATAGTTTATGCTGCCGAAGCCGGTCTAACACACTTCTGACATGCCTGCGATGAGAGTCAAGGGAGGAAGAGAAGATTAGTATGTCATCTAAATAAGCAATCACAAAGAGATCTAAAAAGTCCCGAAGAACATCATTAATTAAATACTGGAAGGTGGCAGGGGCATTGCACAGCCCGAAGGGCATCACTAAATATTCAAAATGTCCGAACCGGGAGCGGAAGGCGGTTTTCCACTCATCGCCCTCCTTGATTCGGACCAGGTTATAGGCTCCCCGGAGGTCAAGCTTAGTAAAAATAACGGCAGCTCCCAATCTTTGGAACAACTCTGGTACCAGAGGAAGAGGATAACGATTTTTAATGGTGACCTTATTTAGTTCACGGTAGTCCACACATGGCCTGAGGGTATGGTCCTTCTTTTCTACAAAGAAAATGCCTGCGCCTGCTGGCGACGTAGAGGGGCGAATGAACCCCTTTAAAAGGTTCTCATCGATGTAGTCCTTCAGGGCCCCCTGTTCCACCTCCGTTAAAGGGAAAATCCTACCAAAAGGAATAGCTGCTCCGGGAAGTAGATCAATGGGGCAGTCGTAGGCTCGGTGGGGTGGTAGTGTCTCTGCCCCCTGTTTACTAAACACATCGAGAAAGTCCAGGTAAGCGTCAGGGATGGCCTGACGTATTCCGGCCTCAGTGTCGGTACACATTAAGGTGGCAGGCCCAGGGGGTTTGTGTGAGCCACAGGACAGTTGGCAGTAGGAGGAAGGAAACGTGGTCACCCCCGTGACCCAGTTAATGGTAGGATTATGGGCTTGTAGCCAGGGCATACCGAGAATTATGGGGAACAGTGGAGAGGAGATAATATCCAGCCGTAGATATTCTCGGTGCACCCCGGTAGAGGAGAAGACAGTGACAGGTAGGGGAGCCGTCTCTTCGACCACGGGCCCCGACTTGATAAGGGACCCATCAGCCAGGTGAACCCGTAGTCCATGGGTCTTGGGAAGTAGAGGAATAAGTTGAGTACGGGCAAAAGTTGAGTCCATGAAGCAACTACAAGCCCCAGAGTCAATAATTGCGACGACTTGCAGGGTCCTTCCTGGGAGCTGCAGGGAGATAGAAAGAGCGAAGTGAGAGGAGGATTTAGTCTGAGGGTTGATCACAGCAGGGAATACTGACAAGCACTTACGGAACTTCAGGGGACAGTTCCTAACGAAGTGACAGGGCTCCCCGCAGTACAGGCACAGGTTGTGCGCGCGTCGGCGTTGGCGTTCCTCCGGAGTAAGGGAAGGGCGGAGGACCCCAAGCTACATGGGTTCAGGAGCATCGTATGAGGGGGTCAAGGGTGCTGCAGAAGCTGGGTGTGGATGACTGGGGACCCGGGGAAGCATCCAGGTCGGCCGGGTGAAGCCCGTGGCCCTCTCAACCCTCCGTTCCCTCAGGCGTCGGTCGATCTGAATTGTCAGATCGATCAGTAGGTTCAAATTTTCTGGTATTCCTACCCTAGCCAGTTCGTCCTTCAATGGGTCAGAAAGGCCTATGCGAAACTGGTGACGGAGGGCAGCGTCATTCCAGCTGGTGTCTGCGCTCCAGCGCCTGAATTCAGCTACATAATCTTCCGCTGCTCTGCGTCCCTGCTGAAGGGTCCGCAGGGCGTTCTCTGCAGTGACCGAGAGCTGAGGGTCCTCGTACAATTGGGCAATGGCGTCAAAAAAAAGTGTAAGGCTGTCCAAGGACGCATCTTTGCGTTCTAGCAGGCGGTGGGCCCAGTTCTGTGGGTCTCCGGAAAGCAGCGAAATTACAAAGCCCACCTTGGTAGCTTCTAAGGAAAAGGTGCGGGGCTGTAAGGCAAAGTACAACTCACAAGAGTTCCGGAAAGCCCTGAACTTGCTCCGGTCCCTGGAGAATCTTTCGGGTGTAGGGACCCTGGGTTCAGGGGGAAGCATGACCACCGTGGGCGCAGCTCCTGCCCCGGCGGAAGAAGTGGAGGCACGTGGACCCCCTTGAGCTCCATCGGGGTTGGTGAGGGCCCGCGCTTGTCCTTCCAGGTGAGTGTAGCCTTGCTGGAGGCTCTTAACGGCCTCGGTCAGTCCCGCCAGGTGTCGGCATAGTTCCTCCATAGGTGAGGCTCCCTGCTCGGGCTCAGACATGGCTGTCTGCTACTGTCACGTACCTGACGGTGACGAGCCCGGTTAGCAGAGGGAGGCCTCCCTTACGGCTCCCACCGGCGGCCCCTGGTGGTATAACAGGAAGCACGGAGGTGGAAGGGGTACGAGTGCCTGGCAGGATCAAGAACTACCGCAGGTGATCAGGAACCAGCAGGTGAGGATGCAGGAACCAGGAACTACAGCAGGTGAGTAGACAGGAACCAGGAACTCAGAAGATGACCCGGACCGGGAGGCACAGCAGGTAGACTGGAACCACTGGGCAGCAGCAGATGAACAGGAACCAGCAGATGAGCAGACAGGAACCAGCAGATGAGCAGACAGGAACCAGGAACTGCAGCAGGTGAGTAGACAGGAACCAGGAACTCAGCAGATGACCCGGACCGGGAGGCACAGCAGGTAGACTGGAACCACTGGGCAGCAGCAGGTGAACAGGAACCAGCAGATGAGCAGACATGAACCAGCAGATGAGCAGACAGGAACCAGCAGATGAGCAGACAGGAACCAGCAGATGAGCAGACAGGAACCAGGAACTCAGCAGATGACCCGGACCGGGAGGCACAGCAGGTAAACTGGAACCACTAGGCAGCAGCAGGTGAACAAGAGCCAAGGTCAGGCAGGATCGTCAGACAAGCCGGGGTCGGGTAAACTGGCAGGCAGCGAGGCACAAAAGGATCAGGCAATACCGAAGTCAGAAAACAGGCCGATGGTCAGGTACAGGCAGATAGCAGGAGGGTCACAGGAAGCCGGATCAGATACAGGTAAACAAGGCAGATCAGGTCACTTGGGATAAACGCTGTAGAGCAGACAGCAGGGACTGTCTGCAAGTGAGGAGTTTAAATAGCCCTTCGGGCGTCACCTGCGGGGGCGGGAACCAGGAAGTCCAGGGCGTCTGTTCCTGACAGGGTTTCCATGACAGGAAGCCTTAGAAGCCACTTGACCCCTCTTGGGGCCTTCCGGCAAAACAAAAAATGCATCAGAACTCCTGTTGCTTGCAGACCTTTCCAGATAGGTTCTGACTACGAGCACCACATCCAAAAAGTGCAACTGCTTCTCTTCAGGTTAGCCAGGCTGGGAGAAAAAAGAAGGTAGAACAATTTATTGATTTAAATGAAAATCAGAAACTACCTTGGGCAAAAGGGACGGAAGAGGACATAACACCATCCTATCATTATGCAAAGTTAAATATGGCTCCTTACAGGAAGTAATTGCAAAAAGAAAAGCCAACTTTTGTGTCAAAGGAACTAAGGAAATCTCGTTGATCGGTTCAAAAGTTTGCTCCTGTAGCACTGATAGAACCAAGTTCAAATCCCAAGGACAAAGAGCAATCTTCACGTGAGGCAATAAATGAGTAACTCCTTGAAGAAAAGTTTGGATCAGGGAATGTGAAGTCAAAGGCTTCTGGAAGTACACTGATAAGGCCGAAACCTGCCCCTTAATTACTGTCAAGGCTAATTTCTTGTCTAAGCCTGACTAAAGAAAGGAGAGAATCCTTCCCACCAAGTACTTATGAGGATGCCAACTTCTGGCCTCACGCCAAGCAATGTAGGCCTTCCAAACCCTGTGATAGATCTTCCTGGTGACCACCTTTCTGCCATTTACCAATGTAGACATCACTGGTCCTGAGATACCACGATCTCCTAGCACCATGGCTTAAACAGCCACGCCATCAAATTCAGCGAGTGTAAATTCCGGGGAACTATAGGCCCCTATGACAGTAGATCGAGCCAGAGTGGAAGCGTCCAAGGCTCGCCCACTGCTAATCTCATTATCTCCGGGTAACAGGCCCTCCTGGTCGAGGCCGGAGCTACCAATATGACTGATGTCATCTCCTCTTGGATCCTGTGCAAATGATATGGCAGGAGATCAGAGAACTGAGCCCAGGGAACTACCAGTGCATCTATCCCATTTTGTTTTGGAACTGTGAACAGGTTTGAATAAAACCCTGTGCCCCTTTTGAAAACTGGGACCTCCATAGTCACCCCCTGCTGCCTTTAATGGTCTAGTGCTTGGAGTAATAATCCCTTTCTTGAAAGGGCCGAGGGAACGCTGGGCCTCACAAATCTTTGAGGAGGGTAGGAGTGTAACTCCAGCTTGTAGCCTTGAGACACTGTGGAGATGACCCACTTATCCTGAACCAGCATTCCCCACACTCCCGCAAACTGCAGCAACCTTCCCCCCACCCACAGAAGTGGGGGCGTCCCTTCACAAGGAAGGTTTGGTGTCAGTATTATTGGACTTTTGGACCCACAGCTTCTTTTGGCCCTGGCCTTGTTGTTTACCTTTGGCAGCAGATCCATGGTGCCGTCGCAACTGCCTAGGGCCTGAAAAACCTGAGGAAGTAGTGCGTGGCACCTTAAAGGAGGGCCGTGTAGCTACCTTTTTCATAGAAAGAAGGGAACTCTTTCCTCCAGATATCTTCTGGATGTACTTATCCGGATCATCCCCAAACAAACGTTCTCCATAGAAAGGAAAACCAGCTAGCATCCTTTTATGAGGGAGCTCTGCTGACCAGCTTTTTAGCCACAAAATTCTACGCATTTGCACAGACAGAAGAGCCATAAGGAAATCTGCTGTATGGAGTCTTTGAGGGCATCTATAGCAAAGCAAGGAACCTGAGGCAGATCTGCTCTGTCCTGAGCAGAATCTTCTGTTCTATTGGGTTGTCTAACCTGATCCTTCAAGGCCTGACAGACCCCTCTTGGGCTGAATAGCGGAACCTGTCAGGGCGAAGGATGCCTTTAACAAGGCTTCCAGCTTCTTATTCTGATCCGGTCTTTCAAGTGAAGCTATTAAAGCAGAGTTCCGTTTAGCTTCTACAGGAGCCACTGATGGAACACATGTGCCCCTTGCTGCAGCACTCCCCCCAGAAGGCTTCTTGGAAGACATAGCTTGCTGAAGCAGTGGCAACTGGCTTTGTGACACAATAGATAAGTTCCTCAGTACCAAAATTCCCCCTTGGAATAATCCAATAACCTGTTCTTCCAGCTAATGCAACATAATTAGGCTGTACCTGCCATTACCCCTAGGATTCACGAGTGCCCCAGGATAGGCTGCTCTGTGTCCCCTCTGCCAGCCAGCAACAAAATTCTAATGTATCTTTAAAAAAGCTTTCCTTGGCCGTCAGCGCCACGTGCACGCGACCGTGCGTGCCCCTATCTTATGGAGGAGAATCACACAGACGCATTCCTATGCCCTCTAGTGGGCAAAAAATGCACAGCGAGTAAAACTATATATTTTTTTTAAACCTGGCAGCCTAAATATACACCGTTGCAGGAAAATATATACAATAATTGGACCCTGATATTACACAGGGCCACTTACCGCTCCTGACGCAGGACCATAGCCTAAGCCAGAGCTCCAGCCTTCACCCATCGCGGTGGGTTCTGTCACCATGGACCATCAAGGACTGGGTACCCTTTTAATATGGGGGTCCACTCCCTTGGACCTGTACAGCACCCTACAGGAAATCCTTAGTTCTGAAGTGGCCAGGATTTCCACTACGCAGGGTCCAGCACCCGAAGGTTGCATTACAGGCAAAACCTCGTCGTTGATCTTCTTTACGAGACTCGGGTACCCTTTATCTTAGCATAGTAGCATTTTGAAATGGATCCGATCTGGGAGAGCTGTCCCTTGATTCTCAAGAACCTGTGTGGTATTACAGCATGGAAGCTCACAGGGAGCTTAAAAGTGACCATCCACCTTTTCAGACACTGGCAGGAAAATTGGAGTACTTCCTGTATTGGAGGGGTTATATAGAGGGGACTTCCTGTTTTGGTTATTCTACCAGTGTCCATTTACCTAAAGGTGGCGTATAACCCAGGTAGTAATGCATATGGCTGCTCTGTGTCCCGTGATGTACGAGAAAGAAATATATATATATATATATATATATATATATATATATATATATATTATATATAAATAAAATTACAGACATAAATGCCTAAGTCCGATTTTTTTTTTTTAAAGAATATATTCTTTTTAGACCTAGATATGATCCAAAAGGAACATATTTTTAATTACCCGTGAAAGCTATTCCCAGGCATCAGCTTGGTTTATGACATAATAAGGTAAGTCGAAAGCATCGGAGTTGCAAGATACTTTTGTGTGTCCTTTTAAGTGCTCTACCTCTCTGGTCTGGAACACGTGTAACTAAAGCCCAGAGAACTAATGGCTTAGTTTTAAGGTAGTGCAGCAGGAAAGAGAAAATTAACCAAAGAGAAAGAAGGCAGCAAAGAGAAACAAGAGAAAATAACACGTAATGCCACGTACACACGATCGTTTTTAATGTCATTTAAAAAAACAACATTTTTCTCGACGTGATTTTTCTCGTTTCCTCTCAAGCCTGTCTTGCATACACACATTCACAAAAAAAAATGCTTGAGCAAAGCGCAGTGACGTACAACACGTATGACGGCACTATAAAGGGGAAGTTCCCTTTGGATGGCGCCACCCTTCATGTTAGTAACGTTTGTTGAGTGACGATTCGCGCTTTTCAGCCTCGTGCTTTTCAGTCCGTTACAGCGTGACGAATGTGCTATCTCCATTACGAACGCTAGTTTTACCAGAACGAGCGCTCCCGTCTCATACTTGATTCTGAGCAAGCGCGTTTTTTTTCCCCTCGTAAAAGCATACACACTACCGTTTTTCACGACGTTAAAAAAAAACGACGTGAAAAACAACGTGAAAAAATAGAGCAGGTTCTAATTTTTTTAAGCCCATTTTTCACGTTGTTAAAAATGCTCTGGAGCCTACACACGATCATTTTTAATGCCCATTTTTAAAAATGGCATTTTTAACGTCATGAAAAACGATCGTGTGTACGCGGCATAAGGCAAGAAACATCCTCAACCACTTTTGGTTAGGGTATGGTACAAGCCCCACAACATTTCAGTGTGTAGTTGCCCAGGGGTGCACTGGGTATTTTAAAACTCTGGAATCCCATTTTATCTGTACAGGGCTTTTTTTTGTTGTTGAATGAGGATAACTGAAATTCATTTTTTATTGTTTAAGAAAGATGTTAACTTACTGATAGACATTTCAGTAGCACAAGGAGGGGCTTCTTATAAGTGGCTTTTATGAAAAAAAAAAAATAACATTATTTTATTGAAGAGGCTCAATTAATTGTAAAGCTATTGAACTATCTCCAACAAACACTGGAATGTAGTAAAAAGTAAAAAAAAAAAACAAAAAAAAAAAAAACAGACATAGCTTACATTTCTTTTAGTTGCAGCTTAGCTGAACTTCCTGTGGTTAAAAGGGGAATTTATGAGTTTCTAACAGCACAATGTCTCAGCCTTTCATGATCATGAAACCGTATATGTCTGGAATAAGTTATGTTCCTGTAATGAATATTGGCAGGCTTATGTGTGTACAAGATATTAGTTTGGGCTTATAGTTTCAATTTGTATGAGTATATGCATTAGCAAATAAAACATTTCATAAGCTCTTATAGAAGACATATACCTAATGTTAAATAAAGCTATGTTAAAAGTCTTGTTGGGATGGATAAATAATGAGTAATAAAAGGGATGAACTTTCTGTTATTCCCTGTACAGAATGCTTGCTGCATCAGGTACAACAAAATACAGGGGTGTCCAAATAACTAAAGGCTTGAGTACTTGGTCATGTGTTTTTCTAAACCTAAAAACAGACATTTTATTTTTTTATAGCTTACAAGTAATTGATGTGGTGGCTGCATTTTTTTTTTTTTTTTTTCCAGCTAAAAACATTTTTAGCAAGTACAAGAAATACTTTGTGATCTTGCCAGAAATTCAGTGTTCTTGTCACTTTCTGTGAACTGAAAAGAAAGCACAAGTATCCTTATCTTCCTTATGTAAACTACTAGTTCTATAATCTGTCATCTAATGGAGATGAACAAAAGCAAATATGTTTAACCACTTGACCTCAGGAAGATTTACCCCCCCCCTTACATGATTTTTTTTGCGATATGGTACTGCATTACTTTAACCGCTTGCCGACCGCCGCACAAACTTATACGTCGGCAGAATGGCACGGCTGGGCAAATGGGCGTATATATACATCCCCTTTAATTTACCGCCGTGTGGTCGCGTGCGCACCGCCGGCGGCACACTCGCGACCCTTTCACAAGCTCCGTGACCGTGTCCGCGAGACCGATGTCCGCCGGTGTCCTGCGATCGGGTCACAGAGCTGAAGAACGGGGAGATGTCAGTGTAAACACAACAACTCCCCGTTCTTCCTAGTGACATGTCACTGATCGAATGCTCCCTCTCATCAGGAGCAGCCATCAGTGACGTGTCACTCGTAGCCACGCACCCTAACAGTTAGAATCACTCCCTAGGACTCATTTAACCCCTTCTGCGCCCCCTATAGGTTAACCCCTCCACTGCCAGTGTCATTTTTACAGTAATCAGTGCATTTTTATAGCACTGATCGCTGTAAAAATGACAATGGACCCAAAAACGTGTCAAAAGTGTCCGAAGTGTCTGCCATAATGTCGCAGTCACGATAAAAATCGCTGATCGCCGATATTACTAGTAAAAAAATATATATATATTAATAAAAATGCCATAAAATTATCCCCTATTTTGTAGGCGCTATAACTTTTGCGCAAACCAATCAATAAACGCTTATTGCGATTTTTTTACCAAAAATATGTAGAAGAATACGTAAACTGAGGAAAAAATTTGTTTTTATATATATTTTTTGAGGATATTTATTATAGCAAAAAGTTAAAAATATTACATTTTTTTCAAAATTGTCGCTCTATTTTTGTTTATAGCGCAACAAATAAAAACCGCAGAGGTGATCAAATACCACCAAAAGAAAGCTCTATTTGTGGGAAAAAAGGACATAAATTTTGTTTGGGAGCCACGTCGCACGACCGCGCAATTGTCAGTTAAAGCGACGCAGTGCCGATTTGCAAAAAGTGGCCTGGTCTTTGGCCAGCCAAATGGTCCGGGGCTTAAGTGGTTAAGTGACAAATGCGTGGTCATGCAATGCTCTACCCAAAAAAATTATGTGCTTTTTTCCCCACAAATAGAGTATTCTTTTGGTGGTATTTGATCACAGCTGTGTTTTTTTTTTTTTTGCGCTATAAACAAAAAAAGACTGACAATTTTGAAAAAAAAACAAACAATATTTTTCACTCTCTGCTATAAAACATATCCAATAAAAAGATGTAAAATTTTTTATTTCTTGATAAATTTAGGCCAATATGTATTCTGCTACATATTTTTGGTAAAGAAAAAAAAATCCCATTAAGAGTATATTGATTGGTTTGTGCAAAAGTTATAGCAATTACAAACCATGGGATATATACTGAAATGTTTATTTTTTACTAGTAATAGCAGCAATCAGTGAAATATAGCGGGACTGTGATATTGAACCAGCACATCTGTACTTTGTAGGACAGGCTGTCTCCTCTAGTAACTGATAGTGATGTCGCGAACATAAAATTTTCCGTTCGCGAACGGCGAACGCGAACTGCCGCAAATGTTCGCGAACGGGCGAACCCGGCGAACCGCCATAGACTTCAATAGGCAGGCGAATTTTAAAACCCACAGGGACTCTTTCTGGCCACAATAGTGATGGAAAAGTTGTTTCAAGGGGACTAACACCTGGACTGTGGCATGCCGGAGGGGGATCCATGGCAAAACTCCCATGGAAAATTACGTAGTTGATGCAGAGTCGGGTTTTAATCCATAAAGGGCATAAATCACCTAACATTCCTAATGTGTTTGGAATAACGTGCTTTAAAACATCAGGTATGATGTTGTATCGATCAGGTAGTGTAAGGGTTACGCCCGCTTCACAGTGACAGACCAAACTCGGACAGACCAAACTCCCCGTTTAACGCACCGCAAACAACTGCAAACAGTCCATTTGCACAACCGCAAGGCTTTAATGATCACCTTAGATGATCACAAAGAAAATTTATGTTTTTTCTATGCAAAATTATCAAGCCGATCGCTTTTGGTCTGTTCACAATGAAGCAACGACCTTACCATCTGGGGTGTGCCAACAACGCCATTGCCAACACACTCATAGAGGTGGTCGCTTCATTGTGATACGCAAGCCCCTTCACCACAACAAGGTAACGATCACGAAGGGGAATTGACACAGGTATGTGTTTTTTTGTTTGTTTTTTTTGCAGCCACAGTGCAGCACCAGAGGCCAGAAAAATTAGGCATGTACACATGCCTGTAAAATTAGGTATTGTTGCAGCCGCTGCTGTAGCAGCGGCCAGAAAAAATTATGTTTTTCAGGCAGAAAGTGCCCTAAAACATTGCGGCTTGTGGACCATTTTTAGCCCAAGGCAGCTCATCTCATCAGGCCTTTTTTAGTCAAATGTATCGCCCACTGTCAGTCCCTTCGGGATCCATGCCTCATTCATCTTAATAAAGGTGAGGTAATCTAGACTTTTTTGACCTAGGCGACTTCTCTTCTCAGTGACAATACCTCCTGCTGCACTGAAGGTCCTTTCTGAAAGGACACTTGAAGCGGGGCAGGCCAGAAGTTCTATCGCAAATTGAGATAGCTCAGGCCACAGGTCAAGCCTGCACACCCAGTAGTCAAGGGGTTCATCGCTCCTCAGAGTGTCGATATCTGCAGTTAAGGTGAGGTAGTCTGCTACCTGTCGGTCGAGTCGTTCTCTGAGGGTGGACCCCGAAGGGCTGTGGCGATGCGTAGGACTTAAAAAGCTCTGCATGTCCTCCATCAACAATACATCTGTAAAGCGTCCTGTCCTTGCCGGCATGGTCGTGGTAGGAGGAGGATTACTTTCACCTCTTCCCCTGTTAGATTCCCGTTGTGCTGTGACATCACCCTTATACGCTGTGTAAAGCATACTTTTTAATTTATTTTGGAACTGCTGCATCCTTTCCGTCTTCCTGTAATTCGGTAACATTTCTGGCACTTTCTGCTTATACCGGGGGTCTAGTAGCGTGGCCACCCAATACAGGTCGTTCTCCTTCAGCCTTTTTATACGAGGGTCCCTCAACAGGCACGACAGCATGAAAGACCCCATTTGCACAAGGTTGGATGCCGAGCTAATCATGTCCTGTTCCTCGTCCTCACTGATCTCACTGAAGGTCTGTTCTTCCCCCCAGCCACGTACAACACCACGGGTACCAGATAGGTGACAACGAGCACCCTGGGATGCCTGCTGTGGTTGGTCTTCCTCCTCCTCCTCAAAGCCACATTCCTCCTCTGACTCCTCTTCCTCAGACTCCTCTTCCAGCGTTGCTGCAGGTCCAGCAAGCGATGCTGATAAGGCTGTTTCTGGTGGTGGTGATGGTGACCACAACTCTTCCTCTTCCTCTTCACGCTCATCTACGGCCTGATCCAGCACTCTTCGCAGGGCACGCTCCAGGAAGAAAACAAATGGGATGATGTCGCTGATGGTGCCTTCAGTGCGACTGACTAGGTTTGTCACCTCCTCAAAAGGAGGCATGAGCCTACAGGCATTGCGCATGAGCGTCCAGTAACGTGGCAAAAAAATTCCCAGCTGCGCAGAGGCTGTCCTAGCACCCCGGTCATACAAATACTCGTTGACGGCTTTTTCTTGTTGGAGCAGGCGGTCGAACATTAGGAGTGTTAAATTCCAACGTGTCGGGCTGTCGCAAATCAAGCGCCTCACTGGCATGTTGTTTCGCCGCTGGATATCTGAAAAGTGCGCCATGGCTGTGTAGGAACGCCTGAAATGGCCACACACCTTCCTGGCCTGCTTGAGGACATCCTGTAAGTCTGGGTACTTATGCACAAAGCGTTGTACAATCAGATTTAACACATGTGCCATGCACGGCACATGTGTCAACTTGCCCAAATTCAATGCCGCCAACAAATTGCTTCCGTTGTCACACACCACTTTGCCGATCTCCAGTTGGTGCGGAGTCAGCCACTGATCCACCTGTGCGTTCAGGGCGGACAGGAGTGCTGGTCCGGTGTGACTCTCTGCTTTCAGGCAAGTCAACCCCAAGACAGCATGACACTGTCGTATCCGGGATGTGGAATAGCCCCTGGGGAGCTGGGGGGGTGCTGTTGATGTGGAGCAAGACGCAGCAGCAGAAGAGGACTCAGCCGAGGAGGTTATCGAAGAGGATGGAGTAGGAGGAGTAGAGGAGGTGACAGCAGGCCTGCCTGCAAGTCGTGGTGGTGTCACCACCAACTCCTCTGCAGAGCCACGCATTACATGCTTGGCAGCCGTCAGCAGGTTTACCCAATGAGCAGTGTAGGTGATATACCTGCCCTGACCGTGCTTTGCAGACCAGGTATCAGTGGTCAGATGGACCCTTGCCCCAACACTGTGTGCCAGACATGCCATGACTTCCTTTTGCACAATAGAGTACAGGTTGGGGATTGCCTTTTGTGAAAAGAAATTTCGGCCGGGTACCTTCCACTGCGGTGTCCCAATAGCTACAAATTTTTTGAAGGCCTCAGACTCCACCAGCTTGTATGGTAAAAGCTGGCGGGCTAAGAGTTCCGACAAGCCAGCTGTCAGACGCCGGGCAAGGGGGTGACTCTGTGACATTGGCTTCTTACGCTCAAACATGTCCTTGACAGACACCTGACTGTGGGCAGATGAGCAGAAACTGCTCAAGGCGAGAGACGTAGTGTCAGATGGTTGAGAGGGGGCAAGGAGGACAGCAGTGGTTGACGTGGCTGAAGATGCTGGACCAGGAGGAGGATGGTGGCTTTGAGCTTGTGTGCTGCTTGTACTCGTCATCATGTGTTGATCCCATAGGCGTTTGTGATGTGAGATCATGTGCCTTCGCAAAGCAGTTGTACCTAGGTGGGTGTTGGATTTCCCACGACTCAGTTTCTTTTGGCACAGGTTGCAAATGGCATCGCTGTTATCAGAGGCAGACACACAAAAAAAATGCCACACTGCTGAGCTTTGCAATGGCGGCATTCTGGTGGTGGCAACAGCATGCGTTGATTGGCGTGCTGTCTGGCTGACCCCGGGTGCCGATACATGCTGTCTGACTGTGCCACTAGCTCCTTGCGACGACCTACCCCTCCTTCCAACTCGTCTCCTCCTCCTCTCTGTCTCCCCATCTGAACTTTCCCCCTGTTCTTCTTCTCTTCGAGCGGGCACCCACGTGACATCCACATCGTCATCATCAACCGCTTCACTTGTATCTGACAACTCAGCAAAGGAAGCAGCAGCGGGTACAACATCATCATCATCACACCGTACATCCATGTGTGTAATGCTGCCTGACTGAGACATATCCCTTTTATCTACATCCTCTGGCAATAATGTTTGCGCATCACTCATTTCTTCCAACTCATGTGTAAATAACTCCTCTGACAGATCAAGTGAAGCAACTGTGGTGCTAGTGTTGGTGGTGGCGGCAGGCGGGCGAGTGGGAACTTGAGAGGTGCCCAAAGCTGAGCTGGAGAAGGATGGTGCGTCAAGGTTCCGAGCGGAAGCTGTAGAAGATTGGCTGTCCTGTGTTAGCCAGTCAACTATGTCCTCAGAACTTTTCGAGTTCAGGGTACGTGGCCCCTGAACACTGGGCATTATTCTTGGGCCAAAGGGAATCACAGCACCACGACCACGACAGCCCCTGCGGGGTGGCCTGCCTCTGCCTGTCATTTTTTTTAGATTAGTTTAGTTGTACTATGCGTGCAAGCTACTGTGACACCAGATATGAGTGGCACTGTGCACTGGCAGAAGTTGGCACAGTAGACACTGTAGGTCTGACACACACGCTGGCAGGCAACTGACTGCTCATCTACTGCAGTCAAAACTGTTGTGTTTTTTTTTATGTAAGCTACTGTGCCGGGGAAAAAAAACAAGCAGACTGGTGTTTTACCAGCCCTAAAAAGGGCTTTTTGGGGTGCTGTCAGGACGCTGTGCTTACAGCAGAGATCAGATGAGTCTTTCAGGAGTGGAGTGAACACTGAATACACTGGCCTAGCCTAGCTTTCCCTATAAAATCAGCAGCAGCTAAACTGTCCCTCCTCTGGCTAACACTGTAGCTTAAGTTCAGACTGAATCTAAAATAGATGCTGTCCAGGAAAAAACAAAAAAGCAGACTGGTGTTTTACCAGCCCTAAAAGGGGCTTTTTGGGGTGCTGTCAGGACGCTGTGCTTACAGCAGAGATCAGATGAGTCTTTCAGGAGTGGAGTGAACACTGAATATACTTGCCTATAGCTTTCCCTATAAAATCAGCAGCAGCTAAACTGTCCCTCCTCTGGCTAACACTGCAGCTTAAGTACAGACTGAATCTAAAATAGATGCTGTCCAGGAAAAAAAAAAAGCAGACTGGTGTTTTACCAGCCCTAAAAAGGGCTTTTTGGGGTGCTGTCAGGACGCTGTGCTTACAGCAGAGATCAGATGAGTCTTTCAGGAGTGGAGTGAACACTGAATACACTTGCCTATAGCTTTCCCTATAAAATCAGCAGCAGCTAAACTGTCCCTCCTCTGGCTAACACTGCAGCTTAAGTACAGACTGAATCTAAAATAGATGCTGTCCAGGAAAAAAAAAAAGCAGACTGGTGTTTTACCAGCCCTAAAAAGGGCTTTTTGGGGTGCTGTCAGGAAGCTGTGCTTACAGCAGAGATCAGATGAGTCTTTCAGGAGTGGAGTGAACACTGAATACACTGGCCTAGCCTAGCTTTCCCTATAAAATCAGCAGCAGCTAAACTGTCCCTCCTCTGGCTAACACTGCAGCTTAAGTACAGACTGAATCTAAAATAGATGCTGTCCAGGAAAAAAAAAAAGCAGACTGGTGTTTTACCAGCCCTAAAAAGGGCTTTTTGGGGTGCTGTCAGGACGCTGTGCTTACAGCAGAGATCAGATGAGTCTTTCAGGAGTGGAGTGAACACTGAATACACTTGCCTATAGCTTTCCCTATAAAATCAGCAGCAGCTAAACTGTCCCTCCTCTGGCTAACACTGCAGCTTAAGTACAGACTGAATCTAAAATAGATGCTGTCCAGGAAAAAAAAAACAAGCAGACTGGTGTTTTACCAGCCCTAAAAAGGGCTTTTTGGGGTGCTGTCAGGACGCTGTGCTTACAGCAGAGATCAGATGAGTCTTTCAGGAGTGGAGTGAACACTGAATACACTTGCCTATAGCTTTCCCTATAAAATCAGCAGCAGCTAAACTGTCCCTCCTCTGGCTAACACTGTAGCTTAAGTTCAGACTGAATCTAAAATAGATGCTGTCCAGGAAAAAACAAAAAAGCAGACTGGTGTTTTACCAGCCCTAAAAAGGGCTTTTTGGGGTGCTGTCAGGACGCTGTGCTTACAGCAGAGATCAGATGAGTCTTTCAGGAGTGGAGTGAACACTGAATACACTTGCCTATAGCTTTCCCTATAAAATCAGCAGCAGCTAAACTGTCCCCCCTCTGGCTAACACTGCAGCTTAAGTACAGACTGAATCTAAAATAGATGCTGTCCAGGAAAAAAAAAAAGCAGACTGGTGTTTTACCAGCCCTAAAAAGGGCTTTTTGGGGTGCTGTCAGGACGCTGTGCTTACAGCAGAGATCAGATGAGTCTTTCAGGAGTGGAGTGAACACTGAATACACTTGCCTATAGCTTTCCCTATAAAATCAGCAGCAGCTAAACTGTCCCTCCTCTGGCTAACACTGCAGCTTAAGTACAGACTGAATCTAAAATAGATGCTGTCCAGGAAAAAAAAAAAAGCAGACTGGTGTTTTACCAGCCCTAAAAAGGGCTTTTTGGGGTGCTGTCAGGACGCTGTGCTTACAGCAGAGATCAGATGAGTCTTTCAGGAGTGGAGTGAACACTGAATACACTTGCCTAGCCTAGCTTTCCCTATAAAATAAGCAGCAGCTAAACTGTCCCTCCTCTCGCTAAGACTGCAGCTTGAGAATGAATCTAAAATGGATGCTGTCCAGGAGGTGGGAGGGTCTGGGAGGGAGGGTATGCTGCTGATTGGCTGGAATGTGTCTGCTGACTGTGAGGTACAGGGTCAAAGTTTGCTCAATGATAATGAATAGGGGGCGGACCGAACATCGCATATGTTCGCCGGCCGCGGCGAACGCGAACAAGCTATGTTCGCCGGCGAATAGTTCTGTACATCTCTAGTAACTGAACATTACTCACAGCTTCATTCACTGATTCCCTTGGATGAGTTCACTCAGAAGTCGTCAGAGACACTTCATAGCCTCCTGCTTATAAAGGGTCCTCTCTCTGGTGCTTCCTTAGAACTCCATCCCTCTAGAATCCTTCCCGGATCTTTGGCAGGCTTTCCTCTGCATAAACTCGAACACCCAGATAGGCCTCGGTCAGGCATAGCAGCCAGAAGATACCTGGATGGGCCCCAGGCTTCTGGCCTAGCATCTTCATTCACCATCCACCCAGGCCTTAGTCCTGGGTGGGAACACTGCCTGATCACCTGACTTCATCCCATTAAATACCTTTTCCCAGCATGCTTTGCCGCAAATATGATTGGCTGGGAAAAGTATGTTTATCATAACCTGAACTTCACTGTAGCTCATCACTCTAATGTCAAAGGCAGCAGCACCACCTACTGACAGAAGGGAGAAGCCACAAATAAATGGAAATAACAAAAGTCATGTACAGTGGAACCTTGGATTACGAGCATAATCCGTTCCAGGAGAATGCTTGTAATCCAAAGCAGTCGCATATCAAAGCGAGTTTCCCCATAGAAGTCAATGGAAACAAAGATAATTTGTTCCGCATTGACTTCTATGGCATGCAATACTGCATATGGCCAGAGGTGGGGGTGCAAAGGAGAGCCTCGGAAATGCTCAGGGACAGCTCGGCTGATCTCGGAAACACTCGGAAACAAAGTATTTCCGAGTATTTCTGAGTGATTCCAAGTATTTCCGAACGGCTCCGAACCGTTCCAAGTGTCACCGGCGCCCCCCGCACATCTGGCCAAATGTGGTACTGCACATCCCATTAGCTTGAATTCTGCTAATTTTGCGAGACAACAGTCGCAAACCGAGTCAGGATTTAAAAAAAAAAAGTTGCTCCTCTTTTAAAATGCTTGTTAACCTCGTTACTCGTAAACCAAGGTTCCACTGTAATCATTAAACACTACAAATTAGCCAGACTGACTACCATCTGGCACATTAAATTTACCTGTAGTCCTGTTCTAGGGACAGGGGCGCTACATATCTTTTATGAATAGTAAATGTCCTGCATTTTTTATATTTTTGTATAAATAAAAAAAAAATTATTTTATCTATGACATTTAGCGATTGATTTTTGGGCACATTTAAAATCTCCTCTTCCCAGCATCTTCCCACTCCCTCTTTGTGGGGTGATATGGGACATACCCCTCTCGCCAGAATTATTTATGGGATTGTGCCAGAATTGACTGTACAGGCTCCCCCACCCATAATTCTCTAAACCTTATTATACATCCAGCAAAACCTCATCATGTAACCAAAAAAACTTCATCATGTATCCAATAAAACCTTGTATATTCAGCAAAGCCTCATCATGTAACCAAAAAAACCTCATCATGTATCCAACAAAGCCTTGTATGTTCAGCAAAGCCTCATCATGCATGTGACAACACCTCATTACTCATATGTCAAAGCTTATCATACATTCAGCAAAATGTCATCATACATACAACAAAAAGTATTATATACTCAACAAAACTGTATGCACTCAGCAAAGCCTCATCATACCTGTGACAAAACCACATCCTACATTCATCTTAAACTCATACATAGGACAATAATTCATCATTCTTCCAACAAAACCTCATCATTCATATAATAAAACCTAATCATACATCCTGAAATTGGTCATTATACATCTTGAAAAACCTGCATCTACAACCTATACCTATACGTCAAACAGAACTGCATCATACGTTAATGACATCATCATATATCCACTAGAGGGCACTGAATTAATATTCATGTTTGATGCTGCCCCGTCCTACACAAGTCATGCTCCTTAGCTATAGCCTATTACAATAATTATATATATTTTATATGCTGGTGTCAATGAGAAGACAAAAGATAATGGAATTCTAATAGGCTTTGTTTTATACATTGCGTTGTGCTTCATAGTGATACATCATGTGTACAAGAACACAATATTGTATACATTTTTATTATGTGTCCAGCCTGTTTTTTTCAGGTATTTTGAAAGATGTCTGGTAATACTAGCAAAAGGGACACAGAAAGGATTGTGGTTGTCTAAATTCAGTATGTGACTTCGTATTAACAGAGCTTTGACAGGCCTAACATTTACTCAGTCTGCCCTAAGCGTGGGGTGCCAACATTACAATAGCCCAGAGACTGATCTCCTCCATGAATGAAATGGCCGGCCTCTGCAGGGATTGTCATAGTTGTTCCTCATGCTGCAGGCAAAAAAAAGGTTGCCATGCTGTCACAATGCCATGCTGTGTATATACAGGGTTATCCGTCGCTGTATTTGTCCTGTGTAGTGGAATGACCTGCTTCTTCTGTTTACAGCAACGTTGGTTTTAACACCTTGGCCACCTCCGCCTCTTCAGCTCATCTGCTCAAAGCATAGTGTTTGAGATGCAGAGGAGGTGAATTTGATCCCCTGCTAAGCCTTTTTTTTTTTTTTTCTCTTTACAAAATCATTTTACTTCAGACAGGAATTGTGAGAAAATGTCTGGACAGGCCATTCTTGCAGGCTCTTTTGCTGTTTGAAGGAAAATAATTTGCAAAGAAAATAGCTATTCCAGTGGTTGAACTTCCAACCCCTTCATGGTAAGTACAATAATGCAGACAGTCAAGCCATCCATCAAGAATGTAACAGTTGTCAACAGGTGTTAGAAGAGGTTGTATTTTTCAGTTGTGCTTGCAGACTGCACAACTTATTGGAGACAGTAAAGGAGAACAGAGGCACAGGAACCGAGTACCGCTAAGGCTCTGAAACAGAGAAGCGGGAAGTGAGAACAAATGAACTGCTTGACTTTTGCTTTGTCCCGCATGTCCCATTACACAGCACCCTGCACCTCTGGACCCCCCCTTTACATTACACAGCACCCTGCACCTCTGGACCCCTTTACATTACACAGCCCCCTGCACCTCTGGACCCCTTTACATTACACAGCACCCTGCACCTCTGGACCCCTTTACATTACACAGCCCCCTGCACCTCTGGACCCCTTTACATTACACAGCACCCTGCACCTCTGGACCCCTTTACATTACACAGCCCCCTGCACCTCTGGACCCCTTTACATTACACAGCACCCTGCACCTCTGGACCCCTTTACATTACACAGCCCCCTGCACCTCTGGACCCCTTTACATTACACAGCACCCTGCACCTCTGGACCCCTTTACATTACACAGCCTCCTGCACCTCTGGACCCCTTTACATTACACAGCACCCTGCACCTCTGGACCCCTTTACATTACACAGCCCCCTGCACCTCTGGACCCCTTTACATTACACAGCACCTTGCACCTCTGGACCCTTTTACATTACACGGCACCCTGCACCTCTGGACCCCTTTACATTACATAGCACCGCACCTCTGGACCCCTTTACATTACACAGCCCCCCACAGTTTGTTACACAGACACCCCCCTAACAGTTCTGGACCCCCTGCATGTTACACAGACCTCCCTACAGTACAGACTCCCTCCCTACAGTGCGGACTCCCTCCCTACAGTGCAGACCCCCTCCCTACAGTATAGACCCCCCTACAGTACATACCCCCCTACATTACAGACCCCCTTTACAATACAGACCCCCCCTACATTACAGACCCCCTCTACAATACAGACCCCCCTATATTACAGACCCCCCTATATTACAGACCCCCCTACATTACAGACTCCCTCTACAATACAGACCCCTCCCTACAGTACAGACACCCTCCCTACAGTACAGACCCCCTGCCTACAGTACAGACCCCTCTACATTACAGACCCCCCTACAATACAGACCCCCCTCTACAATACAGACCCCCCTACATTACAGACCCCCTCTACAATACAGACCCCCCCTACAATACAGAACCCCCCTACAATACAGACCCCCCTACATTAAAGACCCCCCTACAATACAGACCCCCTACAATACAGACCCCCTACAATACAGAACCCCCCTACATTTCAGACCCCCCTACAATACAGACCCCCCCCTACATTACAGACCACCCTACAATACAGAACCCACCTACATTTCAGACCCCCTACAATACAGAACCCCCCCTACATTTCAGACCCCCTACAATACAGAACCCCCCCTACATTTCAGACCCCCCTACAATACAGAACCCCCCTACATTACAGACCACCCTACAATACAGAACCTCCCTACATTTCAGACCACCCCTACAATACAGAACCCCCCCTACAATACAGAAACCCCCCTACAATACAGACCCCCTCTTCAGACCCTTAATGTACCTCAGATCAGTGTGGGACAGCATGTTGGGTCCCCTCCCTCTGTGTAGACATAAAGGAGGAGGGGGAGGCGGCTTCACTCTGCTCGGCTGTGTGAGACAGCCGAGCCGAGACTGATCAGATCATCAGAGCCGTGGCCACCGTGGCAGAGAGAAGGGGATCGTTGCGGGTCCCGGCCCCCTGATGTGCCGACGGGTGTCACTCGAGTGCGGCTCTGACTCGCAGCTGAGAGTGCACTGGAGGGAGACTGACATGCGGCCCGGCGGCCCGCGGGCTGCTCGGGCCACCGGACATATGCCCGGTATGCCCTATGGCCAATCCAGGCCTGTGTTGAATAGTTCTGGTCTGAACTATGCTTTAGTGCTGTTCTTAAGCTGTTGAGTCTGGGTAGGGAAGAGCAGGCCAAGGATAAGGTTAGTGGAGGAGAGCCAGTCGTGGACCCAGTGAATGGAGAAAGCCAAGCAGAGAGTGGAAGTGTTAATCCAATGAGCCCAGAAAAAGAGTGCATTGTATTGAGACCTAAACAGTGATCTCTATCTTTATTGACTAGCCGTGAAATTTAAAATAGTTAGGGCATCTAAAACGCATGGAAAGTAGGTTATATGGTTTTCAATGGCATAGTTCACACCAGTGCTTGCAGTTCCAGTGTGTTCCAGTTCCAGAAAAAAAAGTAGAACATGCTGCATTTTACCTGCACTGGACTGCACTGGAACGCTGTAAAACGTATCAAAAACGCACTGGAACGCACCTAAATGCACCAAAAACGCACTGGAACACACTTGTCCTTATCTAAGGTTAATAAAAAAAGAGGGGTGAAAAAAAGCACTGGACTGCATCAAAAACGTACCAAAAATGCACTGGAACGAGTCAAAAACGCGCATGCAAAAAAGCACCTGGAACGCATCCGGATTGCGTTTCTATGGTGTGAACTGGCCCTTAATCAAGGAGTATGTTGCAGTTACACTTTTTTTTTTTCATTTGCTTTGCACTGCATTTTGCATCGATCTCATTAAATTGATATACACTTGTAGTAGAGGAGTGCTGGAAAAAAAGCAGAAAACATGCAATTGCTCAAATTATTCATAAGGGATAAAAGGAGCCAATGGGGTTGATTTACTAAAGGCAAATAGACTGTACACTTTGCAAAGTGCAGTTGTACTCTGCAAGTGCAGTTGCTCGAGTCCAGAGCTGACTTCCATCATCCAATCACGTGCAAGCAAAAATGCATTTATTTTTTATTTTTTTCATTTTCCTTGCATGTTATGAAGATTTTTGCAAAGTGAAGCTTTACCTCATTTACTAAGCTCTGGAGCAACTGCAGAGTGCAGTGCACAGTCTATTTGCCTTTAGTAAATCAACCTCTATGTGTTTTAGGGGTTGCAGGCAAGCCTTTTGGTTTTGACACTCAACAAACAGCCACAGTTCAGCAATGTGTATGTAATATTAGCAAAGCCAGCACCATTGACGCTTGAAACCCCACATACTACCCCCACCCAACGCTGTATCCTGGCCTAGGCCAACAAGGCCCAGGCCTAGGGCAGCACTTTGCACTGGGGCAGCACGGAAAGGGTCCTCGCCGGCTTGCGCCAGTAGCGCCATTCTTATGGGGCGGACTGGGCTGAGAGGCAAATTAGTCTAGAAAGTGGCCGCACTGCTTCCGGTATGTGGGCGGTCAGCATTCCGCAACTGGGGGGGGGCTCTGCTTCTAATTTTGACTGTCCTATCATCTTGGACCACAAACCTTCCTCACTGTGCTATATGTTTTCTGCTGCTGCACCATTGGCATGGTTATATCTTCTATGTCCTCTCCATAAAATTATCAGAAATTTGTGCTTAAAGCAGAACTATAGGCAACACTTTTTTTTATCATTTTGGATAGAGTGAGGGAGGGTTATAGCCCTGTCAGTTTATTTTTTATCATCCCTGTCCCATTGCAAATATTTTCCTTCACTTCCTGCCCCATAGCTAAACAGGAAGTGAGAGAAAATCAATGCAAATTAAGGGAATTCATTGCCCCCCCAGGCCCTCAAAACTAGTGTCCCCACTTGAAAATTTTAGGGTGGGTCTTAAACAGCAAGGGGTGTGGCCTTGACAGAAAGGGGTGGTTCATATTTAAATTAGGGGGTACACAAGTTTAGTCAGGCCTAGGGCAGCACAAAACCTAAATACACTACTGCCCCCACCAGTTAGTAAATTCACCCCCAGAAGTTCAACAACCCTGAAAATTGTGTGCAATAAAACCCCTGAAGTGCGATGGCTCTAATGCATGTATTGAGAAGCTTTTTTTGCTTTATTTCTGGATTTTTTCCCAACAGAACAAAATACAGAGCATTGGTGGTAATGTGTCCATTTAGGAACAATGTTCTTTCTAAAAGGCCTTGAACTTTGCCTACTTTATGAAATGCAACAAAATACACTACTGCGTAGCCAATATGAAAGAGTGCAAACAGCAAATTTCGGAACCCACAGAGAGTTGATTTACTAAAGGCAAAAAGGCTGTTCATTTTGCAGAAGTTTCCACAGAGCTTAGTAAATGGGGTGAAATTGCACTTTGCAATTCATGTGCATGAAAAAAAAAATGCATTTTTGCTTGCATGTGATTGGATAATGGAGATCAGCAGAGCTTCACCTCCTTCAACAAGCTCTGGAGAAAAAAATCCTTGGAAACCGCAACTTCACCTGCAAAGTTAACAGCCTATTTTCCTTTAGAAAATCAGAATCAGAATCCCTTTTGACATCAATAAACTGAATTTTCATTTGCTGCAGTGGAGAACTATATTTTGGCTTTAGTGCTTTGCACCTTGTATTAAATAAACCCATTAATTGTAAAACAGGTGTGATCACCAAAGCTGAATAGAGTCGTCTATATGGATGATCTATTTAACATATTTGTCAAAAACCTGGGAAATCCAAACTGAGTACATAATAAAAAAAAAGTGCATAAGTAGCGATCACCTACAGTTGAAAACATATGAAAAAGCAGCTAAAGTTATAAGAAAATATCAATATTTCCCATTAAAGTCAAAATGTGCACAGCCTATTGCATTAGGGTTGCACCCCAAAGCTCAATTATATTTGTGTGTGTGTGCATGTGTGTATACGGTATATACTAACGGGGTCAGTAGGACAGAGCTTGGTGTCAGTAGCGTAGTGGACAGCATCAGTAGTTTTTATATATTTTTTTACAAATCTTTTTTAGGAGCCCCGTTAGGGGGCTTTGGGGAAATATCAGGGGGCTAAACAGGGGGAATCTGTGCCATACATCCGGATTGGAGTGTGCCCAGGCACACCTGGCACATCCTTACATCCTGTGCGCACGTCTATGAGCATGACCTTAACTTTTCTAAACATTTCAATTTCCTTCCTAGCCCCTAATGTCAGGAATAGTCATACTGACCAATATGAATATTTAGGGGATGGGAGGGATGGGCCAAACACAGGCTTTACAGGAAGGACCCATTTATACCTGTTAGTTGCCGTAATGCATATCTTAGCACATTGTGCTGCCATTCACTTTCAGGAAACGCGCCTCCGACCTACATATTTTGCATCCCACCTTGACGCACATTTATACATTACCGTGCCTTGTGGTGGGTCATATTGGAAAAAATAGTGCATGTCCAATTTTTTTGTCTGTTCTGGTGCATTGGCAGGACATTCATTTGAAAATTAGCAAGCATGTGTTAAAACAACGCCCCAGAGCAGACATGCCTTATTAGATCTGAAAGGACAGGGTTTTGCTAATAACCTCAACTGCCTATATCTCTGGATCTACAGATGGATTTGCAATGGGGTTTTACGGATGTGAAGCCTTGTATTTAAATTGCATTTGCACAGTTTGTTACAGATTTTCTTTATGAAGGAAGCACAGCTGATGATCAGTTTTCCAATGGTGTGGACAGGGAGTACTCTCTATCTACCTGTCATATGAGTGTTATAGGAGAATGATACACTGGGGTTGATTTACTAAAACTGGAGAGCAGTGGTGGCTGGTGCTCCAAATTTTTGGGGGGGCGCAAACAAACTGAAAAAAAAAACATAAATTGCCGCCACTGTGCCCATTAAACGCAGCCACTGTGCCCAAACGCCACCAGTTTGCCCCCTCAAATGCAGCCAGTTTCTCCCCAAATACAGCCAGTTTCCCCCTAAATGCAGCAAGTTTGTCCCCAAATGCAGCCAGTTTCTCCCCAAATGCAGCCAGTTACCCCCAATTACAGCCCGTTTGTCCCCAAATACAGCCAGTTTGTCCCCAAATGCAGCCAGTTGGCCCCAAATACAGCCAGTTTGTCCCCAAATGCAGCCAGTTTCCCACAAATACAGCCAGTTTGTCCCCAAATGCAGCCAGTTTCCCCCCAAATACAGCCAGTTTGTCCCCAAATGTAGCCAGTTTGTCCCCAAATGCAGCCAGTTTGTCCCCAAATACAGCCAGTTTCCCCCCAAATGCAGCCAGTTTGTCCCCAGCCCTGCACTTACCTTCTTCGGGTCAGCGCCATCCTTCTTCCGTCCTCCATGTCTTCTCCTGCCCTCGATGTCGCTTCAGCTAATCAGGTTACCGGTAACCAGACCCGGTGAACCTGATTGGCTGAGACGCCTGTCAGTGTTAACCAAGGAACGCACCCCCTGTGCGTCCCCTGGTTAACTATTTGTAAGCCGATTACAGCCCTCAGGCTGTAATCGGGAAGCCTATCAGAGCCAGAGGCTTCCAAAAACCAACCAGCCGCTGTTATTCAGATGGCTCGCACTCCCCAGGGGGCCGGCCATCTGAATAGTGGGCGGCAGCGGCAGCGACAATACATAGGTTCATGCAATGCATGAACCTATGTATTGTTGTTGTGAGTGACGGGCGCAGGAGAGAGAGGGGGCGGCGCTCCTGCGCCCACTGTGGACGCACCGCCACTGCTAGAGAGGACACAATCTGGTGCAGCTCTGCATAGAAACCATTCAGCTTCCAGGTTTATTGACAAAGCTTAAAGCGTAACTCCACTTTTGTCGATAAAAAAAATATATTTTCCTGTGGGTGATCTATGTACATTGCAAGGATTATAACAACCTTTGTTGCAAATTCCTACCTTTTGTTATTCTGAAGAAATCATTGTTTGTTCTTCTGTGCCTCTGTTCTGAGTGGTTCTAATGGGAGTGGTTTCACAATTATCAGTCAGCTGTGCAGCTGCAGAGCTCTAATGAGGAAAGCTGCTGGGCCTGCATCCATTTAGACGTGTTTCTACTTGGAGTATCTCACCAAGAATGACATTTTTGTTGCAGTGGATGCCTGAAATCTGACTTGTCTCTTAAACCTCATACACACGATCAGACTTCCATCTGACTTTTCCATGGATTTTTGTCCGAATGGGCGTTGGCCGTGAACTTGGTATGCATACACACGGCAGAACTTTTTCAGCCAACATTCACCAAATCACGTGGTTTTTCAGCTCTTTACCACCACCCTTTGGGCAACTTCTGCTATTGTTGTCTGATGTTTAGCATCGGTTCGGAGCATGCATGTTTGTACTTTGGACTTTAGTCCGACGGACTTGTATACACACGATCGGATTTCCATCTGACTTTTCCGTGGATTTTTGTCTGAATGGGCGTTGGCCGTGAACTTGGTATGCATACACACGGCAGAACTTTTTCAGCCAACATTCACCAAATCATGTCGTTTTTCAGCTCTTTACCACCACCCTTTGGGCAACTTCTGCTATTGTTGTCTGATGTTTAGCATCGGTTTGGAGCATGCGCGTTTGTACTTTGGACTTTAGTCCGATGGACTTGTGTATACACAATCGGATGATCCTCCATCAGACATTTGTTGTCGGAAAGTTTGAGAGCATGCACAGCGAATATTTGTCCGTTAAAAAACTAACAACAATTGTCCGATGGAGCATACAGACGGTCAGATTGTCCGCTAAAACACGTCCGTCGGACCGTTGTTGTCGCAATGTCCGATCGTGTGTATGGGCCTTTAGGCAGACTTTTTGGGGAAAATTGGTGAGCCAATCACACAAGCAGGAAATTATGTTTCTGTTGGTGGTCAGTACACATTCTGTGTACAGAGCAACTCCAGGTAGCCATATTGCATTTTTCTTTTTTAAATTAGAGCGGCTGCAGATTGAAAAGGAAAGGTCATTTTTAATAACATTCAATTACAATACGACTTGTGTTGCAATTGAATACACTATATTCTTTTTTCGTTATTTGCTATTATTTTTGCTCAAACTGAAGTTAGAAGCTGATGGGCTACCATGACAGCTGCGCCAGATTTTGCATTCTCCAATTTTAGTAAACCAACCCCACTGTCATTTTTGGGGATTGTTTGTGTAGGTGTTCTAAATTCAGGTAAATAAAAATACATTCTATTATTGAATTCCTTTTTTGTCCAGTTCTTTACTCAATCTGTAACTTCTGGGAAAACATAATAATTGCCCAAAAATCTAAATCCTCAAACCAAAAAAAAAAAAAAAAAAAATGCACAAAGAGAAGTTTGTAAAACACATAATGAGACATACACCTCTCTAGCATCTAGCACTCAATCTGCCAATTACACTGTTTAGCATTCTGTGTTACAATGTACAGTTATTTTATCTGGGACAAAACACCATCTGGGAAGAAATGACATAAATAATCTACTGTCTAAACACGGAGAGCTTTGCTCTATGATGGTGATAGTGTTTTGTAGGAAATGCAGAATATAATTAGAAGTGATTACTTCAATAAGCTCAAAGCTAAACACATGGCGATCTTCATGTATATTCCTAATAATCAGGTTGTGTCTCGCATACACATCCCACTCTCTAGAACGAGCGAAATGTAAATTAATCACCTGTTCTCTGTTTACATCTGAATGTCTGTTCTTGATAAATAGCTAAGTATATAAAGTATAAAGTCTAATCAATAAATACAGTTTACAAAGAACACAAAAAAAGTTGAACTAAAGCAGAACTTTACCTACCGTATTTTTCGGACCATAAGACGCACTTTCCCCCCCCCCCCCCAAATATATGGGGGAAAAAGTCTCTGCGTCTTATGGTCCGAATAGTGAATGGAAAGCCCTCCCCCCCCCGTCTCCGCCATTTAACATACCGGGCCAGCGGTGGTTACAGAACACGTCCGCAGATGGCAGGCAGCCGGCGCCATTAGGTGCCGCCACCATCTGGTCCGCGGCGGCATCTTTTTCACAGCGGCATGTATCACACAGCAAGGGAAGGGGGCGGCCTATGAAGAAGAAGCCCCAGGAAGCTTTGCAGCAGGTCCAGTGCACGGAGGCACGCCCACACGACGTCATTACGTGTTGCTCCGCACACTCGGCCTATTTTCCTGTTGCCGAGTCAGCTGACCCATATAGTGGGCCCTCATTGGTCGCTACCTCACAAGTCCCTTCATAGCAATTGCAAGCAGTGCCGCCCTGCGTTCTGAAGTACATACAATACACTTATACTATAAATGAAAAAAGGCTAATTATTACTTATAAGTGAATACTGGATATTATGGTAACACTGACCAGTACACCATTTGGGTCAGAATATTATTTTTTCTCATTTTCCTCCTCTAAAACCTAGGTGCGTCTTATGGTCAGGTGCGTCTTATGGTCCGAAAAATACGGTAATTAAAAATTGCTAGCAGGAAGGGATTTTTTTTTTTACTGTGAAAGTGACATAGTAGGGTTGATTTACTAAAGCCAAGTAGACTGTATACTTTGTAAGTGGAGTTGCACTCTAAAAGGGCATTAGCTCCAGTCCAGAGCTGAGTAAATGAGGTGAAGCTTCACTTTGTAACAAATACCCAATCAAAAGCAAGTACAATTAAAAAAAAAAAACTGCTTTTTTGCTTGCACTTGATTGGATGATAGAAGTCAACAGAACTTCCCCTCATTTACTAAGCTCTGGAGCAAATGCCCTTGCAGGGTGCAACTTCACTTGCAAAGCACACCGTCTATTTGTCTTTAGTAAATCAACCCACTATGTTTCTACTGCAATAAAATCTTCTTACCTTTTTTTCATAGCCAGAAAATGAATAGCCTAAAAATGAACCTCTCGTGTACCACCTAGCCATGTTCGGTGGAAGTTCGCTGTTAATTCTCCACTGGACAGAGAGAAACCTACCTATTGTTATAGGGGATGCCCGCAAACACTTCATAACATTTGGGAGGCTTAATTGAAATCAACTACACATGCCCTCTTAAACACATTGGGGTTGATTTACTAAAACTGGAGAGTGCAAAATCTTCTGCATGTGCATGGTAGCCAATCAGATTCTAACTTCAGCTTGTTCAATAAGGCTTTGACAATAAAACCTGGACGCTGATTGGTTTCTATGAGAGCTGCACCAGATTTTGCACTCTCCAGTTTTAGTAGATCAGTCCCACTGTAGACCAATTCTTACCCCAAGGTTCATCACTAAACAAAGATGACCTCAATTCCCTGCCCATATGTCATACTGCAGTGTGGCGATCGGTGGTGTGGTGTGTCAGTCTGACACACTGCATCTCCAATCATGGTAAAGAGCCTCTGACAGGGGCTCTTTACCACGTGATCAGCTGTGACCAATCACAGCTGATCACTGCGTGAACCAGGAAGTGTCTGTAATCGGATTTCCTCTGTTCGCTCTGACAGAGAGAGCCGATCGGCAGCTCTCCTGTCAGAGGGGAGGTGTGCACTGATAATCAGCACATTGATTATCAGTGCAGCCCCATCAGAGGTGCCCACCACAATGCCAATCAGTGCCCATCAGCTGCTAGTCAGTGCCCACGCAAATCACCAATCATTGCCCAAAATACCAATCAGTGTCTATTAAAGTGCCAATTAGTGCCCATCAGTTACGCCCGTCAGTGCCCTTCACAGATGCCCATCAGTAATGCATGTCAGTAACTCCTCATCAGTGCTGCCTATCAGTGACATCTATTAGTGCCCATCAGTGCTGCCTATCAGTGACCATCAGTGCCCATCAGTGCCACCTATCAGTGCCAATCAGCTCCGCCTAACAGTGTCACCTGTTAGTGCCCATAAGTGCCACCTATAAGTGCCAATCAGTGCTGCCTATCAGTGCCCATCAGTGCTGCCTATCAGTGCCCATCAGTGCTGCATATCAGTGTAGCCTATCGGTGCCCATCAGTGCTGCATATCAGTGCCCATCAATTCTACATTTAATGCCTCCTCATCAGTGCCCATCAGTGCCACCTTATCAGTGCCACCTCATCAGTGCCCATTAGTGCCTCCTCATCAGTGCCAATTAGTGCAGCCTCATCAGTGTCCGTCAGTGAAGGAGAAAAATTTCTCCTTCACTGTCCAGACCTCAGGTGATCAATAAACCCCCACTTGTACACATATCTTTACTCCAGTAAAACCTAAGAGAATATCCATTTGACTTGTGTTGGAGTGTCATTTAAAGGTGACTGCAAGAAGATGTCTAAACCCAGAGTGTCAGGTGGGTTGGAGTGTTCACAGGGTCAGAGTGGTCTAGATGGACAGGTGAATAAAAGCAGCCCTCAAGGGGGCAGTGTTACAGTGAGAAAGGTAAAGGGAGTACATGAGTTCCATTTTTTGGGAACAACACTTATGGAAGATTTGTTGTGGACAGGCAACGTATTGTACATGGTGGATAGGGCTCATTCAGGAGATGTATTTCCTGAGGAAGCTGTGGAGAGCTTTTATAAGGCTGCCATTGAGTGAGTTTTGATTCATCACATTTCTCTGTGGCAATGATCGCACACAATCCATGTTATAAATGCCTTACAGAGTCTGATTACAGAGGTGGTTCTACCTAGTACTGAGGAACTGGGGGAAAGCAGATGTCTCCAGAGAGCCCACAGTGTCATGAAGGACAGTTTTCACCCGTGTAACGTTCTGTTGCCTTCTGCACTTTAGGAGTATTGTCTCCCGCACTACCAGACTGCAAAATAGCTCCTTTTCTCTGTGCCTTTTTTCAAATCCAGAGGGGTTTGGAGTGAAATTAGATTGTAATGTGTATTCTGTTTGATGTGTGAATGTTTTCAGTGTGAGAATTTTGTTCCTATGTGAAATATGTGATTTTTGTATGTGATGGGGCGACATCTGAATTTCGTTTTATGATTTTTATTGTAGAATGATATTAATAATAATTCTTTTTAAAGCGGAAGTAAACCCATCGATTTAACAGTTTCAAAAAGCAGTTACATTCCCGGCATGCCGGGAATGCCAACTGTCACATTGGTTGTGCTCTCAACCAAACTGTCAAACCATCCAATGGCTGGTGTCATAACTGATCACAAACTGATCACATGTGCAGCATCATGGCAGTTGAAGATTAAACAGAGGCCAAGATGGCAGCTTCCTTGGCTGAAAATGATAGGAGGGTTTACTTCCACTTTAAGATCTTGTAACTTGAGGGCTGCCTCTCTGCTGGCCATCTCATTCTACAACTTCCATGATTTCCTACATGCTTTGCAGCATTTCCTGTTTACTTTTGATTTCTAACAACCACATATCCCATGATACCTTGCTGCTTGCATTATATTGATTCCTGTACTGACTCCACCTCCTGAAACTCCTCCTCTCACCACCTCTGTAGTCCACAAGGCAGGTTCTGTGAAATGTGTGACACAGCAGTGCCTACACACAGGGCATAGTGAATAAGTGTCACAGATGTCAAGAAAAGTAAACGTGTGGTAATCTTCACAAAGTAAGTTTATTACAAATGATAAAATTGTTAAGATTAAAAAAAGTAGGCTAGAATTTATTTAAAATGGAAATCACCGGGGGGCGTGGCCTGACATAGCATGGAGTAGGACGTGCATGATTTGAGCTCCGTCCATTACTCCTGTACAGCCCATCCTGACCTTCAGCGTCATCCTGCACCAGCCCAGCGGGACCCCCTGGGGACCCTGAACATCCGTGGCCGCAAATCCACCATCCTCCGCTCGTACGGCGGCCTCCGCAGGGCCGCGATCCCGATCGCGGGTGCCGCATTTAGGAAAGTCCGCGGCTTCGGCCTAGCCCTGGAAGTCGGCGGCCATCTTGCTCCACCCGACCTGCCGCCTGTGCTGCTTCCTGGCCCTCCTGCTCTCGGGTAACAGCCTGCAGGGGCCCACCGAGTCCCCCTGAGGACCCCTCACACCCACAGAGGCAGATACATCAGCCTCTGACTGCGCGGCCGCCGCGTTCAGGAAAGGCCCCGGCTTCGGCCTAGTGCTGGTCGGTGGCCATCTTGCTTCACCCGGCCTGCTGACTAGTGACTCTTCCTGGCCCACCAGCCCTACTGCTCCCTACCATTCGGTATAGAATGAGCTGCCTGCTTTGGAGGGGGGAGGGATCACAGCGGATACCTGCCATGACTCCGCCAAAAACGCCAAAGGCCACCCTGGCGAAATTGGACCAGTACCGCCGCCAGGAGGAGGAAAGAGATGGCGGTGCCGCAGGCGGTGAGCAGGACGCTACGGGAGGCGACACAGCTAAACTGCTCGAGGCGATCACATACTGCCGGACGTCCCTGACGGCGCAAATAGAGGGGGTCAAGGTGGACCTTTCACTCATGCGACAAGACTTCCAGAAACTTCGTGAGCGTGTCACGACTGCCGAAACCCGCATTGGAGAGGTGGAGGACACCGTTACGCCGCTCCAAGTCAGCTCCGATCGAATGCAGCTCCAAATCAATCAGATTCTAAGCAAGCAAGATGATATGGAAAATAGGCTCCGGAGGTGCAACCTCCGTTTCATCGGGCTCCCCGAGGGAGCTGAGGGCAAAGATCCTACCACCTTCTTGGAGAAACTCCTTGTTGACACCTATGGCCGCGAGGCCTTCTCCCCCACCCTGGCGGTGGAGAGGGCTCATCGTATGCCTGCCAGATCTCCTCCTCAGGGGGCTCCCCCCCGCACGTTTATAGCAAAATTCTTGAATTACAAAGATAGAGATGCGGCGCTGCGCATGGCCAGGGAAAAAGGTAACATCCACCTTGGAAACTCCAAGATCGCTATCTTCCCCGACTTTTCTGCCGAGGTGCAGCGCCGCCGCCAAGGCTTCATGGAGGCGAAGAGGAGGCTCCGGATACAACATCTTAAATACTCTATGCTATTTCCAGCTCGTCTTAGAGTCGAAAGGGACGGCCGTGTGTTCTTCTTTGAGGATCCTCAGGAAGTCCTTGCCTGGTTAGAGCGTCCGGGGCCCGCCAGAGGGGCGGCGGAGTGACCTGACCGAGCATGTTCATCAGCACTATTGATTGCCTGTCATCATCACCAGCACATTATACGCCGCAGCGGGAGTCTGCAAATCCTGGTATGTTACCCCCCTTTTTTTTTGTCTCCCCTTTACTGCCCGCGGCGCATACCCTATTGCTCCTTACCCCTGGGACCCCCTTTTGCCTTCCCCTGCTATAATCCTCTTTCAATTGTAACCTGCAGAGGGGGTCTCCCATACTTAGGGCCCCCACTGACTGGTTGATCCATGTAACTACCCTGGAGACTGTAATTGCGGAGCACAATCAGTCCTACACTCCACATGCCTAACACAGCGAATTTTCGCCCCCCAGCAACCGGAACACGCATCTCTTTATTATGTGACTGCAGAACTTTCTATACCACCGACCCCGCACTGTACTTCTGGTTCACAGTACAAGAAGAGCCTGTTGCTCTTTATTTGCGGGCATTGGATCTTCCACACCTCCCATGTGAGGAGATCGCTGCAGATCTTTTACGTAACAGCAAGATATTTTGGTTTTATCTGCTACCGGTTGTTACTTTCTTTTGGTTTTGGGAACATACCCGCATCAGTTGGGGAAGATGCAGGGTGGGGAGGGGGGAGGGGGAGGTTCGTTTTTTCTTGATGGACTGCAATACAACGAAGTGCATGCTAACATTGATACTGCATAGATGGCAAACCTTGTATTCATGTAATGCTACTGTCCCACGATATGTTTTAATGTTTGAATTATGGCATCGATAAAACTGCTCACTTGGAATGTGCGTGGGCTTGGGGACAAGGTAAAGAGATCTGCAGTTTTCTCATTTCTCAAAAAACAACGAGCCGACATTGTGGTGTTAGTGGAGACACACGTTGAGGGTCGGCTCCAGATGGCACTCCGCCGGCCATGGATTGGGTGGGCATATCATTCATCCCACTCGTCCCACGCCCGCGGAGTCTCAGTTTTGATTGCCAAGACGGTACATTTTGAGCTGTGTGATGTTCAGTCTGACCCACAGGGGCGCTATGTCTTTCTTTCGGTTAAATTGTATGGTGAACCTTTCCTACTGATGGCATTCTATGTACCTCCACCATTTAATTCTACTATAGTCACAGAGGGCTTGCTATATATGACTCGTCATCCTTCGATTCAGGCGGTGTGGCTGGGGGATTTTAACGCTACGTTGAACCCTACATTAGACAAACTGTCGCCCTCGCCATTATCTACTACAGCTCCAACCCACACTAGATTCTCCCGACTTATCTCTTCCTTTAATCTCACTGACACCTGGCGTTTTAAATTCCCGCTCACTCGAGCTTACTCCTGTTTCTCAACTACCCATAACACCATGTCCCGTATAGATTTTATATTCATTTCTAGTACCCTTGCCCCAAGATTACTGGAAGCTGAATTTGCCCCCAGATTACTTTCAGACCATAGCCCATATTTCATTAGCCTCTCCATCCCATTAGACAAACCGCCCCGTACGTGGCGCCTGAATCCGTTTTGGCTCACCCTGTTGTCGGAGGATGACGAGCTTGGTAACAGTTGGAGAACTTACTTTTTAGAGAATGACGGATCTGCATCCCCAGACGTAGTATGGGAAGCCTTCAAACTGCATGCACGTATGACTCTGACCTCCTTTATCAACAGGCTGAAGGCTAATTCATCAGCCATACTGGACGGGGCAATGCGGGATCTGTCCTCCTCTGAACAGGGGTACATGTCGAACCCCTCTCCTGATGGAGCTGCCCGACTCAGGTTACAAACCAGGGTGGTTAATCAGCTACAACACGAGACGGCCAGGAAAAAACTTTTCTTTGCCAGACAAAAATTATATGAACATGGGGAGAGAGCGGGTAAACTGTTGGCCTACTTGGCACATAGTGAGGATAGACCCCCTACTGTCATTTCCCTCACTGGTCCTAATGGGGAAAAGATTACGGAACCCCAGGCTGTCACTTCTGAATTTAGGGACTTCTTTTCTCAACTATATACGTCCCAGGTTTCTACCACTGACTCTCAATTGGAAGATCTACTGGCGGAAATCATCTTTCCACAGCTAGACGATGCCCAAATGGCTATGCTAGACGCACCTATTACACTCGACGAAATAACCACAGCGATTGGGAGCTTCGCCAGATCCAAGGCCCCGGGTTCAGATGGGTTGCCCATAGAATTTTACGCCCAATACATCGAGATACTTGCCCCCAAGTTATTGTCCCTCTTCAACCATCTATTTGACAATTTCACCTTACCCCCATCGATGGGCGAGGCGGTAATTATCCTCATACCTAAGCCAGGCAAGGACCCAGGCCTCCCGGAATCTTATAGACCAATATCGCTACTCCAGGTAGACATAAAGATTCTGGCTAAAGTACTTGCCCTACGCCTTAACCAAGTGATTCTAACCCTGATCCATGCTGATCAAGCTGGATTTATGCCGGGGCGTAACACCTCCTTCAACCTCAGAAAATTGTATATTAACTTACAAGCGACACATACTAATGTTGGGTCCCGGGTGGTGGTGGCTTTGGATACTGCCAAGGCCTTTGACTCAGTGGAGTGGCGGTACCTTTGGGGATGCCTCCGTGGCTTTGGTTTTGGACCTAAATTTATTAAGTGGGTTCAATTATTATATCTGGCACCCAGGGGTAAAGTAGTGGCCAACGGGAGGGCCTCCCAGACATTTGACTTATCCAGGGGCACTAGACAGGGCTGCCCACTGTCTCCGCTCCTCTATGCCTTGGCGGCGGAGCCCCTTGCAATCTCCATTAGAGGGGACCCCGAGATTCGGGGTCTCTGCCTTGGTTCCCTGACTGAAAAAATTAGTTTATACGCAGACGACACGCTACTATACCTGGCCGACTCTGCCACATCGCTTCAGAAGGCGTTGCATACAATTGAACACTTTGGTCAGTTCTCTGGCCTTAAAATTAATTGGGAGAAATCTCAAATACTGCCTATGGATAGTTTCCCCTCTCCCAAGCTACAGGCACAGTTACCACTCCAGCGAGTGAACACTATCAAATATCTTGGAGTATTGGTGAATAGAACACCGGCTGACTATATATCCCTGAACATAGAACCCCTTTTCGATCTCATCAAGTCTAGAACCCAGGTATGGGCGAGACTGCCGCTCGGCGTGTGGGGCCGTATTAACATTGTTAAAATGATATTATTTCCGAAAATATTGTATATACTCTGGCACACACCCGTATACTTACCCTTGAAATTTTTCAAGTCAATGGAGGCCATACTCAAGACATTTATTTGGGGTAACAACAGACACAAGCTGGCCTGGAGAGTCCTTAAGAACCCTACTGACCTAGGTGGAACAGCCCTCCCTGACTTAAATCTTTATTACCTTGCGTCCCAACTGTCTCAACTATACCACATAGATAAAACCGACAGACTCAGATTCCTCACCCTCCTCTGTCCACGGTGGGCACAACTGACCACTGACCCACTCACTGCAATTGCAGTGGGACATAGTGGGAATAACTCCAATAGAGACCGTGGGTCCCTATTATACCAATATAGGCGCGTATGGGACATCACCACTAAAACATTAACGACCCCTAAACACAACAACTATACCCCCTTATGGCACAATAGACTACTCTCAGAGTTTCTCTTGATCCCTGACACAGAGATATGGTGCGAATATGGAATATATTATTTGCACCACATAATTTCCGATGGCACACTTAAAAACTTTGAGGACCTCCAAAATGAGTTCCTGCTGCCCAATTCTATGCTTTTTAGATTCTTCCAGGTGCGTCACGCAGCCCAAGCTCAGTTTCCCCAGCCTTTGCCACAATCTACGCCTAATGTTATTATGGCTGTGGTTAAAGGTGTGGACCCGCGAAAGCTGATCTCTGATTTTTATGTCATGCTTCTCACCCCATCATCTACCACGCTAGCTTACAGCCTTAAACCAAGATGGGAAAGAGAGGTGGGCCCACTGGAGGATGAGGAGTGGAGTGAAGCCCTAGACTCGTGCAAGACTGTATCCCCCAAGCTCTCTGACAGGCTGACCCAGTTATACGTGGTGCACCGAGCGTATCTCACCCCCCTAAGAATCGCCCGCTTTAGACGACAGTTTTCTACCTTGTGCACAATGTGTAACCAAACGACGGGCACATTCTTCCATCTACTCTGGGCGTGCCCGGTCCTTCAGGGTCTGTGGAAGCAGATTGTTGACTTCCTCCATGATGACATGGGATCCCCATTGACCCTGGACCCCAAACAATGCTTACTGGGGATATTCCCCGACTCTGAGATGGACAAATTCACTAAAACATTCTTGCATGAAACATTGTTTAATGCTAGAAAAATTATAGCCAGACAGTGGATGAGACCCACTCCCCCCAGCTTCAACGATTGGAAACTAGATATAAATAACACTCTTCCCTACAAAAAGTTCATATACATCAACAGAGGTTGTCCAGATAAGTACTACAAAATCTGGGATCGATGGCTTGAGTCCGCAGACACATGCACTGATGGTCCGTAATACTATACATCCTTCTAGCGTGCAATTCCATGAATAGCGTGGACATAGGGTTTTCCACTTATTGATAGTCACTGAATCCAGTGTTCAATCTGAACAAGTTTTTTGATCTACTGTGCCTATATATGTATAAGCCACATTTCTTGTTTTATGCATTTCTCCAGTATTGCCTTGTAACTTGCAGAATTATGTTCCAAATGTAAATTGTTCAATAAAAAACTTTTTTCTCAAAAAAAAAAAAAAAAAAATGGAAATCACCATATGCAGGCTTGCCCTTGAGTTGGCTCTGTGTGTCTATGGACACATCTCGGCTCTTCGCTCCTTCCTCACTGGCTGTGATTGACAGCAGCGAGAGACAATGACTCTCACTGCTTTGTCTGAGCCAGTGAGGAGGGAGAGAGACGCTGCTCTTGTGCACATTGCTGGATCAAGATTGGTAAGTAAGTATAAGGGGGGGGGGGAGATGCTCTCAGAAGACTTTTTTACCTTAAAGCAGAGAATACATTAACTACTTGATCTCCAGAAGATTTACCCCCCTTCATGACCAGGCCATTTTTTGCTAAACCGTGTTATTTTAACTAACAATTGCGCGGTCGTGCAACGCTGTACCCAAATAAAATGTATGTATTTTTTTTCCCCACAAATAGAGATTTCTTTTAGTGGTATTTGATCACCTCTGTGTTTTAATTTTTTGCGCTATAAACAAAAAAAGACCAACAATTTTGAAAAAAAAAACAATATTTTTTACTTTCTGCTAAAAACATATCTAATAAAAAAATTCATTTGGGTAAAAATGTATAGGCATATAATGATTGATTTGCGCAAAAGGTATAGCGTCTACAAACTAGGGTTTATATACTGCAATTTTTATTTTATTTTTTACCAGTAATGGCGGCGATCAGTGAGACTGCGATATTCTGACATTAACTGACACTTTGTGAGAATCAGTGACACTATTACAGTGATTAGTGCTAAAAATATGCACTGTCATTGTACTAATGACACTGGCTGTGAATGGGTTAAACATCTAAGGCAATCAAAGGGTTAAATGTGTGCCTAGCCAGTGTTTATGTGTACTTTTTGTGGTGTTTTCACTACGGGAAAGAAAATCTATTACTTCCCCGCTAACAGGACAGGGCTGTGCCTTGTTTAAATAGGCATAGCCCTGTCGTGTGTGAGTTTGTGGCGATTGGCTGGTTCCGGTGGTAATCCTTTGGCCAGCACCTGATGATTGACATCTGCTGTGTTTAATCATGTGTGCCCCCCTTGCCGGAAGTGTCAGATCACGTACGTGCCACTGTATATCTAGGTTATGTGGATCGGAAAGCGGTTAAGGTAAAAAAAAAAAAACACTCGGTCTTTACAACCACTTTAACCGCTTTTTTAGGGAGGGGGAGGGTGTTTTGGAGCATTTTCACTCATCACACATATCACACATACCACCTGAATGGGCTTCCCTACAGACAGCAGAAACACAGGATCAATGCCTTCCCTTCTGACAGAACGACAATCTGCCTTGTTTACATAGGCAGATTGTCATTCTGCCTGTGTCCTGTATATTTGGCAGGTGCCAGCGCCCTAGACCCGGAAGTGTCAGATCACACCTTGTCGCAGTATATTTGTGGTGGGCGGTCATTAAATTGTTAAAATAATATGTGAAGTCTCTTTCTGTCAGACACAGATGTGAATAAAGGACTCAGACTGATATGGAATGTATGGCCTTATGCCCCGTACACACGAGCGGTTTTCCCGACGGAATTCCTCTCAAGCCTGCCTTGCATACACACGGTCACACAAAAGTTCGGTGAACTTTTGACTGGCAAGAACGCGGTGACGTAAAAGACTATGACGAGCCGAGAAAATTAAGTTCTTTGCTTCTGAGCATGTGTCGATTTGTTTCCGAGCATGCGTCAGAATTTTGTGTGTCGGAATTTGTACACATGATAGGAAATTTCCGGGAAAAAGGAGAAACAGCTCTCGATCTTTTGACGGCCGGTTTTGGCAGTTTTCCTGTTGGAAAAAGTCGGATGGAGCATACACACGGTGCGGATTCCCGACCAAAAGCTCTCATCAGACTTTTTCCAACAGGAAAACCGATCGTGTGTATGGGGCATTAGGCTACCTTTGCACTGTACATAGTGAGGAGTAAATTGTTTATCTGTTTGTACTAGTAGCAGGCTATACAAGTTGTTTGTACACATCGGCTGTAAAGCCTCACCCACACAACCAAGCTTGACAGGGATGGGTACAAGGACCCGAGCGCACAGGCTCTTTGTCAGTGACCATGCTTCAGTCCCTGCATACCTGTCAAATTCAGCCACAGCTATGTGTACCATTCACTTATATAGGTTGCCTGTAGGCAGTGCAAAAAGATAAACAAATGGCTCTGCACCCCTGTAAATGAGCCCTAAGATACCATAATTTTTGGTTTTCAGTGATTTTTATAACAACAAACGACTCGGCTCCTTTAAACCTGAAATTGTGTTATGTAACATATGTAAAATGTATATGTTAAAAATTCCACAGTTTGGCAGGATTTAGGATGCTTGAAATTCCTGCATTTGACAATTTTCCATTGCTGTTCTCCACCTTACAATTTCCCAGCATATTATAAGATGTTTTGATAAATGTCATCATGGATCACGTCAAAAAAGAAGATATTGTAAACAAGCCTGAAAAATCTCAAAATTAGCTAGTCACTTTTGGATAACTGCAATTATTTCAAAGCTGATATAACTTTCCACATAATTCTTGTCTATGTAGAACTGCTTGGTTGTCACATTTTCACTTGATTCAACTCTTATATTGATTTAGTCTGGGGGTCAGCAAGCAGTCGATTGTGATCTACCAGTCAACTGCGGGCAGCCGACAGATCGGGAACACAACCTGCATTGCCAGTCCTTCACCCCTTCCCCCTCAGCCTCTTCCCCCCCCCCACACCCACTGCACCACCCATTGGGGGGGGCACAGGACACGGCTATGGGGGGCATAGGACACTACAGGGAGGGATGATGTGAAGGGGGCAGAGGGAACAGGATACTGCTATGGGGGGGCAAAGGACACTACAGGTGTGGGAGTGATGAGGTGATGTGAAGGGGGACAGAGGACACTTCTATGGAGGGCACAGGACACTGCTATAGGGGGAGCGGCAGGCAGAGGACACTACAGTGGGGAGGTGATGCTATAGGGAGTGTAGGGTTGGCAGGTGTGGTTTCCTAGGGCACCCGGAGGCGACACACACGCACGCCAGGCTTAAGGTGCCTGAGCGCGGAACTGACCACCCCTGGAAGATGGCCGCCCCCTTTTATATCCTCTCCCGACAGGCACAGCAGGTTCCCCGCCCCGCTGCACCGCTGCCGAGAGGGGACAAAAAGGACACAACCTCGTACTGCAGTTCAACCCGGGCCCAAGGCAAAAGCGCCACCCACAGGCCCCAGTGAACTTACACACCAGTACTATCTCCCAGGAACAGAAATGGTCCATGAGACCTAACAATTAGTGCATCTGAGCCTGGTTACTACTCAGATGCTTCCCCCTAAATGTAACCACCCGCTACACATCCCCCTCACTTTATGCCTCCTCAACCTGAGTCAACATAAGCCAGATCCGCGGTCAGAACACCTGTTTATGACAAGGAAATTCTCTTCTCTGTGAACTGTGGCCCTCAACTAACTACAACACCAAAGTCCTGGTTATCTTTGTGGTGGGAAGAGAAGGGAGAACAACAACAGCAACAACTCCCGCTACTCCAAAGAGTAAAATACCCTTTAACATGGGCAAAGTTCCTGAAGAGAAGAAAAATAAATAAATCAAGCGCAAACACAAGAGTCTGGTCTCTCACAAATAGTAGTGTGGATCGGGCAATACCAACGGCTTCCAATGTCTATCGAAGGTATCTGTGTGATGCTCCACATTGTCCTTATCCTTTCTGCAGATAAGCACTTTGTCCGCATGAATGTGGTGACCTAACATCCAGGCAGCTTTGCAATCTTTGAACCGCAGAGTGGTGGCAGGCGAACACAAAAAGTACCTTCTGGCCTGGGATACCTTAATGTGTGTCCACACAAACTCCGAGTAACACCGATCTCTACAAGCCTCAACCTCAAACAAAAGCTCTTTGGGTAGATACGGGTACTCCCACCCATATTCACTGGCAACCTTTTGGTTAAAGAGCAGGCAAGGGGACAGATCCCTGCTCAGGCTCAGTGGCCACCCCCAGGGTGTACTTTCCCCAGTAGACATGGGCGGGTTCCTAGGCCTACGGAACAAGGACAGGGGCATCTTATCCCATCCCTTTCTCTCAAACAGTTTGTCAATCGCGGCATCATCACCCGCATCTGAGACGGACTCTAGGTCAGAGGTATCATACTCCTCTGCAGGGAAGTAATTCCTGGTGAAGGACGATTCACCCCCTCTGGCCAACTCACTAGCATGTGAATCCCCAGGGCTAGGGGCCTGTAACAAAGTATCTCCCACTGGCTTACCTCGGCTTGAAGAAGGACTCGGACGTCCGGGACTTTTCCCTTCAGAAACATCTGTTCCGGGTAAGTGCTGGGGCGTTGCTCCACCACGGCCGCGGGAAGCCTTCACAAGACCCATCTACCTCTTGGGCGGTGGGAGAAAAGACTCTGTTGTTACCGAGGCAGCATCCTCCGGTTTCTCACTCGCTACAAGAGCTCCTCTGTGACTTCCTCCGAAGTCTCGTCAGTGCGCACAGGGGTGGCCTTACAAGCTTCGATTCCTCCTTCCAGAGTGGTGGGCCCGTAAGGCAATTGAGGTGGAAGGCCCGAGGCCTCTCTGTAGGTTGCTCCACCTCGAACAGAAACTCCTTACAGCTCTCGTATTGCCCGAATGGCTTCAGATGAACCACCAGTCCCGAGCAGCCGGGACAAATCACACCGAGGGCCTCCACGTCCTTGCACAGGTAGAGGGCAAATCTTCCCCGGGGCTTGAGCCGAATCCCTGTATCCATAATCGAAGCAGCGAATTAAGTCATTTTCAGGGTTGTAGAAGCTGGAACCCATGATGCATGAGACGACATGCTGACCATCTGCTGCTCCATCGCGCACTGACCTTTTTGCGCCAAATTCCTGACGTGTAACTCCATACATGGTCAGACTCCTCCCATCTCCTACATCGCTCGCAAGCTTTTCTGAATAGACATGCTCACGAACTACACATTCAGGGTTCTCCTCGTGGCGCAGTTTCAAACATGGCCGACCTCCACGGAACTTCACTGGGAAATAAAAGTTCAGCTTTTGGGGGGGGTTTTCACTTCATGCCCGCAAACACATCCCGGACTAGATATATATATATCTATTTGTAGCGGGTGGTCATATTTAGGGGAAGCATCTGAGTGTTAACAGGCTCAGATGAAATAATTGCTAGGATTCATGGACCAATTTATGCCAGTGGGGAATATCAATGGTGTCCAGTTCCCTGGGGTCTATAGGTGGCGCTGTCGCCATAGGCCGGGGTTGAACCACCATTGGAGAGCTGCGCCCTTTGTGTCCTCTCGCGGCAGTAGTACAGCGGGGCGGGGAACCTGCTGTGCCTGTTGTGGGAGGGTATAAAGGGGGCAGACGTCTTCCGCTAGGGGTCCACGCCCAGGCACCTTCAGCCTGGGGGTGAGTGATGGTGGTCTCCGGGTGCCCTAGGCCCGGAGACGGAGCTGCGGTCTCGCCCCAGACACCTTTGGTCTGGGGTGAGGTACTTTCTGGAGGCCTGGGGCCCAGTACCTTCGACTGGGTCCTGCGAGGGATCGAGGGCTCCTAGGGTGTCCCCCGGTGTGGACGCCTGAATCTAGGACAGGGAGGCCAGGGAGGTAACCCTATCCGAAGACCTGGTGCAGCATTCGCTGGTGACGGGGGGCCTCTGGTGACTGTCCGGATGGATGTCCTTTCCCTGACGGGGGCCATCGCTTCTAGAAGGTAGTTCAAGTTCTCACGGTCTGTGGCAGCGACTGTGTGTCAAGCCTGTTGGTGTTATACAGAACAGGAGAAAACCAAGTTCAAGCTTCCTTCCCCACCTCGTCTGAACTGTATGTGTTACAACCTGTCTACTTTCACAGAGACTGTTTATTGCTACGAATAAATAAGTGTTGGACTTTCAGTGGTGTGGACAGTAACTTACTGGGAGCTAAGGGTCCCACCTCCCACCTGCGTGGACGCTGGGAAATCATTCTCAAGAGAAGGTTTGGCTCTGGATGGAAACACAGACCCGAAGGTATGGTTTGATTAGCTCCATCTTTGCATACAGTATGGTGTGAGCTGGTGGTGTGCCACACTCTCCTCCCTGGTCCCCTAGACGAGACCCAAGTGCCAGAAGAGAGAAGGGAGGAAAGGGTGAGGTTGCTACATGTGGAGTTTGAACTTTGCTGCCCAGAGGAGTTCCGAGGAGGTCGGCCATATTGGCCATTGCGCCACGAGGCACACCCTGACTGCACAGTTCGTGGGCATGACCAGGAGGAAGCCCGCGAACCAGTGCAGAAGATGGGAGGAGTCTGGCCATGTGAGGAGTTGCACGTAGGGACTTTGGCGCGAAGTGTGCAGTGCGCGTTGGAGCAGCAAACAGTCAGTATGTTCACTACTAATACCTCATGGGCTCCGGTTCCTACTTCTACAACCACGAGGATGACGTCGTTTGCTGCTTCGCTGATGGATACGGGGGTCAGGCTCAAGCCCCGTGGGCGATTCGCCCTGTACGTATGTAAGGACATTGAGGCTCTCGGTGTGATTTGTCCCGGGTGTTCGGGACTGGTGGTTCATCTGAAGCCATTCGGGCGATGCAAGGCCTATAAAGAGTTCATTTTCGAGGTGGAGCAACCCACAGAAAGGCCTCAGGCCTTCCACCTCAACTGTATTACGGGCACCACCACTCTTGAGGGAGAAGTCAGAGCTTGTACAGCCACCCCTACGAGCACTGTAGAGACTTTGGAGAAAGTCGCGAGCAAAAGTTTGGAGAGAGAAAAATCTGAAGATGCTGCTTCGGTCACCTCGGAGTCCCTATTCCCACCGCCAAAGAGGAAGATTGGTCTTGTCAAGGCTTCCTGCGGCCGTGATGGAGCTACGCCCCAGCGCTTGCCTGGCTCGGATGGATCCCAAGGGAAAAGTCCCAGACATCCTTGCTCAAGTATAGGCCGAGGTAAGCCGGGGAGCGGGACTTGGTGTTTGGTTGGAGGTGTCGGGGAGCCCATCGGAGGGGGTGACTCCACATCCACACGGAGTTACAGGCCTGCGGAGGAATGTGACACCTCCGACCTGGAGTTGATCTCCGATGCGGGAGACGACGCAGAAATTGATGAGCTTTTTGAACGGAAGGGCTGGGACAAGATCCCCCTGTCCTTGTCCCGTGTGAGAAAGGACCCACCTATGTTCACTGGGGATAGTACACCCCGGGTGGAGGCCTCGGTGCTTGAGGAGGTCCCCTGCCTGCCCTTCCGCCCTCGGAGTTGCCTACGCTTGCTGCTGCGGTGGAGCGAGTGCCGTTGCGGGCCCCTATGCCCGACTTTGAGGTGGTGAAGGCGCCTCGGCATCCGGATGCTCTTGTCCTGCCTGGTGAGGGAGACTGCACTACAATGCCACCTTTGTCCCGGCTACAGAGACTTTTCGGCCAGAAGGTCGCCAGCGAATATGGGTGGGAGTACCCGTACTTGCCAAAATAACTTTTGTATGAAGTGGAGGCCTGCAGGCAGCGGTGGTACGATGATTTCATCTGGACTCACATTAATGTACCTCAGGGCCGCAGATACTTTTCCTGTTCTCCTACAGCCTCAAAAAGATTTAAGGACTGTAAAGCTGCATGGATGCTGGGTCGGCACATTCACGCAGATAGGGTAGTCATTTGCCGAAAGGAGGGGGATGATGTTGAATACCATATGGAGACTTTCGACAAATATTTGAAACCCCTGATACTGCCGCACCCAAGGTTTTAACTGTAGGAGAATAGACTCCTGTGTTTTGTTGCTGAACATTCCAGGGTGCCTTTGCCAGAGCTCAGGGACTCTGTCACTCGAAAAGGGAGGCCTACTTTTGGAAGGATTGGGAGCAGTTTTGTGTTTTCTTTCTCCCTTTCTTTCTCCACCACAAGGATACTGAGACTTTGGAGTGTAGTTGAGTCAGGGCCAAGGTACAGATGAAGAGGTTCCTGATCAAGAAAAATAGTTTTATATCGCGACACTGCCACTCGGTGGGGGTTTTGTGCAACGATGGTCACACACACACCACACATCATTTTTTGGAAGGAAGGGGTTTTCTCTAGGGTGAGCCTGTTCATTCCAAATCACATACTGTGTTAGATAATGTGTTATTTTCCCCTCTGCAGGAGAACGTCAATCAAGTCTGCTGAGAATGGGGCGGATCTTAGTCAGTGATGTGGGAGGGGGGAAATATATATTTTTTCTCTCCTTAGAAAAAAAAAAGTTTATACTGTTATGCAATTGAATGGTTTATCTCTGTGTATGTTCTTTGTTGTTTTTTTCCCTTTCCCTTTTTGGTTCAGGCACACAAATTGTTTTTTTTAAATTGTCATATTTTTCTTCTTTTTGGTTAGTTTGTCTCTAGATTAGATTTATGCTGACTCTGATTTAGAGGGCATAAATTGGTTTCAGACACTGGGGCCCAGTGTCAAATAACTGGGGGGGATGTGTAGAGGGTGGTCATATTTAGGGGAAGCATCTGAGTGTTAACAGGCTCAGATGAAATAATTGCTAGGATTCATGGACCAATTTATGCCAGTGGGGAATATCAATGGTGTCCAGTTCCCTGGGGTCTATAGGTGGCGCTGTGTGCCCTTTGTGTCCTCTCGCAGCAGTAGTACAGCGGGGCGGGGAACCTGCTGTGCCTGTTGTGGTAGGGTATAAAGGGGGCAGACGTCTTCTGCTGGGGGTCCACGCCCAGGCACCTTCAGCCTGGGGGTGAGTGATGGTGGTCTCCGGGTGCCCTAGGCCCAGACACGGAGCTGCGGTCTCGCCCCAGACACCTTTGGTCTGGGGTGAGGTACTTTCTGGAGGTCTGGGGCCCAGTACCTTCGACTGGGTCCCGCGAGGGATCGAGGGCTCCTAGGGTGTCCCCCGGTGTGGAAGCCCGAATCTAGGACAGGGAGGCCAGGGAGGTAACCCTATCCGAAGACCTGGTGCAGCATTCGCTGGTGACGGGGGGCCTCTGGTGACTGTCCGGATGGATGTCCTTTCCCTGACAGGGACCATCGCTTCTAGAAGGTAGTTCAAGTTCTCACGGTCGGTGGCAGCGACTGTGTGTCAAGCCTGTTGGTGTTATACAGAACAGGAGAAAACCAAGTTCAAGTTTGTGCCTGGACCTTCCTTCCCCACCTCGTCTGAACTGTATGTGTTACAACCTGTCTGCTCTCACAGAGACTGTTTATTGCTACGAATAAATAAGTGTTGGACTTTCAGTGGTGTGGACAGTAACTTACTGGGAGCTAAGGGTCCCACCGCCCACCTGTGTGGACGGTGGGAAATCATTCTTAAGAGAAGGTGTGGCTCTGGATGGAAACACAGACCCGAAGGTATGGTTTGATTAGCTCCATCTTTGCATACAGTATGGTGTGAGCTGGTGGTGTGCCACACTCTCCTCCCTGGTCCCCTAGACGAGAGCCAAGTGCCAGAAGAGAGAAGGGAGGAAAGGGTGAGGTCGCTACATATTCATTCTAGTTTATGTGGTAAACAAATATGATTGATGAACCTTTCTTTAGAATGAGGTTATGATTGTCTATTACTTGGATGAATCGGGATTGACAAGTTCCGAAGCCAGTAATGGCCTAATTCTAATTAGCTTAAGGTGTACTGTATGCCTCAAGCTATTTTTGTTCTAATTTTGGAATTAAGTATCTGTCTACTCCCACAGGTCACTTAGGTTGCATATAAATCTGTGGAAACTATAACTGTATGTAAATACATGCTCTGAACCTAATTTAGCTTCCTTGTTAGTCCCACCTTTCTAAAATCCTAAATACTACAGAAGTTGGTAGAATTAAGCTGCAGAGGGTCAGCACGCAGACAAGGAACCAAGATCTGCTACATCAAACAAAATACTAAAATGCCTGCAATATTACGTTGAAAGCAAATAACAACAAGATCAATCTTTTTGGTAGCAGTGATAAATGTGGATGAGATACGAAATCTGTCCCAAAAACTATGCCAAATTAATTAGTCACCCCCCATCACTCTATTCGAATCTGAAGTAAAGTTTCGCTTTTTTCATACTTTCAAGAATCGCAATCACGATGTAGCTTAAGCAAAACTTACTTTCACTTTAAATGGTTTGTTTGGGCCAAGCTGTACAAATGAACTATTTCCTTTACTAATTGCTGTGACTGCTGACAGTGCTGTATTAACTGGATGTAGCACTACTATCTGCTACATACACAATACAGCGTTATGTTCTGGCAGTGGTACAGGGGCTTCCCCTCTGCTGTTAGAACAAAATCAAGAAACACAGGGCTTCCTCCGGCTGGTGAAGAAGTAGGTGGATGACATCATAATTTCTACCTCAACCAATCAGAGGAAGCTTTGTATTTATTGATAAAATTATAAAGTTTCCTGTGAATGGCTGAGCAGTGCTCAGTCTGACTTGATTTTGTTCCAGCAGTAGAAAGGAAGTCCCCGTACCATTGTTAGAACACAGTGCTGTATGTAGCTGATGATATATACAGTTTATACACTAGCAGCCTAAGCGGCAATTAGAAAAATAAATACGGTAGTTTTCTTGGGCCAGTTTGGCCTAAACAAACTATTTAAAGTAAACCTGGAGTTCGGATTTACATTATTATACTTTTACAGGCTTACTAATTAAAATGTATATTTATTATTCAGCTTTACTTTCATTATGTTCAGAGCTCAGTTATCTCACAGTGATCTACGCACTAAAAAAACATTTTAATGTCATCAGGGCAGCAACTACTGGACTCCAGGTGACCACTGACTCAAGCTGAAGCGCTAGAGTCAGAGAAAGTAAATAAAGCTGAATAGGGAGACACATATTCATCTGCAATATTAATATAACAATCTGCATATTTAAAGGAGAAGCATGTTTTTTTAGGAATCATACTTAGCTAGATGGATGCAGCTTTGGTCTGATTCTGCATTAGTCCCCTGCACCGCTAATTGGTCAGGTCTCAGTCATGGGCGTCCGCTCCATAGGGCAAGGGGGGTCAATTGCCCCCCCCCCTGGAGACACACTATATTTATATGGACATGGAGTGAAGCGGAATTATCCTCAAGAGCTATTTCACACTGCCAGCTGGCCACATTATTGGTAAAGCGCCGCTAGTTTTAGCTGTGCTTTACCATTGTTTTAGTGGTGCTATTCGGCCGCTAGAGGGGGGGGGATTTTAAAAAAAATAGAAATTGCTAATCAGACAACGGCAGCTTGATCCTTCTATTAAGCTTTTGCATCAGGTCTCTCAAACCTTTGCATGCCTGCGCTTTATGTCATAATGACTAAGCCCCTCCCCTTCATGACATTGTCAAAAAGGGACCGAGCATGGATGACCTTAAAATGATGCCCCCCCCCTGAAAAAAGTTCAGCGGATGCCCATGGTCTCAGTGCTCCGTGAAGAGAAAGCTGATGACCATCGGTCACCTGCTCTCTGCTCTGCCCCCCTCCGCACTCACTGAAGTGTTGGACTGCGGACTGTGGCGGGAATGGGAGCTGCTGGCTCAGACTCTCAGCAACTGTGATCCACAGGAGAAGTACAGCCGAACAAGTTTTGGCTGTACTTCTCCTTTAAGAGCCCTTAAAAGTGATTATTTAGAGCTGAACACCAGGTACTAATTTTTTGGCATAGCTACCTAGACTGAACTCGGGCCGATGTATATACTGTATACATGGGGTCATACCTGTGGGGTCTCAGTGGAAACTGGAAATCACTATAGTAGTGTAGCGGGGTCTTTAAATTTAGTTGGGATACACCTGGGTGGTAGTATGACCCTTCCCCTTGAGCAGGTCGTGGCACAAACAGGGTTAAAATTTCTTAGGGATAGCCTCTGGGGCCAGGCTTGTGTCACCACTCCATGGGAGACATGGGTTTGCACCAGACGCTGGGGACCAGCGTCAAATCACAGGGGGAAGTATGTAGCGAGGTCTTTAAATTTAGTTGGGATACACCTGGGTGGTAGTATGACCCAGGTGTGCAATTGTGAGAGGTTTTGGACCCCTTTGTATTCGTGGAGGATTGGGTGGTGTATTATTCTCCTTGGCCTGTGGGTGGCGGGGTTCCCGCAGGCTCAAGGTAGAATCACTGCCACAGTGCTACCCTTTTTGTCCCTTTCCGGAGACGGTACGGCGAGGGCGGGGAACCTGCCATGGGGTGGATGGGAGGAGATAAAAGGGAGAGACGCCCTCGCCACAAGGTCTTCGAGGATCTTCTCTTCACGCACCCAGGCACCTTAGGCCTGGGTGCGGGCGGTTCGGAGTTCCGGCCAAGGCGCCCTAGGCCTGATCGGAATGGAGTTGGAGTCCATCCAAGGCACCTTCAGCCCTGGGGTGAGGTACTAGATCGTAGGCCTGGGGCCCAGTAACTTCGACTGGGTTCCGCAAGGGCGAAGTGATCCGAGGGTCCCCGAGGTGGACGGGACCCGCATCTGAGGTGAGGAGGCCGGGGAGGTCACCTGTCCGGAGAGTCCGGAGCAGCATCAATCCGGTGACGGATGGGCCTCCGGTAACTCCCTTAGAGGGACATCTTCCCCTGATAGGGGCCACAGCGCAGCGAAGGTACTCCTAAATACGTTCTCTTGAGTTGCTGGTAGAGACTCACAAGTTCCATGTTCTGTGCTAATCAAGGCTATGACAACCGCTGGTGAAATCACAGTGGTTTAGATTGAAATCAGGATAGTGCCTCGACTTGCTCATCCCACCGTATCAGGCTGTTAAAATGTTCCAACCAGTTGGCTACAGAAGCACTGTTTATTGTGGAGCTTACAATAAAGCAAGAGTTGGACTGTGATCGGTGTGTGGACTCTGTTTAATGGGAGCAAAGGAGGGTGCCAGCATAGCGGGACTGAGTTTCATAACTAAAGCACATTGGCCCGAGGAAGATACTGATACTGGCCTTCACCTCACCCACAGCCATGGGGAGGACATGGGCCGTAGCGCATCTCACCCTGTCGTGTGACATACCCCTAGACAAAAGAGATGGGGTGAGGTCGCTACAGTAGTCTTTGCTACTACAGTGATCGATACTGTCTTCTGGGTCTCATGACCAAACCAAGGGTGTCTCCTTATCACCTGGCTAGTTAAAGGAGACACCCACAGACAGGAAGGAGGGGACAGCAGAGGAAAGGGACATATTTAAGGACAAGGACTATACACGATAGGTGAGTCTGGACCTCCTCTTCTAAAATTAAAAAAGAGAGTTTACTATGGATTTAAGTAACAGAAAATTGTGTCAACCGATTGGCTGTGCTGTGTGATGTAGAGGTGTGTGAATCTCAGGACTGAATGGGCGTAAATGCAAATAATTTGGAAGGTAAAACCCGGTATTTTACATTCATTATATTGTAGGGGAGTCTGTTTAAATGAGTAGTCACTCCATTTCCAAAGTTTTATAGTGAGAAGAAATATTGTGTGTGGTTTAATAATTTTTTTCCTTTGTGACCCTTCGTGCATCTATTCATGGCCATGCCTCTTTGATCATTTTCAAAGCAGAGGTTCAAGTTAAAATTTTTAAAATTTAAAATGGGCTCTACCCATCCATTAAACATCCATTTAGCATAAAAAATTATAACTGACTAAGTCTTTCCAGGTCTGATATAAAGAGTGTCTCAATCTTTCTTTCTGCTTATTAAGTCCTCCTTTAGAGTATGTTGTAAATACATAAAGATAAGACGGGTTTGCAATTTAATTCTTTCCTGTTAAGCAATGGAAAAATGGTCTTGAACTATACTATATGTCTATTAAAGGTAACAATTATCTGTAGGTGTGTACATTAAGGTGTTTTCACTTTTTCCAACTCTTGGAACATGCACTTCCCACTCCCAAGAGTCACAGAGTTTGTTTATAGTCACGTAGAACACATGGCCATTGTAATTCATAGACCAGACAAACCTCAGATAATGTGCATTTGTATATCCCTAATGCCACATACACACGATCCAAAATTCCGACAAGAAAACCGTGGATTTTTTTCCAACGGAATCTTGGCTCAAACTTGTGTTGCATACATATTCCAACCGTCAAGAACGCGGTGACGTACAAAACTACAACGAGCCGAGAAAAATTAAGTTCAATGCTTCCAAGCATGCGTCGACTTGATTCCGAGCATGCGTGTTTTTTGTGCGTCGGAATTGCATACAGACGATCGGAATTTCCGACAAGAACTTTTCTTGTTGGAAAAATTGAGAACCAGCTCTCAAATTTTTGCTGTCGGAAATTCCGACAGAAAAAGTCTGATGGAGCCTACACACGGTCGGAATTTCCGACCAAAAGCTCACATCAAACTTTTCTTGTCCGAAATTGTGTACGCGGCATAAGAGTTTTAATCTGGTGTGCAGTTTTAAAATGTATTTTTTTTTTGGGGATAGAGTAGGAAAGGGTTAGAACCCCTGTCAAGACTGAATTGCTGTCTGTGTCCCCACTATAGATAGACCCATTCTCTATATTTGTTCTGCTGACCACTGTCACAGAGACTGGAAAATAAAGGGAAATCCAAAATTTTTGCGATGTTACCAGAACAGAAAAAGAGAGGAAATCTTAAAAGTAAAGTATTACTGCACTTTCTACCAGGCAGACATCTTTTGCAATAACCAGTGCTGTGTCAGCACATTATGGAACCTAAAGGAAATTACTGAAACGTTGTCTAAGCCCCGTTCACACCAGGTGTGGCTTCAAAGTGGTGCAATTTGATCCGAACGTACCTTTAGTGTGACTTCAATGCCATTTATGACCATTTCAATGTACTGCGACTTTACGTCCAATCAAAAAAAGTACAGTGTGTGACATAATTCCAAAAATAAGAAGAAAAACTGCATGCCCCCCCCCCCCCACAATCCATACCAAGCCCTGGTATGGATTTTAAGGGGAACCCCACACCAAAACTTAAAAAAAAAATGACATTGAGCCCCCTCAAATTCCATACAAGACCCTTGCAGTCTGGCAGGCCAGGGAATGGGGGGACAAGTGAGTGCCCCCCCTCCACATGGAGGGGTGCTTTGTGGTAGGGGGGCTCTGCCTCCCCAAAGCACCTTGTCCCCATGTTCATGAGGACAAGGGCCTCTTCCCCATCAACCTGGCCTGGTACTGTAGTTGTGCGGGTGACTTATGGGAATCAGGGGCCCCCAGATCCTGCCCCCCCCCCCCCTGGTGAATGATTATGAGGTACATTGTACCCTTACTGTTTCACCAAAAAAGTGTAAAAAGTAAATAAAAACTCAGCAACAGTTTTTGACGAGTACTTTATTAAAAAATTTAAACAAAAATGCCAATCGGTGTAGATCCATCATCAATTACAAAAGCAAAGGAGTTTTGCACTAGACGAAGGCTCATGTACAAAAAGAGAGGAGGCATGTGGAGGTGTGTGGCCCTGGCATTTAAGAGACCCATCCAGACGCTGCTGAGAGAGATACTAGCAAGGGGCATCTGAAATAAGAATCCTGCCCCTTTAAAAAAAATACTTTCCCTCCTCTGTATAGTCGCCCCTTATACCTTGTTACAAATATATCATCAGTTCGGTGTTGTGTGCATGATGTAAGCTAACCAGTACTAGGAGTACCCCTTCTGTATCTGCATATTATTACCATTAGGGCTTATTTACATTTGTGTCACCCTCTGAAGAGTGATCCACAGCAAATTGTTTTCAGAAGGCATTTGACAAGCAGCTGGGAGGAATTATGTCAGAACAAGGCCCTATTCACTTACTGTAAATGGATCCAGTTCATTGGTGGCACTGGGGTGTAATTTTTCCTGCGGCATATGTACAACCACCCCTGGCCACAGTGTTAGATTAACTAATTGCCGACCAGCCGCCGCAGTTGCACTGTGGCAGGTTGGAACGGCTGCACGAACCGCCATCATTGTACGTCGGCCGCTTTAAGAACTAAACTGATGAAGAAATTTTATTTTTATTTTTTATTTGGGTATATTTATTATAGCAAAAAGTAAAAAATATCGTTTTTTTTTTTCAAAATTGTCGCTCTTTTTTTGTTTATAGCGCAGAAAAAAAAAAAAAACGCAGAGGTGATCAAATACCACCAAAAGAAAGCTCTATTTGTGGGGGAAAAAAAAGACATCAATTTTGTTTGGGTACAACGTCGCATTAACGAGCAATTGTCAGTTAGAGCGACGCAGTGCTGTTTCGCAAAAAATGGCCTGGTCATGAAGGGAGAAAATCCTTCTGGTCCTTAAAGCGGAGTTCCACCCAAAAATTGAACTTCTGCTTTTTCGGAATCCCCCCCCCCTGGTGTCACAATTGGCACCTTTCAGGGGGGAGGAGGGAGCAGATACCTGTGTAATACAGGTATTTGCTCCCACTTCTGGGCATAGATCACTGCGGTGATTGCGGTGACCTACGCCAAGTCCGGCTGCCACTCCCCACCCCCCGCTCTCTGTCTTCTGGGAGACACACAGGTCCCAGAAGACAGCAGGGACCAGTAGGATCATGCAGCGTGACTCGCGCATGCGCAGTAGGGAACCAGGAAGTGAAGCCGCAAGGCTTCACTTCCTGATTCCCTTACCGAAGATAGCGGCAGCAGCACCCGAGAGCTGACGGACAGATCGGCTTTGGCTGCCGACATCGCGGGCGCCCTGGACAGGTAAGTCTCCATATATTAAAGTCAGCAGCTGCAGTATTTGTAGCTGCTGACTATTAATCTTTTTTTTTTCGGCGGAACTCCCCTTTAAGTGGTTAAGGGGGCAGCTTAGCTGCCTGTTTATACCACTACCTGGCCACAAGTATAAACTAGAACTTATTGTCATAAGACATGTAAGATGCCAAGGTTTCACTGCAGCATTTCCTCACATATGTGTGAGTGTGTGTGTGTGGGGGGGGGGGGGAGGGGGGGTTGAGGATTTGGTGTACTGGATTAAATAGCACTGTCTGGGCATGGCCTTGTCTATTTAACAGTGCATCTGGTGTCTGGGCGAGAGGCCCCCTTTTTCTAAAGCACTACAGATGAGTCAGGAGGTAGTCAAGTGTTCATATAATGCCAAATGGAGATGATACAAGTCTATGGAAGGCACAAAGCTTGGCTTTCTTCTCGTTAATGAGATGTGGAATGTATACATTTAATTTATTTATTTTCCTTCATGACACTGCAAAAATAAAAATATATAACACCATCTCCATTTTATTGATAATGAACTAAAAAGAACTGGCATAAACATTGCTTTAAAAGAAGTGAGCAACTAAGCAAATTCCAAGCTAATCCTATTAATTACAGAATCACAATTATCCTGATTAGCTTTTTTCTCTGTGATGATTGTGCTTGTTATAGGGATGCATATGTGACTGGTTTTGCGGATTTTTTTTTCACTTCTACAGGGGATTGACTTCAGAGGTTTGTCAATAATTCAGCAGTTTCATGTTCTCGGTCTATTGTCAATGATTACATATTAGCATGCCTGCATTCAGGTGTTCCCGTCATCCAGCATTGATGTATGACTTAGAGGACAGAGGAGAATTTTATCTCTAGGGAATTAAATCTCATAGACTAACAAGAAAGTACTTAAAGGTTAAGTTCACCTTGTCCAGAGAATAGCCTATGCAGTCAAGGGGCCCTTGTAGGAATCAAAAACGGTGCAGCTTTGCAAAATGTTAAAGAATAATTCCAGGTATGGTATCATTTTACATAGTTAAACAAAAATTGCCGCTCTAGGCAGGTATAGCTTGGTAAGGTCTTTCTCTCAGAGACCGAGGGTGCCGGCAATGCACATGGCAGTAGAAGCAAAATAGGTGAGGACAGCCGCACTCCAATCTGACGTAGTTTTATTAAAATGAAACAGGCACTACAAATAACAGCATGAACCTAGGACAGCTGACGTGTTTCACACTCTATTCAGTGTGAATATGAGTAAACACTGAATAGAGTGTGAAACGCGTCAGTGTCCTAGGTTCATGCTGTTATTTGTAGTGCCTGTTTCCTTTTAATAAAACTACGTCGGACTGGAGTGCGGCTTTCCTCGTCTATTTTATTTTACATAGTTACATTGAAATTTATACCATACCCGGAAGCTGGAAATCACTAAAGAAGACACCGCTATTTCTGTAATCTCCACTTGCTTCTGGGCCCCGCTCTGAGTGGCTGCACTCCTGCTTACTGAACACAGGAGGTCAGCCGCTTGGTAAAGGGCACCATTTGCTTTACATTTTCTGAATGTAACAAAGTCCTCTCTGATTGCACAAGGCAAAGAGGTGGGGTGGTGACATTACAATTTCAACCTCATCCAATCAGAGAACGCTTTGCAGTCATCCAGAGAACGCAAAGCATTCTCTGAATAGCACCTGTGCTGAGTGTCTGACCTCCTATGTTTACAATGCATCAGACCATCCACACAGCACAGCGCCAGTGATCTCCAGAAGCAAGTGGAGATCATTGAAGTAGTGATGTCTTCTACATGGTTTGAAGTTTCCGCGAGCATTAACCAAGCATGGTATATTATTATATACATATACTAGGTATGTCCGACTAGGGGTATAACACCCACAAGATTAGCACCTCATCTCAAGTAGTGAATTATGTGGGAAGGAAAAAGGGGATTTTTATAGTGCTTTCAGATAATAATGAGAACCATATATTTAAAAATTATATAAATTTAAACAGAGCAAAGCCGGTTTAGTCAAAGGTGCTCAGTATTTCATCATGGCGGTGGTCATAAGGCAAGTGTCCAGCTTAAACAGAGGTTTCATATTCGTATATTATCCCGACATGTTTCGCCTAGCAGCTTCATCAGGGGGTTATACGAATTAGTCAAAGAGTGCATAAGACTGTACAAAAATACAAAAAACACAATAAATACAAAGTATCTGAAAAACACATATATGTATTATTATATATCAGAGGTATACATATACACATCATTAGCCAATGCCTACCCCAAAGGGAGGAGAGCTTACCACACCAAGCTTCCCGGAAGTGGCCACTGCCAGAGGTGGGGTCAACCGACCTAAGAAAAAGTTACAATGGTCCAAGTTGGAGCAATGTAACTTTGTATAATAAAGCCATGCCTGGAATTATTATTTTATTAATTTTATTGTTGTACCTGTGGGTCATGTGGCCCTCCTAGTGGCCTGGCCAAATCTTCTCAGTCTACAGTCCCAATCTAGGATGTGAAATGATCTATTGGGTGCTCACTCTCAGCATTACAGACGTGAAAAAACAATGGTTTTCATGTTCTAGCAATAAGATAGGACGTTGGGATTGCTAACTGGGAGTTTTTCTGTTATGTTTGTGTTGTTGCCAATTTTGGCACTGGAGAGCTGCGTGGCCATTCACAAAAATGCAAGCCAATGACAACCCACTCCCGCTACCACATTTGACTAGACAAGTGTATTAGCTGCTTGCCATGGGTTGTTGTGGGCTTGTGTTTTTGTGGATGACGAGCTACACTTGAGTAAAAAAAGAGTAAAATCTTTGTAATGTATTCAGCATTATAGGCAAATTTATATCATTTACATACATAATGAATGGGCTTACAATATTTTGGTGCCATCATTAACAAACAATTAATTAGGCATCAACATACAGACAGCGTATACTGTATATCTGCCTATATGGTGCCAAGTAGTTAATATGGATGAGCTTCAAATCATTTGAATAACATATTGTAACAACTACTTCTTGTAATCTGTCTCTCCTGCCCCCTCTCTGACATTGAGTGTCTCTTCTTTAAACAATCTTTCTCCCCAATCTCTGCTCTCCCTTTCATAAATGAAATGACTATCATTGTGTAGCCAGCTTTAAAATGCTATGGGGTCAATAAATGGATCTTATTCATGACATAAGTGATTAATGTTTTTCTTAAACATCGTTATCTGTGTATAACCTTTGTAACATGTGAACAGCTAAGACAAAGTATTTTTGGAGGTAATACTTATGCATGGTTCATGCATATCAGTGTACACAAGAAAACAAGTGGATATGCTTGGTCAGATTGGTAGGAAAATGTAACAAACACTCCTCTGGAACACTTGTCCAATCATGAGATAAGCCACAAGTCACATGACAAAGGGGTGCAGCAGGTTCAAGGACAGGCAGAGGTACTCCAGCTCATAGTTCCAAAGGAGCATGGGTGTCCGCTCCATAGGGTCGTTTGCCCCCCCCCTGGAATCGAGAAGGTGTTGGCCAAATTGACAGTGTTCTACACCCTCCGTCGCCCTTACACCCACTTCCAGCCCCGCTGGACCTGCTGAAGGTGAGAAGGAAGGAGAGTCGGGCTGTGTGTGTGGTATGGAGGGAGGAGGAGATGTCCTACAACACGTGTGTGTGTGTGTGTGTGTGTGTGACTGCAGAGACATGACGTCATAGGACACATCATACATATGGTCAGTGTGGTCAGTGTGCAGTGTAGTAGCCAGTGTGTAGTGTGTGTAGTTTCCAGAGGTGCAGGGTGCTGCTGTGTAATGTAAAGGGGTGCAGGGTGCTGTGTAATGTAAAGGGGTCCAGTGATGCAGGGTGCTGTGTAATGTAAAGGGGTGCAGGGTGCTGTGTAATGTAAAGGGGTCCAGTGATGCAGGATGCTGTGTAATGTAAAGGGGTCCAGTGATGCAGGGTGCTGTGTCATGTAAAGGGGTCCATTGATGCAGGGTGCTGTGTAATGTAAAGAGGAAGGGGTCCAGAGCTGTGGGGTGCTGTGTAATGTAAAGCGGTCCAGAGGTGCAGTTGTGGAGAGGGGGTACACAGTAGTGACAAAGAGATATTTAAAGATGCAGGGGGCACAGTGGGGTGTTTTTACATTTTAACGTGGGGGGGCGCATTTAACCCCCGCTAGTGGGCGAAGAAAGGGTAAAATGTGACTGTGTATCGCCGCTGCTGAAGCGCCCCCCCACTGAAAACATTTCAGCGGACGCCCATGCAAAGGACATATCTATCTGTATGTGAGTATATATTAACTGTTATCAGAGACTGCAGGTCAGTGCAGATTTTATACATTTTTCTGTTTCTTGAAAGTGCCAAATGGACACAATTTTCAGAGGTTGCACAATCACAATTTTGAGATATGTGGACTATAGTTACAGACCAGAGAATATTTCACATAGTAGGTCATTAGTTGGGTGGATGTTTTTTTGGTATCCATCTTCCAGCTTTTGTGCATAATAAATTGTCATAGAGAGGGTTAAAGAATAGTAAATTGGCTCCTTTCTTCACTACTGCTTCTAATAACCACTTGAAGACCAAGCCTTTTCTGGCACTTTTTGTTTAACCACTTTCCGACTAGCCACCGCAGTTTTACTGCGGCAGCATGGCTCGGCTGGGCGAAACAACGTTATGTTACGTCGCTTCCCCCTGTGGCCACTAGGGGCGCACGCGCGCCCCCGGAGGCACACGCAAGGTGCTCACCCCTGAAGCCGATGCAAGTGCCCGGCGGGCGCGATGACCGCCGGGCACCCGCGATCGCTCGTGACACAGCGAGAACCGGGAGCTGTGTGTGTAAGCACACAGCTCCCGGTTCTCTTAGGGGAGAAATGACTGATCGTCTGTTCATACAATGTATGAACAGCGATCTGCCATTTCCCATAATAAGTCCCATCCCCCCTTCAGTTAAAACATGCACAGGGAACACAATTAACCCCTTGATCGCCCCCTAGTGTTAACCCCTTCTCTGCCAGTGACAATTTTACAGTAATCAGTGCATTTTTATAGCACTGATCGCTGTATAAATAGCAGTGGTCCCAAAAATGTGTCAAAAGTGTCCGATGTGTCCGCCATAATGTCGCAGTCCCGATAAAAGTCGCAGATCGCCGCCATTACTAGTAAAAAAAAGCGTAATTGTCAGTTAAAGCGACACAGTGCCAAATTGTAAAAAGTGCTCTGGTCAGGAAGGGGGTAAAATCAGTATTATTTTTGCTAGAACATGACTTATAACCCAAAACATTATATATATATATATATATATATATTTTTAAGCAGAGACCCTGGGGAATAAATGGCGATCGTTGCAATTTTTTATATCACATGCTATTTGCGCAGTGGTTTTTGGAACAAAATTTTTTGGGCATAAATACACTTTAATGAATTCAAATCAAAACACAATATATACCCCGTTTTTTTTTTCATTAAATATGAAAGATGATGTTACACCAAGTAGACATATACCTAACATGTCACGCTTTAAAATTTTGCACGCACATGGAATGGCGGAAACTACGGTACTTAAAAATCTCCATAGGCAAAATGTAAACATTTTTACAGGTTACTTGTTTAGAGTTACAGAGGAATTCCCAGCACTAGAATTATTTCTCCACATGTGTGGTGCGAACACAGTTTACATACGTGTACAAAACTTACGTATGCGTTCACTCCTGCGCGCGAGCACTGAGGGATGGGATTACATTTTTTAAAATGTATTTTTAATTTTTACACTGTCCCTTTTAATTTATTTATTTTTGATCACTTTTATTCCTATTACAAGGAATGTAAACATCCCTTGTAATAGTAATAAGGATGACGTGTCCTCTTGATGGAGAGATCTTGGGTCAAAAACACCCCAAATCTTTCCTTTACCTTTAAAAGCAATAGATCAGTAAAAAAAAACATTTTGATCTTTTGCTCCTAAAAAAAAAAAAGTTCACTTCTGTCCTAGACCGGATGTGACGTCATGGCGTTGCTCAGGTCCTCCAAGGTCATAGAGGCAGTCAGAGACGATATGGTCTGTGACCAGCCGGCCGCACCGTCAGATCGTTTCTCAGGTGTGGTGGCAAAAAATTGGCGTTAAAAAGGCCTGAGAAACACTGGTGCTTCTAAAAATGATCCAGCGGCTAATGAGCTGGTCAGACCGCTTTCATGAGAAAGCCAGCCGCTGGCTGAAAAGTAAATACTGGGGTTATGGTTGATAGCTTCAGTCATAATTCCGGTAAACCACTTGAATACCACAACGTATCTATACATATTGTGTTTAGCAAGTGGATAATCATGAGTGTGCACAGTATTTCATGAGCTGTTGCACTTATTATTTCTAGCGCCAGGTGCTTGTTTTCCATATATTTACGTACTTATGAACCTTCCCAGTCTAGTCAGCCTAGTGTGCTCACCTAAGGCTGCTGATTTAATCAAAAAACGTTTTACTAATATACATAAACTTTGGCTCGCCCTCTGCAACAGTCCCAGTTTCCAGTTTCTCATATGGTCCCTTGAAAAAAAAATTGCCCACTCCTGCCCTAAATGGGGCATATGCTGACCATACACATATTCCCAGATAGCAAGGATAACTTGCCACACATTTGTGGCAGTATTGAATTGTAAAGCCTCGTACGGCCTGTTTTACCGACGGTAAAACTGCGAGGAGAGCTTTTGGCCGGGAATCCCGGCCGTGTGTATGCTCCCTCGCAGTTTTCCCGACAGAAAAACGTCCAGAAAAAAACAAGTTCTCTTTTTTCCCACCAGGATTCCCGGCTGACTTTTTCCCGGCAGTTTTTGGCAGTTTTCCTATGGGGAAAACTGCGATGGAGCATACACACGGCCAGGATTCCCGACCAAAGTTTCATCATAGTTTTCCCGACGGGAAAACCTCTCGTGTGTACGGGGGAAAAGTTACCGAGCAGGTTCTCGGTTTTCCTCCCGGGATTTCCGACGGATCTTTTCCCGTCGGGAATCCCGGCAGTGTGTACTAGGCATAAGTCTGTTAACTTGCTGCACATTTTCACTGGCAAGTTGTACACTTGCAGAGTACTTGAAGCACAAATTCTAGTTGACACTTTTCCAATTTGTAGCAAATTTGCATGGCAAGTCTCTAGCAAGAGCAACGTTGCAGTAGTGAGTCTACAGCAAGAGCTCTGCAAGTCTACAGCATGTAAATTCAGCCACAGTGACCCCTGTGGTGGGATGACTATTGTACAACATGACTGAACCAGAGCTTGCAGCAGACTTGCAGAATGTTTGCAAAGAAAGTTGATCTGGAGTCATGCAATGCAGACTTGTGCAACTGAAACTGCTGTTTCTATTTTATGGTTGAGTCTAGTAATTAGCAATAATTTATGCAACATTTTTTTCCAAGTGAAACAGTTATTTAGCTGCCTGCCTGTATGTCAGTTTTAAAGAGACTCTTTTATTACATGTTCCCTTCATTCCCAATAAACAAACACTAGTGATATGAAAGTACTTTCACATACCTACAGCAGCTTCCAAAAACCTTTAATTGCAGGGGAATTACATGCCCTTCTAACAGGCGGATCTCCAGCACTTTCCTCCCATATAGCAAGTATTTGTGCTACAAGATTGAAAAGGACTTGCTAAGCTATTGCTAGACTTGCCATACTTCACATGTTTGTTGTACAACTGCAGCAAGTCCGCATTGCATGACTTCAGATCAACTTTGCAAACATTCTGCAAGTCTGCAGCAAGTTCTGGTTCAGTTATGTTGTGCAATAGTCATCCCACCACAGGGGGCACTGTGGCTGAATTTTCATGCTGAAGACTTGCAGAGCTTTTCCTGTAGACTCACCATTGCAACTTTGCTCTTGCTAGAGCCTTGCCATGCTAATTTGCTACAAATTGGAAAAGTGTCAACTAGAACTTGTGCTTCAAGTGCTCTTCAAGTGTACAACTTGCCAGTGAAAATGTGCAGCAAGTTAACAGACCTACAATTCAACACTGCCACAAATTTGTGGTAAGTTATCCTTGCTATCAGGGTTATAGTGCCAAAGCTATTTTTCCTCTTCCTGCTCATGTACATTCCTATTGGCCAGTGTGAAGGCCTGTCATAGTGAAAGGCCAATAGAAATGCGGAGGGGCATCAAGCTCTGACATTACCCAGAAGTGTGAATGTGGAAGTTTTGCCAGGTGTTTGTACTTTATCCATGCATCCATTTTTTATTTTATTTTTTGGGGGGGGGGGGGGGAGGGTGGTGTGGCTAGGGTTAATGACAGAGTTTGTTTAAAGTAGATCTATAGGGAAAACTTTGACTGTACATTTTGGATAGAGTACAGGAGGGTTTTAACCCCTGTCAGATTTGTTTTCGCCATCTGTGTCTCATTGCAGAGATTTTCATTCACTTCCTGTCCCATAGCCAAACAGGAAGTGAGAGGAAACCCCTGAAAATTAAGGGAATTCCTTGGGGACCCCCAAGTCACCAGAACAAGTGTCCCCATTGGAAGATTTCCCCTTTTCTGGGGACAACCCAAAATATGGGATTTTTTTTTCTTTTACTTTCACTTTGAAAAAAATTTCCTTAACGGGGGCTTAGACAGCAATAAAACCTGACAACCGTTCCAATCAATTTCCACTGCATTCTAAACTAAAACAAAAAGGTGCCTTTAGTTATACTTGAAGTACTCCAAAGGGTTCCCAGACTATATCCATTTGTGACAACAAAGTCTACTAGTAATACAAATGCATCTTTCCTTCGCGCTCAGGTTCCAGAAAACTAGTTGCTGCCAAACAAAAATTTAACTTAAATGGGAAATCACTTCTAGGGCAGATGAGGACAAACAGCAGATTAGATCTCGGTGAGTAATCTGCAGTCAATGTAGAACGAGAACACGTATTTTTTTTTAGAGCTTTTTTCCAATGTTTAACCTGCAGCTCTATAATAGTATCACCAAAATTCCTTTGATTCTAAGATTAAAGGGAAATGACATCTTTTCATGCTCCACTCTGCATAGACAGCTAGTGGCAGAATTTCACTTTAAACGTTTACAATTGTTATTACGATCCATTCCAGTCCAGTCACATTTGAGATCACACATTATACTGTATATGCCTTAAATGAAGGGGAAGGGTCCCCCGAAATGCTCTGACTTTCTACAAATTTTTTAATAAACCAACATTTTGGATTATTTGTCCATAAGTGGGACACGCTTATTGCTTCTTGCATATTGGTCTTTTTAAAGGGACACTATGAAAATATTTAACATAAATGTGAAGGTAATTAATAATCACTAATAATAGATAAATATTGTGTTTTACACATTCAAAATCCCTTTTTTTTTGTGTGTATTTGAAATTACATGTCTACATGGGAACGGCCATATTTGCTTATTACATAAGCCAACTCTGTCAATGTAAATGTACCACAGATGTTTGACTGAAAACATTCCACTCTCTAACAGCTGTAATTAAAGAAAAAAACAAATCTTAACAGGCATCATTTCAACATAGAAGTAATTTAAAATAATATATTTAAAGAAGACCGCTACTTTATTTTTATTTTTTAATATTCTACCCCACGTGTTAAAAAAGTTGTTGTTGTTGTCTCTATGACTTCCATCACTGCTCCCCTTCAGGGTGCCAATCAACCCACTTCCTGTAAGCCCTGGCTGTCCTGGACACCCCCCCCCCCAGGGGGTTCCTTCATTACGCTAACCTGGACCCAGTGGTAGAACTACCAGTGTCAAAAAGGTTGTACTTGCGACCGGGCACTAAAGTACCGCCACTGTGGCTGTGGCTTCATGGCAGGCTTGCTGGTTGAAGTTGAAAGCAGAGAGTGTATATTACACTCTCTCTAACACTGCCAAGACCCAGAACTGACAGCCCGCCCTCCCCCCTCTGCATGGATGGGAGAGAAGAGAGAAAAAGCTGGACCTGCTGCTCCTCTTCCTGCCCCTCTCCTCCTATGTGTGCCTGCATCCCCGCCCACACTCCAAACCCGGCAGCACTGTGCTCAGAAAGGGGATGAGTGGGTGGGAAAACCCAGCAGACAGCAACTACTGTACATGGTGGAGGAACTATGCCTGAGCCTCCTTACTGGGGTGAGTGAGCTCACCTTCCATGGTAACTGAAGTGTCCCCCCTGCTTTTTCTGTCCTGCCTCCACACTAATGTAGGAGGACGTAAGGGGTGACAGTGGGGGCTTTGGTGACCAGAGACGCCCTTACATCAGAGTTCCCCTTTACACCAGAGTCCACAGCGTTTCCCTTTACATTAGATCCCCCCTTAAATCAGGGTTCCCAGATGTAAGTAGGGGCTCTGGGAACCCTGGATTAAGGGGGGCTCTGATGTAAAGGTAATGCTGTGGACTCTGGTAAAAGCATTACCGTCTGGGGGGCAGGGGGCCCCTTCATGGTTTCTTGCATCAGGGCACTGAAGGTTCTAGTTATCCCACTGTTATATAGGTTAGCACAGTGTTTTTCAACCTTTTTTTAACCAAGGCACCCTTTAAAATCTGTCAGAATCTCAAGGCACACCAAACCAAAAATGTGGAAAAAATTGAATTGTTACTTACATCAATGGGATACTTGAGCCTGGGACGATTCACACAACTGCTCTATTCTGGCAGGAAAGGATGAGAGACAGACACGGAGCTCCTGGTCCACGGCCCTAAGTCTCTCTCTGTACTTGTTTTTGATATAGGTTAGGCTTGAAAAGCTCAGTTCACACAAGTATGTAGTAGAGAAGGGTAGTAGAATTGCCATGGCGGTACTTGAAACTACTGGGTACTCACTAGTCAATGATACCCAAAACTTATCCAAAGCCACATCTTGAAATTTTATTTTTAATGTACGATCTTCCCTGATCTATGCCTGTTGCTCTTGTGCCGCTAGTGGCAAGACTTTTGAGCTATCCAATGCACATGAACTCCAAGGGTTACGGACCCAGTCAAACTCTGCAAAAGCTTCAGATGGAAAATAGTGACTAAATCTTTCGTCAAGAATTTGTAGGTGTTCAGAGATAAGATCAGAAAGTGTGCTGCCATTTGAATGTGCATTGCACAGGGGAAACATCTCAAGGCTGCCCTGTTCTACAAAGGAGCGCCAGAGTGTCAGCTTGGATCTGAAGCCACGTAATTTGTCAGACGAGGTGAGAAGATTTTCTTCTTTACCTTGCATTTTAGCACTCAGTTCATTCAGATGTCTAAAAATGTCGGCCAGGTATGCAAGTTTCGCACACCATTGCGTGTCTTCCATTAATTCTGCATATGCAGACTTCTGTCCTATTAGAAATGTTCTAATTTCTTCTCTCAACTCGTATACTCGATCCAAGACTTTTCCCCGTGAAAGCCAGCGGACTGCGGTGTGTAACAACAAGCTATGATGCTCTGCTCCCATTTCTGCGCACAGAATTGAAAACATACGTGTCTTTAAGGGCCGCATTTTTATATAATTCACAATGTTCACTGCTCCATCCAGTACATCTGACAGTTCTGGTGGCAGGGTCTTTGCAACTAGTGCCTCCCTGTGAAGAAAGCAGTGAGTGTTTCGCACACTTGGGTTCTGAACTCTGACTCTGCTGATGAAGCCCTTGACACTACCCATCATGGCAGCAGCGCCATCAGTGCAGACACTGATACAGTTCTTCCAGCTTAATCCGCCCTGTTCAAGATACTCCGTTGTCACACGATAAATCTCCTCTCCACTTGTTTTTTCAGGTATCGGTTTGCAAAAAAAAAAGTCTCCTTGATATGGTCCTCATCTATGAATCAAACATTTGCCAAGAGCTGAGCATGCCCACTTATGTCAGTGGATTCATCAACTTGTAAGGAAAATTTCCCAGTAGATCTGATTTTTTCAAAAACCAGGTTTTCAATATCTGCAGACATGTCATTGATTCGCCTTCCAATGGTACTGTCAGATAGTGGAACTTTTGCTATTTCTTTGGCTGCTTGTGGGCCTAGCATTTTGTTGACAATAGCTGTGCATGCTGGCAAAATGACTGTTTCCGCAATTGTGTGTGGCTTCTTAGCTTTAGCTACTATCTCGGCCACTAAATAGCTAGCCTCCAGTGCTTTCTCTGACACTTTTGCACTCTTCATCATAACTTGCTCTTGTCGTTTGTGTTGACTTTTCAAACGAATGAAATATTCTGGTCCTTTGCTGGCTAGTGATGGATGATTTGTTGTCAGGTGTCTTTTAAGTTTGCTTGGAACCATTGGTTCATTTGATAAATTCATACCACATATCAGACACATAGGGAGAGGGCATGATGAAACCCCTGTACAGATGAAACCATATGACAGGTATCTATCATCATACTGTATTTTCCTTGTCTTGATGCTGGCCTCCAGGTACTTGTGGATGATGAAGTTGATGGCTCCGAATCAGAGCTGGGTACTGGAGCCTTTCTTTGCAAAAAACGATCCATGCTAGACCTTTCAGTAGTTTGTAGCCGCTGAGTTCTGTATTCTGTAATGCAGAGTACAGAGTTCAGTACGTTGTACCACACTAGGGGGTGATCGTTGCAATTTTTTATGCCACATGGTATTTGCACAGTGGTTTTGCAAACGCATTTATTTTTGTAAAAAAGTCACTTCAATTAATTAAAACAAAACACAATATATACCCCAAATTTGGGGTATACAGGTGGTCCCCTACTTACAAACATCTGACTTACAAACAGAAGGAGACAACAGGAAGTGAGAGGAAATCTACCCCTGGGAAGGGAAATTCTCTCCTGTAAGAGTTAATATGGGAGAAAGGTGTCTCCTCTGTACTGATGCTTTATCACCAATCCTTGTTTCACTAAAAACCCCAAATTTTCAAAATACAATTGTCATTGGGACAGATAGTGAGGTGAAATCTTCTGAACAGGTGCACAGACAGCAAAACAAACGCTACAGGGGTGATGATAAACCTTCCCTATGCTATCCAAATAGCTTAAAAATAGATTTTTTGGCTGATATCCAAAAAGCTTAAAAATAGATTTTTTGGCTGAAGATACACTTAAAAATGTTCCTGTTCCGACTTACAAACAGATTCAAATTAATTAACCACTTAACAACCACCTGCCGACAAATAACGTCGACAAGGTGGTTGCTTAACTCTGGGAGGACGTTATATAACGTCCTCCCAGAATCGCGCTCCCGCGCGCCCCCTGGGGCGCGCACACGGGAAACTCCGTGACCCGGCGGATCACGAATCGCGGTAAATCGCCGCTGATAGCGGCCGTTTACCACGTGATCGCTCCGTCAAATGACAGAGCAATCACTTGTAAACAGACCGGCGTCATTTGATGACGCCGGTTCCTCCCTCCCCTCTCTGTACCGATCGGTACAGTGTGAGAGGGGAGGGGGAGGGAGCGGATGGCAGCAGCAGCACTGTGGGCTGGATCTGTGACAGATCCAGCCATCCATCCATCCCTGCTCAGCCATCCCTGGTGCAATACCCTGCCAATACTCTGCAATACACCCTGCCAATACTCTGCAAAATACCCTGCCAATACTCTGCAAAATACCCTGCCAATACCCTGGTGCAATACTCTGCAATACCCTGGTGCAATACTCTGCAATACCCTGGTGCAATACTCTGCAATACCCTGCAAAATACTCTGCAATACCCTGCAAAATACTCTGCAATACCCTGCAAAATACTCTGCAATACCGTGCGCAATACTCTGCAATACCCTGCAAAATACTCTGCAATACCCTGCGCAATACCCTGCAAAATACTCTGCAATACCCTGGTGCAATACTCTGCAATACTCTGGTGCAATACTCTGCAATACTCTGGTGCAATACTCTGCAATACCCTGCGCAATACTCTGCAATACCCTGCGCAATACTCTGCAATACCCTGCGCAATATTCTGCAAAATACTCTGCAATACCCTGCACAATACTCTGCAATACCCTGCACAATACTCTGCAATACCCTGCACAATACTCTGCAATACCCTCCACAATACTCTGCAATACCCTCCACAATACTCTGCAATACCCTCCACAATACCCTGTGCAATACCCGTGCAATACCCTGCCATACACCGCAATACCCTGCCATAGTCCGCAATACTCCGCAATGCCCTGCAATACTCCGCAATGCCCAGCAATACTCCGCAATGCCCAGCAATACTCCGCAATGCCCGGCAATACTCCGCAATGCCCGGCAATACTCCGCAATGCCCGGCAATACTCTGCAATAACCACTTCCCGCCCTCCGGCCGTCATATGACGTCCTTGACTTTGTGCGGGGATATCTGAATGATGGGAGCAGCTACAGGCATCATTCAGATATTAGCTTTTTCAGCCGGCGATTCCCTACACCATAAGAACAATCATAGCGGCTGTTCCGCCACTTGATCATTCTTACGGGAGGCGAGAGGGGATGACCCCCCCCCCCGCCGCCCTCCGGTGCTTCTACCGACTCACCGCTACGATCAAAGCCAGGATTGTTGTTTTTTTTTTGTATTTTTTTCAGGCTTCCCAGCCTAGAGGTGAGATGTGGGGTCTTATTGACACCTCCCCCCCCCCCCATATCTCACTGTAAAGAGGACCTGTCATGCCATATTCCTATTACAAGGGATGTTTACGTTCCTTGTAATAGGTATAAAAGTGATCAAAAAAATGTTTAGGGCGGAAAAACATGTCAAACTAAAATAAATAAAGTAAAATGAAGAATAAAATTTTTTATTTTTTTTTAAAGCGCCCCTGTCCCCGTGAGCTCGCATACAGAAGTGAACGCATACGTAAGTCCCGCCCACATATGAAAACGGTTTTCAAACCACACATGTGAGGTATCTCTGCGAACGTTAGAGCGAGAGCAATCATTTTGGCCCTAGACCTCCTCTGTAACTCAAAACATGTAACCAGTAAAAATATTTAAAGCGTCGCCTATGGGGATTTTTTAAGTAGCGAAGTTTGGCGCCATTCCACGAGTGTGTGCAATTTTTAAGGGCAACATGTTAGGTATCTATTTACTCGGCGTAAGTTCATCTTTCACATTATGCAAAAACATTGGGCTAACTTTACTGTTTTTTTTTTTTTTTTAAGCACAAAACATTTTTTTTCCATAAAAAACGCGTTAAAAAAATTGCTGCGCAAATATCGTGCGAGATAAAAAGTTGCAACAACCACCATTATATTCTCTAAGGTCTTTGCTAAAAAAACATATATAATGTTTTGGGGTTCTATGTAATTTTCTAGCAAACAAATGATGATTTTTACATGTAGGAGAGAAATGTCAGAATTGGCCTGGGTGCTCCAGAACGCCTGAAGGTGCTCCCTGCATGTTGGGCCTCTCTATGTGGCCACGCTGTGTAAAAGTCTCACACATGTGGTATCGCCATACTCGGGAGTAATAGCAGAATGTGTTTTGGGGTGTAATTTGTGGAATGCATATGCTGTGTGTGAGAAATAACCTGCTAATATGACAATTTTGTGAAAAAAAAAAAAGAGAAAAAAAAATCTTGATTTTGCAAAGAATTGTGGGAAAAAATGACAACTTCAAAAAACTCACAATGCCTCTTTCTGAATACCTTGGAATGTCTTCTTTCCAAAAAGGGGTCATTTGGGGGGTATTTGTACTTTTCTGGCATGTTAGGGTCTCAAGAATTGAGATAGGCCGTCAGTACTTCAGGTGTGATCAATTTTCAGATATTGGCACCATAGCTTGTGGACTCTATAACTTTCACAAAGACCAAATAATATACACCAATTTGTACTTATTTTTACCAAAGATATGTAGCAGTATAAATTTTGGCCAAAATTTATGAAGAAAAAATAGTAATTTGCAAAATTTTATAACAGAAACGAAAAAAAAATCATTTTTTTACAAAATTTTCAGTCTTTTTTCTCTTATAGCGCAAAAAATAAAAAACCCAACAGTGATTAAATACCACCAAAAGAAAGCTCTATTTGTGTGAAAAAAAGGACAAAAATTTCATATGGGTACAGTGTTGTATGACTGAGTAATTGTCATTCAAAATGTGAGAGCACCGAAAGCTGAAAATTGGTCTGGTTATTAAGGGGGTTTAAGTGCCCAGTGGTCAAGTGGTTAAACAAGCCTACAGTCCCTGTCTTGTTTGTAACCCGGGGACCACCTGTAGTGTGAAATATGATGTTATGGCGGGTAAATAGATACCTAACATGTCATACTTTAAAATTGCGCACACTCGTTGAATGGTGACAAACTATGCCGGTAAAAATCTCCATAAGCAACGCTTTTAAAAACCTTTACAGGTTACATGTTTAGAGCTAAAGAGGAGGTCTAGCACTAGAATTATTGCACTCGCTCTAACGTGCCTCACATGTGTGGTGCGAATACTGTGTACATATGCGTGTGCGACTTGCGTATCCACTTGCGTAGGGATGGGGGAGTGCTTAAAAAAAAATGTTGTCTTATTTATTAAACTTTTTTTTTCTTTTCACTGTCCCTTTTACATTTTTTTTATATAATATACATGGGCTATGTGGGTTAATATTGATAATGATAACTGTATACTTCAGTACTGCAGTTTGGCCGCAGCGCAGGTGTAGGGCAGTGTACCTGCGGTTTTCATGTGGTTTCTCATAAATTTCTATTATGTAGTACATTTTTGGTACATTTTCTGAAAGCACACCAAAAATGGGACATAATAGAAGTCTGAGAAACCACATGCGCTACACCTGCGGCCAAACTGCAGTATTGAAGTATACAGTTATCATTATCAATATAAACCCACATAGCCCATGTATATTATATAAAAAAAGATGTAAAAGGGACAGTGAAAAGAAAAAAAAGTTTAATAAATAAGACAACATTTTTTTTAAGCACCTCCCCATCCCTACGCAAGTGGATACGCAAGTCGCACACGCATATGTAAACAGTATTCGCACCACACAGGTATACAGTTATCATTATCAATAATAACCCACATAGCCCATGTATAATATATTACATTTAAAAAAAAATCACCATGCCTGCAATGAAGTGAGGCAATGTGAAAGTGCCAAGTGTTATGTAGTTTCTTTTTTTTTTAAACACCATGCCTGCAGCCTGCAATAAAACTATTGCACATGTATCACATTGAAAATGGCAGGTACAAATACTGTACCCGTGTCTCTTCACTGTTCCACCTCTACTATACTCTTCTTCTTCTTCTCCTCATTGAAAAGCGCGCCAGCCAGAGTCCTCTGGCACCCGCGGCAAACACGTCACAGATAGCAGTACGTGTGCCCGACCCTCCCATAGCAACCGATGACGTATTCGGTTGGCATGACGCTTTCGGGAGGCCCGCACAGCCAGCACAGCTTCCCGAGTGCCTGTGGCAGCGGGAAGTGAGTTTTACACAGCGGATCGGCACCGCTGTAATAACTAATATAAACCAAGTGGCCAGCAGCGCTTGTGACATCAGATAGCTGCCATAGCTGACATATTGGGGGTCATTTTGCCGCGGCACACCTGAGGACTCTTCACGGCACACCAGTGTGCCGCGGCACACTGGTTGAGAAACGTTGGGTTAGCATACAGTGCCTTGAAAAAGTATTCATACCCCTTGAAATTTTCCACATGTTGTCATGGTACAACCAAAAATGTAAATGTATTTTTGGGGGAATTTATGTGATAAAAAGTGGCACATAATTTTGAAGTGGAAGGAAAATGATAAATGGTTTTCAATTTTTTTTACAAATAAATATGTGAAAAGTGTGGCGTGCATTTATATTCAGCCCCCTTTAATCTGATACCCCTAACTAAAATCTAGTGGAACCAATTGCCTTCAGAAGTCACCTAATTAGTAAATAGAGTCCACCTGTGTGTAATTTAATCTCAGTATAAATACAGCTGTTCTGTGAAGCCCTCAGAGGTTTGTTAGAGATCCTTAGTGAACAAACAGCATCATGAAGGCCAAGGAACACACCAGACAGGTCAGGGATAAAGTTGTGGAGAAGTATAAAGCAGGGTTAGGTTATAAATAAATATCCCAAGCTTTGAACATCTCACTTGGATCGGTTTAAAAGCCATAGGAAATCCGATCGTGTGTACAGGGCTTTACAGATTCTCTAAAGTAAGATATGAAAGCACATTGTCCACAAAGCACAAAGGGTGTGGCATACCCCACAACTGGGAGAAGCACAATTTCTGAAGGTATACTTTCAATACTTCAAGCATTGTTAGAAGAAAATGGGTATATAAACTAGGGAGTATACAAAGAAATGTGAGAAATCAGTTTCTGATTGCCCTATCATTAGATCTACTATCTTATTACAGTATTTCCCCAACCAGTCTTTAAGTAACCCTTTTGGGTTTGGTCAAGCCTCAGGAACTCCTACCTCAGTGGTCCTCAAACTGTGGCCTGTGACTGAATGTGGCCCTTCTTTAACCAGCCCTTGGGGCACTATTCTTCTTAGTGACACCAAAGATAGAGCACCATTCCTCCCACTGACACCTACAGTGGGGTACTTTTTCTCCCATTGACACCAATGATGGGACATTATTCCTTTCACTGACGCCAAAAATTGGACACTAATCCTCCCATTGATATCAACCACATAGCTCTATTCCTCCCACTATACTCACCTTTAACTGCACCCTCTCTGTACTGCTGTTCCACGATCGACTGCATTCCTTCCCTCTCTGTACTGCATGTTTTTTTCCTCCCTGTGACACAGTGGCTTTTTTCATCCCACTTAAACTGATATTGCAGCATTTTTTCTTGCCAGGGGCATTTGTGTTGATGGCATTGGCTTGGCATTAGTTTGAGATGTTTCTGAGATCATTAAAAATTTATTGACAGGGGCATTTGACCTGCAGTTCACCTCACTCTGACCTGCATTTGACATAAAAGTGTGTTTTTCCTTCCCACATATATAGGAATACAAAACCCACTTGAAGCAAAAAAAAAAGGCCACGGACAGAGGCCCCAACTCTGCCTACTCTGCACTCACAAGTGTGTGCAGTAGAGTTTGACTGGCTCCTAGTGTAGCCCCTTCTCCACGTCCCCTTGACCTAAAAGAGCAGTTAACATACAGGAGTGCAAGTGCAGCCCCATTGCAAGGGAAGATTTCTAGGTTTTCTGGAGTTCAGCATTATTGTTGACCAGCATTAAATGGTGTTTCTTTTACAGTGCATATGGAAAGTATTTACAGCGCTTCACTTTTTCGACATTTTGTTATGTTACAGCCTTATTCTAAAATGTATTAAATTCATTATTTTCCTCGAAACTCTACAAACAATACCCCTTAATGACAACATGAAAGAAGTTTGTTTGAAATCTTTGCAAATTTATTAAAAAGAAAAAAAATCGGAAAAAAAAAATCCCCTGTACATAAGTATTCACAGACTTTGAGCAATACTTTGGTGAAGCACCTTTGGCACCAATTACAGCCTCAAGTATTTTTGAGTATGATGCTACAAGCTCGACACACCTATTTTTGGGAAGTTTCTCCCATTCTTCTTTGCAGGACCTCTCAAGCTCCATCAGGATGGATGGGGAGCGTCCGTGCACAGCCATTTTGAGATCTCTCCAGAGATGTTCAATCGGATTCAGGTCTGGGCTCTGGCTGAGTCACTCAAGGACAATCACAGAGTTGTCCTATAGCCACTCTTTTGTTATCTTGGCTGTTTGCTTAGGGTCATTGTCCTTGTGGAAGATGTACCTTCGCCCCAGTCTGTGGTCCAGTGCACTCTGGAGCAGGTTTTCATCAAGGATGTGTCTGTACAATGCAGCATTCATCTTTCCCTCAATCCTGACTAGTCCCCCAGTCCCTGCCACTGAAAAACATCCCCACAGCATGATGCTGCCACCACCATGCGTCAATGTAGGGATGGTTTTGGCCAGGTGATGAGGGGTGCCTGGTTTCCTCCAGACACGACGCTTGCCATTCAGGCAAAAGAGTTCAATCTTTGTTTCATCAGACCAGAGATTTTTTTTCTCATGGTCTGAGAGTCTTCCAGGTACCTTTTGGCAAACTCCAGTTGGGCTGATTGGTGGAGTACTGCAGAGATGGTTGATCTTCTGGAAGGTTCTCCTCTCTCCACAGAGAAACACTGGAGCTCTGTCAGTGAGAGTGACCATCGGGTTCTTGGTCACCTCCCTGACTAAGGCCCTTCTCCCCTGATCGCTAAGTTTGGCTGGGCGGCCCACTCTAGAAAGAGTCCTAGTGGTTCCAAACTTCTTCCACTTACAAATAATGGAGGCCACTGTGCTCATTGGTACCTTCAATGCTGCAGTAATTTTTCTGTACCCTTCCCCAGATCTGTGCCTCGATACAATCCTGTCTCGGAAGTCTAAAAACAATTCCTTGGACTCCATGGCTTGGTTTGTGCCCTGACATGCACTGTTAACCCTATATAGACAGGTGTGTGCCTTTACAAATCATGTCTTATCAACTGAGTTTACCACAATTGGACTCCAATCAAGTTGTAGAAACATCTCAAGGATGATCAGTGGAAACAGGATGCACCTGAGCTCAGTTTTGAGTGTCATGGCAAAGGCTGTGAATACTTATGTACATGGGATTCTTTTTTTTTTTTTATTGTAATAAATTTGCAAAGATTTCAAACAAACATCATTCACGTTGTCATTATGTGGTATTGTTTGTAGAATTTTGAGGAAAATAATAAATGTAATACATTTTGGAAAAAGGCTGTAACATAACAAAATGTGTAAAAGGTGAAGCGCTGCGAATACTTTCCATGCTGATTTTATTTTCTTAATACATTAAACTAACTATAGAACAATAGAATTGAGATAAAAATCTTGATTCTTTTCATACAAAATATTTATGGCAGCAATAAGAATAATAGCGGAAAGTTCCATATTAGAAGCATTTGTGCAAACACCCATGGGCAGTGCTCACATACTTCAACCCACTAATTTTGCCTCAGTTCTTAAGGAAACACCTAAGGAAGGTTATGCGGTTTATTGAATTTCCATTGCAATTACTGTAGTTATACATTCAATTACTTTTCTATGCTGTGCCAACTCTAAAGGTGAAACTTGCAGGTTGTTAACCATTTAGTATCCATATACAAAAGGCATCCACTGACTACATGATCATTATATAAATTAATTCACAACGTCCAAATCATCTCTGGAAATATTCACATATGGCTGCATAGGAAGAGCACACATTCCTGTAAGAAAACCAAGACCTATAACAGACCATTTAGGAGCTCATAAGTTCATTTACATTGATGACTACATTATACAAAGGTGGCTGCTTTGTGCCTTGAAGAGGGCATTGCCGATGCGTTGTAATGACACAGCAATCTGTTGACTTTTTTCTCTTTTTTCTTTTTGTTCGACACTATTGAAATGTCACAAAATGACATTTCATTTATCTTTATTCACTGCAGTGGGTCGTGATGCGGAGTACTGTGTCGCAACACACCATGCTGAGAAAAAAATGAAAGCATGTCCTTCTTTTTTTTTTAGTACATACCATTACAGTGCACTGCTGTAAACTGAACTCCTAGAATTGCCTTGTCTATGTGTTGAGACTGACATGGGTGACTCTGTTGACTTTGGTCGATGGACCCGGATGAAAAATTCTCAGCCTGAGCAGATGCAGGCACTATTGGGTATTATAACAGCTGAAGGTGCTGCGGCTGTCTGAGTACCATAGCCTGAAGTGTTAGATTGATTGCACTGGAGCTATAGGTAGATATACTTAGGTGCTAATAATATAGTTGACAAAAATGTACTAGAGGTGTCATCTAAGAGATAAGTGGGCTGTGTTCCTGAACTGTGGACAAGTGACTGTAGACTTAAAATTTAAAGTGGTTCTAAAGCATTAAGGTTTTTCACCTTAATGCATTCTATGCATTAAATTGTTACTAAACCCAGGACCCTACATTCACTATATCTGGTCTCCCACAGTACACAGTACATGGAAGTGCAATTATTTTAGTAAATATAAACTGCTAGTATAAAGCAGTATATAGCGGTCTTATGACCTCTGTAAGTGCCTGTTTAAAGCCTGTAAGAGGAGTTTTTTTTCTACTTTGACTGTCCTATGAGGCTGCAGGACCCCTGACCCTCTGTCTGGACAGTGCTGATTGGCCCTGTGCTGATCACATGCACTCTCCCCAGGAAAAAAAACATACTCTCTAGCCATACACATTAATCTGAGCATGTGCAGAGTGTCCCTCAAGGCTCTGTACTGTCAGGAGATGGATTGGGGACTGTGGAAGAAGGGGAGGATCAGAGAAGACAGGATAAAGCAGCCTTTTTACACAATGCTCAGGATGAACCCCTTAGGTTCCACAATGAGTATAACAAGCATGCTTTACTGCATATACAGACTGTTTTTACTGTTGTGGAATTAGTAACACTTTAAGGTGAAAAACATTCTGTGCTGCAGCTCCTCCCCAGCACCCCCCTTTTTCTTACCTGAGCCGGATTCGATCCGATCCAGCGATGTGCACAAGCGCAGCAGCTCCCACCGCTGTCTCCCTCCTCATTGGACAGATTTATAGCAGCAGGAGCCATTGACTCCCGCTCCTGTCAATCAAAAGCTGTGAAACAGGAGCAGGGGGCGGGGCCAAGTCCTGCTGTCTGTGTCAATGGACGCAGCAGCCGGACTTGGGAGCGAGCATGCACGGGTGCCCCCATGGAAAGCAAATTTCCGTTGGGCACCCGCCAAACAGGAGGGTCCTGGAGCGCCGGCAGGGGACCAAAGAAAAAGAAGATTGAGGCTGCCCTGCGCAAAAGCTTTGCACAGATCAGTTAAGTATAGGCATGTTTGTTATTTTAATTGGAAAAAAAAAACATTTAAAATTAGGTTTTATTCCAAATGTTTAATACCGTATATACTCGAGTATAAGCCAAGATTTTCAGCCCTTTTTTTGGGCTGAAAGTGCCCCCCTCGGCTTATACTCGAGTCAGTGTACCTGGAAATATTGAGAGGCTGCGGGCGCCCATCATTTAAAACTCGCGGTCTCCTCCTGTCTCTTCCGTGATAGGCGGAACTCTGTCTGCTGAGAATCGTCTATCACGAACATTCTCTCATCCTCACCCATCCCAGCAAACACTGTGTTCAGTGTTCCGCCAATCACGGATGCCTTTTCATCCTCGGACAAGAGGACGTCCATGATTGGCAGAACATTGATCACACTGTCTGCTGGGAAAATGAGTCCGAGGTTACGAGAACGTCCGTGATAGGCTGAACTGTGTCAGCTGTGAAACGCCTATCACGGAAGGGACCAGGAAGAGACCGCGAGTTTTAAACAATGAATGGACACCCGCAGCCTCTCAATTTCAAGGTACAGTGACGACGGGCACATTGACAATGGGCACAGTGAGTATGGGCACAGTGAGTATGGGCACAGTGAGTATGGGCACAGTGACGACGGACACAGTTAGTATGGGCACAGTTAGTATGGGCACAATGAGGTTGCAAATGGGCATTGTTGACCCTCTGCATTCTCACCCTCAGCTTATACTCGAGTCAATACATTTTCCCAGTTTTTTGGGGTAAAATTAGGTCCTCGGCTTATACTCGGGTCGGCTTATACTCCAGTACATACGGTAGGTGCTACAGCCAGCGCATTTTGGAGACCACATATTTTCTCCATCATCAGGACTACAACATATAAAGTAAAAAAATGCATTAAAAGAGATCCTACAATTTTAAGATGCATTATTTTATTTTATATTTTTACATTATGTTTTAGCCCTGATGAAGGAGACAATGTGTGGTCCCTGAAACGTGCTGCTTGTAGCACTTTTTAAACATATTGATAGAAACCTAATTTTGGATTTGAGCACTTTGGTGTGGCACTTTGATTTTCAGACTTAAATTAATACAATATCCATCACTGCAGAATCATCCATCCACACTGTTTAGCATGGATGGGTCGATTCAATTGATTTCTCCCATGCAGCTGCCTAGACAAGCAAAATCTTAATGTGTATGGTAAACTTTATTAGGTGATTGTGTTGAATCAGCAACTGAGCTGATAGAAGAGAAGATGAGGGTTGTACGTTGAACTTAGACCCCAATTGGGAGTCACTGTGATGCTCCTGTGTCTGTTTCTTTTAGTAATTAGTTATAAGCCCTGTTGTAGGACCACATGTGTACTCACTTTACCTTATTATCCCTACCATATCCATCTATACAGAATTTTTTTTTTCTTAGAATTGATTCTAATATTTTGAACTGATAGCCCACTGTCCCCCTGTACGCTCCAATTTCTGTCAAATGTGATTGGTCAGTCTTTGGATGGAAAACATGAGGAAAAAAAGTATACCATTGACTGGATTTTTCTGAAAATGCTGGTTTTCTATCTTTCATGCTGATCCAAATAGCTTCTGAGTCACTGCCCAGAACAAGTATGCAGATTTACAGTTACATTCCTGTTTTGTAAACTTGTTCAGGTCAGTGTCTCAGAAAGCCAAATGCAGTCAAATAACTAGCATTTAATTAAAGTCATTTAAATTTACACAACCAACCTAAACAAGGTGCTAGCACAAAAAGTGTATGTGTTGACAGTCAAATGAAAATAGTGCCACACTAAAAATCAAAACTGATGAATAAATCTTCAAAAAATCTGCCTATGTGCTAGAAAATTCGGTAATGACAAGTGAAAACTGATGTGAGAACAAATTCATGAATGCTGTGATATTCCTGACAGAGTCCATGGTTAAATAATAATAAGGCCACAATCAGAATGTGTTTAAATGACGTGAAGAACCTTCTTTGAATCCCCCAAGGGTGTGCGCTCACCTTACAAATTGGCCCTCACTACAGGGGTCATTGGAGATTAAAGGGGTTGTAAAGGTTTGTTTTTTTATTTTCTAAATAGGTTCCTTTAAGCTAGTGCATTGTTGGTTCACTTACTTTTTCCTTCGGTTTCCCTTCTAATTGTTTTTTTTTTGTCTGAATTTCTCACTTCCGGTTTCTCCTCAGTAAACTTCACACCATCATCCGAGCCGTGGTTAGTCAGCCAGAACAGCTTACTGAGGAGGAACAGGAAGTGAGAAATTCAGACAAAGAAAACAAAGAAAAAAAACATTTAGAAGGGAAATCGAAGGAAAAGGTAATTGAAAAACAATGCACTAGCTTAAAGGAACCTATTTAGAAATTAAAAACAAACCTTTACAACCCCTTTAACCACTTCCATACAGGGCTTTTTGTACCACTTCAATACCGGGCCTATTCTAGCACTTCTCTCCTACATGTACAAATCATCATTCTTTTGCTAGAAAATTACTCAGAACCCCCAAACATTATATATGTTTTTTTAGCAGACACCCTAGGGAATAAAATGACGGTCATTGCAATTTTTTTCCTTGCACGATATTTGCGCAATAAATTTTCAAACACCTTTTTAAAAAAAAAAATGGTTTCATGAATTTAAAAATAACAAAACAGTAAAGTTAGCCCAATTTTTGGGGAAAATATGAAAGATGATGTTACGCTGAGTAAATAGATACCTAACATGTCACGCTTTAAAATTGCGCACACTCATGGAATGGCGCCAAACTTCGGTACTTAAAAATCTCCATAGGCGACGCTTAATTTTTTTTTACAGGTTACCAGGTTAGAATTACAGAGGAGGTCTAGTGCTAGAATTGTTGCACGCGCTCTAATGCACGCAGCGATACCTCACATGCGTGGTTTGAACGGCGTTTACATATGTGGGCGACTTACATGTGCATTCGCGTGTGATCGCGAGCTACCGGGGACAGGGGCGTTTAAATTTTTTTTTTTTATTATTATTATTTTTTTTTTACTTTTTTTTTTTTTTTTTTACAATTATTTAACTTTTTTTTTTTTTGATCACTTTTATTCCTATTACAAGGAATGTAAACATCCCTTGTAATAGGAATGTGTGTGACAGGTTCTCTTTATTGAGAGATGCAGGGTCAATAAGACCCCACATCTCTCCTCCAGGCTGGAAAGCATGAGATCAGTGAAAACATTTTCACTGATCTCATACTTACAGCCGCAATGGCGGCTTTGTTTACATTTGAGGCCCGGGCGTGACGTCATCACATCGCGCCCAGGCCTTCGACGATCATAGAGATGACTGGTGACCATCTGGTCACCAGTCATCTCTATGCTCATCACGTGACCCACCAACGACGCCGGAAGATTCGCTCCGGGTCCCCGATCGCACGGGAGATCCCGGAGAAGCACCGGATGGCGGCGGGAGGGGGGGGATGTCCCCTCCCGCCGCCTATAAGAACGATCAAGCGGTGGAACCGCCGCTATGATCGTTCTTATGGTGCACAGAATCGCTGGCCCAAGAAAAGGATATCTGAATGATGCCTGCAGCTGAATGATCCCATCTGTGGACGTCATTTGACTATGGCTGGGTAGGGAAGTGGTTAAAGGAGTTGTAAAGACAGAAGTTTTTTTTATCTTAATGCATTCTATGCATTAAGATAAAAAACCTTCTGTGTGTAGCAGCCTCCCCAGCACCCCCTAATTACCTACCTGAGCCCCTTCTCTCTTCAGCAATGTCTACGATCCCCTCAGCCATCCAGGACACTCCTCCTGATTGGCTGAGACAGAGCAGCAGCGCCATTGGCCCCCGCGGCTGTCAATCAAAGTCAGTCAGCCAATCAGGGGAAAGAGGGGGCTGGGGCAAGTCAGGGCTCCGTGTCTGAATGGATACATGGAGCTTTGACTCGGCTTCGGTGCCCCCTGTAGCAAGCTGCTGGCTGAGGGGCACTCAAAGGAGGGAGGGGCTAGGAGCAGCAAAGAGGGACCCGAGAAGAGGAGGATTTGGGCTGCTCTGTGCAAAACCAACTGCACAGAGGAGGTAAGTATAACATGTTTGTTATTTAATAAAATAAAATACAAATTTGACTTTATAATCACTTTAAGGAGCAAGCCAAGGTCAGAAATGGTGGTCACAGGTGGATGCTCTGATGAAAACATGGATATAGCTTCTATGGATAACCAGCAGGAACCATAAACTTAGTTGCAGACCCAGTCTCAGAAGCACTGCCGGAGTGCCCAGCTCAAGTGAAAAAATACATCATAGTGCTCACTGCCTATAATAGCTTTATTGATATAATAAATCAAATTTGCACTTACTTGTACACAAAAGATGCAGGCTTTGGCTGGCCAAAAATTTACAATTTACTTGTACAATTTTTCTTTAGATTTACCAAAGACATATCATATGAGCTCAAACCTAAACACTTTCAATTTGTATGCAATTAGGCAGGCCCTTGTACTACACAGTTCAAGGTAAATCTAAAGGAAACAAGAAAATAGTTTAATGTATGGCCAGCTTTAGTGAAAATATATCTAGCCACCACCTCCAAACCCTGCCACTCAGTGTAAGAGATCAGTGTAAGCCAGCAGCCCATGTTATATATCGCTGTCCCTCTTGGATTGTTAGGCCACCCCCTATGCATTTCATCACTGTAATGTCTTTAGGGGCATAGTGCTCAGTGCTCTGGGAGAGAAATGTATGCACCAGCAGCCAGTAGGTCGCCTACCCACATACAATATGAGAAGCAATGCTGCCCCATTTAAAATTGAGAAGATAGAAACTGACCAAACAATCCCGGTCCACAGCATCACATATAACTAGCATTTGCAGAAGATGGTCAACAAAGGAAACCTCCTTATTTCTCGCAGTATAGATTCCCTTTAATGTCATAAGAAAGGGGGAAATTCATTTCAGCCAAAGGCCTCATGCTTACAAACATTTACAACAACTAGCTTGTGTATCCCCAAGCATAGAATTCCTGACACTTTTACATGCCCAGGGAGCTGCAGGTGCCACATACAGTCACCAATACAAGTGAATGGCTGTACACAACTGTATTTGTGTAAATGCTGACTGCTTCTGCATCTACAATTACCCATATACGTTTGTACCACATTTTTACAATAAACGCACATGCATGAGTAAGAACCAAAGCGATTGACATTTACTTGAGTACAGATGCATACACTCTTTCATATGTAGTAGTGGCTGTACATGGTACCTATAGCTCCCTGGTTGCACAAAAAGTACTGCTAGGTTTACACTTGAAGACTTTGTCAGTATGTAAATGCCCATGTGCATGAAGCCTTAGTATGGTGTTTAAAAAAATTTTTTTTTTCATTGTAGATATTGTATTACGTGGATCCATCTTAATTTATGCATGATCTGTGCTTTCTTGGCATCGTGCTGTTTTTCCTAGATTAATGTCAATTAAAATGTTCAAAGCTGTGAGATCTATTGTCTTTCTGCTATATTTGCACCTGCAGTCTTAAGTTACCGGTAATTGAATGGAATGTTCTCCAGTATGCTTAATTATGCTACATAGGTTTATAAGAAATTTTTAAAGTTGGCATGTAATTACCCATATTTCAGAGTCTTTAAGAGCAGATTTGTGGTACATAGTATAGATCACAGTGCAAGTTTTTGGGGCCAATTAAATTGAGAATTGTATAGGGCATCAAAGCTTTTATAGCATGATATTTTTGATGTGGTGGTCATTTTTGCTGCCAATCTGGTAATATTTATAGTCACAATAATGTAGTATTTATCACTGTGATAGTAAGTTTAAGGTTAATTTTGATTTCACATGAAGTGTTTAAAGAAACAATGTCAATATGCCAATTCAGACAGTGTCTGCTTGTAATCCGCCATCCCCAGCATGTTATAACTGCCGTTCCATGCTCTACCACCTTCCTACTCAGTTGGAGCCATCGCTCAGTTTTTCTAATGAAAGGGTCTTCTGGGTATGGTGAGCATGTGACCTCCTCCATATAATATGTTTTGAGCAGTCGCCAGGATCTTCACATGAGGGAAGGGGGAAAGACGTCTTCTACTTGGTAAAGTTCTGATACCATCTCACAGTGGGGCTTACCCATGGTGGATTCCAGTGGCATGTAGTTAGTGAGGAAGCATGGATTGTTGAATATACCTTGCTGGGGTAGGAGGGGGTAGCCTATGGGAATGTCTATTGATGGTAAAGTAACAAGGGCTGTTTAAGTTTAGAAAAGTTGGGTTTGAAGTTAAGGTAAATCTACCCTAGTAAACACCATGTCTTCTTCTGAAGATAAAGGTTAAATGGCTTTAAAATATTGTGAGTTCCTACCCTTCTAAAAATGGACTTGCTCTAGGTCAGTGGCTCAGAAATATTTAGGCCAAGGGGTCACCATGATAGCCCAGTAAGTAGAAGAGATAGATAGAAGAGTAGAAAAGATCAGCAGAAGAGCATTTGTCTGAGAACAGGTTTCCTTTACCAGCATGGTTGGGGACTTTGTAGGGAAAATCAAAGTCCCCAGGAAAAACCTAAGATTATAGAAGAAGAACCACCATAGAGAATAAAAAATTCCCAGTTTTTCATTGCCAACATCCCAATATTTATCTTATAGAAAACCAAAAAGGAAAAGTACCCTGCGGGACTTTATGGGTGAACTCTTGTACACAATGTATCGTAAAAACATGAAATGTATTAGTATTTAGAGATTAAAAACATTGTAGTGGTGTGACACATCACCATGCATAATATACAATACAGCATATGAATAAGGTACCATGCTCAAAAAGAGCTACATGATATTGCTCACTCTTTTGCAACAAATGCAGGGACAAAAAACATTATACCTCGTTATGGTTATGTGTGATTGTGAGGCTTCAAGGAAGAATTAACTGTGAAAGGCATCACTTTAAAAAAATTACTTTTTTACATAGATAAAATCCAACCCTTGACTGCACAGAAGACCAAACAAGAGTTATGGGATATGGGAGTAAGGTGGTCAATTGTATTCTTCCATTCTTTTTCCTGCCACAAGCCTCCACACTCCCCTATCAATGCCAAGAAGAATGAGATAGTAATAGATAGTATAAATAGATAGTAATTGTGCATGTACTTCAGGTAGGCAAAGGTCCACATATTCTCCAGCCTCCAGTATAATCATCTTAGCATTCTTGAACCAATAAAGTGGTAATGCTGTGCCAAACACAGCAATTCTATCTCAAAGTGTATTTAGAGCCAAAAATGTAATACATAGTGATAGGGAAATTTAGATAGTCAGTCTAGGGATGAGTTTGAATCTTGATAATATTTCTGATAAGATGTGACTTACAATCCCCCCAGGCCTGTGAGATTAGCCCATTGAGACAATGACACAGAACAGCAAGGTCTCTGAGCAAATCTAATCTTTTATTCCTTGGTGTGAATATTTAAAGGGGCTTTCAGAAAGTACCGCCCTTTGACAAATTATCCAATCATATACAGAGACATTTCATGACAAAAGTGAAACCAATTATTTCTAAGAAATCACGTGCTTAATAAGAAACAAAACTATAACAAGTAGATAACATGAACATGAGAAAACGAAACTAATTTACCAGTACGCACCTAGTAATATGTGAAATACAGTACAAGCAAAAACACAAAATGGAAACTGATTATAATAACAAAGGAAGCGGTTAAGCTAAATATCCCTTCAATCCCCTCTTAGATCATATAAGATGATCTCTACTATCTATGTTATGTTTTAATACTTCTTTGGGATTGTGGCATAGATTGCCTGATGATTCTTCATGTATGTCATGTAGGATAGAACCTTATCATCAGGAGATTGAAGGCGTGCAATTATGCAAGTACAACACTTAAAACAGAGATAAAGAATCAGAGCAAGGATAAATACCATAACAATAACAAGGACAATGTCTTTTAACCATGAAAATATACCTCCAAGCCCAAATCCTGCATTGGCAAATGGGCTCCATGTTTTAGCAATGTCCCTAGCTTCCTGCTGGAGCTGGCCTACCTCTTTTCGGTGTTGTGCAATAATATGATAGTAGTCAGGCACCTTGGCACTTGTATTATGAATCCAAGTACAACACTCATAGTCCTCAGTTACTTCACACAGGCCTGTGAGCGCTGCACTCATACTTTCTATGGCAAGATCATGTAAATCTAACTGTTTTCTAATTGCTCTAGTTTCTATGTTTAACATGGCAATGTCATCTGAATTCCTCTCCATTATCTCATCCAATATACTTGAATAATTATTCAACCTTTTCATTGTATCTATACCCCTACCACTCCAATGACAGGTACCAAGGATGCAAGGTAACACCATCCCTTAACATGGAGGGGCACCCAGGAATGACACACTTCCCCACAACATACATAGATACTTTTCCCAATGCAAAAGGTCTCCTAGTGACAATCTCATGAGTATACTTGTCCTGTGTTGTGATTATAAATTGGTGCAATATTTCAACTACATTATCAGAGAAAGAGGAAAAGTTATGCAAAGTGCGGTTTAGCCCTGGGTCAGATACTTGGAACAGTGAGCAGGCAGGGGCAGAGTCTCTGGATTCGCACATGGAGATGTTAAATATTGACCTGCTGCAGGAAAAAGGGTTAATCTGTGTCTTATTCCCTAAATTAAAACACCAATCAGGGGAATGACTCCTACCTGCTATTGGAAAGGTAACAGTGTTGTTTATGTACAGAGTAGAGTTGAGCGGGTAGCTGGATATTCGGGTCCGGCGGGTTCGGCCGAACTTCGGAAAAAAGTTCGGATTCGGGACCGAACTTTAACCCGAACCCGGACCCGGACCCCATTGAAGTCAATGGGGACCCGGACTTCTGACGACTAAAAAGGCTCTAAAAAAGTAATGGAAAGGGCTAGAGGGCTGCAAATGGCAGCAAAATGTTGTTAAGAACATGGCAAGTGCTCTGCAAACAAATGTGGATAGGAAATAACTTAAAAGAACATAAAAAAAATTAAAAAATAAAAAAATATGCTGGAGGCCCGATTTTCAGCAGAAGAGGTACAGGAAGTCATTAAGAACCTCAGAAACTCAACGGCACGATGCGACACATATGGTGGGAATGCCCCAGAATACGCCCTTTCTGGAATAAATTATTTAATTTAATGGATAAGCTAGTGGGAAAATAAAATACTTTGAAATAAAAATGTAGCGGGGTGCTAAATTTAAGGAAAGTGTTTGAGTGGTAAATAGGCTCAAATACCCTAATTCTGTAGGATTCATGGACCATTTTGTCCTCGGGGGACAGTATTGGTGTGCAGTTCCCTGCGGCCTACAGGTGGCGCCTTTTGTGTCCCCTCTTGGCAGTAGTACAGCGGGGCGGGGAACCTGCTGTGCATGCCAGGAGAGCATATAAAAGGGGCAGACCTTTGGCCTGGGGGCTGATGTCCAGTGGGGTCCGCGCCCAGGTGCCTTCGGCCTGGGTGCATGTGTTCCTGTTCCATCTCGGGCACCTTTAGCCCGGGGTGAGGTACTATCCTGGAGTTCTTGCTGCCCTGGGTATGGAGGCCTAGGGGCGGGAGTAAAGCCTGGAGTCCAGAGCCGCCTCGTGTAGGGGACCCTGTTCCAGGGAAGGGAGGATCATTCTGATGGACCGATGCGGGAGTCACGGTGAAGGAATGGTCTGTTGACTCCCTGGAGAGATGTCTTCCCCTTGATATGGGCTAGGTTCGTAGAAGGAGAAGCTCAAGGTCACCTTGACTGTATCAGAGGCCTTATTCAACCGGCCCGTGGCAGGGGCCTTATACACCCTGGTCTGTGGCTGAGACCAAAGTTCTCCAGGCCCGTGGCAGGGGCCTTATACACCCTAGTCTGTGGCAGAGACCAAAGTTCTCCAGGTCTGTGGCAGGGGCCTTGTACATCCGGTCTGTGGCAGAGACCAACCTCAATGTCTGTGGCAGAGACCGTGCGCCAAAAACTGTTTGAGAAACCTAAGCAGTGAAGTGAATGTGCTACGTTTGTGCCTGGACCTCCTCCACACCTTAAGCTGTCCTGTTTCTTTGCTCTAACCTTTTCTATCTGAGTACAGTTTATTTTGCCATGAGAGAATAAGAGTTGGAGTTTCAGCTGGTGTGGACATTGACTTTACTGGCAATTAAAGGACTTGCCTCTACCTACAGTAGAGGTGAGAATCATCCTCTGGAGGAGTTTTGACTCCGGCTGTGGACACGGCCCGTCAAGTACACCGCTCAACCTCTTTATATAGGAGGATACGGGTTGGTAGTGCGGTGTGCCTTTCTCCCTCCTGCGAAGAGCCAACAACATAAAGGCAGGTAAGGGGGAAAGGATCTGTGCGCTACAAAAAAATAAAATAAAGATTTTAATCTTGGCCTAGCAGGACGAGGTCCATATGGAGTAGGAGGTTGAGGTGGCGGTGGATGTGGCTGTGTAGGTGGAAGCGGCGGTGGAGGAGGACGAGGTAGCCAACACTGGTTCAAAAATACAACAATGGCTGGGTAAGGCCGGTGATGTGTCGAATTCTGTCCCCTGTCGAATAGTGTCCGCCCTGTACTGCGCTTGCTGAGTATGTAGGACAAGGGGATTTCAAAAATCTCCCAAGACTAACGGCGCCTGCGTGTTGAGTTCAGGTGAAGGCCACACCATCCGTGGTTCAAGCCGAGCCAAGCAAGGCCGCGATCGAAGCGAGCCCGTGAGGGGCCCTGTTACTATGTGCTACCGTATGTCCTCTTGGATGGTGGGGCTTGAACCTGCACTCACAGCGCAGGCGCCGTTCATCTTCGGAGATTTTGTGAATCTCCTTGTCCTCTGTACTGCGCAAGCGCTGCGCCTGCGCAGTACGGGCCGGGCACAATCCGATGGCCGGACAGTTTGTCACAACACCGGTATACATGTCTATTCTGCACAAGGTATGGACAAGTCCTGTGGGATCCATGCCTGGTTCATTTTAATGAACGTGAGCTTGTCCACATTGGCTCTGGACAGGCGGCTGCGCTTGTCTGTGATAACGCCCCCTGCCGTGCTAAATACACGTTCAGATAATACACTGGCTGCAGGGCAGGCCAGCACCTCCAAGGCATAAACGGCAAGCTCAGGCCATGTGCCCAATTTGGAGACCCAGAAGTTAAAGGGGGCAGACCCGTCATCCAGTACGTGTAGGCCTGTGGACACATACTGCTCAACCATGTTGGTGAAATGCTGCCTCCTGCTAAGACGTTCCATCTCAGCTGGTGGTGCTGGTTGTTGTGGCGTGCTGACAAAGCTTTTCCACATTTCGGCCATGCTAACCCTGCCTTCTGAGGTGCTGCCGGTGCCCCGGCTGCGTTGGCGACCTCTTCCTCCTCCTCTGCCTTCGCCTTGTGCTTCCACCGTACGCCCGCTGTCAGGTGGGAATGCCACCAGCAGCGCGTCTACCAGCGTGCGCTTGTACTCGCGCATCTTACGATCCCGCTCCAGTGAGGGAATTAAGGACGGTACGTTGTCCTTGTAACGGGGATCCAGCAGGGTGGCCACCCAGTAATCAGCACCAGTTAAAATGTGGGCAACTCGGCTGTTGTTGCGGAAACACTGCAGCATGTAATCGCTCATGTGTGCCAGGCTGCCCAGAGGCAAAGAAAAGCTGTCCTCTGTGAGAGGTGTATCGTCTGTGTCCTCTGTATCCCCCCAGCCACGCACCAGTAATGGCCACGAGCTGGTCTGAGTGCCACCCTGCTGTGAACATGGCTCCTCCTCCTCCTCCTCCTCCTCCTCCTCCATCTCCTCCTCCACCTCGTCATCCTCCAGAACTGTGCCCTTTCTGCCGGACAATTGTGTACCTGGCGTTTGTTGGTGCAGGAACCCACCCTCGTAGCCACTTGTGAAAGACTGCCCTGAAAGCCTTTGAAATGATCCCGCTTCCTCCTCCTCCTCCTCATCCTCCTGTGCCACATCCTCTTCCATCATCGCACGAAGCGTTTTTTCAAGGAGGCATAGAACTGGGATAGTAACGCTGAGAACGGCATCATTGGCACTGGCCATGTTGGTGGAGTACTCGAAACAGCGCAACAAGGCACACAGGTCTCGCATGGAGGCCCAGTTATTGGTGGTGAAGTGGTGCTGTTCCGCAGAGCGACTCACGCGTGATTGCTGCAGCTGAAACTCCACTATTGCCTGCTGCTGCTCGCACAGTCTGGCCAGCATGTGCAAGGTGGAGTTCCACCTTGTGGGCACGTCACATATGAGGCGGTGAGCGGGAAGGCCGAAGTTACGCTGCAGCGCTGACAGGCGAGCAGCAGCAGGGTGAGAACGCCGAAAGTGCGCACAGACAGCCCGCACTTTCTGCAGCAGCTCTGGCATATTGGGGTAATTTTTAAGGAACCTCTGGACCACCAAGTTCAGCACATGCGCCAGGCAAGGGATGTGCGTCAAACCGGCTAGACCCAGAGCTGCTACGAGATTTCGCCCATTATCGCACACCACCAGGCCGGGCTTGAGGCTCACTGACAGCAACCACTCATCGGTCTGTTGTTCCATGTCCCTCCACAACTCCTGCGCGGTGTGGGGATTTTCCCCCAAACAGGAAAGTTTTAAAACTGCCTGCTGTCGTTTACCCCTGGCTGTGCTGAAGTTGGTGGTGAAGGTGTTACGCTGAATGGATGAGGAGGCGGTAGAGGATGAGGAAGCGGAGAAGGAGGAGTTAGCAACAGGAGGCAAACTGAAGCGCCCTGCAATCCTCGGTGGTGGAAGGACATGCGCCAAACTGCTATCTGCCTCAGGCATAGCCGCCACTGCATTTACCCAGTGTGCTGTTAGAGAGATATAACGTCCCTGACCGTGCTTACTGGTCCACGCATCCGTAGTTAGGTGGACCTTGCCACAGATGGCGTTGCGCAGTGCACACCTGATTTTGTCCCCCACCTGGTTGTGCAGGGAAGGGATGGCTCGCCTGGAAAAGTAGTGGCGGCTGGGCACGACGTACTGCGGGACAGCCAATGCCATCAGGCTTTTAAAACTCTGCGTCTCCACCAGACGGAATGACAGCATTTCAAAGGCCAGGAATTTTGAAATGCTGGCATTCAGGGCCAGGGATCGCGGGTGGCTAGGGGGGTACTTCCTCTTCCGCTCCAATGTTTGGGAGATAGAGAGCTGAACGCTTCCATGGGACATTGTGGAGATGGTTGGTGACCCAGGTGGTAGTGTTGCTGGCAGATCCTCTGTTTGCGGGGTGGCAGGTGCCACTGTCACTACAGAGGTGGATGAAGAGGCCGAGACTGCAGCAGAAGAGGAAGCAGGAGGAGCCAGAGACCTTTCTTGGTTTTTGAGGTGTCTACTCCACTGCAGCTCGTGCTTTGCACTTAGATGCCTGGTCATGCAGCTTGTGCTCAGGTTGAGAACGTTTATGCCTCGCTTCAGGCTCTGATTGCACAGCGTGCAAACCACTCGTGTCTTGTCATCAACACACTGTGTGAAGAACTGCCACGCTAGGGAAGTCCTTGGACCTGGCTTTGGTGTGCTCGGTCCCTTGCTGCGTTGGGCAGTAGCAGATGTACTGTCTAGGGGACGAATGCTCCGTTTTTGCACCCTGCTCCCTCTTCTGCTGTGCTGGTGGCTCTGTGCGACCACCGCCTCTTCCTCCGAACTACACTGGTCACCTGCATAACGTTGATTCCATGTGGGGTCGAGGACCTCATCGTCCTCCACATCATCTTCCACCCAGTCTTCACCCCTGCCCTCCATGTCTGTCTGCACAATTGCGAAAGCAGCAGCAGTTGGCACCTGTGTTTCGTCATCATCCGAGACGTGCTGCGATGGTCCTCCCATGTACCCATCATGAAACATAAGTGGTTGGGCATCGGTGCACTCAATCTCTTCCACTTCTGGGGCAGGGCTAGGTGGATGGCCCTGGGAAACCCTGCTAACAGAGTCATCGAAAAGCAGAAGAGACTGCTGCATGAATTGGGGCTCAGACTGCTTGGCTGATTTGCAAGGGGGTGAGGTGAAAGACTGATGGACATGGGCTTCAGGTGCCAACTCTGATCTTTCATCAGAAGAGTGGGTGGGAGACAATGTGAAGGAACCCGAGGCACTGTCAGCAACCCAATCTACTATCGCCTGTACTTGTCCTGGCCTAAACATTGGTACAGCCTCATTAGGCGCGACAAAATACCGCCGCAGGCTCGGTCGCCTACTCGCACCTGAGGAAGGTGTTTCACTTGTGCGTGTAGCTGGCACAGATCCACCACGTCCTCTCCCTGCAACAGGAGCTCCACCAGCAGCACCACGACCGGGGCCACCACGTCCCTTTGACCTTCCCCTCATATTTTCCAAATTTAGGATCTTGCCCTAAATGGCGTTTTTTGGAAGACCACAACACACCCACAGTATTTAACCGCTGAAACGCACAGCTACAGAACTGCAGAAAATGCTATTCAAAAAATAAAAAGGTTGTTTTTTTTTAGTATAGCACAGTACAAGGAAAATATATAGAAATTGTTTATTTCACACACCTCCAGATGTGTATTTCACACTGCAAAATATTTTCTGTGGCCCTAAATGGCGTTTTTTGCCAGACCACAACACACCCACAGCACGTAAGCGCTGAATCGCACAGCTACAGAAAATGCTATTCAAAAAAAAAGGTTGTTTTTTTTAGTATAGCACTGTACAAGAAGAATATATAGAAATTGTATATTTTACACACCTCCAAGATGTGTATTTCACACTGCAAAATATTTTCTGTGGCCCTAAATGGCGTTTTTTGGAAGAGCACAACACAACCACAGTATTTAACCACTGAATCGCACAGCTATAGAAGTGCAGAGAATGCTATTCAAAAAAAATGTTGTTTTTTTTAGTATAGCACTGTACAATATATAGAAATTGTTTATTTTACACACCTCCACATGTGTATTTCACACTGCAAAATATTTTCTGTGGCCCTAAATGGCGTTTTTTGGAAGAGCACAACACAACCACAGTATTTAACCACTGAATCGCACAGCTATAGAAGTGCAGAGAATGCTATTCAAAAAAAATGTTGTTTTTTTTAGTATAGCACTGTACAATATATAGAAATTGTTTATTTTACACACCTCCACATGTGTATTTCACACTGCAAAATATTTTCTGTGGCCCTAAATGGTGTTTTTTGCCAGACCACAACACACCCACAGCACGTAACCGCTGAATCGCACAGCTACAGAAAATGCTATTAAAAAAAAAAGGTTGTTTTTTTTAGTATAGCACTGTACAAGAAGAATATATAGAAATTGTATATTTTACACACCTCCAAGATGTGTATTTCACACTGCAAAATATTTTCTGTGGCCCTAAATGGCGTTTTTTGAAAGAGCACAACACAACCACAGTATTTAACCACTGAATCGCACAGCTATAGAAGTGCAGAGAATGCTATTCAAAAAAAATGTTTTTTTTTTTAGTATAGCACTGTACAATATATAGAAATTGTTTATTTCACACACCTCCAGATGTGTATTTCACACTGCAAAATATTTTCTGTGGCCCTAAATGGCGTTTTTTGCAAGAGCACAACAACCCCAACAGTATATAACCGCTGAATCGCACAGCTGCAGAGGCCAGAGAATGCTTTTTAAAAATATTGTTGTTTTTTCACACACCTCCAGATGTGTATTTCACACTGCAAAATATTTTCTGTGGCCCTAAATGGCGTTTTTTTGGAAGAGCACAACACAACCACAGTATTTAACCACTGAATCGCACAGCTATAGAAGTGCAGAGAATGCTATTCAAAAAAAATGTTGTTTTTTTTAGTATAGCACTGTACAATATATAGAAATTGTTTATTTTACACACCTCCACATGTGTATTTCACACTGCAATTTATTTTCTGTGGCCCTAAATGGCGTTTTTTGGAAGAGCACAACACAACCACAGTATTTAACCACTGAATCGCACAGCTATAGAAGTGCAGAGAATGCTATTAAAAAAAAAATGTTTTTTTTTTAGTATAGCACTGTACAATATATAGAAATTGTTTATTTCACACACCTCCAGATGTGTATTTCACACTGCAAAATATTTTCTGTGGCCCTAAATGGCGTTTTTTGCAAGAGCACAACAACCCCAACAGTATATAACCGCTGAATCGCACAGCTGCAGAGGCCAGAGAATGCTTTTTAAAAATAATGTTGTTTTTTCACACACCTCCAGATGTGTATTTCACACTGCAAAATATTTTCTGTGGCCCTAAATGGCGTTTTTTGGAAGAGCACAACACAACCACAGTATTTAACCACTGAATCGCACAGCTATAGAAGTGCAGAGAATGCTATTCAAAAAAAATGTTGTTTTTTTTAGTATAGCACTGTACAATATATAGAAATTGTTTATTTTACACACCTCCACATGTGTATTTCACACTGCAAAATATTTTCTGTGGCCCTAAATGGCGTTTTTTGCCAGACCACAACACACCCACAGCACGTAACCGCTGAATCGCACAGCTACAGAAAATGCTATTCAAAAAAAAAGGTTGTTTTTTTTAGTATAGCACTGTACAAGAAGAATATATAGAAATTGTATATTTTACACACCTCCAAGATGTGTATTTCACACTGCAAAATATTTTCTGTGGCCCTAAATGGCGTTTTTTGGAAGAGCACAACACAACCACAGTATTTAACCACTGAATCGCACAGCTATAGAAGTGCAGAGAATGCTATTCAAAAAAAATGTTGTTTTTTTTAGTATAGCACTGTACAATATATAGAAATTGTTTATTTCACACACCTCCAGATGTGTATTTCACACTGCAAAATATTTTCTGTGGCCCTAAATGGCGTTTTTTGCAAGAGCACAACAACCCCAACAGTATATAACCGCTGAATCGCACAGCTGCAGAGGCCAGAGAATGCTTTTTAAAAATAATGTTGTTTTTTCACACACCTCCAGGATGTGTATTTCACACTGCAAAATATTTTCTGTGGCCCTAAATGGCGTTTTTTGGAAGAGCACAACACAACCACAGTATTTAACCACTGAATCGCACAGCTATAGAAGTGCAGAGAATGCTATTCAAAAAAAATGTTTTTTTTTTTAGTATAGCACTGTACAATATATAGAAATTGTTCATTTTACACACCTCCACATGTGTATTTCACACTGCAATTTATTTTCTGTGGCCCTAAATGGCGTTTTTTGGAAGAGCACAACACAACCACAGTATTTAACCACTGAATCGCACAGCTATAGAAGTGCAGAGAATGCTATTCAAAAAAAATGTTTTTTTTTTTTAGTATAGCACTGTACAATATATAGAAATTGTTTATTTCACACACCTCCAGATGTGTATTTCACACTGCAAAATATTTTCTGTGGCCCTAAATGGCGTTTTTTGCAAGAGCACAACAACCCCAACAGTATATAACCGCTGAATCGCACAGCTGCAGAGGCCAGAGAATGCTTTTTAAAAATAATGTTGTTTTTTCACACACCTCCAGATGTGTATTTCACACTGCAAAATATTTTCTGTGGCCCTAAATGGCGTTTTTTGCAAGAGCACAACACAACCACAGTATTTAACCACTGAATCGCACAGCTATAGAAGTGCAGAGAATGCTATTCAAAAAAAATGTTTTTTTTTAGTATAGCACTGTACAATATATAGAAATTGTTTATTTCACACACCTCCAGATGTGTATTTCACACTGCAAAATATTTTCTGTGGCCCTAAATGGCGTTTTTTGCAAGAGCACAACAACCCCAACAGTATATAACCGCTGAATCGCACAGCTGCAGAGGCCAGAGAATGCTTTTTAAAAATAATGTTGTTTTTTCACACACCTCCAGATGTGTATTTCACACTGCAAAATATTTTCTGTGGCCCTAAATGGCGTTTTTTGGAAGAGTACAACACAACCACAGTATTTAACCACTGAATCGCACAGCTATAGAAGTGCAGAGAATGCTATTCAAAAAAAATGTTGTTTTTTTTAGTATAGCACTGTACAATATATAGAAATTGTTTATTTTACACACCTCCACATGTGTATTTCACACTGCAATTTATTTTCTGTGGCCCTAAATGGCGTTTTTTGGAAGAGCACAACACAACCACAGTATTTAACCACTGAATCGCACAGCTATAGAAGTGCAGAGAATGCTATTCAAAAAAAATGTTGTTTTTTTTTAGTATAGCACTGTACAATATATAGAAATTGTTTATTTCACACACCTCCAGATGTGTATTTCACACTGCAAAATATTTTCTGTGGCCCTAAATGGCGTTTTTTGCAAGAGCACAACAACCCCAACAGTATATAACCGCTGAATCGCACAGCTGCAGAGGCCAGAGAATGCTTTTTAAAAATAATGTTGTTTTTTCACACACCTCCAGATGTGTATTTCACACTGCAAAATATTTTCTGTGGCCCTAAATGGCGTTTTTTGGAAGAGCACAACACAACCACAGTATTTAACCACTGAATCGCACAGCTATAGAAGTGCAGAGAATGCTATTCAAAAAAAATGTTTTTTTTTTTAGTATAGCACTGTACAATATATAGAAATTGTTTATTTTACACACCTCCACATGTGTATTTCACACTGCAATTTATTTTCTGTGGCCCTAAATGGCGTTTTTTTGAAGAGCACAACAACCCCAACAGTATATAATCGCTGAATCGCACAGCTGCAGAGGCCAGAGAATGCTATTCAAAAATAATGTTGTTTTTTCACACACCTCCAGATGTGTATTTCACACTGCAAAATATTTTCTGTGGCCCTAAATGGCGTTTTTTGGAAGAGCACAACACACCCACAGTATATAACCGCTGAATCGCACAGCTGCAGAGAATGCTATTAAAAAAAAATGTTTTTTTTTTTTTTTAGTATAGCATAGTACAAGAAAAATATATAGAAATTGGTTATTTCACACAACTAGAGATATACACTGCAAAATATTTTTTTTGCCCAAAAATAGGTCTTTTTTGCGCACAACAAAGTGCCTTTTTTTTTTTTTTTTGCAACAGCACAATAAAGTGCCTTTTTTTTTTATTTTGGGGCCCAAAAATGGGTCTTTTTAGCAAAAGGACAATAAAGTGCCTTTTTTTTTTTTTTTTTTTTTTTTTCTGCCCGAAATGGGTCTTTTAGCAAGAGCACAATACAGCCACTAAATGGAATAGGTGTATCACTCAACGTAATGCAGTGCTGGTGCACTGAGCTTGCAACACAAACAGATAAACCTATGCAGATCGCTGAGCTATTATATCTCTCAATCTGGACTCCTATCTAAATCTCTCTCCCTGAAAGCACAAACAGGATCCTGCCCCTACACTACACTACACTACACTGTCTCTCTATCTTTTCTATCAGTAGATTGCAGAATCAGGACTAACTCCTATCATATAATTCTCTCCCTCACAGCAACAGCAGCCAGGATCCTTTCCCTACACTGTCTAAAAGCAGAGTGATGATCTGTGCTGTGTGCCTCTTGCTTATATAGAAGCTGGTCACATGCTGGGTCACATGTTGCACTGACCAATCACAGCCATGCCATTAGTAGGCATGGCTATGATGGCTTCTAAGGGCACACCAGCTAATCAAATGGTGATTGGCTGGCCCCTGAAGCATTTCTAACTGCGCCATTAAATTCCCGAATCCGGACCCGAACCCGGACTTTAGCGCAAAATCCGGGTCCGGGGTCGGGAAAAAGCCAAAATTCGGTACGGACCCGAACTTTACAGTTCGGGTCCGCTCAACACTAGTACAGAGCGGATATGTTAGTCAAGAATACAGGAGGAGTCTCGTTGAGAAAGGAGGAGATATTTAAAGGTACAGCCAAAAGGGGAATTCGGGCAGTGCTAGGATGTAATTTACTACATATCCAACATTCTTCATACCCTGATTTTTTAGCATAAGCATACTTAAATTTTAGCAAAAGCATCTTATCAGTAAAACTATCTCCAGTCTCTCTCTTGGTTCTAGCTTGTGTCATTGTAATGTTCTTTTGTGTGTGTGTGTTCCCACAGATACTTTTAATTGCACCCAAATCTTCAGGGTGGTAGATACAGTTAGTGATGATCCAGGTGGGTAGGAACACTGTCAGAGAGATCAGGATCAGTAGGCAGAATGCCTTCCCAGAAGTCTGTGGTGAAATAAGCGAGGTCATCTTCTCTGGCCGGACCTGCTTTCCCAGGAACTCCTCCTTCGTCTGCTTGGCCTTCTGCTTGAGGGCCTCCTGTATCCAGGATCTCCTTCCTGCTCTTGGGGCTTTGGGCGGTCTTTTTCACTCTGTTGGCATGGATCCAGGACTGGCAATTTTCCACTAGGATGGCTGTTCTGGTCACTGCAACCACTGTGGTAGGAGGTCCAAAGGGATACCCTTGCTTCTTATTTCTGTTCAGCTGTTGGACTACCACGGTGTCTCCCACCTTCAAGGGGTGAGTAGCTTCCTGTGAAGAAAAAGGAGAGGTGTGGGCAACATTTCTCTCAACTGTATCCAATGTTTCAACCAATTTCCTTACATATTCTTCCTGTATTAAGTCTAAATCACCCTTTTCTATCATTTAAAGGGGTTCTGGCCCATGGGGTGGGGAAAGAGCTACCCATAAAGACTTCAAAAGGTGAATACCCTGTTGTCTTGGAAGGGGTCATTCTTATTTCTGCCAGGACTGCTGGGAGGACCTTTTTCCAGTTGGCAAAGGTTCCTCCTGTGGCCTTTCTTATTTTGTCTTTTATTGTTCTGTTCATTCTTTTTACTATCCCTGAACTTTGAGGGTGGTATGGAATGTGAAATTTCCATTCTACCTTGAGAGTTTTTACCAGGTCCTGGCAGACCCTGGCCATGAAAGCGGGACCATTGTCTGAGTTTATCTGAAGTGGGCATCCCCATCGAGGAATGATTTCCTGAATGAGGATCCTCACCACTGTTTGTGCATCTTCCTCTGTGGTCACGAAAACTTCAACTCATCTTGAGAACATGTCCACAATTACCAAAATATGGTATTCCTGTCTTTTTCCTAGTTTGGGCATGTGTGTGAAGTCAATCTGCAAATGTGTAAAAGGAGTTGCTGGATATATCAGGTGTTCATGTTTGGCCTTGTGTGGGTTGTTTGGATTGTTCCTGATACATGTGATGCATCTCGATACATAATCTTTAATCAGCCAGGAAAGTTCTGAAATGTAAAAGTCTTTCTCCAATAGTTCACAAGTGGCTTTCCAGCCTCTGTGGCCTATTCCATGGTACTAGGAAATAAAAAGTAATGCACTAGCTACTGGTATACATGGCTTCCCCTCTTTGCAGAGAAGTCCAGTCTTTGGATCTTTCTGCACACCTATTTCGTCCCAATCTCTGAGATCAGCTTCTTCTGCACATCCCTGCAAATCTGAAAGAACCTGATCAAAAAAGGGCAATCCTGGTGCTAGCATGGGCATTTGGATCTGTGCATTTTGTGAAGTAGCAGCTTGTTTAGCAGCTAAATCAGCGAGAGCATCTCCCTTGGCTATCTCTGTTTGTTGGCCTGTGTGTGCTCTGCAGTGTTGTGGAAGATAAATCAGACCTGGGTCATGTGTCTTGGTGAATGAGGTTTATGCAATCATGTTGTGGCACAACCTCATCCTGCTCTCCTTTTAATCCCAAAAGGGCATTTGGATTGCTGCTGGTCCTGCAGTGGGAGAAGCATATGTGATGTGCAATTTTGGATTAGACAGCAAGATCACCTCATAGCCGCTCAACCTCTGAGCAGACATGTGCTGTGTATGTACATTTTTCAACAGGATTGATACATTGTGGGTGGTTCCAAGTGTAGTGTCGTGCCCCAGAGTGAAAGAAGTGGCCATCTCAACCATCATCACACAGGATGCTAAAGCTCTGAGACACTCAGGCATGCCATGAACCTGCACCGGAACCATCTTTGAAGAAAAAAAATAGGGCGCAACTTGCCTCCATGCTCTTGAGCGAGGACACCTGACAAAGTTTTACATTTTCCCTTGCAAACAAATGAAACATCTTTCCATAGTTAGGCCGAGCCCTGGAGCCGTTACCATAACATTTTTCAAATACACAAAAGCATTGCACATTTCATCTGACCATTTTATACAGTCTGGCATGTCTGAACCTGTGGTTTGTCTCAGGAGATTGTAATAGTGGGAACAGTCAGGTATCTGATTGGCGGCAGTTAACCAATCGTACCAAGAAGGGTGAGCATGTCCTTCTTAGTAAGTGGGCGGGGCAGACCCACAAGAGCCACAGCTCTTTTGTGACTGACTTTCCTTTCTCCTTTTGAGAGTACAAACCCAAGATATTCAACCGTTTCCTGACACCATTGCAGTTTTTTCTTTGACACTTTGTGACCACTTTCAAAAAGACATTGCAAAAGATCCCTCCCATTCTCCAGGGTGGCCCCCCGAGTAGAACTGCAGAGGGGGAGAACATCCCCATACTGCAGCAGGGATGAACAGTGTCCTGGTATCCAAGCTCTGAGAGTAGATTGAGGACAATGGAATAGACTGCAAAGGAGTCTATAAAGCCCTGGGGCATTCTACACCATGTTAGTTGGCGTTTTTTTTTAAAAGCAAAAAGGCAAAGATTGGCTGTGTCTCCTCATCCACAGGGACGGAAATAAAAATGCATTCAATAAATCAATCACAGTAAAATACTCTGCATCGGATGGTATGGCGGTAAATATTGATGGCACATCAGGCACTATTGGGGCAATCGGTACCACTAGGCTATTGATGGCCCTTAGGTCTTGCACGAACCTATAGTCACCATTTGCCTTCTTTACTGGGTTAATGGGAGTATTGTAGGGCGAGACAATTTCCCTTAAGATTCTTTTCTTTAAGAAATCCTCGACTATTGGTTGTAAGCCATCCTCTTTTTCTTTAGCCATGGGGTATTTGCTTGTGTTATACAGGTTGAGCCCCTGGCTTTAAGGTGGCTTTGTAAGGTGTACAAGGGATAAATCTCACATCCAGTGAATTTTCTGCCCAAACTGCTTCCTCTATTCCTCCTTCAATCACATCTTCTGTCAAGGAGATGGATGGAAAAAGGGTGAGGATGTTAATTCTGTCAGATTCCACGTGTAATCCTCCTTGCTTTGTGACTTTCATTGTAATTCCCAGTTTTCCTAGTAAATCTCTGCCCAAGAGATTCAACGGACAGCCAGGTATTATTCTGAAACAGTGTTGAATCACTGATCCCATTCCAGTCGGGTCAATGATTGTGAGGGGTGGTGTTTTAAACGTTTTGGTCAGTACCCTATTTATTCCCATTGAAGGTTCAGCATTTGTGACCTCCCCTCTTTGTCCTTGTCCCCTCCCTCTGTGTCCTCTTCCTCTCTTTTTATAAAAGGTTCCCCTCTGATTTCCTGAGAAATCAATTTGATAATGTGTCTGATCTGGTGTTTGCTTAGGAATGTCAAAACATCCTGCAGCATCCTTCACTGTAAGTCTCTTGCAGAAATCACTTGTTATCGGATTATGGAATGTAAGGGGGAGGAGGCGGGGCGCATGGTACAGGCATAGAGAAGGCTGACTTAACCCTTAAATTCACCATCCCATGACTCTTAAACCCATCGTGGACAATGTTTGGGTTAGGATGCTATAGGGAGCCTCGGTCCAGCCGGGGATCTCCACAGCATTTTTTATTTTCATCTTTCTTAACATTCTAATCAAGTTCTTGTAGCTTATTTATTTTTTTCTTGGCAAAATGCCAATAAGCACTCTTTATGGCCAGAGGTTCCCCTGATCACAAGCAAGCTTTGTACGTTATTACTTTTCTTATTTTTATAACCAAACAATTTTTATTTATATTTCAAATTTCTTGGCAGAGTGCCAACAGGTTCAAACAGTACTTTCAATTGCTGTAGTACTAATGCCGCAAACAATTCTCCACTATCTATTACGGTCAGTGAGATATTAACACTTGAACCCTGTTGGCAAAAAGCCAAATGTCCAAATTTTGCACCTGACTTCCCCTGCGCAAGAGATGTCAGTAGCAAAAATAATTATTCAAATAGCATGTTTTGATCAAAAGTTAGCCTCAGAGTATCCTACTGACTATACCAATTTATGTATTATCTTAAGAAAGTGTTATTAACACTGCTACTATGCACACGATCTTATACTTTTAGAGTCAAAACATTCATATATAAATCATTAAAAATAAACGTCAATACATCACCGGATACTGTAGCATCACTGTATGTTTCGATTGGGGAACTTCCATCAATCACTAAAAGGAGCCGGGAGTTCAATTATAACACAGTGCAGTGGAAAGTGTCATCTTACCTCACAACACTCCCACACACACACAGACAGATTACAAATTATCTTACGACTTCTACGAGCAAGCGATAGAAAGATAAGCAAAGAGATCGGGTTTTGTCCGGCACACCTTATCAGACTTGTTCTTATAATTACAGTGCTGTATAAATCATTTTCCCGTGGACTTCACGGAGTCCAAAAGCTCTCCCAGAGCTTTCTGCTACACAGAGCAGTGTCATAGGCCTCCCGGGGCCTATCTCGCCGTTAACACGGAACAGCGTTTCTTGCTGCAGTCTTTTTATTTGTTCACCCAGAACAAACGCTGCTTCACAGAGCAGTCCTACATACAAGCCCTCCCAAGGCTTGTCTCGCTGTTAACACGGAACAGCGCTTCTTCTTCAGAGCAGTTAACTTATTATCAAGGTTTAAAAACAGCTCTGACATAAATCACAGGTCCCTTTAAAGGAAACAATTTCTAAATAGACGTCACGGTGAGAGAAGATAAATAGATCAATTCTACTCACCCGACAGACATATTTTAATCGATCCCGGACGAGCCCCCAACTGATAGGGAAATTTAGATAGTCAGTCTAGGGATGAGTTTGAATCTTGATAATATTTCTGATAAGATGTGACTTACAATCCCCCCAGGCCTGTGAGATTAGCCCATTGAGACAATGACACAAAACAGCAAGGTCTCTGAGCAAATCTAATCTTTTATTCCTTGGTGAGAATATTTAAAGGGAATTTCAGAAAGTACCGCCCTTTGACAAATTATCCAATCATATACAGAGACATTTCATGACAAAAGTGAAACCAATCATTTCTAAGAAATCACGTGCTTAATAAGAAACAAAACTATAACAAGTAGATAACATGAACATGAGAAAACAAAACTAATTTACCAGTACGCACCTAGTAATATGTGAAATACAGTACAAGCAAAAACACAAAATGGAAACTGATTATAATAACAAAGGAAGCGGTTAAGCTAAATATCCCTTCACATAGTAGTTTACCAGTTTTTATATGTGGTGGCTGCATTTGGTTTCTTTTTTGCTAGAGCGCACTTCCTGTCCTAAGCTGACAACGCTCCCTTTCTGTATTATACAGTATCTGTGGAGGAGAAGCATTATCATCTTAAGCTGGCCATAGATGGATCGAAATTTGGCCAGTTCAGCAGGGACCACCTATCCATGTATGGTCATCCCCATTCTGTTGAATGGGTATGTTGGAAAACTTTTGTTGACCAACGGCTGCAGTTGATCAGCGTATACTGACAGCGGAGGAGTTCCTGCTGTCAGAATACAATGTCCCAGTGGGGAGGATTGCTCTATCCACCTCACTTGTGTGGGTGGAAAAATATGGCTGATCAAAGAAAGAAAAAAAAGTAAACCATGGCCAGCTTTCGGCTGCTCTCCTCATCTCTATTATTTGGATAGGGGTTGTTTTGTAGTTCACACAAGACAGCTAGAACAGCTGAGAACATTATTGCGATTTCAGTGTACAGGAAGTGCCAATGACACTGGGCGTCAAGCAGGATCAACATGAAAAAAAATAAAACGAAAACAGCCATCACATCGAAAAACTGGTAAGCTGGTTCATTGTTGTACTAGGATTTGTATAGGTTTTCAATGCATATAAAAAAACGAATTGCTAACAAAAAAAAAAAAGCTGTTAAAATGTGAAAGAATGTAATTAAAAAATCAGCAAAATTAACAGGCATGCAATTAAAATATATACCGTAATTTAGGTTTACTAAAAACATAGTATCCATATATCATATTTTGCAAAAACCAACATATTTTGCAAAATTAATTAAATAAAATAGGTGTAATAAAAAAATAGAAAAGTGTGTTTATGATACTTTATAATTGTAGAATATAAAAGGCAAAAATCACATCTCTCCAGGATGTTGCTGTAATAACCTGAAGGTTTTGTGCTGGTAGGTGTTTATTTTTAACCCAATCACGCTGAGTTATTAAGGAAACCCATTGTTATTGGCGTGTTTTACTTTCTTCTTGCACAGTAGATTAGCATCAGCAGGTTGCAGCAGTTAACCCTTGTAGCGGACAGAAGGCATAATGTGAGGGCAGCCTTAGCTGCAGTGCAGGTCTACATGGGGCTTCATTATAGGGATAGAGCCAAGGCCAATACATCCATCAGCCTGTGTCATGTTATGCAGCACATTAAGATGCATAGAGAAATTCAATTATTGCTAGCAGCATGTCCCTGTCCAATTCTTTTATGTGAGGCATTACTAAACGACACCTAGGCAATTGCAGATTTCATCATATGGAAATGTGACCCTATTCATTGATTATTCAAACCTTTTTAAAACAAGGCATTGTGGAAAAGAGTATTTTTACTAATTGGGGATCTTGTGTGCAGCACGTAAATCATGTCAAAATTTCACTTTTTTTGTTGCTACCATGCATCTATATCTTTTGATGTTTACACAAATATACTTTTAATAAAGACATTTATAACAAAATGATTTCCACAGTGTTCTCGGCTTGGCTACTGATGCAGCACAAGCCTGTGCTTTCATTAAAGTCAATGGATTATGAACTATTGAATTCCCAGGAAGAAGCATTGATTTGTGGAATTAGTCCAATTGTCATCTATTGGCAGTTACTTCACTGAGGTTTTTTTCCTTTGCTCTGGATTATCACTGCCAGAATGCATTAGATGACATTAGATGGATATTGGGTATAGGGAAACAATCACACTAGCAATCCTTTGCCTGGGCAGACTATATACACTTTAATACAGTATATACTGTTTATATACTTTGTGAGTGTGTGTAGAAATTCTCAGCTTCATTTCTGATTAGACAGGAATGACTTTTATGCCTCGCACACAAGGCTCGGTATTCCGACGGGAAAAAGTCCGTCAGGAATCCCGACGGGAAAAAAGAGAGACAGTTCTTTTTTTGCCGGATGTTTTTGGCAGTTTTCCCGTCAAAAAAACTCAGATGGAGCATACACACGGTCGGGATTCCCGGCCAAAAGCTCTCATCAGAGTTTTTCTGACGGGAAAACTGGCCGTGTGTACGAGGCATTAGCAAATCTCAGACAGAAGGGGGTTAAGATTAATTTCATTAGCATTTAGTGAGTTATTGAAGGGACCCTTTGAGCTCTTTACTAACTCATATAGAAAAGGAACCACAGAGAAATAAATCTCCAGTAGAAGGGTGACTGCAATGCTTCATTGGTGGTTAAGGAGATTTTAAAGGGGCTCTTTTAGACTATTTACCTGTTCGAAAAGGAGTGGATGAAGGAATCCCCAAAAAATCTCCAGCATAATAAAAATAGTCCAGAAAGAGTGTAACACCGCTCAGACTGTGGATAAAGATTTCCTTATGGGTGCTGGCCCCGGCTCACCCTGTTCATGAACAGAGCACCAGTTATCTGTGTGAAACCGGTCTACCAATGTTACTGTAATGTCCTGTTTACGTCCTTTGGCACCTTGACAATAAAGTAAGTATTCTACAGAAGTTCTTCCTTCCATAGTGTGCGACCAATTTTCTTTTTCTTCAAATAATAAAAATAGTAATGGGATCTTTTTGGACCTTTTACTAGTTTATTTACGGAGACTGCACTTCTTTCTGTACCTTGAGTCAGCAGCAAGTAGGGTTCTAATTTTATGTAAGATGAAGACTACAAGGAACTAAGAAATCTAATTCCTTTTTCTTTCCCTTATGTCAGTTACAATCTTTCTTTTTTATCCCCTTTTTTATACCCTAATTAGGGACTAGAGTACTTCCTTACAGAGGCAACCTCTGTTATTATGACATCCTTTACGTGCAGAAAGTAGTTGTCTCTAAACCACCATCTAACCTAGGAATGAACCTACAAAGCTTACTGTGAAATCCAGACCAGACTTTTCTAAATAGTGTTATCAATATTCAGCAGAGGGCCATCGATCCATCCTTAAGTTTTGGAATTTCATTGTAAATCCACAGGCAACCTTAGCACATCTAACACAGAGGTTACAGGCCCTAAATTAGGTGGGAGTATTTGATCATTAGTCATATGTCATATGTTTCTGGAGAAAAGAGTAATGGCAAAAATTATTGCTAAGTTTGATTCAATCAGAAATAATTGCTAAGAATTTTCCAGTAGTCAGTATGTATGTTTGCCAACACCTCAAAAACCAGAATGAATTAGCAGCATTAAATCCACTCCTAGTCCACTGTCCAGATGGACCCTGGGTTCTCTGCCCATTGATACAACAGAAGCACAGATAACATATATTCAGTGAAAAATTTGTGAGTGGGAAAGCAAACAAACCAAACCATTATGGATCTGTACACCAGATGGGACAAACAGCCTGGACAAGTTTAAAATACAGGGATGTCCAAAGCAAATAGCAAATTACATACTTGGAGGTCCCAACAACTTCAAAAAACAGTGGCTACATCTTTGCCCAAAGGAAAAAGAATCACATTTAATCAAGAAGAAAAAGTACAAAATACACTATTTTACCAAAAGTATTGGGACGCTTGCCTTTACACGCACATAAATTATAATGTCACCTCAGTCTTAGTTCGTAGGGTTCAATCTTGAGTTGGCCCACCATTTGCAGCTATAACAGCTCCAACTCTTCTGGGAAGGCTGTCCACAAGGTTTAGGAGTGTGTCTATGGGAATGTTTGACCATTCTTCCAGAAGCACATTTGTGAGGTCAGGCACTGAAGTGGATTAGAAGGCCTGGTTTGCACTCTCCGCTCTAATTCATCCCAAAGGTGTTCTATCGGGTTGAGGTCAGGACTCTGTGCAGGCCAGTCAAGTTCCTCCACCCCAAACTTGCTCATCCATGTCTTTATGAACCTTGCTTTGTGCACTGGTGCGCAGTCATGTTGGAACAGGAAGGGGCCATCCCCAAACTGTTCCCCCAAAGTTGGGAGCATGAAATTGTCCAAAATTTCTTGGTATGCTGACCCCTTAAGAGTTCCCTTCACTGGAACTAAGGGGCCAAGCCCAACCCCTGAAAAACAACCCCACAGCATAACCCCTCCTCCACCAAATGATTTGTACCAGTGCACAAAGCAAGGTCCATAAAGACATAAATGAGTGAGTTTGGGGTGGAGGAACTTGACTGGCCTGCATAGAGTTCTGACCTCAACCCGATAGAACACCTTTGGTATTAATTAGAGTGGAGACTGTGAGCCAGGCCTTAACGTCCAACATCAGTGTCTGATCTCACAAATGCCCTTCTGGAAGAATGGTCAAACATACCCATAGAGAAACTCCTAAACCTTGTGGACAGCCAGAAGTATTGAAGCTGTTATATATAGCTGAAAAGGGTCAGCCAACTCAATATTGAACCCTATGGACTAAGACTGGGATGCCATTAAAGTTCATGTGCGTGTAAAGGCAGGCGTCCCAATACATTTGGTAATATAGTGTATATATAATTATTCTTAGTGTTTAACCAAGGGGTCGTTTGTGCTAGGGGGTTCTTTAACGTCTTCACCATGGTGCACCGCTTGCACTTGCTATGGGATAAATACCTTTTTGCCACTTTAGTAATGAGTCATCCTGCAAACATTCTAATATTATGAGTGGTTAATATTTTCGTTGCAAAGACTTTAAATGCCGCAATACCGGTTGCTCGGCAGAAAGAAACAAATATAATATTGTTTTGAACCAGGTGACACTTGGGAAGGGCTGATCCAGTTTTACTAACCTTATATAATTGTGTTGACAACATTTTCCATTATAACTTTCATGAAATCAAAATTTGATTGTATTTCCAAGCTGTAAACAGGATGTTTTCAATTCAAAATGCCTGACTGGCTTTATTACTTTTTTCCTACCTAAATAAAATGAATACTTTAGCCAAAAGTTTGCAACAATTTAGATAATCATTAAACCAGTTATCTTTATTCAGTTATCTTTATATACAGTATGGTGGATGATGCACTTAAAGGTAACGTCTTAAGTCTTGCAGAGGCTTCAAATTCTTGAAAGATGACATCACAGCCACTACATAAAAGTAGACCTTGCATCAGACATATTTATTTCATATGTGCATACACCATAAGCAATGTGTAAAGGTAACATATACAGGTATTTATTACCTCTTCCATAGACCACAAAACTGACAATGACTTCATCTGCAAAATGCAATGTTCAGGAGATATTTACTTTAGACTACTTATTGGTTCTCATGTCATGGCAAAAAAATTATTACAGTTCAGACAAAATCAGGAGAGATAATCAATAGGTTAAACAAGCTTATTAGGTAACAGTTCTTTTGGATGTCTATGTGAACAAGGTCGTAAAGTGTATGTCACAGCAAAGCTAAAGCCTGGACCAAAATGTAATCAGACTGAGCGTTGCTCAGCCATTCACAGTAAGCTGAATGAGTACAGGGCTTCCTTTTATTGGCTGAGGTGGAGATCATTTTGAGAAGAACTGCTTAAACGTGCATCCTCACAGGGTGACACTGTGGATGCACTGGTATGAATGTGCCAATGTCCCAATATAGCAGGAAAAATGTTGAATAAACTAAAAAATAGACTTTAGGCGGCACATGGATGGATAGTGTAAAAAACTAGGGGTTTTTATTATAGGAAAATAGTAAAAAGGTACATATAAACATTCAGAAATAACAGTCTATTCATTCTTGATACACGACTCAGGCTAATGCTCTAACAACGCTTCAAAAATGTATGCAAACATAAATGCACTCAAACATAGATGAGATACATATCCAGCAAGCAGAGGCTAGTAGAACAGTAGACATGTGAAGCAGGTGGTGTTAGCCATGGGTCCAATGTATCAGATGTAGTCTTGAATTGCTCTACCAGTTTCGCGAATTAACGCTTCTTCAGGAGAACCACTGCTGAGCACACTGCTAGGATCGCTCCTGACCGATTACATATCCAATATTCAGGCTTACAGCCTGGCCATTGACACTACTGTAGTCTCCTTGTGGATAGAGACTTTCTGCCCAGCCTATACACCAGGATTCATACTGGTGCGCACGCATTTTTCCCCTATTTTGGCATTCATAGCCTTAAAGTCTTGGAGGACATTATCTGTTGCTGCTTACCAGCAGCTTCTACCTAGTAGTTCATCCAGCTGTCGACTATTGTGATTTTTACCATTATTGGCTACTTGCCACTGACAAATAGCCAATTTAGTTTTACCCAGGTTTGTGTTAAACCTTGCAACACATTCGGCCTATTATTATGCTCCTGAAGAAGCGTTAATTCGCGAAACTGGTAGAGCAATTCAAGACTACATCTGATACATTGGACCCATGGCTAACGCCACCTGCTTCACATGTCTACTGTTCTACTAGCCTCTGCTTGCTGGATATGTATCTCATCTATGTTTGAGTGCATTTATGTTTGCATACATTTTTGAAGCGTTGTTAGAGCATTAGCCTGAGTCGTGTATCAAGAACGAATAGACTGTTATTTCTGAATGTTTATTTGTACCTTTTTACTATTTTCCTATAATAAAAACCCCTAGTTTTTTACACTATCCATCCATTTGCCGCCTAAGGTCCATTTTTTCATTTATTCAACATTTTCCTTGAGGTGGAGATCACGACATCATCTTCCCGCCTCTCCACCTCAGCCTTCATAGAATACAAAGTTCCCTGTGAATGTCTGAGCAGAGCTCAGCTTGACTCAATTTTATTCTGGGAGAGGGATGAGAAGCCCCCGTCCAATAACTGGAGCACAGTGCTATATACTGTATGCAGGGCCGCTGCTAGAAATCATGGGGCCCCGTACAGCCTACCTGACGGGCCCCCTTCAGCTCCACCCCTGGTCCCGCTCCTGGTCACTCCTTCAGACCCACCCCTGGCCCCGCGACTTGACAGTGGGACATGCCAATGCCGAAATGTACTGCTGAGACAGTGCCACCCATGCCGCCAATGCCATATTGTGCTGCAGACAGTGCCACCCATGCCGCCAATGGCATAACGCATGTGCTACCTGCTCACAGTGCCACCCATGCCGCCAATGCTATATTGTGCTGCAGACAGTGCCACCCATGCCGCCAATGCCATATTGTGCTGCAGACAGTGCCACCCATGCCGTAATGTGCTGCAGACAGTGCCATCCATGACGCTAATGCCATAACGCATGTGCTACCTGCTGACAGTGCCACCCATGCCGCCAATGCCATATTGTGCTGCAGACACTGCCACCCATGCCACCAATGGCATAATGTCTCCGATCGACAGTAAGGGACATGGCTGAAGGTTTTTTTCGGGGGGGGGGGGGGTTTACATTACATTATTTATCTGATCAGGTTGCCAGGCCCCCCTGCTGGCCGGGCCCGGTACAACAGGGCCAGTTCTACTGGCTTATCAGCTGCCCTGACTGTTTGTAGCTGATGATACATACAGTTTATACAGCGCTCAACAGAGGCTGCATCTGTTAGCTATCTGCCTGCACATCCCCTGCATTCACAGTTACATTTTATTAACAGTTCATTGGCAATAGTTCATGTACATTTCCTGTATTTTATCCCTATAAAGATCCAACAAGTACCTGTTGATCTGCTAGAAAAGCTGACAACACACAGGAATTTTGTTGACTGAGTGTTGTCAGCTCTGCTCAATACCTTTTGCTAAACGACTCAACCACTTCCATTGCCAGCTCTCTATAGCATAAAGATTAATCATTCTGTAATCCAAGCTAAGGAGTAGGACTCTGAGAATAAAATAAAAAAAGTTGTGTACTGAGGACACAGGGCAGCTCTAGTTTCTGACAACTGTTTTTTTTTTGTACATTTACAAAACAGAAAAATAAAAATATTTCCAATTGTATACTTTACAGAGCAAAATGGAGCACATAGTTAATCATTAGGAATTACATACACTTTAATTGTCTATGCAGGGGACGAATAGGTAACTTCTAATGGGGTCAATTTATTATTATTATTATTATAAGGGAATAATACAGCGCCAACAGTTTGTGCAGCATTTTACAACATACAGACAGTACAGTTACAATATAATTCAATACAGAAGGAATCAGAGAGCCCTATTTACTAAAGGCAAATAGACTGTGCATTTGCAAAGTGCAGTTGCACTTTGCAAGGGCAGTTGCTCCAGACCTTAGTAAATGAGCAAAAGCTCTGCTGACTTCCATCATTCAATCAAGTGCAAGCAAAAATGCATTTTTTCCTTTTCTTTTCCTTACACGTGATTGGGTACTTTTTGCAAAATTAAGCTTTACTGGAAGTGCAGTTGCCCCAGAGCTTAGTAAATTACTTTGCAAAAAGTACCCAATCACGTGCCAGGAAATAAAAAAAAATGAATTTTTGCTTGCACATGATTGGATGATGGAACTGCACTTGCAGAGTGCATAGTCCATTTGCCTTTAGTAAATCAACCCCTAAGTCCCAAGTATATATTTGAATTAAAGTACTGCAGGATTCCCATGGTCTTTGTGTACAACAATTTCTGTCTTCATCTGAACTACTCTTAAACCTAAATCCACTGCCTGTGCAATATCTGTGCTAAATCTCATTGCTGATTATTTTAGATTGTCATCACAGTAAACATATTAGTAGCATACATGGATGGCCTACTGTATAAGTATTGCAGATTTGTTAATTCCAGTGCACACCCTGGTAAAAACAGGCCTGAAGTGATTTATTAACCTTTACTCGATGATGTGTTATCAGATGATCTTCTTGTAAAGTTAACAATTTGCTTTCAGACTGTAGAAATCCAAGATCACTTGTTACCATTGCTGACCTGTAAAAAAGTATATGCCCCAGGGCTTCTATCCTCAACTTTTTTACCTAGCAATTCAGAGACCCTGAATAAGTTTACAGACAAGTCCAAAAAATCCAATGTCCAATGCTGTATGCTTTTTCAAAGTGATATTAACCACTTCCATACTGGGCACTTATACACCTTCCTGCCCAGACCAATTTTCAGCTTTCTGCGCTGTTGCACTTTGAACGACAATTGCGCATTCATGCTACACTGTACCCAAACTAAATTTTTATCATTTTGTTCCCACAAATAGAGTTTTCTTTTGGTGGTATTTGATCACCTCTGCGATTTTTATTTTCTGCTAAAAAAAAATGTAAAAGACCGAAAATATTGAAAAAATTTTTTTTTTGTTTCAGTTACAAAACTTTATAAATAAGTAAGTTTTCTCCTTCACTGATGGGGCTGCACTGGGGGGCACTGATAAGGCTGCACTGAGGGGCACTCATAAGGCGGCACTGATGGGCACCAATGAGGTGGCACTGATGGGCACCGATATGTGGCACGGATGGGCACCGATAGGCAGCACGGATGGGCACTGGTAGGCGGCATGGATGGGCACTGGTAGGCGGCACGGATGGGCACAGATAGGCGGCACGGATGGGCACAGATAGGCGGCATGGATGGGCACAGATAGGCGGCATGAAGCGGCACGGATAGGCGACACGGATGGGCACTGATAGGCGGCATGGATGGGCACTGATAGGTGGCACATATGGGCATGGATGGGCACTGATAGGTGGCATGGATGGGCACTGATAGGTGGCACTGTACTGTAATGTGTTGTACTACAATAATGCCTGCCAATCCGTGGTGCCCATTGTGGGCACTGATTGGCATCCATTGTGGGCACTGATTGGCATCCATTAGGCATTTCTAATTTGCATCCCTGGTGGTCTAGGGTGGCATACCTTAAGGTGGGCATCCCTGGTGGTCTGGTGGCATCCCTGGTGGTCCAGTGTAGGCATCCTCGGGGGGGCTGCGCTCATAATGGATCAGCACAAACTCCCCCTGTCAGAGGAGCAGCCGATTGGCTCTCCTCTACTCGCGTCTGACAGATGCAAGTGAGGAAAAGCCGATGACTGGCTTTTCCTGTTTACATCGTGATCAGCCGTGATTGGACACGGCTGATCACGTGGTAAAGAGTCTCCGTCTGAGACTCTTTACCTAGATCAGTGTTGCGGGGTGTCAGACTGACATCCCGCAACAACGATCGCCGCGATGCGCGCCCCCTGGGGGTGCGCAGCGGCTCAATATCCTGAGGACGTCATATAACGTCCAGTCAGGATATTGAAACCACTTTGCCGCCGTCAATTTGCTATAGGGCGGGCAGCAAGTGGTTAAACCCTCAGTTTTCAAAGCACTTTCAGCAGATGATATAAAGGAGTTGTAAAGGTTTGTTTTTTATTTTCTAAATAGGTTCCTTTAAGCTAGTGCATTTTTGGTTCACTTACCTTTTCTTTCGATTTCCCTTCTAAATGTTTTTTTTCTTTGTCTGAATTTCTCACTTCCTGTTCCTCCTCAGTAAGCTTACCCCCATCACCTGAGCCGTTCTGGCTGGGGGTTAGTCAGCATGCTCGCCCCCTCCCTTGGGACTACATCCCTGTGGGGAGACGCTGTAAACGTTCACCGTCAATTTTCCCGACGGAATTCCTGTCAAGCCTGCCTTGCATACATACAGTCACACAAAAGTCTGGTGAACTTTTGACTGCCCAGAACACGTTGACATAAAAGACTACGACGAACTGAGAAAATTAAGTTCTATGCTCTGAGTATGCGTCGATTTGTTTCCGAGCATGACCGTTTTTTTACCCGTCGGAAAAGCATACAGACGAAGGGTTTCCCGCCAGAAAATTTTCCTGACGGGAAAAAAGAGATCCTGGAAAAACTGCAATGGAGCATACACACGGCCGGAATTCCCGGCCAAAAGCTCTAATAGCAGTTTTCCCTTTCGGAAAAAACAGTCGTGTGTACGAGGCATAAGAAACAAGTGGTGACAGTGCTCTTAACATTATCCTTATAGACAGGGCAGCTATTATCATAATGACACTTGTGGACCTGTGCATAGGACAGGGGGTTTTTAAGGCTAGCACCAAACTTCAAAATCCACTGTAATAACAATCTCTTTTGCGATTTTTTTCCTTTGATGAACTGCACTCAGAGGAGTCTTTAACACGCCTCTCCAATTGTTTACCTAAACGAAACTGTAAAGGTAGCCAAGTGTGACTGTTCATGTATGGAGACATGGCTGCAGACACAGGTACCTGAGGAAGTCGTATTGTGCCACTGGTCAAGATTTCTTTTTTCCTACAGTGCAGTCCTCCTGAACATACAGTATGGGGGAGATTTACTAAAACTGGTGCACAAAGAATCTGGTGCAGTTGTCCATAGTAACCAATCAGCTTCTAACTTCAGCTTGTTCAATTAGGCTTTACCAATTTTAGCAAATCTAGCCCTATATGTTTGGGTCTGTGTAAGAAGAGTATTAGCTCTAGTTTATTTTGAGGAAAAACTGTGGAACTCACAATAACATTAAGCTGCTAGGTAAGTCTTTAAAGCGTAACTCAGAACAAAACATTTCCCTCTGGGTGATATATGTACATTGCGAGGATTATAACAACCTTTGTTGCAGATACCTACCTTTTGTTATTCTGAAGTAATCCATGTGTGTTGGTCTGTGCCTCTGTACTCAGTGAGTCTACTGGGAGATGTTTCTTAATTAACTGTCAGGTGTGCAGCTGCAGGGCACTAATGAGGAAATATGCTGGGCCTGCATTCCTTTAGACGTGCTTCTATTGAAAGTATCTCTCCAAGAAATTTTTGTTGCAAGGAATGCCTGAAATCTAACTTGTATCTTAGGCAGACTTCTGGGAAAATTGGTGAGCCAATCACACACGCAGTAAATTATGTTTTCGGGGGGTTGGTCAGTACACATTCTGTGTACAGAACAACTCCATTAGGCCATATTGCAATGCATTCTCAGAAAATGAAGTGGCTGCAGATTGAAAAGGAAAGGTAATTTTTAATAACATTCAATTACAATATGACTTGTGCCACAATTGTATACGCTATATTATTTTTTCTTTATTTGCTTTTTTTTTTCCCCACGAAAGTGGAGTTAACCTTTAAGTCTACCTGTAAGCCCTGTTACTGTAGTTCATAAAAGTGTACAAATTAATAATATGGCCCAGAATGGAGTCCTTTAACCACTTAACGACCGCCCACTGTAAATATACGTCGGCAGAATGGCACCGATAGGCAGAATCACGTATATGTACGTGATTGCCTTTGTATAGTTGGGGGGTCCGATCGGACCCCCTTCTTTACAGTGAGCGGTCGTTTTACCTTCGGGAGCGATCCGGCATGAGGGGACGGACGTTCGATTCTGGCCACCCCCTCTCGATCGCTCCCGGCGAATGAGAGCTTCCCCTGCCTGTGTGCTTGTTTACACAGGCTGGAGGAAGTGATGTCATCTCTCCTGCGGCGCTCACATATACCGAGCGCCGTACAGGAGAAGATGCAGGTTAGTGCACACAACACTACACTGACACCAGGACACATAGGTACATAAATCGCCCCCCCAGGCCCCCCCCAGACCCCCCCAGATCACCCCCCAGATCACCCCCCAGCCCCCAGTCACAGTGTCACTGATTGCAGTGACCATTTATTTAGTGATCACTGCAATCAGTGACATTTGTGACTGTAAAAGTGTCAGTACATTTAGTTTTAGGTCCAGTGTAGCCCCCTAACCCCCCCTAATAAAGGTTTAACCCCCTGATCACCCCCCAGATAACCCTTTCACCCCCTAGTACCGCCGTCGCTAAGCGATCATTTTTCTGATCGATGTCTTAGCGTCGGTGATGCTGATCGGTAGCCAGTAATTTTTTTTAGGTTCGCCGCAGGTTTTTATAGCGTCGGGTACCCCCATATATTACCTAATAAAGGTTTAACCCCCTGATTGCCCCCCAGGTAACCCTTTCACCCCCTATCACCACGGTCACTAAGCGATAATTTTTCTGATCGATGTTTTAGCGTCGGCGATGCTGATCGGTAGCCAGTAATTTTTTTTAGGTTCGCCGCAGGTTTTTATAGCGTCGGGTACCCCCATATATTACCTAATAAAGGTTTAACCCCCTTGATCACCCCCCAGGTAACCCTTTCACCCCCTAGCACCGCCGTCACTAAGCGATCATTTTTCTGATCGATGTCTTAGCGTCGGTGATGCTGATCAGTAGCCAGTAATTTTTTTTAGGTTCGCCGCAGGTTTTTATAGCGTCGGGTACCCCCATATATTACCTAATAAAGGTTTAACCCCCTTGATCGCCCCCCAGGTAACCATTTCACCCCCTATCACCACTGTCACTAAGCGATAATTTTTCTGATCGCTGTCTTAGCGTCGGTGATGCAGATCGGTAGCCAGTAATTTTTTTTAGGTTCGCCGCAGGTTTTTATAGCGTCAGGTACCCCAATATATTACCTAATAAAGGTTTAACCCCCTTGATCGCCCCCCAGGTAACTCTTTCACCCCCTATCACCACTGTCGCTAAGCGATCATTTTACTGATCGCTGTCTTAGCGTCGGTGATGCAGATCGGTAGCCAGTAATTTTTTTTAGGTTCGCCGCAGGTTTTTATAGCGTCAGGTACCCCCATATATTATCTAATAAAGGTTTAACCCCCTGATCGCCCCCCAGGTAACCCTTTCACCCCCTATCACCACTGTCGCTAAGCGATCGTTTTTATGATCATTGTCTTATGCACCGTACACACGATCGTTTTTAATGTCATTTTTTAAACCGACGTTTTTCTCCTCGTTTTTTTTCATGTTTCCTCTCAAGCCTGCCTTGCGTACACACCATCATTAAAAAAAACGATCAAGCAAAGCGCAGTGACGTTCAACACGTACGACGGCACTATAAAGGGGAAGTTCCGTTCGAATGGCGCCACCCTTCATGTTAGTAAAGTTTGTTGAGCGACGATTCGCGCTTTTCAGTCCGTTACTGTGTAATGAATGTGCTATCTCCATTACAAACGCTAGTTTTACCAGAACGAGCGCTCCCGTCTCATACTTGATTCTGAGCATGCGCGTTTTTTTTCACGTCGTTAAAGCATACACACTATCGTTTTTCACGTCGTTAAAAAAAACGACATGAAAAACGACGTGAAAAAAGAGAGCATGTCCGGAATTTTTAATGGCCGTTTTTCACGTCGTTAAAAATGCTCTGGAGCATACACACGATCATTTTTCAGGGCCATTTTTTAAAATGGCAGTTTTAACGGCATGAAAAACGATCGTGTGTACGGGGCATTAGTGTCGGTGATGCAGATAGGTAGCCAGTAATTTTTTTTTAGGTTCGCCGTCAGGTTTTTATATAGCGTCAGGTACCCCCATATATTACCTAATAAAGGTTTTAACCCCCTAATTGCCCCCCAGGTAACCCTTTCACCAGTGATCATCATATAAGTGTTACGGGTGACGCTGGTTAGTTAGTTTGCTTTTTATAGTGTCAGGGCACCCGCCGTATATAACCCAATAAAGGTTTAACCCCCTGATCGCCCGGCGGGTGATATCAATTAGGTTTTAGCGTCAGAGAGGGTCTGCGTCACACCCCAGGCAGCGTCAGGTTAGTGCCAGTAACGCTAACACCCACGCGTGAAGCATACACCCCCCTTAGTGGTATAGTATCTGAACAGATCAATATCTGATCTGATCAGATCTATACTAGCGTCCCCAGCAGTTTAGGGTTCCCAAAAACGCAGTGTTAGCGGAATCAGCCCAGATACCTGCCAGCACCTGCGTTTTGCCCCTCCGTCCAGCCCAGGCCACCCAAGTGCAGAATCAATCGATCACTGTCACTTACAAAACACAACACACATAACTGCAGCGTTCGCAGAGACAGGCCTGATCCCTGCGACTCCAGTGCTGTAGGAGGTGATTTCGCCACCACAGTTAAAAAAAAAGCATATATGCCGAAGCATTGGGGCAGCAGGGGCGGAGGAGCGATTTTGCTCCTAATGCCGCGTACATACAGTCGAAATTCCGACGGAGGCTTGCCCGTGGAAAAGTCTGACCATGTGTACGTGGCATAACTTTTGCGGGAAGATGCCCCCATGCTTCGGCATATATAAATGGTGCATGTATGCCCATCATTAGAAGTGGGTGGATGAAGGTCGGTATTCTAATGGTGGGCATACCCACCGATCAATCTTTTTTTTTTGTTCAGCCAACAGGCTGCATGAAAAAAAAGATTACAATACATGTCCAACAAGGACCAGCAACGTACTGGTATGTTGCTGGACTTTGAATGTTGATACCAGAATGATGCCTGCGGATTTAGGTATCATCTTGGTATCATTCTTTTCAGCCAGCGGTCGGCTTTCATGTAAAAGCAATCCTAGTGGCTAATTAGCCTCTGGACTGCTTTTACAAGCAGTGGGAGGGAATGACCCCCCCCCGGATATAAAAAGCGCCATTGGGAAATTGGGAAAGCATTTTATCACACCGATCTTGGTGTGGTCAGATGCTTTGAGGGCGAGGGAAAGATCTAGGGTCCAATAGACCCCAGTTTTTTCAAAAAAGAGTACCTGTCATTACCTATAGCTATCATAGGGGATATTTACATTCCCTGAGATAACAATAAAAATGATAAAAAATAAATAAATATGGAAGCAACAATTTAAAAATAAAATAAAAAAGCAAAATTAATAATAAAAAAAAAAAAAAAAAAAAAAAAAAGCACCCCTGTCCTGCCCTGCTCTTGCCCAATGGCGAACGCAAGTGTCGGTCTGGCGTCATATGTGAACAGCAATTGCACCATGCATGTGAGGTATCACCGCGAAGGTCAGATCGAGGGCAGTAATTTTAGCTGTAGACCTCCTCTGTAAATCTAACGGGGTAACCTGTAAAGGCTTTTAAAGGCTTTTAAAAATGTATGTAGTTTGTCGCCAATGCGCGTTTGTGCGAAATTTTAAAGCATGTCGTGTTTGGTATCTATGTACTCGGCCTAAGATCATCTTTTTTATTTCATCAAACATTTGGGCAATATAGTGTGTTTTAGTGCATTAAAATTTAAAAAAGTGTATTTTTTCCCCAAAAAATGCGTTTGAAAAATCGCTGCGCAAATACTGTGTAGAAAAAAAAAATGCAACACCCACCATTTTATTCTGTAGGGCCTTTGCTTTAAAAATATATATAATGTTTGGGGGTTCAACATAATTTTCTTGCAAAAAAAAATATGTTTTCATGTAAACAAAAAGTGTCAAAAAGGGCTTTGTCTTCAAGTGGTTAGAAGAGTGGATGTAAGCTTCCTAATGTTGTGTATAAAATGCCAGAACAGTTCAAAACCCCCCCAAATGACCCCATTTTGGAAAGTAGACACCCCACGCTATATACTGAGAGGCATGTCGAGTCCATGGAATATTTTATATGTTGACACAAGTTGTGGAAAAAAGACAATTTTTTTTTTTTTTTTTGCACAAAGTTGTCACTAACTGATATATTGCTCAAACATGCCATGGGCATATGTGGAATTACACCCCAAAATACATTCTGTTGCTTCTCCTGAGTACGGGGATACCACATGTGTGAGACTTTTTGGGAGCCTAGCCGCGTACGGGACCCCAAAAACCAAGCACCGCCTTCAGGCTTTCTAAGGGTGTCAATTTTTGATTTCACTTCTCACTGCCTATCACAGTTTCGGAGGCCATGGAATGCCCAGATGGCACAAAACCCCCCCAAATGACCCCATTTTGGAAAGTAGACACCCCAAGCTATTTGCTGAGAGGTATTGTGAGTATTTTGCAGATCTCGCTTTTTGTCACAAAGTTTTGAAAATTGAAAAAAAAAAAGAAAAAAAAATGTCCTTTCTTCATTTTCAAAAACAAATGAGAGCTGTAAAATACTCACCATGCCTCTCAGCAAACAGCTTGGGGTGTCTACTTTCCTAAATGGGGTCATTTGGGGGGGTTTTGTGCTATTTTGGCATTTTATGGCCTTCGAAACTGTGATAGGTAGTGAGGAGTCAAATCAAAAATTTGTGCCTAGAAATCCTGAAGGCGGTGATTGGTTTTCGGGGTCCCGTACGCGGCTAGGCTCCTAAAAAGTCCCACACATGTGGTATCCCCGTACTCAGGAGAAGCAGCAAAATTTATTTTGGGGTGCAATTCCACATATAACCATGGCATGTGTGAGCAATATATCATTTAGTGACAACTTTTTGTAATTTTTTTTTTTGTCATTATTCAATCACTTGGGACAAAAAAAAAAAATATTCAATGGGCTCAACAGGCCTCTCAGCAATTTCCTTGGGGTGTCTACTTTCTAAAATGGGGTCATTTGGGGGGGTTTTGTGCTATTTTGGCATTTTATGGCCTTCAAAACTGTGATAGGTAGTGAGGAGTGAAATCAAAAATTTACACCCTTAGAAATCCTGAAGGCGGTGCTTGGTTTCCGGGGTCCCGTACGTGGCTAGGCTCCTAAAAAGTCCCACACATGTGGTATCCCCGTACCCAGGAGAAGCAGCAGAATGTATTTTGGGGTGCAATTCCACATATAACCATGGCATGTGTGAGCAATACAGGCATACCCCACTTTTAAGTACACAATGGGGTTTATTTACTAAAGCTGGAACGTGCAAAATCAGGCTCACTTCTGCATAGAATGCAATGAGCTTCCAGGTTTTATTACCAAAGCTTAATTGAGCAAGCTGGGGTTAGAAGCTGATTGGTTTCTATGCAGAAGTGAGCCTGATTTTGCACTTTCCAGCTTTAGTAATTAAACCCTATTGTGTACTTAAAAGTGGGGTATGCCTGTATATCATTTAGTGACAACTTTTTGTAATTTTTTTTTTTTTTTGTCATTATTCAATCACTTGGGACAAAAAAAAAAATATTCAATGGGCTCAACATGCCTCTCAGCAATTTCCTTGGGGTGTCTACTTTCTAAAATGGGGTCATTTGGGGGGGGGTTGTACTGCCCTGCCATTTTAGCACCTCAAGAAATGAGATAGGCAGTCATAAATTTAAAGCTGTGTAAATTCCAGAAAATGTACCCTAGTTTGTAAACGCTATAACTTTTGCGCAAACCGATAAATATACGCTTATTGACATTTTTTTTACTAAAGACATGTGGCTGAATACATTTTGGCCTAAATATATGACTAAAATTGAGTTTATTCGATTTTTCTTATAACAAAAAATAGAAAATATCATTTTTTTTCAAAATTTTCGGTCTTTTTCCGTTTATATCGCAAAAAATAAAAATCGCAGAGGCAATCAAATACCATTAAAAGAAAGCTCTATTTGTGGGAAGAAAAGGACGCACATTTCGTTTGGGTACAACATTGCATGTCCGCACAATTTACAGTTAAAGCAGCGCAGTGCAAAATTCTGAATTCACCTCTGGTCCTTTAGCTACCAAATGGTCGGGGCTTAAGTGGTTAACCAGGATGCGTGCTATGCAAATACCTTGACTTTGCTCCTGACCTATGTATTTTTATTTTAAATTGCGAATGAAGTAAAAGCATTAGGATTACCCCTACTTCCACAAAATAAATTAGACTGAATGTGTTAGGTAGGAAGCAATGGTGGGGAAATTTTGAAACAGAGTTCCCAGAAGATATAAGAAACTAGAAATCCCCCCATTCCACACTCATAGCTAAAATATTAGTTATTCGTGGAATGTCCCAGCTGGCTACACGTTACAGTCTCATTGTATGATCTACTTTCCATTTACCAGCAATATGAGGTGCGAGATGTTTCTTCATAAACATAAATTTGACCCCACTAATGATTAGAAAAATTAATGAATGTTCTTACAACATCCTTGCAATGAAAAATGTTGAACAAAATTCTACAAGTGTATACTCATCTTTAGACAATTAAAGGGGTTGTAAAGGTTCGTTTTTTATTTTCTAAATAGGTTCCTTTAAGCTAGAGCAGGGATATGCAATTAGCGGACCTCCAGCTGTTGCAGAACTACAAATCCCATGAGGCATAGCAAGACTCTGACAGCCACAAACATGACACCCAGAGGCAGAGGCATGATGGGACTTGTAGTTTTCCAACAGCTGGAGGTCCACTAATTGCATATCCCTGAGCTAGAGCATTGTTGGTTCACTTACCTTTTCCATCGATTTCCCTTCTAAATGTTTTTTTTCTTTGTCTGAATCTCTCACTTCCTGTAAACTTGGCCCCATCATCCGATGTATTTGCACCTCCAATAATTACCTGTGATTATGGACAGATGTTCGACTCTGGATGTAGTTTTCTGTGTCCAGGATCACTTACTGGCCCCTAACCACAGACAACCACTGGATGTGCCGATATGTGCAAACAGTCACAGCTCCTGTCATTGCTTTTTGAAGGCTTCCCGGCCACAGTTATCCGCATACATCTGCGATCCCAACCACAAGACTCCACTGATTCTTAGAAATAAAAATTTACTGTATGCCCATAATTGCCTGTGTGAATGTAACTAAATTCTAACTTAAAGGGGTTGTAAAGGTTCGTTTTTTATTTTCTAAATAGGTTCGCTTTAAGCTAGTGCATTGTTGGTTCACTTACTTTTTCCTTCGATTTCCCTTCTAAATGTTTTTTTTCTTTGTCTGAATTTCTCACTTCCTGTAAGCTTGCCCCCATCATCCGAGCCGTTCTGGCTGGGGGTTAGTCAGCGTGCTCGCCCCCTCCCTTGGGACTACATCCCTACGGGGAGACGCTGTGAATGTCACCCCCTCATTTTCGTTTCTTTTTTTTTAATTTAAACTTTGCTTTATTAAAGAATGTTTCAATAATACAATACATAATACATATACAAAAAAAACTTACATACATCCTATATTTATTTAACCCTTCCCTCCCACCCCATTCTCCCCCTCCCTACTCCCCTCCCTAGATCTGATATCTTCGCTATTTAACTCACTTCTAGCCCATCCGTTTCTATCATAGCTAATGCATACTTCTCTGTTCGCTTAAACAAACTCCATTTCTTCCAGGTTAGTCTGTATCTTTCCTCCATTCCCTGCTCCCTGCTGCATAAGTACTCCATCTTGCAGGTATGGTCCACTCTCTGTAGCCATTCTTTTATGGTTGGCTTCTCTACTTGAAGCCATTTTTTTGGAATCAGAGCCTTTGCAGCGTTGAGTAGGGAAGGGACCAAAGTTTCTTTATATTGTTTTTTTGTTTTGTTAGTCCCATGGAACAGCACGTTCCAAGCATTTTGTGGGATCTTTTCCCCGGTTATCTCCTCAATGTGTTCTAGGATACTGTACCAATACTCTTTTATTTTTGGGCACTCCCACCAAATATGTATTGTTGTTCCCCTTTGTTTACAATCTCTCCAACACTGGGGAGACCTACTTGGCTGAAATTTGTTAATTCTCTCCGGGGTCAGATGCCATCTTACCAAACACGTATAATTAGCTTCTATCGTAATGATATCTGTTGCGTAGTTATGTACTGCTTCTATCATTTGTCTTTCATCTAACTTAATTGCTAGGTCTTGTTCCCATTTCCCTATGAAGGGTAGGGCCCCACTTCCTTCTAATTCTGTTAATATATCATACATTTAAGAGATTCCATGTTTCATAGGCGTTTTGATATTGCAAAGTTTTTCAACTGGGTTCAGTGTTTTTTCCTCTCTAATTGGTTGAGGGATTGTGCTTACTAAGTGCTTGAGTCTGCAAATACACCCAATCACTTACCTGCTGCCACCCGTGCATTGTTATTAAATCTGCTCTTGTCCTTATTTTTCCTTGTGTCACTATAGCTTTTAATTTTGCATTCCCCATGTGTCTTCTCATCCGTGTCCCATTACCTGGGATAAAAAAAACTTGTTCCCGTCAGCGGGATTAATGGGGAATTATATTCCCATTTTTCCCGTTGATATAATTTATCCCATAATTTGAATACAATTTTAGTTAAATCATGTGTGTCAAAACTAAGTGTTCTATTTTTTGGTGGTATCCAAATATTTTTCCCTAACTGTGTCGTGTACAGTGCGTTTTTCATTTTTACCCATCTCTTATTTGTGTTTGCCCATTCTAATAACCTTGCCATTATTACCGCCATATAATATCTTTTAATATCAGGACCGCCAACCCTCCTTTCTTTTTTTTCCTGGATAGGAGCACATTACTTACTCTAGCTTTTTTGTTCTGCCAAATATATTTCAAAATGATTGTTTTTATAATTTTAAATAAGCATTGAGGTATCCCTATCGGGAGCATTTGAAATTTCCTCCACCCCAAACTTGCTCATCCATGTCTTTATGGACCTTGCTTTGTGCACTGGTCTGAATCATTTGGCGGAGGGAGGATTATGGTGTGGGCTTGCGTTTCAGAGGTTGAGCTTGGTCCCTTGTTCCAGTGAAGGGAACTCTTAAGGCATCAGCATACCAAGACATTTTGGGCAATTTCATGCTCCCAGCTTTGTGGAAACAGGTTGGGGATTGCCCACAACCCCACACCATAATCCCCCCTCCACCAAATGATTTAGACCAGTGCACATAGCAAGGTCTATAAAGACATGGATGACCAAGTTTGGGGTGGAGGAACTTGACTGGCCTGTGCAGAGTCCTGACCTCAAGCCAATAGAACTCCTTTGGGATGAATTAGAGCAGAGACTGCGAGCCAGGCCTACTCTTCCAACATCAGTGCCTAACCTCACAAATGTGCTTCTGGAAGAATGGCCAACATTCCCATAGACACACTCCTAAACCTTGTAGAAAGCCTTCCCAGAAGAGTTGAAACTGTTATAGCTCCAACTCAATATTGAACCCTACTGACTAAGACTGGGATACCATTAAAGTTCATGTGCGTGTAAAGGCAGGCGTCCCAATAGTTTTGGTAATATAGTGTATATAAATATATATTGTATACAAAACAGACCCACAAAATATAAACATGATTTATGTGCGCAGGTAGCGGCGTATTGCTCATAATAATACATCTGGTGTTTGCCTATGTGAGCATAATCTATACAGGCAGCAGTAACAACATAAATATAATGATGATGTCACATATGTTCACATCTATACCTTTTGAACATTTGTCATATTTACAGAAATTGTAGATATTCTCATATGATGGTAAATATAGTATAAATAATAATTTTCCTTACAATTAGGATTACTCCAGATATGGAGTAACTGGCCTGTCGGGATGCCTTTAATGAGTGATGGAGGATGGTGGCTGGAGGCCAGGAGGAGTGTGTTGGCTGCTGTTTCCTTCCTAAAAGTCCTGGTTTCCAATCTGCTGCTACGGGCAGATATAGAAAGATCAATGAGGGAGATGGTTTCAAAATCCCAGGTATAAGTAAGTTTAATATTCCTGTCATTGGCATTTAGTTCAGACAGCTCCTGCTATAAAGCCTGTGCTTTTATGGGAGAGCTGCTCCAATCCACTCAAGCCCGCTCCCCACTCTCCAGCAGTACAACATGCAAGGATGACACTGCACGGGAGGGAGGGAGGTCAATACCGATGTGCCTGTACCGCAACACAGTCAACACAGGTGGCAATTTAGTGATCCTTACACTGCACTCTCTGGCACAAAGCGATAGTCTGACCCTGTTGCCATGGCCGCCCCTCCCAAAGTTCCACCTGGGTCCAATGGACCCAGCGGGACCCATGGTAAGGTCGGCCCTGGACAACTGCCCCAGAACCTACTGTGAAATAGCAAACCAGCCAATAAGCAATGTTGGCACATGCATGCTAAAGTTCTACTTCCCTGTTACCATTGAAAAGAAGAAAGGATTGGATTGGTCATGTAGAGAATTCCCAACAACTGCTAAATATCTCTGTACAATAACCAACATGTCCACTGATTAGAAGTACTCTATGAAGGTGGTGTGCTTCATCTAGCTACCATCTCGCCACAACTGATATACCAATTTGGCCTTTCAGAATGACAGCAGCATGAAAAAATGTGTATTGGGCATTTAAGTTATTGTATAAGTTTAAGAATGACAGCGGTAATAAAAATGTGTAGCTGATCAATAGATGGTGTGAAGACACAACCACCTTTCTTCCAAAGCACAGGGACCTGCTTTAAAATAGCGAACCAGTCAATTAGCAAAGGTTTATCATGCCTGATAAAGTTTTACTTCCCTATTACCATTGAGAAGAAGGAAGAATTGGGTTAGTCATGGAGAGAAATTCCAACAACTGCTAAATCAATAACAAGTATGTGAACTAATTAGGAACACTCTATGAAGGCAGTGGACTTCAATTAGCTATGATTTCCCCACAACTGAAATATCTGTATTAAGAGAAAATAGACACTTTGGGCATTACATTTTTATATACCGATAGCAACACCATGAAAAAAATGTGCAGATCAACAAATGGTGTTAACAATGGGTGGAGCGACAACTACCCTACTATGAAATAGCTAATCAGACAATGAACAAATGTGGCACAAGCGTGATGAAGTTCTTCCTTCCCTATTACCATTGAGAAGGAAGAAATGGGCTGGCCATACAGAGATTTTCCAACAACTGGAAAATATCTCTGTACAATAACAAGCATGTCCATTGATCAGAAGCATTTCATATCATAGAGAGTAGCTCAAAACGGCATAATCCTCACCAAAGTGTTGCATCCCGCCATCAAATTGGGTGCGGAGAGATAAGGTTGTGTGTTGGCATCCTGTCTCTTGCAGTCATCTTTATAATAATTATGTGAAGAGTAAGTCAGAAATAAAAATTGGCATAAAAATACTTCTGAAGTCTGGTATAAATCAAGTTTTCTTGAAGACAAAACAAGGTAATAAATGCAAAATCCTTGGTAAATAATTGTTTTCATCTGGTGTGAAGAAGTGTATTTTGGTACATGTGTTCAGTTAATTGGAAATTCCCTTCTATGACCGGTCATCTTTCATGTTCTTTACTGAATTAACATAATAAATACACACACCCAAGCCTTTCTATTATTCCTGAAATTGTACAGCAGCTCAATGGTGGAGTTATTGACATAGAAACCTCCAGAAATTGATGCACTTTTCTTCACACATCTTACCCATCGGATACTCAAACGTAACTTTTGTTTTACACCATTAAAACTAGATTTGCAATATATATTATTTCCCCACTTAATCTGCTGCTTAACAAAAAATTGGATAGTGGTACCTATAATTGGCGCTATGCATATTAGATATATAAAGAGCAGAATGTTAGCAATACCCATCTTAAACCTCTATAATCTTTTCTTTTTTGGTCAACTGCATATCAGCAACTACCTCTCCTCTTCTCCTGTACACTATAAATCACTTTGCTCTTCTTATTACCATCTATCTTTTTTCCTTACTATTATTGTCTATTTCTCTCCTTCTTTCTACCGAAAAATCACTTTCCTTCCCCCAGGAGAAAAATTGCTGATATGTTTTTTTCTATTAACTTCTTTAGCTTTGCCATCTGGCCCCTTTCTAGTACCTTCTCATTCACCTTCTAAGCTTGCACAGTTCTTATCTAAATCAAAAAAATATAGCACTTCAGCCAAATTAGTGTATAATATTATTTTGTTTTTGATAAGGGCTATGCAATATTAGAAGGTGAATGTACCCTGACTAATGACATGATAAGGTACAGTCCAATCTCTTGGCAGTCAAAAAAAGCCATCTAGCTGGGGAAGAACATTAGGTAACGTGGGTGGATATTAGAATTTAGATTTTGATATCCATCCAGTTACACATCAGCAGATATTTTTTCTGCTGGGTGCTGGTGACAAAATACAGGGGGTATTTAATGGATGACATATGTTAATATCACAAAGGGTTAGCTGTATATACCTTTTTTGTTTAGTTATACAAGCAGTGTAAGTTCCTGAATTTGATTTTCTTTCAGCTGTACAGATATTACCTTCTGTAGTATCTGTACAGCAAAGCTCAGACTGGGTGGGTGAGAAGCAGCACAAGTAGCATGCTGTTAGGACTAGAGCAGAGTGTCATAAAGATAAGTTCATCAGTCAACTGCTTCTCCTTTCACTGTCCAGTCACAGGGTGGAGAAGGGACAGGAAATGTAAGTGAAAACAGCAAAGTGTGACAATTCATTTTCCCAGAATGGACTGTAAAAAAAAAAATCTTACCCATACACTACTGGCTGTTGTCACCTTCAGATAGTCCCCTTGTGAAGCGGCACGCTCTGCATTCCTCGAAAGATCAGATGAAATTTGAAGATAGCACTCTTTCTGATTTTCTATCAAGATTCAAGGCACCATCTTTACGGAAATCTTTCTAACTCCAAATTTCTCCATTGGAATCTGGAGCAGTCTTTACCTGTTCATGTATAATTCTTCTGCCATCATTCACACACTCAATCTTGGATCTGAGTGTACTAAGGTTCGCAATCTGTCAACATTTGTATCCATCCTTTGTGTTTTTGGCTGCTCACTTTTTTCGTCATTGTGGACATCTTCCTGCCCCTCCTTAAACCACCTATGCCATTCGAAAACACTTGATTTCTTCATGAAATGTTCACCATAAGTCTGTTGTAACAAAGCTAAACTTTCACTCGCACTTTTTCCAATTTTCACGCAAATTTTGATGTAAATCCGCTGCTCCGGATTCCTGTCACTCATTTTCCACCAACAGTGCAACGCACACAAGTGTTATTTCTTCTACTACTCCATAAAGTCTGCGACTCAGACGAGTGCAAGTTAGAACATGTCAGATCACACTCGAGTGCGAATGGCTGTGTTACCCAACGCCATAGTGCTACACCACGGGCATGCTAAAAATCATATTGTCACACCTTGTACAGGTATGTAAAACTTAGAACTGGATGGACAAAAATGTAAAACAGCTCCCTAGTATATATTAAATTTGTGTATGTAACTGTTTATCTGGAGTTCAGATAGGGTCAGCATTGGAGATAAATATTTTAGGTCTGGACAGTTTTCCCATCAGCTTATTTTGGTGCCCATCCATATTAAGATTAAGGCCACATAAGGCTCATATCTCTATAGATTCTGACTCCTTATAATTCTTTACACTCCAAAAGCAAAATCTTTCACTGAATTCCTGATACTCTGCTATTATAGTCATTGCTACTTCATGCTTGTAAAATGAGCAAGTTAGTAACTGTCTGCTAAAGTCTCCATAGTAGCCACTAGGGAAAACAGCAATTAGGACCGGACTACTTCACTCATCCAAACTAAATAAGATAATAATAAATAGGGGGAGGGCAGAAGTCCTAGTGAGATACAAGCAATTGGCTTGCAATCATCTCCGAAAAAAAGAAAAGAATTCCATGATAAAGTCTTAAAAAAAAAAAAATATCCATCTATAGCCAGTTTTAGACATCGGAATTGATTGACATTAATGCCAATCAACATACATTAAATAAGCTATGCTTCTACCCAAATAATCTCTTGTTCCAGTAATATATATCTAATACAATATTCCAATATAAATAACTATGCAGACGAGGGTCTTAAACTTATTTTACATTTTGTAATTCAATTACATTTTCAAATAATGAAACCCCAAGTATGAAGTAGTTTAATTATATTACAATAGTTTAAAACAAACAAATGGAGAAAGAGTTTGTTGATTTAAGGATTCCATACCGCAGCATAAAACACACTCATGTTTTTTTCCTTCTCGCACTTGATTGCACTGTAATCCAGGATCATTTCAAACTGTGGATTATAAAATTATATTGCTTAAGAAACTTCTCAAACTTTTCCATTCGTAATGGCACAGAATCAGTCATTCGGCAGTAATTCTTTCCCAGAGCTCATATAAAAAAAGGTCATTGGCTTGATAGAAAGGAATAAAGAACAAGTCACAAAACAGGGCAGAGTGAAATGTAGATCTGGACAAAACTAGAGAGACCTGTAAGACCAAATGAACTGTGATCCTGATCTATATTATTCAACAGGAACTAAGTTTGTTTAACTCTATAGTATTCCTAGACAAATGTTCCTTCTAAGGTAATTGTTTGTGAGGAGGTGTTGGATAACTGGAGAACTACAGGTTCTTTGTTATGGAAATGGATTGCCACCCAGCAACAGCTGTTGAGCAAAGTGCTCACCTTCCAGAGGTCTGTTCAGAGTCAAACCTTCTTCCTGTCATGGAAGCAGGGCACTCAGCGAACAAATCACACCATCCATGCGTACATCATGTGGAAATCCCTGTCATCTAAAATGAGTGAAGTGGCCAGACATAAAAGACGAGGTTGTATCGCATAAATATATACCAAAATTGTCCAGCCTCAAAACGTTCCCATGAAACGGCAAAAAAACTATAGTACCCAAAATTGTCCAAAGGTGACATTTTAAAAGCTTTACAGGTCATCAGTTATAGTTAAAGCGGAGGTTCCGCGGTCCATAATGTTTTTTTTTTTTATCTCCATTCAATGGGACTAATGCTGTATTGTTATTACTCACTTGTCCTGTGGTAAAACACATCCCCCGTCCGTTTTCGGAAGAAAGAAACACTTATATTATCACTTCCTTGATTTTCCATCTTGCTTGTGGGCATCTTGAAGCCCACAAGCATAGTCTTCCGGATAGCGGTGAATGCGCGTCTCCCGGCATTCACCGCTGTATCTCGCGCATGTGCAGTGTTGACGGCGAGCAGCGCCGTCAATACTTCCTGGTTGCCATCACAACGGGCGTCAACATGAGAAGTACATGCCCCGTTGTGATGGCATTCACAAATAAACTGCAGGGACAGGTGTTTAATAGCAAAATTTAGCTGTGTGCCCTCGTCACGTGGCGGAATTAGATCCGCCCTCGTCACGTGACCGGGTATATGAGTCACGTGATGAGTGAAATCTCTAGTGATTACGCTGGACGGCGTCTCCTGGGAAGCATGACACTTTGTTCCCAGGAGACAGTGCGCCGACATCCCAGCAGACATAGCGCCGCCGGGCAAAAGAAGAGACTCGCCTACTCCCGCGGGAGGAAAACCAGGAAGTTCTACACAAATCCGAAGATTGCATTAATTTACAGCATCTAAAACAAAAAAAGGTTAGTGACCTGTTATAGTACATAGCACTAGGATCTTGAAAATAGAAACTCTAAATTTAGGGTGAACCTCCGCTTTAACAGTGAATCATGGCTCGAGAATTCTCGCTGTTACTCTAGCGTAAATGGCAATGTTTTAACACATGGCCACACTAGACATGTGCATTTGTGTTCGTATGTGTTTGTAGAAAAAATACAGCCACTATCGTAAGACCTTGATTCTTCCCAACATCCCTATGATATGGAACATAAACAAAAAAGTACCCCCCCGGTACATTGGGACTTTAACGGCAACTATACATAATACACAAGATAGAATATAAAAAATATGAAATGTATTGATACATAAATAAAGATAAAAACATTGGTGCATACATCACCATAAGTAACTAAAACAGAACATGATACAGATGTGGCCTAGGAAACTGAGCATATGTTGATACGTAGTTATTTTTCCTTTGTACGTGGAAGCAGAGAGTTTTTAAAATAATGTTAAGGTTTTTTTAGTTTTTTTTTATAAACTTTCGTTTTTTAAACACTTTTTTAAAATTAAAATTATTCCTATCACAAGGGAGCTAAGAAGCCCCCTGTGTGATAGCATAGTGCAGTAAACTGTTTTTCTACAAGGATATAGCAGGGATCTATTAGACCACTAAATGCCACCTCTGCACTCTGTTGAAGATAATAGAGCACTGACCATGCTCGATGAGCTTCTTCCCCAGCCAGAGCGGCCAGGGTTTGATAACTGTGAACCCGGAAATGATCAGGGCTGAGCGCATCTAGGTTCATACTCCCCAGGGATGTTTGCTGATCTCCCGCAGCTCTATATCCTGACACCTGTCATGAATATCTCAGTCCCCAGGAGGGACAGTTGAGTCCAGACAGATGGAGGTGGGTAGACAGGTGGGCAACCGCTTCCTTAGCATGTGCAAGTAATCAGGGGCTTCTACAAGAAAGCTGTCAATCAGAAAAAAATGCTGTGCTGCAACAGTTACAGCAATGGCAGAAAAACGGTTAAAGCAGATTCAGGTCATAACTCATTTACATTCAGTTTGCTAGAGTACTGTGTATCATGAACAACTGCTATTTTTTTTTAACCACTTAAGAACCGAGCCTACTTTTTAGACTCTGTGTTTACAAGTTAAAAACAAGTTTTTTTGCTAGAAAATTACTCAGAACCTCCAAACATTATACATTTTTTTCTAACACCCTAGAGAATAAAATTGCAGTCATTGCAATACTTTATGTCACAACGTATTTGCGCAGCGGTCTTACAAGCGCACTTTTTTGGGAAAAAATACACTTTTTTGAATAAAAAAATAAGACAACAGTAAAGTTAGCTAAATTTTTTTATATTGTGAAAGATAATGTTACGCTGAGTAAATTGATACCCAACATGTCATGCTTCAAAATTGTGCCCGCTCGTGGAATGGCGACTAACTTTTACCCTTAAAAATCTCCATAGGCGACGTTTAAAAGATTCTACAGGTTGCATGTTTTGAGTTACAGAGAAGGTCTAGGGCTAGAATTATTGCTCTTGCTCTAATGATCGCGGCGATACCTCACATGTGTGGTTTGAACACCGTTTTCATATGCGGGCGCCGCTCACGTATGCTTTCGCTTCTGCGCGCGAGCTCGTTTGGGACGGGGAGCTTTAAAAAAAAAAAAAATCTTATTTATTTTACTTTATTTTATTTACTTTGACACTGTTTTTAAAAATAAAATAAAAATTTGTGTCACTTCTTTTCCTATTACAAGGACGGCCACCACAGAGACCACCATTATCGTAAACCGGACCGCTCACTGTAAAGATGGATACCTGGGTTATCGCAGCAGCTGCTGCCATAACAGAGATATCCATCTGTAAAGTGCCGACGTATATATAGAGTGGGGGGGTCCAGAAGTGGTTAAGTAAAATACTTTTTTTCAGTTTACTTTTCATCTTTTGTTACAACTAAGTGCTACTAATCTTCTGCAGTCACTTCCTATCTACCTGCAAGCCCCAGTGGCTGAATGGCATGATATTTGTCAAGTTGTAGTCTCCATTAAAAGCTCATGTGACAGAGTGACAACACAGGAGCACAACTGAGGGACAGGCATAAAATATTGTCACCCTCTAGCAGGAAGTGCCTGAACAAGGGCATTCTTTTAGAAAGAAATTATTTTATTAAAAGCTTCAAATGTAAAAATGCCCCAAAAAATATTGCAATTACATTACTGTGTAAGGCCCCTTTCACACGGGACGGATCCGTGAACCTCCGCTTGCTCAGTGGGGATCGCTCCGCTGATCCCCGCTGAGCCGGCGGTTGACAGGGCGGTCCCCGCATACTGTGCAGGGACCGCCCTGTCAGATCTCCGCTCTCCTCTATGGGGGGATCGGATGAACACGGACCGTCTGTCCATGTTCATCCGATCCGCTCTGCAGATGGATAGAAAAATAGGATTTTCCTCCGTCTGTAGAATCGGAGGATTGCGATTCATCTGCTGACACCCGCGATCTCACAGGGACCAATGTATGTCCCTTTTCCATCCGTAAACGGACGGATGAAAAAGCGGTGAAAAGGGCCTTAATGCTTATGAGATTTTAGTGTTTGGTTTTACATATACTTCAATAACGCATAAAAAAAGGCTTAAATAATCCTATAGCATTATAAAGTATTTTCATTACATTATAAAATTTACAATACACTGAAAACCCCAAAGAAAAAATTCCAGAGTTCTGGAAAAGAAATTGAGTATAAGCATGTTGTAGATGTTGTATCCTTTTTTTAAATATATTCTGACGGAAGGCCAAACAGAAACAGTGGAATTAAAAACAGTCTCATGTTGTAATGGTAGAACAATTTAAAGCATCCGACTGGCTCATTAAAATCCCAAAGACTTTTGTTTAAAGATCTCCAGACGGAGAACAGAAATATAGTTTATATGTTATAACGCAAAGTAACAATTTTTCTGCATACGTCCCTTACAATTTTTTTTTTTGTGCAGTTTAAAAAGAGTCTTTGTAATGATGAGACTTAGTTATGAAAAGTGTGATAAGTAGGGATGATTTCGTAAGTTTCATTGGGTGTTCACCTGTTCGCTGAACATTATGCAGTGTTTGCGGCAAATTTGAAAACCTATGGAACACTAAACATAAAAGATCATAAGTGCTAATATTAACCACTTCAGCCCCGGAAGAATTGGCTGCCCAATGACCGGGCCATTTTTTGTGATTCGGCACTGCGTCGCTTTAACTGAAAATTGCGCGGTCGTGCTACGTTGCACCCAAACAAAATTGACGTCCTTTTTTTCCTATAAATAGAGCTTTCTTTTGGTGGTATTTGATCACCTCTGCGGTTTTTATTTTTTGCGCTATAAACAAAAAATAGCGACAATTCTGAAAAAAAAAGCAATATTTTCGACTTTTTGCTATAATAAATATCCCCAAAAATATATAAAAAAACTAATTTTTTCCTCAGTTTAAGCCGATATGTATTCTTCTACATATTTTTGGTAAAAAAATCACAATAAGCATATATTGATTGGTTTGCGCAAAAGTTATAGCGTCTACAAAATAGGGAATAGTTTTATGGCATTTTTATGATAATTTTTTTTACTAGTAATGGCGGCGATCTGCGATTTTTATCGTGACTGCGATATTGCGGCGGACACATTGGGCACTTTTGACACTATTTTGGGACCATTGTCATTTATACAGCGATCAGTGCTATAAAAATGCACTGATTACTGTGTAAATGACACTGGCAGGGAAGGGGTTAACCACTAGGGGGCGAGGAAGGGGTTAAGTGTGTCCTAGGGAGTGATTCTAACTGTGAGGGGGCTGGGCTACAAGTGACACGACAGTGATCACTGCTCCCGATGACAGGGAGCAGTAGATCACTGTCCTGTCACTAGGCAAAACAGGGAAATGCCTTGTTTACATAGGCATCTCCCCGTTCTGCCACTCCGTGACACGATCACGGGACACCAGCAAGAATCGAGTCCGCGGGTCCCGCAGGCACGGTCACGGAGATCATGGCACGCGCGTGCTTTGCCTGCCTGTGCCATTCTGCCAACGTAAATGGACGTGAGTTAAAGGCTTATATGCAAGTTATTGCCATAGAAAAAAGGTCATGGGGACCCGGGTCCTGCCCCAGGGGACATGTATCAATGTAAAAAAAAGTTTTAAAAACTGCAGTTTTTTTCAGGAGCAGTGATTTTAATAATGCTTAAAGTGAAAGAATAAAAATGAAATATTCCTTTAAATATTGTGCCTGGGGGGTGTCCTTAGTATGCCTGTAAAAGTAGCGCATTTTTCCTGTGTTTAGAGCAGTCCGGCAACAAAATAAAATTTCTAAAGGAAAAAAAGTACTTTAAAACTGTTTGTGGCTGTAATTGTCGGATCCTGGCAATATAGATAAAAATCTTTGAAAAAACGGCATGGGGACCTGGGTCCTGTCCCATGGGACATGTATCAATGCAAAAAAAAAGTTTTAAAAACTGCAGTTTTTTATGGGTTCCCCCCACACCAAAAAAAAAAATGCGTGGGGGTCCCCCCAAAATCCATACCAGGCCCTTCAGGTCTGGTATGGATTTTAAGGGGAACCCTGCGCCAAAAAAAAAAATGGGGTAGGGATGCCTCCAAAATCCATACCAGACCCTTATTAGAGCATGCAACCTGCCAGGCCACAGGAAACGGGGGGGACGAGTAAGCACCCCCCCGAACCGTACCAGGCTACATGCCCTCAACATGGGGAGGATTCTTTGGGGTCCCCCCAAAGCACCTTGTCCCCATGTTGATGGGGACAAGGGCCTCATCCCCACAACCCCTGCCCAGTGGTTGTGGGGGTCTCCGGGCGGGGGGCTTCTCGGAATCTGGAAGCCCCCTTTAACAAGGGGACCCCCAGATCCCGACCCCTCCCTATGTGAATGGGTATCGGATACATTGTACCCCTACTCATTCACCAAAAAAAGTGTAAACATTTTAAAAATTACAGTAGACAGTCCTTTATTTTAAAAAAATTAAAAAATCTGTCCCGCGATGTTCATTCATCTTCGATCTTCAAAAAAAATGCTGCTCAGAGCAATATCCAGGACACACTGCAAAGATCATTTTTAGCAGGTAATGGGATGCACACTATTATACATAACTCTTCAAACCCTTCCAAACATAACTGAAAATATAAGCTTAAAGTGCTTGTACACCTTCCTTTTTTTTAAATAAAAATAACAAACATGACTGTACTTACCTGCTCTGTGCAGTGATTTTGAACAGAACAGCCCCAATCCTCCTCTTCTGGGGTCTCCCGCTGGTGCCCCAAGTCCCTCCATTTCCTCAGTTTCCCCCATGGAAAGCTGCTTTCCCTGGGGGCACCCGTACAGGATCTCACTGTCTGTGTCAATGGACGCAGTGGCGGGAATTTTGCCACGCCCCCACACCCATGTCATAGAATTTGATTGACAGCAGCGGGAGCCAATGGCTCCTGCTGGTATAAATCTGTCCAATGAGGAGAGAGACAGCGGCTGAAGCCACTGCACTCATGCATGTCACTGGATCGGGCTCAGGTAAGAAAAAGGAGGGGGTCTGGGGGGCAGCTGCATCACAAAAGGTTTTCACCTTAATTTATAGAATGCATTGAGGGGAAAAACCTTAATGCTTTAGAACCACTTTAAAGCGGTTGTATACCCCAAAAAAATGTAAAAAAATAATAAAAACCTGCAAGACAAAGGCATAATGAGCTAGTATGACTAGCATACTAACTCATTATGAATTACTTACCTTAGATCAAAGCCCCCCAAGCTGTCCTCGTCTCCCCCTCAGGCCGCAGACATCTCTCCGGAAGGTTACTTCCAGGTATCGCCGTTCCTGCGCTATGATTGGCCGGAGCGGCAAAGACGTCACTCCTCGCGGGAGCCGTCAAAGCTGGCATTGCCGGTTTTATGAATGGCTATTCTCAGTGCGCCTGCGCTGTTGTCTACGGTGCATTCTTTGTGGCAAATATCTCCTAAACCATGTAGGTTTAGGAGATATTGCAAAAACCTACAGGTACGCCTTAATCTAGGCTTACCTGTAGGTAAAACATGTCAGAGAGGGTTTACTACCGCTTTAAAGCCTATCTATGGGCAAAAGCCTCAGAAAAAAACTACCAATGCTTGCCAAATATGTTCAGACCTTGCACGTGGATTTTAATTAAACCTTTAGGCTGGCCATACATTATACCATTTTCTTATTCAATTTCCTTTAGGTTTATCTTCAACTATGTAGTGCAAGGTCCTGCCTTTTTTTATATGGTTTTGGTAAAATTTTAAGGAAAATTGTATATTGTATGGCCAGCCTTAGTCTTGCTCCTACTATATGCAAAAAGTTTGAAGGACTAACAAGACAATAAGAAGAAAATTCTGTTTGTAGGTTGCAATAAACCAATGACCTTCACAGAACGGTTGAAAGACTGTGAAATATTGGTCAAAGATTTTGAGCTAATTATTGATTTTAGTGTGCAGCATCTTCTTATTGATTTGTACAGTAAAGACATACACGGTCTACCAGTCATTCTTTTCCACTGGCTAGGAAAAAACACAGATTTTTTTTTTTTTTTTTGCATTTTACTTTCAGGATAATATAGACTCTGGCTTTATAACTTAAATCATAGGAATTTGCTATTGCATAGTGTTGTGGGTTTACTGTGAAAAATTCTGACATAAAAAAGGGGACAAAGGTGCTGAAAGTTTGCAAGGGATTATGGCTAAAGATATCAGCCATTTTATTTTTTTCCAGCCCCCCCCCCCCCCCGGTTTTCTCGGGCTTACCGTTTCGCCCGGGAAACAGTCCGACGGTGCCGACAGGCGATCAAAGAGTAGATACTCTTTGAACACCTCTATGGCCTTAGAGGACGGAAGCGACATCATGACATCACTTCCAGCCCAGGCTGGAAGGAAATACTTTTTTTTTTCTTAAAGCAAAAGATATTTTCTTCCTTGTAATAGGAATAAAAGTGATAAAAAAAAGGGGACAGTGTAAAAAAAATAAATAAAACAAATAAGAAAAAAAAATTAAAGCGCCCTCATCCCTCCGTGCTCAAGCACAGAAGTGAACGCACGCATATGTAAACGGTATTCATGCCACACATGTAAGGTATCACCACGAACGTTAGATCAAGAGCAATGATTCTAGCACTAGACCTCTTCTGTAACTCTAAACAGGTAACCTGTAAAGGTATTTAAATGTCACCTATGGAGATTTTTTAGTACCGTAGTTTGTCGCCATTGAGCGTGCGCAATTTTAAAGCGTGACATGTTAGGTATCAATTTACTCAGTGTAACATCATCTTTCACATATTACAAAAATTGGGGTAAATATTGTGGGGGGGGTTGGATTTTTTTAAAACAAATTGGATTTAAAAAACTGCTTAGCAAATACCGTGTGACATAAAAAATTGCAACAATCCCATTTTATTCCCTAGGGTTCCTGCTAAAGAAAAATACACTGCTCAAAAAAATTAAAGGAACACTTTTGAATCAGAACTCCTGGGATATTGATCTGGTCAGTTAAGTAGCAGAGGGGGAGAGGTGTATACAGAGGGGGTTGTTAATCTGTTTCAGCTGAATTGCTGTTAATCGAAATTAACAACAGGTGCACTAGATGGGCAACAATAAGACGACCTCCAAAACAGGAATGGTTTTTCAGGTGAAGGTGTCTGACATTTTTTTTCCCTACTCATCTTTTCCGACGGTTTTTCACTAGTTTTGCATTTGGCTAGGGTCAGTGTCACTACTTATAGCACGAGGCGATACTTGGACCCTATAAAGTTTGCACAGGCAGTCCAACTCTTCCAGGATGGCACATCAATACGTGTCTTTGCCAGAAGGTTTGCCGTGTCTCCCAGCACAGTCTCAAGAGCATGGAGGAGATTCCAGGAGACAGGCAGTTACTCTAGGAGAGCTGGACAGAGCCGTAGAAGGTCCTTAACCCATCAGCAGGACCGGTATCGTCTCCTTTGTGCAAGGAGGAACAGGATGAGCACTGCCAGAGCCCTACAAAATGACCTCCAGCAGGCCACAGATGAGAGCAGGTTCACCCTGAGCATATGTGACAGACGTGAAAGGGTCTGGAGAATCCGCAGAAAACTTTATGCTGCCTGTAACATCATTCAGCATGACCGGTTTGGTGGTGGGTCAGTGATGGTCTGGGGAGGCATATCCATGGAGGGACACCGACTTCTACAAGGTAGAAAATGGCACCCTGACTGCCATTGGGTATCGGGATGAAATCCTTGGACCCATTGTCAGACCCTACGCTGGTGCAGTGGGTCCTGGGTTCCTGGGTTCCTCCTGGTGCACGTCAATGCCTGGCCTCATGTGGTGAGAGCATGCAACCAGTTCCTGGAGGATGAAGAAATTGATACCATTGAATGGCCCCCATGCTCACCTGACCTAAATCCAAAAGAACACCTCTGGGACATTATGTTTCGGTCCATCCGGTGCCGCCAGGTTGCACCTCAGTCTGTTCAGGAGCTCAGTGATGCTCTGGTCCAGATCTGGGAGGAAATACCCCAGGACACCATCCGTCATCTCATTAGGAGCATGCCCTGATGTTGTCAGGCATGCATACAAGCACTTGGGGGCCATACAAACTACTGAGGACCATTTTGAGTTGTTGCTATGAAATTTCCGCAAAATGGACTAGCTTGCTGCATAATTTTTTCACTTTGATTTTCGGGGGGTCTTTGAATTCAGCCCTCTGTAGGTGGATAATTTTCATTTCCATCAAATGACGTGCCATCCTTTCATTCCTAACACATTACTCAGTCCATATCAGTATAGATATCCAGCATGAGATTTTTGCCCATTGAGATCTGATGTGTTTTCAAAGTGTTCCTTAAATTTTTTTGAGCAGTGTATATAATATTTGAGGGTTATAAGTTATTTTCTAGCAAAAAATACTGATTTGAACTTGTAAACATAAAGTGCCAGAAAAAGCCTGGTCTTCTAGTGGTTAAAGCAGAAGTACTGTATGGCCTAAGCTCTGTCAGTTTCACATCTTATCATGTAGGGAGCTTTGTGGAAATGATTCTGCGCTCTCTCTGCTCTGCATATCACACCAGTATTATTCTGTGGATGGGTTCATAGAAAATAATTGTGTATTGTGTGCCCTAGCAGACACCCGTGTTTTTCTAGTGCAGAAAAAACAGGTCTCTCTGCACATGGTGTGAACAAATTTTAAGCTGGCCAATGACTTCATTCTCGGGAGCTGGTGAGCTCATCGCTCTGTCCTTTTTCTGGAGATAAATGAGTTTCTAAAGCAGCTATGACAATAGCCACCTATCTTTATGTATTGTGAGATGCAACTGCCATTTAGGGGCATAGGGGTGGCCACTAGCATGCACCAGGGCTCTTTCCGGTATTTTTATACACATTGCTGTGTGCTTGCCTTACCCCCAATGCCGGAATGCTTATTATTGTTATATGAACCAATAACAGCGCACATAGTCCATAAGAAACTGAGCTGCTTATAGTGTATGTAATCACCCAACAATGGACATATCTTATCAGGTCCATTTTGTTCTGTTAAATAAATCACTGAAAGCATTGTTATATCTGTTTGATAAGTGTATAAACCATCTGTTGATCCTGCCAGAAATTCAGAGCTATCTAAAGGATGTGCAAGTCGGCAAGAGAAACGAGAAACTAGAGCAATGCGATGGGGGGGGCATGTATTCAGCAAACCCAAAAGTTTCAAAAACTTTAGTTTCTTGTGAGCAGCAAAGCAGCAGTGTTTGAAGACATGGGTCACCAGAAATCAGGCCCGGACTGGGACAATAAATAGGCCCGGGTATTTTAGGCTGAGCAGCCCTTTATTTTTTTTTATACAGATCAGGGAAGCATGACATGTTTGTTATTTAATCAAACCCCGGCCCCCTCCTGTCACAGTGCGCTGCCAATTGTAAGCAGCCAAGACATTTTGTGGACTTCAGCTGTACATATACAAGAGGAGTGTATATGTGCGGCTGTGGGGCTATCCTGGCTGGAAAGCTCAGGATAGTTTAGACTGGGGTGCGATTTGGGCCATGGATTTGTATGGCTCAAATCGTACTGCATTCAAACCAAACTGGTGCAGGACCCTTTATTGTCCACACCAGAATCAGATTGCATGGGTGTTCATGCCCATGCGATCCGATTCGGCAAACTGCGCTGCGTTTTGTAAACCGATTGCGGGGTGTCGTTAACTTAACATACACTCTGCAATTTGTTCAAATGGAAAGGTTGCGATTTTAGATGCTGTGCTGAAACTGCAGCAAATTTGCTGTGAATTCGCACCACATCTAGTGTGAACCCAGGCAAAGAAATAACAGTTAATTTTAGGGCACATTACAAATATATTACCCAAAATTATATATAAAATAATCCAAAAGGTGTCATGCATTTAAAGTGTATATATGATTTTTTTGTTAACACTGCACCACACTTACCCAGCCAGCCAGTACTAAATATACCACAATTACAAACACACAAAAAAAAAATCATATATACACTTTAAATGCAGGACACCTTTTGGGCCCAAGAACTGTCCCTCTCACACAATATTTTACACCTGCATTTACTGTACACACAGCATGATGAGAGCATGCTTTGGTCTGGTCAGTGGTCTCTTTTACACAGTACCTGAGTTCAGCATCACTCTTTACTGTGTAAAAGAGACCACTGACCAGACCAAAGCATGCTCTCATCATGCTGTGTGTAAATGCAGGTGTAAAACATACTTTTTTGCAAACAGGTAGGCTGGCATTACTTACTTTTTAGCAGTCTTTTCCAGGCCCTGGTATCTGTGGCTGCAGATACACTTTTCCGACATCAGGCAGAAGGGGATTCCTCCAGGCAGCTCCTCCCACTTCATGGTCACCTGACCCCTTAATTTCCGCTCCCCCCTGAACTGAATAGTCAGTCGGACGGCCGCGGAGCTGGTGGTGGTGAGGCCGGGTGAGCATCCACGACTCACAGAGCAGCCCAGATGCCTTAGAAGTGGGCGGTGGGGACTGTGGACCCTTGCCAGAAGGACAAGGATGCGGCCCTCCCCACGGAGCCAGCCACAGAGAGCGTTTGAGCAGGGCCGGCTCAAGCAGCTGCCCATGAAGTCAGAGTCAGGCCAAAATTGACATGTGGCCCGGCAGCCGTGGCCCACCGGGCATATGCCTGGTGTGCCCTATGGCCAGTCCGGGCCTGCCAGAAATGTTCTTCTGTGACTCCTATGGTTGGTCACTTTAACATATTTAAAGTTAATCATGGGTATGTCTGCTTTCACATTTTACAGAAGTCCCAGAATCTGTGAGGGTGGATTGTATATGCACAACAGTCAATTCCCACGATATCATTTAAGTTCATCGCAACCTCTAAAATTTAGGCATACTCCAGTTAGGCCTATTATCCCTGATTAAGACCGTCCTGTTGCTGGCCAAATTTACACTGCTGTATCCTATGCATTCATTCTTGTAGTAAAACCTCATCTTGTGATCTTTGTCCCTAGTAAGTTGAGGTCCCACCTTGCTCATTAATATTGTTCTTCTGCTGGCCCAGTTTGCATTGCTGTATTATCTGTAGTCTCTTTATTCTTGTAGAAAAACACCATCCTTGACTCTGTTTTTAGTACATTTTGCCCTATTATTCTTGAATAAAACTGTTTTGCTACTGACCAATTTTACACTGATGTACTGTATCTTCTGCAGTACCTGAAATCTCAACCCTTGGTAAAAAAAAGAACTCACTCTCACCCTTTCTAACTGATTCTTTACTTATCTAATACTATGGCAACATAACATTCCGGTGGGCTCCTTGTTTGATTGTCACATGACTGCCTATGTGAAGAGAACACTTCCTGTTGATGGTGCCAGGGCTGAAACTGGGGGGGCATGTGCCATATTGAGAGGGGCTCCACGGCTGACAGGAGTAGTGAGAGCAACCTTACTACTCCTGTCAGCCCAGTGCTGGGAGGGAGGAGGAGAGAGCCTGAAGGTCGTCAGGTGTTCAGAGAACGTGCGGAGCGTAGGTGTGTGACAGCCTGATACGCACCCTGCCCCTGCCCACCAAGTACACTCCCTCTAAGTAATTACTATTTTGACTGTTTTATTATAGCTTCTGATATTTTCAGGAACATTATTTTAACAACTTTATGGCCTAAGCAGCAAGGGAACATCTCACAAATTAACTTTAAAGCTCTCTTTTGGGCTATGCCATATTCATGTTGATATTAAAATGTGCTCTATTGCCCATTTTGCATGCATAAGCTATTCATATTTTTCTTATGTTTTAGGGGTCAATAAATATAACAGGTACTAGCAGAATAAAGTACTCATTTTCATTTTTGAGTATTGTTTTACACTATTAAGGTGCATATGACAATCACAAATCCACTGCCAGAAACTTGACCAATTTAAATCATGGTTAAAAAATGGACAAGTAGAAGTTACTATCAGTGAAAAGCACACGTTAAAAGAATTAGGGGATACAAAGGTATAGGTAACTGAATATATATGCAAATTTTGACTTTCCCTGTTAAAATCAAACTTGGCCTTCCTGCCTCCTTCTGTATTGGCCCATGTGATGGACAACCACAATTACCAACAGGGAGGCTACATAGTTGGAACGGGTGAGGTCAAGCTCACCTTGCAGACAAAGTAAGTTTGCATATAAATGTATTATTTTACAAATTCTGTTACGCTCAACGCTTTGATGTGCAATTTTTAATGATGATGACTTCTGTTTACATAGTTTTCTATATGTTTAAGTTTTTAATTACCAAGTGCACAGGGAAAATAGGTGTTTTTTTCAAAGTGCAGATGATGAGGTATTAGATGCCCCAATGGAGAATTGGATATGCTTACTAAAAAATTTAAGTAAAAAGAAGTGAAAAACCATTAGTAGGTACCACACAGAAAAAGGTTTTTGGTCCATAGGCTGCCTGCTAAATGGGTCTTCTCTTTTTGGCATCCCAATAAATATACAGGAGTATGCTCGTAATCCAAAGTACTCGCATATCAAACAAGTTTTTCCATTGAAGTCAATGGAAACAAAAATAATTAGTTCCGCATTGACTTCAATGAGATGCAATCCCGAATGTGGCCAGAGGTGGGGGGGCGCCGGAGAGCCTCGGAAACGGCCGAAAAGGCCCGAGGACACTTCGGCTGACCTCGGCAAACATCGGAAAGCCTGAGTATTTCCGTGAATTACCGTATCTTTCCGAGCATTGCCGAACAGCGGCGATCAGCTGCGATCGTCGCTGTTCGGCTCTGCCCGGCTCCTGCACCCCCGTACCTCAGACCAAATGCGGTACTGCAAGCCTAGTTAGGCTCTGCTCGACTCCTGCGCCCCCGTACCTCAGGCCAAATGCGGTACTGCAGGCCTATTTAGCTTGAATTCTGCTCGTCTTGCGAGTCAACACTCGCAAACCGAGTCAGAATTAAAAAAAAAAATTGCTCGCAAATCAAATTGCTCTCAAACCAAGTTACTCTTGAACCGAGGTTCCACTGTACCAACATTAACCTTTATCCATAATAAAAAATGTTGACTTTTGTGGAGAGAGTTTATTCTTTCAAATATCTTGGCATTTATATTTTGGGTGATGCCACATGGAAGATGAATACAGCAGTGATATGTTTTTTTTGGGGGGTTTTTTTAAAAGCACAGAAACAACTGCACATTTTGTGAATATTTAAAAAGACATAGATAGCAAAAAAGTTATTACTGTACTTCTATTGTGATGCAGTAAAGAGTGTGCACAATTGTACCATCACAGTATGGTATAGCAGTAGTACAACTAAAGAACGTTCAAAGGATTATTACAGTGGCAGAATCATTGGTAGCCAGCTTCCTGCTCTGGAAAACATTGATCATACTCCTTGTTTTAACAGAGCATTAAATATAGTGAAGGATCCTTCTTATCTTTGTCATTGTCTGTTTTCCCTCCATCTTGGAGGCGTTAAAGGACAATGAAAGCCTGCACAGTTAGGCCAAGGAATAGTTTTTCTTCTGGTGCTAAATCAATCACTATATAAAAAAAAGAGTAACTGGGTATTTTTCATAATTTATAGACTTTCTTTTATACAGGTTGTATTATTATTATTGTATATGTAGCGCCCTGCTCCTGTTGACCAGGCGCTATCATGTAAATTTAGTGGGTCATCTGATTTGTACATAGTTCAGAATGTAATGTTTATGGCTAAATTAGCATCTGTTCCAGCTTTGGCTGTGTTGAGAGCATTTCTCACTGTCGCCGGTAGGTGTCGTTGTCACCCCCGGCCAGTGTTAAAGATACAACAGGCTGAAGGGAATTGGGTGTCCCTTCCCCAGAAACAGCCCAGTGGGAGTGTTTTACCGCTGTGCATTCTGGGAGAGGATACTTAAGGGGCAGACGCCATTTTTCTCGGTCTCTGACCTCATGGCCCGCCTGGCCTAAGGTATGTGACAACTCCTCTTCTGCCTCTGGGCATGCTGGCCCGAGGCTACGTTACTGCAAATAGGCCTGGAAGTCTGTCTGGGGCCTACTGGCCCGGGGATGGTCCTGTGCTGTCTTGCCTGCGGGAAGAAGCCAAGCAATTGGAAGATCCAGGGGAGGACTCTTCTTGGAGAGGACCGAGCAGAAGGCTGGTATCTCAAAAAGAGCCTGGTGACTCAATTGGAGGATGCATCCTAACCAATCCACCTCACAGTACTGCCGGATGGCTTAAAGGACTTTGGTACTGTGTAGCTGTGTTCGCTCAGTCAATTACTGATTACCGAATCCTGTGGCAGAGGATTGTTCAACAGTTGATTACTATCATCAAGTTTGTGGCAGAGACTTTTGTCCGTGCATCATTCTGGCTGCTAGGCCAGTGAGAGAGGCCTATTCGGGTGAGCCAGATCCGTTGACAGCAAGTGTACTTGTCTCCAGGATCTCAAGTTCCTCAGTGATCTGCACAAGGTATCTGAATTCCCCTAACCCTCCATCCCTCTACTGCTGCAAGTTGTGTTTAATAAAAAAGCATTGGAAAAAGACTAAGTGACTGGTGCATGTATCTATGGGCACATTCCCAAATTTAGACTCAAAGTTCTGGGACGGTGAAGTGTGGGGTAACGGCAGGACCAAAAATAACCAGCGGCTCCTACGGGGGTAGTGCTACATATATATAGGTTTTTCTTATATTGTAACTGTGTTATTTATGTAACGCACCATTCAAGGAATGCAAATGTTAACTTCATTGTATGTTTTTATACAATGACAATAAAATATTATTATTATTATTATTATTACTACTATTATTATCATTCATATAATTACCGTACATGCTAGGTACACTGAAAGGCTCTCTCCGGCCTGCCTTTCTTGGACAGTCTCAGGATCTGTCATGTGACTTGTGATGTCATTAACCACTTGACGACCAGCGCACGACGATGTACGTCGACACAATGGCATGGCTGCGCAAATGGGCGTACAGGTACGTCCCCTTTAAATTGCGGCTTAGTGGGCGCGCGCGCGCCGCCGGCAGGGTGCTGCGTACTCCGTGACCGTGCCCGTGGGTCCCGCGGATTCGATGTCCGCCGGGGGCCTGCGATCGTGACACGGAGCTGCAGAACGGGGAGATGCCTGTAAACAAAGCATTTCCCTGTTCTGCCTAGCAACATGACAGGGATCTAATGCTCCCTGTCATCGGGAGCAGTGATCTCTGTCATGTTGTAGTGAGCCCACCCCTACAGTTAGAAACACGCCATAGGACACACTTAACCCCTTGATCGCCCCCTAGTGTTGAACCCCTTCCCTGCCAGTGTCATTTACACAGTAATCAGTGCATTTTTATAGCACTGATCGCTGTAAAAATGACAATGGTCCCAAAATAGTGTCAAAAGTGTCCGATGTGTCCGCCACAATGTCGCAGTCAGGATAAAAATCACAGATCGCTGCCATTACTACTAAAAAAAAATTATAAAAAAAATGCCATACATCTATCCCCTATTTTGTAGACGCTATAACTTTTGCGCAAAACCGATCAATATACACTTATTGCGATTTTTTTACCAAAAATATGTAGAAGAATACATATCGGCCTAAACTGAGAAAGAAATGTGTTTTTTATATATTTTTTGGGGGTATTTATTATAGCAAAAAGTAAAAAATATTGTTTTTTTTTTCAAAAAATTGTCGCTCTTTTTTGTTTATAGCGCAAAAATAAAAACCGCAGAGGTGATCAAATACCACCAAAAGAAATTTGTTTGGGTGCAACGTCGCATAACCGCACAGTTGTCAGTTAAAGCGACGCAGTGCCATATCGCAAAAAGTGCTCTGGTCAGGAAAGGGGGTAAATTCTTCCACGGCTGAAGTGGTTAAAGAACCAGAGGGCACATGAAAAGGCCAGACCAGTGTGAAGCATCTTTGTAAACTAACATATTGAAATGGCCATTCCAGACAAAGGCAGCAATAGACATTGCAGTACCAATGATAACTGGAAAATATCCAATCGCATTTGAGAAGTTGGAGATTCAATAACAAATTCACCTGCACAATTTGGGAGCCCTTACATGTCTACACTTATATGCCTGTATTACACCAAAGCACCTGCTTAAATTCCAACTTCCACAGGATTATCTATAGGACAAGACAAGCCTTTCTCAATCAGGATTCCTCCTGAGATTGCTAGAAGTACTTTGAGCAGTAAGCAATGGTGCATTGATATTCTACTTGCACTGACCACCAATGCCAGGGAGGCACATGTCCACTAACCATCGACACCCCATTTTTTTCATTTCAAAATAACCCAGATAGCAATGGTAACTTGTCACAAAATTGTGGCAGTGTTGAATTTTAAGTCTGCACATTTTCACTGGCGAGTTGTACACTTGCAGAGCACTTGAAGTTTTAGTTGACACTTTTCCAATTTGTAGCAAATTTGCATGGCAAGTCTCTAGCAAGAGCAAAGTTGCAGTGGTGAGTCTACAACAAGAGCTCTGCAAGTCTACAGCACGAAAATTCAGCCACAGTGACCCCTGTGGTGGGATGACTATTGCACAACATCACTGAACCAGAACTTGCAGCAGACTTGCAGAATGTTTGCAAAGAACGTTGATCTGGAGTCATGCAATGCAGACTTGCTGCCATTGTGCAACAAACTTGTGAAGCCTGGCAAGTGTAGCAATAGCTTAGCAAGTCATTTTCAAACTTGCAGCTCAATTGTTTGCTATCTGGGAAACAAATATCTGCCCTGGGTGTTTAACACTTTAGGTAGGCCTCATTCTTTTTTATTGTATTTAAAACTTTTCACAAACTAACAATGATGGTAATGTGCCATGCGCTGTAGGTTAAATCACTATTGTAGCACACGGACCCTTTTTCCTTGCTTTGGCTCACTTGCAGGAAAAAGGCACACTGTACTATATGCCCGTACCCTCCTGGATGAGGAGGTTAAGCGGTGTTATGCATTTGGGTCCCACAGCTAGGTTCTCCGTCAGTTGGTTCTCATCTCCTAGGATATAGGGACAAGTCTCTGTATTCCCCCCAGTAATTCCAATGTCCACACCACTTTAAACTCCAATGTTGAGTTTATTTTCTCAATGCTCAGCAGATATGAAAGGGTGGATAAGAAACAGGACAGCAAGGTTTTGGGAAGTTAGTCCAGGCACAAATGGATATCACAATCACTACTCTATCCCAGAGTAGGCTTAGCTCACCCGGATAGTCTCCTACAAAGTGGATCCTAGCAGCCGAAGTGATGCTCGGACGCCTGATCAAGTTCTTTTCCTAGATGCAATCGGGAGACTCTCTGCCACAGAATCTATCAGACCCCGAACCTCTTAGCTTCTTGGGTACTTAAGGACAGGTGCCAGCAGCAGCACATTACTAGGCCCTTGGTGGACAGAAGAATCCCTCCAGAGAGTTACCGGGCCCCTTCGTTCACCGTGAACTCTCACCGGTCCTTCAGAAAGGTCCTCCCCCGGCCTCCTCTTCTTAGAAGCGGGCTCTCTCGCGAGAGACACCCTGGGACTTCTCCTCCTCGAAGCGGGCTCCAGCTAAAAGTGCTGGGCCCAATGCTGAAGATGCAGCCCCAGGACTAAAGGTGCCTGGGACTTGCGCACACGTGGCCCCATGGCCTGGAGGGCCATGCCACGCACTTGGACTCTGACTCCTCTCCTCCTCCGAAGACCCCTCCCAGGCGGCATCTGCCCCTTATGTATCCTCTCCTGGCATGCACAGCAGGTTGACCACGCCCACTGTACCGCTGCTGAGAGAGGACACCCTAAGGCACAGCACTAATACCAGCGGTTCAACCCTGACCCATTATGACAGTGCCACCTACAGGCCACAGCGAACTGCACACCAGTATACCATCCTGGAAAAAAAACAGCACAACCTACAAATTGAGATTGATCTGAGCCTAACTACTATCTCAGACCAGCCCCTAAATTTGGGTATATAGCACCCCTAAATGAGGTGGGCACTACATTATTATCAGGGGTTCATTGAGAAAATAATTTCAAGGCTTCTTTAGAGGTAAGAATCTTGAGAAAAGCTGGGCTAGACTGAGAGTTCAGCAGAGGACACCTGTCTACACCAATCGGTGATAAACAAAATGATATTGTTATGGCCATGGCTAATCCAAAGACAAGATCCTGGAATATTCCAGTGTGTATTTTTCAATAAATGAATAAAATGTTCTCTCTTAAGACAGATCCTCTTTAGGCATAGTAAGCTGCATTTCAATAACACACTGCCTGCACCCATACACTACAGCCATATCAGTTTTCATCCAGAGAAACCTTATACACAAGGCTATGCAATAGTTTACACTTCTTTAAAGAATCAGTCCACTTAAAACTGATATTTTTGGCAGATGCTGAAGAGTTAGAACAATATGACAAATTCTTATATCATCAAATCCCGGTCGTGTGTACTAGGCATCACAGCTTCAGCTCTTCTGGAAAGGCTGTCCACAAGGTTTAGGAGTGTGTCTATGGGAATGATTGACCATTCTTCCAGAAGTACATTTGTGAGGTCAGGCACTGATGTTGGACGGGAAGGTCTGGCTCACAGTCTCTGCTCTAATTCATCCCAAAGGTGTTCTATAGGGTTGAGGTCAGGACTCTGTGCAGGCCAGTCAAGTTCCTACACCACAAACTCGCTCATCCATGTCTTTATGGACCTTGCTTTATGCACCGGTGCACAGTCATGTTGGAACAGGATGGAGCCTTCCCCAAACTGTTCCCACAAAGTTGGGAGCATGAAATTGTCCAAATTGTCTTGGTATGCTGACCCCTTAAGAGTTCCCTTCACTGGAACTAAAGAGCCAAGCCCAACCCCTGAAAAACAACCCCACACCATAATCCCCCCTCTACCAAATAATTTGGATCAGTGTACAAAGCAAGGTCCATAAAGACTTGAATGAGCGAGTTTGGGGTGGAGGAACTTGACTGGCCTACATAGACCTGACCTCAACCCTATAGAACACCTTTGGGATGAATTAGAGTGGAGACTGCGAGCCAGGCCTTCCCGTCCAACATCAGTGCCTCACCTCACAAATGTGCTTCTGGAAGAATGGTCAATCATTCCCATAGACACACTCCTAAACCTTGTAGACAGCCTTCCCAGAAGAGTTGAAGCTGGTATAGCTGCAAAGGGTGGGCCAACTCAATATTGAACCCTACAGACAGGGCTGCTGTTAGAAATCACGGGGCCCTGTATACAGCCTACCTTTTCACTTAAAATATACTAAAATCATTCTTAGCGGACACAAAGATAACAGAGAAGCTGTGTGAATTAGCGCCTTTTTAAATAGTTTTTTTACATTTTTGAACAAAAACATTTTATATTTTTTTTTAAAAAACATTTAAATATTTAGAATTTTTTTTTTTTTTTACAATTTTTTTATTTTTTTTTTACAAGAATTTTATTACATTTTACAAGGGATTAAAACAATATAGGGTTACAATTTGTTATTTTTTTAATGGGACAGGGAAGCCAGTAGCAGTGTCTGTGTCTCTCCCTGCAGCAGCTGAAAGTCGGTAGGAGGGAGAGAAACCCATTTTTCAGCTGCTGCAGAGAGTCACATAGGGCATCCAGTAATTGCCCCTCCATCCGACCGCACTGATTCCCTCTGCTGTTTGGGCCCTCCAGTAAGCCCGGGCTCCCTACAGGAGGACTGGTGGTCCCTCCCTATCAGCGGCCCTGCCTACAGACTAAGACTGGGATGCCATTAAAGTTCATGTGTGTGTAAAGGCAGATGTCCCAATACTTTTGGTAATATAGTGTATATATATCTAGGCACTGCTGCGTCTGACAGTCTAAGCAGATTTGGAGTGAGATTTGGTGATGTCACTAGTGTGCTAATTGCCGGTGTCTTTGATGGAGTCTCTGACAGGAGGAAGGAAAGACCTGTTTTTAACAAAACAGAAACCCTTTACGAAGTCACAATGCAGTACAAGGCATGGTAACTGATAATGGAGAAAGTTTGGCTACAGAGAGACCATAGGAAATACTGTTGGCTAATTCTTTGCCTTCTGCTTGCTTTTTTTGGGCACGGCTTCCAGAGTTCAATTCCTCTTTAAGAGCCCATGCCATAATTGATCCAATGGTGACCTGAAACATACAGGATTAGTCAATAAGGAATTGCATAAAGCAAATGTAATATGCAAGGAATAGTAACCCATAGCAATCAGTCCAAAAATCTTTTATCTGATCTGGCTACGATAATCTAAAAATCTGATAAGCTGATATTTGTTACGCATTTGGCACATCATCATTGTTCCATGCTGTTTTTCAATAAGCCTGATGTGATGGTGTATGATTTCTGTTCATTGACATGTCACCGAAAATATGTTTCATGTATTTCATCAAAAAAGCATTGTAACAATTTAAGTCCAATAACACAAATCTGTTGTATGATTTCTGAAATGTTCTCCATAGAAACCTGAAATGATCAGTGAAATGAAAGCTGGCATTAGACGTTAGATGCATGCACAGCCGGAACGCAGACTAATCTACCCTTTACCAGATTCGTTCATAGACATCATGTGCAGTATACACATCCATTGTTTGGTGTTTTTGCTCCACCCATGGGATAACACCCCAGGGTCAGGGTACCGCATGAACACAGAACAAAGCAAACACATAAGGAAAAATACTGGCACAAAGGAATGGAATAGAAATAACTGACGACCTTTATTTTCAGTTCAGAATGAATGCATCAGAAACCTGATCAATAACGATATACTGTACTCTGAATATCAAGAGTATAACATAAGGACAGCTCAGTCACTCATAATAATATAAAGTAGTAATCTTAAAACAGCTGTCCTCCCCAAAAAACAGGTGGCCACTTAATATAGGCTGCAAAAGAGAGTATAAAGAGGGGTGAACGGGCATAAGTTTGCTAAAGTGTGGAACTGTTGACAGGCACGTGAGACCCCTATTTCCTAACCTATATAACCTGGGGAGCCCTAGAACCTTCATCATCTGTACCCAGTCACTCTCCAGCCAGGCAGCTACCATTAAAACCAGCTGACAAATAAGAAACCCTGTTGCTATTGCTTTTACTATCAAATTTAACAGCACCTCCACATAGACTACCGTATATAGATGAGTATAAGCCTACCCGAATATAAGCCGAGGCACCTAATTTTACCTCAAAAGACTGGGAAAATGTATTAACTCGAGTATAAGCCTAGGTTAGGAAATGCAGCAGTTACTGTAAGTGGAAAAGAGGGTCAACAATGTCCATTTGCAGCCTCACTGTGCCCATTTGCAGCCTCACTGTGCCCATTTGCAGCCTCACTGTTCCTATTTGCAGCCTCACTGTTCCCATTGCAGCCTCACTGTGCCCATTGCATGCCAACATAACGTTTCCTTTATTCACTTGCAGGGATAGATTTTGTGTTGTTCTGAAGCTACAAAAAGGTACTTCTTTTTTTAATTGCATTAAACAGACTTTAAAGAATATCTCAAATATCTTTTCAAAATATTTGTAATCTTCGTAAGGAAACACATTCATATTTTCTTGCTGAGATCATTTGACAAAGCTTATAAGTTTAACATCAGCATTTATATTGTATGGGATGCACTAAAAGGCTATTGGCTAATGAGCAATAGATACACAATGGCTAAGGAAAAGTTTTCGGTGGGACGAGGACGAGAGGACGTCCGTGATAGGCTCACTGCTGAGAAACTGAGTGTTCCCCTATCACGGACGAGGAGGAGGCGCAGCTTTTTTACATTGGTCTGATCATGACACGGGCTGATCAGGTGTGCAGATGGACACAGACTCGAGTATGAGCCGAGGGGGGCATTTTCAGCACAAAAAAATGAGCTGAAAAACTCGGCTTATACTCGAGTATATACGGTAAATGCTTCATTGTATTCACTCTAGCATGTGGCTCAAATTTAGCACCATCTGGCTCGACAAACTTTGATTGAAAAATTGAAAAAGCCAAGTGAAAAATTGTCAGCCAAACAGTGACTGCGTTTTATCAGATGCATTCCCTGTTCAGGTATTCAAGCAGCTGCGGGTGTCACAAGCCCTGTACACACGATCGGATTTCCGATGGAATAAAATCCAATGGATTTTTCCATCGGAAATCCGATGAAGCTGACTTCCATCAGTCTTGCCTATACCCCATCAGTCGAAAATCCGACCGTCCCAAACGCTGTGACGTAAAACACTCAGACGAGCCGAGAAAAATTAAGTTTAATGCTTCTGAGGATGCGTCGACTTGATTCTGAGCATGCGTGGGTTTTTTCTCCGATGGAGTTCCACACAGATGATCGGAATTTGCTATTGTTTTTTTTTTTTTCATCGGATACATTTAAAACACGTTTTATTTTTAATCACTGATGGAAAAAAGACCGATGGGGCCCATACACGATCGGTTTGTCCGATGAAAAAAGTCCATCGGACTGTTTTCATCGGTAAAAACGATTGTGTGTACAGGGCTACAGGTGATTAAATACAAAAGCCAGCTACTGAGGTTTTTTATTTTCTTTTGGCCAGGGGTCTCCAAATCTTCTAAAGAAAGGACCAATTTACTGTCTTTCAGACTTCGGGGGGACCATGCCCATTGGGAGTAAATAATTTGAGTAAATAATTTTTTGTTATAGAATAGTGCCCCATTTATGTTCTCAGTGGAAGGAATTATGCCCCATCATTGCTGTCATTGGAAGGAATAGTGGCCAATTGTTGGTCTCAGGGGCAGAAATAATGCCTCAAGAGGCGGATAAAGGCAAGCAAAGGGCTGCATCCGGCCCCAGGACCACAGGTTGGAGACCAATGCTCTTGGCTGATAATTCCTCACTGTGCTATAATGTGCCAATAGAAAAACACTTCCAGACAATTAGGAAAGGAGGGATTATGTCAAGGTAGACATGGGAATCGGGAATAATGTCTAGCTACGGATATCTGACTTTTATAGGGAAAGATGATTTTTCAGAGCTGCTACCTAGGGATTGCTAAAGAACTATGGCAGTAGAAAAGGTCCAAACGTTTCTACGTACATGTACTGTAAGAAAAGCTTCTGGAAAAGCCAAAGGAATAACAAAGGTCACTTTTGACTCCCAGGGTTGCCAAAATCTTACAAAATGTTGTTCCCTCTTTCTCAGCCATCATCTAAAGCCTAGTTCACACTAGCAGTTTTTTTTTTTCGTTCAACCCAGCGGGCTGAATGGAAAAAAAAAAAAACGAAAGAGCTCGGGAGGAGATTCTATACTAACAATCCATTGATAGTATAGTGATCTGCCTCGATTAGCTATTGTGTTCTGACAGGTGGACAGCCCCCTCGCCACAACACACTGGTCAGCGCTCTCAGCCATTGCCAGACTTTTTTCGGTCATACCCCTTCAACAGAAGCTGGACCAGCTGCCGTACACACGGGTCGAATGTTAGCCGGTTTCTATTGAACTAGCTGATACCGCCCAATATTTATCCCATGTGTACGGGCCTTAACAGTTGTTGCTGCCTTTTCATGAAATTGATGGAACATCAGTTCTTTGACAATGTGCATCTGTAGTACATGGTGCAATGGCTGTTGAACAGACACACTTACCTGTCTTGGTATAATGAATTGCTGGGTGTTCAAAAGGTAATGTTTTCTTGACAACTTGACAATTGGATGATTTTTGCTGTTCTGTTGGTGCCAGTGTTAATTTCGTCAATGAAAACGTTTTTGTCATAATTTTCATCAGAGGCCTTTTTACAGTGACGAAAACAGTGACGAAAACAGCACTGCCAGCGTACTCTAAAGTTAAGAATAAATCACTGCCAGCCCTTTCTCATACACAGCTCCCTGTCACTCTCATTGTAAATCAAAGTCTCTAAATTTACCTCATAGCACATTTTCGTCAACTGACGAAAACTATGACGAAAATAGAATCCGTTTTCATTAAGGAACGAAAACGGGACGTTAATGGCAAGGAGGGACGTTTACCCTCATTAATTTACTGTATTTATCGGCGTATAACACAGTGCGTGCGTGTTGTACGTCAATATTTGTTTTTTACCAATAGGGGGCAGGGATCGGGCGGTCCGCCACCGGGTGCCACACATTGGGGGGTGGTCAAGCCAGCCGCTCCGCCTCTCCTGGCCCTTGGACAGCACTGCCAGCAAAGTCTATCATTAGGAAAAAATCATTCCCAGCCCCTTCTCCTATACTGCTCCTCCTCCTCTGTCACTCATTGTAAGCTGAAGCTTCTAACCTCAATAGCTTCATTCTTGTTGGCCTCTCTCCTCCTCCTGCTCCTCCTCTTCTGAGTGTTGCTTTAGATTGGAGGAGGAGAGCGGTCACATGACCATACATGAATCTTCAGCGGAGAGCAGCCATGTGACCGGGTCCATGCAAGAATGAAGCTATGAGGTAAATTTAGAGACTTTGATTTACAATGAGAGTGACAGGGAGCTGTGTATGAGAAAGGGCTGGCAGTGATTTATTCTTAACTTTAGAGTACGCTGGCAGTGCTGTCCCAGGAGACTGGGGGTCTCCTGGGAATGCAGGGGGCTGTGTATTGTGGGGGGCTTTGTATTGTGCAGAGGGTGGGGGGCTGTGCTGTGTACTGTGGGGGGCTTTGTATTGTGCAGAGGGTGGGGGGTGTGCTGTGTACTGTGGGGGGCTTTGTATTGTGCAGAGGGTGGGGGGCTGTGCTGTGTACTGTGGGGGGCTTTGTATTGTGCAGAGGGTGGGGGGGCTGTGCTGTGTACTGTGGGGGCTTTGTATTGTGCAGAGGGTGGGGGCTGTGCTGTGTACTGTGGGGGGCTTTATATTGTGCAGAGGGTGGGGGGGCTGCGCTGTTTACCGTGGGGGCTTTGTATTGTGCAGAGGGTGGGGGGGCTGCGCTGTGTACCGTGGGGGCTTTGTATTGTGCAGAGGGTGGGGGCTGTGTTTTGTGTACTGTGGGGGGCTTTGTATTGTGCATAGGGTGGGGGACTGTGCACTGTGGGGGTCTGTGTGCTGTGCGAGGCTGTGTATTGTGCAGAGGGTGGGGGGCTGTGTATTGTGCAGAGGGTGGGGGGCTGTGTACTGTGCACATTCAATTTTAGTTGACTAAAATTATTATATTAGACTAAAATGTACTGGAGATTTTAGTCAACTAAAATACGTCGACTAAAATGGGACTAAAACTAAAATGGCATTTTAGTCAAAGACTAAATCTAAAACACTTTCAGAAGACTAAAATGGGACTAAAACTAAAATGCCATTTTAGTCCTAAGACTAAGACTAAAACTAAATCGAAATTTGCTGCCAAAATTACCACTGGTTGGTGCTTAATGCAGGCTTGTTTGGGGTCAGTGACTAATAAAATAATAAAGTATTAAAATCAGAAGTATTGGGACGCCTGCCTTTGCACGCACATCAACTTTAATGGCATCCCAGTCTTAGTCCATAGGGTTCAATATTGAGTTGTCCCACCCTTTGCAGCTAAAAAATCTTCAACTCCTGGGAAGGCTGTACAAAAGGTTTAGGAGTTTGTCTATGGGAATATTTGACCATTCTTCAAGAAACGCATTTTTGAGGTCAGGCACTGATGTGGACAAGAAGGCCTGGCTCGCAATCTCCACTCTAATTCATCCCAAAGATGTTCTATCGGGTTGAGGTCAAGACTCTGCAGGCCAGTCAAGTTCCTCCACCCCAAACTTCTGGAAGAATGGTCAAACATTCCCATACACATCCCATATACATTCCCAGACACACTCCTAAACCTTGTGGACAGCCTTCTCAGAAGAGCTGAAGCTGTTATAGCAGCAAAGGGTGGGCCAACTCAATATTGAACCCTACGGACTAAGACTGGGATGCCATTAAAGTTCATGTGCATGTAAAGGCAGATATCACAATTCTTTTGGTAATATAGTATATATATATATAGATATATATATCTATATATATATTTCTATATATATATACATACAGTATATTGTCCAAAGTATTGGGAAGCCTGCCTTTACACCCACATGACCTTTAATGGCATCCTAGTCCGTAGGGTTCAATATTGAGTTGGCCCACCCTTTGCAGCTATAACAGCTTCAACTCTTCTGGGAAGGCTGTCCACAAGGTTTAGGCGCGTGTCTATGGGAATGTTTGACCATTCTTCCAGAAGCACATTTGTGAGGTTAGGTACTAATGTTGGACGAGAAGTCCTGGATAGCAGTCTCCGCTCTAATTCATCCCAAAGGTGTTCTATCGGGTTGAGGTCAGGACTCTTATGGACCTTGCTTTGTGCACTGGTGCGCAGTCATATTGGAACAGGAAGGGGCCATCCCCAAACTGTTCCCACAAAGTTGGGAACAAGAAATTGTCCAAAATGTATGCTGACACCTTAAAGCCTCGTACACGTGGCCGGTTTTCTCTGCAAGAAAACTGCTGGGAGAGCTTTTTGCCGAAAAAACTGGCCGTGTGTATGGTTTCTCGTCGGAAAAACTGCCGGGAATCTCGACGAGAAAAATAGAGAACCTGCTCTCTATTTTCTCGTCGGGATTCTCGTCGGCCTGTTTCCCGAGGAGAAAACCATGCGTGTGTATGCTTACCTGTCTCCAGGTAAACCCGTGCATGCTCGATGAGACTTTGACGCATGCGCGGTAGCTTACAAGGGTAGCGTAGGATGAAGCAAGATGGCGGCGACGGCATAGATTGTGACGAGCGCATGCTCGTCGTAGTCGATGACGTCACCGCGTTCTTGCCATTCAAAAGAACGGCGGTTCTTTCGAATGTGCTGTGTGTACACTTGACGAGGAAGAAAAGCTTTACGGGAATCTCATCGGGAAAACCGACGGTTTTTTTCCCCGACGAGATTCCCGCCCATGTGTACAGGGCTTAAAGAATTCCCTTCACTGGAACTAAGGGGCCAAGTCCAACCCCTGAAAAACAATCCCACGCAATAATCCCCCCTCCACCAAATGAGTGCACACAGCAAGGCAAGGCCATAAAGACATGGATGATCAGTGCCTGACCTCTCAAATATATATATTTTAAGCTCCTTGAGGGCAGGGACTGATGTGAATGTGCAGCAGACAAATCTGCAGCAACTGTGTGATGCTATCGTGTCAATATGGACCACAATCTCTGAGGAATGTTTCCAAAACCTTGTTGAATCTATGCCACAAAGAATTAAAGGAGTTAAAAAGTCTCCAGGTTTTTCACCTTAAAGGGGAGTTCCACCCTTTTTTTATGTTTATTAAAAGTCAGCAGCTACAAAAAGTGTAGCTGCTGGCTTTTAATAAACATACACTTACCTGCTCCACTGTCCAGCGACGCGCTGCCTGGAGCTCCGCTCCTCTCCCCCTTCCTCCGCCGGCACGTCCATTCACAGTGTGGGCACCCGGCCGTGACAGCTTTCGGCTTCACGGCCGGGCACTCACTGCGCATGCGCGAACGGCGCAGCGCTCTGTGAGTGGACAGGCGATCGCCTGGGACCTGTCACGTCCCAGGTGATCGCCTACAGGGAGGAGCCGCCACAAGGCGATATGACGTATCGCCTAGGCGGCTCCAGGGCGGAAGGAAGAAGTGGGACAGGAAGTCCCACTCCTACTGAAGCCCCCACTCCCCCCCCCCAAAAAAATTACATGCCAAATGTGGCATGTAAGGGGGTGAGGAGTGGAATAAAAAAAAGTAAAAAAATTGGGTGGAACTCCGCTTTAAAGCGGTGTTCCGCTGAAAATATATTAAAAGTCAGCAGCTACAAATACGGCAGCTGCTGACATTTAATATATGGACACTTACCTGTCCAGGGCGCCCGCGATGTTGGCACCTGAAGCCGATCTATCCCTCGGCTCTCAGGTGGAGGCGCCGCCATCTTCGGTAAGGGAATAAAGAAAAGAAAAGCCTTGTGGCTTCACTTCCTGGTTCCCTACTGCGCATGCACAAGTCCTCACTGGTCCCTGCTGTCTTCTGGGACCTGTGTGTTTCCCAGAAGACAGCGGGGGGGATGGAGTAGGCGCCGCACATGGCGTATGTCACCGCGGTGATCTATGCCCAGAAGTGGGAGCAAATACCTGTATTACATAGGCATCTGCTCCCTCCTCCCCCCTGAAAGATGCCAAATGTGACACCGGAGGGGGGGGGGGATTCCAAAAAGTGGAAGTTCCATTTTTGGGTGGATTTCCGCTTTAATGCATTCTATGTATTAAGGTGAAAAACCTTCTGTGCTGCAGATTCCCCCAGAGCCCCGCTTTTTCTTACCAGAGCCAATCCGTTCCAGCGATGTGCATGAGCCCAGTGACTCCAGCCACTGTCTCCATCCTCATTGGATAGATTGATAGCAGTGGGAGTCATTGGTTACAGCTGCTGTCAATTAAATCCAGTGACACAGGAGAGGGGGCGGGGCCGAGTCCTACTGTCTGTATCAATGGACTCGTGAGAATGCCCGCACGGGTGCCCCCATGAATAACGGCTCTCCGTGGGGGCACCCGATAAAGGGGATGACTCAGGAGTGCCGCCGGGCACCCCAGAAGAAGAGGATTGGGGCTGCTCTGTGCAAAACCCTTGCACAGAGCAGGTAAGTATAACATGTTTATTATTTGTTTATAGCCGAAGACTGTATCACTCGGCCCCGCCCCTGGCGTGCCACGTCAATGGCTGCGCTGCTATCAATCCATCCAATCTAACCAATCAACGACCAGATTGAGTGGAGAAGAGGACATCGGAGGTGAGCGCAGCAGGTGAACGGGCTCAGGTAAGTAAAACGGGGGGGGCTGGGGGGGCCGTCATTGACATTTTTTTTCCACCTTAATGCATAGGATGCATTAAAGCGGAGTTCCACCCAAAAGTGGAACTTCCGCTTTTTGGAACCCCTGGTGTCACATTTGGCACCTTTCAGGGGGGAGGGGGTGCAGATACCTGTATAATACAGGTATTTGCACTTCACTTCCCCCCCCCCCCCCGCTGTCTTCTGGGAAACACACTGGTCCCAGGAGATAACGGGGACCACTGGGAATGCGCCACGCTACTTGCGCATGCGCACTAGGGAACCGGGCAGTGAAGCCGCAACGCTTCACTTCCTGATTCCCTCACCGAGGATGGCGGCGGGGTCAGCCGAGAGACGAGCGATTGCTTGGCTTCGGCTGCCGTCATCGCGGGCACCCTGGATAGGTAAGTGTCCATTTATTAAAAGTCAGCAGCTGCAGTATTTGTAGCTGCTGGCTTTTAATAATAAAAAAAAATAAAAAATTTGCGGGACCTCCGCTTTAAGGTGAAAAAAAAAACGAACCTTTACAACCCCTTTAATAAAGTGGGCGGTGAGTATATATATATATATATATATATATATATATATATATATATATATATACTTTTTTTTTTTTTTTCAAACGCGCATCCTTTTTCTGCGTTTAAAGGACGCATTCGATTGCATCTGCTGTAAACGAGCCCTAAAAGCCCCAGCAAGAAGAGATGAAATAAGGCTGGTAAAGTTGAGAAGTTTTCTCCTTGCAGTGTTAGGAGGGGAATGGGAAGTTGGAGTAATGGTGAGTGTGATCAATGGGGTGGGAGGGTCTGGATGGTGATAAGAAGGCTGGCTCTCAGCCATGATGTACTGCAAAGCCTGAGCTCCCTCACTCCCAATCCAGAGGAAATCGGAAAATATTCCCAAGCAGAGCAGACAGCTGGAGGGGGGAGAGCAGAGACAGACAGAGAGACAGAGAGACAGAGAGAGAGAGAGAGAGAGAGAAGAGGAAATCCTATAGTACTATGAAGGATCACACACACATCTGAACACACTGTGGATCTAGTAGAGGATGATCAGAGCAGTGTGGAGAAGAAGATCCTGATCCTGGAGATCTGTCCCCTCCATGTGATGATCAGTGTGTGTGGATGGTAGTAGCGTGCTTCCTCTCTGCTGCCTGTAGTGGATGCATGGCATTGTGCTGTGCGAGGATTCGCTGCCTATTCGCTGTCATGGTCAAGGCGTCTTCTTCCTGATCTGGACCTATATAAAGGTGAATGTGACAGGAGGATCACCCCATCATCAGATTATCCGCACACCCTGGACCACACAAGGTATGCCATCCCCAATGCTGTCTTTTGTTTTGTGTAGTGTCAGTGTGTGTTTGTTTGTTTTGTGTATTGTGTGTTTGTTTGTTTTGTGTATAGTGTATACATTGTATCTTCCTTTCCTTTCCTTGCCCCATTCATAGAAGCGATTATGACGAGTCTGCAGATTAAAGCCGTTAATACGATTACTGCATTAATAAAAGGAATCAGCAATTTACAATGCATGCAGGGTGCCCTTCCTCGTCCACCTTCCTGCTTCTACCTGACCTTCGGAGCGCCTGCATAGGCAGTAGCGCAGCGTGACATGCGGCATGGGGATCCCCCCCTCTCCCCCCACTGTCATCAGCCCGCATCATCAGTGTGCTATGCTCGTACGTGTGTGCTGGCCAATGCTGCAATCTGCAATGGAGAAGTCATGTCCTCATCAGCCATGGGCTGTGTGATGGATCATCTCCTCTGAAAAGTTCATTCTGTAGACCTTTACTCCTATTTTCCTCTATATTTGGACTTCTGGACTCTTATTAACCCATTGGCCAGGGGGGGCCCCCCAATTTTTGGCCAAAAAAAAAAAGAAAGTGTTCTCATATAATGAAAGCTAGAATTTCTTCTTTCCATATTTAGTTTAAAAATAATTGGGATCAATGTGACCTCTGGAAAGGGTCTCTGCACCCATCTGACAAACATCCCCCCCCCCCAAAAAAAATGGACCCTTTAAGTCCCAAAGGGCCCCAGTGCAGCTACACAGCATGTCCAAATGGTACAATGTCCGCCCCTGCTGTCGGTTGCCCGCAGTGCGTTGCCTGTCCCCACCCCCGGCACTGGAAGGGTTAGCAGTCCCTCCTCCAATAGGTTGTGAGTGGGATAGATTTGTAGTGAGTTATTATTCCTGTGGTGCCTCAATAGGAGGAGGTGAGGAGTGTGTGGTCCCTGGAGGATGTGCGGATAATGTGCATGTCTGCTGTTTGCTGTAGGTGGCTTATTCTGGAAGAGAGGAGAGGTGTCCCTGAGTTGTCCCTTTTCTCACAGATGACTTGGTAATTCATATGCATCCTGCCTGACAGGTATTCTCACATGCCTTACTGCATGAGACATGCTCAGCATCCAGGAGGATTAGCCCAGGGAGCAAGACTGCAGGCTGGATGTATTAAGGACACTGGAGCCTCAGGTTAAAGCTTACAGAGGTCCTTCCACTTAGACCTCCTCAGCCTGTACTAGGAGTCCTGCTGCTGCGGTGGAGCTGATCAATGTCTTTGACTTAAGCTAGGAATTGAGGTAAATAAGCCCACTGCGGATCCCCAGCCTTGGAAGGTCTCGTAGTGTCTTTTGTCATCTTTAATACCCTTTATCTCACCTCGTTAGGACTGCTCTTTAACCTGTTGGCTGCCAGTGACATCTGCAGTGCATGGCGAGGAGCTGCAGGCTTCTGTTGGGACTGGGGAGGAATCCATTTTCATCTATACATGTGTAGAATATATATATATATATATATGTATATATATATATATATATATATATTGACTGCCTGACTGCAGACACATGTTGCCATCATCATGACATTGTATCTTCATCCACCACTTTGGACCAATCTCACTAACAAGCGTGGATTTCATTCATTTCTGCATATGTCAAACAACAGATTTCTCACTATGCTGGCACAGCTGTTGCTTACAGCCAGGGTTCCCATCTCTAGTACTCTATGGTAACATGTCACTCCGGGGAAAAAATAAATAAATATTGTAATAATGCATAGCTGGAATAGATATCATCCCTTTAATAAGGTGGAATTGATGTCAAATAGCCCAGAAGTAGATAGCGGATGGCGATTGCATGAAATGACCCCTTATATTAAAGCATGGTTGCATGTCTTTTAGTTCTTAGTTTTACATCTGTCCGTCAAGGTAATCAATAGTGATCTACATTGTAATGCAGTTCCTACCTTGTATAGCGCGAGGGGATCTTTCCACAAGTGCCATGGCTCAGCACACGTGGAGCACACAGGACCTAGCCCTTCTACACTGCAGATGTCCTTAATAGGGATAATGATGACCTGCGTTAATGTAATACGCAAACTATCAACGCTGTCTTGAGACTTTTATGTCATTTATTGTTGGGCAGGTTGTTTTATCATAAATTCCGCATAGGCAATAATGATTTTTTTTTTACAATAAAATTTGTACCCGTCTCCTTAGACAAGGCATTAACATGATTTAAGTGACTTGTGCAGGAATGGCCTCTTTGCCGGGCTGCTTCTGAACTACCTCTCCCATCATGCTCAGCTGGGTTATGCCTAGACTGCCAAAAGATGCTTGTGTATAGCGTTGGGTGAATTTTCTGTATAGGTATGCATCCTACAAGTATCATGATGGGCATGAGATCATGATTAGGTATGGTGGACCTAAATAGGTATGGTGGACTTAAATAGGTATGGTGGACCTAAGCTATTCAGATAAACTGCATTGCTGTACATTTTTTGGGTAACACATATGAACCTTTTCTCTGTACATTATAGATCATCATATATAAAATATGTATGTTTAGTGGAAGCCGTACAAATGGTGTGTAGTAAGGTGAAATAGACTTTGAATTTGGTTGCATGTGCACAACATTGCTGAATAATCAACAGGGATGCAAATGTGCTCAAAGCATATCATCATTTCTATGTATCTATCTATCTATCTATCTATCTATCTATCTATCTATCTATCTATCTATCTATCTATCTATCTATCTATCTATCTATCTATCTATCCATCCATCTATCTATCCATCCATTCATCTATCCATCCATCCATCCATCTATCTGTACCCTACATGACAATTTTTTTTTGCCATTTGGAACAGTCACAGCTGATCTAACCCAAAAGCTATTGGGTGTCCCCGAGTGTTAGCATGCATCGGCGTTGTATTTGCTGGGGGATAGTGAAATAGGAAATGACCTTGTCTCCTCTGCTTTGGAAGAAGAAATTGAAAGCGAGTTTGGCATATGCTAGGCAGAGAGGTCTGCTCTCACAATATTGTTTCTGCTGAAAGAAGAAGTGGAATCTGTGTGAAGGTTGGATTCCATACATTTGATTTCGTCTTGTTTGTGACCAGTGGCTGTGTTGAAACAGGAACCTGTCACGGTCAGATTAGCGTATGTTGCAACATTTTTTCTTCTCATATAACGAAAACTAGACCTGCTTCTTTCTATATTCAGTTTAAAAATAGCTTTTACACAAGATTTTTATCAAAAGAGTAAAAGCTTCAGAAATCAATACATTTTGAAATCTAGAATTGGTGCTTCATGTGTTTGACTGCCAGACACCTGTGCAACAATTTGCATAAGTGGCCATTCCTCACCTCCAGCATTTTTTTGCTGAGTAAGTCTAAATCAGGAAGACAGCTCATCTCCCTTGGTGTGGAGAGGATATTCTCTATTCTAGTTGTTCATGCATTGTACTGTCAGTTATTATAATGTGAAAGGGAGTGTAGGCATAGACCTAAAGGGCCGTTTTCACTAAAATGTGAAAGAAGAGCACTGCTGTGACATCTGATTTTGCACAAGGGAATTTGCAAAAATAGAACGTCTTCAAATGATTGGACTTTGACATGTAGACAGGTGCACTTTGCTTCATCTGAATTCATGCTTTACAATATAACAGTGGTAGAGTCTTGTCCCGTGTTAGCCATTGGGATTAATTGACTGAGGCTGGGTTCACACTGGTACGACATGACAGTCATACAACTTTCATCCTACTTTGCTCTGCGACATCAGTCCTACATTGATCCTACATTGGTCCGACATCCATCCGACATTCATGAACAGGATACTACTTTGATCCGACATTGTGCTAGTCTGACTTGTCCTTTGACCAATCAAAACAATCCCAGTGTGAGATAAATTCCTTTTACTGCTGCTGTAATCACCATGTCGGATGTCAAAAGTCGGATGGTCAGGACAAGGATCCTACTTTGATCCGACTTCAATGATATTCAATGGGCTGAAGTAGGATCAAAGTCGGACCAAAGTAGTACAGGGAGCATTTTCAAAGTCGGACCGACTTGTGTCAGACCAGTTAAGACGGCTCTCATAGGGAAACATTGATTTTCACACGTCATACGACATGAGCTCCCAATGTCGGAGCGTTTGTCGGACCAGTGTGAACCCAACTGGAGAGGGCAAAATCTGGTGCAGCTGTGCATAGAAACCAATCAGCTTCCAGATTTTTTTGTCAAAGCCTAATTGAACAAGCTAAAGTTAGAAGCTGATTGGCTACCCTGCAAAGCAGCCCCAGATTGTAGCTTTAATAAATCAACCTCATTAATTTATGTTAATAGGTATCATTTAATCTCATTAAAACATCTGTCCACCCAAAGTGACCTTCATTTATAGGTGGAGTATGGCTAATTCAACCATGGTTTTCATTTATCTCTTGACAGCCCAGCCAACAAGATCCTCCCTTTTCCGCTCCCTCCCATCATGTAATTTAGGGTGTTCCCACCTGTGGGTGTTCCCACTCCTCCTGTTACATTCTCCAGCATATAAAATAAATGAAAACTCCTACAGGTAGAGTGGTACCCTCTTGCTGTTGTCGTGGCAGGTTTTCAAATCTGGGAACTCAAGTACAGAGACCTCACCATTGGAGTCCCTCCGAGATGTAAGGAATTATTATTTGATTTAGCTGTTCAGCTTCACTAAAACAGAAATATCGTTTTAAGGTGGACCAATCCTCTAAATATTGCTTTTCTGAGTGATATAAAGTTTTTATGGAGAGTCTGATGATATCCCTTTGACTTTCTTTTTAATCTTGAGATGTTTTGGGAAATTAAGCTGTCCACTCTCCTACCAGAGGGGCATCACATGGATGTGGGCATCATCTGGAGAGCTGTCCTGATGTTTCAAAGTCCACTTTAGTAAATCAGACCCATGGTTTGGTTTCTAGTGTTACTATCAACTAAATCCTAGTACTGAGTGACTAGAATGTGTAATACATCCAGTATCTTTCCATAATACAAATCCTATGAAGTGTCAAGATTTATAGTTAGCACAGAGCTCCTAAACATATGAGGGTCTGGTCTATTCACACCTGGGGGCTTTTTTAGTCGTCAAGTTCAGCTTTCAGGACCTGTTTCTTTGAGTATATTATCTATAATGCAATATGTTGTGAAAAGGTTCTGCATGGATTGGGTGCAGCTTCCCAATTGAATGGAGAGCTTCCAATATTCATTGCAATGTATTTGAAAGTGCAGGACTAAGTGTGTTACACATGCTCTTTAAATATGCTGAGAACAATCCCTAAAACAGTGTGAGGCTTAATAGTGGCACATGTTTTTTGGGAAATCTGCACTGTGTAGTAACTATAGCCATAGCAGCCCATGCAACTTCTATGGGGCCTGGGGTAGGAGAGGCCCCATTAGGGAGGCTGTTAAGCCTAACATGGCTGTAAGTCTCCGGTCTAAAAAAGCTGAATTAAGGGGGAATAGTCAGAATTGATGTTAGTCACAAACCCCCTCTGAGGAATAAGAAGTATTTGTTTATCTGTCTTAGTAGTGTCAAATTTTGGCTACAGTCCCACCATTCTGAAATCTACCCTGTGTGCGTAATGGTGGCCAAATACACTTCGATTTTACTATCAGATCAATGTGCAATACGGTCAAAACAATTGGATAAGAAAATGATAAAAAAAAGCCATAACTTACCTCAAATTAAGTTTATATCGTATTCTGAGCCAATTTGGTAATAAATTTGATCATGTATCGATCAATCGGATCGAATATGAGGTTGCATGGCAGAAACAGAGATATGATCGATAACTTGCAATTGTACCAACTATTGGTTAAATTCCACTTCCCCACATGTGGCATATCGATTGATTGTGTTTTTGACCATTGATTGATTATTCCTATTGGGAGAGATTGATAAAAAAAAAATGAATCATTTATCGAAGCATGTATAGTCAGCATTATGCAGTTAAAAATACAAGAGTGTCTGCTCAGCTAAAACCCGATAAGACAGCTGAGATTTGTAGTTCTATAATAAAAAAAAAATCCAGTGTTTATCAAAGATGTATTAGGGATATACAGTATTTGTGTACAGGAGTATTAACAAATATGTCATAATGATATGACATAAAATATAGTGATAGATTTTATTAATGCTACTGCAGCTCTTGTTATAGGCATATTATATGTTGAGATAAGTGACATGTATTGTCATAGTTGACCACAGAGAGAGGCCGCAGGGGAGCCCCATCATTGATATGCTGTGGGACCCCATGGTGCGTAGTTATGCTCCTGAACTTATAGACTGATATTGGTTAAAACCACAAAGTGGATGCAAACATTATGAATGGAAAAGCCCACCTGAAAAAGAAAATAGATATTTTTGTTCCTTTGAATGCCTGTAAAGACCTGCATCTAAAACATATATTTTATCTTGTATGTCAGAGATTTATTGGCTGCCTCCAAACCAAGAAAAAGCAGATGGTAGTTATAAATTGAAGGTTTGTCATAGGCCATAGGTAAAGCTGTATTTAGTTGAACACCTGCTAAAAAAGCAAAAAAGGAGTTGGCATATAGTTAATCTTAGTTTCTTTAGAGTTTCTGAATTCATGTTAGACTTGCAATTTGTTCTAGTAGTAAGTGATCTGTGTCCATGAACAACATTTTCCTTTGGAAGTTGGTAGAATTCAATTGTATCATTTGTGAGCTACACTACAATATGGAGGATGTCATTTACCTGGCTGTTATGCTGGGTCAATAGCTCTAGTACTTTCTAAGTCACTGACTTGGAGCATGTGTACTTGCTTGACTCTGACTTGTCTGACCCCCTTTTTTCTGGGTCAGTGACGGAGAAATAGTCCGCCATTGATAGATAGGGATAGAGCCCCTGTGAGGTTTTTTTTGCAGTAAAGATGAGATCAAGTAGAGGTGCTGAATTCAAATCAGAAGATTGGTCAGAATGTTTTAAGTCACAGTGACTGGTGAGGCAGACAAAAAAAAGGGGTCTGTCAAACAGGGGGGCCCGGCTTTGAAGATTCATGTGTACAGAGTCCTATTAGAGCAGGGGTGCCCAACCAGTAGCTCGGGGGCCACATGTGGCCCGCGGAGCTCTCTGATGTGGCCCTCGACCTCCTGCTCTGGGATGGCAGGTTGGCAAGCCCAGATCATGGGTTGCCATCCCGCCATCCCAGAGCAGCAGTTTTGTGAATGAAGCTGCGGGTAGAGGAAGCAAGTGGCTGCGGAGCAGAGCCACATAAGCTGATGCTTCCTGTATAGCGCCCGCTCCTGTCACAGGCTGAGTGATACCAAATGCGCTCCGCCTGGGACAGCAACAGTCGGCGATACCTTAACCCCCTTAGCGGTAATCCCGAGTCTGGCTCGAGGTGAGTTTTTCATACCAAAAGCAGTAACCCCGAGCCAGACTGGGACTGCATCGCAGTATCTAGGGAGAGTTACTTACCTTGTTCCCTGGATCCTGCAATGTCCTCCCGCAGTGTGTGCGAGCCGTGTCTCGCTCGATTCACACTGCCGAGTGCCGAGCTCCGTTCCCTGCGATGTTGCGGCACACGGGGACGGAGTTCGGTGCCAAATTCAAAAAGTGAAAAAGACAGTATAGATACAGTATACTGTAATCTTACTGATTACAGTACTGTATCAAATAATTACACATCCCCTTTGTCCCTAGTGGTCTGTCCAGTGTCCTGCATGTAGTTTTATATTATAAATACTGTTCTTTCTGCCTGGAAACCTGAGAATGTCCATAGCAACCAAAAAGTGTCCCTTTATGTAAAAAGTGGTTTTAGACCAGCTAGAAAACAGCGATAATAACTAAGAATCACTTGCAGAATTGAGCGATAGCGATTTGTGGGGAAATTCGTCATCAAACACTAAATCTAATGACAGCGACAATTCTGCAACTGAGAAAATTTCAGTGGTTTTGATTTGATTACATTAGTGAATAATTTTTATTATAATTACATTACTATTTGTTATAATTATTTATAGTTATTTATTATATTATAATTTATGATTTTTGTGTTTCAAACTTTATCATACCCAGGATGTCTACTAGACTCTTGTTTGGTCAGGTTTAAGTGAGTAATTACTAAGAATTGCAGGCCTACAATACATAACACCAAATTTCCATGCAAAATAATTGTACCGCTTTTGGTACAAAATTCCAGACAGAATCATACCGCCAGGGAGGTTAATGGAAGATGGTTATTAAAGGTAAGTTTACTACTAAATTCACTGTATATATGGGTATATCTGTTCTGCAGTGGTTACTGGGATGCTTTCAAATTGATCCGCAGGTGCAATGCAGATGCGGGTTACCTGCACTGAGCCATAGACTTCTGTTATTACATGCGGCTTTGTTGTGCTTTCAGAAAGTGCGCCACACCTGCAGGATATAATAGAAGTTTACAGAAAAGTGCAGCTAACCCGCAGAAAATCCACAAGTGCACTGCGCTGCACCTGCGATTTGGGCAAATCGCAGCACATCAGTGTGAAAGCAGTCTTAGGCCCCTTTCACATGATCGGTCTGACCCAATCGGACTTACTATTCACCTTTATGGAGCAGCAGATGTAAACGGACTTGTGTCTGTTAACTCCCGCCTACCTAAAAAAAAAATAGAAAGGAATCTGCCCCCTTCTGTCTGGGCAAATCGGATTGGATCAGAGAGCCCATAGAGTAGAATGTTATTCAAATAGAACCATGATAATATCATAATATAATGCATTGTGAATAAATAAAGATCAAAAATTATTTCCAAATACATGCAAACTACACAGTCCCTATTGGATCTGAACTGGCAGCTGAGCAATAGCGCAGTGCGCTAGACTGTAGGGCAGCTGAGCAGAAACGCAGTGCACTAGACCAGTGTTTCTCAACCTTTTTTTAGTCAAGGTACCCTTTAAAATAATAGAAAATCTCAAGGCACCCCTTAAAATTATGGACACTCTTAAGGCACCCCATTATAAAATGTAAAAAATGATTCTAATTGCTTTACATAATGCAGCAACATCCACACATAGGAAACCCAACATTAGAGGTGATTATCCTTTCAAAACAAATACACTTTTGCACACTGGTACTGACTGGTATTCCAATGTTTCTCTTCTCCCTCAATTTCTCTCCATCAGTCAGCTAATGTCACCCCGGGGCTGACGGAGAGGGACATAGGAGGGTCAAACAAGGATGCTGTGCAGGTGACAGGCTTCGACCTTATCAACTGATGATGTCATTGGTTGGTAGAATGCCAGTTTCTAGAAAATTGTAATGGTGCATAATGAAAACCTGTGGCTTTGTATAACTAAAATGCCCCTGGTATACAATTTTTAGGCATTTTGCCAAGGCACCCCTGAGGAAACCTCAAGACACCCCAGGGTGTCTGGGTACCCTGGTTGAAAAAGGCTGTGCTAGACTCTAGGACAGCTGAGCAAAAATGCAGTGCGCTAGACTGTAGCTTGGGACGTAAACGCAGAAATCAATAATAAAACATAACTAACATTTTAAGGGCTAATTTATACTAGCGTTGCTCTCTGAGTGCATTTGACAGGCAGGGAAAGAGGCGTTGTATCATCTCCTCTCTACCTGCTTTAACCCCGTAACTAGCACGCCACATTGCACTTGGTTGTGAGGCGCCCCCATTTAGTTGAACAAGTCACATTCAGCGGGCAGTAACAGACAACAGACATAATTTTTGAAGCACTGCAATGCAAAATATTGCATATGTTCTCCCTCCTCTGCTGCCTTTGCAGCACAAGGGGAGAGGTAAAAATGCAGCTCAGCCCCCAAACACAAGTGTTATTATAGGCCTAAAACTAAAATTAATAACTCTGGGGTTGATTTAGAAGATAAATCGACTGTGCACTTTTCAAAGCGCACTTGCCCTCTGCAAGTGCAGTTGCCCCAGAGCTTAGTAAATGAGGCAAAGCTTCACTTTGCAAAGAATGCCCAATCATGTGCAAGGAAAAAAAAAAAAACAGCACATGATTGGATGGTTGAAGTCAGCACTGCTTCTGCTCATCTATTAAGCTCTGGAGCAACGTCAGAATGAGGGACACTGGAGGAGGGAAAAGACCTGTGGCGTAGCCAAGTGCATAGCAGTGGTAGGGGCTTAAGGGATGTGGTTAAACAAAACCCATTGCCATGATCCCATCCAAGCGCCATCTTTTCTCCTGATCCTATCCCGACTCCATCCATTCCCCCAATCCCATCCCGGCTCCATCCATTCCCCTGATCTCATCACGGCTCCATACATTCCCCCAATCCCATCCTGGCTCCATCCATTCCCCCTATCCCATCCCACCTCCCTCTCTTTCCCCAATTCCATCCCAGCTCCATACATTGCCCCGATCCCATCCTAACTCCATCAATTCCCCCAATCCCATCCCGGCTCCATCCATTCCCCCTAACCCATCCCCTCTCCATCCATTCCCCCGAACCCATCCCCTCTCCATCCATTCCCCAGATCCCATCCCGGCTCCATCAATTTCCCCCATCCCATCCCGGCTCCATCCACCACCTTGATCCCATCCCAGCTCCATCCATTCCCCCCATCTCATCCCGACTCCATCCATTCCCCCCATCTCATCCAGACTCCATCTATTCCCCCCCCACCCTCTTCCCCATGCCTCCCTCCTCTCCAAGTCTCGTGTACACAGAAATCATCACAGACCTCAGATCAGCGCTGTTCTGGCAGAGTGGTGTGCTGCTCCCCGCCTCTTCCTCTGTGTACAGGAAAACACAATTGAAGTGGGGGCGGGTTCAGTGCACTCTGCTCTGCACTGTGTGTCAGAGGCAGCCGGGGGGAGAGATCCTGGCTGCCATGCAAAGAGTAGCTTGCACGGTATGGGAACCAAGACACCCTGCACATGCCGCGGGCGTTCCAAAATTCAGCCCTGATTCGCTGGGACCCCGGGACATGGATCAAATTCCAGGACGGTCCCGTCCGAATCAGGAACGATTGGGAGGTATGCATAGATTGTTTCTAATCTCGGCCAGTTCAGCAGAGACCAGCCGAGATTCGAACCATGTATGGGCAGGCGAAAGGTACCCAAGTTGAATAATCAATCAGCTTGGGTACAACTAGCCTGTCGGATTTTACATTACTATTATAGTCGCTCTCTATGTCTGTCCCTGCATTTATTTGCACTGCATAAAGCTGAGACAAAAAAAATGTAAACAGAACCTTGTGTTGTAAAAATGGAAGGCACCGTCCTCCACTGACAAACACTAGTCAGCACTGCAAAAACAGATCACCACTGTGTGGGCAAGTGTGAACGATCTCTTAAGAGTGACAATGGAAGTTCATATATGACTAAAACACATTTCTTTGTGTAATCATTACATCATTACATCCTCTCACTGAGTCACTATAGTTCTTTGTTGTAACAATGTATATTATACAGTATTATAGGTGGATACATTAAAAACAATATTTAAGGAGAACCCTCTAAGAGTGATGAGGAAAGTTCTTACATGACTGAAGCAAATCTCAGCTTATTTGTCCTGAGTTATTAAGTTGTTATTACTAGAAAGCTCTATTGTACCAATGTACTGTATGTTAGAGGGTGGATATACTAAAAGTAACGCTGAGGAAAACTGCTCAGAATGGCGGAGAGTGACTAAGTTAATATACGTACCTTACACATAATGAATGAGAACTAAATATCACTCAAAAAGGGAACAAACAAGGAAACCTAAAATATAGCTAGGAGGAAATGTTTAAAGTTTTTTATTTCTCCCTGCACCCTCACTAGGGAGATTCACCCTCTTTTTGTATTCTAGTCAGCGGGACAAAAAGTTTGGGAAGATTTTACAATTGTCACTGTATCAGAAGATAAGAGGGACCTCCCAGTGGGAACACACATTTGGGTGACCACTCTCTAAGGCCTCGTTTACACTTGGTCAGTTTTTTTTTACTGCTCCTAATCACTCCCCTTTAGGGTCTATGTACACTGGGCTTAAAGTGGTGTAAACTCAGTACAACCACTTTCACCTACAGGTAAGCCTATATTAAGGCTTACCTGTAGGTGCAGGAAATATCTCCTAAACCTACACGGTTTAGGAGATATTTACAATGTCCCCGTACACTGATGTCTTCTGCGCATACGCCAATGTATTTGGCGCATGCGTACTTTAGAAATGGCACAATGTGCCGTTTCTAAAGGGGTCATGTCGTGACTGGCATGCGCAGGAGTGACGTCACGCGACTCCGGACAGTCACAGAGCCGGAATCTGCGGCCCCGGAAGGAAGAGGGTTGAAGAATGGACGCTTCCTGCACAGGGGACAGCGATGACATCACAGGCTTCGGTTTCAGGTACGTGACACATAATGGGCTACTATGCGATGCAAAGTAGCCCATTATGGGTTTTCTACTGCCTCCAAACCCTTAAAACATGCCTCTAAAAATCCTAATGTGCATGGACACATACAGTAGGATAACACTGAGCTGATTCTAAAGGAAAAACACAAAACTTCTCTAGAAGCAGCATTTTTTAAGTTCAATGTGCATGTATCCTTGACCTCTTCACAACTGCGCTATAGCCAAATGACAGCTATAGCACAGCTGCACATTGCCGGGAGGGCAGGTATTGACCTCCTCTCGTGATTGTGCTTCCTGCACGCCCCCTGCAGTGCGCATTGGCAGTGATCTGTGATCGCTGTGTCCTTTGGACACAGCTGATCACAGTTTGGGGTAAAGAGCCAATCACAGCGGCTCTTTACCATGTGACCAGCTGTGTCCAATCACAGCAGAACAGAGTGTAAACAGGATTTGCGCTGACAGCGAGTGAGGAGACCCGATAAGCGACCCAATCCACACAGAGAACATCTACACTGATAATCAGGGCACTGATTATCAATGCAGCCCCAACAGTGCCCACCAATGCTGCCAATTAGTGCCCACCAGTGCTGCCAATCAGTGTCCATCAGTGCTGCAAGTCAGTGCCTATCAGTGCCGCCTATCATTGTCGCCTCATAGTGCCCATCGGTGCCGCCTGTCAGTGCCTATCAGTGCCGCATATTAGTGCCTCATCAGTGCCCATCAGTGCCGCCTATCAGTGCCCATCAGTCCAGCCTATCAGTGCCCCCCAGTGCAGCATATCAGTGCCCACCAGTGCAACCTCATCAGCGCACATCAGTGAAGGAGAAAAATTCCTTATTTCCAAAAATGTATAACCGTTAACTAAGAAAACCTTTTTCTTTTCAAAATTTTCAGTCTTTTTTTGTTTGTTTAGCAAAAAATAAAAAACCCACTTGTGATCAAAATTCCACCAAAGGAAAGCTCTATCTGTCTCAAAAAAAGTACAAAAGAATTTGTTGGGTGCAGCTTTGCATGACCACGCTGAAAGCTGAAAATTGGCCTGGGCAGGAAGAGGGTGAAAGTGCCCAGTAGGCAAGTGGTTAAGCTGCAAAATCAGCAGACAGGGGAGTTTGCATGTTGTGGCTGCAATGCTTTGCATCAAAATGCTGCAAAAATGTTACCTGCTATTGCACTAGCAGTACTACCCACCGACTGTGACCCCTTCATGGGAATGGGGCTGCGCAACTACCACCTCACAACTGTGTGGAATGTACATGGTTGTGGCATAGTGGTGTGGGTTTTCAGGGGTTAAAACAGGTTATGAGGAAGCAACATAAAACCTCCTCCCATGTCAAACACCCTCTAAAAAGCCATCCACTGCAAATCTCTCTTCAGAGTGCCAAAGCTTGTGCGAACGAGCCCAGAGAGTATAGGGAGACACAAGTATAGCCCCTGCATGCAAGGGCGGCTCCATAGGATGCTGCAGGAATGAAAGGAGTTACCCTGAAACAGGAAAGCTGGGACAACGGCAATGGCTCCAGCTGAAACTGGAACATAGGGAAGCATTATTGGATTAAGAAGCTGCATACCAGTAAGTGATTAAATCAAGTGCAACGAGTGCTTAAAATTTGATGGTTTAATATGTCTTTTTGCACATCGTTATTGTACTTCATGCTGCATATTACGGTTTGGTTCTTAGTGCAGATTCTGCTGTAGAAGCATTTTCACTGTTTGCACTGTCAGTTTTCTCTTGTATTCATCCACAAGCTTACCTTTGACATATTCCGGGGGAAAAAGCATCATCTGGGTGAGCATCAAGTGCTGTAATAAGTGTCCCAAAGCTGTCTGGGAGACCACTAAGCAGGGGTGTTGCTATGTGTATCTTTTGATGCTTCTTCTATGGCTTGCAGATGTTCCACCATTTTTCTGTTTCAATATATTTATGGAAAAGTTTTTTTCCAAAGAGGACCCAATTCGTAGATAAAGAATGACATCAAGGATAAAGTTCAAAATGCAGGTGGAACATATCAAAACATCAAGGACGGATATGAAAAAAACCCAAATAGTATACCACCAGTCATCTTCAACACCAAGGGTTGCCATAAAAAATATAAGTTCAACATGAAGATAAACATTCTTATAAAAGCATCCAACAATCATACTCAGAAAACCATATTAGGGGAAATATTAGAACCTATATTTCTCCACCACTCACCGGCTAGGCGGCGTGGGTCGTGAGTATACAAAGTGCACTACAAAAAGTGTGAGCAAAATAACCAAAGGAAAAGAAAGTGTAAATACAAGAAGAGGAAAGAGAAGAAAAAAAAGGAAAGGAGAGAGCACGGAGAAATAAAGAGGAAGAAGAGACAAAGAATAGAAAGGGAACAAGAAAGAGGGGGAAAAAAAGAAATAAATCAAAAGAAAAAAAGACCGTTCGAATGCTGCCTCTGCAGCTCCTCATTCAGCTGGAAGTTGGAGATACTTAATCCAAGGATCCCAAACATGGTCAAATTTAGCAATCCTGTCTTTCAAGATACTGACCACCTTTTCTTTCACAAAGAGTTTTATTAATATCCATAGCAACTATACAATTCAACAGCATAATGGATACATTATGAATAAACATAACAGAGAAACAAAAAAAAGCATTTTAGAAAGGAGATAAGTATGCTAGTAATAAGAATATAATAAAAGACAACACAGTAAAAAGCAAATGAAAGTTAGGTACATAAAGGCATTTAAATAGGTGTAGGTCCCAGAAATGTCACTAGGGCATTGTCCATTATTCAACAGATACTTTTAGAGTCCAACTGAACGGAGGCCTAACTATAAACAGTACTAGGCAACTATCCATGTACCCAACTCTTCAAGGCCTATGCCCGGTGGCCTGAGGAGTTTGAAGATGAGAATAAGAAATGGGAATACTGGAAGAGGGAAAAAAAAAGCAGGGTCAAAGAAGAGCAGAGATGGGAAGGATTAAAGAAGGGGGGGTTCTCGCGACAGGGAGGCAGAGTACTTCAGATCCGTAGTAGAGTGGCGTAAAATCTTGAGGGTTTAGAGCAGGGATATGCAATTAGCGGACCTCCAGCTGTTGCAGAACTACACATCCCATGAGGCATAGCAAGACCCTGACAGCCACAAACATGACACCCAGAGGCAGAGGCATGATGGGACTTGTAGTTTCTCAACAGCTGGAGGTCTGCTAATTGCATATCCCTGGTTTAGAGTAATCAACCCAAGGCTGCCAGACCCTAAGGAACTTATCATGGGTGTCTGAGAGAATAGCCGTCAGCTTTTCATTAACCATTATATCGTCAATGCGATTTTTAACTGCCTCAAAACTGAGTATTGTAGTCTTCCATGCCCTTGCTATGGTTAGTTTAGTTGCAGTAAAGAGGTGCATAGCCAACTGGCGTTCTGGACAGAGCAATTCTGCTATCGGATTACAGAGAAGAGCCTCGTATGGGTCTTTTTTGAGGTCAGGATGGAGCATGTTCCAAAGGAGGGAGTAGACTCTGATCCACAGTCTGCACACCTTCGGGCAAGTCCACCAAACGTGCGCCATGGTACCCTCCTGGGAGCACCCTCAGAAACACAAAGGAGAGTAGGCCGGAATGAAACGGGCCAGTCTAGCTGGTGTGTAATACCACCTGTATAGTATCTTGTAGGCATTTTCCAAAAAGAGAACGTTCTTTGAGCATTTAGAGATTGTTAAAGTCATGGCCTGCTAGTCCTCTAGCTGTCTCCCAAGTTCCCTTTCCCATTGGAGGTGATAGGGGGTCAGCCGAGATTTTATAAGTCCCTGGAGGAAATGCCAAATCTGTAGATAGTTAAAGTGTTCTCGTAACGGGATCTCGTGTGAGGAGCGTAAAGTCTTGAAAGATATTATCCTGGTGGGGGTAAACAAGAAGTGGACGTCCGTAAAACCGTTGGCCTTCCACCAAGAGAACTGCTGGGGGTTATCGCATCCCGGTGGAAACAATGGGCAGTGGATGATCTGGAGTAGAGGTAGGTGAGGGGAAATCGGACCCACCGAGTTCTTGACCGAGTCCCACAAACGAAGGGAATGAGCCAAGCGCGGCCCAATCGTGGGCGGGCGATGTACGAAGGGGAGCCAGGGCAGAGAGTAGATGGGTAGTGGATGTGAGTCCACTAGATCAACAGTGGCCCATAATGGCAATTGGTGTTTTTCATGGAGATGGGATAGTGTGGCTATGGTCGCAGCAGTGTAGTAGGCTTGCAGATTGGGGACTGAGAGTCCACCGTTGACCCTGCGGGCATATGATATTTGTTTGTTAATCCTGGGTCGGGTAGAACCCCACACAAATTTCAAGATTTTGCACTGCTGTATTCGCAAAATCTGTAAAGGAATCGGGACTGGTAGGACCCTGAAGAAGTAAAGTAGCTTCGGAAGGTAAGTCATGCGAATCGCCACAATCCTGCCAAATCAGGATAATGGAAGATGAGCCCAGGAAGATAACATGTCCGTCAACTTTTTAAATAGGGGAGGGAAGTTTACCTGATAAAGTCCCGCGTAAGTTGGAGTAAGCCGGATCCCCAGACAGACCTGAGAAACAGGCAAAGGTGTCTAATAAGGAAAACAGATTGGGCAGGGTGATTCTAGGGTTAGTTAGGGTTAGTAGGATGTCGTCCGCGAACAATGAAACCTTATGAGTTGAGCCTGCTACCTCGACACCAGTTATGTCCGGATGAGATCGAAACGCCTTTGCCAACGGCTCCAAGGCCAAAATAAAAAGGAGTGGAGAAAGTGGGCAGCCTTGACGAGTTCCCCTCCTGATAGGGAAGAGGGATGAATCAAAACTGTAATATTTTACTTTCGCCTGGGGAGAGTCATATAGTGCCAATATCCATTGCAAGAAGGACGATCCGAAACCGTAGTGTAGGAGCACCGTCATCAAATAAGGCAAAGACAAGGTGTCGAAGGCTTTGCTCATATCAAGAGACAATAACATGGTCTCTAACGATCGACTATGGGCTATGTGCTGAAGTTGTATTATCCTTCTAATAGCGTCTCCTGCCTGTTGCCGCGGGACGAACCCCACTTGGTCCCTTTTTACCAGACGTGGTAAGAAGGAGTTTAATCGGTTGGCCAAGATCTTACTCAGTATCTTCATGTCCACGTTAATGAGCGAGATTGGCCTAAAATTGGTCCAGGACGAGTGGTCACGGTCTGGTTTTGGAATCATAACTATATTGGCGGTTAGGAGGCTTGGAGTGAATGCATGACCATTTTTCACTGCATTGAACATAGCCGTCAGGTAGAGGGCCAAAACGTCTGCAAATTTTCTGTAATAAAGTGCCGTGAAGCCATCCGGGCCCGGTTATTTGCCAATTTTCAGCTCCTTTATACATTGCAAAACTTCTGTTAACTGTATATCTCGATCCATTAAAGGGGTTGTAAAGGTTCGTTTTTTATTTTCTAAATAGGTTCCTTTAAGCTAGTGCATTGTTGGTTCACTTACCTTTTCCTTCAATTTCCCTTCTAAATGTTTTTTTTCTTTGTCTGAATTTCTCACTTCCTGTTTCTCCTCACTAAACTTCACACCATCATCCGAGTGGTGTTGAGTCAGCCAGAACAGCTTACTGAACAGCTTACTGAGGAGGAACAGGAAGTGAGAAATTCAGACAAAGAAAAAAAAAACATTTAGAAGGGAAATCGAAGGAAAAGTTAAGTGAACCAACAATGCACTAGCTTAAAGGAACCTATTTAGAAAATAAAAAATGAACCTTTACAACCCCTTTAAGGAAGTATGAGTTTCAGACAGTTTGGGCAGTGTCAATCCTGTCAGGAAGGAGTCTAACTGTTGATTAGGAGGCTGAGTAGGAGCAGAGTAGAGAGTGGTGAGGCGATATTGGAATTCTTCCAGCACCTTCAGCGGATTACCCGTGAGGACATTATGTCTAGTACATAAGATGATAGGGGTGTGTTTTGGGGTGAAGGTGTGCAACCTGTTAGCCAGCATTGAATTAGGTCTGTTCGGTTTAATGTACCATTTCTGGAGGGCCCAGCGTAGTGTGCGTTCTGCCTCGTCAGTAAGACATAGATCAAGCTCTGTGCGGGCCCAATCCACTGACCACCTTTTCATTGAGCATAATCAATGTCAGCTTACTTTTCATAAGATCTACCACTCGTTTTTTCCAAACAGTCGCAATAGCGATTTTTGCTGCAAGAAACATGAAGTGGATTAAAGTCTGAACATGTTTGGGAGCATCAGCAACAGGCTCATTGAGGTTTTTAACCACTTCAATACCGGGCACATTCCCCCCTTCCTGCCCAGGCCAATTTTCAGCTTTCAGCGCTGTCATACTTTGAATGACAATTGCACGGTCATGCAACACTGTACCCAAACAAATTTTTTTTGCATTTTGTTCCCACAGATAGAGCTTTGTTTGGTGGTATTTGATCACCACTGGGGTTTTTATTTTTTGCTAAACAAACAAAAAAGTTTTTCTTGGTTTCTGTTAAAAAAATTTGTAAATAATTACGTTTTCTTTTTCACTGATGGGCACTGATGAGGCGGCACTGACAGGCACTGATAAGGCGGCACTGATGAGGTGGCACTGATGGCCACTGATGATGAGGCACTAATATGCAGCACTGATGGGCACCGATAGGTGGCACTGATGGGCACTGATATGTGGCACTGATGGGCATTGATAGGCAGCAATGATGGGCACTCATAGGTGGGCATCATCAGGGGAGCTGTGCTGATAATCAATCAGCGCAGACCCCCCTGTCATGAGAGCAGCCGATCGGCTCTCCTCTACTCGCGACTGTCAGCGCTAGTGGAGGAAAAGCCGATACACAGCTCTTCCTGTTTACGCTGTGATCAGACACAGCTGATCACATGGTAAAGAGCCTCTGTCAGGGTATGCAAACTTTTGAGCACAACTCTATACTGTAAGCCATTTTACCTGGCAAAGGATTTGTTTTTCTGGCTATCTTGTAATGAGACAATTTAGGATATTTTTCATCTTCATCAGTGGTATTAACCCCAAAAGCAAAACATTTATTATACTGCAGGTTACTAATTCTTAGATGTGATGGCTGCCTTAATTTTCTTCTTTTTTTTGGGGCTTTTTTTCTTCTATTTGCATCTGGTGATCAGACCAGTAAATCTATTGTTTTTCAAAAGAGCACGCTCTCCAGTAGAATGCATTATTTTACAGAGATGAGACAAAATATTTAACTCTGACATGGTACTTACATTTTTTGTTTATAGCCAAAACATAAAAAATGCAGTTGTAATCACAAACCACCAAAAGAAATCTCTATTTGTGGGAAAAAAATTGCATAAATTTTAGTTGTCGAATGACCGCTCAGTTGTCAGTTAAGGTAACGCAGTGCAGTATCGCAAAAAATAGCCTGGTCATGAAGGGGGGAAATCTTCCAGAGGTTAAGTAGTTAAAGAGGGCAGGTTTATTGCGTGGACCTACTGGTGTTTGGTCACTTTTCCATTGTAGAAAATAGGGTGACTCCTGTTACTCTATGGGCTCATTTACACTTGCTTTGGCTTCAAAACACATTAACGGCTAGTTTACACTTGCTCCAAAACAAGACTTCGGACAGGCTTTGTTAAAGCTCTCTGAACGCTAGTCAAAGCCCATGTCACTAAATAAAATGGATAGCTTACAGTCCTGTTTACACCTTGCTTTTGCATTGCTTTGCTTCGGCTTTGCTTCAAAAATGATACCCCATGTAGCTTTAGTGGTGCTTCAAAGCATCTTCAAAGCCTCCATAGCAGTCTATGGCAAAGCTTGCTTGAAGCCCAACCGAAGCCCCATCAAAGCCCCATCAAAGCTCCACCAAAGCCTCATCAAAGCCCCACCGAATCCTCATCAAAGCACCACGCAAAATCAAAGTGTAAACAGGACTGTAAGCTAACCATTTTATTTAGTGGCAGGAGCTTTGACTGGCGTTCAGAGAGCTTTAAAAAAGCCCGTCCGAAGCCATGTTTTGAAGCAAGTGTAAACTAGCCCTATGTATTGGAGTAAAAGCATGTTTTGGAAGTATTGAATTGGGAATTAAGGGTGATTATGGAAAATTGAGCTGTGTGCCCAGATGCCGAAACAACAGCAATACCTTTCACATGTCCATCTCACATCCTGACAGCACCGAGTGTCCTCAGTAATAGACCATTCATTAACCACTTAATACATTTGCTGAAAAGTGATCACTTCTCTCACTCATGGGAGCATATGCCAGGAATCTGGAAGCAGCAGATAAGTTAGTTGTCGGATATTGTAATATCTCTGCATCCCCATGGGAATAACAGTTCAGAGATTTGCAAACCATGTACAAAATACAATACTAATTATTTATCAACTAAGTGCACAATGCAGCAGTAGCCTTATCTGCTTTGCAGTTACAGAGCTCACATTTTAAATGGGCTGGTTAGCTTCAGTAAATATCTTTAAGTGTGATTTATTAATTTGCTAAAGCATAACACTCCTTGTTATTGCCTTGGTTCCATGTGTAGAACATTTTATATGGTACATTGGTTTCCAAAAGCTTGGCACCAGATAGTTATTGGTGTGGGGTTCTTGGCACCAGAGAAACCAGAATACAACTTACTTAAGTTTAGGCTATCCCAACATTGAGTCCCCTCCCCTTACCTGAACCCCTACAGCCCTTTCACACGGATTCACTGCCAAATTGCATGTTACCACTTAATTTAATTAAAATTGCACCCCAAATCACCTGTTTTGCAGCCCACCACAATACAACAATGACCTACAATGTATTGTAGTGTGCTGAGCTGGAGAAAGTTGTCCATGTATTTTTGATCCATTGTGGTGGCTTGGGCAGCCCATTCAAATGAATGGACTGCCTTAAGACACTGCACATTAACATGTGGCTAATGCACCATGATGGACCTAAGTGGTGTAAAGCTGGCCATAGATGGACTGAAATTTGGCCAGTTCAGCAGGGACTGGCCGATTTTGATCCATCTATGGTAGTTCTCACTCAACAGAAGTTGATCCGATGATTGACTTTTATTAAACGGGATGTTGTTAAATTTCCATTTGATCAGTGGCTGAAGTTAATTGGCTGCAGAGGTGATCAGTGTATTCTGACAATGGGGGAGTCCCTGCTGCCAGAATACAAATGTCACAGCAGGGAAGATTCCTCCTTCAACCTCACTTGTGTGGATGGGGGAACCTGTTCCATTTTTTTCCATCTATGGCCAGTCTTAAACGTAGAGTAAATCTGAAGAAGACACCCTTCCTACCCAATGAAATTTTATTGCTCCCCTGCAACTCTCTCTGTCTGGTGGAGGCCTTGGGAGTACCTGACACTTCTGTATATGAGGGAGCACATGACCCCCTTCTTCTCCCAGAATGTATTGCTTAGAGTCTTAGGTTTAAGTGTTCAATCACCAGACCCAAACACGGTCATGTGGGAAAGGAAGATGGTTTTTAACTCTGTGAAAGCTCAGACATGGAGCTTACACAAAGACCAGATTCAGGACTCCGGATGGGATATGGTGCAGCAGTAGAGCACAGAGAATATAAGTGTATAGGTGTGTGTCACTTTGCCTTTAATGGGCAAGTAACTCAGTCATCCCTACTTCCTTTGTAGGCTCCTAATTGTTGGACCATACAGTCTATGGGGAGCTTTCATATAAAACAGTCATAAAACTGCCTCCAGTATTACTTTAAGGTGCCTTTTTTGCTATAATATGGAACTTTGTTGGCAGCAAGCATGGGAAGCTTGTACTGCATCAGTTCTGTCTTTTCTGTATGCCTAGTGTTACAGTGTAGGATGATTTTTTTAATGTAGCCCTGATTGAGAAATATTGCTGAGATTACTTTATCCAGTAGACATTACACAGACTTCCATGTGAATGTGTTCATAATGATCTAAACCAGTCATAGGTTTTTCTCCCATTTCTGATTAGGCCATGCTCACTTTAGCACAATCATTCTCACTCTGGAATATAACAGATACCGATCTTAAAAAGAACAGGACAGAGGAAATAAATTTGGGATCTGCACTAGTTGCTGACACCGGGAAAAAGAAGTAAGGCTAGGGGTTGTTGAAATAATACATAGTGGCATTTCCTCTTATCTTCACTTCTGACAGTATCATATTACATGCGGTAGTGTTGGGTTCAGCAGGACTTTGTATTCGGCAGGGCTTTGTATACAAAAGGTCAAGCAGAGATCAACTGTGACCTTGTTCACAACCTTTACTGAGATGAGAGCTGTCACTGATGATCTCCTACAGAAAATGCTATTTAGTATTTATTTATTTATTACAGGTACTTATATAGCGCCTTTAATTATGCAGCTCTTTACATATATATTGTACATTCACATCACTCCCTGCCCTCAAGGAGCTTACAATATAAGGCCCCTAGCTCACAATCATACTCACATACTAGGGCCAATTTAGCCTATCAGCATGTCTTGCCTGGTTTTCATTGACCACAGTACTTTCTGAGACACTGAGGAACAAGTGTGCAAATCAGTGAGGTCAAAACCTTTCACTGGCTTGGAAAATGATAAAAACATGTATTTGAATTTACTGAAAGCTGATTGGTTTCTATGCACTGCTGCACCAGATTTTCCATTTTCCATTTTTAGTAAATCAACCCCATTGCATTTAATGAAAGTAGAGCTAACCAAGACCAACTCTCTTTTGGCACACATAGGGAGAAACTGGCACAGATAGATTTTTGTCAGAGTGTCTGGCATGCATTCTAAAAGCACCCAGCATGCTCTAAAATCAAGTACAAGTTATTTTACAAGTTTGCACTAGTCTTTATAATTTCAGGGACTGGGCATTGTGCTGTGGTTTGAGTTCAAACACGTGATTGAACAGATCTGCGTTTGAATACGAAGGGAAGAGTTTGACAACAAGGTCCATCTACATGAGCCTGAAACAGAAACAGAAGTGTAACCTTGTACAAATATGGAGAGGATTCTAAAACATTGGGAAAATTTCTTTAAAGGAGATGTTTGGCCAAAGCTTTTTTTGGCTATACTTCTCCTGTGGGTCACAGGAGTGCAGTTAGTTCTGCAGTCCTGTGATGATTTTTCAGCCGACAGCTTAAACCCGGTTGACGTTGCAGACTCAGGCCAGACTCTGTAAAGATCTCAACCATATGGTCGGGATCCGTACAGAAGCCTGGACTGGCAGCTTGCTCAGCCTCTATCATCTCGAGGAGAAGCTTTCTCAGCTAAGCACACCCAACCGCCTGCGTGTTTCAGCTAAGGGCAGATCAATTTCAGGAAGTAAATGCCACATGAATCATCTGCCCTTACTGAAGATGGCTGTGGCTAGAAATTCTAGAGGGTGTTTTTCCAAGTGAGTTCTCAACAAAATAAAGTAGGAGACATGGATGGACCGGTGAGTTTTCTTTAAATAATAAAAATGAATTAAATAGTGTTGTCCGTTTTTGGTGCTTAGATACAGTTTAGTTCCGCTTTAAGCAAGTTTACCTCAAACTATTAATTTCTATAATGAAACAGAGAGGCAGACCACTTGTGTTTTTGAAAAAAAAAAAGTCTTATAATTTAAGCTCTGAATATAGAAGACTAAAAACTTTAGGATCTTGAAAGGGCTCAATGTTCTTGGCGCTTATTTCCATTCTTTGCAGCCCCTTCGTGTAATTTTGTGAGATATACTGTACAGTTGGAGCTTGGAAAGCATGCTAATGGAAGTGTATGCAGCAGATGGGGTTGGTGACTTAACATGGGATGAATTTGAGTCTGGCACAGTTTGTAAAAGGAAGAGAGACAAGAAGAAGATACATATTTCTTTTTGCAGCCCCAAGGATGTAAGATTAGTTGCTGTGCAACAGACTTGAGTATATTTTGTGAGCATACTTCTGACTCCTTATGCAGAAAAAAAAAAACAGACATTCTTGCAATAAATCACAGCTAGGAGACCAAACACAGGGACTCCCTTTTTATAATAACATTTTTTAAGATTAAGCAGCTTACGAAGTTGCTGGGTTAAAACGGCATGCCTTTCTTTGTATTGTTTATTCCAGCTTTTATAGTATTGTGGCAGTGCCATTTTTCTTGGAGGTCATAAGACCTTCTGTACAAAACATCTGAAGTTGTTTGCGTTGCCAGCAACAACCAGTTTCTGTCTGCGTTTCTTCTAAGGCAAGTCACATAAGATAATTAAAAATGCGACTGTCTGTTCTGGGAACACATTCAACACAGACAGTTTATTTTACAAACGTTTTGTACATGAGGTCTGATATGGTAAACTGTGTATGAGCTGAACTTAAGTTTAATTCTAAAGCTGGCCATAGATGGATAGATATCGGAATGAAAATTCATAGGAAAAGAGAATTCATAGGAAAATTCACAGAATATTCAAATGTTGTATGAAAGATTTTGTTTGTATTTAACATTTAATTTTGGAGTGAATGGACTTTACGGAACAAAAACCAAATACACTGTTAGAAATTCATTCATTAGATCTCATCATCTTCCCCTGAGTGAGTTTTTCCGCTACCTTCAACTATGTCACTTTGTTGAGACACTGACTCGGAATCTTACCTCTCCGAAAACATTTACACGCTTCCCTCTGCAAATCAGCTGTGACCACCAAAGGTGCCTTATCCCTGATTTACGCATTAATTAGGCGTCACTTCTCCAATGATATGTCATCTTATTGCGTCCCACTGAAAATTAGATCTGAAAGAGACCCTCTTGCTGGGCATCAATTTAGCAAGCCACTTCGAAATGCTGTTGTAACTTACAAGCCCTAGAAAATTTATACAAAGTTCTTTCCCGGAGGTACTTTCACGGCAGCGTGCAGCGCTAAATATGTCCCATATTACATGTCCTCTTGCTTTCGGAGCTGTGGGGTTGACGGAACATGTTTCACATATGGTGGTCCTATCCAGTGGAGCATCGCCTGTGGATCAGAGTGTACAAGATGATTCTCTTGGTTACACAAATTAATGTCCGTAAAAACCCTTGGAAAGCACTTCTCCACAAACCAATAAAAGATGTGCTGCGCCGTTCTCACACCTTAATTTTTAGGGCAACAAAGCAAACCATAGTGTGTGCACATACCTCCCAACTTTTTGAGGTGTGAACGAGGGACACCTATTAGCAAAAGTATGTAGGCATAGGACACACTCCCTGCCAAGCCTCCTTAGTGGGGAATACTACCAAAAAAAATATTAGTTAAACCCACAAGTGCTTTTTTTTTTTACCACTACTATTCCTTTATTCCTACTATTCCTTTTGAAATTTACAAATGCAGCAATTTCAAAATTGTATGAAAGGTTTAGCATTGGGAAACACCTTTTTTGAAAGATGAAAAAAAGTGTTGTTTTTTTTAGATCAGACCAAAATGAGGGACACGTAGAGGAAAGAGGGACAGAGGGACTTTGTTTCAAATTAGGGACAGTCCCTCAAAATCAGGGACAGTTGGGAGCTATGCATGTGTGGAAATCCCCTACCCTTAGTTTTGAGGTGGGGAAAAACTCCCTGCGATAACGGAGGATAAACTCAAATTCCTTTCCATATGGCAACCCTGGCTTGATTAGCAATCAGTCACTTGATTCACTATGCAGCTGCTCTTATTATATGAATGTATATGTAAAGCGCTGTGTAACTTGATGGCGCTATATAAGTACCTAAATAATAATAATAATAATTATAACCCAAGAGCTTATAGTATATCACCCCACCCCTCCTAGCTTTTGGGAACAGACTGATGTCCCTTATTGCAAAGTCCCCTTAGCTAGCGTTCTATGAGTTCTCCACCCTGTCTTTTTTTTACCGGCCCCTGGGGTATCTTCCCCATCCTTCCCCTCTCGCTTGAGGGGCACTCTCCCCCCCCCCTTCTGTTTTTTTTTTTTTCCTTTTCCATTTTATCTTCACTCCAAACCCACAGCCACATGACCCTCTTGTACGATACCTGATTACTATCTGTCATATCGGTTTAGCTTATTGACTTTTAATGTTCAAAATCACTGGCTGAAAATAAAAGACATGGTTACAAGTTCCCTTGTGTCGCATGTCCAATTTAATCCCTATGTTCATCAGGTCATGTTCTTGTATGTATTTTTGTGTTATGCACTCACTGGTGCTCCTATACGACTCAAAAAAAACCTCCATATGTACGTTATGGTCTAACCCTGACTATAGCACAACGTAATACTCACTGTATGTATCAGAACCAACTTCTGTAAGGGCCATACTATTTTCTTCCAATAAAGTTTTTGGTAAAAGAAATTCACTCGTTTGAGAACTTTTTCATCCTGCTCCTTTGAATTTTCTTATCACTGCGGTTGAAAACGAACATTGATTTAACCCGCTATTGATTAGAAAATCAAACTCATTTTCTTACAATCTTCTTTTCCTAAGGATTTTCATTTGAAATTCTACACATTTATGGCCAGCTTTAGTCCAGCAGAAACAATTAGGTTTAAATATACCTAAATGGAACTAGTCATCAGAGTAGTAATACAATAGACAGGAATAATAAATAGAAACCAGGAACTTAGCACTGATTGTGTGTGACAGGGTGGCTTTAGCACAATAATATAAAAAAGAAAAAAACAGCCCTAACCTTTACCTAGCTCTTTGGCTAAACCTAAACCTGACATTTAACCCCCCCCCCAAAAAAAATAAACACTTGGGGTATACTGTATCTGAAGCCATAGTTTTTTTTTAACTTTGGGTTTTGACCCCTGTTAGATTTATTTTCTGTCTGTGTACCTTTGGGGAGTTTTTTCTTCATGCTGTGTCTTAAGACACTACATTAGGCTAGAGAATTTTCTCAAAAGGAAATCCTCTCTTAAAGAGGAACTTCAATCTTGCTTAAGAAAGAAAAAAAAAGAAGAAAAGTCAGCAACTACATATACTGTAGCTGCTGACTTTTAGGAAACAAACATTTACCAGCCCATGGCGTTCAGTGCTGTCTTAACCATTGTTAGCCAGGCTTCCAATTTCCAGTGCCACCACCTTGAATGTGGGAGGCAGCTGAGACTTCTTGATGTCTTACAGCTGACTCCCCACTATATATACATAAGATGCTGGTAGCGCTACAGGACTGGTCCTGACCCCCTGGGACGTGTGATGTGTCCCAAGAGGCTGGGGGAGAGGGGCACCCCAAGCAGATGTCATTCTCGCCTAGGCAAGAATTTAGAAAGTGGACATGGGAACCTGTTACTAAAGGTATACACTCCCTGGCAAAAAAAAACACCACAAATGTGTTAGTGGCGGGGAGGGAAGGAGGATGAGCGCTACTTTAACTTTTGAGTGAAAGTCCGTTTTAAACAGTTGTCACTAGAACAGGTGTCCTATACGTAATTTGTTTTAGTGACATCTCAAAATTTTGGACTTTCTCTTACTTTCAGTCAACTTGACAATAGTCATCATTACAAACAGAGAGGGTGAAGCTCCCTAGTATGAACATAGGCTGAAATCAAATCCTGAAAGGGGTTCTTACATTTCCCTACTTTATTCTAAAGGGGAAAAAATAATTATTTGCCATAAAAAATGTCAACATTTGATATCTAAACCATTAGTAAAAATGGAAAAGAAACTGCAACATTGTCTAAAGAAAATGTGCACCAAAATTCAGAAACAATTGAGAGACCAAATGTAATCCTGGAAGAACTACAGAGATACACGGCTGAGATTGAAGAAACTGTCCATGGGTTACTTATAAGTCCAAGAGGGATGAAAAGGCATGCAATGTACTGTATATCTAGGTCCCCTGTTACACCCCTCACTGATTAATCTTGGGAATCAATGCCAGTGGCCATTGGATAAGCACATGTGTTGGTAACTGCATAATACAGAAACATGTATGCTAAGGTGATATTGTTCAATGTTAATTTCCATCCTCTACGCTTTCCCACACTATTATTTTTTTTTACATTCCATTTATACATAACCTTAAATCCATTGGTATTATGACCGGTAATATAAAGACCTGGGATCCTCTTTCTTTTCTCCCTGCAGTGGTGGTGGGCAGTCCTTTGTACTGCAGAGAACTTGCTGACAAGTGAGTCCAGGATGGCATGATGATGCAACCTGGGGGTTCACAGAGAATGGCCATCATTCAACCTGGAAGATCAGCATAGTTTTTTCCAGGGATAACATTGGAGACCCGCATGTTTCATGTTATGTCAGTAGTAGTCTGCTCAAAGTCTCCTTAGGAGTCCGTAAACCTTGAGTGTGGGTTTCTCAAGCTTTTCTCAGTCATATATGTGTCTATTATCATTGCGTAATTCATTTTCTTACTGAGTCGTGCTGTTCAGTTTGAAAATTATTTTATTTTTGTAGTGTTACATACGTAACTCTGGATTTGTCTCCAGTCCTTTAGGACTTGAACATTTTTGTTTGGCTTTTGTGAGAAAACTGGAGTATAAGGCTCCATATATTCTCACTCATAACCAGCATACTTAACAGGTTAATATGAAGAAATTTATGTGTACTGAGCAAGTTATGACACCACTGTTTGCTTAAGAGTTATGGTGTAAAGTTCAGGTAAAACACATGGCTAATTTACATAATTCATTGCTGTCACTTAAAGAACACGCTGTGCTAAACTGGATTTTCTTCTTTTATGTTTGCATTACCACACAAAAACTAACACTTGTGCAAAATGCAGTTCTGTCCAACAGTGAACTGTCTCTCTATTAACAAATGATTATTAATTGGCCCATACAGTCATGTCCATAAATATTGGGACATCGAGATTATTCTAAGCTTTTTGGCTCTATATACCACCACAATGGATTTAAAATGAAACAAACAAGATGTGCTTTACATGCAGACTTTCAGATTTAATTTGAGGGTATTTACATCCAAATCAGGTGAACGGTGTAGGAATTACAACAGTTTGTATATGTGCCTCCCACTTTTTAAGGGACCAAAAGTAATGGGACAATTGGCTGCTCAGCTGTTCCATGGCCAGGTGTGTGTTATTCCCTCATTATCCCATTTACAAGGAGCAGGTAAAAGGTCCAGAGTTAATTTCAAGTGTGCTATTTGCATTTGGAATCTGTTGCTGTCAACTGTCAATATGAGATCCAAAGAGCTGTCACTATCAGTGAAGCAAGTCATCATTAGGCTGAAAAAACAAAACAAACCCATCAGAGAGATAGCAAAAATGTTAGGTGTGGCCAAATCAACTGTTTGGAACATCCTTAAAAAGAAAGAACGCATCGGTGAGCTCAGCAACACCAAAAGACCCGGAAGACCACGGAAAACAACTGTGGTGGATGACCGAAGAAACACCCTTCACAACAGTTGGCCCGATCAAGAACACTCTCCAGGAGGTAGGTGTATGTGTGTCAAAGTCTACAATCAAGAGAAGACTTCACCAGAGTGAATACAGAGGGTTCACCACAAGATGTAAACCATTGGTGAGCCTCAAAAACAGGAATGCCAGATTAGAGTTTGCTAAACAACATCGAAAAAAGCCTTCACAGTTCTGGAACAACATCCTATGGACAGATGAGACCAAGATCAACTTGTACCAGAGTGATGGGAAGAGAAGAGTATGGAGAAGGAAAGGAACTGCTCATGATCCAAAGCATACCACCTCATCAGTGAAGCATGGTGGTGGTAGTGTCATGGCATGGGCATGTATGGCTGCCAATGGAACTGGTTCTCTTGTATTTATTGATGATGTGACTGCTGACAAAAGCAGCAGGATGAATTCTTAAGTGTTTTGGGCAATTTTATCTGCTCATATTCAGTCAAATGCTTCAGAACTCATTGGATGGTGCTTCACAGTGCAGATGGACAATGACCCGAAGCATACTGCGAAAGCAACCAAAGAGTTTTTTAAGGGTAAGAAGTAGAATGTTATGCAATGGCCAAGTCAATCACCTGACCTGAATCTGATTGAGCATGCATTTCACTTGCTGAAGACAAAAACTGAGGGGAAAATGCCCCAAGAACAAGCAGGAACTGAAGACAGTTGCAGTAGAGGCCTGGCAGAGCATCACCAGGGATGAAACCCAGCGTCTGGTGATGTCTATGCATTCCAGACTTCAGGCTGTAATTGACTGCAAAGAATTTGCAACCAAATATTAAAAAAGTGAAAATTTGATTTATGATTGTTAATATGTCCCATTACTTTTGGTCCCTTAAAAATGGGGGGGCACATATACAAACTGTTGTAATTCCTACACCGTTCACCTGATTTGGATGTAAATACCCTCAAATTAAATCTGAAAGTCTGCAGTTAAAGCACATCTTGTTCATTTCATTTCAAATCCATTGTGGTGGTGTATAGAGTCAAAAAGATTAGAATTGTGTCGATGTCCCAATATTTATGGACCTGACTGTAGATTCAAGTAATTGGTAAACTCCAGTACAATTGCTGACACACATTTCATTGGAACATTGAGCTTTCCATTATTCTTCTTCCCCCCACACACACACTGTCAGGACCTGGATCACCTGCTGGTAGCACTGTTATTCCCAGAGCGGAAGGTTGTAGTGACTATGTCCAGCAGCGGGAGTTTCCCTGCCTGATGTTGGCTGCTGGGATGGTATTTAGGTCCTCCTCTACTCTGGTGCTCCAGTGTTTTGCTTGCTGCCATACACTGGTAGCCGTTACCCTGATCTTGCTCCTGCCTTGTTCACTGCACCCTGTATATTGCTGCCCCTTGTTCCTGATCCCAGTTTGATTCCCCCTTCCCATCTGCTTCCTGCACCTCCGGTTTTCCTCTGCTTTTCAGAGTTCCCCATTTTGTGTGTTATATATAGTTAGTTGTTAGTTAGACTTATGTTTGTTAGTTATTGGTTTGGTATTCAGTCACAGTTTTTTTGGTTCACTTATATTTTCATGATTACCATGTGCTGGTGTTTGGAAGGATTTTGTTTTACTGTAAATAAATCTCACTTAAATCATTCACAGTCTGGTCCCAGTTTCCTGAGTGTCGCCACGCAGATCTGTCCATCTCTGCTGCTGGTTCCTGACACAAACACACAGTTTCAATTGTTGGCTACTGTCAAATGACCAACAATCAAACCCACTGTAGTGTCATTTGGAAGGTATCTTCAATCAGTTTTTATAACAATTTGAATATTTGGCAACTCATCTGGAAAACTATTGTTTCCAAAAGTGGTAGATTGGTCCTATTGAAAGCTAATAGAATGCTCAAGTACTGTAGAGTGTATGGATAGGTTGAAGCTGGTGCAGTTTACAGGAAAACAATCAACTTCAGATAAAATAATAAAAAAGAGAAATTATATTGTTAGTAGCCAGTTATCTGCTCTACTTTTCCAGTTTTGTGCTGTTGCAGAAGGATAGGTTGATGTATTTGGTACCACCACTTTGCTGTCCTCCAGTTTTCATATACAAGTCCCAGTCTTATGAAGCCTGCCTCAGTCTGTGTGTTTGATAGCAAGCAGGCCTATTATAGTCAATGCCGGTCAGCCAGCCACCTGTTTATTTTGTCAGCTGGGTCACAATCATGTGGCAGGGAAACCACATTTCCTTATCATTGCTGTACACAACTTTTCACAACTTCTTCTTATTATTTTTCTCAGAAACTAGCTAGCTAGCCAGACACCCATACTATACTGTACTATGCATGTTGTATTGTGTATAGTATGGAAAGCCATTTGCATGTAAAATGACAAGCAGGACTACAGGTTCTTGCAACCCTGGTCCTACCACCTTACTTGAAGCTCCTACATTAACAAATCATTTTAAATTTAAGTTTCTTTCATGTCCTGTCACAAGTCTTTCAGGTTTTGTCAAGTGCATAGATTGAATACACTGGAGGGAGGGAAGAAGATGTGATAATGACTGTCTTGTCAGGATGGTCTAGTGGCGCCAGACTCAAGAGCTGTTTCTTCACATTTTGTGGGTGTTATTGTCTCCAAATGGAGGCACTGGTTCAAATCCCACTTCTGACAATCAGTTTACACAATCTACCGTAAGTGAATTTTGACCTACTGTAAAAAGTGACTAGACACCTTTGGTGAGTTGCCATCTACCTCATGAGCAATCATGGTGAAGCTTTTTGAAGGAACACCAAACCAGAAGATTCACATTTATTTATTTATGGTGTTGAGATTGTCGCTTTTGGACTTTATATATTTATTTGCTTTTATCATTACTTGCTTTTTCTCAATATTGTTCACACCCAATTTGTATTATTCACCTTGATGTTTTTAGCGCCAACACCTTTACATTAGATTTTTTATACAGTTCAGTGTTTACACTTTCTTAAAGGGGCATCTATGTTTTAAAACCTTACACTAGGCAACATTTTCAACACACTCATTATCACATTTAGCAGAGATAACTCCTAAACACACCAAAACTGCAGGCTCCACATATCAGAATGCATTTTATGAATGGGTCATAAATTGGGGGCCGTGGTGTGCTGTAACTTTGCGGTGTACAGAGGATAGCGATATCTGCTCTCTGCTATATATAAGCTCCTTAGTGACTGCACCTCTCCTACCTAGAAAGCCTCACTATGGGCCATTGAAGACATCCATCATGGTGGAGTGGAGATCTCTTAAAAAAATTGATAAAATAATTAATTACTTAAAGCGGAGGTCCACACAAAAAGTGAACCTCTGCTTTTCGGAACCCTCCCCACCTCCGGTGTCACATTTGGCACCTTTCAGGGGGGAGGGGGGTGCATATACCTGTATAATACAGGTATTTGCACCCACTTCCGGGAATAGTCACTCCACTTCCCCTCCCCCCCCCCCCGCTGTCTTCTGGGAAACACACTGGTCCCAGGAGACAGCGGGACCACTAAAGACGCGCCACGCTACTCACGCATGCGCAGTAGGGAACGGGCAGTGAAGCCGCAACACTTCACTTCCTGAATCCCTCACCGAGGATGGCGGCGGGGGCAGCCGAGAGATGAGCGATTGCTCGGCTTCAGCTGCCAACATCGCGGGCACCATGGACAGCTATGTGTCTATTTATTAAAAGTCAGCAGCTGCAGTATTTGTACCTGCTGGCTTTTAATATTTTTTTTTTTTTGGGTGGACCTCCGCTTTAAGTAGAAAATTGTACACTCCATACGTACATAATATAAATTGGATTCAAAGACCTTCCTCACATGAGATTTTTGTTTAAAGGAAAATAAAATAAAAGATGTTTAAGAAAAGAAAGCTTGTTATAATTTGGGAAATATATGCCTTGGATGTCTTTAGTGACTTGGCTTGAAGCCTGGGTGATGGGCATACATTTTAAAGCACATTAAAGGCATCTTACGATGTATAATATTTTTAAACTTCACTTGACTAGAGAGTAGATGAAAGATTTGACTGTACAACAGCGAAAAAAAAAATGTTCGCCCTTTGTGGCAGGTTTAAAAGTTCCTTATAAGGATAGGAGTTCACCAGGTAAAATTTCCATAATTAATAATAAATCAGCAGATATGACTATACTTAGCAGTGGGAGGAGAGGGTAGTGCCCTGGTAGTAATTGCCTGCATGTCATTTTATGGGTTACGTAATCGGCAAGTAAATTTTTTTTTTTTTTTTATTACAATTCTTTCCCAGGCAAGATGCCCTTCTGCTCTTTAACCACACCTCTATTGTGTCCTTATCTTTCAGAATTAAATACAAAAGGATACACACAGGATGACACTAAATGATATCCTTAGTCTGCCTAAATAATGCATATGTGTTTACTATGTAATGGCTCTGTATTCCAATTTTCATGAAATTAGCTGTGCTTTTCTGCCTTCTGGTAGCATCCTCTTTGAGATTCTAACCTCTCCTCACCCCCTTACTTTTGTTTGCTTGAAACAAGCAGTGCATGTTAGCTGTGGTCATAAGCACTGTGCTATGCACTGCACTTTCATGGTCAACAGCCTCTAGGCCATCTTGGGGCCAAGCAAGAGAGGGTGGCTATGTTCCTACAGTGGCAGTGGTACCATTGGGAACAAATGTAGCCACCATCTAAGAGGAAGTCAGATCTTAGCTGTAGGCAGGTGCAGTCTATGTTCTCCACTGCAGTTGGCACTCAACCACAGTGGTATTGTAGGGGAGAGGAAGTCAAGAGGAACAAAATTGCTCTATGGTTTCCAGGGTCACTGGGGAAGCTATCCGATTGGATACTGCCGTTCCATGTAACTCTAGCATCCATCTCGAGTCAGGCGGAGTCTATTTAAGGCCCAGGCTCCCAGGTTTGGTGCGCATTTTGTGTGAGGTTAGTGTATGGACAGGTTACATGTCGGACAGGGACAGTGATTAGCAGCAGGGAGAGGTTTCTGATGAGTAGGAAAAGGATAGGGACATCCTACCTGGAGACCTCCCCAATTGGGTCCAGACTGGCCAGGCCGCATTCCGCCCCTCAGGACAGATGCTGTCACACATACTTTTGCTTGTGTTGAGCATTTCTGGTCGGGTGCCTTCCCGCCAGGTTTGTTGTGAATTACTGGATTCTGCATTAATGCAAGTTCTGTTCTCTGCAGCCAGAGTCTGTGTAATTACTGGCGCTGCACCACACTGCACCTCCCCACACAGCAGCAATAAAAAGGAATTCGGAGAAGGCTGAGACCAATAGAAGGGACTTTGAGTTAAGAATACATACTTGGATAAAATAGTTTAGAGCAGGGGTCTCAAACTGGTGGCCCTAGAGCTGTTGTGAAACTACAAGTCCCATCATGTCGGTCATGGATATGCAGTAATGTTTGTCTGCCATCTTACCTTCCTCCTCTTGTGTTTACCTTAGAGGCCAGACTCTCTCTCCTGGCTGCTTTTATAATCTCTCCTCCCAACCTGGCTCCACCCCAGGCCCTATCACAGAACTCTATATTAACCTGTGCACTGCAAGTCTGCCTTGCTGATCAACATGTTTGTTAAGCATTGTGTGTTTGGGTTCCTGCCTGCCGTGTGCTACGTCTGTCTCTGTGTTACGATATTGGCTTGTTCCCGGCTATCCCTGTCTGCTAGTGACCTTGACCTTCGGCTTGTCCTTTGTTTATCCGTGTCTGCTTGTTGCCCTGACCTTGGCTTTTCCCCTCACTATTCTTGTATCCTGTGCTGTTGCTCCCCTCTATCCTCTTTACCCTACGGAGCGTGAGCTAGGGGACTCTGGGGGCCGCGACCTGGACCCAGATGCAGCGTAGGCATCCTCACCACTAGAGGCTCTGGTGAAGACCTGCTGGATCTTAGACGCCGCACCCTGGGGAATCTTGGACTCTAGCTCCCTGTAGATCCCTGTTGTGCTCCACTGGTCCCGCTTTCCACAACCACCCAGTGTCCCATCCGCAGCAGTCAGCCATAGGGTTCACTACCTTGTGGTGCACTCCTGACCCCCAATGGTGTGCATCTGTCATCTGGCCACAGGTGACCTGACAGTTTGATCAGCCATAGACCCGGCTGACGTGACGCTCCCCGCAGATGATCCTTTGCAGGGCATAGTCTGCAGTCTTGAGACCCAGGAATCGAATCAGACTCAGGTGATGCGATTCCTCCAGGATCTGGCTTCCCGCTTCGAGCAGCTCCAAGCCTCCCCTGGTAACCCCGAATCCGCAACCTCAAGTACAACCAGCGGCTGCACCTATCGCACCAGTCGCAGCCACACACTCGCTACAACTGCCAGCTCTGTTCTGTTTCTCTGGGGACTCCAAGGCCTGCAGGGGGTTTCTCAGCCAATGCACGATTCATTTTGAGCTTCAGCCTCAAAACTTCCTGTCTGATCGGGCTAAGGTAGCCTATATCGTTTCCCTCCTCTCTGGTGAAGCTTTAGCCTGGGCTGCCCCCTGTGGGAGAAGAATGATCAAGTGGTTTCCAGCCTGTCCGACTTCTTGAAGCTCTTTCATAACATCTTCGAGGAGCCGGCTCAGGCTTCTTCAGCGGCTAGTGCTCTCTTACGTCTTCGCCAAGAATCTTGTTCAGTGGGACAATATGCTCTTCAGTTCCGTATCCACACAGCTGAATTGAGCTGGAACAATGAGGCCCTGGTCGCTACCTTTTTACATGGCCTCTCTGACCGAGTGAAAGACGAATTAGCGGGAAGAGCCATCCCCGCCGGTCTGGACGAAGTAATTTCTTTGTGCAATCAGATCGACATTCGTTTTCAGGAGAGGCTCCTAGAAAAGGGATGCCAGCACTCCCTGGGCCTTAGCCAGTCTGAGCTCCCCTCCCTTCGGAGCATCTTCTGCCTGCTGAGGAACCTATGCAGCTGGCCCGGACCAGACTAACCCCCGAAGAACGTGTTAGGCACAGAACTCTGGGCTTGTGTCTTTATTGTGGGGGCATGGGTCATTTTTGTGACTCTTGCTCGCTTCGTCTGGGAAACGCTCGGTCTAATACATTTGGAAGGTGGAGTATTGGACCCAGAAACATCACCTTCTCATCTTCTCCTGCCGGTGTTCCTTCATGTAGGCACTTCTCCTCAATCAACCCTTGCATATCTGAATTCCGGGGCTGCCGGCAATTTTATGGATTGGAGAACTGCTTCTTCTATGAAGCTTACCCTTTCACCTCTCACTACACCATTGGTAGTCTCGGCAATTGATGGCACTGTTCTCCCAGGGGGCCCTATTCGCTTCCAGACGCTACCTATTAGGATGTCGATAGGATATCCACTCCTGGTGGAAAATCCCTTTCTCATTCTACCCAAGGCCTCTACCCCCATTGTATTGGGCCTTCCTTGGCTACAGCTCCACTCTCCACATGTGGACTGGGTCTCTGGGCAGATCCTGGCTTGGGGTCCCTCATGTTTCTCGTCATGTCTTCTCAAGGTGGCCCCCAAGGAGAGACTTCCGGTTGCTACCACTTCTGTATCTTCTGATCTTCCCTCTGCATACAGCGATTACCGGAATGTGTTCTGTAAGAAATCAGCTGAGGTGCTTCCTCCGCACAGGTCTTTTGACTGTGCTATTGACCTTGTCCCCGGAGCAACTCTGCCCAGGCGTTGTACCTACCCTCTGTCCATCCCAGAGACCCAGGCCATGTCTGAGTATGTCGCAGAGAATCTAGAGAGAGGTTTCATCCGGAAATCCTCATCGCCTACAGGGGTAGGGTTCTTTTTCATTGCCAAAAAGGATGGTACCTTAAGACCCTGCATCGACTATCTAGGTTTAACCACTTCAATACCATGCACTTATACAGCTTCCTGCCCAAGCCAATTTTGAGCTTTCAGCGCTGTCGCAATTTGAATGACAATTGCGCGGTCATGCTACACTGTACCCAAACAAATTTTTTATCATTTTGTTCCCACAAATAGAGCTTTCTTTCGGTGGTATTTGATCGCCTCTGCGATTTTTATTTTTTGCACAACAAATAAAAAAAGAGCGAAAATTTTGAAAAAAACGACGTTTTTCTTTGTTTCTGTTAATTTTTTTTGTAAATAAGTACCTTTTCTACTTCAATGATGGGCACTGATAAGGCGGCACTGACGGGCACTGATAAGGCGACACTGATGGGCACCGATGAGGTGGCACCAATGAGGTGGCACTGATGAGGTGGCACTGATGGGCACTGATGATGGGCACTGATAGGCGGCACTGATGGGCACTGATATGTGGCACTGGTATGCGGCACTGATTGGCACTCATAGGCGGCACTGATTGGCACTCATAGGCGGCACTGATTGCCACTCATAGGCGGCACTGATTGGCACTTATAGGCGGCACTGATGGGCACTTATAGGCGGCACTGATAGGTGGCACGGACGGGCACTGATAGGTGGGCACTTATGGGCACAGATGGGCATGGATGGGCACTGATAGGTAGCGCTGATGGACACTAGTAGGTGGCACTGATGGACACTGATGTCCAGCAATGCCAGCCACCACACATTGTGGTGGTGCCATCATAGTGCCAGTCAGTGCCCATTTGTGGGCACTGATTGGCATATTTATTTTTTATTTATTTTTATTTTATTACATGTGGATGGCCATGGGGGCCATCCACATGCTTGGGGCTTCCTGGGGCATCCTGGGGGGCTTCCCTGGTGGTCTAGTGTGGATACCTGAGGGGGGCTGCGCTGATAAACGATCAGAGCGAACCCCCCCTGTCAGGAGAGCCTCCGATCGGCTCTCCTCTACTCGCGTCTGTCAGACGCGAGTGAGGAAGAGCCGATCAACGGCTCTTCCTGTTTACATCGTGATCAGCCGTGATTGGACACGGCTGATCACGTGGTAAAAAGCCTCCGCCGGAGGCTTTTTACCGAGATCAGTGTAGCGGTGGGTCAGACTGACCCACCGCTCCACCGATCGCCGCGATGCGCGCCCCCCGGGCGCGCGGCGGCTGTTATCCCGCAGGACGTTATATGACGTCCAGTGTGGATAACAGAACCACTTCCCGGACGTCAATCTGCTATTGACGGGGCGGGAAGTGGTTAAACGCGGTTACTATCAAAAATCAATACCCCTTATCCTTAACCACTTAAGCCCCGGACCATTTCGGGCCATTAGGACATGGCCTGTTTTTGGGATTCGGCACTGCGCTGCTTTAACTGTAAATTGTGCGGACATGCAATGTTGTACCCAAATGAAATTTGCGTCCTTTTCTTCCCACAAATAGAGCTTTCTTTTAATGGTATTTGATTGCCTCTGCGATTTTTATTTTTTGCGATATAAACAGAAAAAGACTGAAAATTTTGAAAAAAAATGATATTTTCTACTTTTTGTTATAAGAAAAATCGAATAAACTCAATTTTAGTCATACATTTAGGCCAAAATGTATTCAGCCACATGTCTTTAGTAAAAAAAATGTCAATAAGCGTATATTTATTGGTTTGCGCAAAAGTTATAGCGTTTACAAACTAGGGTACATTTTCTGAAATTTACACAGCTTTAAATTTATGACTGCCTATCTCATTTCTTGAGGTGCTAAAATGGCAGGGCAGTACAAAACCCCCCCAAATGACCCCATTTTGGAAAGTAGACACCCGAAGGAAATTGCTGAGAGGCATGTTGAGCCCATTGAATATTTTTTTTTTTGTCCCAAGTGATTGAATAATGACAAAAAAAAAAAAAATTACAAAAAGTTGTCACTAAATGATATATTGCTCACACATGCCATGGTTATATGTGGAATTGCACCCCAAAATACATTCTGCTGCTTCTCCTGAGTACGGGGATACCACATGTGTGGAACTTTTTAGGAGCCTAGCCACGTACGGGACCCCGGAAACCAAGCACCGCCTTCAGGATTTCTAAGGGCGCAAATTTTTGATTTCACTCCTCACTACCTATCACAGTTTCGAAGGCCATAAAATGCCAAAATAGCACAAAACCCCCCCAAATGACCCCATTTTGGAAAGTAGACACCCCAAGCTATTTGCTGAGAGGCATGTTGAGTCCATAGAATATTTTATATTTTGCCACAGGTTGCGGGAATATGACAAACTTTTTTTTTTTGCACAAAGTTGTCACTAAATGATATATTGCTCACACATGCCATGGGCATATGTGAAATTACACCCCAAAATACATTCTGCTGCTTCTCCTGAGTACGGGGATACCACATGTGTGGGACTTTTTGGGAGCCTAGCCGCGTACGGGACCCCAAAAACCAAGCACCGCCTTCAAGGTTTCTAAGGGCATACATTTTTGATTTCGCTCCTCACTACCTATCACAGTTTTGAAGGCCATAAAATGCCAAGATGGCACAAAACCCCCCCAAATGACCCCATTTTGGAAAGTAGACACCCCAAGCTATTTGCTGAGAGGCATGTTGAGCCCATTGAATATTTTTTTTTGTCCCAAATGATTGAATAATGACAAAAAGAAAAAAAAAATGTACAAAAAGTTGTCACTAAATGATATATTGCTCACACATGCCATGGTTATATGTGAAATTACACCCCAAAATACATTCTGCTGCTTCTCCTGAGTACGGGGATACCACATGTGTGGGACTTTTTGGGAGCCTAGCCGCGTACGGGACCCCAAAAACCAAGCACCGCCTTCAAGGTTTCTAAGGGCATAAATTTTTGATTTCACTCCTCACTACCTATCACAGTTTTGAAGGCCATAAAATGTCAAAATAGCCCAAAACCCCCACAAATGACCCCATTTTGGAAAGTAGACACCCCAAGCTATTTGCTGAGAGGCATGGTGAGTATTTTACAGCTCTCATTTGTTTTTGAAAATTAAGAAAGACATTTTTTTTTCTTTTTTTTTTCTTTTTTTACATTTTCAAAACTTTGTGACAAAAAGCGAGATCTGCAAAATACTCAACATACCTCTCAGCAAATAGCTTGGGGTGTCTACTTTCCAAAATGGGGTTTTTTGTGGGGGGGTTTGTGCCATCTGGGCATTCCATGGCCTCCGAAACTGTGATAGGCAGTGAGGAGTGAAATCAAAAATTTACACCCATAGAAATCCTGAAGGCGGTGCTTGGTTTTTGGGGTCCCGTACGCGACTAGGCTCCCAAAAAGTCCCACACATGTGGTATCCCCGTACTCAGGAGAAGCAACAGAATGTATTTTGGGGTGTAATTCCACATATGCCCATGGCATGTTTGAGCAATATATAATTTAGTGACAACTTTTTGTACATTTTTTTTTTTTTTTGGTCATTATTCAATCACTTGGGACAAAAAAAAAAATATTCAATGGGCTCAACATGCCTCTCAGCAAATAGCTTGAGGTGTCTACTTTACAAAATGGGGTCATTTGGGGGGGGGGTTTTGAACTGTCCTGGCATTTTATGCACAACATTAGGAAGCTTATGTCACACATCATCCACTCTTCTAACCACTTGAAGACAAAGCCCTTTCTGACACTTTTTGTTTACATGAAAAAAAAAATTTTTTTGCAAGAAAATTATGTTGAACCCCCAAACATTATATATTTTTTTAAAGCAAAGGCCCTACAGATTAAAATAGTGGGTGTTGCATTTTTTTCTTCCACACAGTATTTGCGCAGCGATTTTTCAAACACATTTTTTGGGGGAAAAACACACTTTTTTTATTTTTAATGCACTAAAAAACACTATATTGCCCAAATGTTTGATGAAATAAAAAAGATGATCATAGGCCGAGTACATGGATACCAAACACGACATGCTTTAAAATTGCGCACAAACGCGCAGCGGCGACAAACTACATTCATTTTTAAAAGCATTTAAAAGCCTTTACAGGTTACCACGTTAGATTTACAGAGGAGGTCTACTGCTAAAATGACTGCCCTCGATCTGACCTTCGCGGTGATACCTCACATGCATGATGCAATTGCTGTTTACATATGACGCTAGACCGACGCTTGCGTTCGCCTTTGCGCAAGAGCAGGGGGGGACAGCGGTGCTTTTTTTTTTTTTTTTTTTTTTAATTATTTATTTGGCTTTTTTATTTTATTTTTAAACTGTGCCTTCCATATTTTATTTTTTTACCATTTTTATCGTTATCTCAGGGAATGTAAATATCCCCTATGATAGCAATAAGTAGTGACAGGTACTCTTTTTTTGAAAAAAATTGGGGGGTTAGACCCTAGATCTTTCCTCTGCCCTCAAAGCATCTGACCACACCAAGATCGGTGTGATAAAATGCTTTCCCAATTTCCCAATGGCGCTTTTTATATCCGGGGGGGGGACATTCCCTCCCACTGCTTGTAAAAGCAGTCTAGAGGCTAATTATCTGCTAGAATTGCTTTTACATGAAAGCCGGCTGCTGGCTGAAAAGAATGATACCAAGATGATACCTAAACCCGCAGGCATCATTCTGGTATAAACATTCAAAGTCCAGCAACATACCAGTACGTTGCTGGTCCTTGTTGGACATGTATTGTAATCTTTTTTTTCATACAGCCTATTGGCTGAACGAAAAAAAGAGATTGATTGGTGGGTATGCCCACCATTAGAATACCTCCCTTCATCCACCCACTTCTAATGATGGGCATATATGCCGAAGCATGGGGGCATCCTCCCGCAAAAAAGTTATGCCGCGTACACACGGTCAAGCCTTCGTCGGAATTTCGACCGTATGTACGCGGCATAAAAGGTTATGCCGCGTACACACGGTCGGACTTTTCCACGGGCAAGCCTCCGTTGGAATTTCGACCGTATATACGCGGCATTAGGAGCAAAATCGCTCCTCCGCCCCTGCTGCCCCCATGCTTCGGCATATATGCTCTTTTTTTTAACTGTGGTGGTGAAATCACCTCCTACAGCGTTGGAGTCACGGCTGTCAAGATAAATAGATCCGCGCTGCAACTGAATGGCGTACCTGCTAAGCAAATGGTGGTTAACATTAAAACAAAGTAACATTACAGTACAACAGTAAGACCTTACCATGCCATACCTGCAAAGCAAATACCAAAACAAAACCTAGTAAAAAATAAAAAAATGTTTTAACGCAACCTGTGCCTAAAATATATATATGCCGAAGCATGGGGGCATCCTCCCGCAAAAAAGTTATGCCGCGTACACACGGTCGGAATTTTCCACGGGCAGGCCTCCGTCGGAATTTCGACCGTATGTACGCGGCATTAGGAGCAAAATCGCTCCTCCGCCCCTGCTGCCCCCATGCTTCGGCATATATGCTCTTTTTTTTAACTGTGGTGTCACGGCTTTATGTATCGTGGGAGCAAACGCTGTTGCTGTCAAGATAAATAATTCCGCGCTGCAGTTGAATGGCGCACCTGAAAACAAAAAATTACATACCTGAAAAGCAAGCATGATAAAACATTGCAGAATAGAATACAGTAAAAAAGAGCAGAACAATAGAGAGAAAATAGAGAGAGAGAGAACAATAAAACGACAACTATTTTTGGTTTTTTTATTTTATATTTTTTCTGTGTTTTGTTTTTTACGTTTTTTTTTTTCTTTTTTACACTTTTTTTGTAACTTTACAACTGTAATGGTTCGGGTCTCTCAAAATGTAATGGCATCTTGGGAGACCCTGTGTAAGTGTGTCCTTGTCTGTGAAATGCTGTACCCTACGCTAAAACTTCACTTTTGAGTGGTAGCGTTCAAAACATTCACCTTGGACTGGTTGATATTGATGGTTGCTATGGACTGGTTGCTATGGACGGTTGCTATGGACAGTTGCTATGGACGGTTGCTACGGATTGGTTGTTATGGACGGTTGCTATGGATTGGTTGCCATGGACAGTTGCTATGGACTGGATGCTATGGATAGTTGCTATGGATGGTTGCTATGGACAGTTGCTATGGACGGTTGCTATGGACTGGTTGCAATGGATGGTTGCTATGGACAGTTGCTATAGACTGGTTGCTATGGATGGTTGCTATGGACGGTTGCTATGGACTGGTTGCTATGGACGTTTGCTATGGACTGGTTGATATGGATCAGGCCTGTCTCTGCGAACGCTGCAGTTATGTGTCTTGTGTTTGGTAAGTGACAGTGATCGATCGATACTGCACTTGGGTGGGCTGGGCTGGGCTGGGCGGAGGGGCTAAACGCAGGCGCTAGCAGGTATCTGGGCTGATCCCGCTAACACTGCGTTTTTGGGAACCCTAAACCGCTGGGGATGCTAGTATAGATCTGATCAGATACTATACCACTAAGGGGGGTGTATGCTTTGCGCGTGGGTGTTAGCGTTACTGGCACTAACCTAACACTGCCTGGGGCGACGCAGACCCTCTCTGGCGCTAAAACCTAATTGATCTCACCCGCCGGGCGATCAGGGGGGTTAAACCTTTATTGGGTTATATACGGCGGGTGCCCTGATGCTATAAAAAGCAAACTAATCAACCGGCGTCACCCGTAACCTTTATATGGTGATCACTGGTGAAAGGGTTAACTAGGGGCAATCAGGGGGTTAAAACCTTTATTAGGTTAAATATGGGGGTACCTGACACTATATAAAAACCTGACGGGTAACCTAAATAACTAAATAACTTACTGGCTAACCAGTGACACCAGTGACGCTTATACGGCGATCACTGGTGAAAGGGTTAACTCTAGGGGCAATCAGGGGGTTAAAATAATATATGGGGGTACCTGACACTAATAAAAACATGCGGCGAACCTAAAAAAAAATAACTAATAATCTAAAACACCAGCGACACAAATACAGCGATCGGAAAAACAATCGCTTAGTGACGCTGAAGTTAGGGGGTGAAAGGGTTACCTGGGGGGTGATCAAGGGGTTAAACCTTTATTAGGGGGGGGTTAGGGGGCTACCCTGGACCTAAAGGGGCCTAATCCTAACTGCCCTGCAACTTTTTACAATCACAGATGACACTAAATGCAGTGATCAGTAAAATAAATGATCACTGCAATCAGTGACACTGTGATTGGGGGCTTTGGGGTGACCTGGGGGGTGATCTGGGGGTGACTGGGGGGTGATTTGTGTGCCTATGTGTACCTACGTGTCAGTGGACTGTTGGTGCACTAACCTGCTTCTTCTCTGCTCGGCGCCGGGAACGAAAAGACCGCAGCGAGGGAGATGACATCACTTCCTCCAGCCTTGTTTACATCACATGGCGGAGGAAGCATTTTCATTGGCCGGGAGCGATCGCGAGGGGGGGGGCGGAATCGAGCGGCCGCCCCCTCATGCCTGATCGCTCCCGAACACTTAACGGCCGCTCACTGCAGTGAAGGGGGGTCCGGATGGACCCCCCAACTGCACAAAGGCGATCACGTAGATCTACGTGATTCTGCCTGTCCGTGCCATTCTGCCGACGTAAATCGGCGGTGGGCGGTCGTTAAGTGGTTAATATCTGAGCTATTCGATAGGTTGAAGGGTGCCTCCATTTTCACCAAGTTGGATCTCAGAGGCGCGTATAATCTCATTCTAATACGGGGGGGTGACGAATGGAAGACTGCATTTAACACTAGAGACGGGCATTACGAATAACTGGTTATGCCTTTTGGTTTGTGTAATGCCCCAGCTGTGTTTCAAAACGTTGTCAATGAAATCTTCAGGGATCTGCTGTACCAGTTTGTTGTCATCTATCTGGATGACATTGTGATCTTTTCGGAAAGTCTGTTCGTCCACAGAAACCATGTCCGCACTGTACTTCACTGTCTTAGAGAGAATAATCTCTATGCCAAGCTGGAGAAATGTTCCTTTGAATGTTCTGAGGTCCTGTTTCTAAGGTGCTTTGTCTTAAGTTTGGGTCTAAGTATGGATCCTGGGAAGGTCTTGGCTATTACCAACTGGCCTCTTCCTGCTAACCTCAAGGCCACACAGCGCTTTCTTGGCTTCACAAATTATTATAGGCAGTTCATAAGGAATTACTCTTCCATTGCCGCGCCTATTATCACTTTGACCGAGAAGGGTGCGAATGCCAAAGACTGGCTTCCCAAAGCTGTCTGCGTTTCACGACCTAAAACAGGGCCTTGTTTCTGGACCTCTCTTGAGGAGACCAAATCCTGGGGATGCATTTTTTATTGAAGTGGACGCTTCTTCAATGGGGGTGGGAGCTGTGCTTCTTCAATTCTTTGACAAGAGACGTCAACCATGTGCGTTCTTCTCCCAAAAAAATTCTCAGGCAGAGAAGAATTATGCCATCGGTGATCGCAAACTTCTCGCAATTAAATTGGCGTTAGAGGAGTGGCGTCATCTCTTGGAGGGTTCCCCTCACTCCATAACGATCTTTACTGATCACAAGAATTTACAGTATCTACAGAATGTTCAACGTCTGAATCCCAGACAGGCCAGGTGGAGTCTCTTCTTTTCCCGTTTTAATTTCACGATTACGCACAAACCTGGTTCCTGCAACGGTCGGGCTGATGCGCTCTCTGGGTAATTTGACACTTTGGATGAGGAGTCCACCCCTGAACCTGAGCCGATCATTCCAACCTTGTGCATTGTTGCCCATTCTACCACCCTGAAGGCAAAAATTCCTCCTGATAAGACCTTTGTCCCCACTGAGCTAAGAGCTAAGATCCTTTGTTGGGGACATGATTCCAAGGTGGCAGGTCATTCTGGATTCCTCCGGTCCTTCTTACTCATCAGTCATCACTACTGGTGGCCTAATCACCGCTTAGATGTCAAAGACTATGTCATGTCAGACACTGTCATGTCTGCGCTCAGTTGAAATCATCCTCCACACAAGCTCCTGCTGTTCTCCTCATGATCTTGCCCATTCCTAAGGAGCCCTGGGCTCACATTGCCATGGATTTTATCACCGATCTCCCACTGTCTGAGAATAATGCGGTCATTTGGGTGGTAATCGATCGGTTCTCCAAGATGGCTCATTTTGTTCCTCTTCCTGGCCTTCCTTCTGCTCCTGCCTTGGTTCCCATTTTTATTCGAGAAATTTTCCGCCTCCATGGGGTTCCTTCTCATATTGTTTCCGACAGGGGTGTTCAATTTACGTCTCGTTTTTGGAGAGCCTTTTGCAAATCCCTCAATATTGTCTTGGATTTTTCCTGTTCTTACCATCCTCAATCCAATGGACAGACTGAGAGGGTTAATCAGGAGTTAGAGGTTTTTCTTCGCACCTTAGTGTCTGCTCATCATGATGATTGGTCCTCTCTACTCCCGTGGGCTGAATTCTCTCATAACAATCATGTAAATACCAGTTCGCAGAAGACACCCTTATTCACAGTTTATGGAAAACACCCTCAACTTCCTCTTCCCATGACCTGTTGTCACGTACCTGATGGTAGTGAGCCCGAATTGCAGGGGACGGCCTCCCTTACGGCCCCCACTCCCGGCCCCCTGGTAAGGTGACAGTTGGCACAGGAGTAAGGAGTGGCACGGGTGCCTGGCAGGATCAACTGTGGTGATTCAAACACCCGGAAGCTTCCTTGCAGAATACCGGAACTGGAACGGCTAGCAGGCTGGATCGGAAGTAGCACAGCAGACTGGATCCGTCTCGCAGACTGGGTCGGAAGAAGCACAGCAGACAGGATCAGCTAGCAGGCAGGTTCAGCTTAGCAGGCTGGATCTGGGACAGCTCAGCAGACTGGATCGGTCTCGCAGACTGGATCGGAAGAAGCACAGCAGACAGGATCAGCTAGCAGGCAGGTTCAGCTTAGCAGGCTGGATCTGGGACAGCTCAGCAGACTGGATCGGTTAAGCAGACTGGATCGGAACCAGGAACAGGGTAGTAAACAGGCCGGGTCAGATATCAGGCGGGCAGCAGAAGTACAGGGTGCAGGCAAAGGGTAGTCACAACAAGCCGGGGTCGGGTGCAGGCAGATAACAGGTTGGTCAAGGTAAGCCGGGTCTTTTAGCACAGGTATGGTCTCAGAACAGGGTTAAGCACACAACGCTGTAGAGCAGACAGCAGGGACTGTCTGTAATTGACAGGTTTAAATAGTCTCTCTGGCGCCACCCGCTGGACGCATGCACGAACGGAGACCAGGAAGTCCGGGGCGCCTGTTTCTGGCAGGATCTCCATGACACCTGTTCTCCAGATATTCCAGCTTTGGCTTCGGTTCAGGAGTCTCTCAATTCTGTTTGGGGTGACGTTCATGATTCCCTCCGGGCAGCTGCTGAAAAATTCAAAGGCTTTTCTGACCGCTGCAGGTGTACACCGCCTTCTCTTCAGCCAGGGGACAAAGTCTGGCTCTCCACCAGGAACATCAAGCTCTGAGTTCCTTCTCTGAAGTTTGCTCCATAATTCATTGGTCCGTACACTATAACTACTAAACTGAATCCGGTTTGTTTCAAACTCCAGATTCCTAAATGCCTTAAAATCGCTAACTCCTTCTATGTTGCCCTTCTGAAGCCTTTAGTCCTCAATAAATTCTCTCGTCCTCTCCCTACCGTGGCGCCTGTCTCTGAGGATAATCAGGAGTACGAGGTCAGACAAATTCTGGACTCCCGAAAGGGTTTGGTCCTGAAGAGAGGTCTTGGATCACTACATCTGAGGTCTTTGCACCTCGTCTGTTAAAGAAGTTTCATCTGAAGTTTCCCTCTAAACCCGGGCCCAGGCGGGGAAGGGGGAGGCCTCGTAAGAGGGAGGGTACTGTCATGGATTTGCAGTAATGTTTGTCTGCCATCTTACCTTCCTCCTCTTGTGTTCACCTTAGAGGCCAGACTCTCTCTCCTGGCTGCTTTTATAATCTCTCCTCCCAGCCTGGCTCCACCCTAGGCCCTATCACAGAACTCTATATTAACCTGTGCACTGCAAGTCTGCCTTGCTGATCAACGTGTTTGTTAAGCTTGTGTGTTTGGGTTCCTGCCTGCCGTGTGCTACGTCTGTCTCTGTGTTACGATATTGGCTTGTTCCCGACTATCCCTGTCTGCTAGTGACCTTGACCTTCAGCTTGTCCTTCGTTTATCCGTGTCTGCTTGTTGCCCTGACCTTGGCTTTTCCCCTCACTATTCTTGTATCCTGTGCTGCTGCTTCCCCTCTATCCTCTTTACCCTACGGAGCGTGAGCTAGGGGACTCTGGGGGCCGCGACCTGGACCCAGCTGCAGCGTAGGCCATCCTCACCACTAGAGGCTCTGGTGAAGACCTGCTGGACTTAAGACTCCGTGTCCTGGGGAATCTTGGGCTCTAGCTCCCTGTGGATCCCTGTTGTGCTCCACTGGTCCCACTTTCCACAACCACCCAGTGTCCCATCCGCAGCAGTCAGCCATAGGGTTCACTACCTTGTAGTGCACTCCTGACCCCCAACGGTGTGCATCTGTCATCTGGCCACAGGTGAGCTGACAATGTCTCTACCTGTGGGAGTCATGCTTTTAACTGTCAGCCTTGCAATGCCTCATGGGACCCCTGGTTTAGAGTCTCCTTATGTTGCCTGTGTAGAAATCAGTTTGCTGTTTGTGTCATGGCTTTCCTGGGACATTTGTCCTGCTGTGATTTCTGTATGTGAACCAGCAGAAGTGCTACAAAGCCAAAATCAGCATAAGATCTAAGTTGTGCCTTATGGCCAATTATAACCCAAATGCAGCCAAGACTTTATTTGAACTTTTGAATAAAGAAAAAGTTGGAACTGGCAGCTTTTATTACTCAGAAAAGTACATAGATATTAGTGATCGTTAACTTGTGATCTGCCTGACTTTTTCTGCTTATCAGCTATCCTTATTGTTGGTGTATTTTATGTGTGGCCCATAGGGATGAGCTTTAAGTTTGGGTCGAACATGAGTCAGACTCGAACATTGGCTGTTCGCCCATTCGCAGAATAGCGAACAATTTGGGGTGTTCGCGCCAATTTCGAAAGCCGCGGGACACCCTTTAAAGTTAATATGCAAGTCATTGTCATAAAAAGTGTTTGGAGACCTGGGTCCTGCCCCAGAAGACATGTATCAATGCAAAAAAAAGTTTTAAAAACTGCATTTTTTTTTGGGAGCATTGATTTTAATAATGCTTAAAGGGGTTGTAAAGGTTCGTTTTTATTTTCTAAATAGGTTCCTTTAAGCTAGTGCATTGTTGGTTCACTTACCTTTTCCTTAGATTTCCCTTCTAAATTATTTGTTTTCTTTGTTTTCTTTGTCTGAATTTCTCACTTCCTGTTTCTCCTCACTAAACTTCACACCATCATCCGAGTGGTGTGGAGTCAGCCAGAACAGCTTACTGAGGAGGAACAGGAAGTGAGAAATTCAGACAAAGAAAACAAAGAAAAAAAATAATTTAGAAGGGGAATCTAAGGAAAAGGTAAGTGAACCAACAATGCACTAGCTTAAAGGAACCTATTTAGAAAATAAAAAACGAACCTTTAGAACCCCTTTAAAGTTAAACAATAAAATTGAAATATTCCATAAAATTTCGTACCTGGGGGGGTGTCTATAATATGCCTGTAAAGTAGCGCATGTTTCCGTGTTTATAACAGTCCCTGCACAAAATGTCATTTCTAAAGGAAAAAAAGTAATTTAAAACTACTCGTGGCTATAATGAATTGTTGGGTCCCGGCAATACAGATAAAAGTCATTGAAAAAAAACGACATGAGTTCCCCCCCCCCCAGTCCATTACCAGGCCCTTTGGGTCTGGTATGAATATTAAGGAGAACCCCGAACCAAAATGTAAAAAAAAAATGCGTGGGGGTCCCCCCAAAATTCCATATCAGGCCCTTCAGGTCTAGTATGGATATTAAGGGGAACCCTGCGCCAATTTGTTTTTTTTTAAATGGCGTAGGGGTCCCCCTCAAAACCAGACCCTTATCCGAGCACGCAACCTGGCAGGCCACAGTAAAAGAGGGGGGAAAGAGACAGTGCCCCCCCTTCTGAACCGTACCAGGCCACATGCCTTCAACATGGGGAGGATGTCAAGGGCCTCATCCCCCCAACCCTTGCCCGGTGGTTGTGGGGGTCTGGGAGCGGGGGGCTTATCGGAATCTGGAAGCCCCCTTTAACAAAGGGGACTCTTAGGTCCCGGCCCCCCCCCCATGTGAATTGGTAAGGGGTACATTGTACCCCTACCATTTCACAAAAAAAGTGTAAAAAATGATAAAAACCACAGTACACAGCTTAGGATAAGTCCTTTATTAACCACTTCAATACCATGCACTTATACAGCTTCCTGCCCAAGCCAATTTTGAGCTTTCAGCACTGTCGCAATTTGAATGACAATTGCGCGGTCATGCTACACTGTACCCAAACAAATTTTTTATCATTTTGTTCCCACAAATAGAGCTTTCTTTCGGTGGTATTTGATCGCCTCTGCGATTTTTATTTTTTGCACAACAAATAAAAAAAGAGCGAAAATTAAAAAAAAAACTACGTTTTTCTTTGTTTCTGTTAATTTTTTTTGTAAATAAGTACCTTTTCTACTTCAATGACGGGCACTGATAAGGCGGCACTGAAGGGCACTGATAAGGCGACACTGATGGGCACCGATGAGGTGGCACCAATGAGGTGGCACTGATGAGGTGGCACTGATGATGGGCACTGATGATGGGCACTGATAGGCGGCACTGATGGGCACTGATATGTGGCACTGGTATGCGGCACTGATGGGCACTCATAGGCGGCACTGATTGGCACTCATAGGCGGCACTGATTGGCACTCATAGGCGGCACTGATGGGCACTTATAGGCGGCACTGTTGGGCACTTATGGGTGGCACTGATAGGTGGCATGGACGGGCACTGATAGGTGGGCACAGATTGGCATGGATGGGCACGGATGGGCACTGATAGGTGGCACTGATGGACACTAGTAGGTGGCATTGGTGGCACTGGTGCCCAGCAATGCCAGCCACCACACATTGTGAAAGTGCCAGTCAGTGCCCATTTGTGGGCACTGATTGGCATATTTTTTTATGTTTTTATTTTATTTTTATTTTTTTACTACATGTGGATGGCCATGGGGGCCATCCACATGATTGGGGCTTCCCTGGTGGTCCTGGGGGGCTTCCCTGGTGGTCTAGTGTGGGTATCCGAGGGGGGGCTGCGCTGATAAACAATCAGCGCGAACCCCCCCTGTCAGGAGAGCCGCCGATCGGCTCTCCTCTACTCGCGTGTGTCAGACGCGAGTGAGGAAGAGCCGATCAACGGCTCTTCCTGTTTACATTGTGATCAGCCGTGATTCGACACGGCTGATCACGTGGTAAAAAGCCTCCGCCGGAGGCTTTTTACCGAGATCAGTGTAGCGGTGGGTCAGACTGACCCACCGCTCCACCGATCGCCGCGATGCGCGCCCCCCCGGGCGCGCAGCGGCTGTTATCCCGCAGGACGTCATATCACGTCCAGTGTGGATAACTGAACCACTTCCCGGACGTCAATCTGCTATTGACGGGGCGGGAAGTGGTTAAAAAGAAAAAAAAAAGAAAAAAAAAATCCAGCGATATAATCCAGTCTCGATCTCCAGCGATGTAATCCAGTCTCGATCTCCAGCGATGTAATCCAGTCTCAATCTCCAGCGATGTAAATCCATTATCGATCTCCATCAAGGATACGACACCGACACGATCCTGCCTCCACGGGAGGCACCCGACGAATGACGCGCTCCAGCCTGACAGCTCTTATATAACTGAGGGAGGGGCCACCCATCAGTGGAGATCGATAATGGATTTACATCGCTGGAGATCAAGACTGGATTACATCGCTTGAGATCGAGACTGGATTACATCGCTGTAATTTTTTTTTTTTTTTTTTTAAATAAAGGACTTGTGTACTGTGGTTTTTAACATTTTTGACACTTTTTTTGTGAAATGGTAGGTACCTTACCAATTCACATAGGGGGGGCCGGGATCTGGGAGTCCCCTTTGTTAAAGGGGGCTTCCAGATTCCGATAAGCCCCCCGCCCGCAGACCCCCACAACCACCGGGCAAGGGTTGTGGGGATGAGGCCCTTGTCCCCATCAACATGGGGACATCCTCCCCATGTTGAGGGCATGTGGCCTGGTACAATTCAGGAGGAGGGGGCACTCTCTCCTCCCCCCTCTTTTCCTGCGGCCTGCCAGGTTGCGCGCTCGGATAAGGGTCTGGTATGGATTTTTGGGGGGAACCCCATGCTATTTTTTTTTATTTTGGCACGGGGTTCCCCTTAAAATCCATACCAGACCTGAAGGGTCTGGTATGGATTTTGAGAGGGGACCCCAACACCATTTTTAAAAAAAAATTGTCGCAGGGTTCCCCTTAAATATCCATACCAGACCTGAAGGGCCTGATTTGGAATTTGGGGGGGACCCCCACTCATTTTTTTTTATTTTGGTTGGGGGTTCCCCTTAATATTCATAACAGACCCAAAGGGCCTGGTAATGGACTGGGGGGGGACCCATGCTGTTTTTTTCAATGACTTTTATCTGTATTGCCGGGACCCGACAATTCATTATAGCCGCGAGTAGTTTTAAATGACTTTTTTTCCTTTAGAAATTACATTTTGTGCAGGGACTGTTATAAACACGGGAAACATGCGCTACTTCACAGGCATACTATAGACACCCCCAGGTACAAAATTTAAAGGAATATTTCACTTTTATTGTTTCACTTTAAGCATTATTAAAATCACTGCTCCCGAAAAATCTGCAGTTTTTAAAACTTTTTTGTGCATTGATACATGTCCCCTGGGGCAGGACCCAGGTCCCCAAACACTTTTTATGACAATAACTTGCATATTAACCTTTAAAATGAGCACTTTTGATTTTTCATGTTCGTGTCCCATAGACTTTAACGGTGTTCGCGTGTTCGAACAAATTTTTTGCATGTTCTGCTGTGAACCGAAACGGGGGGTGTTCAGGCTCATTCCTAGTGGCCCAAGATAATTCCTTTTCTTCCAACGTGGCCCAGGAAGGTAAAAAGGTTGGACACCCCGGTTTTACATAATGCAGCAGCATACGTAGGAAAACTAGAAGTGTTTTTTTTTTTTTTCTTACAAAGTAAATAGAGCTTTTCACACTGGTACGGAATAGTATTCCAGTGTTTCTCCCCTCTCTCAGTTTCTCTCCCTCACTCAGCTAACATGACCCCAGGGCTGATGGAGAGAGGAAGAGAATGGGCAAATAAGGATGCAGGCATTTGACGTCCTAATCAACCAATGACATTGGTTGTTATGAAGCCAGCAGCTGACCTGCACTGTGCCCAAGGTTGCAATGCTGTACAATAAAAAAACAGTGGCTTTGTGTAACAAAAAGACAGACTTCATCCACTCGCTGGCTTCTTAACAAATTTCTACCAATTTAGGGCAATTTTTAGGCATTTTGCCAAGGCACCCCCTGAAGAACCCAGAAGGAACCATGGTTGAAAAAAAAAGGCTGGTATGTGATATAGGTATGTTTGATTTTACATGTAGTACACAGGAGTGCTATATAATATGAGTTTTTTTATGACATTTAGGGATCCAGGTGTAATCCAGTCCCAAGGACCCAGATGTAACATGGTCTCAGGGGCTCTTATGTAACACCTTCTCAAGCTTCCACTGTTTTTAGATTTGCAGCAATTTTCCTGACACTACCCTTCAGTAATGAAGGTTTGAAGAGTTCAGGGGTCAGTAGTAACTCAGATTTCAGAGGTCAGTATTATGTAATGCATGGTTCAGAGGTCAAGTAGTATGTAACATACCATGCAGGAGGTCAGGAGTAAGTGATACAGAGTTCGGATGTTGGCAGTATGTAAAACAGAGCTCAAAGGTCAGTAATATGTAATGCGCAGTGCAGAGGTCAGGAGTAAGTAATGCAGAGTACAGAGATCAGAAGAATGTAATGCACTGTGCAGGGTGTTAGGAGTAAAAAACACAGAAAACATAGGCCAGTAATATGTAACTCAGAGATCAAAGGTCACAAGTAAGAAAAGCAGAGTGCAGGGGTCAGTAGTATGTAATGCACAGTGTAGAGTTCAGGAGTAACTAACACAAATCTCACCCCCACAAGTGAAACCCCACAAGGCTTCTGATAAAGACTGGTCTTTTCAAAAAACACAATAATAAGGCCACATAGGGGCGACTCGTCAGGCGACTCGGTCGCCTGACGAGTCTCGTCCCGCTCTGTACTATGGAACCGTTCTAATAGGAGCAACTCGGGTCGCTCCGACTTAGAAAAAAGTTCCTGTACTTCTTTTGGGGGCCACTCAGGGCGACTTATACAGAAGTCATTATGCAAATCGCCTCAGGCGGGCGTCTCAAATCGTCTTGAGATCGCGCCGCCGAGTCGCCCCCAAAGTCGTGCCGCCCCTGTGAGAACCAGGCCTTATGCAACAATGGTCCACTGTTTGCATCATTGGGAAACCTACCCTGAAAAATGCCATGCAGTCTCCAGTCTTGAATGTAGACAGGAAGTGGCTGCAAAGAGGTTTCAAGAGTTCAGCAATAATGACACACAACAAAGGGTAAAAAAAGAGGACACAAGTATATATATTTTAAAAAATTACAGTTTTAGATATTGTACGCAGTAATTTAGCAAACTAAATACCATTCAGTTAGGGTTTACATATACTTTAAAGCTGAACTCTAAGCAAATGTAAAAGACACAAACGGATTAGACAAAATGAACAATGCATTAATGCAGCTATGCATTCATTAATACATCAATATTTTCATTTTAATGCAAGCAGTGTAAGTGCCTGAATTTGACCTAGTAGCCTATTGCAGTCCTTATACAGCAGGGCTGGAGTGTGACCGAAAGAAGCAGTACAAGGAGCCATTCAGTGCTGATAAAGAAGCATGCTGATGAGGAGGAGAAAGCAGAGTGACAGAGAGATGAGCACATCACTGTCCTGTCACAGGTTGACCTGGCTGACCCAGGATGAACTGGGTTCAGAGAAAATTGGATGAATGATGCTGACAAAGGACATCTAGTGACAGTAAAAAGTACTACCAGGGAAATCTCTGGGTTAAAGTTTAATATCACAGAGAAGGCTGGTCTTTGAATAATTTTTATTTATTTTTTATTATTACTAGTATTATTATTTTTGACTGAAATTCTGTTTTAAGTGTTTTGTTCCTTTTCTTTTTATAAACAGGCACAGTATAGCTAGATTTGCCATATTAATACTGAGAACACCACATATAAATTTTTCTGGCTGTGTAATGTTTTCAAACCACAATATTTAGTTGTGGTTCTCTAGCATGCATGTTTAATGAAGCAATTTTTTCATGTTTGGATGTACAGACGGGAAAATCAAATAATACTTTGTTGTTGTCAGTGTGAAAATATTTCTCTAAGTGAATACAATTTATTTTGCCATTTCTATTATGAAATACATTTTCAAACCTGAACAATATGGATAGAAATTACAATATAATTGCTTTAGTTTGTTTTGCTACATTGTGGTTTATAGTCAAAATTAGATAAGGGGTTTTATTTATTAAGGCCAAAAGTAATACGCGGTCTGCAGTAACCTATAACAACCAACCAGCAATCACCATCCATTTTTCTGATTGATCACTATCATCACTATTATGTGCATTGTTTTATTACAAAAACCTTAATGAATGGCGGATGATAATGAAACTGTTGTGTTTGTTAAAGAAATGTGTGTTTAGAATGAGAAGAAGGATTTTAAAGACTTTAAAGTGCATTAAAGAGACAATGGGAGGGGGGTATTTACAAAAACTGGACAGCATAAAATCTGGTGCAGCTGTGCATGGTAGCCAATCAGCTTGTAACTTTAGCTTGTTCAATTAAGCTTTGACAAAAAAAAAATGGAACCTGGGGCTGCACCAGGCTATGCACTCTCCAGCTTTAGTAAATCAACCCCCATGTCACCTCATCAATGCAGGACAAAAGTGACAAAAGCTCTGCATAGAAACCAATCAGCTTCCAGTTTTTTAAATTATTTTTTTATTAAAGCTTTATTGAACAAGCTGCACCATAATTTTCACTCTCTAGTTTTAGTAAATCAACCCCACTGTGTCTTTTCTCGGCATTGGCAAGGTGAACATGTCTCAATAATAATACTTACTAGCACCATCCTTGTTGAATATAATATTTGCTGTCTTGTTTAGCTACACCCACCACTAGAATACTTAGAATCTGACATTTCTAAGTATGTCCCATACCTGTGTCTCCCCACGGTGCTTACACTGACCGGCCGTTACATAACTAGTGTGTCCTTTCAGAACTGCAGTGACACAATAGTGAATTGGAAGGGTGGCACAGGTCACAGCAGGGAAATGTAAGCACCTGGAACACATGGATCTATTGCATGCTAAAAACCCCAGCAGTCAGCGTAGATCTGCAAAACAGCAAAGACTTTAATGCACCTCTAGTAAAAAAAAAAAATACTAAAAATAGGCATAAATATAAGACCTACTAGTTATGATGAGGGTCTTGTCACAGGTACGTATAGAGCTGTCTGGATAACTAAAATTTGCCACTGTTCTTTGTACTCAAATGTTGTGGTTTATATAAAAGGCAACAGATCCACAAAATAAATTTTTGGTATTTTCTCAGAAAAAAATATTTATTAGCGAAGTACTCAGTTTAATTCACTGTTTTTGTTTTTTTTTGTTGTCATTTCAGATTTATAGACGTTTGGAAGGACATCTGTTTTAGCCATGCCCATGCTAGGAGTAAGCAGCGTATCTACCTTTGCTGCTAGATTTCACCTACTTGCACTTGTGCCTCTTTTGTGCCATGCGGAAACAATTTATAGTGAAACAACACTGGTTCCGGAGATATTTAATGAAACTAGAATTTGTGAAGGTACCTATATTTGCAAGGAAGGAGTCATCTTACCAATTTGGGAACCACAGAATCCATCGTATGGTGATAAAATTGCAAGAGCTACAGTGTACTTTGTTGCCATGGTCTACATGTTCCTAGGGGTATCTATTATTGCTGATCGTTTCATGTCTTCTATTGAAGTCATTACATCACAAGAAAAAGAGATAACCATCAAGAAACCAAATGGCGAAACCACAAAGACAACAGTGAGGGTATGGAACGAGACTGTTTCTAACTTGACCCTTATGGCTCTTGGCTCCTCGGCTCCTGAAATTCTTCTTTCTGTGATTGAAGTCTGTGGACATAATTTTCAGGCTGGGGATCTTGGCCCAAGTACCATCGTAGGCAGTGCTGCATTTAATATGTTCATAATCATTGCTCTCTGTGTTTATGTCGTTCCTGATGGGGAAATAAGAAAGATAAAACATCTCAGAGTCTTTTTTGTCACTGCAGCTTGGAGCATTTTTGCCTACACTTGGCTATATATGATCTTGTCTGTTTTTTCACCTGGTGTTGTTGAAGTCTGGGAAAGTTTGCTCACTTTTTTCTTTTTTCCAATTTGTGTAGTGTTTGCTTGGGTTGCAGACCGAAGGTTGTTGTTTTACAAGTATGTCTATAAAAGGTATCGTGCTGGAAAACAAAGGGGAATGATCATTGAAACAGAAGGTGAAAGGCCATCCTCCAAAGCAGACATTGAGATGGATGGGAAAGCTCTCAACTCACACACAGAAAACTTCCTTGATGGTTCATTAGTTATGGAAGTTGATGAGAAGGACCAAGATGATGAAGAAGCTAGGAGGGATATGGCAAGGATCCTTAAGGAGCTGAAGCAAAAACACCCTGATAAGGAAATGGAACAGTTGATTGAGTTGGCTAACTATCAAGTTTTGAGTCAACAGCAAAAAAGTAGAGCATTTTATCGCATCCAGGCCACCCGTTTGATGACTGGTGCTGGCAATATACTAAAGAGACATGCAGCAGATCAAGCTAGGAAAGCAGTCAGCATGCACGAAGTTAACAATGAAGCTGTGGAAAATGATCCTATCAGCAAGATCTACTTTGAGCAGTCCACTTACCAGTGCTTGGAGAACTGTGGAACAGTAGCTCTAACCATTGTTCGCCGAGGTGGTGATTTGACCAACACAGTATTTGTAGATTTTAGAACAGAAGATGGGACTGCCAATGCAGGCTCAGATTATGAATTTACTGAAGGGACTGTTGTTTTTAAACCTGGTGAGACACAGAAGGAGGTCAGGGTTGGCATTATTGATGATGACATTTTTGAAGAAGATGAAAACTTCCTGGTCCACCTCAGCAATGTGCGCATTAACTCTGAGACAATAGAAGTGAACCTTGAATCTAATCACGTGGCATCTCTTGCATGTCTTGGATCACCCTCTACAACCACAGTTACTATATTTGACGATGATCATGCAGGCATCTTTACATTTGAGGAGCATGTTAGTCATATCAGTGAGAGCATCGGCACTATGGAGGTGAAAGTATTGAGAACATCAGGAGCTCGAGGAACTGTTATTGTACCTTATAAAACTGTTGAGGGCACTGCGAGAGGTGGAGGAGAGGACTTTGAGGATACCTGTGGCCAACTGGAGTTCCAAAATGATGAGATTGTGTAAGTACAAGAGTCAAATTTAATCAGTTTTAGAATTCTTAAAATGTGAAATATACCCTTGTTTTTTTAACTACAATACTAGAAAATCTTTTAAGGTTAGGTGAGGAAACGTTTTAAATTAAAATATAGATTCGAATGTAAAATTACATTTCATCAAATGGTGTTTAATTGCATTTTCTTTTGGGAAAAATATATGTTGAATTGAACCACTGGAATATTCTTTTAGGGGGAAAATACAGTTCACTGAAGTCAGTTTTATAGTCTTTTTATTTTTTTACATTTTTCCGACATGGAACTGGAACTGGAACTTTATTCTAGATTGAAGTTGAAGGAACCATCTCCGGAAGTCTCATGAAATAGAACTTAGCATTTACAGACCTTCAACTTTTCATAAAATGCCAGGATCTTAGTAAGGAGGTGGAGAGCATTCTAGTGCACTATAATACATCACAACTGGTTGCAACACATAAAAGAAAAAAATATTTTGGGGGAAAAAAGAGAGGAAAAAAATAAGGTACTGCATGTTAACAGTGAATTGCAGCACAATGTGTTACAAGGCATACTAAATTGCTGTGGTGTGAACGAGCCATTAAAGAAGTTAATAGGTGCATCTGAATTCAGACTCCATTCTGAGTACATTTAACCATAGCTGAAGAGCTTTTATTTAGTAATTTATATATTGTACAGTTGATGGGTAGTCTATTTATAATACCAGAGTTACATTAAGGGTTCATGTACTCTAGCCTACACTGGCAGCTGCTAAACTTGAGTTTAGGAGCTTTTGATTTTTTTTTGCTAAAGCTCCTAAACTCAACTCCATAAAAGCATGTGTCAATGTATACATAGGCTTTTAGCAGAGTTTAGGAGCTGCCGCGTTTAGGTTAGCTTCAACCTCCCGCAGAAGAACCGCATTCAGGATAGGAACGTTTTGACCAGCTGCTGGGAGAATGCAAAATGTGGCAAGAATGCAGTGTTTTGCATTTGCCCACAACCGCGATTAATGTAGGCCAGTGTACATGAAGCCTTAGAGAAAAATTAAATATTACCGACACAAAATATTTAATGCGGGTACATAAGGGATCAGACCTACTTGTTCAAGGTCCAAAGCTAAGCAGTTATTATTGAGTTACAATAAACAGATTTTTATTGCCATACAAGGACGTATATAAATATGTAATTTTCTAATGGCGTAATTTTCTCAATGGCGTGTTCTATTTTCAGTAAATACCTCTTTAGATATTTTTTCCTCACACTGATTAGCTTTAGAATTGATTCATGTGTAGGTAATTTTTTCTCGCAAAATTTTGTCGTCACCATTAGTGCCATTTCCAGCACAAAGAAATATGACACTCTTTAAATATTTAGTGAGCAGAAAGAAATGAGAGATAAAATGAGAGACATAGCCTAAAACAGTTCCTCTTCATTATATATTGGCATATTGAAGAATATGCTTATCTTGTATAGTGCATGGAAATAAACAGCTGTGGGGAATGCAGTCTATGTAGAGCTTTTATAGCATGTAACCCTGGCAATGAGTGTTTTGTAGTGTAAATAGGTAGTTAAGGTATATCGCCGGATTTGATCTTTTTGGTGACAGTGTGTACTCTTGCCTATACAAACCATTTAGCACTTGTAAGTCATACACTAATAAGCACCAGCAATGGGTTTCTGATTTCTTTCTTGTTAGTGAACATAGGCTGCCATGCTGTTGCTTAGAGCTGGAATTTGAAATATAATTATTTATCAAAAGCCATTCTTTACGCAATGGAAAAGGTAATATTATATTCACAATATAGTGTAGTTAATGCTTAGCTTGATGTGTTTAGTTTGTCAGTGGAATTCATTGCAACAAAGCTTTTGGATGTTTTTTTGAGGAACTCAAAATTAGGGTGCAAGCAAAAGTGGTTTGCAAAATACTCACTACACGTGACATGGGGGTGGAAAAAGTGTTTAAAGTGGAACACCAGCCAAAATGTGTTTGTTTTGGACAAAGCCTCGTACACACTAGTTGTTTTTTTTTTTTTTACGTTTAACCCAGCAGGGCTGAATTAAAAAAATCTCAGTATGAGCCACTACACTTTCTATCCAACTGTTCTATTGTGTGAGAGCGATGACCGAGAGCAGGTCAGAAAACTTTTTTTGTTAATGCCCCTTCGACAGAAGCTGGCCGAATGGCCGGCTTCTGTCAGACCAACTCCAGTACCAACGGGCCAAATGTCGGCCAGTTTCTATTGAACCGGCTGTTGCCGCCTGACTTTTGGCCTGTGTGTACTAGGCTTAAGGCATGGGAGCGCAAGAACCTCTTAACCTTTCTGCCAAGAGAACCACAGGGCTGTCAATGCTAACCTCTCCTCTGCTGTTTGCCTGCCTGCCACTTTGGCCTAATGGTTCCATTACTGGAGTCGCTGACCTAGAAAAAGTAAGTTAAGTATTGACTTCACGTGTTGCATGCTTGTTCCAGGTCAGTGTGGTTGAATTACTAAAACTGGAGAGTGCAAAATCCAGTGCAACTCTGCATATAAACCAATCAGCTTTCATTTTTTTTTTTTTGTCAAAGCTTAAAGTATAAGTTCACCCTAAAACTAAAATCTGTAAATCTACAGGCATCCACAAGCTAAGACTAACCTATCTAGCCCTGTAAAGAAGAAATCGCTATACACACCTTAATTGAAGCCACTTCTGTCCGGTCTCCAGCAGAGGACGCTGTGTGCAGGACACAATTGACAGCGGCTGTGAAATGCCACGGAAGTGACGTCACCTATAGACTTACTATGGGCCTTCCGTTGTCGCTGCCTCCACAGTGAAGCCGCCGCTGACAACTCAGCGTGGGACCAGGCCAGAGCAGCTTCAGAAAAGGTATAAGGATTTCTACTTTACAGGATTAGATAGGTTAGTCTTAGATTGTGGATGCCTGTATATTTAGATTTTAGTGTTAGGGTGATCTTCCACTTTAATTGAACAAGCTGAAGTTAGAAGCTGATTGGCTACCATCCACAGATGCACCCGATTTTGCACTCTCCAGTTTTAGTAAATCAACCCCAGTGGCTATTGAAACAAATGACAGCCAAGAAACAAAAATTTTAAGAATGTCTTCAGTAATGGCAGCCTGCATATTTCTCCCACTACAGGTTCCTTTAGGCCCCATGTACACGGGACGCTGCTAAACGTACGTTCAGAGGCAGTTGGACACTTTTTTCAACTGCCCCTGAACTCATACAATGTTATCCTATGTGACCATGTACATAGTCTTGTTTATTGACGTTTTTAGGCAGTTGCGTTTAACAGCATTTCTTTTAAGATTTTCACGTTTCAGACGCCAAACGCGGCTAAGCGCATTTAGCAGCATTTCGTTTATAGGCATTTTTCGTTATTGGGCATTTAAAAAAAAAAAAAATTTTTTTTTTAAACGCTTCTAAACACAAACGCCGCTAAACGCGGCATGTAAATATGTAAATGCAGCAAAACTGAAGTTTTAAACGTGGGTTACTATCTGTCAAGTTTAATCATTTAGGAGCACTTGTAAAAATGTCCCGTGTACATGAAGCCTAAGTCACCGAGACAGATAGAGAAGGGAGATCTCTTCAACTGGGACACTACAGGAATAGGAATTGCTCAAAACTTCCTTTATTGTTGTCTCTGACCCTTATGGGGATATTTTCCTGTCACTTGTGAGTTGAGACAGGAAGTAAGAGCAATTCTTCCCAAAAGGGCAAACAGATAGCAATAAAAAACCTAAACAAAGTTTAATCCTTTCTCAGTCTATCCAATCCTGAGAGAAACTTTTTTGCTGGTTTTCCAACTTAAAGGGGGGTGCCTGGAAAACATTTAAAGAGGAAGTAAACATCGCATAGTAGCCCATTATGTGACAATTACCTGCAGGAGAAGCCCGCGATGTCCCTGTCTTCCTCGCTAGCAGCGAGCGTCTATTCTGCACCCCTCTTCCTTCCGGGGCCGCAAACTCCGAGCGCATGACCCGAGCTAGAAACGGCACAGCGTGCCCTTTTTAACTCCGGCGCATGCGCAGAAGAAATCGACGTATGGTGATTTGCAAATATCTCCTAGATGTTCGTGTAGGTTTAGGAGATATTTCAAGCACCTACAGGTAAGCCTTAATCTAGGCTTACCTGTAGGTTAAAGTGGTTGTACAGGGTTTACAACCACTTTAATGGGCAAGGAGTGTGATTGGAATAAGAGTTTTGTTATGGTGGATTGGATCAGTTTTTCACATATTATGTAAAGTAATATTTACAAGCTAAGACATTCCTTAGAATAACAGGGCTGCACTATGATAGGGAGACTCAGAACCTTTGCCTATATATTGTTAAAAACTGTATCAATAGCATAACAGTTGGCATGAGGAAATTGTAACAATTTGGTTTATATTGTGCAGACAACACCATCATGTTTTGTAGAAGCTCGTGAAGGTAAATGTAGGCCTCTGAATCATTAACAGGATAAAGCAAGTAGTTATTACAAATGTGTGTATCACTAATTGATGCTGATTGCTGTCCATCTAATTCTTTCTGCCTTATGGTTATATCATAAGTTGGTCAGATGCAAGTATGGATTTGGCTATGATTCTCAGTAGTGATGTGACCAAACCGAGTGCTTGCACAGATGATAGGTGAAGTGTAGATTTGATACTGTTTCATTTAAAGGGGTTGTAAAGCTTCGTGTTTTTTCACCTTAATGCATCCTATGCATTAAGGTGAAAAAACACCTTGCACTCTCGGGCCCCCCCAGCCCCCCTGTCTTACTTACCTGAGCCACGAAACTCCGTGGGCGTGATCCCGTGATGGTTTCCCCCAGCTTGAGGCGGCTCTTCATTGGAGATTGATAGCAGCGCAGCCATTGGCTCCCGCTGCTGTTAATCAAATCAATGACGCGGCGCGTCGGGGGGGGCAGGGCCGAGTGATACACTTGGCGGCTATGGACGCCAATGTATCACACGGGAGTGCGCCCGCAAGCTAACCCCCTTGGGAGAGAGCTTCCCAGAACGGGGGTTAGCTCTTGCGGGGAGGAGCCGAGACAGCCGCCGAGGGACCCCAGAAGGTGAGGATCGGGGCCACTCTGTGCAAAATAAACTGCACAGTGGAGGTAAGTATGGTATGTTTGTTATTTAAAAAAAAAATAATACCTTTAGAACCCCTTTAATTTACGGGAGTTCCAAATAAATTGGAGGAATGTTCACCGTTCTCTGTGTTTTCATTGAATTTCCCTTTGGTTTCCTCCTACACTCTAAAAACATGCTGGTATGTTAATTAGCTTCTATCAAAATCAATATGTGTGCACAAATTGGCTATGCACATGTGTTATCAATTTCTACATGCCAGCCCCAAGCTGAGCAGTTGGAGGGGAGCTTTGAGGAAAGATGGCTGATGATTTACCTAAACAAAATTGCCAAGAAAATTCTATTGAAAGGGCAATGGTGCCAGAGAGATGACCCATACAATTCCTGAGAATCAGATAAGACTGAATATACACATACATAATACCAGTATGATGATATCATTGCATGTATCTAACGATGTTATAATGTCCTAGCAGAATGGGGGGCTGTAGCACACTATTGCTGTTTGCAGTGAGGCCTCTAATGATCTGCCGTAGGTGCAGCTGGTATAGCTCTGAAAATTTGAAAAGTAACAGTCCTTTGCCTCGTTCTCAGAGCCTCAATATTCTTTCATCTGTATGTTTATAACTGCTGACAGACAGCAGAAATCTGTAGGGCATCTAACAAATTGGTAAAAATTGGAGCCTTTCCCATCAGTCAGTAAACAGAGTTCAGTTACTGTAGCATTAAATGATCTGGCTTCGTGTAGCAGGTGGATGGGGGATCATACTGGAGCATCTGCAGTGGGCCGGTAGATGTTATCTGAAATGTTTCAACATAAATCCTTAATTGGGCGAACTGTCATGTAGACCTTGCATAATGGTCTACCCAGATGCTGACAGTGTTTCACAAGAGGACAAAGACTATTTGTTACATTCAAAATATTGAGGTTTGCTGCTTGCTCAGACCACACAAGACACAAATGATATTATGAAGACAATATTGGCACACACTTGAAATGCCTCTATAGCGTTCCAGACTTGTTTTTCTCCCTGATTTTTCTTATTTTTGCAGCTAATAAATCTCTGTTCTAAAAATTCAGAGCTGTTGCACAATTTATTTTCCATTACACCAAACAGTGATTTCTATATTCACATGAAGACCAACTGAAATCTTTCTAACGTACATCTAATAAACCTCAAGGCAACTTTTTGTGATGCTTGTTGTTTTCCTTATTTCATGTGTCTTTCGTTATGCCTATTCTTTCATTATGATTCACTCATATTCAATATTTAAATCCCAACTCTGGCAATTACAAAAAACTACAGTCGCAGTGAGCAGCCAACTCCCAATCCCCTCTCCTGGACTGCAATACTAAATACTTAACTTCAGTGGACGAGGATCATCCATTCTCTCCCCTTTTGCTGTTCTCACATACAGTGCAGGGCTATTGGCCTTTATTGTACTTGGCCCTAAACGTCTTATAGGAGAGGCTTCCAGGGACTGGTCACACAGATGGAGGGAGCCTGCTGGAGCAAGACTGGACTTAACCACTTAAGGACCGCCGCCTGTACATTTACGTCGGCAGAGCGGCACGTACAGGCATAAGCACGTACAGGTACGTCCCCTTTAAGATGCCGCCGTGTTGGCCGCACGCCGGCAGCAGCGCGCTCGCGACCCTGCCGCTTTCTCCGTGAGCCCGACCGTGGGTCCTGCGGACTCGATCGCCACGGGGATACCCGCGATCGGCTCACGGAGAGATAGAGCGGGGAGATGCTAGTGTAAACAAGCATCTCCCCACTCTGCCTAGTGACAATGACAATGATCTCGGCTCCGTGTAGTTGTAGCGGAGATCAGTGTCATGTCACACACAGCCCATCCCCCCTACAGTAAGAAGCACTCCCTAGGAAAAACCTAACCCCCTACAGCGCCACCTACTGGTTAACCCCTTCACTGCCAATGTCATTTTCACAGTAATCAGTGCATTTTTATAGCACTGATCGCTGTAAAAATGACAATGGTCCCAAAAATGTGTCAAAAGTGTCTGATGTGTCCGCCATAGTCATGATAAAAATCGCTGATCGCTGCCATAACTAGTAAAAAAAAAAATATGAATAAAAATGCCATTAAACAGTTCCCTATTTTGTAGAAGCTATAACTTTTGCGCAAACCAATCAATAAACGCTTATTGCGATTTTTTTTACCAAAAATATGTAGAAGAATACGTATCGGCCTAAACTGTAGAAAAAAAATATTTTTATATATATTTTTTGGGGATATTTATTATAGCAAAATGTTAAAAATATTGAATTTTTTTTTTTTAAATTGTCGCTCTATTTTTGTTTATAGCACATAAAATAAAAATCGGAGAGGTGATCAAATACCACCAAAAGAAAGCTCTATTTGTGGGGAAAAAAAGGACGTCAATTTTGTTCGGGAGCCAGGTCGCACGACTGCGCAATTGTCAGTTAAAGCGACACAGTGCCGAATCGCAAAAAGTGGCCTGGTCTTTGACTAGCAAAATGGTCCGGGGCTGAAGTGGTTAATGAGCGTTTAACCCTTGAGTGCAGGGGGCAAAAATAGTTTTTGGGGAATTCCCAGAGCTTGGCTTTAAAGTTAAATATAAAGAATGCTGTTGCTGTCTTTCTTAAAATGCTAGTGGCCTGGCTGTATCAGGCTTGATTACATAATTACTTTTGTACACAAAAGTGCCCTTTAATGCCTAACTGAACCTTTATATTTTAATACGGGTGTGCAGTCAGGTTCCATAAAAAGTAAAGAATATTTATATTTTTTAATTTAACAGGTTTATAGTTTTTAATATGTTTGTGCTTTACTACTCTATGAAATTGCCTTGTGTCTGGTGACACAGTAAAGACCCGGACCACTGCTCCTACACGATGCACAGTGATCTGGGCCTCTAGTGGTCCAACACCTACTAAACAGTGCTCCATTTAACAATGCTTGAGGATATTTGATTGGAGCATTGTATTGGGGAAATTTGACCACAGGAGACCCAGCCCGTTGTACCTAAAATCAATTATTGGCTAACTCATCATATATTATATTGTTGGTCATTATACTCACTCATTATGTTGCTGAAACGGCTGGCTTTTGTTGGACCAGCTGCAGTATACACGGACCAAATGTTGGCTGGTTTCTATTGCACCGGCCGATGTCGCCCGACATTCAACCTGTGTTTACTAGGCTTTAGGCATAAACAATGCCCTTTGAAGAAACCCTAAAGCATATGTGAAGGCAGCTCTTAAAAAGTAGGCTGTTAAATGCAAAGCAATCACTAATATTTGTATAACATGCCCCCCTTACACAAATGCAGGTAAACAACTATTTATTGGTCCATCCAACAGTCACGTGACTGTGGGGCTCAGTTGTGATGCCTGTTCTGTTTGGGTGGGGGTATTTTTAGTTAAGGGATATCCAATCACCAGTCACATGACACTGATGCAGAAAAACTTCTTCCTTTGAAGAAGCTTAATCTGCTGCTTTGCACACTTCTTAATGCTGTTAGCTCAGTACAACCGAGTAGGGAACCTGACAGCTTGTGATGTCACAGGCTGACTACAGGACTGGCGTGCTTGAGCATGGCATCCTATAATTCCAACTAGCAAATGAATGACGCAAACTGACCACGCTAGTATGGATCTGTTCTGTGCTTAGCGTGGTCAGAAACTAAAGGCAGCCAAGAGGACAAGCAGGATCACCAGGTATTCATGTACATTCAAAGCACCATATAAACAAAAACAAGCTATATGTGCATTATGAGGGGCAGAGCAATCTAGTACAAAGACATTTATAGGGTCACTGGAATTATTTTAATCTCCTAGAAGCTATTATGAGCATTTTTTTATTTTTTTTTGCACACTATTTTATGCTAAAAAGCATTTTTTCAAGCTTCAGCATTTTGTAGAGTTTTTGGGAGAGTTTTTCTGGCCGGAACAAAACGCTAAATGATTCTAAACCTTCTAAAGTGCTACTAACAGCTTTTTTCAAGCATTTGTTTTCTTCATGTACTGGAAAAATGCTAATAAAAAAAACACACACTCCTAAAAGCTTCTAAATGCTACCAAAATACTTCAAGCTGGCACAACGCTATTATCAACGTTTTTCATCCAGCATCTTTTTCTAGCGTTTTTTGAGCTAGTGTGCATAGAGCCCTACAGAAAAAAATATAAAGATGATCTAACATAGGACACCCTCCCCCGCTCACCATTCTTCTTACCCCTGGGTTGCCGAGCTATCAGCACCCCTTTCTGCTGGTTCAGGGATCTCAAATCCCCATTCTTCTCCATGCAGTGCTTCCAGAATGGACCAGATCAATTCACTGTGACAGCATTGGCCAGTCAGAATTGATCTTGTCCATCCAAGAAGTGCTGCACGAAAAAGGGAGAAGAGCGGGGGTTTACAACTTCCAGACTGCTGTACCGGCTGCAGAGGTGCAGGCAACTTAGCAACCTTGGAGGTGAGTACCATTGGGACGGGGGGGAGGGAAGGAATGATGTCCAGGGTTGGTTCACCTTTACATTTTTTCTGTAAAAGTGAACTAACACTTTCAGGGTTACATACAGTTTATTAGGAGTTTTGCAAGGCTTTGCAGTTTTGGGAGGTAAAAAACACTTAAATATGCTGGGATTTTATTGAATCTTTGTTATAATTATCCAATTTAATGTGATAATGTTATACAACATGTCTAAAAACTAGTAGAGATTCCTTTTACAGTTCTGGCTCCTAGATTGGGCTGACTAGATATTAAATGTTACATTAATTTTTCCATCTGTGATCTTTATTTGCTGCTTCGCGGTGGCAGGATTTATCATTATAGAATTATTTTATGATCCTATGATAGGATGTGAGTGCCAGTTATTTCCCGAAGCTTTCTGTGAACTTTCTGGTACAGTGGAAGAAGACAAGATACAGATGCTTTCATGATTCAGTAAACATGATACACAGAAAATATGAAAATGACAGAAGCTTGGTTAGTGTAACCTACTGTACAAAATACGTTGCCGATTGAATTTGCTATCCTTGCTGACTTGATCAGATTCAGGCACAGTAATTTGACACTGCATGTCTTTCATCATTTTTCCTGTGCGATGTTTCATTTTCTTTGTACTTTATGCTTTTCCTTTCATTGTTGTTGAATGACGTGTGTAAGACTACCTATGTGCTGATTAACAGGCTTTTTACTCATTCCCACTATGTGGTATATTATGCTTTAAAGGACAGGTATAAGTAACTAAACTATCTACCAACATAACCACTTCACTACCGCCATATTTTTAAAAACAGCAGAGCAATGGATGTGTATTTCTGATGTACCATTTAGAAATGGCACATCAAAAAACAAACACATGGGCAGTCAGCGCACCTATTAATGACTGTGATCTGTCATAAGATGGCGGGGGTCACTTGGATGTGTACAGAGTCGATCAGAGCAGCTTTGTACCCTGTGATCACTGTGAAGGCTGATCACAGCAATTACAAATGTACACAATATTATTTTTTTTACATCTGAGAGCTTTTCCTTTCCTCTCACAATGGGGCAAAGGGAGAAAATAGTTTTTTGTTCAAGGAATTACATGAATGAAGAAATTGGCAGCAGCAGATTCATGATGAGGGGTTTTGACATCTTATATACATGTAGACAATGTCTCAGGCTTGGTATTCAGTGGGACATAGTACCTGTGGTCAGGGGAGGAATAGTGACCCCATGTTGGTATTAGTGAGCGGAATAGTGCCCATCGTTGTTGTCATTGGGAGGAATTGTGCCCCATCATTTGTATTACTAGGAGGAATATTCAATCATTTATATGAGTGGGAAGAATTATGCCGCATTGCTGGTGTCATTGGAAGGAATAGTGCCCCATTGTTGGTTTTCATTTATATCAGTGGAAGCAATTATGCCCCATTGTTGGTGTCAGTGGAAGTAATAGTGTCCCACCGTTGGTGTCAATGGAAGGAACATAGGAGTGCTCATGGGGTGTCTCGGATGTGCCTGGGCACACCCTAATCACACCGTGCAGCACAGATTCTCCCTGCTAACTGGCCTCTTCCCTGCTCTCCATCCTGAAACACCCCCATGTGTGCCTGCAGCACTTTCAGCTTCCCTCTCCTGGCAGCTGCTAATGCGGGCGCACAGGGAGATGTTTTCGAATGGGACTGGGGATTCCCTGTCCTTAGTTCCTTTCTCTTTCTCAAAAGTGAGACATCAGGGATCTGTTTAGATCCCTGATATTTCACCAAACCCCCTGTAGAGGGCTCCTAAAAAAAAATTGTAGAAAATAATTATAAAAATGAATAAAAAAAAACGACTGACATCGTCCACCTCCCTACTGACACCAGTTTCTGCCCTAGTGACACTGCCTTCTGCACTACTGACTAACACCATCCACTGCCCTACATACACCAACCTCTGCCCTACTACGTCCACTGCTCTACTGACACCGTCCATGTTTTATATATATATATGTATATATATATATAAATACACACACTCATGTATGTTTGAGCTTTGGGGTGCACACCCTAATGCAGTAGGCTACGAAGGAATAGTGAACCATTGTTGTGTCATTGGGCATAATTATGCCCGCTATTAGTGTTAGTGGAGGGAGTGTTGCCTCAGCGTTGGTGCCCCTCAAGGGCTGAATAAAGGAAAGCTAGGGGGCAAGTCTGGGTGGAGGGTGGAGCAGTACAAGGAGCCAAACAGTTGTGCTGCAGTTTTCATGTGTTAACCAGGAACATGTTGAGAGGAGAGGGCAGAGAGATGACATAAGAATCACATAAGAGAGATGAGCTCATCACTGTACTGTTCAGCGCCATAAATACATTTAATGGTTTACTGGTGAATACATCAGCTTTTAGTTCAGCTGTATACTACTGTGTTTATGTCATACAGTATATAATGGCACTGCACAGCACATCAGCAGACTGAAGCCTAAAAGTGACCACTTCTTTTCTATTGTTATTATCGTAGCAGGTCTTGTTTCAATTTTAAGCCCCTTATGAACGCAGAAGCCTATATGCCTTGATTTGCTTGTCTGAATGAGAGCTTATGCTGGCCAAGCACACTTACTTTTCTGTCACTGTCAACCAACGTTCAGAGTCAAAAATGAATGGAACGATTAAAGCCATCACCTCTTCTATACAAATACACAAACACTCCCTGGTAGGTTGCCTCGGTCCATTTAGTCATTTTTGCAGTGAAAACTAGTTGACATTGCTGTGTGCATGGCCTGAGTCAAGCCGTATCCTTTTTCCAGATTCCTAAATTAAATATTTCTGCAGAAACGCAAGAATAAATGTAAGCCGTAATGATTGATTCAGTTTATGAGCAAATTTGCCATGTATTGTTCATAAACAGTGGTTGCTCTGGAAACATACTGCAAGGGAAAAGCAGAAAAAAATAAACTCTTCTGGTTTCTCATCTGATAACAAGATTCACTGAGGAAAATCTGGACCACACCTCGATGGTGAATGACAGCCTCCTAAGGCTTCTCACTGACTAATGAACAGGTCCCGGGGGAGTATTATGTTAAGTTAAAGGGCATTTTTCTGTTTAGTAACTTTACCACCATTTAATTGTGGCAGACCACAAGGTGTCTACAGGCAAAGTGAGTTTCTGAGGTGAACAGACATTGTTGTGCGATATTGCCTCTTAGCGAGAATATTAAGAGGCAAACAACTGTATCCTGCCAGGGATGCTCTGAAGTTACAAATCCCGGTACTGTTCTCTCAGAACCGATTTCATATTTTTCTCTCTGTGTGTAAAATATGAGGCGACATTGTGTAAATTTTGATCAATGTGGCCTACTTAGCATAGCTGTGAGGCGATGCAAACAAGCATGCTCTGTAGACATCAAGCTGGAAGAAAACAATTCTAGCTTATGGTGCAAGACACATTTTTAAAAATGAGGCAGCTCAAATGGAGCATGGTCATTGAATGGGATATGAGATTAAATACACGCTTAGAGGCCCAGGATATACCAAAAATTATTCATGAAGTTTTCGCCCACAAAAGTTTCAAGCATTAGCTCCTAAAAGCCTGTTTTTTTTTGTTTTGTTTTTTAAGACAAAAGTGCAGGTGAGTGAAAACTGAAATCCTATCAAATATAAAAAAAAAAACAGGTAATGCAGCTTTTAAATGGCACTCTAGAAATACATGTCCACAGTCTGCAATTCTTAAATGTATGGCATTAGTGAGGTGGTTAAAGAGACATTGGGGTTGATTTACTAAAGGCAAAGAGACAGCGCACTTTGCAAAGGGCAGTTGCACTTTGCAGGTGCAGTTGCTCCAGAAATTTGTAAATGAGGTAACGACTCACTTTGCAAAGAATCACGAGCATGGAATATAAAAAAAAACTGCATTTTTGTTTGCATGTGATTGGATGATGGAAGTCAGCAGATCTTCTGTTCATTTACTAACCTCTAAAGCAACTGCACTCGCAGAGTACAAGTGCACTTTGCAAAGAGCACAGACTATTTGCCTTTAGTAAATCAATATCAATGAGAATATGCTTCTGAACTTGTTAGCAAATTTGACTGCTCCTAAAAGAATCAATTTTCTACCACAAGTCATATACACAAAGGAGGTTTTTACAGGTAAATAAGATGCACAAATGGGGTTTATTTACTAAGGGCAAATGGACTGTGCACTTAGCAAAGTGCAGTTGCTCCAGAACTTAGTAAATGAGCAGAAGCAATGCTGGCGTTCATCACCATGTGCAAGCAAAAATTACGTTTTGTTTTTTTCCTTGCACGTGATTGGGTATTTTTTGCAAAGTGAAGCTTTAACTCATTTACTAAGCTCTGGAGCAACTGCACTTGCACAGTCTATTTGCCTTTAGTAAATCAACCCCATAATCTTATGGCAAGACTGTTGTTGAAATGAATAGTCTGGCAGTAGGGTCTCTTCAAAGCATTAAAGCAAGATGGTCAGCATGACTCTCATTCAACTAGCATTAGCAGGACAACTCAGCAATGACAGCTTTTTTAATTTCTTTAAAGCTGAACTCCAGGCAAAGGAGAAATGTTCCCTTGTAGGTCAGCTGCCCCAATCCTGCAAGGAGTAAATGCTCATTTAGGTCTAGGGGGCTGCATAAAACAGGCTGTACTCTGGAAATATTACCTTGATAAAATTGTTTTTGAAGAAACTTGTAAGTTGTCAAATCGTCCAGAAATGGATGCCGCTTTGTGCTTACGCATTTCTCTCAAAATATGCTTAATCGCGTTAGTGCTAAATTGCATCTATTAGTGGATGATTTGAAAACTAGCACGTTTCTGCAATAAAGATTTTTATAATGCTGGCATTTCCAAAATGTGGCCTGTCAGTCTTTGGATAAGTCTTGTGGAAGGAGTGAGGATGCACCCAGAACTAGGTTTCAGCTCGGCACAGAGGGTGAGTGCACTTGGGAGCAGTGTTTCCTTTGGATTGTCTACTATCCTTCACTTCCTAGTAGAGCTGCATTATTAATCGTTAAAGAATCAAAATTGCGATTCTTCTACCCTCCCGATCTTAAAACAGCATTTCCCGATTCTATGTAACAAGTGCAGAAAGTTCTCTGCTCACTTCTGACAGCTGACAAAAAAAATCTAGGCAGCCTGCCAAGTTTATCTCAACAGGAGATAAAGAGAAACATTGTAAAAATTTAGTTCTTATATCAAAGGGATGAACTTCCATCTGTAAATGAGGTCAGTTTAACCACTTAAAGACTAAACCTTTTTCTGACACTTATTGCTTACAAGTTAAAATCAGCATTTTTTGCTAGAAAATTACTTGAAACCCCCAAACATTATATATATTTTTTTAAGCAGAGACCCTAGAGAATAAAATGGTGGTTGTTTCAATATTTTATGTCACACTGTATTTGCGCAGTGGTCTTTCAAACTAAATGTTTTGGGGAAAAATACACTTTCGTGAATAAAAAAAAAATGAAACAATAAAGTTAGCCCCATTTTTTGGTATAATGTGAAAGATGATGTTACGCCGGGAGAATCATGCTGCAGCAATTTAAAAAGCCTCTTCCACATCCAACACTCGCAGTACTGTTGGTGCCAATGTTCTCTGCTGCACTCCTATATCACTACAGGACTTTTTTGTTTGTAGGACAGCTCATTGACTGCACTTTATGGCCTGTTTATCAAATTTCTAAAAATAATATCTTCTTTACATACCATATTCTGTTATATTATTTAACAACACTCATGGAAGTAGAACTATATTCTCCAATTAAAAAAATATGTGCCGTAGCACTTCATTATAAGTGCATCTGCATTTACAGGTTTCCCTTAGTCTCCCTGCAACGTCCCACAAATACCTGTTGATCCTACCAGTGAAGTCTACCTATGGCAGCTTCCTATGATGATGTGGCAGCCTCCTTTCATAAAAAACATCCACATTTTATTTTACATATGGTGGTACAGAAGGTGTTAAACTATATCTGGTCTCCCACAGTACACAGAACATGGAAATGCAATAGTTTTAGTAAATACAAACTGCTAAATAAATTTTCTCATCAGCAGTATATAGCAGTTTTGTGACTTCTATCAGTGTCTGGTTAAAGCTTGTAGGAGGAGTTTTCATTCTTCCCTGATTGTCCTATGAGGCTACATGACCCCTGACCCTCTGTCTGGACAGTGCTGATTGGCCCTGTGCTGATCACATGCACTCCCCCAAGAAACAAAAAAAACTCTCTAGCAATACACACCAAACTGAGCATGTGCAGCTTGCTCCCAAGTCTCTGTACCATCAGGAGATGGTTTGGGGACTGTGGAAGAAGGGGCGGAACAGAGAAGACTGGATCAAACAGCCTTTTTACACAATGCAGAGGATTAACCCCTCAGGTTCCACAGTGAGTATAACAAGCATGCTTTACTGCATATACACACAGATTTTACCGTTGTGGGTTTACTAACACTTTAATTTAAAAAACGTATACTACGAGTACAAAATACAAAACCGTCTCCCTTTAAATATATAACTGTGCTTTTTATTCCTTCTTGAAAGCTGAAGATGACAGGATTGCAAAGATTACTGAAATTAAGGTCATATCTTGGTTTGCTTTCCAGCTTTCTTCACAAGTAGCTATAAATATGGACATTAGGATAGGAAGAATGTCAGTCATGCATACATTTCAGTTAATATCCTAGGCTGCAATTGACCTTGAAGAAGAAAGTTTTGTCATTTTGAATAGTGTTTTGATTATGTTCATTTAATCAATATGTACCTTTCCTGCCTCAGGAAAAGATTTTTAAATAAATAATGTGCTGATATTTTCTGCAGGGAATTGTGTGCATGGCTGCCCGATGGCATGCTTTTGAACGCATGCTGTGCTTCATTATCCTGTAAAACGTGGAGCTCTGCCCTGGAACACGCCCAGAGCACTGAAGGGGAGAGATATATAGGTCACCGACATATCATTTGGCCTTCATACGATTTAGCATTTAGCCAAAAAGTAATATCGCTGATGCTACTGGGGAGCTGTGCCTTTGAATATCTATAGATCTTCCGAAGTAAGATAAATCCATATATAATCATATGCACTGGAGAGAAAAAAAGAAATTAGCTAAATTAAAAAAAGGAAACATTGTATGCTCCTGCAGTGGTAGCAAAATAAAATTAAGCAGACCTGTATGTTTTACAAAATGTTATTCCCCTTTTCAGCATTAGAATAATATATGTCACTCAAATGCAAGCAGCTCCAACAGCTATTAAAAGAAACATGTACTAGGAAATATATCAGCTGCCATTGCTTTACTGCCCTTGCTACTTGCTACTTACTAAATGCTACTTGCTTGGCAGTCAAACCAAACCAGAGGCTTTATTTCTTTCTAAGTCACATTCTGACTTGGAACAAATATGCAGATCAGTTATGACTTGTTCAAGGTCATTGTCTCAAGGAGCATTTAGGCTAGAAACAACCTGACAACTAGCATGATGTGAAGGCGGTCAGCAACAGCAGCCTCCATAGTTCTCACAATGCAGGTCTCTTTTATCGGCCCCTTTATTCAGAGGGCACTCAAACTATTCCTATCGCCCACATTCTTAGACAAGGCCTGAAGTAAGAGGGGGTTATATCATCTGCCAGCAGGTTGATTGCCATTAACAATGACAAGAATATATGATGCCAGCAAACCATGGATCTGTAAACAATAGTCCAAGCATTTTTTTTAAAGTACTGAGTGAGTGCAGGTGCAATGTTTCGAGGCCATGCAAGACCTCTTCATCATACATGTGATCATCACATGCCCAATGAAGTCTTGAGCACATGCCTGATGAAGAGGTCCTGCGTGGTCTTAAAATGTAGCACCTGCATTTATTGTGCAGTGACCACTTTTAATGAATGCTTATACAATTGGTTACAAATCCATGGTGTACTTAAAGTGTTTGTAACCCTAAAAAACAAAAGAAAAAAAAAGAGATCCTGTTACCTTATAGCAGGTTAAACAGCACAGTGCTGTCTAACCTGCCCCTCTGGAAGCTGTAAAAAACCTGTCTGATCCTGCCTGGTTCTGCCCTTCCCCCTGTAAACTGACCACGGTTTATCATGGCTGCTGAGGCCTGACACCGTAGTCAGTTTGCGTGCCTCCGTCATCCGCAGCTCTTATCTCTGCTCTCTCCCATCCTCTCCTCCCTCCCTACCTGTCAACTTGGGAGTCTGTGTCTCTGTCTCCGCCTCCCCCACCCTGCTGCTGTTAGTAAAAAGCTAACATTTTAAAAAACTTGCTGCCAGCCCCTCTCTTTTAAGCTGCCATCCTGCACTGTGTAATTGTTTGTTAGAAATGAAGCCTCTAAATAACTTTTTGTGATGTATCTTTAGGCTGGTCAAGTGATTCTCACCCACTCTCCTACTCTAATCCAGGGCTACAGCGGGAGGGGCCGAGTGCCTAGCTCGGCGGTCACGTGACCTCAGAGGGATATCTCGGCTCCTCCTGTTGTAGCCTTGGATTGAAGTATTAGAGTGGCCAAGAGTCACGTGACTTGCCTGAAGATACATCACAAAAAGGTATTTAGAGGCATTGAGTTTAACAATTACAAAGTGCAGAATGGCTGCTTAAAATAGGGGAGCTGGCAGCGAATCATAATGTAGGGTTACTAACCCTTTTAAGTGAAACTTAACCATATCTAAGCACCACAAATCAAAAATGCTATTTAAAGAATTATGGGAAACATTTTTTGTTTATTATACCTACCTAGGTGGATGCAGCATCTGTCCCCCGCCAGGGGACAGACTGAGAACCAAGTGATCAAACACTGCTGATTGCCCGGTTCTCAATGCTCCTTGAGCAGAGAGCTGGGGACTATCAGGCTCTCTAAAAGGCTAAGATGGGTGACGGTCCAGGCATGTGGATGGCTCCCTGAACTGGCTCTGTGACGTCAGCTGACAGCGGGCATCAGCCTGCTGTCAGCTGAAAACGGGTCACATAAGCACAGAACAAACTGCACTCCTATGACCCACTGGCGAAGTATCCTCAAAATATATCTATCTATTTACTAATGCTAGCAGCATAAGGATTAAAAATAACTAAAGTTGTTTGAGGGAGCGAAGTTCCACTTAAAATTTTTGCCTTCATCCAGAGGGCTGTGAATTGCTGTTTATAGATTTTGTTTCTTATGCAACTTGTCTTGGAATGAAAAGTCCCTTTAGTCCAAAGCTCCTAGAGCTGCCTGACATTGCCAAAAATGTGAGGAGGGAATGGTATCTGTATTACAAACAAAAGTATAGTTTACAGAAAACCAGACATGGGAAAAGCTTACCTGAAATAATGCTGTCATCATATACCGGGCACCTTCAAGTTGCTGCACATCAGTTTTCTTTTGAGGCACCAAGGTGTCCAGAATCCCAAGGCACTTGGGTATACAAATACTGATGCAGCTATATGGACTGAGCCCAGACACATCTCCTAAGCCCTACTATTGGCCCAACACTGATGGATGGACTCATTGGTCAGTAGTAAGGCTTCACAGGGATTACCTTTAAAGCTTTATTAAAATAATATTGTGTCACAACTTAAATTTTCTTAGATCTTCAATTTTCTGTTACAGCAGCTGAGCTGGGAGTCTACATATGACACTGAAGGTCCATGGGCATCAGAGTTTGACCTATTATCGTCTGTAATATAGCATAGTGTGCCCTCTCTCCTTCTCTGCAGAACAAGTCTATGTGGGGAAGATGCTGCTAAGGGGGGTGTGGCTGTGACTCAGCTCTGCTAGCACTGAGCATTAAGCATGGCAAGCCTGCGGGTTGCACGAAAAATAACTGACAGCTCCGGTCAGGAGCCTCTGTACTAACCAGGCAAGGCTAGTCCAGCGATCTCCTCCGCTGAGCTGTTGTGTTCTGACAGGGGGATGGCCCCCCGCCAGAACACTTCGATCAGCACTCTTGGTCTGCAAAGTTTTTCTGAGTGACCGAGAACATACACTGATCAGCCCTAAATGTATGACCACTGACAGGTAAAATGAATGACATTGATTTTGTCGTTACAATGGCACCTGAAAGTGGGTGGGATATATTAGGCAGCTATTAAACACATTGTCCCTGAAGGACACAAAAAGATTTGAGCAACTTTGACAAGGGCCAGATTGTAGCGGCTAGATGACTGGGTCAGAGCAACTCCAAAACTGTAGCTCTTGTGTGATGTGCTTTGTCTGCAGTGGGTCAGGCCCTACCAAAAGTCATCCAAGGAAGAAGAACCGGTGAACCAGTGACAGGGTCATGGGCAGCAAAGGCTCATTGATGCACATGGGCTGGCCCATGTAGCTTGATCCAATAGCACTGTAGTTCAAATTGCTGAAAGAGGTATTGCTGGTTCCAATAGAAGGGTGTCAAAAAGCACAGTACATCTCAGTTTGCTGTGTATGGAGCTGCATAGCCGCAGATTGGTCAGGATGCCCAGATTGGTCAGGACCCACGTCCACAGCCAAAAGTGGCAACAATGGACAAGTGAGCATCAGAACTGGACCACCGAGTAATGGAAGAAGGTGGGCTGGTCTGACAAACCATGTTTTCTTTTACATCGTGTGTATGACCAGTGCGTGTGCTTCACTTACTTGGGGAAGAGATGGCACTGCAAGCAGTTTGGGAAGGAAGCAAGGGCAGTGTGATGCTTTGGGCAATGTTCTGCTTTAAACCTTTGGGTCCTGCCATTCATGTGGATGTTATTTTGGAGCCTATGCCTTGACAGTCAGGGCTGTTGTGGTGGCAAAAGGGGACCTACTCAATATTAGGTGGGTGGTCATAATGTTATGGATGATTGGTGTATATTAAGAAGCCAGTGGATCAGAATAACAAGAAGGTGACTAGCATTTTCAGATTTAGATCAGCAATGTTAGCTTTCAGTTTTATCTCAGTATAGTGATGAGCCGAACACCCCCGGGTTCGGTTCGCACCAGAACCCGCGAACGGACCGGAAGTTCGAACGAACATTAGAACCCTATTAAATACAATGGATGCGAACGTTCGAATTCTAAAGTGCTAATTATAACAACTATTATGCATGTTATTGTCCTAAAAAGGGTTTGGGAACCCGGGTTCTGCACCAGGGGACATGTATCAATGCAAAAAGAAGTTTTAAAAACGGTCGTTTTTCGGGAGCAGTCATTTTAATGATGCATAAAGTGAAAAAAAAAAGTCAAATATTCCTTTAAATATCGTACCTGGGGGGTGTCTAAAGTATGCCTGTGAAGTGCCACGTGTTTCCCGTGTTTAGAACTGTCCCTGCACAAAATGACACTTCTAAAGGAAAAAAAAGCCATTTAAAACTGCTTGCGGCTTTAATGTAATGTCTGGTCCCGGTAATATGGATGAAATTCTTTAAGAAAAATGGCATAGCTACCCCATGACCCCCCCCCCCCCTACCCCAGCCCATTACCAGCCCCTTTGGGTCTTGTATGGATATTAAGGGGAACCCCGCACATAAAATAAAAAAGGCCCTATATACTCTGAACAGCCGTATACAGGCGGTGCATACAAGACAGGGACTGTAGGTTTGTTCTTATGTAGAATCTGTTTGTAATTTTGAACAGGTACATTGTTGAAGTGTAGCTCCAGCCCAAAAATCTATTTTTAAACTTTTTGGAAAACATAGGTAAGGGTTATCACCCCTGTAACATTTGTTTTGCTGTCTGTGCCCCTGTTCAGAACATTTCACCTCACTTTCCGTCCCAATGACAACTGTTTTTGAAATGTGGTGTTTTTCTTGAAACAAGGATTGCTGATAAAGCATCAGTACAGAGGAGACACCTTTCTCCCATATTTATTCTTACAGGAGAGAATTTTCCTTCCTAGTGGTAGATTTCCTCTCACTTCCTGTTGTCTTCTTGCGTTTGCAAGTAGGAGTCGTTTGTAAGTTGGATGTTTGAAAGTAGGGACCTGCCGTATATACTCTGCAGAAATAGGCCCCTTAGTTGTTGGTGTTGGCACAACACTGTAAGCACTCACAGTTACTCTTGGTTGGTGCTGGAACGCCCTGCTGTCAACTATTATATCAGGAATTTTAATTACATATAATTGTTGAACAGTGGTAGTAAAAATTGGGCCTTTGATGGTGGTGCTGGTGCCACAACACTGTAAGCCCTGACAGTTACTCTTGGTGGGTGCAGCAATGGGCCCTGCTGTGAATTATTAGATCAAGAATTGTAATTACATGCCCCTGTTGAACAGGGGCTGAAAAATTGGGCCTTAGGCACTGGTGGCACAACACTGCAACCCCTCACAGATACTGTACTTGGAGCACAGCAATGAGCCCTGTTGCAAAGTATTGCTTCAAAAATTGTAATGACACGCCCCTGTTAAACAGGGGCTGAAAAATTGGGCCTTAGGCACTGGTGGCACAACACTGCAACTCCTCACAGATACTGTACTTGGAGCACAGCAATGAGCCCTGTTGCAAAGTATTGCTTCAAAAATTGTAATTACACGCCCCTGTTAAACAGGGGCTGAAAAATTGGGCGTTAGGCACTGGTGGCGGCACCCATAAACAAAAATGATCTTCCAAGCTATCATCATCAATCGTATCATTGAGGACTCGGAGGAGGAGGATAGCCAGTCAACATAACAGCACAGGCACTCAGCATCAGCATCAGTCTTGAAGGGATGTGACATTTTAAAATCAATTAGTCTGTTATATCAGCATCAGGTGTGTGGTAGCTGGTGGTGATCCAAGACTGGTTCATCTTGATGAAAGTCAGTCGATCAACCGAGTCGGTGGACAGGCGCACCCTGTGATCCGTGACAAATCCTCCAGCAGCACTGAATGTGCGTTCCGAAAGAACGCTGGATGCAGGACAGGCCAGTAGCTCAATTGCATACTGTGCAAGCTCTGGCCAGTGATCCATCCTCAAGACCCAGTAAGCCAGAGGATTTTCGGTGGGGAAGGTGTCCAAGTCTGACCTTGCCCCTAGATATTCCTGCACCATGTTTATCAGACGCTGGCGATGGTTGCTGGAACCAATCATACTTTGGGGCTGCGGACTAAAGAATTGTCTGAACGCATCGGTCAGACGGCCACCTTCCCCACCGCTCCTTCTTTGACTGGCCGAAGCCTCAGCAACTCGTTGTCCAGGACCAGGAGTTTGCAACCTCCCAGTCTCTGGGAACGCGTTGCACAGACCTTTCTGCAAGGCCTCCCGGAGTTGTCTCATCCTCTGCTCCCTCTGCGACGGTAACATAAGGTCCGCAACCTTACCCTTGTACCGTGGATCAAGGAGAGTGGCCAGCCAGTAATGGTCCCTCTCCTTGATCCGAAGAATACGAGGATCCTTCCGCAGACTTTGCAGGATCAGGGAGGCCATGCAGCGTAGGTTTGCTGAGGCATTCGCTCCGGAGTCCTCTGGGTCACTAAGGACGACATGATCCGCAGCCACCTCCTCCCAGCCACGTACAAGTCCACTGGTTTCTTGGGACTGTAAATCATCCCTAAAAGACTGCTGCTGATGATGCTGAGTGCCAGCCTCCACCTCCATGCTGACACAATCCTCCTCCTCCTCCTCCTCCTCCTCCTCCTCTTCCTGTGCGATGGGTGGGACAGAAGGAACACTGTCTGGGTAAAGGGGGCCTTGAGAGGCAAGGAAGTCCTCCTCTTCCTGCCTCTGTTCTGCCTCAAGTGCCCTGTCCATTATTCCACGCAGCGTGTGCTCCAACAGGTGGACAAGAGGTACAGTGTCACTGATGCATGCACTGTCACTGCTCACCATCCTCGTGGCCTCCTCAAATGGTGCCAGGACAGTGCATGCATCCCTGATCATGCCCCACTGGCGTGGAGAAAAAAAACCAAGCTCCCCTGACCCTGTCCTGGTGCCGTAGTCGCACAGGTACTCATTGATGGCCCTCTGCTGCGTGTGCAGCCGCTGCAGCATGGCCAACGTTGAGTTCCACCTGGTGGGCATGTCACATATAAGGCGGTTCTTGGGCAGGTTCAACTCCTTTTGCAGCTCAGCCAGGCGAGCACTGGCATTATAAGATCTGCGGAAATGCACACAGACTTTCCTGGCCTGCCTCAGGACATCCTGTAAGCCCGGGTACCTGCCCAAGAACCGCTGCACCACCAGGTTAAGGACGTGAGCCACACAGGGCACATGGGTCAGTTGTCCCTGTCGGAGGGCGGAGAGGAGGTTGGTGCCATTGTCGCAAACCACCATTCCTGGCTTAAGCTGGCGTGGCGTCAACCACCTCTCGGCCTGGCCCTGCAGAGCAGACAGGACCTCTGCCCCAGTGTGGCTTCTGTCCCCCAAACACACCAGCGCAAGCACGGCATGGCATCTTTTTGCCTGCGTACTTGCGTAGCCCCGTGAACGGCTACGGAGCACCGCTGGTTCATAGGACAAACCACAGGAAGAGGCCATGGAGGAAGAAGAAGAGGAGGGGGTGGAGGAGAGAGGTGTGTCACAACCAGTAGTAGCATTTTGGAGGCGTGGCGGTGGGACAACCTCCAACACTACTGCACCTTGTCCTGAATCCTTCCCAGCTGCCAAAAGAGTGACCCAATGGGCCGTGAAAGAAAGGTAACGTCCCTGTCCATGCCTGCTGGACCATGAGTCAGCGGTAATATGCACCTTACCGCTGACCGCCCTGTCCAGCGAGGCCAAGACATTGCCTTCCACATGCCGGTAGAGAGCCGGAATAGCCTTCCGTGAGAAAAAGTGGCGTTTGGGAACCTGCCACTGAGGAACCGCACATTGCACAAACTCACGGAAGGGGGCCGAGTCTACCAACTGAAAAGGCAGCAGTTGAAGCGCTAGCAATTTAGCCAAGCTAGCATTCAACCGCTGGGCATGTGGATGGCTGGGAGTGAACTTCTTTCGACGGTCCAGCAGCTGGGGCAGGGAAATTTGCCTGCTAGAATCGGACGTCGGTGTACTGCTAGCAGAGTGGGCGCAAGTACTTGGCTGTGACACACCTAATTCTACACCTTCATTCCTCTCAGTGCATGTTTCAGAGAGGACTGAAGTTATAGTGGGGTTGGAGATCCCAGCTGATGCGGTGCAAGGAGAGGTCCGCTTTGTTCTTTGGTGTGGGTCTTTGAGGTAGGCTTGCCAACGAGCTGCATGGCAGGTCAACATATGTCTGGTCAGGCATGTGGTACCCAAGCGGCTGATGTTTTGGCCACGCGATATACGCTTGAGACATATGTTGCAAACAGCAGCTGTGCGATCTGATGCACTAGCCTCAAAAAAGGCCCACACCAAAGAACTTTTTGAATGACGGGCAGAGGCAGCGCCCTGCACAGGCGGAGCTCTGCGGTGTGATTCCGTCGGTGTACTGCCCTTACGCTGGCCACCAAAGGGCATCCTGCCTCGTTGGAGATGTGCCTCCTCCTCATCCTCCTCCTCCTCCTCTCTCCTATTAGGCACCCACGTGGAGTCATTGACCTCATCATCCCCTCCCTCCTCATCACTGGAGCCAATCTGGCAGTATGCTGCAGCTGCTGGAACATGACTGCCAGATTGGTGTCCTTCTTGAGCATCCCCTCTGTCTGCTCTCACGCTACTGCCTTCCTCTAGCTGGGTTTCATCATCAGACCCTTCGAAACGCTGGGCATCCTCCTGGAGCATGTACCCAACACTGTGCTGAAACAGTTCGGGGGACTCCTCAGGAGGAGGACATGGTGGGTCTAGGGAAGGAGTGACTGATGATTTGTCTGACATTGATACCAGGGAAGACGACGCTTTGGCAGCTGCTTTTCCAGTACCCTGAGCCTGGGTGAGAGAGGATGAGGAGGAGGAGGAGGGCTTGGTCATCCACTCTACCAAGTCTTCGGCATGATGTGGCTCAACATGTCCAGCTGCCGAAAAGAAGGACAAGCGTGTCCCATGGCCATGTGCTGATGACAATGCACCGCGTCCACGACCAGCACTGTTGCCCCCAGACACAGAGCCTGCTTGCCCTCTTTTATTGCCTCCTGACTGTCTGCCTCTCCTTGTTTGCCTTCCAGACATTCTAATAGATGGCCTGCAGGGAGATGGGAAAAAAGCAATAAGGGCTACCTTCAGGTGTCCTTCTCTGTCCCTGGAAACAAGGACTTGCAGAGTGAAAGAAAAAAAACACTCTCCCTACCTACAGTTTTCTGTCCCTAGAAAAAATGTTTTTTTTAATCACAATATAGCACAAGGAAAATTAACTCACTGTCCTTACAGGTCCCTGGAAACAAGGACTTGCAGAGTGAAAGAAAAAAAACACTCTCCCTACCTACAGTTTTCTGTCCCTAGAAAAAAATGTTTTTTTTAATCACAATATAGCAAAAGGACAATTCACTCACTGTCCTTCCAGGTCCCTGGAAACAAGGACTTGCAGAGTGAAAGAAACTGACACTGTCCCTACCTAGAGTTTTCTGTCCCTGGAATAAATGTTTTTTTCAGCACAATATAGCACAAGGACAATTAACTCACTGTCCTTACAGGTCCCTGGAAACAAGGACTTGCAGAGTGAAAGAAACTGACACTGTCCCTACCTAGAGTTTTCTGTCCCTAGAATAAATGTTTTTTTAATCACAATATAGCAAAAGGACAATTCACTCACTGTCCTTCCAGGTCCCTGGAAACAAGGACTTGCAGAGTGAAAGAAACTGACACTGTCCCTACCTAGAGTTTTCTGTCCCTAGAATAAATGTTTTTTTTAATCACAATATAGCAAAAGGACAATTCACTCACTGTCCTTCCAGGTCCCTGGAAACAAGGACTTGCAGAGTGAAAGAAACTGACACTGTCCCTACCTAGAGTTTTCTGTCCCTAGAATAAATGTTTTTTTTAATCACAATATAGCAAAAGGACAATTCACTCACTGTCCTTCCAGGTCCCTGGAAACAAGGACTTGCAGAGTGAAAGAAACTGACACTGTCCCTACCTAGAGTTTTCTGTCCCTGGAATAAATGTTTTTTTCAGCACAATATAGCACAAGGACAATTAACTCACTGTCCTTACAGGTCCCTGGAAACAAGGACTTGCAGAGTGAAAGAAAAAAAATACTCTCCCTACCTACAGTTTTCTGTCCCTAGAAAAAAATGTTTTTTTTAATCACAATATAGCAAAATGACAATTCACTCACTGTCCTTCCAGGTCCCTGGAAACAAGGACTTGCAGAGTGAAAGAAACTGACACTGTCCCTACCTAGAGTTTTCTGTCCCTAGAATAAATGTTTTTTTTAATCACAATATAGCAAAAGGACAATTCACTCACTGTCCTTCCAGGTCCCTGGAAACAAGGACTTGCAGAGTGAAAGAAACTGACACTGTCCCTACCTAGAGTTTTCTGTCCCTGGAATAAATGTTTTTTTCAGCACAATATAGCACAAGGACAATTAACTCACTGTCCTTACAGGTCCCTGGAAACAAGGACTTGCAGAGTGAAAGAAAAAAAATACTCTCCCTACCTACAGTTTTCTGTCCCTAGAAAAAAATGTTTTTTTTAATCACAATATAGCAAAAGGACAATTCACTCACTGTCCTTCCAGGTCCCTGGAAACAAGGACTTGCAGAGTGAAAGAAACTGACACTGTCCCTACCTAGAGTTTTCTGTCCCTAGAATAAATGTTTTTTTTAATCACAATATAGCAAAAGGACAATTCACTCACTGTCCTTCCAGGTCCCTGGAAACAAGGACTTGCAGAGTGAAAGAAACTGACACTGTCCCTACCTAGAGTTTTCTGTCCCTAGAATAAATGTTTTTTTTAATCACAATATAGCAAAAGGACAATTCACTCACTGTCCTTCCAGGTCCCTGGAAACAAGGACTTGCAGAGTGAAAGAAACTGACACTGTCCCTACCTAGAGTTTTCTGTCCCTAGAATAAATGTTTTTTTTAATCACAATATAGCAAAAGGACAATTCACTCACTGTCCTTCCAGGTCCCTGGAAACAAGGACTTGCAGAGTGAAAGAAACTGACACTGTCCCTACCTAGAGTTTTCTGTCCCTGGAATAAATGTTTTTTTCAGCACAATATAGCACAAGGACAATTAACTCACTGTCCTTACAGGTCCCTGGAAACAAGGACTTGCAGAGTGAAAGAAAAAAAATACTCTCCCTACCTACAGTTTTCTGTCCCTAGAAAAAAATGTTTTTTTTAATCACAATATAGCAAAAGGACAATTCACTCACTGTCCTTCCAGGTCCCTGGAAACAAGGACTTGCAGAGTGAAAGAAACTGACACTGTCCCTACCTAGAGTTTTCTGTCCCTAGAATAAATGTTTTTTTTAATCACAATATAGCAAAAGGACAATTCACTCACTGTCCTTCCAGGTCCCTGGAAACAAGGACTTGCAGAGTGAAAGAAACTGACACTGTCCCTACCTAGAGTTTTCTGTCCCTAGAATAAATGTTTTTTTTAATCACAATATAGCAAAAGGACAATTCACTCACTGTCCTTCCAGGTCCCTGGAAACAAGGACTTGCAGAGTGAAAGAAACTGACACTGTCCCTACCTAGAGTTTTCTGTCCCTAGAATAAATGTTTTTTTTAATCACAATATAGCAAAAGGACAATTCACTCACTGTCCTTCCAGGTCCCTGGAAACAAGGACTTGCAGAGTGAAAGAAACTGACACTGTCCCTACCTAGAGTTTTCTGTCCCTAGAATAAATGTTTTTTTAATCACAATATAGCAAAAGGACAATTCACTCACTGTCCTTCCAGGTCCCTGGAAACAAGGACTTGCAGAGTGAAAGAAACTGACACTGTCCCTACCTAGAGTTTTCTGTCCCTAGAATAAATGTTTTTTTTAATCACAATATAGCAAAAGGACAATTCACTCACTGTCCTTCCAGGTCCCTGGAAACAAGGACTTGCAGAGTGAAAGAAACTGACACTGTCCCTACCTAGAGTTTTCTGTCCCTAGAATAAATGTTTTTTTTAATCACAATATAGCAAAAGGACAATTCACTCACTGTCCTTCCAGGTCCCTGGAAACAAGGACTTGCAGAGTGAAAGAAACTGACACTGTCCCTACCTAGAGTTTTCTGTCCCTAGAATAAATGTTTTTTTTTAAGCACACTATAGCAGAAGCACAAAACACACTGACACTCTCCCTACCTATCCTTCTCTTTCCCTAAACTAAAGGAATCCAGGTTAAGCAAGAAAGAAATAACAGTCACTGTCCCTGCCTATGCTACTCTATCCCTGCTCCGGAACACACTACACTAGGCCGCCGTGCTGGCGGCCTTTTATAGTGTGGGGCGTGTACTAAACACCCTCAGCAATAATTGGCCACAGGCATCCTGCCTGTGGCCAATCATTGCTCTCCTCGCTGCCGGCGCTGTGATTGGCCAAGCATGCGGGGTCACAGTGCATGCTTGGCCAATCACAGCGCCTGGATGACACTGCGATGGCGTAGTGCATTGTGGGCCGTTCGCGTCACTCGAATTTGGCGCGAACGGCCCAAATCGTTCGATCTTCGTCGAACGATCGAACAGCCAATGTTCGAGTCGAACGTATGTTCGACTCGAACACGAAGCTCATCCCTATCTCAGTACAGGTGTCCTTTAATGAGAGCGTTTCGGGCTGCTATTAGTATAACAGTGTGGTTGAACACTTAGTTGCTTTTTAGCTGCAGGGCTGCCAGATTGTAATTATGCAGTGATTTTCTTTTAAAGTGTGGGTGCTCATGGGGTTTTTTTTATTAGGTATAAAGAACAAAATGTAACTGAAGGAAAACAAATCATGGATAAATTGCAGGTTTATTCATCCAAATCTTGGATAAGATACTATTCTGATGGGCTCACTTATGCCCTGTACACACGGTCGGTTTTTCCAATGAAAAAAGTCAGATGGACTTTTTTCATCAGAAAAAAACGATCGTGTGTGGGCCCCATCAGACTTTTTTCCATCGGTGTTAAAAAATAGAACATGTTTTAAATTTTTCCGATGGAAAAAAAAAAATGATAGGAAATTCTGATCATCTGTGTGGAACTCCAACGGAGAAAAAACCCACCCATGCTCAGAATCAAGTCGACACATGCTCAGAAGCATTGAACTTCATTTTTCTCAGAGTGTTTTACGTCACAGCGTTTTGGACGGTCGGAATTTTGTCTGATGGTGTGTAGGCAAGACTGATGAAAGTCAGCTTCATCGGAATTCAGACGGAAAATTCCATCGGATTTTATTCCATCGGAAATCCGATGATGTGTACATGGCATTAGATCTCTCATTTAAAAATACATACATAGGAGAAGAGTAAGTACAGAATGATTTGGCTGGCTTGTACTGTAGCTCACAGTTCATGATGATAAAAATCAATAGGAATTCCCTGTATGGCACAGACAGACTGCCTGCAAGCTTAGACTGGCTTCGAATAACGGTCAGTGCCAAGTAGTAATGGTCTGTTTCATGAAAGCATCTTCCTAATACAATTCCTTCCGCCATCTTTCTGTGTTTGTGCAGACCTGTTTACAGTCCAGGCTTGTAATAACCTGATTTTAAAGCAAATAGCTGTATAAACAGGAGAGAATATTTAAAGTCTCACATCTGTGGCTTGAGAAGCAAGGCCCATCTAGGGACTGTATTAGCACCGGCAGTCCGACTGTTTCTGGTTCCCATTGAAGTACTATAAACTTTTACTGTCTGGTTTGTGAATAAAGGTGCGATGATGGTGCAACTCAAACAAAATAATGTATACTAGCTCTGGATTAAAGCTCATTGCATGGTCACAGAACACATCAACTCGAAACTGCAGTGCAGCTGTGTTCATGTACACACATATATAAAGTCCATGGCCTTCGTTGGTATCTGTCCATGCAGATCAAATGAGTTTACTGTCTGATGTTTTTTCATTAGTGTTTTGTTATTTGCTGTGGGTTTTTTTTTCCGGTTTACTAAAAATGTGGCTTGATTCTCATTTGTACAGTCACTTTCTTATTTTTCACCCAATTTTGGCCCGCCAATTTTGTTGCACACCTGATAAATATGTGAACATTTTGAAGCCAGAATCTGGCTTAGGGCCCTTTCACACGGGCGGACCGTTTAGGTTCGCCTGTCAGTTTTTTAGGCGGACCCGAACGGGCGCTCCATGCACCTCTATGGAGCCACAGATGTCAGCGGTGACATGCCAGCTGACATCCGACCCGCTCCGATCCGCCAAAGTGTGATGGAGGAAAACCCTATTTTCCATCCGTCTGGCGGATCGGATTTGATGACAATGGACTCTGCGGTCCATCGTCGTCCGATCCCCCATAGGGAAGAGCGGCGCTCTGACAGGTCGGTCCCTGCACAGCGTGCAGAGACAGACCTGTCATCTGCCTGCTCAGCGGGGATCGACGGAGCGATCCCCGCTGAGCTAAAGAGGAGCCCGCACATGGACAGCCCCGTGTGAAAGGGCCCTAACTCTGTAATGCCGCGTACACACGATCAGAATTTCCGACAACAAAACCATGGATTTTTTTCCGACGGATGTTGGCTCAAACTTGTCTTGCATACACGCGGTCACACAAATGTTGCTCGGAAATTCCGAACGTCAAGAACGCGGTCACGTACAACACTACGACGAGCCCGAAAAAAATGAAAAAAAAATGAAGTACAATGATTCAGAGCATGCGACGAATTGATTCCGAGCATGCGTAGGATTTTTGTGCGTCGGAATTGCATACACACGATCGGAATTTCCGACAAGAACTTTTGCTGTCGGAAAAATTGAGAACCAGCTCTCCAAGATTTGTTGTCAGTATATCCAACAGCAAATGTCCGATGGAGCATACACACGGTCGGAATATCCGACCAAAAGCTCACATCGAACATTTGTTGTCGGAAATTCCGATCGTGTGTACGCGGCATAAATCTCTAAAAAGATTACAATGATATCCAAGCTGCAGCAAACCATAGACACTAAGTCAGGTATAAATTCTGATTTATATATATAATGTTGGAACAAAGGAGCATTACGAAACCTTGGTGGGTAGGATTATGTTTGGTTATCAAATTTACAGTTTCACCATCCCATTTATTTCCCTGAGAGCTATGGATTTCCATCCTAATACGGTGGTGGCTTAATGCTGTCATAAGACTGGGATCGGATCCCACCCAGCTCTGATTTTAAAGGGTAAGTTTACTTTTACAAAAAAAAATAAGAAATGCACATATTTTTGCAGAAAAAAATTTGCTTTTATTTATTTTTTCCTTGCAGGAGCCTGAAAAGCATTGCATCCCCAATCAGTAGACCACAAGTGCAATGTGGGCACCTGCAGACGTCCTCTGGCTTTTAGCCCGTACCTCTGTGTGGGCTTTATGTTTGAAAGCTGGAGGACATGTCGGTGGACTACAAGAGCCTCTGCAGCCCATTAAATCTACAAGTCTGCCGCTATGGAAGCTGGTACTTGTAGTTTATTGTAGAATAGCGTAGTTGTTGAATAGCGAATTTAGTGTAGAATAGCGTGGCTGTGTGGGTGGACTTGAGGGACTTAAGAAGGTGTGCTTTCTGACACAATCATGGAAGACAGTTTATTACTTTATACGCATTAGTTATTTTATCTCAAAAGTCATGATTTTGCATCAAAATTCAAGTTTAACTGTTCCGTTTTAAGTTCTCTCTTTGACGGTAAAATATCTGTAGTAGTACAGAAGCTTCGGATTCACAGAATGATGAAGTAGGAACAGGGAGATTCTTGTACTGCAAGTCATCAGGTATAACTTCCTCTCAAGAAGACCTTCGGAAGAACATCAAAGTAGTGACATGACCAGTTGTCCCTGCCATGCTCAGTAAGACACTTCAAATCTTATTAGAATAGCAGCAGGAAGAAGTGTTTGGGATCTGCATTAGACCTCGTACACACCACTATTTTTTTTTTTTTTGTTCCACCAAGCGGGGTCAAGTCGGATACTGCTGTATTAATAATCCGATGTTAGTACAGCGATCTCCCCTGCTGAGCTATTGTGTTCCGACAGGGGGGCGGCCCCCCCACCAGAACACTCTGGTCAGCGCTCTCAGCCATTGGCTGAGAGCACTCATCGGGAGTCAATCGGCAGACCTTTTTCGGTCATGAACCTTAGGCATCTGTCGGTCCGGTTGCGGCACACACGGGCCGAATGTCGGCCGGTTTCTATTGAACTGGCTGATGCCGGCCGACATTCAGCCTGTGTGTACTAGGCTTTAGATGATCTCATGCTGCAGGCATCATATAGATACCTCCATCAAACACCAGACCAGAATATACCCAGAGGTGGGGTCCTAAAATAATGGATGGATAGCTCCACAACAGATAGAAGAAAATATGTTTTCAGCACAACTCGGTCTTCATGCAATGAAAGCCGCCTTTTTTGAGCAATGTTCAGCATGTCATATAACACCAATACAATGTTTCGGAACCACAAGGTGTCCCTTCATGAGGCAAAATAGCAAATCATCACTTTTTGAGCATTGGTGCACATTAAGGGCCAGTTCACACCACATGCAATCCACATGTAAAGTAGGTTATATGGTTTTTAATGGCATAGTTTACACCAGTGCTTCCAGTTCCAGAAAAAAAAAGTAGAACATGCTGCATTTTACCTGCACTGGACTGTACTGAAATGCTGTAAAATGCATCAAAAACGCACTGGAATGCACCAAAACAGACCTAAATGCACCAAAAACGCACTGGAACACACTTGTCCTTATCTAAGGTTAATAAAAAATAGGGGTGAAAAAAAGCACTGGACTGCATTAAAAACATACCAAAAACGCACTGGAGCGCATTAAAAACGCGTCAAAAACGCGCATGCAAAAAAGCACCTGGAATGCATCCGGATTGCGTTTCTATGGTGTGAACTGGCCCTAAAAATGAATGTCTGATAAAAAAAAAAGCCCTTCAGTGCTTTTGTGAACTGACCCTAGAGGTATGGAAGAACGTTGTTCATCCCCCCCTGAAAAAAGTTTGGAAACAACTTCTGACAACAGCCTGACCACAAAGTAAAATCAGCTTGGCAGTATCTCAATGGGAATTCTACACTAAATAAAAAAGTAATGTTCAGACAAGCAGGCTTGTACGCATCAGTTCCATCACAAATACCTTTATTTATTGTGAACAACTGCCAAGACAGGGAAAGTTAACGCTGATGTGAATTGCAGTTTACTCCTAACCCTGCTACACACCGAAGGTCTGCTTGTTTTTATTTTAATAAGGATGACTACTCTACTTTCATATGAAATGTAATTACACCTGCGGGTTTCACATCATTTCCAAGTCATGTACATTACAAGGCGTGGAGTTAAATATTCCGCCTGTGGTTTTGTCTCCTAAATGAAAGATCAAAAGATTGGTGGAGACTTTCTCTCTTGTGGGAAACTGCTGCATTTTTAGACAGTCTTTAAAAAAAAAAAAAAAAAACAGCGTTGTTCAGGAAGCCAGTGTTACTTACCTTATTTCTCTTGTGGCTTTTGTGATTACAACCAATAGCCATTCAGCTGCAGTCACTGTTTGAGTGTTTTGACAGCCATGGGCACCAGAATACAATAGTCAGCAGGGGAGATTAATCACTCAGTGCTGATTAGCATTGATTAAGGTATTTGTTATCTTTCCTTCAACTACTGGTCCAAAGTCAATGTTGACGGGGGAATCCCTACCACAGCCCTATTGTGTTCTGCTGGCGGTGAGTTCTGGGAACCTTCCCCACCAGCATAATACAATGATCACTGCTAGAGGCTAAAGCTGCAGGCAGTGATTGGTCCAAAAAAAAAAAAACCTGACAAGTTGGTTATACAGAAGTCGATTGATGGATCGACTTCAGTACAACCAGCCTGCCCATAGAGCAGGGGTCTCAAACTGGCAGGCCTCCAGCTGTTGCACAACTACAAGTCCCATCATGCCTGTGGGAGTCATGCTTGTAACTGTCAGCCTGGCAATGCCTCATGGGACTTGTAGTTTTGCAACAGCTAGAGGGCAGCCAATTTGAGACCCCTGTCATAGAGGGATTGAAAATTCAGCTGGTTCTTGCTGAAGTGGCTGAATTTCGATCCGTCTATGGCCGGCTTAAAATTTCTTTCATTCAGCCCACAAGAAAAACAAAAGAAATCTATGGGGTGGATTTACTACACAAATAGACTGTGCACTTTGCAAGGGCAGTTGTACTTCTGCAGGTGCAGTTGCTCAAAAGTTTAGTAAATAAGGAAAAACTCTGCTGACTTCCCTCATCCAATCATGTACAAAAAAAATGCATTTTTTTTTCTCCTAATGCTACCACCATAAGAGCCACTAAATAGTGTAGGACCTCTGTGCCTACTCCTCCTTCAGAACACTTCGACCTCTCTGACACCCTAGGTTTAATAATGCATTTTGCAACCACACCAGCCATTTAACCAATCCTCAGATGTGATAGTCGTCCTGCTGAGACTCCTGTGCTGGGGGTAATGGCCGCTGTGTAACTGAAGAAATACAATGGTCTGATGACCACTGCACCTCTGATGTATTCACTGGTATGATGACTGCTGTGTCACTGGAGAACTGCCACTGGGAATAGACAGCCGCTGTCTAACTGAGGGCCTTCCCCTCCTGAAGATGTTGGTACACCCTGATGTACTCACTACGGTCCCGTGCTGCCAAAAGAGCAAACCTGCTCACAGCAATTCCTTATAAGGCCTCCTGACCCTCCTTCTGCCACAAAGCTTCCTGATAGTTGCCCAGTGCCCACATAGCTTCCTGTGAGTTGCAGTTTATTCAGGCAATAATAACATGTTTGCTTATTGTTTAATGATAATCTCCCATCTAGTGATCAACCAATGGCACTAGAATTTTAAAACATCAGCATTACTGAAAAGTGGAAGTGAAAGTCATTGGGCACAGTAGTGTCTCCTATCCTCCATACTTGTGTAGCCCAATATTTGGCTACACTTGCATGTAACTGGGTATTCTGAAGATTCACCTCATTTACTAAGCTCTAAAGCAACTGCACTTGAAGAGTGCATATTTACTTGCAAATTGCACAGTTTATTTGCCTTTAGTAAATCCACTCCAAACTGTGTATGGCCAGCTTTACACTGCACAAATGTTGCTGTGTCCTGGGTCAAAGGGGCCTAGCAGCAATCTAGTAGTTACATTGATGTCTGGTTATCAAAGTAACCCTACCTTTCTCGCCATCCCTTCTATTCCATCCCAAAACTGCTCATGTTGCATCTGGGAATAATGTCAGCAGACTGGGATCCACCCAGTTCTGTTTTATTGTCACAAATTGGTAGCCAATACCAGCCACTCCCCCAGATACACCCATTTAAGAACACTAGGGGACAATAACTTCTGGACCTTGTAGTCCCATGTCCATTTACATGCTTGTAACTTATTTGACTACTTCATCTGCACCATTTCTGAGTGTGGGAGACTGGTAATCCAGCACTTCAGATAGGCCTGTGCTGATTGGTCCCTAATGCTGATATACATAACTACAGATTCTACTCTGGATCCTGACGGACAATAGGAACTCTCATTCAGGCAGTGTGATAGACACCTTTTTTTTGCCAGCATTTAGAAATAAGGGGGAGGGATGGTAGAAGGGGAGTTTGGAATGGAGGTTTATGTGTTTTGCCCATCCAGGAAAAAGTGACAGGTTTGCTTTAACTGTCCCTCATCCCCTGCAGCATATACTTAAGCTATCCATAAATTTTTTTGTTTAGTTTGTGGGTTGATTGAGAGAAATCTAGTAGATTCTTCCATCCACACTAAAGAGTGTGGATGATGAAATCTCCCCTGCTGTCTATTGTACTCTGACAGTCGGGACCCCTGGCTTTCAGAATACCAGTACAGTGACTGCATTTGATTTGATGTTTGGCCAATAATTTTCCCCCTGGCTCCTTTGAAAAAAGTTGTGTTGCCCACAGGTCCACACAGGGCTTGGATTTCAAGTTGTGTATGGTGGGCTTCACTTTTCTTTCATTCAGTTGCTGCTCTGTTTAGTCATAGAAGATGAATTGAAATACCAATTGCTTTTGGGTATGGAGGAAGATTAAACATGAACATGTCACAACACTAGCCAAATCAGCCAATCAGTGCCTTAATGCAGAAAGACCATAGCCCTGTGTAAATTAGGACTCTGGTAACTCATAGCTTACAAGGACTTTCCTTTACTGTACAGAGTGATGGGAAGTGAGTATGTGTGGCTGGGGGGGGGGGGGGGCAATGAGTTGAACCCGTATCTTTGCTCAGCATGGGATTGCACATTAATTGTGTTGCTTGCCTGCAAAATCACCACAGAATGAATCAAAGAAAAGAACCTGTAAAACAGGTAAAACTACTATATTTTTATAGGGTCGGTCAGTTACCAGCTCCGCACTTACCCCATCTATGGCGTTGGCAGCGCTTCCCTCTGTGGGCTTGGCAGCGGCTTTAGTGCTCTGTGCCCCAAGCCCACCCTTTTTTGAAGCCTATTAGAGTCTCTGGCTCTAATCACGTGCTTCAAAAAAAAAAAAAAAACCCCATTGGAATCTATGCGTCCGGTGCCCCGAATGTAGATTAGGGGTCGGACACATGGATAGGGGGGTGATGCCCTTGCGCCCTGCATTATGGGCCGCCACTGCATTTGATTTAGCATAACGGCCCCAAACAGATTCATTTTTACTAGTCTGGGGTTCAACTTTAAGCACAGGTATGAATTATTTTAGACATGTCTAACATTCTCTTCCTTGTTCCAGTAATGGTCTATCTTCTCTTCTTCTTCTTCTTATGTATTCTATCCTGGGATTGTTTATACGGTACTGTGGTTTTCACTAAGTCCTTGCCTTCTATCTCTCGATCAGTTTTCCATCCTCAGGGTGGAAAGAGTTTTTTTTTCCAGGTTGTGTGCGGGAGATTAATTGTTCAGAAATGTGAATCAGCAGAATGTTTAATTTACTACACCAACATGTCAGAATAATAGATTTAAAACTCGATTGTGCTGAATCTAAAAGGTCTAGTAGTTTCAACTCTTACAATAGTCTGAAAATGAAATTAAATGTTAGCCCCCAGCAATATATCAGTAACAGCTCTATATGAATGAAATATATATATATTTATTTAAATGTCACCAAGAAATTCTAATGTGCTTAACATAATGAATAGAACCATTTTTTATCACCCCTTGCACTTAATAAGTGTCTGTGGCAGAATCATATATAAATCAGAGAATTGTACCATACTGCAGGCCGTAGTCTATATAGGATTACTAGAGGTAGTTATGGATGTGTGGCAATTGAATCAGAGATGCAGTCCACCGAATCTCAAATAAATTGATTGCATTTTCTTTGTATTGCCAAATTTTTTACAAGCGCATTAGGGTTAGTTTTGGGCCGAAGCCAATTAACTTCATGGCAAGTGCAAAGCCACTTAGCTACCATGGTGCTCTCTTCATGTTATTACCAAGGCTGTGCAAACAGCAATGCTATACCATGTTCAATAACTCCTAGCAGCGAATCGGAAATTACCTTCTGTTACTCTAAATGTAAAATCTTATAATATAATGTTGAGAATGATAATCTTTATGCCTTTGCTATGACACTTGACCTCCATTCTATTATCACATAATTGAGCTCAGTTTATCTACATACTATAGGAAAAGTGCCTATTTGTATCTGTTAAATTGTTGATGATTGTTATTTATTGATGACATTTTTTGCAGGGATGTTCAGTGATTTACTTAAAGCTACTCACATTAATAAAGTGCCACACAGTGCAGGGAAGCCCCTCTGCGAGGAGAGATTTTTTTCTCTTCCAATTTCTAGAGTTGGGCTTTAATGTCAGTGTCTTGTGGGGAAAGGGATGGCTCTGGGACTGAGAAGGGCACTTTACTCTAATTGTGCCCCCGGCAAAAGCTATGTAAAAGACATTTCAAGCAAAGAACGTAGTAAAGAAATGTTTGCTTACACATCAATAATTACAGCTGGTACCTTTAGTATATCTGCGTAAAAGAATAATCCTTAACTGCTAACCGAAAACACAAAATAGAACTTGTATTTTAAGCACCTGTGAGAAACGGCGTGTACTTAATACAAAAGCAGTTCATTTTCTCTAGTGTACAAGAGATTGTAATTCTTCAAGGAACTAGTTTCTTCCTAATTGCTTCCTTAATTCTGCAATATTTTCAAATGTCCCAAGAGGCTCTCGGCTTCCCTTTATTGCATGACTTTGTCTTTAAAGAGAACCTGACCTTTTTTGGCCTACAGATAACTTGAAATCATCAGCAAAGGTTAGATTACTTTTGTAACGTATTCTACTGTGATAATCCGAGTATTTGCCCCATCGACAAGCTATGTAAAATAATGCTAAATAGGCAAATGTCCTACCCTTACCTGTGAGTTGGGAAAGTGTCTCTGGAGGGTCATTTTGGTCATCACAGGTGCTAAAAGAGAAAAGCCAAAAGCTTACATTAGTCAGGCGAGTCAAACAAGAATTATTGATTAGCATAATAATAACTGTAGCTTACGAGATTGCATTCATGATTAGGGTGCTAAAAACATTTTCTAAAGTATTCTGGGCAAAATTATGTAGGGACTAACATGCTGTATAAACTATAGTACAGTCTACAGTATAGTAATTTTCTGTGAAAATTATTAAGCTGGTTGAGGGCTCCATAGATATAGTAAGAGGACCCGAAAAATAAGCTTTCATTTGTGGAACAGTGTGAGCTTTTTCACCCCAGTATTGCAGAAGTTCTCTCAGCATCTTGCGAGATTCCTAAGGAAAGGCTTCTTTTTTTTTCCAGCAAATGAGTTTAATGTTGTATGGGGTATGAGGGGCAAATATCATGTTCTTGATCTGGTACATGTGTTGTATGACATTACATTCATTTGTTTTGGGAAAAAAAGCTCTCATCCCCAAGAACAGGTAAGCTTAGATCCCACAGTTTAGAAACAAGACCTCCCTGGAAGACACTGGTGACATAGCCTTCCTAGGGGGCACCTGTGAAGCCCTGGCTACATCACCAGTGCCTCCCTATACCAGGAAGTAAAATGAATTTGGTGTAAATAAACAAATACAACTTAGCTTTTTCTATGACTTCAGGGTGAAAGCCTTTGATTTTTTTACTTTAGGTGAAAAAGTCCACTTTAACATAACTTAAAATTTTACTCCAACTGTTTTTTTTGAATGTTGCCAAATGTACTGTAGACATGGATAAGAAATGTTTATTGATACCGGGGGTCTTGTTGGGGAAGAGGGGGGGGGTTCCTGCACTTTGGTTGACACTTTGAGATTCCTGCACATTTTTTGGGTGAAGACACTGTGTTACTGGGACAGGAAGTGAGGGGTAATTACACAGAGATCAGGAAAAACCTCCCAAATCTCTAGCCAAAACTGAAAAAAATCATGTTTGGAGAGATACACTCACTGCCCACTTTATTAGGCACACCTTGCTAGTACTGGTTTAAACCCCCTTTTGCCTTCCGAACTGATTCTTCATGGCATAGATTCAACAAGGTGCTGGAAACATTCCTCAGTGATTTTGGTCCCTATTGACATGATAGCATCACGCAGTTGCTACAGATTTGTCAGCTGCACGCCCATGATGCAAATCTCCAGTTCTACCACATCCCAAAGGTGCTCTATTGGATTGAGATCTGGTGGCTGTGGAGGCCATTGGAGTACAGTGAACTCATTGTCATGTTCAAGAAGCCAGTTTGAGATGATTTGAGCTTTGTGACATGATACATTATCCTGCTGGTATCAGAAGATGGGTTTACTGTGGTTATAAAGAGATGGACATGGTCAGCAACAATAATCAGGTAGGCCGTGGCATTTAGATGATGCCCAATTGGTATGAAGGGGCCAAAAGTGTGACAAGAAAATATCCCCCACACCAGTACACCACCGCCAGCCTGAACCATTGATACATGGCAGGACAGATCTATGCTTTCACGTTGTTTACGTCACATTCTGACCCTAACATCTAAATGTCACCGCTGAAATCGAGACTCATCAGACCAGGCAACGTTTTTCCAATCTTCTATTATCCAATTTTGGTGAGCCTGTGCGAATTGTAGCCTCAGTTTCTGTTCTCAGCTGACAGGAGTGGCTCCCGGTGTGGCCTTCTGCTGCTGTAGTCCATCTGCTTCAACGTTCATTGTGTTGTGCATTCAGAGATGGTATTCTGCATACCTTGCTTGTAACTAGTGGCTATTTGAGTTACTGTTGCCTTTCTATCATCTCAAACCAATATGCCTATTCTCCTCTGACCCCTGACATCAACAAGGCATTTTCGTCCACACATGGTTGTGCTTTAAATCCCAGCAGATCAGCAGTTTTTGAAATAATCAGACCAGCCCGTTTGGCATCAACAACCATGCCATGTTCAAAGTCACTTAAATCCCCTTTCTTCCCCATTCTGATGCTTGGTTTGAACTCCAGCAAGTCATCTTCACCACATCTAGATGCCTAAATGCATCGAGTTGCTGCCAAGTGATTGGCTGATTAGAAATTTGTGTTACCAAGCACTTAAACAGGTGTACCTAATAAAGTGGCTTGTGAGTGTATATTGATAGTTTAACATTTGAGTACTGGTCCCCCTTTTAATTGAAATCTGCATACAAATATTCGCATAGTAAATAAATCTAGGAATGCAGACAACCAATGCTGCCTCACTGAAGGTCTATAAGAGTGACAGTTTAAGATTTAACACATGTATGTCCACCCAGATTCTTTTTTTAGATGTTCAAGTGTTGAGCAACACCTACTTTGTGACATGATGACATCTCTGGAAGGAGGCATTGCATCACAGCCAGGCTACACACAATAATTGCAGTGATTTGCATGAAGACTGCTCTCTGTCTTCGCCTCTTTATTTTTCTTTCTCTCTCTTTTTTTCTTCCTTCCTCTCTCTCTGCCATTCCGCTCCCAATCTTGTTCTTCCGTACTCTTTCGTTCTCCGTTTCTGTGTTGCTCTTTTGTTTTTTATTCTCTTTCACAGTAATATACAGTATATATATATATATATATATATATATATATTTTATATGCAGTATATATTTTTTTAAGAATAATATATATAAATATATATATATATATACACACATACTGTATATTTATAACATTTTAGTCTCTAGCCTCGTACACACGGCCGAGATTCTCGTCGAAAAAAACATGTCGCTTTTTTCGACGAGATTCTTGGACAAGAAACTTGTCCCGGCCGAGTGTACAGACGCTCGATTCAAAGAACCCGCGGTTCTTTGAATGGAGCGTACGCGGTGACGTCATCGACTACGACGAGCATGCGCTCGTCACATTCGATGCCGTCGCCGCCATCTTGGTATACCCTACCTATGCCTAGGAAGCTACCGCGCATGCGTCGAATTCATTTCGAACATGCGCGGGCTTCCCGGAGGACAGGTAAGTGTACACACACTCACTTTTCTCGTCGAGAAACATGCCGACGAGAATCTCGACGAGAAAATAGAGAGCAGGTTCTCTATTTTCTCGTCGAGATTACTTGTCGGTTTTCTTGACGAGAAACCATACACACGAACAAATTTCTCGGCAAGACATCTCTGCCAGCAAGTTTCTTGCTGGTTCTTGCCGAGAAACTCGGTCGTGTGTACGAGGCCTTAGGATTTCTTTCCATGCTGTGCTTTAGCGCTGTTGCTCATCTGACTATTTCTTTCATATGTTTTATTTTTACAAATTTTATGACTTCTAGTATTGATAAAGAGAAAAGATATTTCCATAGCAACCCACAGATATATACTGATTCACTTCTTTCTTATGACTCCCTGTAGAAAAAGAGGGAACATAAGGTTGTGAGATTACTGGCTTTGTAGCCAGTCCAGAGAACACATAATCGTACATTACATTCTCCCTCCAAAACAGCCTCCACTCTGAGGTAATAGAAGAATGCAAATATCGAAATATATATTTTTTTCTTGTTCTCTGCTTCTTCATAGCTTCATATATTGCTTATAGCAGTGCCGGTTTAATAAATGCTGATTACAACCATGAAGAGCCCAGTGATGCCAACACATGTTATATTGTTTCTTTTAGCCTTTGGGCGCATGAGTAGATTTTTCACTCCCTTTGCAATTTAGGTGTTTTAATGATTTGTTTTAAATATATATTACCCAACCTGTGGTAGGATCGTGAAAGATAAAATAATGCAATAAAAATATGAGTTTTCTGTTGGGGAAACGCTAGCTATTCTTATTAAAATTTCTATGAATTATGGATGAACCACAGTTTTTTTCGAAGAAAGTCATATTTTCATAATTCTAACAAGCGAGCTAAGAAAGGATATTGCAGATGATAAGAAGAGTTTGGTAATCCCAGTTCTATATATCCATGGTTCTCTGTGTATGGTACTTGTACCCCTCCGGGCACATCTGACAGGTTCAAGGGGTAAGCCTGCCTGACACATTGAGTATACTAAGCTAAACTGTTAGTAAGTGCTAAAAATGAAACTGGATTGCTTAGAAAGCAATGATATATATTTGGAAACTATGGACAACAAAGATCCGTGCTTTATTAATTAAAAGAGAAGAATGGGAATTTTTTTTATTTTTGAATCATTTTTGAATCAAACTTACCTAGGTGGATGCAATCCAAGCAATCGGCACAGTTCTCAGAGCTCGGTGAGCTGGGAGCTGGTGGCTGAGCTTTGGCTGTATTTCTCCTTTAAATACATTGGGTTAAAGCGGAAGTAAACCTATAGATTTGGCAGTTTAAAAAAATTGTTACAACAGCACATGTTGAAAATGTAACTGCCACATTGGATGTGCTCTTAACCAAACTGTCAAACCATCCAATGGCTGGTGTCATAACTGATCACATGTGCAGCATCATGGCAGTTGAAGATTAAATAGAGGCCAAGATGGCAGCTTCCTTGGCTAAAAAGAATAGGAGGGTTTAGTTCCACATACAATATAAACACATTCACTACCACCTCCTCTTTTTTTTCTATATTTATACTCCTCTTAATAATTATGAAACTACTTCTTAGTAGTTAGTAATTCTGCCTTGTAGCACTGGGGTACTTGGTTTGAATCCTGGCCAGGACAGTATCTGCAATGGAGTTTTAATTTTCACCCTGTGCTTGCATGGATTCTATTCAATTGCCTAATTCCTCCAAACAATAAAGTAAAAAATGCACTGCAAAAAAAGAAAGAATATACTCAAAAAAAGAGACACTCTCTGTCCATGGATTCCTAGTAGGAAAAAGTATACTTTACATAAGAGCAAAAATATATGCAAATAATATAATAAGATGAACAATATGCTCAAACTGCTAATATAAATCGCCAAGCCTACACTTTTGGGCAATGGTGGTTAGCAAGTTACCACCCACAGATCCAAAATACATGTGCTCAAACAAGATGACACATAATTTCCTATAGAATTCTATCATTGTTAGACTATAGCTCTGCCCTTATCATTTTAATTGAACACTGTAGAGGATTGAAAGGGTGTTAGGCGAGAGATTGCTATTCACACACCATGATCCCATGAGACCTAAAGCCAAGGCTGACATAATATCATCTTTCCATTGAAAAATTCCCAACTGAGAGGATTATGGAAATCACTGACCTCCTGATTAAAGCAGTTTAGCCAAAGCATTACCTGTCAAATAATTCCAGGTCCATCTGCCGCTTTGCTGCATTTTGGTCCTTTCCTCTAGATTATATATATACCGTATTTATCAGCGTATAACACGCACAGGCGTAAAACACGCACCCTAACTTTAAGAGGGAAGTTTCAGGAGCAAAACTTTCACACAGTCCCCTGCGTATAACACGCAGGCACAGTTTACCCTCTATTTTCAGGGTAAAAAAGTGAGTGTTATACGCCAATAAATACAGTATATATATATATATATATATATATATATATATATATATATATATATATATATATATATATATATATATATATATGTATACGGTATATATATATATATATATATATATATACATATATATATATATATATATATATATATATATACACACATATATATATATATATATATATATATATATATATATATATATATATATATATTGTGACAGCAGGAAGGTAAAGTCACCTGGTTGCATCCAGGGGGGTAGATATATTTCGCCCAGATTCAGGCTTTACGCCGACTTATACAACTAGGTGGAGAGTTGTATAAGGCTAGTGGGCTCATGGATGACTCATACCTCTAGGGAGAGGGCTGGGCGTCGTACAGACAGGGAGTTGATGAGGCCAGCTGAAGCTTGTCAGCTCATTTAGGCCTCTATAAGAACTCCCAGCTTCATTAGATGTTAGCTCATGCCTGGAACCAGACCTGTGTGGACTGTCTAGGGAGAGTGAACCCCTGTGCGGTGAGACAAAGCCTGTGTGGCTATTTGCTTGGACATTTAAAACCAGGGACTTAGGGACTAGGACAGCACTAGGCTGATCCCAGTTGTTAGTTAGGAAACCTGTATGTTTAGTCAGAGGTCAACTTGACCAGGATTTATTTTGGTTATGTTTCTTTTGCTTTGCTGTGTTTTGTCACTGTAAATAGAAAATAAACCGCACCTTTTTTGATTTTGAAAACCACAACCTCCGTTTGCTGGGCCTGTTTTGTGTGGGGAGCCCATCCCGGGGGTCACACACACCCGCTGCCGAGCTAACCCCCTCACAGTTGGTGGAGAACCAGTGGCAGTTTTTTTTAAGCCAGCATGGAGGAGATACTGAAGCAGCTGGCTCTAGCAAATGCCAATCAACAGCAGACAAATGCAGGTTTGCAAAGGAGCCTTGCAGCCCAGCAGCAGACAAACGCAACTTTGCAACAGAGTCTGGAGGCTCAGCAACGAGCCCAGCAGCAATCTGAGGCCCGCTTCATAGACCTGTTGCAGAAGCAAGAGCAGAGACTACAACAACAGATGGAAGCAGTAATGCAGCAACGTCCGCAGACCAGTGAGGAAAGCCGTCCCACTAATACCGCGTCCTTTGGGGTGAGTCGTTTATTGACAAAAATGACTGGAGAGGATGATCCAGAGGTATTTTTGACCACATTTGAAAGGACCGCTGAAAGAGAAAAGTGGCCTGAGGAGCAGTGGGCTGGACTGGTGGCTCCTCTGTTAACTGGTGAATCGCAGAAAGCTTACTATGACCTAGAGCCTAACCAAGCAAAAGACTATGTGATGCTAAAAGCTGAAATATTGGCAAGGCTGGGTGTCACCCAGGCTGTCCGGGCTCAGCGTGTGCATAACTGGACTTTCCAGCTTGGAAAACCCCCCAGGTCTCAAATGTATGATCTCATTCACCTGAGCAGAAAGTGGCTACAGCCAGAGACTTTGTCCGCACCAAAGATTGTGGAACGTGTTGTAATGGATCGGTTTTTGAGAGCTCTTCCTACTGCCATCCAAAAGTGGGTAAGCCATGGAGACCCAGAGACGGCCGATGGTCTTGTGGATCGTGTGGAGAAATACTTGGCTACAGAGAACCTGACGGCCTCTTCCAGAGACACTCGGACTTTCCACCCTAAGACCAGACCATCCCCAGGGGCGGATAAGAGGATTCCAAGGGGTGAGGGTGGAGAGAGTGAGAGGGTGGGAGCTCTACCCCAAGTTTGGCGAGAACAGCCTGGGAAATCAGCGGCTCAAGAGGCGGCAAGAAGGATCGTTTGCTACCGCTGCCGGCAAGCGGGACATATTGCAGCCAATTGCCCGGTTGTGGAGGAACCCATGCAGTGTGACTTTCTGACGGGCAGACGTCAGTCGCTGTGTGCGACAGTCGCATGCACTGCCATTCGAGGAACTGAGAAACATTTATGCAAAATGTGTGTTAATGGTAGAAATGTTGTGGTATTGCTGGATTCAGGTAGCCTTGTGACCCTGATAAAGGCTGAGTTAGTTAAAACAGAGGTCTCTGGGAATAGCAAGGTAGCTGTTATTTGTGTGCATGGGGACACCCGAGAGTATCCAGTGACTACAGTGTGTTTCGAGACCCCCAAAGGTACCCTCTCTCATCCAGTGGGCTTAGTATCTCAGTTACCGCATGACGCCATTGTGGGAAGGGATTTTCCGAAGTTCTGGGAACTGTGGGATGATCCTGAGCCCCTCACTGGTGCCCCTATGTACCAGGAATGTGATAGCCAGAACTCCCCTGAGAGTGGTGAGGACTCTCCGGAATTTCCCTTATCCGTATTGGCAGGGGAGACTCAAGAAACTGGAGAGGAGCCCACCTCCTCAGACGAAAACCTACCGTCTGTGGAGTTTTCTGATCTTGAGGTTCACAGGGAAAACTTTGCCACAGAACAGTTGAAAGACCCCGCCCTAATAAAGGCACGGGAAAACGTAGTGAAAATAGATGGCGAGTTAGTGAACCCAGATAATACCTGCACTTACCCATACTTCAGCGTAGAGAAGGACCTACTGTATCGGGTGGCAAAAAGGGCAGAAGAAACCGTTGAGCAGCTTGTGGTGCCCAAACCTTACAGGAAGTTGGTGTTGGAGTTGGCCCATGGGCACATTCTTGGAGGTCATCTGGGGACAGAGAAAACCCGAGAGAGGGTATTACAGAGATTCTATTGGCCGGGGGTGATGAAGGACGTAGAAAATTATTGTTCCTCCTGCCCTGTGTGTCAGAGGTTGGCCCCGATGCCACATTTCCGTAGCCCGCTGGTCCCTCTACCCATCATTGAGGTCCCGTTTGAGAGGATCGCCATGGATTTGGTAGGTCCTATAATCAAGTCCGCTAGGGGGCACCAGTACATATTAGTTATAATGGACTATGCCACCCGTTATCCAGAAGCGATCCCTCTCCGAAATACCTCGGCCAAAACCATAGCCAAAGAGCTATCTCTTGTTTTTAGCCGGGTGGGTATTTGTAAAGAACTGCTTACGGACCAAGGTACACCCTTTATGTCCCGGGTTATGAAAGAGCTGTGTAAATTGTTCAAAGTGACGCAATTGCGTACGTCTGTGTATCACCCCCAAACCGATGGGCTGGTTGAAAGATTCAACAAAACCCTAAAACAAATGTTGAAGAAAGTGGTGGATAGAGATGGAAAGGATTGGGACTGTTTACTTCCTTATTTGATGTTTGCTATTAGGGAGGTGCCCCAATCCTCTACGGGATTCTCCCCCTTTGAGTTACTGTATGGGAGACACCCAAGAGGGCTGTTGGATATTGCCAAGGAAACTTGGGAAAGTGAGAGTTCTCCCCACAGGAGTGTGATTGAGCATGTCGCCCTGATGCAAGATCGAATTGCACAGGTAATGCCCATCGTGAAGGAACATTTGGCCCAAGCGCAGTTGGCACAGCAGAGAGTGTACAACCGTGGAGCCAAGACCCGTACCTTTTCCCCGGGGGATAGGATATTGGTACTTGTCCCTACGGTTGAAAGTAAATTCCTTGCCAAATGGCAAGGCCCCTACGAGATAATGGAAAAAGTGAGCGAAGTGAATTACAAGGTCAGACAACCAGGAAGGCGAAAGCCCGAACAGATCTATCACGTTAATCTGTTGAAAGCCTGGAGGGATAGAGAGTCCCTAGTCGCAGACACTTGGTCACCAGCTCAAACTGGTTGCGTGATTCCTGAGGTTGGAATAGCAGCCACCTTGTCACAACCCCAACAACAGGAGGTTAAGGAGTTTGTGCTTCGCAACAAGGAGGTATTCTCTGAGCTGCCGGGACAAACATCTGGGGTAGAGCATGACATCATTACCCCGCCCGGTGAAAGGGTGAAGTTAAAACCCTATCGGATCCCAGAGGCTCGACGGGAGGCAATACGGGAGGAAGTACAGAAAATGCTGAACTTAGGGGTGATAGAGGAGTCCCAAAGTGATTGGTCTAGTCCCATCGTGTTGGTGCCTAAACCGGATGGGAGCTGGCGATTTTGTAACGATTTTCGTCAGTTGAACAAAGTTACAAAATTTGACACCTACCCCATGCCACGTATAGATGAGTTGATCGACCGGCTGGGAACAGCCCGATACATGACGACTCTTGACCTCACAAAAGGGTATTGGCAAATCCCCCTGGCCAAGTCGGCCAAAGAGAAAACCGCATTTGTAACCCCAGACGGGGCGTTCCAATATAAAAGAATGCCGTTCGGGTTACAGAATGCGCCGGCCACATTCCAGCGGAAAATGGACCAGATGCTGAGGCCCCATCGGAAGTATGCTGCGGCTTACCTGGATGACGTAATTGTCCATAGCACAGATTGGGCCTCACATCTGCCAAAAGTGCAAGCAGTCCTGGACTCTGTTCGGGAAGCGGGGTTTACGGCTAACCCCAAGAAGTGTACCATTGGGCAGGAGGAGGCCAAATATCTTGGGTACACCATTGGGAGGGGAGTAATAAAACCCCAACTCAACAAAGTCGAGGCCATCCAGAGTTGGCCACGTCCCAACAGCAAGAAGCAGGTACGAGCCTTTCTGGGAATCGCTGGGTATTATCGGCGATTCATTCCCCACTTTGCTTCTAAGGCTGTGCCCCTAACCAACCTGACGAAGGGGAAAGGGTCGGTCATGATTAAATGGACCCCCGAGGCTGAGGCAGCATTCCAATTCTTGAAACAAGCCTTATGTAGCCAGCCAGTGTTGTACTCACCCGTCTTCTCTAAAGACTTTGTCGTACAAAGTGATGCGTCAGATGTGGGGTTAGGAGCAGTATTGTCCCAGGTCTGGAACGGGGAAGAGCACCCAGTCATTTACCTCAGCAGGAAGTTGAAGTCCCATGAGGTAAATTACGCCACCGTTGAAAAGGAGTGTTTAGCGGTGAAGTGGGCTCTAGATTCCCTTCGGTACTACCTGCTAGGTAGGCACTTTGACATGGTTACGGATCACGCTCCGTTAAAGTGGATGGCTCAAAACAAGGAAACAAATAGAAGAGTGAATAGGTGGTTCCTGGCCCTCCAGGAATTCAACTTCACAGTAAAGCATCGCCCTGGCGTTCAAATGGGGAATGTGGATGCTTTGTCTCAAGTACATGAATGCCTGATTGCTGGTGTTCCAACCCCGAGGTTAAAACAAGAGGGGGGGGTATGTGACAGCAGGAAGGTAAAGTCACCTGGTTGCATCCAGGGGGGTAGATATATTTCGCCCAGATTCAGGCTTTACGCCGACTTATACAACTAGGTGGAGAGTTGTATAAGGCTAGTGGGCTCATGGATGACTCATACCTCTAGGGAGAGGGCTGGGCGTCGTACAGACAGGGAGTTGATGAGGCCAGCTGAAGCTTGTCAGCTCATTTAGGCCTCTATAAGAACTCCCAGCTTCATTAGATGTTAGCTCATGCCTGGAACCAGACCTGTGTGGACTGTCTAGGGAGAGTGAACCCCTGTGCGGTGAGACAAAGCCTGTGTGGCTATTTGCTTGGACATTTAAAACCAGGGACTTAGGGACTAGGACAGCACTAGGCTGATCCCAGTTGTTAGTTAGGAAACCTGTATGTTTAGTCAGAGGTCAACTTGACCAGGATTTATTTTGGTTATGTTTCTTTTGCTTTGCTGTGTTTTGTCACTGTAAATAGAAAATAAACCGCACCTTTTTTGATTTTGAAAACCACAACCTCCGTTTGCTGGGCCTGTTTTGTGTGGGGAGCCCATCCCGGGGGTCACACACACCCGCTGCCGAGCTAACCCCCTCACAATATATATATATATATATATATATATACATATATATAATTTACATGCAGCATATAACCAGATTATAATAAAATTTTTGTTCTGTGTGGTCTCTCTTGCTACAATAGTCATAAAATATATATTTGTATGTAGTCGTCTCTTTTTTATTTCTGATCTTGTGTACACTATACTGTATGTTTTTTATTGTCTGAAGGGTATTTCTGTGTCCTACACCATTTACCTTCAATTTACTTCTTTGTTCACCTGCACCATATTATAGTGGAAGCACTGGGGCAGAATGCAAGATAAAATAGGCCAGCCGCAATTGCATTAACTCAGGACAATGCCTTGGAAAAACTGAGCATTGTGCTGAATGTAAAAGAATTCTATCAAAGCCGCGCTTTAAGAAAAAATGTACAGAGGACCAGATACAGTGCATCTTCTGTATCTCTTCAACCATGTAGTCCCCGAGGATACTTTCTAATGGAGAAAGCACAGCATCCTTAAATATAACCTTCATTTGTCAAAATCATGGAGGCTAAGGGACAAAGATGAAGACTGCATTATGGCCTATTTCCTTGGAATAGTATTACATTTATTATTTCCTTTAAGGAAAAATAAATGAGTGATACATCGTAAAAGAGCTTATTAATTAACATTGGTAAAATAACTGCCTTTCTTTTTCTGTGCTGCTAATGATTTCTCCAGTTTGTGAAAGTCTGAAAAGGAAGCTGTCAGGTTGAAAAGTGAAAAGAACAAAAGGTACCGTAATTAGTTGACAAAATGGGGTACAAAAGAGCAACAAAAAAAGGTTCCACCTTTTCCTGCATTGCAAAAAATTGGATTACGCCTGGTTTATAATGACGTAAATTATTTATGAGGAAATACACAAAAGTCTTTTAAATATTGGTCAAGCTATCTACAAAATAGATAATATTGGTTTACATTTACCGTATATACTCGTGTATAAGCCGACCCGAATATAAGCCGAGGCACCTAATTTTACCACAAAAAACTGGGAAAACTTATTGACTCGAGTATAAGCCTAGGTCGTCCATCTGCATGCCTCACTGTGCCTCACTTTGTCCATGTGCATGTCTCACTGTGTCCATGCCTCACTGTGCCCATGCCTCACTGTGTCCATGCCTCACTGTGTCCATGCCTCACTGTGTCCATGCCTCACTGTGCCCATGCCTCACTGTGTCCATGCCTCACTGTGTCCATGCCTCACTGTGTCCATGCCTCACTGTGCCCATGCCTCACTGTGTCCATGCCTCACTGTGTCCATGCCTCACTGTTTCCATGACTAGACTGACGTTTAACATGGGAGTCTATGGAAGGGGTGCCCGGTTTGAAAAATCGGTGCTCCCCGGGCGTAAGTTCTCCAGACAAAAAACTTTGTACGCTTATAGAGGAGAAATGGGGCTACATGTGTGCCAAGTTTCGGGTCCAGGGGACCTACGACCGGCCGGTACTGGGTCCCCAATATCACCAGAGAAATTACCGTTTAACATGGGAGTCTATGGAAGGGGTGCCCGGGTTTGAAAAATCGGTGCTCCCCGGCCGTAGGTCCTCTGGACAACAAATGTGTACACTTGTAGAGGAAGAGGGGGGCTAAATGTGTGCCAGGATTGGGATCCAGGGGACCTACAGCTGGCCGGTACCGGGTCCCCAAAGTCCGGGAGATCAGGCACAAAAAGGTGACTCGAGTATAAGCCGAGGGGGGCATTTTCAGCACAAAACAATGTGCTGAAAAACTCGGCTTATACTCAAGTATATATGGTATCTTGCACATACCAATACTTTTCAGCAGAGGCAATAGCTGACTTACTTGTGGCCATGTCCTGCAGCTTCCTCTTGGTCAGTAATTCAGTAAGCAATTCTTAGTGATAGGCTAATAGGAAGGAGGATAGAAAAGCAATAAGTAAAGCTCAATTTCTGGACCTTAGATCATCGGGATTTGAAGTTTCAGGAACACTTGAGAAGTTTCAATGGATGTGCCTGAGCCACTAGTGGTCTTTTTTTCTATGTTTCTAGTTGTGACAAGAATACTTTAAAAGTAAAAAATATGATTCTTCATCCGGTTTTGACTACAAAATATGAGGTCTTTATCTGGGGACAAAGGGAAAGAGATGAATCCTACGTTCCAGGCTATCAGAATGACAGATGGAACCTCAAATCCCGTAATTTTTGTCTCATAAACATTTCCAGCTGCCTGCTAGGCTAGATCTTAATTTTTCATACATTTTGCCTACCTCTACTAAAAGCTATATATAAAATTGTTATCAGAATTTGCTTAACAGTACTGTTCCATCCCCTTCTTTGGATATTTAACAGCAGGGCATATCTAAAATAGCTGAATATGTCCTGATTATCTGCCTTTCTATAGACAGAGTATGTAGGAAATTCAAAAGAGATTTACTTGTATTGTTGTTGTAGAATGGTGTTCCTTTTTTTTTTAATGGTCTCCATAATTTATTAGAGATATTATCTTTGTGAAAAGAAAATGCGAGGTTACTATAATTGATCCCATTGTAGTGCTGTCATATTTAAATATTTCTGCATTACATGTGGAGTAATGAAGAATACATGTGTAGGAAGCCTGTACTGGCAGTTTTTATGGTGGGCAGACATCGGATGGACCATGAATACAGGCTTATGTATTTTTGTTCTGTTTCTTAAAGGTAGTCAAAAATGTGTCTGTGGTTCCTCTTCAGCTGATCTTTATCTATTACTGACTTACCATGCCTTGTCTGTCTCTGTTTGGAGTTGGCCATCTTGGTACCTGCAGGGCTTTGCATACTCGTGTCAGAGCATCCAGCAAGATTGAGCCGTTCATTAGTGACATCACCATTCCAAATTTTAGAAGACTAGTAGCCATATGCAACAGTGTCACACAGCAGGTATGAGGCTTTAGGCACAGGAGTGCCTTTGCACACTCACATAACAATAAGTGCACTGCTATATTTCAGGAGGAATTCCAGACAAAGGGTACATTTTCAGGGTAGCCACAATGACCATTTTTAAATAACATACCGTGTTTCCCCGAAAAAAAGCTTAAGTCTTATATTAATTTTGTCAACAAAAGACACAGTAGGGCTTATCAATGCCCATCAGTGCTGCATATCAGTGCCACCCATCAGTGCCCATTGTCAGTGCCCATCAGTGCCACCTCATTGGTGCCACCTCATCAGTGCCCGTCAGTGCCACCTTATCAGTGCCCATCAGTGAAGGAGAAAACTTACTTATTTACTACATTTTATAACGGAAACAAAAGAAACTTTAAAAAAAAAAAAATCTGTCTTTTTTTATTTGTTTAGCGAAAAATAAAAACCCCAGAGGTGATCAAATACCACCAAAAGAAAGCTCTATTTGTGGGAACAAAATGATAAAAATTGAGTTTGGGTACAGTGTAGCATGACCGCGCAATTGTCATTTAAACAGCGTTAGCGCTGAAAGCTGAAAATTGGCTTGGGCAGGAAGGGGGGTAAGTGCCTGGTATTGAAGTGGTTAATATGAACCCCATGCTGACAGCGAAGGGCAGTGGAAGGGCAAACAAAGAGCACCAGATGTGCTCCTTATCATAAAGAAAATCTATGGCTTTTTGTAACAAAAAGGCAGGCTTGATCAACGTGCTGGTTTTTTGGAAATTTGTGAAAATTTTTAGGCATTTTGTCAAGGCACCTCTGTAATGCCCAAAAGTCAGCCCAGGACACACCGCAGTTTGCATTTTTTGATTGGCACTAAAGAATGCAAGCACATGGCAATGGGCAGCAAAAAGCAGATTGTGAGATCCGCTTCCCACTATGAACAGCTTTCTATCTCTTTCGATGCTACTTCATGCTAAGTAAGAAGCATTGAACAGGGCTCTTACATCAAAGTTACATAGTTGGTGAGGTTGAAAAAAGACACAAGTCCATCCAGTTCAACCTGTGTGTGTGTGCGTTTATGCCAATAGTACATTGTTTATACCTGTATGTTGTGGTTGTTAAGGTGCCCGTCTAATATTTTTTTTTAATTATCGTGGACATAGTGATGACATTACAAAATGTAGATAGTACCCTTGAAATTCCATTATGTGAGGTCACAAAGTAAATTTGCTGCCTTTTAATATAATTTCCAAGATTTCAGTAACAGCAAGTGCTTTATTTTAAATATCACCTTATACCTTGATGTGTCCGCTGCACACCTCTTGCACAGAGCCATTTCACCCAATGGGTAAACTGAACAGTCTGCATCTCTGCAGCCAGTTACTGCAGCTGTAAAAAGTACTAGAGGAGTAGTCAGCTGGTTAATCATCCCTTAATTAGACCTCAACAATGAAACCATGTTCTTATACTGTATTCCCTGGGCACTGACATCCAGTTTGTAAACAGGGCTTAATCATATACGCAGCCAATGGAATATTACATGTGAACGACTGTAAGTCACTTGTATGGAAGAGGTGACACCATATAGAGTTTAGCTGTGTAATGAGATATGGTCTAGCTGTAGGTTTTCATCTCTGTGTAAGGCTATCCATGCGCAAACACCCGGATTTCTGTGACATTAACTAATTAGCAGACATTAGTCATCTTACCGCATGAAACCCATGGAATCATACCCTGTAAAGCTAGTTATATGACATTGCTGGTCATTGTCAAGCAGAAATGATAGATTGTTTATTAGCTGGTAAGATGTCAAGGACTTTGTAAAGCATCACTTGACCTTAGTAGACTATGTACTGTTATCAATCTTATTAAACAGGACTGACATTCTGCTTGCCACTATGGTCTGTGTCGTGAGACCTGACTTACCTGCAACAGAGAATTAAGTAATTGCTTTGAAGACCAAATTATTGTAAAATTTAGGAGAGAGTTTGGGTGTCCAGAAGGTAAAGAGCCAGGGAAAATAGAAGGTATAAGCTTTCCAGTCATTTCCAAAGGAAGGAAATCCTTTCTTAGGTCTCGTTCAGATGAGTGCTGGAGCCTGTAGTCCGTGAATGAGCTCTTTGTTTATGTGGCTTGAGCCACCAGGTGCTATATTCAGGCAACCCATTCATGTCTATGGGGACACAGTGACTTCACGGATTCAGCGATCGTGGTCATTCACCCACACCCACACGATTGTGAAATTGGGCTGAGCAGCTGTTTTCTTGCCACTGCTGTGATCCCATAGACATGAATGGGCTGCCTGCTTGCAGCACCTGGATGTTCAACCTGCATAAACACATGGCTCATTCACAGACTACGGACCTCAGCGCCCGTTTAAATGAGGAAGATTCTCCCTCTATTTCTGCTCTGTTGACAGTCAGACTTTTTGATTTTACCTCAATTTGGCCACCAAGACTAGTAGAAATGGTGACTCAGAATCTGACATGGGTTCTATCCTCTCATCCCTCTACCCAAAACTAAAAATTTACTTTAGATACACCTTAAAATATCTACTTTGTTTTACTAGACATACACAGCCACAAGGCAACTCGAACAAGCTTTTCAGGGAGATGAGGGGCTTCAAGTGTTTAGTCATTAGAGAATAATGGAAGACCAACAAGAATTTTCTATTCCAATAAATCTGTTCAGACAGCTTTCAGATGTGATTTTTCTTATCTGTTAATGCGAAAATAACAAATTGCCCATGTACTTTTTGGACAGTTTACCATGTCACAACCTCTGCTTTAGACAATGGATATTTTACCCCTGTAAGCTATTATCCATTTTATGACTGCCCAACACATACAGTATATGCAGCAGCAAAAGGGTAGGCCCTAACGCCCCCGCACACTGCACATGTGCACCGCTGGGTGTCCGATGTTTATCTGCAGAGAATGAGCTCACTGCATTCTCCAAATTCAAAGACCGAGTTGTGGAAGACAACTTTTGGTCCAGGCTAAAAATTGGTAACTGCCGAGAACGGCTTCTAATCATGTGACCACTGTGGCATTGGTCACATGATCAGCAATCCTTCTCGCACCCTGGGGGTTCCAAACTATTTAAAGGTTGGGCAGGAAGGGGTTATGGAAATCAGTGTGAAAATAGTCTCCTACGCTAACATTATCATACATAAATTTGTGATTGGCTGTAAACACTTAATACTCTCGGGGGCCTGGGGTATTACAAGGTAAAAGTAGGGAGTATTTTTCCTGCTCAGGAACCACAGACTCTGTGTACAGCTGTCCACAGAAATCAATGGCTGCCACAGGTATACACTAGTATTTGTGTAAACACACTCATGTGTACAGAGGTACGACCCTGAATGCAGAGGCAGCCGTTGATTTCCATGGGTGGCTCTATGCAGTATCTCCGGCTCCGGGGCAGAGAACATAAACCCAAATTTTACATTTGCATGATGCCTAATTGAAATATTTTAGCAGATTTGTGTTTCTATTTCTTGTTTAAATTAAGCATCTGTTTATTGAACAAAAGCTCTGCATTCCTATTTTTTTCTCGTTCGCTGTAAGGAAATAAAGCTACTGATGTCTTAATATCTGGGGCAATAAGATTCGTTTTTGTGCCCTGGTTTAAAGACAGTTATCTTACCCGTGACGTGTAGTTATTAGTAAGTAGGCCACAACAAGTTATGGCTTATAAATAGCTCTGTCCTCAGTCTGCTGTGACTGGTTTCATGTAAATTGTATTCCCAAAGGATGTTTGTTGTTTTCTCATGACAGGCCTTATGCTTTAAGTGGCAAGATATTATAAACTACCTTTCATTTATCTCTTGAATGTGTTGGGAAGACCTACAGTGAACACAGTATATTCGGGATGAGAAAAATCAGTCTGTCAATAAATGTCCGTAGTACCCAGAGGAAAAATGTCTGCATTAGCCCTTCTAAAATGTAGTAAGTTTGATTGTACTGCTTATTTGGTTTCAGGGAACTGCCATGATGTAAGCATTGCTATAAATATTTCCAGGCGCATATTAGTAGCATAGAATTTATAGGAAAAGCATGTTTATAGTCTAGGTGGTGATGAGGCACTTTTTATAAGAGCATTTTATCAGTTTACGGCAATGGTTATTATGCATGCTTTTCCCAGAAATAGCCCGTTAAACAAAAACTTTACATTAACCTGGCATAGCTTTCTACTTAGACACAGGCTTTCCGCCTGATCTAGAATTAAGATATTGCACAACAATAAAACTCCATTTATTCTTAGTTATATACCAAAATTAGAACATTGCCAATCAGATTCTGAGTATGGCAAGAAGATGCCTGTCTTGCTATGTTTTTAAAAAAGCATGGCCTATTAAAGTGTATGTAAGCCTTAGGCCTCATGCACACTGGGCAGAAAAAAACACCACTTTACAGGTGTTTGGGGTTTATTTTTTCAGCCTGTAAACGCACCTGTATGTTAGTCTGTGTCCATGTACACATAGGCATCTACAGGCATTTTAGAGTGTTTCAAAAGAGGAGAGAGAAGCACCAAGCCAATCCTTTAAACAGCTTAAGAATTTATTAAGTATATAAGTATAAAAGAAACTTAAGTGTTGTTTTATACTTATATACTGAATAAATTCCTAAGCTGTTTAAAGCATTGGCTTGGCGCTTCTCTCTCCTCCTTGTGCTTTCCTTTTGTTCACAGTGATCGGGTTCCCCAGCCCGCACCTGAAGCAGCCTCGCTCCCTTTACAGCCTCCATTAAGAGAATTTTTTTAGAGACTAAATTTTAGGGGTTCATCCCACAGAACTTTAAATCCACTCACATGGGCGTCCGCAGATTTTTTTTTTAGGGGGGGAGCATCATTTTAAGGTCACCCATGCTCCGCCCATTTTCAACAATGTCATCACGGTCAGAGACTGCAGACATAATACAGGAGATGGTCAGAGACTGCAGACAAAGTACATATGGTTGCACCTTCATGTATCAGCATGCAGATGCATGCCTTTTCATTTAAATTTTAAACTTTAATCTTTTTCATAAGATGGTTTAGCGCTGAACATTATACCAATATTGTGTATGTGTTTCCTCCTAATTTTAGAGTGTTTACAGGCATAAAAAAACAAAAACAAAACATCACCAGTGTGTTTCGGAGAGGGGTGCTTTGGCAGAAAAAAACACGTAAACACGCATAAGTGCTCATTACCGCTAGGCTCATTTAGGCACATTCGTCCGTTTGCACATTAATGCATTTTAATGGCCAGAATAAATTCATATTCTGGCCAATAGAATACATTAACGCCAAATGCGCAAACATTCATTGTGCATGAGGCCTTAGAGAAGAGAGTCCAACTTGTTCGTAAGTCAACAAAAATCAGTGCTTGTAGACAAAGGTGTGTTCTGGCAGGGGGAGTCCCCCTGTCAGAACACAATAGCAGAGCTGGGTAGATCGCTGCACCAACATTGCTTGTGTTGGTCTGGCGAACTGTCGTTTTTTTTTCGTTCAGCCACTGGGTTGAATGAAAAAAAAATGAAAAAAAAAACTTTGCAAACACGTTCTCATCTTTGAAATTTCGTAACTGGAAGGTTCGTATGTCATAGTTACATTGGTCCAGCTTGGACCATTGTAACCATTCATATTCTATACCTGGCCGATGCCCCTCGAAGCTGAAATCAAGTAGACACTATTACAGGGATCTCCACTTGCTTTGGGCCCTGCTGATGCATTCTGACCACAGAAGGTCAGTCGGTTAGCATGAGCACCAATCAGAGAATGCTTTGCATTTTCTGAATGATGAATGCAAAAATTCTCTGATTGGACAAGGTGGAGAGGCAGGACAGTGACATCATGCTCTCTACTTTGTCCAATCAGTATGTTTAGAATGTACCAGGTCGGCCGCTGAGCACTGGATCTGGAAGCAAGTGGAGGTCACTGAAGTAGCGATGTCTACTTCAGTGACTGCCAGCTTCCAGGGACATTGGTCAGGTATAGTATATACATACTTACATTGATCCAAGCTGAACTCATGTAATTATGTAAAATATACCATACCTTGAATTCATCTTTAACAATGAGCTTCTCAGTCTATTAAATGTACATTTGAAAGTGTTTTGTAATACCTGTTGATCCTGCCAGAGCTAATAACTTCTTGTGCTTTCTTCCTCTCCTGCATGTTCATTAGGTAATTTTTTTACAATTTCCACCACTTTAGACTTAAATTAATTTTTTTACATTTATTTCTATGGAAGAACCAGATATATGAGATGAAAACATGCAATGCAAACTATTATAATAGACCTGTGTCCTGATGAAGCGGCTGTATGTTCATGAAACGTCACAAGCTTTTATGCGACTAATTAACCATATGGGGTAAAATGAACCATATGAACCATATGGGGTAAAATAATTGTGATATAAAAAAAATAGACACAACCTGCTACAAATAGGACATATAATATATTAAGGACGTGTTAAATTGTATTAATTTATTGGATTACAAGATAAAACTGGTTGAAAGTAGTAGGATATTCTTGTAATGTTTTCTCTTTTCTGTCTTTGGAAAGGTAGAGCTGCTGTATTGTTTTCATTAGGTTTTATATTATCACTATGGATATAGAATTTAAGCTGCTATATACTAAGAATTTCAATATGGAGGACTGTGCACTGTTTAATGCTGCTTTCACAGAGCTGGATTAATCATAAAAGCTTATGGATTATATATACTTTGTGACTTTGAACTGAAAGAGTAAACATTGAAAGATTATGCCACACATTTAATTTGATTTATTGACTGCAACTGACTGGTAACAATGGTATTTCTTACTTGCCACTGGTTTTCCTTGAAGAAACACAGGGGTTGATTTACTAAAGGCAAATCGACTGTTCACTTTGCAGGGGAAGTTGTATTGTGAACGTGAATTTGCCCCAAAGCTTAGTGAATGAGGTGAAGCTCTGCTGACTTTTATTATCTAATTATGCGCAAGCAAAAATGCTGTTTTTTATTTTCCTTGCACACGGTTGGGTAATTTTGCACAGTGAATTTTCACCACATTCGCAAAGTGAAACTTTTTTTGCAAAGTGAACAACCTATTTGCCTTTAGTAAATTAACTGCATAATTTCTTCGAATGTAAATTTAATAGCGATTTTTCAAGTTTGTGCTTGACAATGTTTGTAATATAATGCTGATAAACACTAATGCCGTGTACACATGATCGGAATTTCCAACAACAAATGTTCGATGGGAGCTTGTTGTCGGATATTCCGACTGTGTGTAGGCTCCATCGGACATTTGCTGTTGGAATTTCTGACAACAAATGATTGAGAGCTGGTTCTCAATTTTTCCGACAACAAAAGTTGTGGTCTTAAATTCCAATCGTGTGTATCCAATTCCGACGTACAAAAATCCTACGCATTCTCGGAATTAATTTGACGCATGCTCGGAATCATTGAACTTCATTTTTCTCGGCTCATTGTAGTGCTGTACGTCACCGCGTTCTTGGCGATCGGAATTTCCGACAACATTTGTGTGACCGTGTGTATGCAAGACAAGTTTGAGCGAACATCCGTCAGAAAAAAATCCACGGTTTTGTTGTCGGAATGTCCGATCATGTGTACGCGGCATTAGTCAGTGAACACTGAAAGCCAATGCTGGGGCATCCTCAATCTATGAATAATGTAGGCCTTTATTAATGAACTTCACTAAAGAAGTACTGCAGCTCCAAACAGGATCCAGCCTACTGTGGCAAAAACGTAATGGGTCCTTCTATCCTACAATGCTACTGCTAAGGCCTGTGTACAGCCAGTGTAGCATGTTAATAATTCCAGTTCCAGTATCTGTAGGAGAGACAGAATCCTCTGCAGGTATGGAGATGCTGGTGGATTTGGATTGAAATGGTTTATGAGGAGTACTAATACCCTTTACAGACCCACCTCCCCACCAAGCTTTTTGGCCCCATAGGTGGAACAATCGATTTAGGCACATATAGTGTACAACACAGGAATGGGGATTCAGGTTCGGTGTTGAAATAGATTACAGGTCAGGGCAATGCATCATCGTATGGTAATCTGAATTTTTTTTCCGAGCCAAAGTTTTCCTATTAAAAACATTCAGTGTTCGACTCTTGCCACTTAAAACCTGTGGACTGAACACTAATGCCGCGTACACACGGTCAGAATTTCCGATGAACAAAATCCAATGGGAGCTTTTCATCGGATATTCCGACCGTGTGTATGCTCCATCGGACTTTTCCCGTCGGAATTTCCGATGGACTTAGACAGAGAGCAAGTTCTCTATTTTTCCGTCGGAAATTCCGACGGAGTTTTGCCCGTGGCAAAGTCCGGCCGTGTGTACGCAGCATAACTGGAAGCTGGAGGTCCCACTGAACTGAGAGCTGTCATAACTGACTTATTGGATGTCAATGTCAGTGTGTCAATGTCCAGGAGCATGCATGCATGCAGGATGCTTAAACTCTGTGGTGAGACCCATTTACTATATTTAAGATTTAATATCTGTCAGATATGGTTTGGGAAATGGTTGTTATTGTGTTAAAGCTTTCACTCATGGTCAAAGAACTCTCATTTAAGCCAAACCATATCTGAGAGATATTAAATCTTAAATATAGTAAATGGGTAACAGGGTCATCATTCAACCAGTTGAGACCCTCACCACCACCCTGCCGAAAAGTAAGCCTACAGAGAAAAAAGAGGGGGAGTGAGAGAGAACAAAGGACAAAGAACAACAGTGTCCTTCTGAGGGTTGCTGCAGTGCAATGATGGGGGCCATCTTAGTCTTCTCTATCCCCCTGACATTCTTTATTCAGGACAGTGACTCTCTGGGTAGTGAAACAAAGACAAATTTTACAGTTCTATATCATGCAGGTTTTAAAAATAGGTCACCAGTGGCAGTTCTCATGTTTCTATACTCACAAACTTCCTTTAACTCTTACGTTGCCGTAAGGATTATGGTGGCAATAGCACTGAAATGTAAACAGACTCCCAGTGGCTGTTGCTTACCTTTTTTCTCTGCAGGCTTTCTGAAGTGAACTGAACCATAGCTCCCAACTGTCCCTGATTTGGAGCAATGTCCCTCTGTCCCTCTTTCCTCCTCATTTGTCCCTCATTTTGGTCTGATCTATATAATTGTATATAAATTGCACTATTTATCTTTCAAAAAGTGTTTCCCAGTGCTAAATTGTTCATCTAATTTCTAAATTGCTGCATTTGAAAATTTCAAAAGCCAAGAAAAGAACCAGTAGAGTTAAAAAAAAAGCCCTTGTGGGCTTAACTAATCTTTTATTTTTGGTTAATTCTCCTTTAAGGGGGTGTGTCAGGGGGCGTATCATATGCCTACATACTTTTGCTAGTAGGTGTCCCTCATTCCCATCTCAAAAAGTTGGAAGGTATGACTGAACCGCTGTAAAGCTACCCAATCACTTTTACAGCCCGTGGAAGGTGCAGCAAACTTTTAAATAGGGCTTCACATGTTTGGTATCCATTTACTTGATGAAACCTCGTCTTTTATATTTCATCACTAAAAAAAATGGGTATTATGCTGTATTTGTGTGCACAAAAATGAATCTGACAGTTTTTCTTACTGAAAATATATATGGGTTTGATAACCAATTAAGTTAAAGTGGTTGTAAACCCACTTTTTCAACTTGCACCTACAGGTAAGCCTAGATTAAGGCTTACCTGTAGGTGCAAGAAATATCTCCTAAACCTACACGGTTTAGGAGATATTTAGTAAAAATGACATTGCTCCGTGTCTACGGCGCATGCGCGCCGTAGAGAACGGCGCATTCATGGGGTTAATCCCATTCACAAAATTGGCTACTTCCCAGCAATAGCTGGGCGTAGCCGATTGTGACGGCTCTTGCGCGCATGCACAGAGTGACGTCACCGCCGCTCCGGCCAATCACAGCGCCGGAGCGGCGCTGTGATTGGCTGCAGCGGCGATACCCGGAAGTAACCTTCCGGCTATCGCCGCAGCGATGGATGCGGCTAGATGGAGGGACGCGGACGGCTTCGGGGGCCCCGATCTAAGGTAAGTGGTACACAATGAGCTAATATGCTAGTCATACTAGCTCATTATGCCTTTCTCTTACAGGTGGGGGAAAAAAAAAAAAACTAAATGTGGGTTTACAACCACTTTAATATTATGATATTTGCTGCATTGTGGGTCACTGGCCTGTAACAATAATGCACCCAATGAAATGCTGGGACACTTTACTTTACTTCCATGTCAGTAACTAACTAACAAATTATGTAAGGATAAGGATGACACACAAACAGCAATGGTCATTCCTATATTGCTATCCTGGTGGGCTCTTTGTGAGATAAAGGACAATATGTACACTACAGTAACCCACAGCAACTAATTAGCAAGCATTCTTACTTTTATTGGTACTTTTTAGTAACAAGATCAATGACTGTTATTTCTCAGGAGACACATACAGTATCTCACAAAAGTGAGTACACCCCTCACATTTTTGTAAATATTTTATTATATCTTTTCATGTGACAACACTGAAGAAATTACACTTTGCTACAATGTAAAGTAGTGAGTGTACAGCTTGTAAAACAATGAAAATTTGCTGTCCCCTCAAAATAACTCAACACACAGTCATTAATGTCGAAACCACTGGAAACAAAAGTGAGTAAACCCCTAAGTGAAAATGTTCAAATTGGGCCCAAAGTGTCAATATTTACACTTTTTCTACAATGTAAATTAGTGAGTGTACAGCTTGTATAACAGTGTAAATATTGACACTTTGAGCCCAGTCTAACATTTTCACTTAGGGGTGTACTCACTTTTGTTTCCAGTGGTTTAGACATTAATGGCTGTGTTGAGTTATTTTGAGGGGACAGCAAATTTACACTGTTTTACAAGCTGCACACTCACTACTTTACATTGTAGCAAAGTGTAATTTCTTCAGTGTTGTCACATGAAAAGATATAATAAAATATTTACAAAAATGTGAGGGGTGTACTTACTTTTGTGAGATACTGTATATGCTTACATTGTGCTTGGATTAGACTGGAGTGGTACATTGAAAGTTATCCAGACTTCTAAAAATTCATATCTCTAAACTAACAGAGTTATTGCAAGTCATTACCCTTTGTACAGTCTTAATAAACAAGCCCCCTGGGGTCCACCAGTGGGAGATGTTACCGCTGCTGTTGTTTCCAGAGAATTTCAGTCTTTAGTTGACCAAATTTGGATGTTTACCCGAAATAACCAACTACATGTAGAATAGTTATGATTTCCTTCTATTACAAACTACTGTAAATTCCAGACTCCAGGATCCGATTTGTGTGTGCTGTTTGCTCTGTTCATACAAGCTAACCCTTGTGTCTTTGTATTTGAGTGTGTTAATTACTAAAGTATTTGTGCTAAACAGTAATTCATCATTACAATAAATATAGTACTATTAATTAGTATTTGATTTTCTACTCATACACCAAATGACGATAGTCGGAAGGAACTTGTATTCTATGACACAGGTAACTGAAACATTATAGCTTGGTCTTTTTAAGGTGGCAGTAAAGTTAAAAAAAGAAAAAGTCTTGCCTGCCAGCAAGGTAATATCATAATGTGCTAGTGCTAGTATGCATTGCACCACACTGTCACCGCTGAGAGAACTTCCATCTTTACCCAATCTTCCTTCCGGGTTCATAGGCTCCGGCCGTTGGAATGGCTAGGCTGTGATGAAGTCACCTTCGTACATGTTTGCGGGAGTCAAGGCCGCGGCACAGGGCTGTGAAGGAACGGCATTAGTATACTGTTCCTTCAGAGCGCATTGGCCGGTGAAGTCACTGGCTGCCAAACATGCAAATATCTCCTTAATATTACACGTTTAGGAGATATTAATTTTACCTGCCGGTACAGCTTACCTGTAGGTAAAAGTCTCAAAGCAGAGTTTGCTACCACTTTAAACTGGATCATCCACGTCTATGTGCTGTTAACAACAACATCAACTTACTTACCCTATATCAAAAAAATTGTAAGAAGATTAAAAATGTTCTTTTTCCGCTGAACAAGTTGACAGAATTTTGTTTTTCTTTCACAAGTCTTCTGTTTGTAATAAATATCAGGAAATGGGATAAAGTTCTTAGGTGGTACCACCGCGTCCCTGAATAGCTTCAGCCTTCATTCCATATTCCTCTTACATGACAACACCCTCCACTGCTCACTAAACAAATAGATTCTCCCACATTTTACAAATGCTACTGGAGCATGTATATCATTACTATGGTGCCATTCTGACACGCCAATTTTGCCACTATGGTTTTCTAAAATGTCTGAAATCAAGCAAACGTAGGCTCTTACAGCTTACCTCAAGGGCAAATCTGAAGTCTCTCAGGAACAATGGATATTCATTGTGTGAACATGTCTGGCACCACATACCATTTATTCTGAAAACATCCTCAACAGCTTCTCTTCTTATTGTGCGTGTGCTCTGAAGCCTCATTCCTATAGGTTAGCCGTGTTCAAAAAGACAGTTGGACTACAGTTCACCCATAAAAATGAATGGGGCAGCTGCATGCAAACACCCTAAGATGAGTTAGCAGGGATGTTTTCAGAAGAATGGCTGTGTAGCATCAGGCAGGGATGCACAGTGAAGATTACTGGAACAGTGAGGAAAATAAGTATTCAACATAACAGGCTACACTTCGTAAGGGGATTTATTAAAGGACAAGTTCATTGAAAGCCCAATTGAATTTTAACTAAGAATCAAAGTGTCACTGTTCTAAAATGTTCAAAAAAGTGTCTCCCGAAAAGAAGTTAGTATGTATTGAAGAGAAACTACCTCTTGCAGAATCTTCAGAAACAAATTCTTCAGTGATTGTTGGATACCTGGTCCCCTGCCCCTGGCTGCCGGCCCCTACAGGACACAGTAGAATAAAATAGTCGACCACCAGGTATGGGTAAAGAACGGAAGTACTGAATAGGCTGGTTGTGCTGTTTATTTATATTGTAATTTTAAGTCTTGATTGGAGTATGGTGATTACTCTTTTGAGCAGTTAAGCACCTTTTATCGGTCTCTACTAAATTTTGGAATAACAGCACTGTGTATGACCCTAGGTCTATGATTATTTTTTATTATAGTCAGAATTTTGCTTCTAATACTGATATCTCATGAAGGGTCAAAGTGTAGGTAATAATAGATATTCAACAGAAGTATTTTAATTCATCCATTTTCACGTATTTCAGTCATCAACATATTGTCTATCAGGTAGACTAAAGCCTCGTGCATACTACTATTTTTTTTTCCGTTCAACCCAGCGAGCTCAGGTTGGAACCGCTGTACTAACAATCCAATGTTAGTACAGTGCCCTCCCCTGCTGTTCTATTGTATTCTGACAGGGGGACACCCAACACCACCCCCCCCCCACCAGAACACTCCGGTTAGCGCTTTCAGCCATTGGTCTTGACCCTTCGACAGAAGCTGGCTTCTGTCGGACTGACTGCAATACACACGGGCTGAATGTCGGCAGGTTTCTATTGAACCAGCCGATTCCGCCCGACATTTGGCTCGTGTGTACTAGGCTTAAGAGATACTTGCAAGTCTGTTCTTAATAGAAAAGGGAATCAGAAAGGATAGAAAACCTTGTTTTCCTGAGTTAAATTGGCACAAGGACTGCCTGCAGGTAGCAAATCTACCTCTTTGTCTATTTTCATAAACAGGACCCTGAGTGGCAGAGCATACATTGTGAGATTGTCTATTTGTGGTAACAAGAAATACCATTATCTCATGGCTTTCGCTGGCCATTTTTGTGTTTTGATCAGTGTGAATATTTATATGTGCTTGCTATGTATTTTTTTATTAATTTCTAGAAAAAAAAGATTTGATGCATTTTTTTATTCTTATTCTGCCCCCCTTAACTAATGTGTCATCACATTAAATAATTAGAAGAACCTACATATAAAAACACTTGGCAACTTCCTGCATTTAAAGGCTCATTAATGTGCATTTCACCAAAAACAGATTTTGTTTTCCATGTAGACTCATTTCATATCACACAAAATGGATGAGTTCCAAGACTATAGTTATGGGTGGGAACTGAATTTCTGCTTTAAATAAATCTCATGAATGTCCTAATAGAATTTCAAGTCCGGTGTTTTAGGAGACTACTGTGCCAAAGCATTACAATTAGTGGCACCAGCAGCAGTGCATAGTTACAATTAACAATGCCTTAAACTAATTTTAATTGTATGGGGAGACGTAGCAAGAGTTCAGGAAATTAATTTGAGTGCTGAGTGGCTCAGAAAAGATTTAAATTGACGACAGGAACCAAAACATGTTCAGGCTGGAGCTGCTGATAAGCTGCGGAATGCTTTGCATATTTAATTCATGTAGTTTGTCAGGATTCACTTCCATTAAGCCAGTTTGTACCTGTGTTCAATACAAGGAAATCAAGAGCCACGTTCTCATCAGAAAAAGACAAAAATTATAACTATTAATCTTGCAGATGGGCTAATCTATCACCAAGAATGGCAGGCAGTTAGAGCTCTGATTGCTGACTCAGGTAATCCTTGGTGATGGGACATGCAAAGTGTAGTAATTACCCTTTTTGTTATCCTATAGTACAATTTAAATAACCTCTAATAGGCCACAAAGATGATTTTTAGTGACTATTATCGTTTGGACATTTTAAGGAATGTTAGTCTCATTATTTTTAAAAAATGGTAATCAGATTATAATTAAACTCTGATATTTTTTTTTTAATTATTATTAAAAGGGCCTCCAGTAGAAGTTAACCATAATGTGCATATAAGCATATTATGGCAGACTTACCTGACAAACGATGTCCTTCAGCACTGCACTGTCAGCTCTCCCACTTGTCAAGGGCACTTCCATCTTTTGCCAGTTGCCTCCATCTTTTATAGATGACTGTTCTATGTCCCGATGATGCCGTGTCTCAAGTTGTGCCCTGAGATTACAGCATCACAGTAACTCAAAAAAGGGTATTAGCTGAGGGGATTGCAGTTGGGAGTGGGTGGTTCCTGCATAATTATGATCGGGACCATTTAAAAGTCAGCATGATCTGGGCAGGACCACTCAGAAAGAGGGCCTAATCTGGGCAGAATGGCCTGGAAGGTGGGCATTGGGTGGGGGGTGACACTTTCCCAGGGACTGGGACCAAGATGTTGGTAAATATGCTCTTCAGATATTGAGATAAACCCAGTTAACCATCACAAATGCTAAATATATTGTTTTTTTATCATAATTAAAAATACAATTTACAATTACTATTGTTTTTCATTCTCTTTTTTTATTTTATTTTTTATTTCTGCTTTTATTTTTATTTATTTATTCAGTTATTTAGTGCCAGAATAGTCTTCTGTCCTATACAGAGCGCACAAAACCATCAACATCAATTGCTATCCCTGAAGCTCAGTCATGGGCACATGCATAATTGGAATAGTTCTGTATGGAAGCCATCTAAATGGATTCTGTAACTACCGGTATATTTTAATTTGTCTACATATACCCTGTGGTAAGAGGCATGGGGGCACCCTACATAGAAAGGGTTGCTTCTGTGGAAACCCACTAAAATTGTGAAACCTATTTTTTTAACCCACTGGTACATATTTGACCCGTGCAAAGAAACACAACGCAGATAGTCTTTCTTTCAAATTCAACTCAGTATTAAAGTGCCATAAAGCCAAAACGCCATTCATAATTTTTTTCAGTTTCAATATATTTATTGAATTTTCAGGGTAAACATGACAAACTCATGGTTTTCCCACGTAGGGGCGAAGCTAAATAGTCACATGTAATGTAAGAACAAGTACAAATAGGCAATGTATAATACTAAATCAATAAAGTACTAACCAAAATTATGGAGGACCAGTGGGAAAGTCAAAGCAAACATCACTATCATTGCCAAGCTGTCCTCTAAGGGCATTCATTCTTTTTTTTATTTATTTTTACCAGATTTCCTTGTAGTCTGCCCCTATTTCTATAATTTAGTATATCTTTGAATATAAATACCTTTCCTTGGAACCCATAGTTATGAGGAAATGACACGTCACACATGCCTGTATATGTGAACTTCAAACATGCCCGCATTTCTCTTATCTTAAAAAAACTGTGATTTGCCAGCAGAAAATTTGCTACGTGCTAAGTGAATGGATGATAATTTTCTGCTGTATATGGATTTTTTAGGCTGCGCACATTCAGAAGTTCATCTAAGCTTTGTTTTAATGATCCTGACATTGTCCCACTGAGTGACATTTTAATTTAACATATTTTGAAAGCACAATTTTGTACAGACGATGCCTTTTAACATCCATGGTTACAGGGCCTAAGCTTCATTGCCCTGGTCTCTTTTTCTTGGTTGTATGTGGCTGAATTTTCAATCACCTTAGCAGTTTGATGTATTATGTCCTCTAGAGCAGAGTCACAGCAATGAAGATAAAAATCTCCTTCAAAGACAATTACTTTCTGGTAATAATTCAGACACACAATAGTCCTTCTAGACTCAGACATGAGTAGTGTGCTACATTCATTGAAACCAGTATCTACTCTGGTTGTACTAATGCTGATTAGATCGTTGAGCCGTGCAGCACTTTATTATATACATACATATATATATATATATATATATATATATATTTATATATATATATATATATATATATATATATATATTTACTGTATGTGTGTATATATATATATATATATATATATATATATATATTTTTATATATATTGCAGTCACCTATGTACCTATGTATGTCTTTTGACTGTCTCTAAAAGCCTAGGCTTGATTTATTACAATACAGTGACTGTACCATTACACAAAGATACAAATGAATACTGTATATTAATTAAATGATTGTAAAATTCACACTATTTTTGCTCTATTTTTATCAGAATTTTAACAGCTAGAGCATCTTTTGGACAGATAGAGCAACACATTTACCACCAATCATTATGTTGGGGCTTGACGCAAGGTCCAAAGAAACATTTCCATTTTGAAGCGCTCATTGTTTATTTAGTATTGAAATGGCTAGTGCACTGGCAGTCTCATACTGAAATCGGAGCCATCTACTTTGATGAACGGTGTCAGTTCTAGCCTGAACATCTAATCTGATAAAATTGAATTTAAATGGTTTAGGTGTGAAGATGGTTGATTTTATTTATGCAAAACACGCCATATTCAAATCACCTGTCAACACCTTATTAAGAATTCCTGCTAGATCTCTTTGTGCTTAGAAAAGTGATGCATATTTCTTCACAACTCTATATATACTATATTGTCTGTATGCAACTCAGGGGTTTTTAAGATTGGTAATGGTTGGATCAGTTGCTAATGTATGACTATCAACTGTCTGTCCAGTTTTATTAATGTGCCCACTTCCGTTACAAATTATTCCCACGTTGTATAATACAAATAGTATGGCTGAAAAGTGTATAAAGTCAATTAACAGTAATAGCATAATTACCATCACATTAATCAATTCATGCGTCCAAGAAAGCCTGCTGCCAAGTACATACAATAACTGCAGCCATCTCATTATTAATATATTCATGCTGCAGCATCTCAAAACCAGCATTTGCTCAGCAGAGTCCATGCCACTCAGCCGGATGCCCCAGGAGCTCATTACACTTTGAACTATAGGTGGAAAAAAGAAGAAAAATTGGCCCAGACTGTATGAATTTGAAGAACTATACAAGTGAGTTGAACAAACAAGCTTATACATATTTTACACGCATTTTATCACAGTTTTATCTGCCTCTACCACTGGGCTTTGTTATTGGAAAATGCAGCCTGCACTGTAAGTAGAGTATTATAGAAGATAATAAAGATTTGATATACTGTACATATATAAGAGAAAATTGCACACTTTTGTTACCCTTCCAACAAAAAAATTTAATTGACCAAAAACCTTTGATAGTTTCCCTTTAAATGGTCTGAAATCAAAATTTACAAAAAAAAAAAAATTAGAACACTACAACACACTTTGTGAATAAGATAGTGTATTTAAAGAAAAGTTCAGATTAGACAAATTGTACTTTGTATGTATTACAAAAGTAGCTGAATAGGATTAAAAATCTTTTGACCCTATCATACTCTGTTCTTAAAGCCCAGCCCTAATGTCATGTACATACAGTCGGAATTTCCAATGGAATAAGTCTGACGGGATTTTTTCATCGGATATTCAGACCGTGTGTATGCCCCATCCGACTTTTGCCCTCGGAAATTCTGACGGACTTAGATAGAGAACATGTTCTCTTTTTTTCCGATGGAAAAAATTTCTATCGGAAATTCCATTCGTCTGTATGCTTTTCCGACGAACTAAAAACCACGCATGCTCGGAATCAATTTGACACATGCTCCGAATCATTGAACTTATTTTTTCTCGGCTCGTCGTAGTGTTGTACGTCACAGGCGGAATTTGGAGTGACCGTGTGTATGCAAGACAGCTTGAGCGGGATTCCGTCTGAAAAACCCGTCAGAGTTTATTCCGACGGGAAAACCGGTCGTGTGTACACGGCACATGAATATAAAAAAATCACCCTTTCAATGAGGCCCCTTGCATTTTGAAGGTTAAATTCTCACTATATCTGAGGGGGCGGCTGGCTGTATTTACCTTTCTGTCCTGCTCCAAGCAGGTACTGCACTCTCCACCTCTGCCAGATGCTCTGGTCTGTTGACGGGGCCTTAGTGTTATCATGCCCTATACAGGGACATTAAATCTGTATTGTCCGTTGAGGCTGGAGCTCACAGCTGGTCTCGGCTTACAGAAGCAGCTGCAGAGGACCAGTCACTGCGCTGGGGAGACTCTGCTGGAGCAAGCAGTATGGTAAGTATTTCTCCTTATTTCTGTACCCTTAGACACAATGAAAATGTAACCATTGCAGTGTGGAGGGGCCCCTTTGCATGGGTGTTTGTTTTTACATTCCCAGCCAGTGTGCCCCCATATACAGCCAGTGTGCCCCCATATACAGCCAGTTTGCCCCCATATACAGCCAGTGTGCCCCCATATACAGCCAGTGTGCCCCCATATACAGCCAGTTTGTCCCCATATACAGCCAGTGTTTCCCTATATACAGCCAGTGTGCCCCCATATACAGCCAGTGTGCCCCCATATACAGCCAGTGTGTCCCCATATACAGCCAGTTTGCCCCCATATACAGCCAGTTTGCCCCCATATACAGCCAGTGTGCCCCCATATACAGCCAGTGTGTCCCCATATACAGCCAGTGTGCCCCCATATACAGCCAGTGTGCCCCCATATACAACCAGTTTGTCCCCATATACAGCCAGTGTGCCCCCATATACAGCCAGTGTGCCCCCATATACAGCCAGTGTGCCCCCATATACAACCAGTTTGTCCCCATATACAGCCAGTGTGCCCCATATACAGCCAGTGTGCCCCCATATACAGCCAGTTTGTCCCCATATACAGCCAGTGTGTCCCCCATATACAGCCAGTGTGTCCCCCATATACAGCCAGTGTGCCCCCATATACAGCCAGTGTGTCCTCATATACAGCCAGTGTGTCCCCATATACAGCCAGTGTGCCCCCATATACAGCCAGTGTGCCCCCATATACAACCAGTTTGTCCCCATATACAGCCAGTGTGCCCCCATATACAACCAGTTTGTCCCCATATACAGCCAGTTTGTCCCCATATACAGCCAGTGTGCCCCCATATACAGCCAGTGTGCCCCCATATACAGCCAGTGTGCCCCCATATACAGCCAGTTTGTCCCCATATACAGCCAGTTTTCCCCCATATATACAGCCAGTGTGTCCCCCATATACAGCCAGTGTGTCCCCATATACAGCCAGTTTGTCCCTATATACAGCCAGTGTGCCCCCATATACAACCAGTTTGTCCCCATATACAGCCAGTTTGTCCCCATATATATATATATATATATAGCCAGTTCCCCTCAAATGCAGCCAGTCCCCCCCCCCCCAGCCCTGCACTTACCTTCCTCGGTCCGCGCCGTCCTCGATGTGTTCTACCGCCCTCGATGTCGCTTCAGCCTATCAGGTTACCGGTAACCAGATCCGGTGAACCTGATTGGCTGAACCGCCTGTGACTGTTCTCCAAGGAACGCACCCCCGTGCGTACTTTGGTGGAGTTTTTGGAAGCCGATTACAGCGTGAGAGCTGTATTCGCAAAGCCTATCAGAGCCGCTGGCTCTGATAGACACTTCCAAGTCACACCCACCGCCGGCCACCGCTCTAATTCATATGGCCGGCGCTCGCCAGGAGGCCGGCCATATGAATAGTGGGCAGCGCGGCAGTGGCGACAATACACAGATTCATGCAATGCATGAATCTGTGTATTGTCATTCAGTGGCGGTGCGGGAGCCAGTGGGGGCGGCACTCCGGCGCCCTCTATGGATGCACCGCCACTGACTGAAAGAGAGAAACTGCCACAGACAGATTTTGATAAAGTGTCTCTCTTCTTAAAGTGGCGCAGCATGAGCCAAAATCAAGTACAAGTTCTAGAAGTGTCTCTCTTCTAAAAGTGGCGCAGCATGAGCCAAAATCAAGTGCAAGTTCTAGACAAGTTCTGCACCACTTTTAGAACAGATAAGAGGCACTTTCGCCAAATATGTCTGCACCAGTCTTTACAAATTCTGGGGATTAGGTTTTGTTGACAGGTATCCATATTTAAATTTTTGTTGTAAAGGCACAAAAAGAGGTTATATATGCGTTTTTATGTTTTCGCTTCCTATTCAGATATTTCTTGTAATTCCATGTCAACTTTTTTCCTGCTTATATTGTTTTATAATAATTTTACCATTGTTGTTAGTTCTAATAAGACAGTATTGCTCCAGGCGATTTCTTCTCTTTTGTTATCATGTACACAAAGCCCAAGTTTAGACACGCCAGTCGTTTTTTTTGTTGTACACAGCTTGTGTATCTGTAATTTTTCGATCTTGGCAAAGCAGACCTTGGTCTTTTTTGTTCTTCTACATCAGATAAAAGAAGTACCAGTTGCATTTCAGTAATTACATTTTCCCATGAAGCTTCTTCTGACTGACCAAAGATGATCGGATATATGGATGCTGTTCACAGAGCTGTTCATTCTCAGACCAGAAATTCCGTATAGAAAATGATGAAAAATGAAGTTGAATTATGTCATGTGCAGATGTTTCCGGCCTTCTATTTTTTATGTGAAATAATTGTCAGATTCTCACCATTTCTTCTGTGTGATATGAGGCTGCTCTGTTCCTCCGGAGATCAGTTTATGTGGTTATTACCTCCATCACCTCCTCAGCTCAGGCCCATCTGCAGTAAGACCTTCCATCATGAAAATGATACCACCCCTGGTGTTTTCATGAAAGATGACTCTTCTGAGCATAACATCATTGAGACATCTAGTATATTCATTGTGTAGGAACATAGTTGAAATGGAAAAACATTATTGAAGTCCATCTATATTAGGCTTACTAAAGAATCAGTTAACCCAAAACTGATAATAAATAGACTCTGGTGTGATGAATCACCCATTGGTTTCTTAATAGATTTCTTCCTCTATTAAAAACAGGATTAAAAAAGAAATTGGAAATGACAGATAGTGAGACCCTCTTATTATAGCAGTCAAAGGTCAAGACACGCGTTAGCAAATTTGCAATCAATGTTGTGACATACATTTGACAGCAAAATACAACACATGGTCAGGGAATTAATTGATAGCCCTGTAGTGTCTGCATTGCGTTTGGCTTTTTGACTGCCCCAATAGCGTTACCTAAACCTGTCCTTTTTGTAATTCTTTATATTCAGTATATGAGTAAAAATTTATCAGCAGCCACAGATACATCCAACACTGATTACCGAAAAGTCTATCTTAAAGCCACAAATCCCACTGAGCCACCCATACCTACACAAAAATGTCTATGCAATCCATGTTTCTAAATTACACTGTAATGCTGAATTGAACTTTGTATATATGACAGCCTCTGTTCATCACAACACATAAAAATTGAAGATTTAGCATCTATAAAACTGTATCTCTTGAGACATACTTGATCGTGTATGTCCCTGATATATAAATGTTATAGCTTATGGGGAAAAAATGCCAAATAATGCTCATATCAAAGGATAAGACAAGCCAAAGGAACACATTATTCCCGTCCTTAGCTTACATTTTTGAAGTACAGATTCAAGCTATACCTACACAATTATAAATGTAAGCAAAAATTCCTACATGCTCTAAGCACATTTTTCATCTATGAGATACTTGGGAATGGTGCAAGAAACAGATCCTGAATATCCCCCACTCCTGTCATTCTTCCAAAAAGCTGTTTTTTCAGATTTGAACTAAGGAAAACGTGTCTTTGATTTGCCAACAATGACAGCTGCACATTGAGTCAAACCTATTATTTCCATATATTCTTCTCTGATCTTTGTATCCATATGTATTTAAAGTATAATCAGATAATAGGGAGATGGACAGATTACATAATGGCTTTTTAGGGACTATATTGCACTTGCTTACTCATAATATCATAGAGATGAATTTAAAAAAAATGAGACATTTACATTTCTAATGCAATGGCTGTTTTAATGCCTAACAAACTAAATTTGTGGCTGTTTCTTTCTGCATTCTTTCTGTACACTTTAGATAGGAATGTAGAAAACCGAAACACATTACATTATAGCTCTTTGTATACAGTGGGACCCTACACAAAGACAATACAGTTTACTTTGCATCCCAGGGTAACAGAAACAAACAAATATCTAAAACCAAAGGAAGAAAATCAACAAGCTGTGTTTTCAAGGGAAAAAATACCATCTTAAAGTGACCCTCTTACTAAGATAAAAAGTTGGATGGCAAAAAACCCCCATAAATGAAAATACTGTCCGGTAGGTGGTGAGTCCAGTCGTTTCTATACAATCATCGCTGCTGTCTGACTTGTGCGGACATGCCAGATATATAGTACCCCCTTTACATCATTACAGAATGTAATAAGAACATAGGAGCCAGCGGGCGGAACCATAGTGCCCAGTGGATGGGACATGCTATGCAGTAAACCTTAAAGTGTTGGCTGGCATTGGTGCTAATAGCTCTGCAAACCCTGAGACATGATTAGTCCCAATGCCACATAAGTGGTTAGTGGGGCAGAGGATGGGGTCAGCGGGACATAAGACAGGGTCAGCAAGGCATAGGATAAGATGCCACTGGTGGGCACTGATGAGAAGGCACTGATGGGCAGCATAGATGAGCACTGACTGGCAGCACTGATGGGCACTGTTGGGACTGCATTGATAATCAGGACAGTGATGATCAGTGCCCTGATTATCAGTGTAGATGTCTCCTTTCACACTGGCCAGTTACTGGCTCTCTCCTCACGCTGTCACAGCGTGAGGAAAGGAATGCCGATAACGGCATGTATGTTTACATCATGATCAGCTGTGATTGGACACTTTAATTGACTCTTTACCCTGATCTGTGATCAGCTGAGTCCAAAGGACACAGCAATCACAGTGCGTGCCACAGCGGGGCGTAGTTCTGGGAGAATATCAATAGACGCCCTCCCAGAACTGGACAACTGCGCTGTAGCTGTCATTCGGGTATTACGTGGTCCCCTGGGGGGCGGCGCTGTCTCCATGAAAAATGCCGCCCAAGTTTACCTCCAGCCTCTGAGCTGATACCTTACATTGATGCTTGTTTCCAGTCCCCATTTTGTGTTCAGTTTATGTTTGTAGCATAATTAGCTTTTGCAGTGTAACCTATTCCGCCTTCTGACTCTATTGCCTTGTGGGCAAGGAATAATGGGATATGTGGTCCATAGGCAACTTACCATAACAATTTAACAGTGCATGCTCACAGACTGTAAGTTTGGATAAAGCGCAGCAGAGAGGGACAAAGCTTGGACATTTTTGACATGGCAAATAGAAAAAAATGCAGTTATTTCTCCTGGGAGACTGCATTTACATTTGTTCTATGCTTATGGGAGTATTTCATTCCAAATGCTGCTTGATGTATTGACTTACCTCCTTAGACCAAGTCTGTGCAGACAGTATGGTCACCTGCTGACTGCTGACTTGGCACCATCCACAGGCAGCTTAACCACATAACGACCAGCGCACGCAGATATATTTTTGCACAATGGCACGGGCAGGCAGATGGGCGTACCTGTACGTCCCTTTAAATTTGCCGCCGCGTGCCTCGTGAGTGCGCTCGCGGGTCCCGGGAACTCGATGTTCCCGGGCGGCCCGTGATTGGGGTCGTCAAAGGCAGCTCCTCCTCCTAACAGTTAGAATCACTCCCTATGACACACTTAACCCCTTCAGTGCCACCTAGTGGTTAACCCTTTCACTGCCAGTGTCATTTTTACAGTAATCAGTGCATTTTTATAGCACTGATCTCTGTAAAAATGACAATGGTCCCAAAAATGTGTCAAAATTGTCCAATGTGTCCGCCATAAAGTCGCATAAAGTCGCAGTCACGATAAAAATCACAGATCGCCGCCATTACTAGTAAAAAAAATAATAATAATAAAAATGCCATACAACTATCCCCTATTTTGTAGACGCTATAACTTTTGTGCAAACCAATCAATATAAGCTTATTGCGATTTTTTTTTTTTTACCAAAAATATGTAGAAGAATACATATCGACCTAAACTGAGAAAATTTTTTTTTTTTATTTTTTTAAATTGGGGATATTTATTATAGCAAAAAGTACAAAATATTGCTTTTTTTTCACAATTGTCGCTCTATTTTTGTTTATAGCGCAAAAAATTAAAACCGCAGAGGTGATTAAATACCACCAAAAGAAAGCTCTATTAGTGGAAAAAAAAGGATGTCAAATTTTTTTGGGAGCCATGTCGCACGACCACGCAATTGTCAGTTAAAGTGACGCAGTGCCGAATCACAAAAAGTGGCCTTTTGAAGACGACTTTCCTGAGCCTTGTCTATGTGATGTACTAACACTGACTGAGGGAACATGGGAAAACACAAAGAGGAGTCGAGCTAGGACTAAACTTACTAGCAGTAAACAGGAGGGGAGGACAGAGTGAGATACCAAATACCACTATTAACAAGTTGTAGTGGCCCGAAGCCCCCACTAGATGTCAGCATAATAAAGAACAATAATAAACTCATATAGTTTAATAAAACACAGAAAAATAACATGCATAACATTTGGGCATAACAGGGGCAAAAATAAATGTTTTTAGGCTATTTTCTCTCCAGGTCAAATGGTTTACATTCACACAGAATAGAGTGAATCAGGAAAATAAGGCATTATTGCCACTAGATGAAGCTGACAATCAGAAAAATTAAGTATTTAGTTCCTATGATCATCAGCTCCATCTAGTAGCTATAATGCAGCATTTTCCTTATTCACTCTATTCTGTATAAATAGAGTAAATAAGGGTCACTTCAAAGCTTAACTTCAGCCTAGTTTTGGATTTTTGGTTTAGTGTGATAGGAAAGAGTTACATTTTCTGTGTGCCTTTTTATATTCCTAAATTTTACATAAGGCTTGGACTTTTTTGAAGAGTTTTTAACAATTTTGAAAATTATATTTGAATACCGATGTTTATCAGTGATTTTCAACATTTACTAATATATTGCAAATGCAAAGCCTTAGCAGCAAATGTCAACAAATGCTAAAATATGTACGCCATGAGCCTCGTCCACACTGCGGAATTAAACTTGTATTTGAATAGGTTGTTGAATAATTATTATTTCCTAAAGGACAACCCTGGTCCAGACAAACACTTTTCTACCGTTTCTATGGATGGAGCTGTTTAGCTTCTAAGGGCTCTTTCATATAGTGGTAAAAACAGGCGCTTGAGCCACGGTTTTACTGCCCCTTGACCTCCCAGCTAATTCCTTCCATTGTAGCCGGACGGAGCTGTGCACAAGCTGTAGCCACAGCCTGCAGGATTTGACGAGCAGCACGCTCATTAAGGTCAGTGATAGCGCTCCGTAACTGAGCTAAATGCTTGGCCTATAGTCCAGCTGATTTTAACCTCTTGCCGACCTGCTCACAGTAGATGAACCTTGAGCGGGCGACACAGCCAGGCACTGCGACATACCCGTACGTTACGGGGGAACTCCCTGGTTTGGCACTGTACATGTGCGTGCCACCTGCTGTGATTGGACACGGCACAAGTTTGTCAGCAGACTTCAGCAAATGATTTTGGCTGAAACCTGCTGATTGGCTTTGGCCAATCACAGAGTTCTGTGTTGACAAACACACAGAACTCCGTGCATAGACAACGATCAGTCTGTTATTTCTCCCTGAAATCCCCTGCTGGAGCAAATTGGATAATGCTTTGCTGTTGTTTTTCGCCTTCCTCTGGATCAACTGTGGGTATAGGATTGTGTATATGGGATTGTATTTTTTTTTGGTGTCTTTTTTCAACCTGACTAACTACTGTAACTACTCTGATTGCCGGTAGAAAAGGCAGACAGATCTGTTTGTAAAAGCAGCACACATTTCACACATTGTTAGGCACATAGTTAACCCATTAATTGCACCCTGATGTTAACCCCTTCACAGCCAGTGCTATTAGTACAGTGTACAGTATTATCACTAATCACAGTATTAGGGATTTATTTACTAAAGCTGAAGAGTGCACTTCTGAAAAAGAAACCAATCAGTTCCCAGGTTTTATTGTCAAGGCTTAATTAAATAAGCTGAGGTTAGAAACTGATTGGCTACTATGCATTGCTGCACCAGATTCTGAGTGCACCAGTTTTGGTAAATCTACCCCATAGTGTCACTAGTGACATCACTGTCAGTTAAGCCTGGTACACACTAATAGTTTTTTTGTCCAACCCAGTGGGTTGAATTAAAAAAAACTGACAGCTCAGATCGGAGACGCTTTACTAACAATACGACTTTAGTACAGCAATTTCCCCTGCTGTTCTTTTGTGTTCTGACAGGGGGACGCTGAGAGCGCTGATCAGAAGCCATGCTCGGTCAACAGAAGTGTCTCAAACGGCTGCTTCTGTTGAGCTGGCTGACACACACGGGCCGAATGTCAGACTTTTTTTGTTGAAACAGCCGCTGTCTCCTGACATTAGCCAGTTAGCATCCCTCCCAGCCAATCTCAGTTAGCGTTAAATTGCCCGCCACACTATCACAGTCACACTATAAGTCCCTGATCCCTGCCATTACCAGTATAGTGTCTGTATGGATCACGATCAGAACTATACTAGTGTCCCCAATAGTAAAGTGTCCCCAAAAACGCAGTTTGGTTTTTACCAAATATGGCAGAATACATTTTGCCCTAAATTTATAAAGAAATTAGATTTTATTGGATATATTTTATGACAGAAAGTAGCAAATATTGTTGTTGTTTTTTTCCAAATTTTTGGTATTTTTTTTATTTATATAATGAAAAAAAATCCAGTGGTGATCAAATACTACTTAAAGGAAGCTCTATTTGTGATATCGTACTATTTGTCAAAGGCCAATCCTTTATTATTATATGGAGAACTATTTAGGATAAAGAATACTTTGTTTATGCCAGCCATACATGGCTTAAATTTTGGCCAAAGCGAAATTTGAGTCACAGGTGGTCATGTTGCCACAGCCTAGAAACCAAAGGAACCAGGCAGAAAACTGAAAAGCAACTGCAGCCAAACACGATCATTTGTCCCTAACCTCAGGTAATCACGTGTCGACTAAAATTACTAAAACATTAAAGTCGACTAAATGAATACTATTTTAGTAGACTAAAATACGACTAAAACTAAAACAATTGAGATGACTAAAATACGACAAAAACTAAAATGACATTTTAGTCAAAAGACTAAAATGGGGCTAAAACTAAAATGCCATTTTAGTCAAAAGACTAAAGCCCTGTACACACGATCGGTTTTACCGATGAAAACAGTCCGATGGACTTTTTTCATCGGACAAACCGATCGTATATGGGACCCATCGGTCTTTTTTCCATCGGTTTTAAAAAATAGAACATGTTTTAAATTTTTCCGATGGATCAAAAACCGATAGCAAATTCCGATCGTCTATGGGCAAGTCCATCGGATAAAAAACCCACGCATGCTCAGAATCAAGTCGACGCATGCTCAGAAGCATTGAACTTAATTTTTCTCGACTCATCGGAGTGTTTTACGTCACCCGCGTTTTGAACGGTCGGTTTTTTGACTGATGGTGTGTAGGCAAGACTGATGGAAGCCAGTTTCATCGGATTTCCGATGGACAAGACCATCGGATTAGAATCCATAGGATATCCGATCGTGTGTACGAGGCTTAAGACTAAAACTAAATTGGAATTTGACTTAAAAATTAACACTGGTGCATGTTCATACCCCAATACCATAAATAATAACATATGAGATTTTTCACTCCAGCAGTATATAATGAGTTTGGAAATTGTAGAGAAATGTTCACTAATGCATTACAATTTATGTATACCCATTCAATTTTAGAAGACTAAAATGAGTTTTAGTCGACTAAAATGTACTGAAGATTTTAGTTGACTAAATACGACTAAAACAATTGCAGAAAATTAAAATGGGACTAAAAATAAAATGCAATTTTAGTCCTAAGACTAAAGCCCTGTACACACGATCAGATTTCCTATGGTTTTTAAACCAATGAATTTTTCCATCGGAAAACCGATGAAGCTGACTTCCATCAGTCTTGCCTACACACCATCAGTCAAAAAACCGACCGCTCCAAACGCGGTGACGTAAAACACTCCGATGAGCCGAGAACAATTAAGTTCAATGCTTCTGACCATGCGTCGACTTGATTCTGAGCATGCGTGGGTTTTTTATCCGATGGAGTTCCCCACAGACGATAGTAATTTGCTATCGGTTTTTTAACCTTTGGATAAATTTAAAACATGTGCTATTTTTTAACACCGATGGAAAAAAGACAGATGGGGCCCATACACGATCAGTTTGTCCGATGAAAAAAGTCCATCGGAGTGTTTTCATCGGTAAAACCTATCGTGTGTACGCGGCTTAAGATTAAAACTTAATCGAAATTTGCTGCCAAAATTAACACTGGTCCCAGCCATGGCTGTCCGCACACACAGGCTCTCAAACGTAGTTTTCTAAATCTTGTCATACCATGGCTGGTTTGTTCGTGTGAATGAGGACTTAGACATCTCTAGCCTCTTCAGCTGTTTTAAAGCTGTAAATTGTAGTCTTCCTAGCAAGGTTTTCTAGTACTTGTATTGCGAAATTAGGTGTAAAAAAAAAAAAAAAAAAAAAAGAACCTCTATGTGTTTTTGAGCTGTCCCAGTGCTGCTGACGTTCTGAGAGCTTAAATACTGGAAGTAATGGTGCTTCCGTGAAATGGAAAGCATTCTCCACTTGTTTAAGGATGATTAATGGCATGAGCATACAAGTGGATTACACAGAGGCTAACAGCTCCCTTTGGTAAAGCATCTAAGAACTGGACTGGGCTGAGCATCTTCTCGGTCTAGGAGCTCCCTGACCATATATGGTGAAGACGTTAGCTTCTGTCCTGCAGACTCGACTCCTCTGTTTAACTGTGCACACCAACAGCAAGCCTGTGCATGACACTGTTTAATTGTATATTACTTTTAGTCTTCTCTTTCCTATACAACATCAAAGGGAACAATGTATAAACGCTGCAACATATGTGTATGTTGAAGCAATTGTTGTGTGCCAGCCATGGTGACACGCTTTTTTATTTACATGACTAAACTGGTATTTATACAGTATTGTTCAATATACAAAGACTTCAGAGAGCTTCACAGAGAGTGTTTATACTCCACTTTCAGTGCGCAAAAATCCACCACACTAGACTTGAAACCGTAGTCAGCAAACTGTCAATCATTATAACTGTCACTGTTACAATACAGTAAAAATGAAAGGCGCCACGTCTAAACTGAGAAATAAAGACTTATAATATTAGTTTGACTTTTGTAGCTATTTACTTCTTCCATGAGATACTCTTGGCAATAAGTTCAGATTGACTGCTATGTCTGTTTTATTTCCATTGCATAGTGAAAGGCGTGAGTCATCTTTTGTAGTGTTAGCGGTTATATATTGTTTGTTGTTGTGGAATAATGAATGAAACTGTAATGCCGCGTACACACAACCATTTTTCATGGCGAGAAAAATGCCATTTTTAAAAATGGTCATGAAAAACGGTCGTGTGTAGGCTCCAGAGCGTTTTTCTCGACGAGAAAAATGCCTGAATTTTTTTTAGAACCTGCTCTATTTTTTCTCGTCGTGTTTCACGTCGTTCTTTTTAACGTCGTGAAAAACAGTCATGTGTATGCTTTTACGAGGGGAAAATAAATGCGCATGCTCAGAATCAAGTATGAGACGGGAGCGCTTGTTCTGGTAAAACTTGCGTTCGTAATGGAGATAGCACATTCGTCACGCTGTAATGGACTGAAAAGCACGAAGACTGAAAAGCGCGAATCGTCTCTCACCAAACTTTATTAACACGAGGATCAGCAAAAGCGTCCCAAAGAGTGGCGCCATTCGAATGGAACTTCCCCTTTATAGTGCCGTTGTACGTGTTGTACGTCACCGTACTTTGCTCGAGCGTTTTTTTTTCATGAACGTGTGTATGCAAAGCAGGCTTGAGAGGAATTACGAAAAATCACGTCGAGAAAAACGTTTTTTCCATGACATGAATAACGGTCGTGTGTACGCGGCATTAGGCTATTTTCCTTGCGCAGTTAAAGTGGTAGTAAACTCTGTTTTACCACTTATACCTACAGGTAAGCCTATAATAAGACTTACTTGTAGGTACTGTAAATATCTCTTAAACTTGCACTGTTTAGGAGATATTCAGAGTGCATGCAGACGGTGACGTCACCAGCGCATGCGCTCTGAAGGTCCAGCATAGTGTGCTGGACCTTCAGAGCCCTCGCTGTAAACGGCGGCTCCCGCCCGCATGTGCGCAAGTGACGTCATCGTGCCCCCCGACCACTCATGTAGCCGGAGGCCGCATAACCGGAAGGAAGACCAGGTGAAGATGAAAGCCCTCTTAGCGGTGACAGCATGCCACTGGAGGGCTTTGTTTTAAGGTAAGTCTGACCATACACAGCCAAAATTCGAGCCGTGGGTTGCTTTGTCAGCACTCTGACATTCTTCGATCTAAAAATTGTCGGCTGAGCAGCTGCTGCATTCAAACAGTCACTGTTTGGGTATACTGACACCCACTGGTGTCCACTGTCTGAATACAATAGCCAGCATTGGAAATTGATTTATCAGTGCTGTCTAGTGTGGGTGAAATTAAAGAAATTCGACATGCGTAAATAAAAAGGTAATGGAAAGTGATACAGGTATGTGCAACATTTCCCAATCAGCTTTCATCTTATCCATCACGTGATGGCAGTTCATTTTTACACCTAAGGCCATATTTATTTGAAGCTTTGTACAACTATGGGAACACTTGTCTGGAATATGAAAATTCTACTATGCCAAAAATGTATTGAAAAAGTAGAAGTGCCTTTGGGGCTCATTCACACCAGAGGCCATGTTATACTGCGGCGGCTGGTAGGTGTAGCGAAGAGAGTGATGTCAATGTGCTATAACGGTGCATCAGCCGGTTTACTTTTTTCTTAACTGCATTGAAATGTCAAGAATAACGCTTCATTCAAACCATAAATCTTTCCCATAGTTTTTAGACGCTATAACGTTTGCGCAAACCAATGAATATACGATTTTTACGATTTTTTTTAAGCAAAAATATGTACAGTACCTGACCGCGATATTGTACATATCTGCAGCTCTGCAGCGGCGATATTGGCCCTCCGCGACCCCCGTCGTGGGAGCCAGCGCCGTGCTCTGTCGCTCCTCCCGCTCGCTGCCCCCAATAGATTTGCTGCATCTCGTGGGGGTGGCGAGCGGGAGAAGCACAGCCTCGCAGTGCCGATTTCCAGCGCGATGGGATCACGCTGGCAAGACGATATCGGCGGCAGGTACTGTAGAAGAATACATATTGGCCTAAACTGAGGAAAAAATATGCTATTTTTTTAAAAAATTTGGATATTTACTATAGCAGAGGTGATCAAATACCACCAAAAGAAAGCTCTATTTGTGGGGAAAAAAGGACATTCATTTTGTTTGGGTACAACATCGCGCAATTGTCAGTTAAAGCGACGCATTGCCATATCCAAAAAATGGCCTGGTCATTGAGCAGCCAAATCTGAAGGCTGAAGTGGTTAACAGATGGAACCCATGGCTTTCAGAACACCTTAACCACTTCAGCCCCAAAGACCAGGCCACTTTTTGCGATTCGGCACTGCGTCGCTTTAGCTTTAACTGACAATTGCGAGGTCGTGCGACGTGGCTCCCAAACAAAATTCACGTCCTTTTTTTCCCACAAATAGAGATTTCTTTTGGTGGTATTTGACCACCTCTGCGGTTTTTATTTTTTGCGCTATAAACAAAAATAAAGCGACAATTTTGAAAAAAATTCAATATTTTTTACATTTTGCTATACTCACCCAAAAATATATAAAAATATTTTTTTTTCCTCGGTTTAGGCCGATACGTATTCTTCTACATATTTTTGGTAAAAAAAATCATAATAAGCGTTATTGATTGGTTTGCGCAAAAGTTATAGCGTCTACAAAATAGGGTATAGTTTTATGTCATTTTTATTAATATTTTTTTTTTTTACTAGTAATGGCGGCGATCAGCGATTTTTATCGTGACTGCGACATTATGGCCGACACTTTTGACACCATTTTGGGACCATTGTCATTTTTACAGCGATCAGTGCTATAAAAATGCACTGATTACTGTAAAAATTACACTGGCAGTGAAGGGGTTAACCTGTAGGGAGCGCTGAAGGGGTTAAGTGTGACCTAGGGAGTGATTCTAACTGTTAGGGGGGCGTGGCTTGCCGTGACACGTCACTGATCGCTGTTCCCGATGACAGGGAACAGACGATCAGTGACATGTCACTAGGAAGAAATGGGAGATGTTGTGTTTACGCTAACATCTCCCTGTTCTTCAGCTCTGTGACCCGATCGCGGGACACTGGCGGACATGGAGTCCGCGGGTCCCGTGGGCACGGTCACCGAACTCGCGGCAGGGTCGCGAGCGTGCCGAGGCCAGCGAGTGCGCAACCACACAGCGGCAAATTAAAGGGGACATATATATACGCCCATTTGCGCAGCCGTGCCATTCTGTTGACGTAAATACTCGTGCGGCGGTCGGCAAGCGGTTAACAGTGGCTGCATATCACTGGATAAAGCAGCTGTTCAGCCATCAATTTTCCACCTGGGTTCTTCACTTTTCACATCGAAGGGTGTTAGGCGGGAGGTGCTGACCGGCCCACCTTTAGGGAGGTGCAGTCTATATTCTCCACTGCAGGTGGCACTCGTCCGCAGCAGCAATGCAGATGAGAGAAGAAGTTAAGAGAAGCTGTGTTTCTCTTAACTTCACTTCGGCAGTGATTCAGTTGGATGTACATTCCAAATGTGACCCTGATGACCATCTTAGGTCAAGCAGAGTCTATTTAGGACTCTGACCCCTGTGTTTGGCATGCTCTATGCAAGTGGACAGGTTAGGGACAGGTTTCTCGTCTGACAGGGACAGTGACAGCGATAGGGAAAGGTTCTGCTGGAGTAGGGAGAGAGAAGGAACTTCGTCTACCTCTTCGGGAGGCTTCCCATTTGGGTCGGATTGGCCAAGCCACTCTTCACAGTCTGTTTGCTATCAATATGCTTCCTAGTTGTAAGTGGCACCATGCCAGTGAGCTTTCTGCCGGGCCTGTTTGTGCTGTTGATTGACCTGCTGTTTCAATACAACATTCTTTGCAAATCAGGTCTCTTGAGTGTCTACATGCCTACCACACCATGCTGCAGCTACCCAACACACACGCAGCTAGAAGTTTGTATGCCAGCCATACATTGGCCAAAGCAAAATTTAAGTCACCGGTGGTCATGTCGCCACAGCCTAGAAAATGTATCTCATGCCCATGTCTCCAGCCTTAGGAGCCTTAGCAGTCCTCTGATGTTGATGAGGATGGACTGTGTAGGGGCATCCAGGGCAAAATAATTAAATTGCAAGATGTCCGTAATGAATTTAAATTTGACTATTGATTGCGGGTTAGTATACATCTGGGGCAAGAGAGGGTTGGTTACTGCAGGTCAGGAAGGAAGGAGAAGAAAGGATAAGTGCAGTTTAAAAGCGCTCTTACCATTTAAGGGCCCTATTATGCAGTTTATTTCTCAGTAGCCAATAATGCGTTGGGAGTATCACTGTCTCTGATCTGTGCTTAATTACTTTGCACTGATAGCTAATGCAAGGCTTTCAGAAACCTGCAACATCTGTGAGCAGTCATGCCGTACTGCAGTCAGAGGTCACTCATGTAGCAATTTGTATTTACTGTGATCTGTTACAAAGAGCTAGGACTATCAGCTATCCTCTGTTGTGCTGTTTAACCAAAATCATTAGTGTAGCGGTAAATGCTCTGTAATTATCTAGTGTACTGTACTAGTTGCCGATATCTTCTCACTGAGAGTCAGTGTATGTGGAAAGGAAGTCATAAAAATAGATAGGAGTAGTAATGAATGAATCACCTTTGAACGCATACGCGGTATGAATATTAGTCACAGTTGTAAAATCTGTTTGTGATTTGTCATGATCAGCAGTTGAAATAATTTTTTTTACAGATTTAATCACAACCACTGTAAATGTTACAGAAATTAAGGTCTTAAAGAGGACCTGTCATGCTGGCAAAATTAAAGCTGTTTTTTTTTGTAACAGGTTTATGAACAATGCTGGCAATCTGTGACATGTATGAGCCTTGTTGCACTCACTGATGTCTCCTTATAATAACCAATAATTTGGCTGGACATCTCTTTGTTTTTGGTTTATGCATCAGCTCCCTTACTTTGTATTTTGGTTTTCATGTGTGCCTCTATTATTAGGTGTTCCTTACAACCAGGGCCGCTTTTAAAGGGGTAGCACCAGTCCTCCTGTATGGGGCCAGACCAACAGGGGGAAGCCCGGGCAGCAGGGAGATCAGATATGGTTATTAGAGGGGGTGATCGTTAAAGAGGGTGGGAGAGAGGCAATTCGAGGAACTGATCTCCTGGGTGTCTCTCCCTGCAGCAGCTAAAAGCTGGCTTCTCCCTCTCTCCCACTCATCGGCTTCCAGCTGCTGCAGGAAGACACACACAGGGGATCAGTTCCTGAAATTGACCCTCCCCCCCCCCACGCCTCACTGATCCCTTTCTCTGTCCAGGATTTAATTCCCCCTGCTGTACGCTGATAATGATTTTAGTAGTTTTTTTATGAAAAGATAATTTTCATATTTTCTTGGGGGGCTGTCAAATAAGCTGATATCTAACAGCAGCCCTGCTTACAACAACAGAAATAATAATCTTTCAAATGAAAGATAAACTTTGGGAATTAGATTAAATCTGCCCTTGTGGTGGGCCCCCTAAATGCTCATTTAGTCTACGGATGCAAGAATAAGTTGCATTACTTACCTTATCTCTTGGGACAAAAAGATCCAGCACTACTTCCTTCTGCCCGAAGCTCTGAGTTGTGGGAAGATCCTAGATATTATTTGTATACAATGCAAGGCTAATAATCCTGCATTGTACATAGAGGAGGCAAGCATGCAATCATGGCTAAGCGTGCCTTAGAGAAACTGCAGAGCTGTATTGGATGAAGGGTTTCCGCTGGTTCCTGGAATAATGTAAGTATTACACCTCATTCCTTCACCCCCAGACTAAGCATTGAACCCTTGCAGTGTGGGGGGCCCTACTGCAAGGCTAGATTTAGTCTTATTCCCGGAGTTTCTATCTTAGGCTCTTAGGCATTTCCTCTGATACTTAGCACTATCTATCTAGTGGCCAAATGCCGAAATAATTGTTTCAAATCAATAAAAAACATTCAAGCAGCATCGAATGTAGCCTAGTAATAATATTTTTTTGCCCAAAACAAATGTACATGCCCTTTCACTTGCCAAATTGCTATGCAAATTTATATCTATATCTATCTATCTATATATATATATATATATATATATATATATAGATATATATATATATAGATATATATATAGATATATTGACTTCTTTAATGTTTACCATGTGGGTTTAGTAAAACATTATTTTAAACATCTAATGTTTAATTTTTTTAAATGTAAGTGATTTGGGATATATTGATTTTCACAAGAAGAGGTTTTACTAGTGTTGCATGGAAGGATGTAGGCTTTCCCAGAAGACCTATGGCTTGTTTGCTATTCGGTTTACCTTGGAAGGGAAAGTGGTCTGCTTTCTATCATGTGACTAAGCCCAGGCGAATAAGAAGGCTGTTACAGTCCAGGGATGCGCTACATAAACATCAGACATTTAGGCAACAGTGCAGAAGCCAAAAAGAATTTTGCTAAGGAACTATAATGTCAACAATAGTTATTTTTAACAAGTCAAAATGAAGGAAAGCAACTTGTAATGCTCAGTATAGCTCTTAAATTAGAAGCCTTTAGAAACACAAGTTATAAATCATTGTACACTACCACAATTTCCAGCATAGTTTGTGCAGCTTTGACAAAGAGACCCATTAACATCACTCTGTGGAAACAACGTGTGACGTATAGCTGCTGTCTTTTATTTTATCACTATATATCAGAAGAATTTATGTAAATGGAAAGGGTTCATGTAAGCACTGGAACCAGAGACGTTATGGGGAATCGTATTTTTAGCCCAGAGATGCATTACGTGGCTCCGGTATGCTGCTGAAAAGCACACGTAGGCTGATGTCAGATGGGAGATTGTGACACTAGTGACAAATCCGTGGTGGTAGGAACACTAAGGTGACCAGTCAGTTGAATGAAAGAAAATGCCTCAATTCCCCCATCCACACATCCAATTTGGATGGGGAAATCCCTCCCACTTTGGTATTTTGACAGCGGGGAGCCTTCTCCGCTGCCACATTACAATAATCAGTGTTGCCAGCTATAGCCAGTGGCACTGATCATTTAGGAAAAACCTAACAGATTGCCCCTACATGTTTTGCCATAAATTTCCCTGCTGAACCGGATGGATTTTGATTCATGTTTTGCCCGTCTATCCTTATGAAATGGCTTCCTCTATATGGGACAAAAAGATGTCATGCTCATTGCTAGTGATCAAAAGTCAGAAGCAATTCCACAAGTGGAAGGTAAGTGGAAGGCACTCTGCCGCTGGAGATTTGTCACTAGTGGCTGAATCACCCAACTGATACTAGCCATAATTTGAACAAAATAACAATGTGAGTAAGGATTTGGACATAATAAATGCAGAAATAAACAGTGGGGTTTTCAAAGCTTCATATCTAAGATGTAATTTATGTTGTTGCATCATACAAAAGACATCCCTTAGTTTGAATGAATTTAAAAGGTTTTCTTACCATTTCCAAAAAAACTGCCTATGCAGATTAGGGGCATCTGTTAAAAAAAACTTTTACCAAAGGTAAATAATGTCATTGCTATAGGTGTAGTCCATTTACATATCTCTTAAAGGCTGGATAAAAAAACTCAAAGAGATGGCATCAGCCTATCCTGCCTTGTTGCTAGGATGTTGCTAAGACACTCCCGGCTGATTCAAACCCCCTTAACGTGCGTGCTCCCTCCCCTGTGGCAGTAGCTTTGAGCTCCGTAATGCTGCAATGGAGGAGATAGTGGACTGCACATGTGCAGAGGTTTGAGGGCTCACTCTTTGTGATGATGTGGATGAACAGTATCAGCTGGGATTGCCTTAGCAACATCCTAGCAACAAGATGGGAAAGGATAATGCCATCCAGTGGCGGCCCATTCATATGGGGCGCAGGGGCACCGCCCCCCTGATCCAGAGGACTGCCCCTGAGCCCACCCACTTGTGTGACAATAGCGAATTAATATTCACTATTGTTCTCCTGATTCTCCTCCTGGCCAATCATGAAGCAGGTACTGAGACTCGATTGATCAGGGAGTCTTAGGACTCCCAATCGTGTCTCAGGACACACTGGCCAATCGTGTCTCAGGACACACTTCTTGTTCAGCCCAGAGGAGAAGCAATGGCCCGGTTCTTCATTCACCCTTGCTCCTATGTTGAGGTTATTCTCGCAGCTTTCCTGTTTGCCATCCATCTCCCGCAGGGGAGGGAAGGTTGCTTCAGTGATCCCTGCCTTCCCATCAATCTCCCAGGGGGTGGGGGTAGATGCCATTAGTTTGCCACCCCCCTCCCCCAAAATATTTTGCACCAGCCGCCACTGATGCCATCTTTAGAAGTCTTTTTAGCCAGGCTTCAGGAGGCTCAGAAATTGCCTACACCTATAGTAAGGGCATTATCCAACTTTAGGCAAAGCGGCACAGTTTGTTTTTATCTACAGGCACCCTGTGTTTGCATAGACTTTTTTTTTTTTTAGAGATGAACTAATCCTTTTAAACTGAACTAAATTCACAGGAAAAATACCTATACATACAGTGGGGCAAAAAAGTATTTAGTCAGCCACCAATTGTGCAAGTTCTCCCACTTAAAAAGATGAGAGAGGCCTGTAATTGTCATCATAGCTATACCTCAACTATGAGAGACAAAATGTGAAAACAAATCCAGACAATCACATTGTCTGATTTGGAAATATTTTTTTTTTTAAATTATGGTGGAAAATAAGTATTTGGTCACCTACAAACAAGCAAGATTTCTGGCTCTCACAGACCTGTATCTTCTTCTTTAAGAGGCTCCTCTGTCCTCCACTCATTACCTGTATTAATGGCACCTGTTTGAACTTGTTATCAGTATAAAAGACACCTGTCCACAACCTCAAACAGTCACACTCCAAACTCCACTATGGTGAAGACCAAAGAGCTGTCGAAGGACACCAGAAACAAAATTGTAGACCTGCACCAGGCTGGGAAGACTGAATCTGCAATAGGCAAGCAGCTTGGTGTGAAGAAATCAACTGTGGGAGCAATAATTCGAAATTGGAAGACATACAAGACCACTGATAATCTCCCTCGCTCTGGGGCTCCACGCAAGATCTCACCCCGTGGGGTCAAAATGATCACAAGAACGGTGAGCAAAAATCCCAGAACCACACGGGGGGACCTAGTGAATGACCAGCAGAGAGCTGGGACCAACATAACAAAGGCTACCATCAGTAACACACTACGCAGCCAGGGACTCAGATCCTGCAGTGCGGTTTGCTAGAGAGCATTTGGATGATCCAGAAGAGGATTGGGAGAATGTCATATGGTCAGATGAAACCAAAGTAGAGCTGTTTGGTAGAAATACAACTTGTCGTGTTTGGAGGAGAGAGAATGCAGAGTTGTAACCAAAGAACACCATACCTACTGTGAAGCATGGGGGTGGCAACATCATGCTTTGGGGCTGTTTCTCTGCAAAGGGAACAGGACGATTGATCTGTGTACATGAAAGAATGAATGGGGCCATGTATCGTGAGATTTTGAGTGCAAACCTCCTCCCATCAGCAAGGGCATTGAATATGAAACGTGGCTGGGTCTTTCAGCATGACAATGATCCCAAACACACCGCCCGGGCAATGAAGGCGTGGCTTCATAAGAAGCATTTCAAGGTCCTCGAGTGGCCTAGCTAGTCTTTAGATCTCAACCCCATAGAAAACCTTTGGAGGGAGTTGAAAGTCCGTGTTGCCCAGCGACAGCCCCAAAACATCACTGCTCTAGAGGAGATCTGCATGGAGGAATGGGCCAACATACCAGCAACAGTGTGTGACAACCTTGTGAAGACTTACAGAAAACGTTTGACCTCTGTCATTGCCAACAAAGGATATATAACAAAGTATTGAGATGAACTTTTGATATTGACCAAATACTTATTTTCCACCTTAATTTGCAAAAAAAAATCTTTCCAAATCAGACAATGTGATTGTCTGGATTTGTTTTTCACATTTTGTCTCTCATTGTTGAGGTATACCTATGATGGCAATTACAGGCCTCTCTCATGTTTTTAAGTGGGAGAACTTGCACAATTGGTGGCTGACTAAATACTTTTTTGCCCCACTGTATATAGAGGAGACACCAAGGAATTTGTACTTCTGTACTACAGGCAGTCCCAATATTTACACATCCCAGCCAGACGGAACATTCCCTTTGGTGTGCTGGCTTGTCTGCACTGCAGTTACATACTACAGATGTTCACATTCCTGCTCCTGGTCTGTCTGTCATTGGACAGTGAAGAAGCAGCAGAACACTGATGAGCTCATCTCTCTTCTCACCTTCTGTTGGCATGCTCCTTAGCTGCAATACACCAGATTGTCTCCCTGTGCTGCCTCTTTCTCTCACAGTCTGTGTCAGAGTGTTGCTAGACACAGAGATTACATGAATGTAATATCAAATTTGAATAGTTATGCTAGCTGCATCATTTAAAAAGTGTAATTCATTATTTTATTTTTACATTTTTACAGCATGTTGTAAATGATTGAAAAACGTAGTAGAGTGCCTCATGCTAGGTCTATAAGGGCCTGGTCACACTAGAATGTTTTAGTGTGAAGGCTGGTACATGTTGCGTGCCAGTGTTTGGGTTTGGAGTTTATAGATTTTGTGATCTTTTTTACCTTGTTAAAATGCTAAAAACACACATACATATCAGTAAACTAGTGGCTAGGGATGAGCTTCGATTTCGAGTCGAACTCATGTTCGACTCGAACATTGCCAGTTCGCCGAACAGCGAACAATTTGGGGGGTTTGGGGCAAATTCGAAAAGCCGCGGAACACCCTGTAAAAGTCTATGGGAGAAATCTAAAGTGCTAACTTTAAAGGCTTATATGCAAGTTATTGTTTGGGGACCTGGGTCCTGCGGCAGGGGACATGTATCAATGCAAAAAAAAGTTTTAAAAACGTCCGTTTGGTCGGGAGCAGTGATTTTAATAATGCTTAAAGTGAAACAATAAAAGTAAAATATTCCTTTAATATTCGTACCTAGGGGGTGTGTATAGTATGCCTGTAAAGTCCCTGAACAAAATGTCATTTCTGAAGGAAAAAAAGTCATTTAAAATTCACTCGCGGCTATAATGAATTGTCGGCTCCCGGCAATACATAGAAAAGTCATTGATAAAAAAAAAATGCATGGGGGTCCCCCCAAATTCAATTACCAGGCCCTTGAGGTCTGGTATGGATATTAAGGGGAAACCTGCGTCAAATAAAAAAAAATTACATGGGGTTCCCCCCAAATATCCATAAGCCTTTAAAATTAGCACTTTAGATTTTTCATGTTCGAGTCCCATAGACTTTAACAGTGTTCGGATGTTCGAACAAATTTATTGCCTGTTCGCAGGTTCTGATGCGAACCGAACTGGGGGGTGTTTGGCTCATCCCTACTAGTGGCACGTTCACCTTGAACCCTGCCTGTTCATAATTTTTTGTTTTTTACTTTAGTTGTTTGGCTTTAGGGTCCATTCATACCATAAGACTTGCCCAAAGGCCTTGCCCAATGCAGTCTCAATGCATAGAGAGGAAATGTACTTTATTTATTTATTATTATTATTATGATACAGGATTTATATAGCGCCAACACTTTTCGCAGCCATTTACAACACGAGGGCAGACAGTACAGTTACAATACAAATCAATACAGGAGGAATCAGAGGGCCTTGCTCATTAGACATGTGCATTCGTTTTCGTCCGAATGCATTTTCGTCCGAATTTCAGCTATTTTCGTTATCGTTCTAACAAACGAAAACGAAAGCACAGAATCCGAAAACCGAAAGATCCGACATAAACAAATGCTTTATTTTCGTTGCTACAACAGTTCGATATAGATAGGAGATTCGACGTGACGCTGACAATAACAATCTGTGTCTATCGAACCTGTGGTCGAATGTGCCTAACCTTAACTCTATTAGTCCAAGATTATTCTACATAGGAGAGAAAAGATTCAACATTATAGAGAGAAAAGATTTGACATAGGAGAGAAAAGATTCGACATAGGAGAGAAAGATTCGACATAGGAGAGAAAAGATTCGACCATAGGAGAGGAAAGATTCGACATAGGAGAGGAAAGATTCGACATAGGAGAGGAAAGATTCGACATAGGAGAGGAAAGATTCGACATAGGAGAGGAAAGATTCGACATAGGAGAGGAAAGATTCGACATAGGAGAGGAAAGATTCGACATAGGAGAGGAAAGATTCGACCATAGGAGAGAAAAGATTCGACCATAGGAGAGAAAAGATTTGACATTATAGAGAGAAAAGATTCGACATAGGAGAGAAAAGCTTCGACATAGGAGAGAAAAGATTTGACATTATAGAGAGAAAAGATTTGACATAGGAGAGAAAAGATTCGACATTATAGAGAGAAAAGATTCGACATAGGAGAGAAAAGATTCGTTATTATAGAGAGAAAAGATTCGACATAGAGAGAAAAGATCACTGCTTGTGGGCGGAACATTCGACCGGAAATGTATGATTGCAGCGTCGTACAGTTTCGCTGCTCCGTCGAATCTTCTTTGAACATTCGACAGACAAAATAAGCCTTCAATGACAGATTCGACCTTAATTAATTCAGATTTTCGGACGAATGCAATTTTTAACGAAAAACGAAATAAATAAAAACGAATTTCGGGAGTAACTTAATAAATTTATTTTTCGGACGAAAACGAAATTCCGAAACGAAATATTTCAGTGTGCACATGTCTATTGCTCATTAGAGCTTACAATCTTTATGTTCTATTGTTTCAGCTTAGTGGAACAAAATAGGACAGGATGCATTTTTCTTTTAACTTTATTGAAATGTTACAGAATTACATTTTATTGAACTTTATGCACCACAGCATGTTGCAGTGCAGTGCATCGTAACATGCTGTGGTGCATAAAGTTCAATAACATTTTCTAACATTTCAGAAAAGTAAAAAAATAAAAATATATAAACAATTTGATCCATCGTTACAACACATCACATCACCCCTTCACACATGTCTGCTGGTGTGCATGCTTACACTTCGTCAGAATTTCTATGGTGGAAAGTGTGTATTCACTTATTCCATTAGCCCTGTTCACACCAGAGCGTCTTATCATGCGTTTTGACAGGTCAAATCGCATGACAACTCACACCCTATTTTCGGCAAAGCAGTGTTCAAATCAGTACCGCATCGATATGAAAAAGTAGTTCCTGCACTACTTTTGGCGATTTCAGGTGCGACTTGCAAAGATATCTGTGTATGAAGTCGCAGAGATATCTTCCAAATTGTGCGATTTCAGATGAAGTCAATGTGAACGAGGGCTAATACTGCTCCCTCAATGACAACACTGTAATTAGGATTGAATTTTGATGAATCTACCTCATGCGTCTTTTGAGCTCCATACCATAGTTTGTATTCCAGGATTGTAGTTCATACTCCTAATTGGAGCTGGACACGAAGCAGAATACACACATAAAATTTGTAGCAGACTGGAGCGGCTCATGAATGTTTTATTTTAGTTTTACACTCTATAAACACGGGTCCTCTGCTTTCTGTGGGCTTTATCTGCCTACTCATTGTAACAGTAACTCCATGCCCCAATCTTGTTGGAGGAGCCAAGGGCGCTTGAAAACAAACATTTTCACAGTAAACCCTTCGCTCACTCAGCCCCTAGTGAAGGACCCCCAACTTGTCTGCGAGAATGTGGGAAGCCAGTTGGAAATAATTACGGTTGTTATTATCCGTCTTTCTCAGAAAAATCTGAAAGCAGCTTCAGTGGGTGAGGATTATAGAAGCACTGCTGATTTTCCTGCCATGACAGGGATATGACAGGAACAAAAATACACATCATGGGCCTTATTGGACATGAAGGATACAGAATAATAATATGCCTAGGGGCTGCATGTTTACAGTGCCTAGTCAGGTTTTTTTACGTTTTTTCCACAAATAATGAATGAAATGGATTAACGTAATGTGTTTTTGAAAGCTAAGTATTGTAGCAGCATACTACAAGTGGTACATGCTACACCCATAATTATGGGAATATAGCTGTACAATATTTCATATGCTCTATGAACAATTTGATCAAAACTCAGTCTTTTCAGTGTTTTCGAAGGATGAAGGTTTCTCGCCACCAGCTCTGCAGATTACTCTGCAGGTGCAAAAGACATGCCATAGGCCTTGGTTAGCGGCTTCTCAGTAAAACTGGATTCCAAAGAAGTGTAATTCATTATTCGGCAGCTTGTGGCTGCAATTTTTCCCACACTCAAGGACGTTCAATGAAAATCTTTGGGCTACCTGAATTCCCCTGAACAGTGCGTGAAACGATTCTCCATAAGGGCTCATTTACAGCATTTGTGTTGGAATGCGCTGGCCAGCGTTGCCCCAGACGAGCAGCACTACCTTTGTTCAGGCATTATCCAGAATCTGTATTTACTTCCTGGAATGAAATGCTGGTCAAAGAAACTGTCGGCCTAATAATAGTAATAAAATAAAAGTAATAAAAAAAAAAAGCATTGCAGCCTGGTCACTGGGGAGCGGAGATTAAGTAAATGCTCCATTCTGCCTGCAGCACTGTCACAATACAGCCAAGAGAAAACATAGGTTTGATATTTAAAAATAAGTAAAAATAATAAAAAAAAAAAAAAAAAACAGATTAGACCCCTGCTGCATCGTCTTACTTTGTGACCTGTTACAGCGTTGTTGTCTTGTTCCTGAGGAGGAGACTGAGGAAATGCTTCATTCTGCCTGCAGCACACTTGACCACCTGATCTCAGCCTAGGCTAAGTCGCACACCAGGAGCTCAGGGACTTCGTTTTGATCATAAAAGTTGGAGCTTTTCTGCAAACTATTACTGTTGCTGTATATTGTGACATGTCAGGAACTTACTTATGTCTGTTTCCACTAGTTAGACTGAGATGCCAAAATGACACTTGCATAAATTCTGTTGTCGGTGCAGTTCTTGGCTGTGTTGACAGGCGTCTGACACATAAATTATTTAGTTGGCCTTGAAGTGATACATCCCTATTTGAAATATAAAGAGAAAGAAAAAAAAACTAGAATTGGCAGGATTTTAACGGCACCAGTCTATATATAAAGTTTATTACAAAAATACGTTTCTAAAAGACAGAAAACATTTCCATTAAAAAAAAAAACTGTTCGTCAATAGACCAACAACCGCATTACAGTATACAGACTTATATCCAGTTGTGCATTTAAGCAGTAAGTATTTCATATCAGATTCTCTGCAGAACTCAACGCGTTTCTTGGACTTTGGTCCACTTTATCAGGAGCTTACTAGCGGAACATATAATACTTCACTAGATACAAAAAGAACATACATTTATTATGGTCACATTTCTCATAGTCACATAATAGCAAGACAATATCATAAACGTTCATGCATAGTCTTGTCACATACCTAGACGGGTCAAGTGTAAGGAGAATCAAATCAATACCCTATAGGGGGAATAGGGGGAATATTGTGTTGTGGCACAGATCACAACACAATGGGGGTTATTTACGAAAGGCAAATCCACTTTGCACTACAAGTGCAAAGTGCACTTGAAATTGCACTGAAAGTGCACTTGGAAGTGCAGTTGCTGTAAATCTGAGGGGTAGATTTGAAATGAGGGGAAGCTCTGCTGATTTTATCATCCAATCATGTGCAAGCTAAAATGCTGTTTTTTATTTTCTTTGCATGTCCCCCTCAGATCTACAGAGACTGCACTTCCAAATGCACTTTCAGTGTAATTTCAAGTGCACTTTGCACTTGTAGTTTGCACTTGTAGTGCAAAGTGGATTTGCCTTTAGTAAATAACCCCCAATATTCCTAATGCATATGTTCCTGTAGAGATGGCTATATATATATATATATATATATATATATATATATATATATATATAAGTGGGTGCTGAATCGACCACCGACTAGAACCGTGAATATTTAGAGTGAGAGATATCACCAGCACAACACGGATCTCCAAAGCTTTATTCAGCGATCACATCGTTGGAGCAAATAACAAAGTTTCAAAGCCATGCAGGACCCCTCCCTCAGGCATGTGATGACATCATCACATGCCTGATGACGGGGTTCTGCATGGCTCCGAAACGTTGCTATTTGCTGTAACAATGTTATCACTGAATAAAGCTTTGGACCCATTTTGGGAATCCATGGTGTGCTGGTGACATCTCTCAGTCTGAAACAAATCAGACCCTTGTTTCATGTTTGCAGCTTGTGACCTGTGACAGTATTGTCATCTGGTCAATGGGGGGAGGAGACTGAGAAAATGCTTATTTCTGCTTGCAACACTGTCATGATGCAGCCAAAAGAAAGCATAGGTTTAGATGTCACATCTTCTCACCATGTGTGATAGGTGTAATATTCTGGGGAATTTAACTAATAGCATTTGTTAGAGAGTCCATGCCAGTTAGAACTGTTCTTGTCGGCCCACTTTTATTAAACAAAATTAAAGTCCAACATAGTAGCTGCCCGCTCAGGTGTTTTTTACCATCAAAACAGGAACTGTGAAAATAATACCAAGTAACTTGGCTTCCTCTCTTCAGCAGCATGACCTTTGTCTAGTCCCTCAGACCATCTCACACATTACCTCTGTGTTCCTGCGCCCCTGTCTCCCCTAGCTCACCCAGCTTTCCTGGCTCTCTCAGCTCCTTGGGCTTGTGCAATCTTTTTAGTCGCACCTCCCTTCTGTATGGGCACAGGCCCTGGCCTCATGATAGGGAATCTCCTGACACCCCAGGTGCTCTCAGTCTGCTGAGATCCCTAGGTTCCCCCAGTCCTCTGGACATACTTAGTCATTTTGACTCTCTAAGTCCTCCACATGCAGATTTGGAGCGCTATTCAAAGCTGGAGGATAAAGGGTGTCCCTACTGGTATTCAGAAAGTGGGAACAGGCGTTAGGCACTAATTCAAAAGCGTGGACATACAGTATGTGAAGTAAGATGCCATTCAAAACCGACCCAGTGCTTTTTTCATGAAAACATGTCTAGGGATGTGGCCGGAGTGGTGCTGGCTGAGGCCATACACAGTCAGCCATATCCACATTTGAAGCACTGGGTCAGTTTTGAGTGGCATCTTACCCCTCGTCTCATCCAGACTCACTTAGCCATCTCGACTTTCTCAGCCATCTTGACAGGCAAAATCTGAGGCAGGCATGGAGCAGTGTCTCCTGAGAAGAGCACACCTGTCTCCTAATGGAAGCTCTGAGCTATGACCAAGCCTGTCATTATAAAGGCTGAGCACACCTGCACCCACGCCATGCTAGTCTCCAGCAAGACCTGGACACTGGATTGGAGACTTCTTCCCTCGCAAAGCTCTTTGAAGTCTCCAAACTCTGGAACCAATTCCAGGAACACCAAAACCCAGTGAAAGTTGAAAAAAACACCTTTCTCTGCTAAAAATCAATACTCCGAAACCCTGCACTCTCTATTCCTGTGTCCCTTCTAATTCACTTTTCACAGTGGTAGGGCCTCGCACTGTCACATATATTACAGCATTGTAGTTTGGTCACTGGGGGAGTAGACTGAGGAAATGCTTCCTTATGTCTCTAGTACATTGACCACCTGATCTCAGCTAGGCAAAGTCTCCTGCCAGGAGCTTGTAGAACCAGACTTGTAAACTTACCGAACCTTCCATGGTACTATGAAAACTATATCTCATAGTATATTACTTTGTTACACTTTTCATCTCTACATCCCTACAATAGGTTTGTGTCTATAGCTATCAGCATCACAGCGCACACAGCAGCTGCCGCTGTGATATCAAATGTGCTGTGTTGCTAAATTACACAGCATACAATCACCAGAAGGGAGCAACTGCAGGCTCCATCCCCTCACCCTGGATATTTTTCTATTCTTGACCTCTTCTAGATCAGGAGGATTTCCGCTTGACAGGTCGCCATCTGCCTCCCCTGTGGTTTTTTTGCAAGGTTGATGATCAGACGGTAATATTGGCCTTTGTTGTGCCTCATTAAAACGTTGCAGGGTTTAGAACTGCAGCCCAAAATCTCTCTCGCTATATATATCCGACAAGGACCGTGCGTTTCCCCTCTCGCGTTCTATACTTGTGCCATTTTTATTGAAATCAATGAGATGCTCGCTTTTGTTTTGATAAGGTGAAGAAAACAACAGCAGACTGTGCAGAAATGATTGATGTCTCTTATTCAATTAAAAGGTTTTGAAGTGCCTGAGATGCTTGGTGATTCTCTAGGGGGGCCAATAGAGACTAATGGAATTTCTGATAAGATATGCCAGGATGAGCACATCTGATTAAAATCAAAGCTCATGATTCAGCACTTTCCCTTGCTGTTTGCTCCGAGTGTTAATATCCTCACACCAACAAAATATTTTACCAGTCATTAAATCAACCTTGGGAAGAAAAGAAAATGAACCATGCCATTTTTCTGCTGATAGAATTCCCTGGTCACTAATCATTCCTTACTGAAAGATGAAATAGAGGGACAAATGTTAGAGCGGTAAAATTAAAGGAAACCTTTAAGGGGCTGCTAATGCTGAAAATACTAGTTGCCTGGCTGTCATGGTGCCTGGCGCAGATAATTGTCTTAAAGAACAAGTGGTAGAATTACATTTTAGAATAAATATTAAGTTCTCATTAGATAATTAATAGTTTGAGCTTGCAAACAATTTTCTGACCTTGAAACCAAATCCATTGAAAATACAGAGACATGGTTTCTGAGTTTCATAAAGTTAAAACACATGTAAAGCCTTGTACACACGATCGGTTTAACTGATGAAAACCGTCCGATGGATTGTTTTCATCAGACAAACCGATCGTGTATGGGACCCATCTGTCTTTTTTCCATCAGTTTTAAAAAATAGAACATATTTTAAATTTTTCCGATGGATAAAAAAACGATCGAAAACTCTGATCGTCTATGGGCAAGTCCATCAAATAAAAAACCCACGCATACTCAGAATCAAGTCGACGCATGCTCAGAAGCATTGAACTTCATTTTTCTCGGCTCATCGGAGTGTTTTACGTCACCGTGTTTGGAATGGTCGGTTTTTTGACTGATGGTGTGTAGGCAAGACTAATGGAAGTCAGCTTTATCGGATTTCCGATGGACAAAACCATCGGATTAGAATCCATAGGATATCCGATCGTGTGTACGAGGCTTTAGTGTTTTTTTGGACAATGAAAAATAATTTGAATAGCCCCATTAATTATACTTTTCTTGGCAGTGGTTTAATCAATTTTCTTATATCACATTCATCATGGTTTAGCGTTTCCTAAAATATTATTGTATCCCTAATTAAAGCTTTTCTTTTTTTCTTTTACAGAGAGTAGGAATTCAATATAATTTCTATCATCTTTTATGTCTGTGTTCAATTGGAGTGATTTATTTTACTTCCTCTCCTGATGGAAGTGTTGTCACTGTAACAGGAAGTAAGGGGAATCTTAAAGTGATTGTAAACAATCACCTTGTAAAACAACCCATTCAGTTCAAAATAGATATAAAAGGCGAAACATTTTTCGATAGCTATAAACAAAAACATTATAAATACCGTATATACTCGAGTATAAGCCGACCCGAGTATAAGCCGAGGCACTTAATTTTACCACAAGAAACTGGGAAAACGTATTGACTCGAGTATAAGCCTAGGGTGAGAATGCAGCAGCTACTGTAAGCGGAAAAGAAGATCAACAATGCCCATTTGCACGCCTCACTGTGCCCATTTGCACGCCTCATTGTGCCCATCCTCACTGTGCCCATTACAACCTCACTGTGCCCATTACAACCTCACTGTGCCCATTACAACCTCACTGGGCCCATTGCAACCTCACTGTGCCCATTGCAACCTCACAGTGCCCATTACATCACTGTGCCCATTACCACCTCACTGTGCCCATTGCAACCTCACTGTGCCCATTACCTCCTTGTGCCCATTACCTCCTTGTGCCCATTACCTCACTGTGCCCATTACAACCTCACTGTGCCCATTGCAGCGTACCTGAAATTCTTGACAGGCTGCGCTGCAGCGTCCATTTTTTAAAACTCGTGGCTTCCTCCTGCTCCCGTCCCGTACGTGATAGGCGTTTGACACTGTGTTCAGTGTTCCGCCTATCATGTACGTTCTTTCATCCTCGGACAAGAGAAGGTCCGTGATAGGCGGAACACTGAACACAGTGTCTGCTGGGAAACTGAGTCCGAGGGTGAGAGGACCTCCATGATAGGTGGTAGCGGAACACAGTGTCAAACGCCTATCAGGGAACGGGACGGGACCAGGAGGAAGCCGCGAGTTTTGAAAAATGGACATCCAAGGTACACTGACTCGAGTATAAGCCGAGAGGGGTATTTTCAGCCCTAAAAAAAGGGCTGAAAAACTTGGCTTATACTCAAGTATATACGGTACCTGTTTCCCCTTTTTTTTATAAGTGATCACATTCCCTCTGTTCTCAGCTGCATAGGAGCTGGGGGAGGAGAAGCAGCAGCACACTGAGCTTCCCAGTGAATGGCTATGCAAGAGGGGGGGGGGGTGTCAGGACAAGTCTGATCATTGGAGGAGAGCAGGCTGAGTTCCCAGCACAGCTATGGTGTATGTTTATTAAAGATAACTCACCAAGGCAAGAGGGGATTAAGAAATAAATACACAGGAGTGGTTAAGCTCCTCTTTAATTAGGATAAAAGACAACAACAAAAGGACATCTAAAGGTCTAGATCCCCTTACACAATATTCTCTTTGGCATAGGCACATCTCTTGAATGGGGGAAAAATAAACTGTGAGGGGTTCTAGCCATTCTTTTCTCTACCCTACCAGCCAAAAATAAAAAAATAAAAACATGCATGCACCATTAGTTTACTATTACATTTCTACATTAGTTTACCATTAGTTTACTCAGCATCCCTGTTATTGCATTCCCAGTTGTGTATGTATGAAGCGCTGTGTTTCATACGGGACAAAGCCTGGGGCTTCTAGATTCCATCTAAACTCCTGACAAGTTCAGATGTTTTTCCATTTTTAAGTAATAAACTGGAAATGGCTCTTTTAGCCCCAAGGGCATATGAACTTTCAAGAAACATAATAGACACCATTTGTTATATCTCCAAAGTAAAACATGAAACAATTGAAAACATAAAGGATGTTATTTTTTCCTTGCATTTGTTTAGGCCTTTAAATAACAGTGTACTGTGTCTTTCTCTTGTTAGTGCCCTTTGGTATAAGTAATTGTAAATTAATGTTTTATACCCATGTCACGGTAATATTTCACGTGATATCCATTATATGGTGTAATTTTGTTGATCAGCATGCAAAGGTTTTTATAAAGCTCGGTTCACACTAGTGAACTATTTGAATAGGCTGCTGTACCGCGTGAAACACACAAAAAAGATACATGCCCAAAAATGCGGCCGTAGGGAAAACGTAGGGAAAACCACACTCACAGTTGCTCTGCGGGCTGAGATGCTTGGGGGTGCCATTCAGAATGAATGGCAGCCCTGCGTGTCTCACAAGAGCAGTGCGGTTTGGCTGCAGGTGCGGAAATCAGTGCGATTTCCCCGCCTGCAACCGGAACGCACAGCCCGCACTACTGTGAACCAAGGTTAAGGCAGAATATCAGCAGAGAGGAACATGCAGAACTGGCACATGCAGTGTGGAGTTGCAATGGGGATGGAGTCTACTATGATATTTTTCATCCATAGATACTTGTCTTTTAGATCAGCCTTTCTAACTAGGGTACCTCCAGAGGTTGTTAGGGGTTTCTTGAGCTATGGCTGATTGACTTTCCATCTGATGGTTCCTGCATAGTTTTGGGTAGAATGACACTTAACAGAGTCAGCAACATAGCACCAATGATCTTTTTTAGTTTTCTGTAAGGGTAACATTCTGAAAATAAATTTAAGGCTAGGTTCACAGAGGTGGTTGATCCACATTTTTACCAACCCCTGACCACCTGGCCACATGTTTAAATGGCGGATGCTAAGGCTGTTTACAGTGTCACAGGTGCAATGCTTTGCAACACTTAATGCTGCTTGTTGAGTTTGACAGGTGGCAGTGCCTACCCAACTTGCCCATGCAAGTCAATGAGAATGTGCCGCAATCACATGCCAAACGCCGCTGATCAATGTTGTTTGAGGTACAGTAGCTTAATGTAACATCCCCACTGGGAAAGAACAATCCCCCTGAGGATCTTAAAAAAAAAAAAGCCGTGGCTGCTCAAGTTTGTTTCCAATGCCACTTAACAGTGTCAGCGGCTTTATACCGAAGAACTTTTTAGCTGTCTGTAAGGGTGACTTTGTGAACTGTTAGACATTCTGTATATAGCAAGACATAACAGACAGTGCACAATCCACATGGGCTTTGCTGCTGCTTAACTGCACACAGGAAACACACAGGAAACAGGAACTTTGTTATACAGAGTTTAACCATAGATGAAGCTAATAACCTTTAAACACTGCCATCCACTGGTTGAAGAATATATCTTCACTGAACACTTAGGCCTCTTTCACATATGCGGACTGTTTGCTTCACCAGTTCAGTAAAAAAAATTCCAATGAAATAAACGAGTCCCAGAGGCATGTTTTCAAGCAAAAACTGACCGTTTGTCCATTTACATCCATTTTTCATCCAATCCGTTTTTCATCCACTCCATAAAATGGATGTTGACGGAAGCGGACGTAAGCAGATGTAAATCGATGATCATCCATTTTCATAAGTTTTCCCTTAGAGATGCATTGATGCCCGTTTTTCATCTGTCAGCGGATGGATGAAAAACTGACAACTTGCACCTACAGGTAAGCCTGGATTAAGGCTTATCTGTAGGTGCAAGAAATATCTCCTTAACCTACACGGTTAAGGAGATATTTGCTGAAAAACACAGCACTGATGACGTCACACGCATGCGCACTAGTGGGCCGGCATCATTGCCGGTTTTCTGAATGGGATCTTGCCGGCCTGAGCGCGCATGTGTGTGACGTCATCGCCGCTCCGGCCAATCACAGCGCCAGAGCGGCGATAACAGGAAGTCGCTCCAGGACAACATGTCGGCGGCCGGAGGGGGAGACGTGGACCGCTGCGGGTGCTTCGATCGGCGGTAAGTAAAACATAATCAGTTAGTATGCTTTGCATACTAGCTGATTATGCCTTTGTCTTGCAGGATCTTTATTTTTTTTCGTTTTTGAACAGAGGGTTTACTTCCTCTTTAAGTAGTTGTTGCAGAACATATGAACAATGTATTCCAACATAAACAGCAATGTAAGGTTAGGTTCACAGGGCGTTCAATCCAAATTTTTATTATCCCCAATCATCTGCCTACATTTTGACATGGCAACTTCTCCCCTGAGGTTTACAGTGCCTCATTGGAACTTTTAATCTGCTTGTCAAGTTATACAAGGCGGCACCTTAGGGTTGCCACCTCATCCCTTTAAAACCAAACACATATTAATTACACAGGATCTGTGGCTGATTAAGGTGGTAATTAAACTAACTTGGTGCCTTATCTGCATTAAATTAGCCTCAGAACCTGTGTAATTCATATGTGTTCAGGTTTAAAGGGATAAGGTGGCAACCCTACGGCACCTGCTGTCAAACTTGGCCTTTGAAATCAATTTGACCACGCCGCAAACACGTGCCAAAGCAGATATGGTAGTTCAATGCAAAATCCCCAATTGGGACAGAAAAATAAATAAATAAAATGACAGGCATGGGGGAGGCAGCAGTATTGCTTCCTGAATGTTTGTAAACTACCTTTAAACCACCTCTGAAAAAGCGATTTGCGATTGCTTTTCAGTAGAGCCTGCCACCCACGTGAATGAGCCCTATGGGCCTTCTACCCACTGACCACCAAAAAAAGTAGCACTCTTTCCACTGACCCCTAATGAATGAATTTTAGCAAGGGTTCTCTGAGACCTTAAAATATTTAATGGCCTCCTCTGGGGTAAGGTTAAGAAAGGCAGTTTTGACTGTTATACAGGAACACCTATTCTTGTTTGTGAGTTTTTCTAGAGATTTATTTGCTCTGAGCGGGGAAACTGCTCATAAGCCAGGTTTGTGGGATTTACTTTGTTAACACATAATAAACCAATTAGCCTAGCTGTAATCATGACTTGGATAATTAGTTTAGGTATATGGACTGGTAGAAATCTCATGGGATGTAAACAATGGTTGCGGCGGATCATATCTAAGTACCTGTGCTTACTGGAAATAAATTCTACACGCATTCAGAGAGGCTGAAGGATTGGAAAAGTGTAGGAATGTCCCATAGCGACCTGTAAGGCACCTTTTCAATTTTTTTTGAGAAACGTAGGTTGTAAAATATGCAGCAAATTCACACCAAACACATGGATTATTTAAAGCGGAACTTTACCCATAACAACTTGATACAAAATAATGTTCTTTAATAAGGAACATACATTTTACATGAAGAATTAAGCTACCAAAATTAGTGTGTGCTGTAAATTGCCCCCAGCATTGCTACTGTTACTTCTTGCTGGAGGCTGCCATGTTGCTGAATCCCAGAGCCCCAGAGCAGCAGTAAATCATAAACCGAAACTAAACCCAACAGTTTAAAAAAGTTACATTCCTGGAATGCCAGGAATACTAACTGTCACATTTTGATTGTTTCCTCAACTAAACTGTCAAATCTTTAAATAACCGGTGTCATAACTGATCACATGTGCAGCACCATGGCAGTTGCGGATCAAACAGAAGCAGCTGCCTTGAATATAAAGCCCTGTACACATGATCGGAATTCCTATGGATTCTAATCCGATGGATTTTTCCATCGGAAATCCGATGAAGCTGACTTCCATCAGTCTTGCCCACACACCATCAGTCAAAAATCCGACCGTCCCAAACCCAGTGACGTAAAACACTCCGACAAGCCGAGAAAAATGAAGTTCAATGCTTCTGAGCATGCGTCGACTTGATTCTGAGCATCCGTGGGTTTTTTGTCCGATGGAGTTCCACACAGACGATCGGAATTTGCTATCGTTTTTTTTTTCCATCGGATACATTTTAAACATGTTCTATTTTTTCTCACAATGGAAAAAAGACCGATGGGGCCCATACACGATTGGTTTGTCCGATGAGAAAAGTCCATCGGACTGTTTTCATCGGTAAAACCGATCGTGTGTACAGGGCATAATGCCACGTACACACGATTGGAATTTCCAACAACAAATGTTCGATGTGAGCTTTTGGTCAGATATTCGAACCGTGTGTAGGCTCCATCGGACATTTGCTGTCGGAATTTCCGACAACAAATGTTTGAGAGCAGGTTGTCAATTTTTCCATCAAGAAAAGTTCTTGTCGGAAATTCCGACCGTGTGTAGCCATTTCCGACGCACAAAAGTGATGTGAATTCTCGGAATCAATTTGATACATGCTCTGAATCATTGTACTTAATTTTTCTCAGCTCGTCGTAGTGTTGTACGTCTCCGCGTTCTTGACCGTGTGTGTGCAAGATAAGTTTGAGTCAACGCCCGATGGAAAAAAAACACGGTTTTGTTGTCGGAATGTCCGATCGTGTGTACGCGGCATCAGGCTACATTCACACTCTGGCGTGGGTGGCGTATTTTTAGCGGCGCTTTACCATCGTTTTTGCGGCGCTATTCGGTTGCTAGCAGGACGCTTTTAACACCCGCTAGCGGCCGAAAAAGGGTAAAAACCGCCCGCAAAGCGTCGCTGCAGCGGTTCGGCGGCGCTGCCAATTGATTTCAATGGGCAGGGGTGCTTTAGGAGCAGTGTATACACCGCTCCTACAGTGTCTCAAAGAATTGCATTTCCGTGTTCTGTGTACTGTGGGAGACCAGATATAGTGAATGCAGGGTCCTGGGTTTAGTAATACTTTAAAAAAACGCATGTGCTGTTTGGACCGACATGATTTTCCTGCACTAAACTGACCTAATGTTGCAAGTTCTGTTTGGAAGCATTTGCAGGTTACAATAAAACTCTCTTTTCTTGGGGGGGGGAAAAAACAATCCTTTCCAGGTAAACCATATACTGTATTTATTGGCGTATAACACTCACTTTTTTACCCTGAAAATAGAGGATAAACTGTGGCTGGGCTGTGGAAAGTTTTTTTCCTGAAACTTCCCTCTTATGGCCCGTACACACGATCCGAATATCGGACGAAAACTATCGTCCGAGGAAGAATCGTACGATTTTCGGATCGTATGTACACTACTTTCGAGAGCCGATCACGACAGTTCATCCGATATTATTCGATCGGACAAGATTTTCGTTTAGTCAGTATAGTTGTCGTCCGAAAATACAATACAAATACATTACAACACATGACATCACTTCCGATTTTTTTTTTCTGTCGTACGAGAATTTTCGTGACTTTAATAACCTATTTATTTTTACTTGCGACTATTAAGCGAAAAAAGTCGCACGATCCGTCGTACGATATTCGATTCGTGTGTACGGGGCATTAAAGTTAAATACAGTACAGTGGAAGGATCTGAGCAAACTTTTTTTTTTTTTCTTGTTTTCTTTCTTCTAAAGAAATTGCGCTTTCTTTCATCCTACCTTTTCTCAGACATATTTGTGAGTAGGATGTTCAGTCTTCATTATTATGAGGTGAGCAATCTCTGTGTTATGACGGGGATAGCTGCAGTGTCTGTATTCCTTTAGGCGCGAACAAGCCTTAGAGAGTATCTAATAAAAAATGAAACTTCAGTTGCAAGGGGGTGTCGGAAATTTGACTTCTGGGAATAATAGTGAGACAATTACGCAAGAAATAAGCATTCTAGGGGCCTTATCAACACTACAACGCTAGCAGGATGTTGCAATGCGAAGTGATTTTTTACAGTTTTTGACATTTATGGAAAATTACAGCCTTTGCTGTTTGAAACAGAAAGGTGATTTTTTTTTTATAACATCAAAATAGTAAAAAAAAAAAAAGAGACATTTAGTTTGCTAAAGAATTGTTCGTCATACACAATTGCCATGTTTTTATTTTATTTAATAAAATATAATTTTCACCTTTTCACCCTTCGTTGCAAATGAGTACTGCTGATCGCCTGCAGCCTGTCCCTGTCTACATGCATGTACTTTAGTGATGGCTGCATGGCATTTCTCAAGTCTTGTTTGATTTAAGGTGATAACAGTGGACCATGCCTGTGCAGTGTGTATTAGCACTGAAGCTTGTAGTCTCCACGAGAAGCCCTTGTGACAGTGGCGGCCCGTAATGCAAGGCGCAGGGGTGCCTCCCTTCTATCGATCGGTTTGGCCCCCTAATCTTCATGCAGGGCGCCAGATGCAAGGATTCCAATGGGGTTTTGAGGCTCTAATAGGCTCCAAAAAAGGGTGGGTTCTGGGCTGAGAGCACTGCGCCCGAGCCCACCCAGTTGTGTGACAATAGCGAATGAATATTCACTATTGTCACACTGATTCTCCTCCTGGCCAATCAGGAAGTGGGCTATGAGACCCATTTCCCAATTGACCGAAAGGAGAAGCACTCCTATTGGCCTAGGAGGGGGGAGACGCAGGGTAAGCCATCACCCGTCGCCATAGATGGGGTAAGTGTAGGCGGCAGGGGGGGTGCATTGTTTGCCCCAAACCCAAAAATATACCACCAGCCGCTTCTGCTTGTGACACGGTGACAACAAAGTAACACAACTGGGAGACAGGGACAGAGCATTGTCATCTGATAACAAGAAGTGCCTGAACTGAATGAGGACTTTTACAGCTGGACAACTCATGCATTATTTTAATGGCAGCTGCGGATTTAAAGCAGCGTTCCAGTCCCCCAGGTCATTTTTTTTTTTTTTTTTAAGAACTCTGCCATGATTGTCTCTAATTCAAATGTAACATTTGGATAAAAACGTTAATGTTGTCCTTTTAGTTAATATTTAAATCATTTAAACCTAACATGATCTCCGAAGCAGGCAGGGTCCATCTCTGCTGTGGCCATCTGAAGCCCTCTTGTATTCATTTCTGGGATTCGGTGCAGCTGGCTACCCAGTATGCACCTCCCGATCTTGTGCCTGTGCAGTAATGCCACTGCGCGGGGCTCTTTCGTCCTGACTAATTTCTATAGCAAAGGTGGCGTCCGTGGCAGCTCCCGCCCCGTTTTTATAGCAATGGATGTCGGGGAAAGCAGTGTTGCCCCGCAACCAAACAAATAACGCAACATTTCGTCACTAGGTGATTCGCATGGACTCCTGGGATAGATGATGTCCATATCCCAGGAGTCCATGGGAATCGCCTAGTGACGAAATTGCCTAGGCAGCCGCAGCCAGAAGTGCTGCAGAAAATAATGGCTAAAATGGTACTTACTAATTACAAAAAAAAAAAGGAAAAAAATATTGCCATTTGTAAAAGCATTTAGGATGGGCCTGACAATGATTGGACATCTACAAAAGGGGTGGAACTCCGCTTTAAATACATTGAAAAATACATTTATCCAATAAATTGGGTCATGGGTCTATGGGACCTTCACAGCACCAGATATAATTCAATCACCAACATTTTTATATAAAAACTATTTATTGCATCTTTATTCCAGAACATAAAACCATATGATAAAACATATACTGTAGGCATAGACCATGTGACTCTCATAGATTCAAGTGTAACAGTCTTGATGTAAAGGCTTTCCAACGCGTTTCAAGCATCATTCTTCCTCAGGAACATAAATGTACCTGGAAGCTCATAGAGAGGTTAGTGGTTACAAGCCTACAGATGAAAGTTAATAACAAAAAGCCTAGTTTTGTGGTGGAGTGATCACATGGTGAAAGGGTCTCAAGAGGGGAAAAGGGACAACTGTAAATGCAGAGATCCAGTGGCCAGCTAAGAGATCTTAATCATAGCCCAAAATGGGTCCATCAAAGAGCATGGCTGGCCACAACACTCCAAAACCAGGGAAGAGGTAGACTACGTCTTGGATGTACAAAAGAGATACAGCAAGAACAGAACAGAGCATGAATCAACCATACATTTTGGTACATTATCTGAAGGCACTGCTTACAATGTACTTGGTAGGACTGGGGTCCAACTGGGCCAGTGGTGACTTCAGCCATGAGTAATGGTTTAATGGTGGCAATCAATACCTTCAAAACTTTAATCATATAGAACTGGGGCAGAAGGAAGGGTGAGATGGGGATGGGATATGAGGGAAATCCGGGGGGGGGGGGGGGAGCAGTCGCATGCCAAAAGGCTAATGCTGAGTATAGGAAACATAGCAACCAGTGCTTGAGGTTCCAGTAGGAACTCATCAAAGCCTGAGGGCAGAAGGTATTCTATACATGCACTCCACAGCTTTATGTACTTAGGTAGTCTATCTTTTTTAATGGCCTTTAAGTTCCTATGAATCATTGCCTGTGTTATTCTATTTTTGGTCTCCGTAAGACAGAGCTTTGAGATTTTCCAGGACTTTACAACTGTTTGCTTGGCTATTTACTTTATTATACTCTGGTGATCCTGGCAAAAAGTCTGTTGTTTTTCATCAAAACCAGCTGTCATGCAGGTGTAGCAGTTAGAGTTTTGAGACAAACCATTCACCAATGGCAGGGGGGCTTACAATGATCGGCTTTTATTTATTTATGTAAAACCTTTATCCCAAAAGAAACAAAAACAGTTTCCTGTGACTGCTTATAACGTGTTAGCTGGAGTACAGCTTGAATTTTATAGTGTATCTAAATCTGCTAGTGCATATACCACTCCCCTCCCCCTAGATGAACAGTGCTGCTCTCCAAAGGTGCCCCCCTTCTCCTTTCTCCAGAGTAGAGGCACTCAAATACAGGTGGTGTGTTACTGAAAAGAGGACCATGTGAAACAGAGATAAAAGGCCTAAAAAAAGAAAATGAATGCAGTCACCACAAGTAATGATTGATAAGCTGCAATATATTACATTTTTGGTTTTGGGTTTAATACCACTTTAACTTTAAGTCTCATATTTATATGTCTTTATTTGTAAAGTCTTTTAACTGTGGGAGTGAACTGTTAGGAGTTTGTCATAGGGGACATAGGCTATACAATAGTAAATAGTAAATAGTGAATAATGCCCAATCAGGCTACTTTCTGCTTTAGTGCATATGGCAAACTGCAGATGCAGCTGGCCACATAATGTCTAGGGAAATGGAAAAAAGGTTAGAGGAACTTGTCTAAAGCAGGGTATACACGGACCGAAATGGGCTAACTTTCGGTCCATGTGTACTGCTCACTGTTCAACAGAAGCCAGTCTATTGACCAGTTTCTGTTGAACGGTAATGCTGGAAAACCAGCATTCGATCAGCGCTTCCAGCCAATGGCTGCAGCGCTGATCTGTGTGTTCTGATGGGGGAGTCCCCGCTTTCAATTTAAAATAGCTCAGCAGAAGAGATCCCTGCATCACACATTGTTTGTGTTGATGCAGGGATTTGTGAGTTTTTTTAATTCAACCAACACTTTCCATTCTTAGTAAATCAACCCCGATGTGTAGCAACACATATTTCTTGCATTGGTGTGGTGCAGTGCCATTCACTTTGAATAGCACCCTAAATCACCTTGCCAATGGACATGTGTTTCAGCACAGCATAACGGGCAGTTGCGGTTCGCTGTCAAAAAAAAGCTGTCTGTTTTGGAAGTTGTGAAGTCTGCTTAAGCCTCATACACACGTCCGGATTTCCCACAGACAAAGCCTCAGACTTTTGTTCGAAGGGTGTTGGCCAGGAATTTGTCTTGCAAACAAATGGCCCATAATTGTCGGCCAACAAACACGAATGTAGTTACGTACTACGTGAAATTTCAGCTCTTGAGCGCCACCCTTTGGGCACCTTCTGCTAATGTCGTGTTTGGTGAGCATTGATTCCGAGCATGCGTGTTTGTACGTTGGACTTTTGTCCGACGGACTTGTGTATACACGCTCGGAAAATCCGGCAACAGTCCACGGAAAATTTTAAAGCCTGCCTGTCAACATTTGTCCGTGGAAAATCCGACAACAATTGTCCGATGGATAGTACAAACGGTCGGATTTTCGGCCGATCGTGTTTACGAGGCTTTAAACAGGATGCAAACAATACAGATAGCTTTTCCCTAAAGCAGAACTGTGATCAGGCCATGGACAGGAAAAATAATGACATATACTTAAAAGGATTTAAAGTACTCACTATCCTTTGTAGCTACAGGCACTGTAGGGTAATTCATCCTCAAATTTACAACAGAAAGCACTTTCTCTTTATTATCAGCAGGGCAGCTCATTCTGCTCCCTCCAATTCATAATATAAACAGAATAGGTACACAAGTGAATAGAGGGCAGAGTGCTGAAACTAAACTTAAAAAGCTTCATTGTATCTCTTGTGAACTTTGAGGCTGACATATTCCACAGTGTCTGCAGCTACAGAGGTCAATAAGAACTTGTTTTTAAGCCAATTTACTTTTTATTTAGAATAATGTACATCTTTGAAAGCCTGACTGATGTTCTACCATAATGTCATAAACATTAAGCAGTGATTATATGCTTGATATGTAGCTTGGAAAGGGAGAATGTACAAATTTGTATATGAAGCCATCAAGAAAATATGGCACACTTAGCATGTAAAATGTGAAAATTGTAAAAAATTGTTTTTTAGGTAATCATTGCACTCCACCAAGAGATAGGCTTTAAGCCTAGTACACACGGCCGAGAATCCCATCAGGAAAAAAAAAATTCCTGACGAGATTCCTGGCAAGCTGTTCTTGCCAAGCCGTGCATACAGATGGCCATTCAAAAGAACCGCAGTTCTTTCGAATGGCAAGAACACAGTGACATTATCGACTACGACGAGCATGCGCTTGTCACATTCGATTCCATCGCCGCCATCTTGCTTCACCCTACACTACCCTTGTAAGCTACCGCGCATGCGTCAAAGTCTCATCGAGCATGTGCGGGCTTACCGGAGGACAGGTAAGCTTGTAGCCGCATACACACACACACAGTTTTCTCATCGGGAAACAGGCCGACGAGAATCCCGATGAGAAAATAGAGAGCAGGTTCTCTATTTTTCTCGTTGAGATTCCCGACAGTTTTCTCAACGCGAAACCATACACACGACCGGGTATCTCGGCAAAAAGCTCTGCCAGCAGTTTTCTTGATGGTTTCTTGCCGAGAAAAACCGGTCGTGTGTACGAGGCCTTAAGCCTTGTACACACGGCCGAGAATCTTGTCAGGAAAAAACACGTTGTTTTTCCTGACGAGATTCTTGACAAGAATCTTGTCCCGGCCGAGTGTACACACGCTCGATTCAAAAGAACCGCCTTTTTTTTTAATGGAATGAACGCGGTGACGTCATCGACTACGACGAGCGTGCGCTTGTCACATTCGATGCCGCCGCCACCATCTTGCTACACCCTACCTATGCCTATGAAGCTACCGCGCATGCGTCAAAGTCATTTCGAGCATGCGCAGGTTTCCACGGCGACAGGTAAGCAAGCGTACACACTCTCGGGTTTCTCGTCTGGAAAAAGGCAGACGAGAATCTCGACGAGAAAATATAGAGCAGGTTCTCTATTTTTCTCGTCGAGATTCTGGCCAGTTTTCTTGATGAGAAACCTGAAAGCCTCGTACACACGGCTGGTTTTCTCGTCAAGAAAGCTCTCCCAGCAATTTTCTTGTTGTTTCTTGACGAGAAAACCGGCCGTGTGTACGAGGCTTTAGTCTTGGTAAAGATGATGCCTTGTATGGAGCCTTATCCTATAGTCTTGGGTTCTTACCCAGGCATCAAAATACTGTTGTTAAAGATAACATCAGATTTGTTTACAGGCACCACAACTAGCCACTAGTGATGAGCCGAACACCCCCGGGTTCGGTTCGCACCAGAACCCGCGAACGGACCGAAAGTTCGAACGAACATTAGAACCCTATTAAATACAATGGATGCGAACGTTCGAATTCTAAAGTGCTAATTATAACAACTATTATGCATGTTATTGTCCTAAAAAGGGTTTGGGAACCCGGGTTCTGCACCAGGGGACATGTATCAATGCAAAAATAAGTTTTAAAAACGGTCGTTTTCCGGGAGCAGTCATTTTAATGATGCATAAAGTGAAAAAAAAAAAGTCAAATATTCCTTTAAATATCGTACCTGGGGGGTGTCTAAAGTATGCCTGTGAAGTGCCACGTGTTTCCCGTGTTTAGAACTGTCCCTGCACAAAATGACACTTCTAAAGGAAAAAAAAGCCATTTAAAACTGCTTGCGGCTTTAATGTAATGTCTGGTCCCGGTAATATGGATGAAAATCTTTAAGAAAAATGGCATAGCTACCCCATGACCCCCCCCTACCCCAGCCCATTACCAGCCCCTTTGGGTCTTGTATGGATATTAAGGGGAACCCCGCACATAAAATAAAAAAGGCCCTATATACTCTGAACAGCCGTATACAGGCGGTGCATACAAGACAGGGACTGTAGGTTTGTTCTTATGTAGAATCTGTTTGTAATTTTGAACAGGTACATTGTTGAAGTGTAGCTCCAGACCAAAAATCTATTTTTAAACTTTTTGGAAAACATAGGTAAGGGTTATCACCCCTGTAACATTTGTTTTGCTGTCTGTGCCCCTGTTCAGAACATTTCACCTCACTTTCCGTCCTAATGACAACTGTTTTTGAAATGTGGTGTTTTTCTTGAAACAAGGATTGCTGATAAAGCATCAGTACAGAGGAGACACCTTTCTCCCATATTTATTCTTACAGGAGAGAATTTTCCTTCCTAGTGGTAGATTTCCTCTCACTTCCTGTTGTCTTCTTGCGTTTGCAAGTAGGAGTCGTTTGTAAGTTGGATGTTTGAAAGTAGGGACCTGCCGTATATACTCTGCAGAAATAGGCCCCTTAGTTGTTGGTGTTGGCACAACACTGTAAGCACTCACAGTTACTCTTGGTTGGTGCTGGAACGCCCTGCTGTCAACTATTATATCAGGAATTTTAATTACATATAATTGTTGAACAGTGGTAGTAAAAATTGGGCCTTTGATGGTGGTGCTGGTGCCACAACACTGTAAGCCCTGACAGTTACTCTTGGTGGGTGCAGCAATGGGCCCTGCTGTGAATTATTAGATCAAGAATTGTAATTACATGCCCCTGTTGAACAGGGGCTGAAAAATTGGGCCTTAGGCACTGGTGGCACAACACTGCAACCCTTCACAGATACTGTACTTGGAGCACAGCAATGAGCCCTGTTGCAAAGTATTGCTTCAAAAATTGTAATGACACGCCCCTGTTAAACAGGGGCTGAAAAATTGGGCCTTAGGCACTGGTGGCACAACACTGCAACTCCTCACAGATACTGTACTTGGAGCACAGCAATGAGCCCTGTTGCAAAGTATTGCTTCAAAAATTGTAATTACACGCCCCTGTTAAACAGGGGCTGAAAAATTGGGCGTTAGGCACTGGTGGCGGCACCCATAAACAAAAATGATCTTCCAAGCTATCATCATCAATCGTATCATTGAGGACTCGGAGGAGGAGGATAGCCAGTCAACATAACAGCACAGGCACTCAGCATCAGCATCAGTCTTGAAGGGATGTGACATTTTAAAATCAATTAGTCTGTTATATCAGCATCAGGTGTGTGGTAGCTGGTGGTGATCCAAGACTGGTTCATCTTGATGAAAGTCAGTCGATCAACCGAGTCGGTGGACAGGCGCACCCTGTGATCCGTGACAAATCCTCCAGCAGCACTGAATGTGCGTTCCGAAAGAACGCTGGATGCAGGACAGGCCAGTAGCTCAATTGCATACTGTGCAAGCTCTGGCCAGTGATCCATCCTCAAGACCCAGTAAGCCAGAGGATTTTCGGTGGGGAAGGTGTCCAAGTCTGACCTTGCCCCTAGATATTCCTGCACCATGTTTATCAGACGCTGGCGATGGTTGCTGGAACCGATCATACTTTGGGGCTGCGGACTAAAGAATTGTCTGAACGCATCGGTCAGACGGCCACCTTCCCTACCGCTCCTTCTTTGACTGGCCGAAGCCTCAGCAACTCGTTGTCCAGGACCAGGAGTTTGCAACCTCCCAGTCTCTGGGAACGCGTTGCACAGACCTTTCTGCAAGGCCTCCCGGAGTTGTCTCATCCTCTGCTCCCTCTGCGACGGTAACATAAGGTCCGCAACCTTACCCTTGTACCGTGGATCAAGGAGAGTGGCCAGCCAGTAATGGTCCCTCTCCTTGATCCGAAGAATACGAGGATCCTTCCGCAGACTTTGCAGGATCAGGGAGGCCATGCAGCGTAGGTTTGCTGAGGCATTCGCTCCGGAGTCCTCTGGGTCACTAAGGACGACATGATCCGCAGCCACCTCCTCCCAGCCACGTACAAGTCCACTGGTTTCTTGGGACTGTAAATCATCCCTAAAAGACTGCTGCTGATGATGCTGAGTGCCAGCCTCCACCTCCATGCTGACACAATCCTCCTCCTCCTCCTCCTCCTCCTCCTCCTCTTCCTGTGCGATGGGTGGGACAGAAGGAACACTGTCTGGGTAAAGGGGGCCTTGAGAGGCAAGGAAGTCCTCCTCTTCCTGCCTCTGTTCTGCCTCAAGTGCCCTGTCCATTATTCCACGCAGCGTGTGCTCCAACAGGTGGACAAGAGGTACAGTGTCACTGATGCATGCACTGTCACTGCTCACCATCCTCGTGGCCTCCTCAAATGGTGCCAGGACAGTGCATGCATCCCTGATCATGCCCCACTGGCGTGGAGAAAAAAAACCAAGCTCCCCTGACCCTGTCCTGGTGCCGTAGTCGCACAGGTACTCATTGATGGCCCTCTGCTGCGTGTGCAGCCGCTGCAGCATGGCCAACGTTGAGTTCCACCTGGTGGGCATGTCACATATAAGGCGGTTCTTGGGCAGGTTCAACTCCTTTTGCAGCTCAGCCAGGCGAGCACTGGCATTATAAGATCTGCGGAAATGCACACAGACTTTCCTGGCCTGCCTCAGGACATCCTGTAAGCCCGGGTACCTGCCCAAGAAGCGCTGCACCACCAGGTTAAGGACGTGAGCCACACATGGCACATGGGTCAGTTGTCCCTGTCGGAGGGCGGAGAGGAGGTTGGTGCCATTGTCGCAAACCACCATTCCTGGCTTAAGCTGGCGTGGCGTCAACCACCTCTCGGCCTGGCCCTGCAGAGCAGACAGGACCTCTGCCCCAGTGTGGCTTCTGTCCCCCAAACACACCAGCGCAAGCACGGCATGGCATCTTTTTGCCTGCGTACTTGCGTAGCCCCGTGAACGGCTACGGAGCACCGCTGGTTCATAGGACAAACCACAGGAAGAGGCCATGGAGGAAGAAGAAGAGGAGGGGGTGGAGGAGAGAGGTGTGTCACAACCAGTAGTAGCATTTTGGAGGCGTGGCGGTGGGACAACCTCCAACACTACTGCACCTTGTCCTGAATCCTTCCCAGCTGCCAAAAGAGTGACCCAATGGGCCGTGAAAGAAAGGTAACGTCCCTGTCCATGCCTGCTGGACCATGAGTCAGCGGTAATATGCACCTTACCGCTGACCGCCCTGTCCAGCGAGGCCAAGACATTGCCTTCCACATGCCGGTAGAGAGCCGGAATAGCCTTCCGTGAGAAAAAGTGGCGTTTGGGAACCTGCCACTGAGGAACCGCACATTGCACAAACTCACGGAAGGGGGCCGAGTCTACCAACTGAAAAGGCAGCAGTTGAAGCGCTAGCAATTTAGCCAAGCTAGCATTCAACCGCTGGGCATGTGGATGGCTGGGAGTGAACTTCTTTCGACGGTCCAGCAGCTGGGGCAGGGAAATTTGCCTGCTAGAATCGGACGTTGGTGTACTGCTAGCAGAGTGGGCGCAAGTACTTGGCTGTGACACACCTAATTCTACACCTTCATTCCTCTCAGTGCATGTTTCAGAGAGGACTGAAGTTATAGTGGGGTTGGAGATCCCAGCTGATGCGGTGCAAGGAGAGGTCCGCTTTGTTCTTTGGTGTGGGTCTTTGAGGTAGGCTTGCCAACGAGCTGCATGGCAGGTCAACATATGTCTGGTCAGGCATGTGGTACCCAAGCGGCTGATGTTTTGGCCACGCGATATACGCTTGAGACATATGTTGCAAACAGCAGCTGTGCGATCTGATGCACTAGCCTCAAAAAAGGCCCACACCAAAGAACTTTTTGAATGACGGGCAGAGGCAGCGCCCTGCACAGGCGGAGCTCTGCGGTGTGATTCCGTCGGTGTACTGCCCTTACGCTGGCCACCAAAGGGCATCCTGCCTCGTTGGAGATGTGCCTCCTCCTCATCCTCCTCCTCCTCCTCTCTCCTATTAGGCACCCACGTGGAGTCATTGACCTCATCATCCCCTCCCTCCTCATCACTGGAGCCAATCTGGCAGTATGCTGCAGCTGCTGGAACATGACTGCCAGATTGGTGTCCTTCTTGAGCATCCCCTCTGTCTGCTCTCACGCTACTGCCTTCCTCTAGCTGGGTTTCATCATCAGACCCTTCGAAACGCTGGGCATCCTCCTGGAGCATGTACCCAACACTGTGCTGAAACAGTTCGGGGGACTCCTCAGGAGGAGGACATGGTGGGTCTAGGGAAGGAGTGACTGATGATTTGTCTGACATTGATACCAGGGAAGACGACGCTTTGGCAGCTGCTTTTCCAGTACCCTGAGCCTGGGTGAGAGAGGATGAGGAGGAGGAGGAGGGCTTGGTCATCCACTCTACCAAGTCTTCGGCATGATGTGGCTCAACATGTCCAGCTGCCGAAAAGAAGGACAAGCGTGTCCCATGGCCATGTGCTGATGACAATGCACCGCGTCCACGACCAGCACTGTTGCCCCCAGACACAGAGCCTGCTTGCCCTCTTTTATTGCCTCCTGACTGTCTGCCTCTCCTTGTTTGCCTTCCAGACATTCTAATAGATGGCCTGCAGGGAGATGGGAAAAAAGCAATAAGGGCTACCTTCAGGTGTCCTTCTCTGTCCCTTGAAACAAGGACTTTCACAGTGAAAGAAACTGACACTGTCCCTACCTAGAGTTTTCTGTCCCTAGAATAAATGTTTTTTTTAATCACAATATAGCACAAGGACAATTCACTCAATGTCTCTCCAGGTCCCTGGAAACAAGGACTTGCAGAGTGAAAGAAACTGACACTGTCCCTACCTAGAGTTTTCTGTCCCTAGAATAAATGTTTTTTTTAAGCACAATATAGCACAAGGAAAATTAACTCACTGTCCTTACAGGTCCCTGGAAACAAGGACTTGCAGAGTGAAAGAAACTGACACTGTCCCTACCTAGAGTTTTCTGTCCCTAGAATAAATGTTTTTTTTAAGCACAATATAGCACAAGGACAATTAACTCACTGTCCTTACAGGTCCCTGGAAACAAGGACTTGCAGAGTGAAAAAAAAAAAACACTCTCCCTACCTAGAGTTTTCTGTCCCTAGAAAAAATGTTTTTTTTAAGCACAATATAGCACAAGGACAATTAACTCACTGTCCTTACAGGTCCCTGGAAACAAGGACTTGCAGAGTGAAAGAAAAAAAACACTCTCCCTACCTACAGTTTTCTGTCCCTAGAAAAAATGTTTTTTTTAATCACAATATAGCACAAGGAAAATTAACTCACTGTCCTTACAGGTCCCTGGAAACAAGGACTTGCAGAGTGAAAGAAAAAAAACACTCTCCCTACCTACAGTTTTCTGTCCCTAGAAAAAATGTTTTTTTTAATCACAATATAGCACAAGGAAAATTAACTCACTGTCCTTACAGGTCCCTGGAAACAAGGACTTGCAGAGTGAAAGAAACTGACACTGTCCCTACCTAGAGTTTTCTGTCCCTAGAATAAATGTTTTTTTTAAGCACAATATAGCACAAGGAAAATTAACTCACTGTCCTTACAGGTCCCTGGAAACAAGGACTTGCAGAGTGAAAGAAACTGACACTGTCCCTACCTAGAGTTTTCTGTCCCTAGAATAAATGTTTTTTTTAAGCACAATATAGCACAAGGACAATTAACTCACTGTCCTTACAGGTCCCTGGAAACAAGGACTTGCAGAGTGAAAAAAAAAAAACACTCTCCCTACCTACAGTTTTCTGTCCCTAGAAAAAATGTTTTTTTTAAGCTCAATATAGCACAAGGACAATTAACTCACTGTCCTTACAGGTCCCTGGAAACAAGGACTTGCAGAGTGAAAGAAACTGACACTGTCCCTACCTAGAGTTTTCTGTCCCTAGAATAAATGTTTTTTTTAAGCACAATATAGCACAAGGACAATTAACTCACTGTCCTTACAGGTCCCTGGAAACAAGGACTTGCAGAGTGAAAGAAAAAAAACACTCTCCCTACCTACAGTTTTCTGTCCCTAGAAAAAATGTTTTTTTTAAGCACAATATAGCACAAGGACAATTAACTCACTGTCCTTACAGGTCCCTGGAAACAAGGACTTGCAGAGTGAAAGAAAAAAAACACTCTCCCTACCTACAGTTTTCTGTCCCTAGAAAAAATGTTTTTTTTAATCACAATATAGCACAAGGAAAATTAACTCACTGTCCTTACAGGTCCCTGGAAACAAGGACTTGCAGAGTGAAAGAAAAAAAACACTCTCCCTACCTACAGTTTTCTGTCCCTAGAAAAAATGTTTTTTTTAATCACAATATAGCACAAGGAAAATTAACTCACTGTCCTTACAGGTCCCTGGAAACAAGGACTTGCAGAGTGAAAGAAACTGACACTGTCCCTACCTAGAGTTTTCTGTCCCTAGAATAAATGTTTTTTTTAATCACAATATAGCACAAGGAAAATTAACTCACTGTCCTTACAGGTCCCTGGAAACAAGGACTTGCAGAGTGAAAGAAACTGACACTGTCCCTACCTAGAGTTTTCTGTCCCTAGAATAAATGTTTTTTTTAAGCACAATATAGCACAAGGACAATTAACTCACTGTCCTTACAGGTCCCTGGAAACAAGGCCTTGCAGAGTGAAAGAAAAAAAACACTCTCCCTACCTACAGTTTTCTGTCCCTAGAAAAAATGTTTTTTTTTAATCACAATATAGCACAAGGAAAATTAACTCACTGTCCTTACAGGTCCCTGGAAACAAGGACTTGCAGAGTGAAAGAAAAAAAACACTCTCCCTACCTACAGTTTTCTGTCCCTAGAAAAAATGTTTTTTTTAATCACAATATAGCACAAGGAAAATTAACTCACTGTCCTTACAGGTCCCTGGAAACAAGGACTTGCAGAGTGAAAGAAACTGACACTGTCCCTACCTAGAGTTTTCTGTCCCTAGAATAAATGTTTTTTTTAATCACAATATAGCACAAGGAAAATTAACTCACTGTCCTTACAGGTCCCTGGAAACAAGGACTTGCAGAGTGAAAGAAACTGACACTGTCCCTACCTAGAGTTTTCTGTCCCTAGAATAAATGTTTTTTTTAAGCACAATATAGCACAAGGACAATTAACTCACTGTCCTTACAGGTCCCTGGAAACAAGGCCTTGCAGAGTGAAAGAAAAAAAACACTCTCCCTACCTACAGTTTTCTGTCCCTAGAAAAAATGTTTTTTTTAATCACAATATAGCACAAGGAAAATTAACTCACTGTCCTTACAGGTCCCTGGAAACAAGGACTTGCAGAGTGAAAGAAAAAAAACACTCTCCCTACCTACAGTTTTCTGTCCCTAGAAAAAATGTTTTTTTTAATCACAATATAGCACAAGGAAAATTAACTCACTGTCCTTACAGGTCCCTGGAAACAAGGACTTGCAGAGTGAAAGAAACTGACACTGTCCCTACCTAGAGTTTTCTGTCCCTAGAATAAATGTTTTTTTTAATCACAATATAGCACAAGGAAAATTAACTCACTGTCCTTACAGGTCCCTGGAAACAAGGACTTGCAGAGTGAAAGAAACTGACACTGTCCCTACCTAGAGTTTTCTGTCCCTAGAATAAATGTTTTTTTTAATCACAATATAGCACAAGGAAAATTAACTCACTGTCCTTACAGGTCCCTGGAAACAAGGACTTGCAGAGTGAAAGAAACTGACACTGTCCCTACCTAGAGTTTTCTGTCCCTAGAATAAATGTTTTTTTTAATCACAATATAGCACAAGGAAAATTAACTCACTGTCCTTACAGGTCCCTGGAAACAAGGACTTGCAGAGTGAAAGAAACTGACACTGTCCCTACCTAGAGTTTTCTGTCCCTAGAATAAATGTTTTTTTTAAGCACAATATAGCACAAGGACAATTAACTCACTGTCCTTACAGGTCCCTGGAAACAAGGACTTGCAGAGTGAAAGAAAAAAAACACTCTCCCTACCTACAGTTTTCTGTCCCTAGAAAAAATGTTTTTTTTAATCACAATATAGCACAAGGAAAATTAACTCACTGTCCTTACAGGTCCCTGGAAACAAGGACTTGCAGAGTGAAAGAAAAAAAACACTCTCCCTACCTACAGTTTTCTGTCCCTAGAAAAAATGTTTTTTTTAATCACAATATAGCACAAGGAAAATTAACTCACTGTCCTTACAGGTCCCTGGAAACAAGGACTTGCAGAGTGAAAGAAACTGACACTGTCCCTACCTAGAGTTTTCTGTCCCTAGAATAAATGTTTTTTTTAATCACAATATAGCACAAGGAAAATTAACTCACTGTCCTTACAGGTCCCTGGAAACAAGGACTTGCAGAGTGAAAGAAACTGACACTGTCCCTACCTAGAGTTTTCTGTCCCTAGAATAAATGTTTTTTTTAAGCACAATATAGCACAAGGACAATTAACTCACTGTCCTTACAGGTCCCTGGAAACAAGGACTTGCAGAGTGAAAGAAAAAAAACACTCTCCCTACCTACAGTTTTCTGTCCCTAGAAAAAATGTTTTTTTTAATCACAATATAGCACAAGAAAAATTAACTCACTGTCCTTACAGGTCCCTGGAAACAAGGACTTGCAGAGTGAAAGAAAAAAAACACTCTCCCTACCTACAGTTTTCTGTCCCTAGAAAAAATGTTTTTTTTAATCACAATATAGCACAAGGAAAATTAACTCACTGTCCTTACAGGTCCCTGGAAACAAGGACTTGCAGAGTGAAAGAAACTGACACTGTCCCTACCTAGAGTTTTCTGTCCCTAGAATAAATGTTTTTTTTAATCACAATATAGCACAAGGAAAATTAACTCACTGTCCTTACAGGTCCCTGGAAACAAGGACTTGCAGAGTGAAAGAAACTGACACTGTCCCTACCTAGAGTTTTCTGTCCCTAGAATAAATGTTTTTTTTAATCACAATATAGCACAAGGAAAATTAACTCACTGTCCTTACAGGTCCCTGGAAACAAGGACTTGCAGAGTGAAAGAAACTGACACTGTCCCTACCTAGAGTTTTCTGTCCCTAGAATAAATGTTTTTTTTAATCACAATATAGCACAAGGAAAATTAACTCACTGTCCTTACAGGTCCCTGGAAACAAGGACTTGCAGAGTGAAAGAAACTGACACTGTCCCTACCTAGAGTTTTCTGTCCCTAGAATAAATGTTTTTTTTAATCACAATATAGCACAAGGAAAATTAACTCACTGTCCTTACAGGTCCCTGGAAACAAGGACTTGCAGAGTGAAAGAAACTGACACTGTCCCTACCTAGAGTTTTCTGTCCCTAGAATAAATGTTTTTTTTAAGCACAATATAGCACAAGGACAATTAACTCACTGTCCTTACAGGTCCCTGGAAACAAGGACTTGCAGAGTGAAAGAAAAAAAACACTCTCCCTACCTACAGTTTTCTGTCCCTAGAAAAAATGTTTTTTTTAATCACAATATAGCACAAGAAAAATTAACTCACTGTCCTTACAGGTCCCTGGAAACAAGGACTTGCAGAGTGAAAGAAAAAAAACACTCTCCCTACCTACAGTTTTCTGTCCCTAGAAAAAATGTTTTTTTTAATCACAATATAGCACAAGGAAAATTAACTCACTGTCCTTACAGGTCCCTGGAAACAAGGACTTGCAGAGTGAAAGAAACTGACACTGTCCCTACCTAGAGTTTTCTGTCCCTAGAATAAATGTTTTTTTTAAGCACAATATAGCACAAGGAAAATTAACTCACTGTCCTTACAGGTCCCTGGAAACAAGGACTTGCAGAGTGAAAGAAACTGACACTGTCCCTACCTAGAGTTTTCTGTCCCTAGAATAAATGTTTTTTTTAAGCACAATATAGCACAAGGACAATTAACTCACTGTCCTTACAGGTCCCTGGAAACAAGGACTTGCAGAGTGAAAAAAAAAAAACACTCTCCCTACCTAGAGTTTTCTGTCCCTAGAAAAAATGTTTTTTTTAAGCACAATATAGCACAAGGACAATTAACTCACTGTCCTTACAGGTCCCTGGAAACAAGGACTTGCAGAGTGAAAGAAAAAAAACACTCTCCCTACCTACAGTTTTCTGTCCCTAGAAAAAATGTTTTTTTTAATCACAATATAGCACAAGGAAAATTAACTCACTGTCCTTACAGGTCCCTGGAAACAAGGACTTGCAGAGTGAAAGAAACTGACACTGTCCCTACCTAGAGTTTTCTGTCCCTAGAATAAATGTTTTTTTTAATCACAATATAGCACAAGGAAAATTAACTCACTGTCCTTACAGGTCCCTGGAAACAAGGACTTGCAGAGTGAAAGAAACTGACACTGTCCCTACCTAGAGTTTTCTGTCCCTAGAATAAATGTTTTTTTTAATCACAATATAGCACAAGGAAAATTAACTCACTGTCCTTACAGGTCCCTGGAAACAAGGACTTGCAGAGTGAAAGAAACTGACACTGTCCCTACCTAGAGTTTTCTGTCCCTAGAATAAATGTTTTTTTTAAGCACAATATAGCACAAGGACAATTAACTCACTGTCCTTACAGGTCCCTGGAAACAAGGACTTGCAGAGTGAAAGAAAAAAAACACTCTCCCTACCTACAGTTTTCTGTCCCTAGAAAAAATGTTTTTTTTAATCACAATATAGCACAAGAAAAATTAACTCACTGTCCTTACAGGTCCCTGGAAACAAGGACTTGCAGAGTGAAAGAAAAAAAACACTCTCCCTACCTACAGTTTTCTGTCCCTAGAAAAAATGTTTTTTTTTAATCACAATATAGCACAAGGAAAATTAACTCACTGTCCTTACAGGTCCCTGGAAACAAGGACTTGCAGAGTGAAAGAAACTGACACTGTCCCTACCTAGAGTTTTCTGTCCCTAGAATAAATGTTTTTTTTAATCACAATATAGCACAAGGAAAATTAACTCACTGTCCTTACAGGTCCCTGGAAACAAGGACTTGCAGAGTGAAAGAAACTGACACTGTCCCTACCTAGAGTTTTCTGTCCCTAGAATAAATGTTTTTTTTAATCACAATATAGCACAAGGAAAATTAACTCACTGTCCTTACAGGTCCCTGGAAACAAGGACTTGCAGAGTGAAAGAAACTGACACTGTCCCTACCTAGAGTTTTCTGTCCCTAGAATAAATGTTTTTTTTAATCACAATATAGCACAAGGAAAATTAACTCACTGTCCTTACAGGTCCCTGGAAACAAGGACTTGCAGAGTGAAAGAAACTGACACTGTCCCTACCTAGAGTTTTCTGTCCCTAGAATAAATGTTTTTTTTAATCACAATATAGCACAAGGAAAATTAACTCACTGTCCTTACAGGTCCCTGGAAACAAGGACTTGCAGAGTGAAAGAAACTGACACTGTCCCTACCTAGAGTTTTCTGTCCCTAGAATAAATGTTTTTTTTAAGCACAATATAGCACAAGGACAATTAACTCACTGTCCTTACAGGTCCCTGGAAACAAGGACTTGCAGAGTGAAAGAAAAAAAACACTCTCCCTACCTACAGTTTTCTGTCCCTAGAAAAAATGTTTTTTTTAATCACAATATAGCACAAGGAAAATTAACTCACTGTCCTTACAGGTCCCTGGAAACAAGGACTTGCAGAGTGAAAGAAAAAAAACACTCTCCCTACCTACAGTTTTCTGTCCCTAGAAAAAATGTTTTTTTTAATCACAATATAGCACAAGGAAAATTAACTCACTGTCCTTACAGGTCCCTGGAAACAAGGACTTGCAGAGTGAAAGAAACTGACACTGTCCCTACCTAGAGTTTTCTGTCCCTAGAATAAATGTTTTTTTTAAGCACAATATAGCACAAGGACAATTAACTCACTGTCCTTACAGGTCCCTGGAAACAAGGACTTGCAGAGTGAAAGAAACTGACACTGTCCCTACCTAGAGTTTTCTGTCCCTAGAATAAATGTTTTTTTTAAGCACACTATAGCAGAAGCACAAAACACACTGACACTCTCCCTACCTATCCTTCTCTTTCCCTAAACTAAAGGAATCCAGGTTAAGCAAGAAAGAAATAACAGTCACTGTCCCTGCCTATGCTACTCTATCCCTGCTCCGGAACACACTACACTAGGCCGCCGTGCTGGCGGCCTTTTATAGTGTGGGGCGTGTACTAAACACCCTCAGCAATAATTGGCCACAGGCATCCTGCCTGTGGCCAATCATTGCTCTCCTCGCTGCCGGCGCTGTGATTGGCCAAGCATGCGGGGTCACAGTGCATGCTTGGCCAATCACAGCGCCTGGATGACACTGCGATGGCGTAGTGCATTGTGGGCCGTTCGCGTCACTCGAATTTGGCGCGAACGGCCCAAATCGTTCGATCTTCGTCGAACGATCGAACAGCCAATGTTCGAGTCGAACGTATGTTCGACTCGAACACGAAGCTCATCCCTACTAGCCACACCAATAAGTTTGGTTTTCTTTGGTGGACATGACAGTTGCACTTCAAATGTTAGATGTGGACAAGATGAACTTAAATGTGTGTGACAAACAATGCTTTAAACTTGATTTTGATGCATGGGAACATTTTATGACAAGCTTTAATCTTTAGTCTTCCTCATAGGCTACAATGGTGTCTGTTTTCTTTAGTGACTATAACAAATATGAGAAACATATTTTCCCATGCATAAGATTCCAGTCCAAAATTGTTTCCCTCTATATATAACATGTACTGGTTTTGCCTCATCAGGGCAGACTATTATTGCAAGTAGATATTCACATAGAGATTGTAGTTATTTTATTAAAAAATCCAAAAAACTTTTGATGTCTGCCTGCATTTTTATGGCAGTGAATATATATATATATATATATATATATATATATATATATATATATAAGTAATAAGATCCACGTTTGTGACCAGCTTAAAGGAGTATACCCAAAACTTGATTTTTTGCTACTTGAGAAGTGATGAAGTTAGATTGTATGTAAAATATTTATTTTAGGCAAACGTATGGCCTAGGCAGGTAGGGGAAATCAGCAGATTAACCCTATTGCCCCTTTACCCACAGCACATACTCATACAGTATTACATTTGCAAGCCACATGTTCCTCCATACCTGGAATTACTAGCGTTTTGGTTTTCTTACTTTTGATGGCCGAATTAAACAGGGTGGAGTGCATGCCGCCTGATCACATACATATCTTTATACTGTATTTGTGTATTTAGGTGCCAATTAAAGCAAAATGCATAAACTGCATATATGCCTACTGTTCCAAATTTTCTGGGGCAGTCCCACATCTAGGTGCTCTGTCTGGATGATGCTGTGGCCCTTGATGCATCCTGAGATCATAAGCATGCACTGTAACTCACAAAAGGGCTTTAACCCAGAGTATCATGGCCATAAGTGGGCAGTTCCTGCATAGTTAGGAGTGGGGTTGCCCATAACATGGGTGTGATCTGGGTGGGACTACCCAGGAGGTGGGCATGTTGGACTTTGGGAAGGGTGACCTGGGGACTTAAATGAATATGCTGGCAAGTATGAAACTGTGTGAAGGTAATCAGTGTTTTCTCTTGAGCTACACAGTATCTGGGCCTCTTACCTAACCTCACACAGCCTCAGTTTTAGGTGGACTCTTCTCCTGTTGGCTGTAGTAGAGTACCCCTTTTCATGTGCATTTGTTGCCTATCAGTCAGTTACAACATCTGAAGGCTAGTTTTCTATGGACAAGTCCAGGACTATACCCTGTCTAATCCAAGGCCATTTGCCACTATATACAGTATATTACCGGTATATGCATATTTTATACAACTAGATATGGATAGGCTAAATGATGGATTTTAAAATCCCCCATGCAAATTTATCTACTCATTTTCTGTTCATCTGCTCAGTGATGATAATATTCAAGCAATCACGCCGTGCAGTGTGAGTCACTGCACAAATAGAAACAAAATAATAGAAATAATCAGTTTCATAAAATGATCAGGCAGATTAATGCATGTAATTAAAATGCACAGCAAGTAGATAAAATGCAATTTATCATGCGTCTAAGCAGTATCTGACTTACTGCACTAAAAAATAATATCAATTCATTAGTGCTATGTGCTGCCCAGCAATCCTATTACTGCCAAACAATTGTCGTCCTTGGGATTGTATCAGTTCCAATCTTAAACCAAGTTAAACAGCATTGATTTCTAATACCATTCCAACGGTATTACCAGTCTGTGCACACAAACAGCAGAATAGCTTGGAGGGAATTGTGGTCAACATGTTCTGCCTACATCTGCTAGCCATTGTTCTCAAGCCTTGAATCCATTGCTTTTTGCCTGTATGTTAGATATGTATTTTATACATATATTTAATCTTTCAAATGTTTCTGTGTATTCTGAAAGCGAAATAAAGATCATTGATGGCCTCTAAGCTGTCTGGCTGCCATTATCATCTGCATCATCTATGGACAGGAGGTACCTTCAGAATTGGAGTTATGAACAACAAATTATTACAGCAGTAGGACCAAGCTTTATTTGCAGTACTGACAAACGTTTTACATAAATTACATACCTAAATATGTCAACTACCACTGTTGACTTGTATTGGAAGGTACCGGCTCCAGAGTTTATCCTTGCTTCAATACTCACTGGCCATTTGGCCTGCAACAAGAGTTGTGTGTATCATGTATTCATCTTGTTCAAGGTCAATGACTAACCAAGTAGTGAAACCAAGATCAGTATAACAACCTTGTGTTTGTGTCAAAGTCAAATACATAAAACCCATAGGGAGCATGAATGCAGGCATTACAGAGTGGGCCAGGTGGGGGAGTAGTATCGATACCCCTTCAGACTATGGGAACCAAATGGTAAGTTTGGGATTGAAACTCTAAATAATGAAAACAATTATAATTAAGGAATAACATTGTTAGTAATTTTACCTCTACTCCATCAAGAAACATTTATGAAGCACTTGCACTCTATTCTCAAATGCTGCACCCTGCCAATGTGCGCCGGTCCGGCTTTAGGTTTTGTCATTATTGGTAGATGCTCTCCAATGTTTTAGTTGCACAGAAACAATAGCAAAATATAACTAGTTGTAGCGAGCTTGTGTAGTTGTGATATGATAAAAGCCTTATAGTTTTCTTTCAGCTGTTATGTTCCTAGCTAGCCATATGTAATGTTAAACCAAGCTATTGACATCTTTGTTAGTTATACTGGTACTCAATAGGACTGGTGACTGGTGATGACGATGATTTTTACAATTTGGTGAAAGAGATGTAAGGGCATGTTTGGCAATCCATTAGGGGTCTGTAATCATAAAAGGTAAAAAAAAAAATCCCTGCAATAGACCATTTAACTCTATAGTATACAAAGACTTGAATGCCCATGTAACCCAGACCACTGATGCATAGAGGTGTAGCAGGCTTAATGGGTGAAAAGCTGCATCTATGTGAGTGAGCCCATAGGGGCACATTTGTAATAGAATAATAATAGATGGTGTACATTTACATCAGAGTTTAAACTAAGCTTCCAGAAAATCCAAGTCTTTTGTAAGCATTGATTTGTGGGGAATCGTTATATTTTCTGCAGTCATTCCAGAGAATAACATGAGCAGGTCTGTAGATTGCGAGAAGCTCTGTTGTGTAATTTTGGAAACTTAGGATTGATCTGCTGGTCAATAGAGACATTTCTATGGTTTAGAAATAAACATCCCTCTGAAGTTTTGCTTTGTAAAATGTGTTCTTCTGCAAAAAGTATTTATCCATTCCATGTATAACCCCCTTTAATATAAATTATGCTCTGACATTAATGGTACTGAGCGAAAATTGCAAAGAAGCATAAAAGCTTTCAGAAGCACTAAGGTGCTTAGAAAGGATGTAATACTTCCGAACAAATGCAGTTCATGGCATGTTGTACAAACTGGCAATAACCTTCAGCAAGATGCAGTGAGGTCCGATTAAAGAGTACACACATATTGGTTTTGCTGCAGAGGTCCAACTATAGCAAGGGCAAGGATTGGAATTTCTGTGCAGTTTTATGTGATGTCTGTGTCCCTATTTGGGAGATTTCGTGAAATCTGTCACCTGGACTAGAAGCAAGGGGAATCTCTCCAATGGGGCACATAAAATGGTCAATTTTCTAAAAAAAATTATATAACCCTTCCCCTTTCAAAATGTATTTCTATTGCTCTGGCGTACCGTCCAGCACCCAGCCCGGGTGCCTCCGCCAAGATACAACTCCCTCCACTCTGGAACCTGGAACCAGGTATTATAGCTGAATATTGCACCCAAGAACTAGATGACACTAGCTTAGGTGCAAACTGGAACTCGCTTTACTGTAAATTCACACAGAATATATACCACACAAGATCAGATAAGAGCTTGATCACATTATCCTAAACAATGCCAACTGTAAACAGTTATATCATTAGCACATCTAAAGAACAGTCCACAGCTAACAGTGATCTAATTAACAGTAAGATAATTAACAGCTAGCCACCCAGACAGTCCGACGCCTACATAGAGTAGGAGTACATGGAACAGAGACCAATGTGACCAGCTCTTTCAATTACCATGTATAGTTCCAAATGAAACAAACCAGGAATGCTCTTTAGGGCAAATACAGGAAAACGGTCCTTCAAAAATGTAACAAAAAGGGAAATCTAACAATAAAAAATAACAGGGTGAATGTGGGCACAAAAGGTCCTGGCAGCCAGTGGCCGTGACAATTGTTCTTTATTGAGGAGATTTCAATCCACTTCTAATTCTGTCATATAGACTGGAAGTGAGTGAATATTACAGTGGACAGAGAGCAATAAGAACCTGACAAAAGGTCCTTCCTGTAAAACCCAATGCACCTTGTGCATTTTTTTTTTTTTAAATAAGATCCACCATCCTCCCGTATTAAAACAAAAACATTTCCAATCAGTATTTATCCTCTCCATGCCATTCAAGGCATTTCCTCTGATCCCTGGGTGTCAAGAACCCACCCCCTGGGCATGAGACATGACACCGCAGCAAAGAGCTGAAGGAGAATACTGCAGAGTGTGACACCAAATCTTTACATAGCACCCACTGCTGAAAGAGGACCCATGATATCATATGATTAGACCAAAGAATGGAGGTGAAAAGGTATGTTTCTGTTTTTTTGAGATGGCAGAGTGAGGAGGAACACGCTGTAGCTCTTTGACTCTCCACCCGGACACCCAGCGAGGATAATGGCCGCATAGCCTCCTGTATAGCTCCATGTGTGTACGGCTCAGTAACCCAGCCTACCTGGGATGAAGAGGAGGGAGAGAGCAGCGAAAAAAACGGGGTCGCAGCCGGAGATTGAATCCTTCTTCCCCCGCACACGAGCCGCGCTGACCAGGCTACAAGCGGTGGAGTCACGTGGGGCAGCGAGCGGTGAGACAGAACAGTGTAAGCGCCCAGAGAGACACCAGAACGAAGAGACATACGGTCCCGAAGCACTGGAGGAGTCGGCAGCATCGGCAGCAGCGACAGCACCCACCCCACAGGTGCAGGTACGGGGGTCTATGGAAGGGGGGAAGCAGAGTAGGCAAGGGGGGCAGGAGCATAGCCCCCAGGACAGGATGATACAGGGAACTCCTGACTTTGGTGAACTGGACCTTAGAGCTCTGCTGCAAGCCCTGCCAACGCGTGCAGACATAGAATCCCTCCCGACCCGCGCTGACATACAAACAATGATGCTACGTTTGGAAGAAATGCACCGAAAAGAGTGGGATCAAGTACATACTGAAGTGAAGCTTCTCTCAGAGAGATTGTCAGGGGAGGAGGGTCGGGTAACTACCCTAGAGAATCGGGTACAGCAACTGGAGCTGGGACAGGGTCTTAACTCATTACATGTTACCTCAATACAGCTGCAACTGGAGGAAATTGAGGACCGGGGACGTCGTTTGAACCTACGGTTTAGGGGGATCCCCGAGACAGTAGGGGGAGAGACATTACAGGCAACAGTCCTAGCAATATGTCAGCAGTTGGCTACCCCAGCGCCACCTCAAACATTGGAATTTGAGAGACTACACAGAGCCCTGGGACCCCCCTCAGTAAACATAGACAGACCAAGGGATGTTATAGGCCGTTTTCACCGATACGCACACAAGGAACTAATAAGTCGCATGGCCTGGGAAAAAGGTGAAATAGAACAAGAAGGATTTAGGGTAAAAATCCTGCCAGATCTTTCACGGGCTACATTGCAACGTAGGGCTATGCTACGCCCGCTCCTGGATAAAATTAAATCATTGGGGGGATCGTATAGATGGGGGTACCCCATTGCATTAATAGTGAAGAAAGACTCCCATACATTTACTTTGCGGCACCCGCGGGAATTATTAGACTTTTTTTCCTTCATGGAGATGGAAGCTATAGAGATCCCAAACTGGCTGCAGGAAATCCCAGGAACTGGGAGAAGAATGGAGACAATGAGGGATAGGAGACTCGAGGCTGTAAGGGGAAAGGGAGAAGGAAGCAAGAAACACTCTACTATCCCCCCTCCTCTAAAGAAGTGAAGATAGGAACAATGCTCTCTGTTTTTCTCCTCTCTAGCTCCTGACCCCCTAATAGTAACAATGGGGCTAGAATCAGAGGACCCCCCTGGTGGGAGATTCAACCTGGTCCACCAGCCCCCCTGGGAGAGGGGAGGGGGGAGTCCCCTCTCTTATTTTGTTTCCCCTTTATCTCCCCCTTGTCCCCCTTATGTGGGAGAATTCTATTTTCTGAACCTTTGGTGGGTCTTGCCTTGAAGAGGTATTCATATCCCTCTTTTTTTTATTTTTTTCCCCTTCTTTTTCTTTTGGGGAGGATGTCTCCGTTTGCCCTCCCCCTCCCCCCTTTTTTTTTTTTTTCCTTTTTCTTTTTGAGAAAGACTCAAGAGGGAAAGGAACGGGTGTTTCAGGAGATGATCTAACTGACGGGAGACAGATATGGTCGGGGTGTAATTACATGCACCCCTTTTTCCATTTTTTTTTTTTTGGTCCCCCCCCTTCAGGATTTGGGGAACACGGAAATATGGGGGATTGCTATCGCTTTGTCCTCTGACCCCTTTTTTATATATATTGGTAAATACGGGTGATAAATCCCTTTCTTTTTTTCTTCCCCCTCCCCTTTTTTTTTCCTTTTAGGAGAAGGGGGAGGGGAAACTATTTATTTACTTATTTATTTATTTACTTATTTATTTATTTATTTTTTTTGTGTGTTGTTGATTATTAGATGTGGGGGTAAAGGGGATAATGTTAAGGGTAATGGGAGAGGATGTGTTGCAGCGGAATATACTATAAGATGTAATGTATGATATATGTGAGTATCCTCTAAAATTATATACACATGTATACACATATTGGCCCCCTTCAAGACGGAGGGGTGCCCGTAGGAGGGAGGGAGGGATGGACTGGGGGGTTTCACCCCCTGCCCCCCCCCCCAATTTATTTACTGTTTCTATATAACACTGGAGATCACTGTGCTCCTTTTTTTTTTTTTTTGTGTGTTGGGAAACAATTTTTTTTTTTTTTTTTTTTTTTCGGGGGTGAGGTTAGAAGGGGTTCAGAGGATATAATATATAAATGTATAAATAAGGTATATATAAGGTATAAATAATGTATGATGATATATGATGAAGGGAAGGGGGAGAAGGATGTGATTCGGTTTAATTCTGGAAAGGAGGGAATATGGGAAGGAGATATCAATAAGAGGGGAGGTTTAGAAATTTAGAAGAAATGAGAAGAAACCAATAGGAGTACTAGGTAAAAGTAACTAGATAGGGTTCCCTATAATTAAACAGAATGTCTTAGGGAAGGCAGAGGCCTGAATGGAAAAGAGGGAAGAAATTTCCAAGTGTGAGGGGTGTGAATGTTTTAGGTACTATATAAGTGCCACACCTTTTTTTTTTTTTTTTTTCCCTAGTAGATTTAGGGATACACATATAGTCACGTACATATATAATAAAGGAAATAGGGGGGAGGTATTGGGTAGTAAAGGAGTAGCTAGGAGTTAAACACAGAGACACAGGGAGGGATTAGGATAATAAGTGGGTAGATTGAGGGTAGATCGAGATAATATAGGAGGGAGGGGAGATAATAGGTAAGGGAGGGGGGGGGTAGAAAATAAGGGGTTAATGAGAAGAAAGGGATATTTAGAGAGTAGGAGGAGGGGGGCACGTATATATCACATTACACTTGTACACAATAGGATAGAATAGAAGGTACACACACTTGGATACAACTGAGGAGGTTAATGGTTAGAATGAGAAAGGAACCCCAGGCAGGAATAGGAATAAGCTAGTACTCGGAAGATCTATCATTAGGGAAGGAAAATGAGAAGGGGGGGGTCGAGGGATTAGGATATAGGAAGCAAAGGAAAAACAAAACAGATGGAATGGGGGAATGGGGAGAAAGGAGGGAAAGTGGTCCTGGCATATCTTATTTAAAATTAGTTATATCAAATTCCTAAAAAGCAAAATGTAACCTATGTAAGGGAATTTAAATTCTATATACAGTAAACACTAGCTGTTTAGATATATGGTTGATAATGGGGAAAAAGGGAAGAGGAAAGAAGGGAAGAAAGAGGAGAGAAAGGAAGAAAAAACTGGGATAAATTAGGATAAAACTGAATGATGGATCCCCCCTCGAAACTAGGATAATATAAAGTAAGGGGAGGGAAGAAGAGAGGGGAAGAAGGGAAAAAAATGGAGAGAGGAGCTGGAGTGAGATAGACGAAAGGGGCGTCCGGGGTGGAGGGTTGGGGGTGCACCTCTGCTGTACCAACACAACACCCCAATTAGGCTTGCGCCCACGTGAACCGTAGGGTAAAGGTTCAGAAGTGGGTGCCTCCCTTTGGGGTGGGGGTAAGGGGGGAGGGGTTAGTTGAATATTTAGGGGGGGGGATTGGAAAGGGGGGGGGGTTTGCAATTTTCTTTTTTTTTTTTTTTCTTTTTTCTTCTCTCTCTCCGTGCTTCACCCTCTGAATCTACCGGGATGGAGGAAATAAGGATAACTACCATCAACGCTAAAGGACTTAACGTCCCAGAAAAGAGGAGAATGCTCCTGAGCGAGTTAAAACGAGCCCGCTCAGATGTAGCATTCGTGCAGGAGACACATTTCAAGATGGGCGGACTACCATACCTACAAAATAGGTTCTATCCATGTACATACCACGCATGTAGTCAGATATCAAAGTCAAAAGGGGTGTCAATCCTAATTTCCAATAGAATATCTTGGTCCCTGGTGGACAAAATAGTAGATGTAGAGGGTCGTTTCTTATTCTTAAAGGGACAGATTGGAAGTACAAAGGTGACATTGGCAACTGTTTACACACCAAATATACATCAAGACGCCTTCTTGAGCAAAACTTTGGATAAACTGGCGGGGTTTGCAGAAGGGAAGCTGATCCTAGGGGGAGATTTTAACATAACATTGGAACCTAAGGTTGACACATCAACGGGGACCTCATCCACACCAGGGGGGGTCCGGAAGAATATTCTGCAGAAGTTGCGGGACCTGCAGATGGTAGACGTTTGGAGATTACTACATGTAGGGGAAAGGGACTATACATTCTTCTCCAACCCTCACCAACTGTACTCCCGTATAGATCTCTTCATGGTGCCACACTATCTGTTGACGGCGGTGAAGGAAGTAAAAATTGAGAATATAACATGGTCAGATCACGCGCCAGTGACGCTACATATTGTGCTGTCTGACTCATCTACCGCACCGGAGTGGCGTTGGCGTCTGAACGAGAGCCTACTGCAGATCCCCGAAATTCGGGAAGATGTAGCAAAAGAAATGGAGGCATATTTCCTGACGAATGACACCCCGGGGAGTGACCCGGGAATGATATGGGAGGCGCATAAGGCAGTAATGAGAGGGGTATTAATAAAACATGGCTCCCGATTAAAAAAAGCACGAGAAAGAAAAATAGCTAAACTGTTAAGAGAAATCCAGGCACTAGAGGTACAACATAAGAAAATACAGATGCCGTCAGTGGGGATAGAACTGGCCCATTTGAGGAGACAACTGACAGAGCTACTTAGATACAAAGCAGAAGCGGCAATACAAATAGGGAAAAAGGTAACCTATGAACTTGGGGAAAAATGTAGTAAAATATTAGCAGGGAAACTTAGAGAGAAAGGGAAGACAGTATACGTACCCCATATAAAGGGAAAGAATGGACAACTGATTTCACTTCCTAAAAATATTGTCCAGAGATTTAGAGAATACTATTCATCCCTCTATAACCTGACCCCAACTCAGACGTCTCAGGCCACAATGGAAGAATACCTTCTATCAGCACATCTACCTTGTTTGTCACCAGCGGACCGTAATAAATTGGAGATACCTATCTCAGTGGGGGAACTAGAGACAGTGATAAAAACAGTTAAACGAGGGAAGGCACCGGGCCCAGATGGCTTTACTATCCAATACTACAAATATTTTCTCCCAATACTAGGGGTGTACATGACAAAGACATTCAATGGGATCGGCCGGGCCCCCGCACTGCCGCCGGATGCCCTTATGGCATATATTTCGGTTATTCCGAAAGAAGGGAAGGACCCGGCGGAGTGCGGGAGCTACCGCCCGATCTCATTGTTAAACACAGATTTAAAACTTTTCACTAAAATACTTGCCTCCCGTCTTCAGCCGCTTTTGAATCAAATGGTACATCAAGACCAGGTTGGGTTTATCCCAACCCGGGAGGCCAGGGATAATACCGTAAAAGTCCTCAATCTGGTACACCATGCTAACATATCAAAAACGCCCTGTATTTTTTTGAGTACCGATGCGGAGAAAGCGTTTGACAGGGTTAGTTGGCGATTTATGTTCGAAGTATTGAGGCAAATGGGATTGGGAGAACATATGCGGAGCTGGATAGCCGGGGTGTATGCTACACCCCAGGCCTCGGTAAAAGTGAATGGAGTCTATTCGGAGACATTTAAAATTTTAAATGGAACGCGCCAAGGGTGCCCACTCTCTCCGTTGCTGTTTTCTCTCTCCCTGGAACCCCTACTGAATAGGATTCGGCAAAATTCAGATATTCAGGGTCTCCAAATAGGTGCCCAAGAATATAAAATATCTGCCTATGCAGATGATATGATGTTCTCCCTATCACAACCTCACATTTCACTGCCAAACCTGATGAAGGAAATAGAAGGATATGGGAGACTAGCAAATTTAAAAATTAATTACGCAAAATCGGAAGCGATGGGGGTTGCCCTCCCCCCAGAAGTCCAGCAAAACATACAACCCAATTTCAACTTTAAATGGGTAGGGTCGTCACTAAAATATCTAGGAATAAATATACCATCAAGACTAGAGAAGGTTTTTGCTGCAAACTTCCCCTCACTATATAATGCAGTTAGCTCCCTATTAGACAAATGGAAACAAGGATTCCATTCATGGTTCGGCCGATGTAACGCCATCAAAATGAACATTCTGCCAAAATTCTTGTACCTATTCCAAGCTGTACCAATAGGAATTAATAGGGCCTACTTTCGGCAAGTAAATGCACTTTTCACTAAGTTTATATGGGCCAACAAGCGACCAAGGATTAGCAGAAGTCAAATGACCCTCCCCAAATGCCATGGGGGCTTAGCAGTCCCAGACGTGTCTAAATACCACCAAGCAGTCCATTTGGGAAGGGTCATAGACTGGTGCAGACATGTAGAATTCAAACTATGGATAAAACTGGAGCAAGAATTTAGCCAGGTGCCTTTGAGCAGGGCACTCTGGTGTTATTCAAGGTTACCTGACTCACTTAAAAAACACCCTTTGATAGGACCAACATTATCTATAGGGGCAAAAATATGTCTGAACCCTAAATACTCATCAAGACATTCCCCATTATATCCAATATTGGGAAACCCAAGCTTTGATCCAGGGATGGAGACAAGAGCATTTCGGAGACTTCGAGAGAAGGGCTATACTCAGGTATCGCATTTTATGCAATCCGAAACTTGGCCCACAATGGTAGACCTGACGAAATCAGGAGGTCAATTTGAAGTAGAACACTGGCAGGCAATACAACTTCGATACTACCTGGAGACATTGGGCCCAATGAGTAATTTTAAACGGGAACTAACTAGGTTTGAAACATACTGTGAGGAGAAGGAACCCACCAACCGAATAATATCTAAAATATATACGATGTTAATGACCCCACCAGAGAATTTTGAGCTGCCAGTATTTAGAAAATGGGAAAGGGACCTAAATAAGACCTTTACACCAGCTCAATACCAGAAGATAATATATTTAAAAAAAAAAAAAAAAAAAAAAAAAAAAAAGAAAAGGTATGTTTCTAAATAAAAGAAAAACATTTAATAAAAGGGCAGAGGGTACTGCAACGGGGCATTGTGGCAGGAGACAGGAGAAAGAAAAGAACTTGAAGTTGAGTTTTAAAGAACTACAATTTTAATTGCCGTGTGTATTCCCCTCAAGGAGATTTCCCCACCACTCTGCTTGGGGAATGAGGGGAACTAGGACTAGGCAGCTTTTGTCTTCGTTAAAGTTGTTAGCATTGTCTTAAAATCTTAGACTGACTATAGGCAATTTGTAGAAGATTGACTAATATTCTTTGAATGTTTAATGAATACCAATTACCAAAATGATTGTTAGTGAAGGCATAATATAAGTACATTTTGTGTGACAGTTTTAGGGTAATTGGTCATTCTTTCTTTGTGGTTTGCTTTGAACAGTAAAATATATATTTTAGACCAAAATGGTGTGCAGCTAAACAATCATTTCTACTGATAACATTTCTTAAAAATCACTGTCTTTGGAGAGTACATTTTGAAGTTGTAAAATCATTTTGACTAGTATCTCTTCAGTGATCATTTCTGCAAATAGAGTGCTTGCATGCCATCCTTGTACATTGAATATTCAATACACCGTACAGAAATTGCACCATCTGTGGGAAGCCTAGCATCGTCAGCGCTCTGAGTTATCCGGTTAAATAACTCTAGTTTATTCAAGAAGCCAACCCCCAGCTAAGGCCCCCTTCAAAAAAGAAAAAAAAATGTCTCAGAAGAAGAGAGTTGATTAATGTTGATTGTCATTCAAACTTTAAAAAAGAGCATAATCTAGTGGTAGAAAAAAAAGCACTTTGAGGGGGGGGGCAGTTCCAGATTGAAGGTGAGTATTGCAGCAAAAGCTGTTTTTATTTTCTGTTTTAAAAGGCTTTTTTTTTTTAAATAATACTGTAGGTTACTAACCTCATCTTCATCTGCGTCCCATCCACAAGAAGAACTTTACCTATTTATAGAGCAAATGATCATCGAAATGCAAGATCCTTTTAAGCACTGTAGTTTTATTGTGGATTTTGTAGCGATACAATGTGCTAATGAATTTTTTTTTTTCTCTTTCAAATAGTTTTTTTTCCTAGCAAGCCTGGTGGTATACATATGTTGTTTTTCTCATGGTGGTCTCTATGGACCAACGACCTTTGGAAGTCTACCAGCTATTTCTTTCCATTGACAATGATATATGATGACTTTGTAGAACATTTATGTAACTCTCTATTTTCTAATTAAATTATCTGTGTTTTGATATCAGCAAACTGCATATAGGAGACAAACATTTGCCAAATTGGGATAGGCTAAACCCTTATTTACTAACTGCTTATTCAGTAAGAATATATTTCTATGCATTTAATAAATCCCATATTATTTAAAGTCTTTGTAAAGCCAAAACTTTTTATGTTTGTTTTGGATAGAATGTTGAATGATTAAAGCTCCGCTCACACCTGAGTGTATTGGAATCGCCGGCGGAAACAAGTGGTTCTAAAGCCTTAAAGTTTTTTTACCTTAATGCATTCTATTGAAGAGCATCCCCCCCAGCCCCTTTGATACTTACCTGAGCCCAAACTTGATCTAGCAATGTGCACAATCCCGGTCTTGTCCCTGTCACTGGACAGATTGATAGCGGTGGAAGCAATTGGCTACCAATTCTGTGAATCAAATCCTATGACATAGGAGTAGGGGACGAGGGCTTTCTGCCTGTGTCAATAGATGCAGACAGTGAGGCTCAGGAGCGAGCCTGCACATGTTCCCCATAGAAAGTGGGTTTCTATGGTGGCAGTTGTTGGGGCAGGGGGGGGGCACAGGACTGCTGGCAGGGGACCTGAGAAGAAGATGATTGGGGCTGCTCTGTGAAAAACCATTGAACACGGCAGGTAAATATGACCTGTTTATTATTTTAATAAAGAAAATGAGGCTTTAACATCACTTTCAACCTAATTCTGTCAGTATAAAATAGCTGTTTGCCATTTCCATTACAAACAGAGCACTTAATTGATTTTTGGTGTTGGGTGGAACTGAGTTTTAAAATTGATAGGCGCATTACAAAAACAGATCAAGCTTAAAACAACCCAAAGGATTTTTAAATAACAATATTACCCAAACAAGCTTAAAAAAAACAACTTTGCTATCATGTCAAAAATTTACACCATTGTAATGTTATCCAAAAACAGACTTTGTATTGTGGCTAAGATGATGAAATGTATCTGCGGTTGTAGACATGATGTACAGTTGTTCACTTTAGAGTCTTGCCATGGTTACAAGTCAATTGTGAGATGAAGGGTCTCCATTGAACAGAATGACGGTTGGGTAATTACTTTGCCATGAGCCAATTAGGTTTAATGAGCTAAGCAGCCCAGGTTCTTACTGTATGAGCAGATCCAAAGTGAGGAGGTAAAATGATTTACTTCTTCTGTTTTCAAAGCAATGCTATATTGTACATTTTACCTTTCCCAAGGACAGCTAACAGTTTGTATTCCCAAGGACTATCTTGGGATATATACCGTATTTATCGGCGTATAACACGCACTCTAACTTTAAGAGGGAAGTTTCAGGAAAAAAACTTTCCACGGCCCCCTTTGTATAACACGCAGGCACAGTTTACCCTCTATTTTCAGGGTAAAAAAGTGAGTGTTATACGCCAATAAATACAGTAAAGCCCTGTACACACGATCGGTTTAACCGATGAAAACCGTCCGATGGATTGTTTTCATCAGACAAACCGATCGTGTATGGGACCCATCGGTCTTTTTTCCATCGGTTTTAAAAAATAGAACATGTTTTAAATTTTTCCGATGGATAAAAAACCGATCACAAACTCCGATCGTCTATGGGCAAGTCCATCGGATAAAAAACCCACGCATGCTCAAAATCAAGTCGACGCATGCTCAGAAGCATTGAACTTCATTTTTCTCAGCTTGTTGGAGTGTTTTACGTCACCGCGTTTGGAACGGTCGGTTTTTTGACTGATGGTGTGTAGGCAAGACTGATGGAAGTCAGCTTCATCGGATTTCCGATGGACAAAACCATCGGATTAGAATCCATAGGATATCCAATCGTGTGTACGAGGCTTAATTGTTTTCATGATCTCAGTTGATGGCTTGAAATTGGCCCTATTGTTATCATGTAGTAATATATGAATGCTGCATATGATTTCCAGAACTTTGGTGCATTTCCTGACAGTTAAGCTTGATAGTCTGTAGATTAGATGCTTTTATGGACCTTTGAGTGATTTTGAGTTTGCCACCTACCAACCTATGGTCACTATATCCTACAAAATTGTACTGTATAGGGGTATCAAATCTCAACTCAAAAATGTTTCATTTCTTTTTCAATAGAGCACAGAGGGGTTAAATCTATTATTATTTATTTATTTTTGCCATGAGTGTACCTATTGGGGGAATTTCAACTCAACCTTCTGCCTGGATAATTGATGGGAAATCTCTCCATCTACTTAATAAGTAAAACATAAGTGCTGACATTATTGACATTGATTTCTGAAAATACTAGTTGCCTGTTTTTCAAGCCGACCTTGTTACGTCAGTACGTTCAATACTAATCTAGAGCAAGTATGCCAATAGGAATTCTTTGCTGATCTGTATACTTGAGTGAGTTAAACAAAAATATTTGAAGCCATTTGACAGCCAGGATAATATAATTTTTCAGCGGACAGCCTTGGCAGCTGTTGTATCAACAGTACAAACAAATGGCCACTGCCCTCACCTATAACTGGTCTTTGCAGCAAGGAGCACATGGAAAGAGCAACGCATGCAAAACAAAACCAAAGAAATTCCCGGCTCAACTTACCGACCAGCCTGCAACCAAACAAATTATACTGTCTAACGGTATGCGTTAAAAACAGGGGTTTAGCTTACACACATTTGCAAATAGGCGCATAAACTACAGAGACCCGCCAAGGCACCTTTGTATCTGCAGTCCTAACTAAATTTTGAGAGCCTCCACATTATAATGAATTGGCAAAGGGCAGGTAAGCCTGGAGGGAGCCCATCCCGCCTTAAAGACACAGAGGTGCACTGGTCACCCAGCATATAGCACTCTGGCAGCAAAGGTGTCTAGTGCATCCCCTCACCAATATATCAACAGTGCAAACAAATGACCACTGCCCTCACTTACAACCTTAGGTTGTATCGTTATTTGTAAAATAATTTGCTGTTGTCATTTCTACTTTTTATGTTTAAAATCACCCATAGATCAAAAAGCACTTTGTGGTGCTACAGGAGCTCAATTATGAGTTTTGATTCTGAAGTGTCTGTGTTGGATGTGCATCAGCTTAACGCCATGCTGGTCTGACAAGGTCAGCTGTATGGCAATCATTTCCTTAGTGTATCGTTGGCTGCATTGAAGGTTTTGGTAATTGGGTTTATATAGTTCTTGAGAATGGATATGACACCGTAGTTTACTGGCTAAGATGAGTTAAATTACAAATCTCTTTTCTTGGTCATGTTTCAGACCCAAAGGTCAAATTGTCTTTTGTTTAGTCAGAATGAAGTAGCACATAAAACGTTTTTCCATTTTAGCTTATTTTGCTGCGTTTTAATGTTTTACCAGAGGTTGGAAGAGCATACCTATTTAATCCTGCACTGTGGCATATGGTGCTGCTGATCTGTTACAGGGCTGTCTGAGGATTTGTCCTTTTTCCTTTTCAACACACTCAAGAACCTTTGAAGACAATTTTCCCATGCTCCACAGAAACAATTTTTCTCCAGTAGTAGTAAAGTGAAAAATAAATGTAACCACTATGTTTGGTTTTATTAGAAATATTCTCCTGTAAGCCTTTAGCTTTGCATAGTCAAATTTTTTTTTTCTCCACATTTTTGACCAATCTGTATTCTGGTCACTAAGGCTTTTTAAAGAGAGGCTGTCACCTAGCTCATTTAGGCCAAAGTGATAGTGTCTGTGTAACGGCTTGTTTTGACAGGCTTTTGTTCATGTCGAATTGGTTTTAGATTTCCATACAAGTAAATGGTAATGCAGAGACTGATTGGAGTAGGCCTTATGCAGTTTGAAGAGAAGTCAACTGCACCTGACAATTTATTCTGAATGATCTCAGGAGCATCTCAAACTGATGTTAAGCAGATGGCATTGACACAAACCCAGTCCACCCCAGACCATTGTATCCTCTTCTCTCCAGCAATTCCCTGTCACTCCTTCATCTGGCAATGCAAAATACCCAGTGCTTTCTAGTATGGAAGAGTATGGGTCCTCCCATGATGCTCCCGTGATGCAGGGCACTGCAAATAGTTCTTTACATCCCTTTATTAAAGGGCTTTCCTTAAAATGCTAGTTGCCTGGCTCTAATGTTGATTTGTTCCATTCAGTACATTGTGGACTATGGACTTAAAAAAGTAGGTAGATCAGGTGTTCCAACTGTGCTTGTTTGTGTTTCAATCTTTTTATTCAAGTTTTGTCATACAAAATGTATAAAAGTCGCCACATAACATTGTACAGTCACAATCAACATTTGGGGTAACACAATGAAGATCACCAAGTGTAGGGGTCCTTGGAGTAGTCCGAAGCTCCGTAGAGCCGTTAACCCCTATTAGCATCGCAGATCATATCTGAACTGTCCACCCAGATGAGCCGCCCCCCCATCCATCTATCGGGGGGGGCGCAACTCAGCCGGCCGTGTGGGCCGCCCAGAGGTCTGATCAGACTGACAATGGTCCCGTAGGAGCTGAGAAAACAGGGAGCAGCACAAACCTCTAAGGTCTGGATCTGACTCCAAAAATAAACAATAAACAAATTTCAAAAGAGAGGAAAGAGGACAGTGACAAAGAATAGAAGGAAGGAGACAGAGTAAGGAAAGGACAGTTGAGGAGGGGGGAATGGGGGGAGGGAGGGGGGGAGGAGCCCCGATTCAGCATCCAGACATCTCAACCTAATCCCCTAGGCTATGCTGTAAACATCCCTGGGTCATTAGTTAGGTAACGAAGCCATGGGTCCCAAACTCCATGAAACAGTTTCATTTTATCTTGGGCCAGAGCGGTCAAGCGTTCGTTTAGCATCAACCAAGACAATTTGCCTTTAAGCTGATCGAATGGTAGAGCTGCCGATTTCCAGTTCCTAGCAATAGTGATTTTGGCTGAAATAAAAATAAATGTCAAGAGCCTCTTGCAGGACTTGGAGGCTTCCACATCTCCTCCCCCCAGTAGTGCTTGCTTAGCTGATTTAGTTAGGTTTAGTTGGGTAAGGGAGTAAACTAAATTATACACCCTGATCCAAAACCTCCGGACCTTTGGGCATGTCCACCAAATATGATAGGTGGTGCCCATCTGGCCACATCCTCTAAAGCACAACGGGGTAGCTCCTGAGACAAAAGTTGCCAGTCTGACCGGCACCATATACCACCATAGTAGAACCTTATAATTGGCCTCAATTATTGAAGTATTGACGAGCGAACGAGATGCTGTCTCGGCTATCCTATGCCATTCGTCCAGATCCAGGGTTTCCTGCAAGTCGGTCTCCCATTGGACCATATAAGTCAGCTTTGTCGATACACTCAGCAATATCGAATATATAGCAGATAAATGTCCTTTAATTTTATCATAATTTTTGCATAGATGTTCCATGGGAGTTTGGGTTGCTAGGTTGCTCTTGCGAGCCAGGGTTTGTACATAATGTGAGATTTGGGCGAACCTATAACCCTCCGCTGGAGGCATTTGATGTCTGTCAGCCATAGTCCGTTCGGTCAGCATACCTCTATGATCGCACAAGTCAGCAATACACTTAAAACCCTTATTAGTCCACCATTCGAACGCTAGTGGAGTGAGACCCGGGGTGAATGCTTTATTTTGAAGCAGAGGTGTCAGTGGAGAATGAGGAGATTTGAATTTGTGAGATCTGGAGAGTCTGTCCCATAGTTCCAGTGACATGGATAAAGTAGGGCAAAGTATAGGAGGTCGCTCCTTGATAGGGAGCCATAAAATATAAGAAATAGGTTTGGGACGGCAGGAATAAGATTCCATAGCCATCCAAATGGCCTGTGCGTGTTGGGAGTGAAACCTTGTAAGTTGTGCTATCTGGGCAGCATAAAAATATTTTAATAAGTCTGGAAGACCAAGTCCCCCTCTCCGCTTCAACGTGTATAGAGTGCTCCTATTCACCCTGGGTCTCTTATCACCCCAAATAAACTGTAGTACTTTATTCTGGAATCGTTTAAGGTCATCACGGGCCAATGAAACTGGCAAGGTACGGAAGAAATACAATAATCGAGGTAGAACATTCATTTTAATTGAGTGAAGTCTGCCAAACCACGATGGCGGGTGAACCTGCCACTTAGCCATGTCAGCTGTTAGCCGTTTGAAAAGGGCTGGATAATTCTCTTTGTACAACTCACCAATAGATGAGGTCAGCTGTATGCCTAAATAAGGGAGAGCTGTGGATTCCCATCGGAATTGAAATGATTTTTCAAGCGTAGCCTGAGTGGAGCTTAGCAAAGATAAGTTCAGTGCTCTTGACTTACTATGATTAATTGCCAACCCGGAAATGTTGGAGAAAGGCTGCAAAATAGCATACAAGTTAGGTAGGGATGTGATCGGTGAGGTCAAGGTCAGCAACAAGTCGTCCGCAAAGAGTAAACATTTGTGTTCATAGTCTCCGCAATAAATGCCCTGTATATCTCTGCAGGCGCGAATTTTGAGCGCTAGTGGTTCAATCGCCAGGGCGAATAATAGTGGCGACAACGGGCAGCCCTGTCTAGTTCCTCTCCTGATAGGAAATGTTTGGGATGTATATCCTCTGAGCATTAGCGAGGCACTGGGGGAATCATATAATATGTGAAGGAGATCCAGAAAGCGTCTCCCAAATCCAAAGCGTGTGAGAACATCAAAAAGATAGTCCCAGGAGATAGAATCGAACGCCTTCTGGATATCTAATGAAAGTAACATTCCCCTCCTAGTCCCCTTTCCATCCCAATCAGACCGAACTGCCGAGATAAGGTTAATTATCCGGCGGGTTTGGTCCGATGCCTGTCTTGTCGGGACAAAACCTGCTTGGTCAGGATGGATATAACACTGAAGAAAAGTATTAAGTCTCTGGGCCAGTATTTTGGTTAGAATCTTAAGATCCGTATTGATCAGAGAAATTGGGCGATAATTGGAACAGTCTGTATGGTCCTTTCCTGGTTTCGGGATAACACTTATATAGGCTACATTTTCATGGCTGGGGAGCTTGCTGCCGCTTCTCAGGTCATTAAAGTAAGTACAGAGATGTGGGGCCAGAAGATCGTGATATTTCCTATAGTAGTGACCCGGGAATCCATCTGGCCCAGGGGCCTTGGTAGGGTGTAGGGTTTTGACTGCAGCCCTGACTTCAGGCTCTGTAAGAGCACCGTCCATCAGTTCCGCATGGGCTTGTGTCAATTTAGGCAGCTGTAAGTCGCGAAAGAATGTGCTCGCTTCAGATGAATCGAACTTGTCCTGCACTCCATACAGCTTAGCATAAAATTTGTGAAATTCTCCAATTATCCGTTCGGGGTTCTGGGAGGTTAGGCCCGTGGATAGTCGTAGTTTAGGCAAAGTCGGTGTGTACGGTCGAGGAACCAGTTTTCTAGCTAACATTGTGGTAGGTTTATCACCCATCGTATAGAACCTGTGCTTAGACCAACTAATATGTTTCTCCGCTTGAGTAGTCAAGCTAAGATTTAGTGCTAGTCGAGCCTCGTCAATTTTATGCCTTATATCTACCAGGGGATTTCTGTGCTGTTCACTAAGTAAGTTATCTAAGTTAGTTTCCAGAATCTTATTTGCCTGTTCCCTATTGCGTTTAATCCTGGCTGCCACTTGTAACAATATGCCCCTAATCGCTGCTTTATGAGCTACCCAGTTAATTGCGGGGGATGTGTCCGATGCCTTATTAAGTCTAAAGTATTCCTGTATTTCCTTTTGAATCTCTAAAAAGATTGTAGGGTCATTCAGCAAGCTCACATTAAGTCTCCACGGGGAGGGTCTAGATTTAGTCCATAGCCCTGAAGTAGAGAGTTTTATCGGGGAATGATCAGACCAAGGGGTAGATAAAATCTTAACCGACTTAATAAATGGTAGCAAAGGCGTACGTACTAGAACGTGGTCTATCCTCGAGTAAGTATGATGGGCTTGTGAAAAGTGTGTAAAGTCTCTGACCGTAGGGTTATTTTCTCGCCAGGCGTCGATGAGGTCATAGAAATGAAACAGACGTGCAACCTTGCTGCTTCCAGTCGGTGGGCGTTTCAATGTTGGTCTAGAGGAGTCCGATTTATCCATAATTCTGTCCAAGGGAATATTACTATCGCCTCCCATAATGACCTGACCCTGGACTTTGGGCATAAGAATCTTCAGCATTTTGCTAAAGAATTCCGGCTGTCCAGTATTCGGGGCATAGTATGATATAAAGGACACCTCCTGGTCATGGAGCCGCCCCACTGCCATAATATATCTACCTCTCTTGTCCTTAACGATAGCGATGGGGGTAAAGGGGGTCCGTTTCGAAAAGCAGATGGCTACACCGCCCTTCTTTTCCCGACCCCTGCCAAGTAAAACTGTGGATACTTCCCATTGAGGTAACGGGGCGCTGAGACATTGGAGAAATGAGTTTCCTGCAATAGCAGGACTTCAGCCTTCTGTTTATGATAAAACTGGAAAGCCTTAGTTCTTTTAGTAGGGGAGTTAAATCCATGTACATTGTGGCTAACTATCGAATAGTCTGTGTTATATGTGGTGGCCATCGTGGTAGGGCAGAGCACTCTTACCTTGCATAATGAATGAAGCGAGAAGGGTCCCGATGATGATGACTGTTTGGCTATGTGACCTCTCAGACCATGACATAAGGGAAGGGCGCTGAACCGAGGCTCCGAAGAAAGAGGGGGAAGGGAGAGAAGGAAAAGGCATTAGAGAAGAAGAGAAACAAAAATAAAAGCAAAAAAACATATACATAGGCCTTAGGCCCAAACAACCAATATAACTCAATCCTAGCTGATGAATGAAGGAATGGGGAATAACCCCTGCCGGAGACAACATCCGGCAAATTAGGTGCAAGGGTACCATCCTTGTCGTAGGATAGGTAGTCTTGCAGTTGGGTGGCAAGCATGACCACCCCGACCCAAATATGATTACACTCTGTACGAGCAGGCTATTCGAGGTCATATCGGAAATGACAAAATCAATCAATACAGTTTTAACATAACAGGCTGTCTATAGGAACATGCATTCCCAAGGCCAGTGGCGCCGGGGCCGGAAGGGTCCCCATCGGTCGTTCCGGCCCCCGAGCCACAGCCCAACAGGGGAACACATTGCGGTCCGACTAAGGCCCCCAGACTGCTAAAAAGCAAAAAGCAAAATTTCTTCGACCAGGTTGGGCCCGTCGGGGTTGTAAAATATTCGGCTGGCAGCCAGTCCGAAGAACCAGGAACTCCAGTAACTTTGTAACCCGTGACTTTGTAACCTGTGAACTGTGAACGGTAACGATGGCCCCATCAGGCCCATAGTCCACCATGGGCCCAGGCCATATCCGTTCAATCAAGCACTAACAGTTCCCAAAAGGGGGCAAAAAAGCAAAAAGAGAGAAGAGCAATAATACTCAGGTATTCCGGCGAGCATTTCTGGCCTGTGAGCGTGTGCGATCCTGCCATATCGGGGAGAGGGGACGATGATCCAGACGAGGGGGAGATGAAATCGGAGTCGGAGAGTCCCGTGCAATGATGCCGAGACTAAGCAGTAGGTCTTCGCCTGCTTGGAACGTGGAAAAGGAGTGGGACTTTCCGTTGTAAGTGAATGATAACTTAAAAGGGAACGACCATCGATACTTAATCTGTTTGGCCATAAGTTGCTGGAGTAATGGCCGTAGGTTTCTGCGTTTCTGGACCGTTGATGGCGCCAAATCTGTAAAGAGCTGTATTGGTGTTCCAAATAGCGACAGGTCCGGCCTGTTGCGAGCCGCAAGCATCATCTTATCCTTAATGCGGTAGTGATGTGGCTTAACAATAATGTCTCGTGGTAGGCCGTCGGCCCTTGGGGCTGTCAGTGCTCGGTGAACGCGATCAACTTCCATGTGGTGGTTGGCTATATCAGGGATAAGGGTTTTCATCAGGTCTTTTACAGCCCCCTCTAGATCTGTGTGAGTTTCAGGGAGGCCACGCACGCGGACATTGTACCTACGAGAACGATTCTCCAAATCTTCAATTTTTGTGAATGCCTCTTCTAATCTATCCTGGAGGTCTGTCACCATGGCTGAGTTCTGGTTGACCCTTTTGATGGCTCCATCCACTTTGGTTTCAATTAGCTCAAAACGCTCTCCCAAGCTATGGATGTCTTTTTTCAGGTTAGTGGTGATTAATGTGCAGGCCTTAGAGAGCTCCTGCTGCAGCATGGTGGAGAATCTGCCCAACAGTACAGCATCAGGGGAATAGTGTGAGAGCTGGGGAATTGGCATATCCTGGCTGGATTGGCTGGATTGGCTAATGAGGACTTCTGCTAAGTCTGCCATGTTCCTATCCATGGAGGAGGCAGGGGAGGCAGGGGAGTTTGGAGAGTCATGTCTATCAGCGTATATGGCTGGGGATGGGGGATGTGATAGTGACTCACCCCGCTGTCCGGTCTCCACCTCTCCCGAGGATTGTGAGGAGAATGGATCCCTAGTTGGCTCCAGATTTAGCTGCCTGTCTCCTCTCTGTGTAGCTCCGTCGGATCTGGCTGCTGCCGTGCTGCCTCGTGTGTCTGGCTTACCCGGCGCCATCTTGGATCGCGGCTGTGCTGTAGGGGAAGGCCCTGCTCTCTTCTGGGCTGTAGTTTGCGTATCGTGTCCTTTCCGCGGCTGCCCCTGTGCCCTACGGTTCATCGCCACTTCGGGGCTGGTGTGGGATCGGTCCTGGCTCACGGACCTCAGTGCCTGCGCTATCGTTAGCTCTGGTGGGTCGGGGTGCCGGGAGCTCGGTCAGCACACGTCCTTCTCCGAGTCCCCGCGCATGCGCACTCCCAACTGTGCTTGTTTTATGCTTTTTCCACATTAGTGATTTAAAAGCTTGAAACCAGAGATAGCTAGCAATTTCAGAAGGAGAACAGAATTGGCAGCCTGTATATTTTTCCAATAACTGAGTACCTGAAGTGTTTCAATAGTTTATGTGTCACATATGTATATAGTTTCTTATACATATATACTGATGTTGTGTGCCCCAGGCTCATTCCTTCTTTTCCCCTTCCTGAAGAAAAAAAAACTCTTTATACATATTTTTTTTCATGCAGTCTCTCATGCAGGATGGTCGTATAATGTCACAGGGCCTTCTTCTTGTTTCTTTTTTCTTTGCAGTGGTGGGCAGTCCTTCCTCTGCAGTTGTGGACAGTCCTTACATTGCAGTGGTGGGCAGTCTTTCCTCCTTCCTCCAGGAGTATTGTGAGCATAGGCTGCATGTTATTTCAACCTCACAGGAGGTGTGCCTGTTAAGGCTTGGGCTCCCTTAAAATGGTTGCACAATGCTGGTCATCATTCAGCCCACAAGACTGGTACCATCATCACAAAGGGGACCTTCTGTGTGGGCCAAACTGAAAGGGAGGTGTTGAATTAACAAGTTAGTTTTATTTTTTATCGTCCGAAGCCATATGTTTTATATTCCATGCAGAGATTGGCTTTATTGGCACTCTTTAATTCTGTACAAAACCCCCTGTACAGGGAATTGTTCCATTTGGTTGGAACATCAAAATTGAATACAGCTAAAGTAAAAAATATATCTGTTTAAAAATCATGGCCAATGATATGTCTGTGTTGTTTGAACTAGAATGTTTAAACCCTTCCTGTCATATAAAGTGCCTGTAACCATAGCAATCAAGCACATTGAAATGCTGATCCATTTAAACCTGGTGCTGTATACAGCCATCTTAATTCCCTTAGTAAACATTCCCTCTAGCTGTTTATTACTAAAAAATCAGTCAATTAGTGAATATTAATCCATGTCAGATATGTTTTCCGGCACTTGTTGTGACACTATGTATATCAGAATCTTCCTGCGGCAGCTAACATATTTGATGACCTCAGGGTGCTCGGAACTGGAACCAGCCAGAACATGTGGCTGTCAGGTCATCTGTGGTTCCAGTCCACATGTTTTTTTTTTTCAAGATGCTCCTTTAATATTGAAGATGTAGCTGTCTTCTACAGGGCTGCTTCATCTTTTATTCTTTCTACTGTAATTAAAGTGGGTCGTGTAGAAAGACAAACCTCCTGCACTTAAGCAATATAAAAACACAGCTGCTCATTGACTAACGAAAGAGTGTGACTCCAAATCATAGAGCAAGGCCTCTTGAGTATAGCATCAGGTCTTGACATATTCTTTGTCTGCCAATTTATATGCATTGCAGCATAAAATGGAACAGTAAATTTTTATTTTAATCATTTGTGTTTTCTTTTCTTATTTGTTTTAATAACTGTAATTTTCCAGGGTAATTGTACTGCTATTACTACTATAATACTAATATTATATAATACATGCTAGTATTACTAAAGTAAATGTAAAGCCAAAACTTTAAAAAAAAAATATAGATAGAATATGGAAAGGTTAACGCACTTATCAGGTTCAATTTTTCTGCCCCTGCCCCATTGGGGTGAATTTCCTTTCCTGTCCCGGTGATGCAACATGAGAGGAATCTAAGAAATCTCATCATAGAGAGTTGTCAAATCAACAGGTGTCCCCATTGGAATATTTCCTTGCCTCTTGCTGTGGGGACTTTTGGATTTCCCCTTGCTTTCTATCTCGGTGGCAATAGTCAACAGGAAAAATAGACAGGACAGTGTTTATAGAAAACAATAAAAACTTGACAAAGGGTCCAACCCTTCTCTACTCTATACAAAACTTAGAATATTTTGCCTATTCATATACTGCATCCGGTCAGAATACAAAAGCCGCAGTGGTAGTGGATAGAAGAATCGGTTAGCTTTTGACTGGTAAGACAGATGCAAACACTCAAATTCCTTTACCACTAAGCCCCCCCCCCCAGTTGTTACCAGCAATTAGAGAATAAATAGACAATGCCCTTTTTGGAGTGAAAATTGTCTGGAGCGGCCATTTTATTAACAAATAACCAGTAGAACACATTTGTTAACAAAATTATAATAATCTCAATTATAAATACTAAACCAGGTTGCCGATCTTTAAAGGCACCGAAGAACTCCAAATCGTTCTGTATCTGCGTGACTACATACAGGTCCCCAGCCGCAACACACCGACTCGGGCCAATCCCAACTTTCCAAATTCTTTGCAGATACCTCCATATCCCCAATGCCCAGTTAAGCCTCTGATTAACTGGAATTTTACAGAGGACCCCATACCATAGATGGTTCCCCACTATGCCATATCGCTGTTATTTTAGAAGGCCTCCAAAGATCCCAATCGCCAAGCCACTATGACAGCCGTTGTTCCCCGTCCGATCCAAAGGGCGGGAGGGTGAGAAGTTTCTTCTTTGTCTGATGACTTTTAACTGCCCAAAGAACTCTTGACCCCACCTTTACCAGCACCAAAACCCCTCCTAGCTTTGCACATCCCAACCCTTCTGGTTATGGTTAGGTATTTTTTATTCAGCCTGCAGGCTAAACAGAAAAATGTATATGTGTATGACCAGCTTTGGCTTATAGTTTGGTATGAATGTTAAATATCAACTTAGTATTACAAATATAGAACATATTCTGTACTATAATGTTTTATATGTAATAGAACACACTTATTTAATTCTTTAAAATACAAAACGTTTACACAAATTCACCTTAAAAGGTAGAGTTATGTGAAATTTAGAGCAATCAGCATTAAACCTTCTATGCACATATTCACATTAAACTTGAAGTTTAGATGCTACTTTGGGCTACAGAGCCAGATCCAGAGGGGTGCTGGGGTAGAGTTCAGTGGAGCCCCCCCCCCCCCCACTATGGCCAGAGACATTGGTTGGGACTCTTTTGCGAACAGGGACACTAGGTTGTGATGAGTGGGCTCTGTTGTAACAATGGGAATCTGTTGTGATGGGGAGACTCTGTTGTGATGGGGGGACACTCTGCTGATATTGAGGGAACACTCTGTTGAGATGGGGAAGGTCTGTTATGATGGGAGGATTCTGTTGTGATGGGGGAGCTTCGTTGTGATGGAAAGACGCCAATGGGAAGAGGCAACTCTGATTTGAAAGAGGTAACTCTGATTTAATAGCGGGATTGTGATGTGAAGATGGCTGGCTCTGAAGTGATGGGTGGAATCTGATGTAAAGGGGGAATGTTGATGTGAAGGGGAAACTCCCCCATGTGGCACCAAAGAGTGGGTAACATTATTCAGTGCAGATGCCAGTGTCCTTCAGACAAATAAATACAGGCCAGAACTAGGGTGACTCAGGATTTTGCATATTTTTAAAGGATGCCGTGACTTAAAAAACATTGACAAACACTGTCGTGATACATACTTTTCATTGTAGCCACATTGAGACATAGGAAACTAGCATTCTTTGTTCACTCCTGCAACACCTCTGCACTTCCCAGAAGTAGCATCAGGAATTATTTGTGGGTCATGACTCGTGGTACAGAAGTGTGCTGAGTGTATAGGAAACACTCCCAAATAGCCGGTGCCAGTGGGGAGTGCTGAGAAACAGTAAAACAGGGATTGATAGCTGAAGAGGCTAAAACGATAGTGTGTTGACAGTACACCCCTTTATTTTTTTTACTGCACCCCCAGATCAGACCAGGCTACCTGTTAAGCAATTGGGCTACTTTGTTGTTGCTCTTTATGCTGCCTATTTTTTGAGCCTGAAATCCCTTGTAATTTTACTGACAGGCCCCAAGCCTCAGTATAATTTGCTTGATAGATTGCATGAGTATATGAAAATACATTTCTAGTATCTTGGGAGCCAGTTTAGAATACACAGCTATAATGTAAGTAATAACTTGTTTTGTTGTGTTTCAATCAATAACAAATTTTCTTTTTTTTTCATGATACTCTTGGGAGTCTACAAATTATATGTGCTGTTACTTATGATGAGCAGTCCATTTATAAGGAGCAATTGAGGCTGCTATTGTCCAGTATGTCCCACTGAGATTCCTTGACGTCTACAGTCAATGCCGTCCCTGTCTATTGAATTACCTCCCAAATGTTTTATTCTTGTATTATTGGTTTTAATCCCTCTGACAACTGCATGACTCCTTGCATTCAATTATACAGTGGGCCATACTTCAAAGTGACTTTATTTGAGATACGGAATGGAAATTTTAGAGACCTCCCAGTAAATGATGGTCATTTAACAGAAATGTAATTATTTTCTCCATGCAGGCCTGTAATTATTAAATTTCCAATGCTCAAGACGTACAATGTTTCAGGATGAAAGCATGCAGCATATATACACTGTTATCTATGATATCCTAAAAATGTTGACCTTAAAAAGTCCATGAATGTTTTTCAGCTTGTTTTCGTAAGTGTCAACTGTATAAGCCAAAACCAATATATGTAACTGTCTACCAAATACATTTCTCAGTTTCTGTAACACTCTGTACTTGCATATCTAACATCTATAAGCATTAGTACATCTGAAGCTAAATCTGAAAAACAGGAAATGTTAACATTATATTTTACACAAACTAGATGATTACCTATGTAGCACTCACTACCCCCGTAGGAGCTGCTGGTTTATTTTTTGGGTCTTGCCGTTACCTCATTGTTCACCGTATCAGCCATAGGGGTCCCATTGGAGAGTTGTTCACAAATGTCTGCACCAAACACTTAGTCTCTTTTTCCCAATGCTTTTATTAACAACGTCAGATAGAGGGATGGAGGGTTAGGGGAGATTCAGGTACCTTGTTTTGCGGATCATGGGTTCTTTTTTGATCCAGAGGACCAACAGCTTCCACAACTGGATCTAGCAACCACCGGATAGGCCTCTCTCACTGACCTAGCAGCCGGTGCGGTGCTCGGTCATAGTCTCTGCCACAGACTTGTTGAATATATTAGATTCGTTGTACAATCCTCTGCCATAGGATTGTATAACCAAGAACTTTTGCAAAGTCAAGTACAGTTACACAGTACCAGTTTATTTTAGCCAGCCGGCAATACTGTGTGGTAGATTGGCCGGGATGCATCCTCCAATTGAGTCTCCAGGCTCTTCCTGAGATACCAGCCTTTTTGCTCGGTCCTCTCTGAGAAAAGTCCTCCCCTGGTTTCTCCAATTGCTCGGCTTCTCCCCGCAGGCAAGACAGCACAGGACCACCCCTGGACCAGTAGACCCCAGAACCTCCTGGGCCTACTTCCAGTAACGAGGCCTCGGGCCAGCAGGCCCTGAGGCAGAAGAACTGCTATGACGTACCTTAGGCCAGGAGGGCCATCAGGTCAGAAAGACCTGAAAAGATGGCATCTGCCCCTTAAGTACCCTCTCCCAGAATGCACACCAGTGGAACCACTCCCACTGGGCTGTTTCTGGGTAAAGGGGTACTCAATGCATCCAGCACGCTCACGTTGCATTTCCAACACTGACCGGTGGTGACAGCGACACCCACGGCCAAGTGGAAAATACACAACCCAGCTGAACTGGAACAGAAACCAGCAATTTAAAATAATTACTCTGAGCTAAACTACAGCTCAGACAAACCTAAATTTACATATAGCGCCTACCAATTAGGAGCAGGGCGCTACACCTATATAAAATATATTCCTGTATTTGTAGACTACCTATGTCATCGCTTTGGAAGGACTTGATGCCATGCTTATACCATATATTTCTTTCGGTTTTAGTGGTACAACTGCTGTAAAATATATTTTGAGAGTAGTGAGATAAGGTAAATCTGTTTCAGATCTGGTCGTATGACTACTTTTGAAATTGAATGGTGTTTAAATTCATACGTGTTGAAGAGAGCATGCTTAAAGTGTGACTCAACGGGCTTTGAAAAATTAGGTTTAGGTTTAGAGGCACCGAAAAAAATCTCAGTTTACCGCTACCAAGATTGTAAACTTGTTAGTTTTCCTATGGAAGGTACTTCTTGGTGGTTGAATGTAGGAGCTGTCAGGATGCTCAGACCAGAAAAGCACATTGCAAGCCCACAAAACATCAGCTACCATGACATTACAATTTGGGGTAAAGCAACAGGCAATGAGACCCAGTAAGGATAAAGCTGATCACATACCATATGTCTGTCAAGGTCACCTGTGGCCAGGTGACAGATGCACACCGTAGGGGGACAGGAGTGCACCGCGAGGTAGTGAACCCTATGGCTGGCTTCTGCGGATAGGAAACTGGGTGGTTGTGGAAAGCGGGACCAGAGGAGCACAACCAGGATCCTAACGGAAGCTAGAGCCAAGATTCCCCAGGGCGCGAAGTCTAAGACCCAGCAGGTCTTCTCCAGGGCCTCTAGTGGTGAGGATGTTATGCTGCAGGCTGGGACCAGGTCGCGGCCCCTGGAGTTTCCTAGCTCACGCCCCGTAGGATAAGGGGAAAAGAGGGGAAGCAGCAGCACAAGATATGAGAGAACCGAATAACAAGCTGAAGGTCAGGGGCCACAAGCAGACAAGGATAACGAAAGAACGAGCCGAAGGTCAAGGGTCACGAGCAGACAGGGATAGTCGGGACAAGCCAATAACGTAACAGAGAGACAGACGTAGCACACGGCAGGCAGGAACCCAAACACACAATGCCTAACAAACACGTTGATCAGCAAAGCAGGCTTGCAGTGCACAGGTTAATATAGTGTTCTGTGATAGGGCCTGGGGTGGAGTCAGGCTGGGAGGAGATTATAAAGGAAGCCAGGTGAAGGAGGTCTGGTCTCTAAGATGAACACATGAGGAGGAAAGGTAAGATGGCAGACAGACATTAATGCATATCCATGACAATGTCAAATTCTGATTGTACGATCTTCCTTAGAGCTAATAACAACTTTGTAGTGGGCGGGACTACAAAGCCACATACAGATTTAATGGACTAGATAGGACGTCATGTTACATTGTTTTGGTAAATCTTAAAGAAATTATACCCCCTGGTGGACAACCTGTGGCCCAGAGGCCTCATGTGGCCCTTTGGCATATTTTGTGTGGCCCTTGAGACCCTGCAGACACTAATCTGTGTTTCCTGTTGCCCTGTTAATGTTTCTGCTCTAGTAGTCTCTAGTAATGTGTCATCTGAAGAATGTCTCCAGTCTCCAACAATTCCTATATCACATCTGCAGTCTCTGATCATCTCTTGTATTATGCCCATAGTTTTTGACCATATCCTGTTGTGTGAGTGCTGTCTTTGACACTAAATTTTATGTGCGGCCCATTGGCGATGTCAAGGGCTTTACTTGAAGGCCTCATATCAAGAAAGTTGAGTACAGAGATAGCACCAGCCAATTGCAATGCTTATGACCTGCTGAAGAGCAACAATTTTGGGATAGAAACAAGTGCAGTATCTATTAAAGACAGCATCCACCCAAAAAGGATGGACACTACAGAACACTATGAAAACTGTGGATTCACTGCTATTATGCGTGGCACAAGTTGTCAGGTCCTAAGGCTTGGTTTACACATTTGTACTGCGGGATCGTGTGTGTTAGTGCAAGAAATGTGTATGTTGAACATTGGGGTGCCGTAGTCCCATTCATTCCTAATGGCACCCTGATGCACCTTGCCAACACGTGTAGTTTTAGCACACCAAAAACACAGTGACGCACTACAATACTTTGTTGTGCGTTACCTTTAAAAAAAAAAAGAAGAAAAGGAACCCTTTTTGATTGATTTTAGTATGTTAGGGAGCCCATTCAATTGAATAGGCTGCCCTAACACAACACACATTAACGCGCAAAGTAAGGCTCATCAACTTGCTTTGTGTTAATGCAGTATAGAAGTGTGAATCCAGCCTAAAGTATTCTTTTCGTTACACTTGAATGCTGTTTTTACAGAATAGGATATTTTAATGATCACTTGCTGAGAGTTAAAGCTTAAATTGGGCACATTTAGTTGATAGTCCCCTACTGCAGCCAAATTACAATAGCAACTGCATAGTTTTTGTTAATTATGTATACATTTGCAATCGGTGTGTATTTTACAGTTTACAGTGTTGCACTTTGTAAATTTTACCCACTTTCAAAGAAATAGTTCTACAATGACATCATTACATCACATCATTTGCACTTTGTTGTTATGTTTCTGGGAAAACCAAAAATGTGTCTCTGGTTTTTAGGATGTGCCTCACCCTTGTCATTCTATAGACAGGCTGTTAAGTGCTTAATTGATGAGATCCCTTACCTTTTTTTTGAAACCATTGGGTAGGATTAGGTGATCTGAATTTCTCCTGTCTGCCAGCATTAGCTTATTTCATTTGGATTTCCTTATTTGATTAACAGACTGAGTGCATGAAATCCCATGCAGTTTAGACAAAAAATTAAAAGTGTACAAATTCATTTCTCATTATTGAGTTATCCGTGATATTAGTTCGGTCAAGGTCTGGTGAAATTAATTGAAGTTGTTCAGTAAATGATGAAATAGTCCAGCACGTGCTTTGATTTGGGGATGTTTTGGGGAAAAAAAGTCATGTCGGGAACTTAATCCTTTAAACAGAGGATATGTAAATCGGTCTAGAGGAATAATGACATGCTGCGTATGAACTGCGATCTCTGTCACTTCACAAGAATGCTATTTATTGAAATCCTGAGGAGAGTAGTTAGAACTTTCAGAGCACCAGATATCCTTATTTAATACAAACTGCAGTCTTGTATTATGTGACCTACAAATGTACTGATCTTAAAAAAAAAGAAATAATTGAGATAGCTGATAAGCACATGAAAACGTTTTTTTTAAAGTCATAGAAACAGTGTTTAACAGGAAACTTCGTAGGGCCAGTGGTAGAAACCCCATTTTATATCCAAAATGAGTACACCCAGAACATCCAAAAGCTAAACTCAATAAAAAAAAAAGCCCAATATCATTAAGAATAAACAACACAGCTTTTGCTGCAATACTGACTGACCTTCAGTACTGAGCTGCCCTCCACTGTAATTATTTTCTGCTACTAGACATCCATAGCCTTTCAGGCTGAAAAAAGGTCAGCATAATTCAACCCATGTTTTATGAGCCCAGGCCTCCATGGACCTGCCCCATGGGGCAGTGTAAGCACACAGCCTGGGTTCAGAGTAACTATGCAGTGTACATACACTATATTGTCAAAAGTATTGGGACACCTGCCTTTACACGCACATGAACTTTAATGGCATCCCAGTCTTAGTCCGTAGGGTTCAATATTGAGTTAGCTCACCCTTTTCAGCTGAAACAGCTGGGAAGGCTGTCCACAAGGTTTAGGAGTGTGTCTATGGGAATGTTTGACCATTCTTCCAGAAGCGCATTTGTGAGGTCAGGCACTAATGTTGGACGAGAAGGCCTGGCCCGCAGTCTCCGCTCTAATTAATCTCAAAGGTGTTCTATTGGGTTGAGGTCAGGACTCCATGCAGGCCAGTCAAGTTCCTCAACTCCACATTTGCTTATCCATGTCTTTATGGCTCCATGTCTTTATGGACCTCACATACAGGCATACCCCATTTTAAGTACACTCACTTTATGTACACTCACGAGTAAGGACATACCAGCGAGTGTACGCCACAGTGTGGCCTGGAAGAGGCGGAAATGCCGCCCAAAGTTGTCGCCAGTGAAGAGGCCAGAGTTGCCCGTCAGCAAGCCCAGAGTTGCCCGCCAGCCAGCCCAGAGTTGCCCACCAGCCAGCCCAGAGTTGCTGCCTAAACATAAGTGGGTTACTGTACAGTACTGTACATTACTATAAACTTCACCCCCTGACCCCCCCACTACAGCCCATGGTCCTCCACTATAGGCCCTGATCCCCCCACTACAGCCCCTGACCCGCTTCTACAGCCCCTGATCCCCAGAAATTAAAAAAAGTATTGCTTCACTTTAAGTACATTTTCGTTTTACATACATGCTCTGGTCCCATTGTGTACTGGGGTATGCCTGTATGTGCTTCTGCAAGAATTGTCAAACATTCCCATAGAAACACTCCTAAACCCTGTGGACAGCCTTCCCAGAAGAGTTGAAGCTGTTACTTTTGACAATATAGCGTAGGTCATTATGTGTGCTTCTTTAAGTAAGGACTGCCCCCCACTGGTGGAGAAGAGAAATTACTTCCGAAGACCCTTGGGAAAATATGTATGGTTTTTCCTTTTTTGAGTGTAAGGGGCTCCTCAGAGAAGAGAGGGATTATTGTTTTGAGCAGACTTCTGCTTTAATACATTAAACACAAGTGCAATCACCAGCAACAACTGCTGGTGGTATAATGGGTCACACAGCAGGGCTTACTGAATGGCAGCCTGGTTCCATGATAGGATGCCACCCTATCATCAGGTCAGTGTGGTGTGCTCAACTTGGGTCGGGATGAGTTGGAACATCGTTTACCCAACATCAGTGACAAATGTTGCTAATGCTCCTGCTGAATGGAAGTGATTCACACTGACAATGCCACTAAATAGAAAAACATGTGTAAATGTGTAAAAGACATTAAGGCTGGGTTCACACTAGTGCGACACGACATCCGTCCTACTTTGGATCCGACTTTGCCCTGCGACATGAAGCCGACATATGTCCGACTTTCAATGAACGGGGATCCGACTTGGATCCCCGCCAATATAAGGCACTGTGTTTGGTATGAATCTTGAGGGGGAACTCCAGGCCAAATTTTAAATAAAAAAAAAAACGGTGTGGGTTCCCCTCCAGAGGCATACCAGGCCCTTGGTTCTGGTCTGGATTTGAACGGGCACCCCTACGCCGAAAAAACGGCGTGGGGGTCCCCCCAAAATCCAAACCAGACCCTTATCCGAGCACACAACCTGGCCGGCCGCAGGGGAAGAGGGGGGGACGAGAGAGCGGCCCCCCCTCCCTCCTGAACCGTACCAGGCCGCATGCCCTCAACATGGGGGGTTTGGTGCTCTGGGGCAGGGGGCGACCTGCGGCCCCCCCACCCCAGAGCACCCTGCCCCCATGTTGATGAGGACAGGGCCTCTTCCCGACAACCCTGGCCGTTGGTTGTCGGGGTCTGCGGGCGGGGGGCTTATCGGAATCCGGGAGCCCCCTACCCATTCACCTGGTGGAAAAAAATTGCAATAAAAAAACACTACACAGGTTTTTAAAGTAATTTATTACACAGCTCCGGGGGTCTTTTCCGACTTCGGGGGTCTCCGGTGTCGTCTCCGCGCTCTCCGGTTCTTTCTTCCGCCGGGCCTCCGCTAACTTCTTTTTAGCTCTTTTGCTAACGGAGGCCCGGTCTTCCCGTTGTCTCGTCCGGCTCTCCGTTGTCCTTCTGCCGGCCCCTCCACTAACTTCTTGGTAGCTCTTTCGCTAGTGGAGTGGTCGGTCTTCCCGTCGTCGCCGTCGGCTTCTTCTTCCCTCTTCTCCTTCTCGATGTTGACGCGTCGCTTCCTCCCGCTGTAATACTGGCTCTCCGCTCCGCTCCGCATTAATATAGGCTTCTCATGACGTCACAGTCACATGTTCCGGGGCACATGGCCCCGGAGCATGTGACTGTGACGTCATGGGAACATGTGACTGTGACGTCATGAGAAGCCTATATTAATGCGGAGCGGAGCGGAGAGCCAGTATTACAGCGGGAAGAAGCGACGCGTCAACATCGAGAAGGAGAAGAGGGAAGAAGAAGCTGACGGCGACGACGGGAAGACCGACCCCTCCACTAGCGAAAGAGCTACCAAGAAGTTAGTGGAGGGGCCGGCAGAAGGACAACGGAGAGCCGGACGAGACAACGGGAAGACCGGGCCTCCGTTAGCAAGAGAGCTAAAAAGAAGTTAGCGGAGGCCCGGCGGAAGAAAGAACCGGAGAGCGCGGAGACGACAAAGGAGACCCCCGAAGTCGGAAAAGACCCCCGGAAGTCGGAAGAAGACCCCTGGAGCTGTGTAATAAATTACTTTAAAAACCTGTGTAGTGTTTTTTTATTGCAATTTTTTTCCACCAGGTGAATGGGTAGGGGTACGATGTACCCCATACTCATTCACATAGGGTGGGGGGGCCGGGATCCGGGGGCCCCCTTATTGAAGGGGGCTCCCGGATTCCGATAAGCCCCCCGCCCGCAGACCCCGACAACCAACGGCCAGGGTTGTCGGGAAGAGGCCCTGTCCTCATCAACATGGGGGCAGGGTGCTCTGGGGTGGGGGGGCCGCAGGTCGCCCCCCTGCCCCAGAGCACCAAACCCCCCATGTTGAGGGCATGCGGCCTGGTACGGTTCAGGAGGGAGGGGGGCCTCTCTCTCGTCCCCCCCTCTTCCCCTGCGGCCTGCCAGGTTGTGTGCTCGGATAAGGGTCTGGTTTGGATTTTGGGGGGACCTCCCACGCCGTTTTTTCGGCGTAGGGGTGCCCGTTCAAATCCAGACCAGACCCAAGGGCCTGGTATGCTCCTGGAGGGGGAACCCACGCCGGTTTTTTATTTAAAATTTGGCCTGGAGTTCCCCCTCAAGAGCAGTACAGCACAAGTCGCATGCCAAAGTCGGACCATGCAAGACTGCTGTCCGACTTTGATCCGACTTCAATGATAGTCAATGGGCTGAAGTCGGATCAAAGTCGGACCAAAGTAGTACAGGGAGCATTCTCAAAGTCGGACCGACATGTGTCGGACCAGTTAAGACGGCTCCCATAGGGAAACATTGATTTTCACACGTCATGCGACATGAGCTCCCAATGTCGGAGCGTTTGTCGCCCCAGTGTGAACCAGGCCTATATCAAAAGATTTTGCATGATTTCAGAGATCCGGGGCTGAAGGAAGTAGCAGGTCATTTATCACCCATTTACCTCCAAATAATACAAACTCTGTGTACATTAGAATCTATGGCTGATCATAGTGTGAGTGATGTTATAAATATATTTCCTTGCTGAAATCTTTACTTATTTTCTTGTACTCCGTTTAACGGCATTGCTTCTAAGATCTAGTAAAAATGTTATGATCACTAAAAAGTTACTACTAATTAGGAGGTTTCTTCTTTATCATTAATGATTTTCCCTGCAAGCACGTCTGAAACTCTTCTGGGATCTATTTAGTAAGAATTCTATTGTATCTTCTGCTATTTCTAAGACAAAGAATGTTCTAATAAGTATAGATCACAGTATCTGGTCTCTGTTCTTCCAACTGGGCTCATTTAGCTGGTTACCAGAGGATTCCCTTGCTGACTTGAGGCATACATTACTTTTATCCAGTCAGAATATATTAGGTACTTTTAAGGGCAGATACTCTCAAAACACCTTAAGCTTAATTACATAAGTGGCTTTTATTGCCATTCCTTTTGATCCATGCAGCTGTAATCACTATGCAATGGCTATCAATGCACCTTTTAAAAAAATACCCTGCAGGTTTATTTTGGTTGACCCTTGACCTTAATTATGTGCTTGCTCTTTTGCGAAAAGTGTAGCTAAAACTGGAAAATGGTTTGTTTAAGAAGGGGCTGTCTTTTAAACATCATTCTGGAGTAAATGAAGATCCATTCTGGTGTATAGAAGTCATTGCAGGCAGGTTGTAGAACAATTCTGGGGCTTATTCAGTTAGCCAAGGCAAAAATCATAAATAATATATAAATTACAACCAAGAACAACCAGACAGAATGAAGTTTACTGCTGTCAGGCGAATGAGTGAATATGAACGGGTTGGTTAATGGACTGCATTGTCATTTGAATGTGCCATAATGCTTTGAATAATATTTTTTTAATCTTTGTCTAGACAATGTCCTAATTACTAGTTAGCTCAAATTTCTTTTTTTAAGTCCAGGCTTATATTTTATCCAGTACATTTTGGTGTTCTGCTTTTTTTTTTTTTTTTACCTAGTCCTCTGTCCCATTTTTCATTTATACAGTTGACACTGCCATATATTTATTTTTGGCAAGAATCATTCTAGTTTCAGGGTTTCCCTCACCAATAAAGTGCTCAGAACAGACTTCCCAATTTCCCGAAAGATCTGGGTTTGACTTTCTCTTACCTACAAAGCCCCAGTCCCTGCATGTATTCATCCTAAACACTTCAGTCACAGAATACCCTTATCAACAATGGTCCCATATTTAATTTATACAGTTGACACTGCCATAAGCTTCTTTTTGGCAAGAATCATTCAAGTTTCAGGGTTTACCTTACCAATAAATTCCCCAGAACAGGCTTGCTGATTTCCAAAAAGTTCAGAGTCTGACTTTGTCTTATCTACAAAGCCCCCGTCTTTGGAATTCCTTATCTCAAACACCTCAGTCCCAGAATTCTCCTGTCAAGAAAGGTCGCAGCCCCAAAGTTTCTCTTAACTAGGGAGCCTCCAATTCTAGACTTTTCTTGACGAGAAAGTTTCCATTACAAGTTTTCCGTCTCCACAAGTCCCTGAATCTAGAACTTCCCTAATACATATCAACTTAGTGCCAGGTCTAGTGGAGCCTTACCTTAATAAAAAAAAAAAAAAAAAGTGTTTTCTCACAGAATTTCCTGTATGCAAAAAGCACCAAGCCCCATTTTTTTTCCCATTTCCAAAAATATCCTATTTCCAGGTTTATACATTTTTTTCCCCTTTAAATCCAGAAATACCTCACTAACAGGTTTCCCTCAGCTACAAACCAATCAGTGATAGACTTTCTTTTGCCCAGGAAGGTTCCAGTTTTAGTATTTTTCTTATACAGTATCTTCAGTCCCCTGCAGGGTACCACAGTCATACAATGCTGAACATTAATGGTATTAAGAGAACTGTAGGTTTTATGATCCTCTTAAGCCTATTAAAGTGAGCACACAATAATGATGCCATTACCAGTCACTGTCTTAGGCTGGGAATTAAATAATGTGTTAAATAATGTGAAAGATTATACTACTGGCATCTGTATATGCAAGAAGTAGGCTCTATGAATCTGATTATATCTGGTATCTGCAAGGAGTGACAAAGTGTGTGTACTATTTTTATCTCTTTACCCATACCATTGTGTTAAATGATATATGAATTTTATTCTGACCCTTTAAATTTCCCACCAGCCTATGTGCAGTTTATGTGCTACTATGTTTTTACAAAAGACCTTTTGCCTTTGCATGTGGTGATTTATGTAAAGCTTCTGTATGCTTACTTCTTCCTGTGTAAAGTGGCATCAGTAGTGTCTGCACATTTCTTCAGTTACTTTCCAGAGCTTTTGCAGAGCACTAATATCCAGAGTGAACTAATAAGCAGTCACCTAGAAGGACAGTGTTTGACTCCTTTCTCATGCCAATGCAGTGTTATTGGTCCATCGTTGTGATGGATGGCCTTACTGACCAATAGTAAGAGGTGGGACCTGCTTTCAATAGGAAGACCCTTTTTGCACCCAGGAACATCAGTAGAGAGATTTGCAGGCTCCATTGGAAATCTGTAGTAATATCCACAGAGAATTGAGTGAGAACAGGTGTAGAATAATTTAAAGAATGTGTTGTACTGTATATACTATTCAACAATATAAAGAAATATTATAACAGGTAAAGCAAAGGTACATTTTCTACGCTAATTATCTAATATTTATCCACTATATTGAAGGGCATGCTTGGTGATCAAGTCTCTGTATACAGCATTATTACAGAACAACAATTACATTTAAGGTTTAATGAACTAAAATACTGTATTTATTGGTGTATAACACTCACTTTTTTACCCTGAAAATAGAAGGTAAACTGAGCCTGCGTGTTATACACAGGGGGCTGTGGAAAGTTTTTTTCCTGAAACTTCCCTCTTAAAGTAAGGGTGCGTGTTATACGCCGATAAATACGGGATATACCGGTATATATTTTTTTTGAAAAAAGTATGCCCTTCCATGTCTTCTGAAATCCACTGAAAAATCCTCTATTACCTTTGCCCAACAGAGTTGTCAGAAAATGTTTCAGTTAATCTCAATGTGTTTATGCTGGCCATACAACAGTAGAATTGTGTTAAAAAAAATGTAGTTTTCGCAACAGTAATTCAATTTTCCAATGATTGCAATGGTGGACAAATTGAAGAACATTTGAGGAAGCAGGGTGGAAAAGTTTATAAAGATGTTCTAAATGTGAATGTGGTTTTCATGTGGGACATGAAACCTGTTTAATATATCTGGGAACTGGGATGCCCATTCACAGAAGCCTTTGTATTTTGTGAATGAGCTCACATAATACAAAGGTCTCTGTGAATGAGCAAAAAGAGGGGGGGGGGTGGGCATAGCAGTTCCAGTGACTCTGTTTTTGAAGGAACTGAGACCTTAGTGAGCAGCTGTCAGAGCTCCAGATATTATCTTCCTTGAGCACAATAACCCTGTCAGATGTGAATAATAGAGATAAATCTAATGCGGCATGCACCTCGTTATACTTAACTCATGATATGCCTGCAGTTTTTACAAAGTAGCTGGAATTCAGCCTTAACATCTTTATGCCTGCTGTACGCATATACACTCTGGCACACTTACCGGTGGCTAACAGAAAGTTTGTGATCGGGAGCTTTCTGATCATGTGACCGCTGCCTGTTAGATCTGCTCTCAAATGAAGATAGCAGCACATTACTGCTGCTCAGCGGAGCCTTGCAATGTTCATCTACCTAAACAATGTGTTATCATGAACAGAGGCAGCTGTGATATTTCTTGCAGATTCGGGAAGAGTGCCCTCTTTTCATTCACGAACAAAGAGAAACCAGAGAAGTATTCTGTTGTCAGAGTTCAGCACCCTGTAAGGATGTGTTTCAAATGCTGTAATAAGCTTTCTCCCTCTCACATGTACATGAAGCCTGGAAATGTTGACTTCATATGGAAGAAATCTACTGTAATTGTCTGAAACAGGCAGTGTTCCTAGACGCACACGTGTGGGCCTAACCTCTTCACACATACCTCCTCAGAAGGGGGCTAGAAAAAAATTAGGATTACTCAGCCAACTACATTCCCATCCATAAATGATATATACTATTTATTAAAGGACCCATTAACTTAAATTACAAACTGACTTTGTTATACTAGGAATCTATTCATCCAGATTTTGCATGATATACTTTCCTGACATGTCACAGCATACAGCAACAGGATACATTTTCAGAGGAGCCCCCCCTTTAATCTTTACAAAACAGTCCTTGAGTTTTGGAGCAGCATCTTTTACCCAAATTTTATTTTCTATGGCCTCAGGCACCCATGTGCATAAGGCCTTACTGACCATGTCAGAAGATGATAACTATCACAAATACCATGCTCATCCTTCAGTTATATAAAACTGACATACACTGTAAGATTTCAGTAGTTAATTTAAGCTCTGCAGGCTGGGCAAGAGAATTCGATTGATTCACCCACCCACACTAAATAGTGTAAATGGCAGAATCTCCCCTGGCAGCTAATTGTGGCAGCCAGATATCAGAATACCCAAACAGTGGCTGCATCTAATTGGAGCCGCAGTTTGGCTAACAATTTCCCATCTGGCCCATGGTTCAAAAATGTCCTCTTTGTATGGCCAGCTTAACATTCAAGCTTGCTGTACACCAGAAGATTCTCATACTTAACATAAAAGTCGGATGGGTGAACCGTGACTATGTGGGCACATCGTAAAGCGTAAATCTAACTTTTAAAATTAAGCTTAGTGGGCAAATGCAGCCTGTAGATTGTTATATGGCTTAGATACCCCAACAGGGTGATCTACCTGCTATAATTCTATTTTCCTTCCCACCTTTGCATATTGCAGTACCTCCTGTTACATTCTGTATAATATATTTCACTGATTTACTCCTCATGATATACAAATCCTTAAATCCCAATCCCCAAAAATGAAAAGAGATAGTCCTTCATCATTTGACTGGATTGGTAAGATTCTGACAGGTTAAATCCCATACCAATGTTTTTAATATTTTTTATATTCTTTGGGTGGACTAGAAACTCGTGCATCAAGATATTTCTGCCACAACCTTATGCCCTGTACACACAATCGTTTTTTCCGATGAAAAAAGTCCGATGGACTTTTTTCATCGGAAGAACCGATCGTGAGTGGGCCACATCTGACTTTTTTCCATCGGTGTTAAAAAAATAGAACATGTTTTAAATTCCGATCGTTTGTGTGGAACTCCAACGGAGAAAAAACCCACGCATGCTCAGAATCAAGTCAACGCATGCTCAGAAGCATTGATCTTCATTTTTCTCGGCTTGTCGGAGTGTTTTACGTCACCACGTTTTGGACGGTCGGAATTTTGTCTGATGGTGTGTAGGCAAGACTGATGGAAGTCAGCTTCATCGGAATTCCGACGGAAAATTCCATCTGATTTTTTTCCATCGGAAATCCGATCGTGTGTACAGGGCATTAGAGTCCACCAACTCTTGCCTAAAGCTAAAATATCTGTTTTTGTTAACTAATACAATTACCCCGTGCATGGACATCTTGTGTCCCAAAAGCCTACTCTGTCTATGTTTTGGTGAATTGGTCTGCTTTTTTAATTGATTGGGTGGGTTTAAGCCCACGTTCACACTGGGGCTGCAGGAGTGAAGCCTGCGAGTTCAGCTGAACTCGCACGATTTCACTCCCGCTGGAAGTCCCGATTTCAGCCACGATTTCAAAGACATCTGAAACAGATGTCAATGTAAATGGCGACTGAAATCGCAAAAAGTAGTACAGAAACTACTTTTTGTAATCGGTGCAGCTCTGTGCATGGTGCGATAGTTAAATGCAGAAAACATTGGTTCTCCATACAGAAGTGCCTGAAAGTATATAGATTGTTGGAGAAACTGGGAGGGAAAGCAGTTTTTTATATATATACTGTTTCTGTGTATTTTGATTTCTCTGTAAGTAAAATTGATTACATTGATCGATGCATTCTATATAACATTTCTGTTTGTCTACTTATCAGACACTCAGAGACAAAGCATGCAATAAACGTTATCAGGGCTTTTTTTTTCCCTTTCAAAAGGTTAATATATTTACAAAACATCACAGTTTCCCTGTTGGCCTTTAAACGACAATCAGCAATTTATTGTCTCCCATATATTCAAATGTAGCGAGTATTCCAGCCATCTGTCAGAGGAATTGAATAAATGATTGGCTACTCAAAAATAAATATGTGGAACAAACATGATTTTTTGGCACCTCTGTCTCATTTGGAAGAATTCCCTTCAGTTCTTGTCCCATATTGAAGAAATCCCTGGTTGTCACCAGGGTCACAAGAACTAGTGTCCCCATTGGAAGAGTTCCCCTTTTATTCCTGTTCTACGGACAACCCATAATTTAGAATTTTATTTCACTTCATTTACTTTCACTATTGATGATGATGCTAAACATGACATATAAAGAGGGTAAATCACCCTAACACAGGCACAGACAGCATGAACAACTTGACAGGGGTTCTTATCCCTCTCTACTCTACTCAAAACAAAAAATAAATAAAAAAGTTTGGCTTTAGTGATATTTCTATTACAAAATGGATGGGATGGTGGAGAATAGAGCCATACCCCCCTTCTTACTGTATGAAAGCATTGTATTATCCTAACCTAGGAGAAAAGTGTGCTAAATTGTTACCGACTGCTTTACTACACCGCATTGCAGGCAAAACTGTTTCTGAAGAATTTTCTTTCCAGTGTCTGGAGTGTGTTATTTTTATTGAGAATTCCAACATAGGTCCATTACAAATAAATAAAAGAAGTCACAGCAACATTATTCTAGATTTGTCAGATTCCATACTGAGCCACTGCTCACTGGAAAATCTAGCATTGTGCAGGTTTGTTATTGATGCGCTGTCCCATTCATTTTCTGGTGAATCAGCTGTTACTCCCTTTTACCACATCAAGTTAATGCATTTTAGGGGTCACACTATATGTGAGTCACATCTCAGTGCTCTCTGAGGTCGCGAGTTCAAACTTTAATTAGGCAGCCGTGGATCTTTAATATACGGCCCCACAAACCTGTTAAAGGAAATCTATTTCTTGGAACTAAAAGAAATCAGTATTGATAAAGCTCATTTGCCCTCATGATTTGCTTGGTCAGCTAAGTTTACCAACAAGTAACATCTTTCAGGTAATTACTAGACCCATTTATGGTTTTTATGTGCAGCATTGTAATTTGCATTTTTGAAAAAATCTATATGTAATTAAAACTAGGTTCATGTAAGAAATGCAAAGCAGGGAACATATAGTACAGAATATAAATTATTGTTATGTTTAATAAACATATAAAGGCTAAAGGAATATTTGGAGTAAAGATTTTATAAAAATCAACCTCCAGTTAAGATGAATAAGGGAATTTTGCTTTGGTTGCCCATTGATGGTAGATCTTGAAGGCAGCTATGATTACTGGTTAGAGAGACTGCTGGGTGGTGTTGTCTAGGCTGACCATCTCAATTTGGTGAGTTATGTGTTGTAAATAATAACCAAGTTAAATGCTTGGTAACACCAGTTTTGCATGCAGAGATTTCAATTCTTCCATCGTGATTAGTGTTTTGGTAAGTTACCTTTTCAAAGCTTGTGAGTAAAGGGAAATAAAGCAATTTGACACAGTTTTGGATTTTGACACGTGATCGAACTTCAAAGAGTCATACAATCCATGAATTACATTTGCTTTGATCCTTGGACTTTGTGAACCTCAACAGCTCAGACAGATCTGCTTGCAAATATTCAGTCAAAACAAATATATCATATATTAACAAATTGCAAATTTTTCAGATTTATTAGATCGGCACTTACTAATTATACAGTAATAAGTTACTAATAATGTTAGAAAACGTGATGTTCGTTTCCAGTTGTGAAAAGCACATCTACAGGGATCTCTACTGCCTTCCTCAATCCTGGTATGGTGACATGAACTCTTAAAGCCTGTTACACACGGGCTGAATATCAGCTGGTATCAGGCGATTCAACAGAAACCGGCCAAAATTCGGCCCATGTGTACGCCAGCCTGTCTGACAGAAGCCAGCTGAATATCTGGCTTCTGTTGAACAGGCATGCTGAAAACCAGCATCCGATTGCCATCTGATCTTCTCCCGAGCTCCTCTGTTTTTTTTTTTTTTGTTCAGCCCACTGGGTTGATAGTGTGTACCAGGCATTACACTGTAGGTAAGCAAGCATGGCAGCTGCCTAGTTTCAACAGTTTGTGAACTCTTATGTTTACATGAGTGCACTGCAACATAAAAAAAGCATCAGTTATGGCTCTTTGCAGTAAAAACTGGATCAAACAGGCATGTGGGGCAAAAGACTTATCTCTTTGGGGCATTGTGTGATTCTGAACTAAAGCTAGTCATACACAATTGGAATTTTTTTTTTGATTTTCTGATGGTTAATGGAGAAAGATCGACAATCTTTTTTTCCCTTATGGTGAGAAAAAGGCGAAGGATGTAAATTTTCCTTGTTGCTGCTTAACTGAACAAGCAAAATTCTAGTGGTCGAATTGTGTGATATGCACCTTTTCCAATACAGTACATGTAATGCTATGGCATTGATATGATGCTGCTGTCTGATGCGCATAAAGAGCGCAGGTTTCATTTTTCTAAAATGTACCTACAGGATGGCAGATGTGCCTATGGGGTTGTTGGAAAATGACAGAAGTCGTAGAAGCCATGTCAGATAGTTCAGGAACTCAGAGGAATGTGATTTGTTGGCGTTACATCATATGACCTTTTTTTTCTTGAAGTATCCACGTGTGTCATGTTTTCTTTCCTCTGTAACTGCCAAAGCCTTGTTTGAATTTAAAAGGGAAAAAAGGGCTTTGTGCTAAGTGTAATGAACGATTCTGTTGCGGAAATGAATGGGGTCAGGCTATAGATTGCTGTAATAATCTAGTATAATAGGACAAGCCTTCAGTGACTTTCTAGTTTCTTAGAAAGCTAACAATCCACCTGGGAGAAAATCTCTGTTTTTCTTTCCTAATGTGTCAGGACATATTTTCACAAGGATTCTGCTATACCATGGTGTAAAATGGAATTAATTTGACAAAGAACTGAGAACATATTATCTTGACAGTTGCATCAGAGGAAATCTCGGCAAGTTGTAACCATTCTGTCCTGCTAAGCAGTTCTGATGGCATCTGCACAACATGCTGATCACAATATCAATTATCTTCCAGCAATGGCTTTAGTGTATATATAGATTTTTTTTTTTTAGAATACCATGTTGAGTCAACATTGGTAACTTTGTATACCTCAGGTGTTATTGCCAGTTGTGGTATCGTCTTTTTTTAAATATATGTATATTTATATGTATGTATGTATATATGTATATTTTCTGTGTAACATGAATGCAGCTATAAAACAGATTGCAGGTAAGCACCAGATGAAAGAATACCCTTCATACTCTGAACCAGGACTGGTCGAGCGTACTGCACACACTTCTGTACACTGGGAAGTTTCTAAAGGCTCTTCTAAAAAAAAACAAGTGAAAAAAGAATGTGCAGGGATACTTTAACTGACTTCTGAGACTTGCTGTAGAGCATTCACCCAGGGTAAATAAACATTTAAGATGTGGCATCAGTAGTAAACAGAAAATTCTACAGATTAGGAGCCTGATCACGCATGTCTGCATGCCTAAATGATTCATTTTAGCATACAGGCTGGTGTCCATTTTATGCTGACATTGGGGAGTGTTGCCTGTTTGCTTTTTTTTTGTTGAAAAATGGCATTTAATTCATGTCTATCTACAACAGTGGGGGTACAGTACCTGGCGTTAAAATCAGTCCAGCTCCATTGTATTACAGAAAAACGCAGCATTTATTTATCTCATGTACTTGTATAATGCTGTCAATTTACCCAGCGCTTTACATATACCAGTACATTGTACATTCACATCAGTACCTGCCCTCAAGGAGCTTACAATGTAAGGTCCCTAACTCACATTTATACACATACTAGGGCCAATTTACCTACTGGCATATCTTTGGAGTGTGGGAGGAAACCAGAGTACCTGGAGAAAACCCATGCAGGCATAGGGAGATCAAGAAAACTCCAGGCAGGTAGTGCCATGGTTGGGATTCAAACCAACGACCCTAGTGTTGCTAGATTGGAGTGCTAACTACTTAGCCACTGTGCTGCACATGTCTACTTTTATTTTTTATTGCACTGCCTAGCGTGTACTACTAACATTGTGGTGTGCACAGGACACGTGTGGTGACTGGTATTAAGCTGGAGCAGAAAAACGCCAGTCAATGGGGGTCTATTTATAAAACATTGGTTGGACGAATGTGACAACCATTTGTCCAAGCTGGACAAATTTTCCCTGGATTTATTCCAATACTATGAATTCCTAGGATTATCAGCTCCATCCAGTGTGTAAAATGCAGGATATATTTTTGTGAAATACTTCAATCAGAATATATACCACATTTTGGCCACTAGATAGAGCTGAAAATCATAGGAAGTCATAGTTTAAAAAAAATGCGTGGAGCCTGGGTGAATGCCTATGACGTTCGTCCAATGAATGTATAAATAGACCTCATCCCAGATAGCAAGCAATGCAAGTGCTTTAAGTTTGAAAACAACTTGCTAAGCTATTGCTAGACTTGCCAGACTTCACAAGTTTGTTGCACAATTGCAGCAAGTCCACACTGCATGACTACAGATAACCTTTCTTTGCAAACATTCTGCAAGTCTGCTGCAAGTTCGAATTAAGTTATGCTGTACAATAGTCATCCCACCACAGGGGTCACTGTGGCTGAATTTTCATGCTATAGACTTGCAGAGCTCTTGCTGTAGACTCACCACTGCAACTTTGCTCCTGCCACAGACTTGCCATGCAAATTTGCTACAAATTGGAAAAGTGTCAACTAGAACTGTGTTTTAAGTGCTCTGCAAGTGTAGAACTTGCCAGTGAAAATGTGCAGCAAGTTGACAAAACTTACAATTCAACACTGCCACAAATTTGTGGCAAGTTATCCTTGATATCTGGGATAGTGTGTACGAGTCCTAACAGGCACCAGTGTTTATTAGATATCCATGTGTTGCCATTGTTGATTTCCCCTTTTTAAATACTAATCTCTTAAACTCCTTGAGTGGTTTCAATACTTTATATCACTGAAGCAGAACAAATATGCATAAGAAGAGCTCCAACTTCATTGAACACATGCTTCTTTCCAGTTGGTAACTAGTGACATCTAGTGCTGTAAGAAGGTCAGCGGGACAACTTGGTCAAGGAAATGGGTCAAACACTCACGCTCCTAGCTTGAAAATTGGACAATGAAGTAAAGGCAACATACTGTGATTATCCATCACTGTGGTCTCTCCTCGTTTCAGTATGTTCACTGCTAGCACATGTGTATACAGCAGAGTCTGATTGGCTCCTAATGTTAGTCCTCTGTCTCTGCTGCTGTGCAAGTGATAACAGGAAGCTTAACCAAGACAAATGCAAGTATTTACACTTGTTGCATTTCACATATATTTAGGGCCCATTTACACAGGTCTGTTGCTTTACCCTCCACACATTCAGTATTTCTTGTTGCAGTACCTCTGTCCATTTTTATCTGCCAGTGCAGCACAACACAGGTTTCAATGGATCTGCAACATTTTTTTTCAAAAATTGCAACAAAACACACAGGTAGTTCTTATCTGTGCTTTGTGGTGCTCTAAAACTCAAGTGTGGTGTTGTCCCCTCCCAGTAGCAGAAGTTTACTAACACAATGATGTACAGACAACTGATGTCTTTATGTCATTGGGACTCTTGATGGAGCTTGTGATTGGAAGGTGAACATTTGCTACAGGGAATTTAGTATGGCAGCGCCAATACTCACTGTAGGACTTGCCCTGGTTGGCCGCAATACTGTTTTGATCGCACCATTCATTTGCATTTTTGGTGTTGTGCACTGACTAGGTGCATTGGGTTGCCATTCAAAATTAATGGCACCGTACTTAGTTACAGTATCTCACAAAAGTGAGTATACCCCTCACCTTTTTTAAAATATTTTATTATATCTTTTCACTGAAGAAATTACACTTTGCTACAAGTAAAGTAGCGAGTGTACAGCTTGTATAACAAAAGAACTCAACACACAGCCAATAATGTCTAAACCGCTGGCAACAAAAATGAGTACACCCCTAAGTAAAAATTTCCAAATTGTGCCCAATTAGCCATTTTCCCTCTCCGGTGTCATGTGACTCATTAGTGTTACAAGGTCTCGGGTGTGAATGGGGAGCAGGTGTGTTAAATTTGGTGCTATCACTCTCACTCTCTCGTACTGGTCACTGGAAGTTCAACATGGCACCTCATGGCAAAGAACTCTCTGAGAATCTGAAAAAAAGAATTGTTGCTCTACATAAAGATGGCCTAGACTATAAGAGGCTTGCCAAGACCCTGAAACTGAGCCGCAGCACGGTGGCCAAGACCATACAGCGGTTTAACAGGACAGGGTCCACTCAGAACAGGCCTCGCCATGGTCGACCAAAGAAGTTGAGTGCACGTGCTCAGCGTCATATCCAGAGGTTGTCTTTGAGAAATAGACATATGAGTGCTGCCAGCATTGCTGCAGAGGTTGAAGGGGTGGGGGTCAGCCTGTCAGCACTCAGACCATACGCCGCACACTGCATCAAATTGGTCTGCATGGCTGTCATCCCAGAAGGAAGCCTCTTCTAAAGATGATGCACAACAAAGCCTGCACACAGCTTGCTGACGAGAAGCAGACTAAGGACATGGATTACTTGAACCATGTCATTAATGGCTGTGTGTTGAGTCATTTTGAGGGGACAGCAAATTTACACTGTTATACAAGCTGTACACTCACTACTTCATATTGTAGCAAAGTGTCCTTTCTTCAGTGTTGTCACATGAAAAGATATAATAAAATATTTACAAAAATGAGAGGGGTGTACTTACTTTCGTGAGATACTGTATATGCAATATTATGTAATTAGAGCCTAAATTATATATTCATTCTAATCTACAGTAAAGATTTGCATGCTGCTTGTATTCCATTATGGTAGTTTGGAGTATCTACATAAAAGCTGTCTTTCTGGAAGCACTGATGCATAATACCCATGGCCAAATGAATTAATCTATTGCCCATAGCAAATAGTCAAGTTCTCACATTTTTAGTTAAAGGTACAAATTTATACGAACATTCGATTTCTTTCTGCTGACAAACCTACGCTTACTTTCATGCAGTTTTACTAATGAAATACTCCACTGCCAACTGATTTCTGTGGACTACTGTCCCTGGAAATTAAAAGCAGCATATAGTGGTCTCCAGGAACATATTCATTTATTCTAATATATTGAAGCACAGCATTATACAGGTAGCTCTAATCATACACAGACAAATAAGCCCAGCTGTTTCCATCTAGCTTTTGCTTCTGTGATAGCCTAATACTGTAGGTAATTCCATATATTAGGATTAATGTGTTTCTAGAGCTGAATTAAAGGCAGTGCATGGAAAGTATGTGTGGGAGGAAGGACAAGTAGCAGGTCTTTTGTCTAGGCTTTGTGCTGTACTCGCTGCTAAACCTACCTTTTGTAGTCCTGGTGCGTTGCCTCTCTACAGTCACAATCAATCAGGCTTCATTTATACACAGCGGCATAAGATCTCTGCAAAACTGAAGTTCATAATGTGCGTAAAAACCTGAAATGTATTTATATATATATATATATATATATATATATATATATATATATATATATATTACTGGAGAGTGTAAAATCTGGTGCAGCTCTACATAGAAACCAACCAGCTTGCAGTTTTTTTTGGCAAAGCTTAATTAAACAAGCTGATGTTAGAAGCTGATTGGCTACCACACACAGCTGCATCAGATTTTACGCTCTGACGTTTTAGTAAATCAACCCCAATGTATTCATTTCATTCAGGCTGGGTTCACACTTGTGCGACACGACAGCCGTCCTACTTTGGATCCGACTTTGCCCTGCGACATGAAGCCGACATATGTCCGACTTTCAATGAACGGTGATCCGACTTGGATCCCCGACAATACCAGGCACTGTGTTTGGTATGAATCTTGAGGGGAAACTCCACGCCAAATTTTAAATAAAAAACCGGCATGGGTTCCCCCTCCAAGAGCATACCAGGCCCTTCGGTCTGGTATGGATTTTAAGGGGAACCCCCTACGCCGAAAAAACGGCGTGGAGGTCCCCCCAAAATCCAAACCAGACCCTTATCCGAGCACGCAACCTGGCAGGCCGCAGGAGAAGAGGGGGGGATGAGAGAGTGGCCCCCCTTCCTCTTGAACCGTACCAGGCCACATGCCCTCAACATGGGGGCTTTGGGGCAGGGGGGTGACCTGCGGCCCCCCCCACCCCAAAGCACCCTGCCCCCATGTTGATGAGGACAGGGCCTCTTCCCGACAACCCTGGCCGTTGGTTGTCGGGGTCTGCGGGCAGGGGTCTTCTTCCGACTCCGGGGGTCTCTTCCGACTTCGGGGGTCTCCGGTATCGTCTCTGCGCTCTCCGGTTCTTTCTTCCTTCTGCCGGGCCTCCGCTATCTTCTTCCAGCTCTTTTGCTAGCGGGGCCCAGTCTTCTCCGTCGCCTTCTTCCCTCTTCTCCTCTCCGGTTCTTTCTTCCTTCTGCCGGGCCTCCGCTATCTTCTTCCAGCTCTTTTGCTAGCGGGGCCCGGTCTTCTCCGTCGCCTTCTTCCCTCTTCTCCTCTTCGATGTTGACTCGTTGCTTCCTCCCGCTGTAATGCTGGCTGTGCGGTGCGCTCCAATTTATATAGGCCTCTCATGACGTCACAGTCACATGCTCCGGGTGGCCACATGCTCCCATGACGTCACAGTCACATGCTCCGGGGCCACCCGGAGCTTGTGACTGTGACGTCATGAGAGGCCTATATAAATCGGAGCGCACCGCACAGCCAGCATTACAGCGGGAGGAAGCGATGTGTCAACATCGAAGAAGAGAAGAGGGAAGAAGGCGATGGAGAAGACCAGGCCCCGCTAGCAAAAGAGCTGGAAGAAGATAGCGGAGGCCCGGCAGAAGGAAGAAATAACCGGAGAGAAGAAGAGGGAAGAAGGCGACGGAGAAGACCGGGCCCCGCTAGCAAAAGAGCTGGAAGAAGATAGCAGAGGCCCGGCAGAAGGAAGAAAGAACTGGAGAGCGCGGAGACGACACCGGAGACCCCCGGAGTCTCTCACCCCCCCTCTTCCCCTGCGGCCTGCCAGGTTGCGTGCTCGGATAAGGGTCTGGTTTGGATTTTGGGAGGACCCCCACGCCGTTTTTTCGGCGTAGGGGTTCCCCTTAAAATCCATACCAGACCCAAGGGCCTGGTATGCTCTTGGAGGGGGAACCCATGCCGGTTTTTATTTAAAATTTGGCGTGGAGTTCCCCCTCAAGATCAGCAGAGCACAAGTCGCATGCCAAAGTCGGATCATGCAAGACTGCGGTCCGACTTTGATCCGACTTCAATGATAGTCAATGGGCTGAAGTAGGATCAAAGTCGGACCAAAGTAGTACAGGGAGCATTTTCAAAGTCGGACCGACATGTGTCGGACCAGTTAAGACAGCTCCCATAGGGAAACATTGATTTTCACACATCATGCGACATGACCTCCCAATGTTGGAGCGTTTGTCGCCCCAGTGTGAACCCGGCCTCAAGCAAACCTTCACCTAGATCTAAAAAATAATGGCGTTTAAAAGAATACGTATGTTTTTTGTTTGTTTTTTGCAGGCTGTTGTTTCCTTGTTTAGCTTTTTTTTTTATCTCAATTCGTTCTCCTTTCTCTTTCTGGTATTATTTTTTGCTCTCCAATGATGCACAAGAAAGTCCCGCGTATGCGTATTTAGGACTCTGCAGGAAATCCTTATTTTGTACATGTTGCCATACGCTCCCCAAGATCCTACAGTATAAAGATGGCATCTCCCTGGAAGGCACTGGTGACGTAGCCTTCCCAGGGGGCATCTGTGAGGCTTTGGCTTCATCCCCAGTGCCTCATTTGACCAGGAAGTGAAAATAACTTGTATTAAAGTAACTGAATAATTATTTGATATAAACGTTTTGTTTCAGATCTTTTTGGGAGCTGCATGCACCCAGGATTTTTAGTGTAGATGGGGAAAGGTCCGCTTTAATGTTGGATAAGATATATTTTAATTTGAATCACATAATACCACCTGTCATGTACAGACCTCAAATACTATAACATAGCTGCTGTTTTTCTTACTAATTAGCATGATGCTTGCCAGCAGGATACCATTGCAGCTTTACTGCCAAAGACCTTGCTACTTTTTATGCCCTATTTAGCTGCCTACTTGGTTTCTGCATTAACTGTTATTTGCTCATAAGTATTGCCCTATCCAACCAGAGCTTCTGAAAGAAGGGACCTAGTACCAGACTAACGTGTGTCATGCAGAAACCTTCACCTGTCTTTTTCAGGTTTCAATTGTTCATTTTTAAGCAGATTGGGCAAAATACCATCTTTCAATAAAGCTATTAGAGTTTTAAAAAAAAGCAACAGTAAAAAAAAAAAAATTGTTGGTTTATTCTGAACAAAAAGTCTATAGAGAGACAGCAGCAAGCTACAGGACTATAGGCAAGCTAGCTGGAAGAATCCTAAAGTAGGCCAGATGGTAACATTAGGTCTACCTCAGCCAAACAAATGGATAATATGGAGAGAGGGCAGGGGTGTGAAAGGCAGCAGATGTGTACCTGTAAGCTGTTGAGTCTAACGAGCCAAAGCAGCTCTGCACTGTGGGCCACAGGACATGGACATTGGAACTACTTTTTACCGTTGATAGACATGTTTTTGCTGCCTTTCTCACCCTTTGTGTTTAAAATTCACCACATTAGGTCCATTTTGATCAAGACCTGAAGTCTGAATGTTTGAAGTGGTTGTAAACCCTCACATATACCCAGTGAGGTGAACAGCCTCAGATGATAGACAAAGTTGAAACAAATCTCCTTACATAGATTTTATTAGTTTATCTGCAGTCTTCCCCTCTCTACACCCTTTCAAAAGTGCAGATCATGTTAAAAAAAAAATCTCCATCTGTCAGCAGCACAGAGAAGAAGGTGGGTAGTTACACCGTGTGAGAACTGATTGGAGGAAAGGAACCCACACCACTTTACACAGCAGAAGAACTGTGTTATGAATAGACAAGCTCCGTTCTGAGCTCTTATCCCCTCCCCCTCCCTCCTGACACAAATTTATCTCTCGAGTTGGGAAAACTTCTCCGAAGTGACTAACTTCTCAGAAGTGACTCGTGCTGATAACAGAGGAACGAAGCACCAGAGAGAAACTACACAGCTTTCGAGAGAGATAAGACATCACTGCCGATATATGTGCTTTGCTAAAATTCCATGACTCAGGTATACAACCACTTTAATTAAAGTGGGCCTAACCTATCAACAGTGCATCAAACACCTTCATAGCATGATCACCAGGTTTGTTTTTTTTTGTTAGAATTAATAAAGGGATTGAAAAAAACTTTTAAAATTAAATAACATGTTAAACTCCAAAAATTACTAAAAAACTACCCTTGCAGTGCCCTCCCCCTTCCTTCCCGAGCACTACAAAAGTTAAATGCTTTTTAAAGCCAGATGTAGATGGATCAAAATACAGGGGGTTCCTGCTGAACCCGGTCGCATTTCAATTCATGTATGGGCAGGCTGGTTGCAATTTAGTCAATCAATTGATCAACTTTAGTACAACTAGCCTGTTTGATTTTTCTCATGCGATCACTGCCAGTGGCCATAGCCAGAAACAGTGATCATTGTATATTGATGGCGGGGAAACCTCCCAATTTCAGAATAAAATAGCTGCACGGGAGGGTTTCACCCATCAACACTAAATGGTTGAAGGGAATAAAATTAGACAATGTATAGCCTGCCTAACTCTAGGGCAGTGATGGCAAACCTTGGAACCCCAGATCTTTTGGAGCTACATTTCCCATGATGCTCAACTACATTGCAGAGTGCATGAGCATCATGGGAAATGTAGTTCCAAAACACCCGGTGTGTCAAGGTTTGCCATCACTGCTCTAGGGGATGAGGAATAAGGTGTAATATTTACCTCACTCCTCGTTCCAGCAGGCTCCCTCTATCTGTGCAACTGGTTCCCCAGAGCCTCTTCTAAAAGATGCTGGATCACTGGCTCTACATTGTCTATGAGCCGGAGTGAGAAGGAATGTAAGTATTACACTTTATTCCTCATCCCCTAGAGTTAATGAGCATTTAACCCTTGCAGTGTGTGTGTGGGCAGGGGGTTGGTACTACAGGTATTGCTTCTTTGTGATTCCTGAAGTTGGAGCTCTCTGTCTTTAGAACGTCTTCAAGAGTTGCAGGTAAGAATGCACTGGATTTCGTAGAAAAAAAAATATTGAATTTGCACCCCCCGAGTTTTGTAGAAGGAAACAAAGCACAACATAAGCTCATACGTGTAGCCTAAGACAAGTCAGTGGTTTTCAATCACAAGATTGTTATATTGCTTAAGAATTGTTTTAATTCTTTTTTTTAAATGACATACTTATATTCATATGAGAGAAAAACAAGCATTTTCTAGAAACACAAGCAATGGCTGCATTACATGCGGTAAAAGATATTTCTTTATAGACGTAAATAAAACTTCATGAAGTCATAATATACTGGAGAATATCTCTAGGCAACAACTGATATCAGTTAATGTAGTAATTTTGTAATCCAGGAAACAGAGCAGCTCTGTACAATCAGAAAACAGCTTAACATGTTCTATAATATTGTCTAAATACAAGAGGTCTTTGTATTCTTATTTGAATCTTGGTGTCCTTTATTAATTCTTTCCAGATCTGTGTAATCCAACATAAAACATCTCCTAAACTTTGCCTATGTGCAGGAGATTCCTGTTATATAGACTGGTCAGTGCTCCTCTCTCTTCTTGTGCAGAGTGAATGGTCTTGCATCCGCCCTCCCCTGTGCTTTTCTGCAGGAAACCTGTAGTGGGCAGGCCTGCTGGAGTTAGGGTTGCCACCTCATCCCTTTAAACCCGAACGCATATGAATTACACAGGTTCTAAGGTTAACTAATTGCAGATAAGGCACTAAGTGAGTTTAATTACCACCTTAATCTGCCACAGAACCTGTGTAATTAATATGTGTTAGGTTTTTAAGAGATGAGATGTCAAACCTAGGTGGAGCCCTCTCCCACAGCTCTTCTTTCTACACAGGCTATGTACAGCACAGTAATCAAACCACTGTTTATTTTAGTTTAAGGTAGAATCTGGGTTGGCAAAGGCATTTGGTGCATACGTCGAGGCGGTACTTGGTCACGTTCTTACCTAATTTCCAGTCCCGCTGGCTCGCTGTTGTTGTAGGTGGAACGCACGCCAGTCTCCGATGAATGGGTGAGACTTACACGCTAAACATACCATGCCTTTTAGCCTCAGTGTCAGGCTAAGGCACTTCTAAATGTAAGCAGCCATTTGGCTTTTTAGTCATGTTTTTATGACGTAATAAACGGAATTACACTATTCTCGATCCTATCCGTTTTGTTGCATATCCCGCTTATCCTGCTCTGAGCCATCATTGGGGAGTCTAATTTATCCGGGAATACATCTCTCTATATGTAGCAAGTGTAACCTTGCACAAAAGCGCATTTGACCTTTTTTTAATTAAAGGGGTCAACATCTTGTGGTAAGCGGCCATCTATTCATTGAGCACTTCGGGTGTCACATATTGGTGGTGAAGGTGTCACTTCAAGATTTCTACTGGATTTTCAATTACTATTGTGTATGGACTGGTTATACAGCTCACAAAGGAATTTCCTTTACATTCTACGCACTTTATTGATTATGGACTATGTTGCTAAATGTTATTATTAGCACCAGTTTATATTTGATTCAATTTATTGCACTGTTGATGTATAATATTCACTCATTCAGTCAATTAAATTTTTGACTGGTGCACTATCACCATTGCGAATAGGGTTCCACGATCTGTATTTTGTTAGTTTAGAGTTTGCTAGCAGTATTCTAGCGCCCCCACACATATATTTCTACACATTTGGTGCATACAAATTGCTTTAAATTCTTTATGGCTAGTGGCTTCTATTTGATGTGAAGCTCTACCCACTTTTTTTGTAAAGCAATATACTGTATATAACAACATTTAATTGTCGACTGGATTAACTTGAAAAAGACGAGACAGCCACACGCTAATGACATATTCAACATAAAAGCTTTATTCCAGCAAAGACCTTGGTCTTGGTCCCTGACCAGAGACCTACCATCATGACGCGTTTCACCAGGTCAGGCTTAGTTGGCTTCTTTTCAGTCAGCACCTAAGTTGTGGGGGACAGAGAAAGTTTTTACGCCTAGTGACTTTTAACTGTCGAGCCCTGTACACACGATCGGATATCCTATGGATTCTAATCTGATGTTTTTTTCCATCGGAAATCCAATGAAACTGTCTTCCATCAGTCTTGCCCACATACCATCAGTCAAAAAACGGACCGTTTCAAACGCGGTGACGTAAAACACTCCGATGAGCCGAGAAAAAGGAAGTTCAATGCTTCTGAGCATGCGTCGACTTGATTCTGAGCATGCGTGGGTTTTTTGTCCGATGGAGTTCCACACAGACAATCGGATTTTGCTATCGCTTTTTTTCCCATCGGATAAATTTAAAACATGTTCTATTTTTTCACACCGATGGAAAAAAGACCGATGGGGCCCATACACGATCGGTTCGTCCGATGAAAACAGTCCATCGGACTGTTATAATCGGTAAAACCGATCGTGTGTACACGGCTTTACAGTAGCTTGAGAGTAACTTTTTTTGGTAGCTCTCAAATTTGCAGAAACTTGAAATCAATTTACTGCAAATTGGATGATTGCCAGCAAAAGGTTAATCACAAGCTTCTGAGCGATTAAATAAAAAAAAAACTATGTAACTTAGGTCTGGTGTGTACACAGGCCTCTTATGCTTCCTGGTAAATGAGCAGCTGTTTTTAATGAACAATTGTTCTTTGTAAGGTAAGTAGCTATTTTATTGGTTTGGTTAAGGCATTATTCTGCAAACAGATGACAGCTTTATTTACTTGCCTATACAAACTGCACACAGCATGATTTAAATGAGAGACACAGTAAGATGCATGAAGGAGGAATTATTTGAGAGTTTTTTTGTATTTATTGTTTTTTCAATGCAGAGTTGCAGAAGCCTCTAGAAATGTATCACACTGTCAACTTGTAGTCAATAACGTGTGAACAGGGAGCAGTGCTGACTTAAGGCAATAAGTCTTATGCTGCAGATGCTTCCTCTGACTTTCCAGCTTAGAAGACAAAATTGATGGTAGACCTTTTTTCTTAACATGAGCTTTATCCTGTCAGAAGCTCTGAACCCCAAGCCATGGAATTCATTTTATGAAAAGTCATGTCTGTCAGCCACCTCTTACACATCCTCTAGGCTTGAGCTTGTACTGGGGAAGACATCTGGGCAATAGCATACTGATTTTTTAGAGAAGAAATGTCCAAGTGTAGATGAATAGAATACTGCGTAATCGTGATGTCTACTATGCTCTAAATCAGGGGTCTCAAACTGGTGGCCCTCCAGCTGTTGCAGAACTACAATTCCCATGAGGCATTGCAAGGCTAAACAGTTACAAGCATGACTCCCATAGGCAGAGGCATGATGGAACTTGTAGTTTCGCAACAGCTGGAGGGCCGCAGGTTTGAGACCCCAGCTCTAAATAATACAGTGCTTTTAAAGTCTTTTTTTCTGTAGATACAGCACCCGCAAAATATCAAAACTTAAAACACATCAGAGAGGCTAGCTCATGAAAACTTGAGCTTTAGGGCCAGTTCACACCAGACGCAGTTTCATTCAGTTTCGTGCGCAGAACTGACCAGAAACTGACTGCATGGTGTGAACTAGAACCAACTAGAGCCATTGGAATACATGGAAAATACTGTGCATGCATTTTTTAGTGCAGAAAAAATGCGCACGAAACTGAACGGAACTGAGTCTGGTGTGAACTGGCCCTAAGACCTGTAGCGTATGGCATCCAACCATGCTTAACTCAACTATACATGCCTGGGGAAATTACATTTGGAATCTGATAGATTAAAGTGGGTAACACTTGTTAGCGGTTAAAAATCACCAGCACAATGAGTCTAGTATGGAATTTTTTTACTTTTAAAGGTCACTCATTGGTTGTTCTCTCCTGTCCCAAAGTACTTTTGCCATTCTTTTTTACTTTCATAATCCAATGAATTGTCATAGACTTTCCACTCCAAGCAATTTGCTTGTTGCAGGTAGGCTATGTTAGTGCTTTTCATGTAACCATGGGACTTTTTTAGGCCTATTGTACATAAACTGAAATAAGATGTGTCATTGACTTTTTCAACGTTTTTTCTTAGAACCATATAGAACTGTACATGATAATATGTGGAGTTCAGCACCTTAAATATGGGGCTTAGTACAAAGGTTCCAAAGGCATTCTGAAAGCACCTGTTTTAACTTACCATAAATAAATCATTATAACATCTAGTTGGTTTGTTCCATGAACACACTTTTAGGTCTCTGTAACATAAAGTATAATTTGTGGGTTATGGAAAAGTCAAAATAGTTGTATAACTGCATTACTATAGGCTAAGGGTCCCTACCAGTAAGCCTTGATCATTTTCTCCTTTTCCAGACTTTCCATACAGCGCAGGCTTTTTTATTGGCGTATTTGTTAATCAGAATGTGTGTGCTTTATGATACTTTTTTCAAACACCACGACTGATTTACTGGTAATAAAATGAGCCTTTTCTTGGCGAGTTTAAAATTCTCTGTCATTTAATTTAATAGCACAGATGGTCAGGCAGTAGGCAAAAGCCAATTTCATTCTGTTGGACAAGGAAGGAGGAGAGGCATATATACTATTACGGCTGTACTTCTAGTGACAGGAGCATGGCTGTAACAAAAGAAATAAAAACCAATGTTCTCAAAAAGAACTTCACTAACTTACTGCCTTCCTGTTATTGGACCTTGGCTAACATCCCCTACTAGAGGATCATAAAAGCAGCTGTGCCCTTTTTCTTTCCTTTTATTTAGGAAAGATCAAAATGGCATACAAATCTAGACATCTAAGGTAGAATGAGACAAAATGGTTTGTAATTATATTTTGTTCACATTCTCAAACATTATGGGAATTGCTCACATTCTTAATCATTGTAACAAAGTGTTTGCTAATTTTTTTACTTGTTTCTCTTAAATTTATTTTGTGTGTTAAATTTTGTAATGAATTGGGTACAATTGTAAATCATTTTTACAAATCTGCATTTTTTTTATAGTATTCCAAAATTAAATATCATTCCTATCTATGATTATAAATAGGCTTTGTTATTATATAATCAGCACTGGTTCACCATGCTTTTTAGAGAATTGATTTTATATCAATTAATAATGAGTCATAAGGGTCATATTTGTTAGGGCAGGGATTTATCTTGTGAAGTTTTAAATTATTTATAATTTAGACTACTTGTGATATTATTAGCTTTCCTTAGTTAAAGTGTTTGTTACCTTAGCATTTCATATTCCTGATATGTGTCTGCTGTGCCATCTACTTGTATGAAACAATATCCTGTTCTCTTTGTATTGATCCCTTTGTGTGAAATCCCTGGTGTTCTTGCCAGTCCTTCTGCTTTCCTATTAGCAACTGACCACACTAAGCAGGATAGCACAGCATGGCCAGTTCTCTGGCTGTTGTCCTCCAATGATCAGACTTGTCCTGACACCCCCTGCACAGCCATTCACTGGAAAGTTCAGTGTGCTGTTGCTTCTCCTCCCCCAGCTCTTATTATGCAGCTGAGAACAGAGGGAATGTAAAAAGGGAAAAAAAAGGTATTTATAATGGGTTTTTTTTCATATCCATACACAAAGGTCTTTCCTTTCATTTCTATTTTAAAATAAATGAGTTGTTTTACAAGGTGATCGTTTACAATCAATTTAAGTTACTATAATTTTCAATTTATTTGTTTGTGTCACAATACTTTAATCAGTCTAGTTTCCTGTGAACTCTGAGCCCAGAAAGGTATTGTATGGGGATGTATATAATGTACTGTACACCCTAATAGACATAATTCATCGTAGTTGTTTTGATTTGCACATTTAGCCACAACATAGCTTAAATATTATAAAATTAGGTTCAGCAGAAACTAGAGATTATTGCAAATCACTCATATTAATATCCAAGACAAATTAACAGGTCTGCTTTGTTGCCCTCTTCCCAGCAGCACATACTCACTTTTCCTTCAATCCCTGCCATTTTTTTTTTCAAGTACTCTCAAGTTGCTCCATGTTACAATGTTGGAGCTTGCTAACTGGACCAGCACTGTCATATAGGGGCAAGGAAAGTTTATATGCAGAGATAACTTTCTTATGTTGGCCATGCACTAACAGCTAAAAGCATGACTGGACGAGTCTTGTCAGGAACCATAAACAATGCGGAGACAGAAAATGCAATTAAAATCACACCTTTAAAGAAATAACAAAAAATAACACAGTTCAGGAACGAGTCAAAAACTGAAGCTAAAGCAGACCATACAGGGTCGATTTTCGAACAAATTTTCTTTTCAAAATCAGAAAGTTCATTTTTTTTGTGATCCGATGATGCCACCATTGATTTTCGAAATTCGGCCGACCAAACTATCATGTTGCCGGGAATATTCTTTTCTCTCCGGGAATATTTGTTTCTCTCCGGGAATATTCTTTTCTTGCACATGCGCATTTTCTTTTCTATTACATTTCTCGCACGATTCTCCCATCATTGATCAGAAAATCGTTTGTTTTTCAAAAAATTTCCAACATGTCGGATTCCTCAAATTTGATTGCCACATGAAAATCGGCTGTTGCTGCAGCCCACTAACGGTGCGAAATTCGTATGAAAATTCTTTGATACGATTTTCGAAAGAAAATTCTTTCGAAATTCGAACCGTGTATGGCCGCCCTAAGGTTTGGATGCCAGAGCAGGTAATCAGACGAGACAGGGTCAGGAAGCCAGAAATCAGCATAGTAAGGAGCCAAAGCAATAACAGGTATTGGAAGAGAAGTCAGCCAGGCCAGGTCACACACAGGAACACAGACAGGAACACACTGGATATCGTTGACCACGCAAGGGCAAGGAGAGAATGAGCTAAGCTGCTTAAATAGCCAAAAGGGGCTGACTGTAGGCTGGACTAATGAGGCAGGTTAATGATAACCAGGTGAGTCACTGTGGAAACAACAAGTGGCTGGTAATTAACCAACAGCTGAGCAGCTCTGAGCACTGAAAGAAAAGAGCTGGCCATAAGTAGCAGAAGCCTGTGCCAGAAGTCTCCTATGCCAGGCTGCTGTATCCTCACACTCACTGCCAGCTGTCAGAATACTGAAGAGTTTTCCGCTTGGCTCCTTTGATTTTTCAGTCTAAGGGTATCAGAAGTGAGGGGGCTGACAGGGTCTCCCACTAAGAGAATTTTGGTCAGTTATTATGTAACAGGATGAAATTTGCACAGGTTATGGCCAGCTTTAGCAGGGCTTTGGGGAAGTGAAGGAAAGTTGGTTAAATGCTGCCAGTGAGGCTAGCATCAAACGCATGCCTGAAACTTATTTTAAGGCATCAAAGTGAAGTACAATGATTTTTTCCAGAGAAAAGTACAGTGAGCTGCTTACCGTCTTTTTACCTTTGTTCATTTTTTCTGCTCTTGTTTGTTTTACCGTGTCGCTAAGGTGGAATATTTAGAGCACATTTCTGCCCCCCTTTACGGTTCATTTTAAATGTCACCAGATAATTAAGTAGGTTGAAAATGGCCTTCAAACTAGCATAAACTAACTATTATGTACTTGAAGAATGTCACTGTGAAATGAGCGTTCCTTTGGTGCTAATCTTGGATAAAATCACTGTAGCGTTGAAGCCTAGGGTGTCGTTCAATCTGTGCTCAGTGGCCTACTTTTTGGACACTGTAAAATGTGCAAGGCATAGCATACTTTTATTTAGGTTCATTGCCAATATTTATTTTTCTATTTAACACTGTTTTGACAGTAATTGTAGAAAAGAGAGCAATAACTATGAGCATATTAGTCTACCATTGAATCAAATTTACTTCCATTAAGTGATAATCTGCACACAACATGTATCTAAATGCTGGGCAAATAATACGTCTTTTTTAAATTCCCAATGTATTTTATTAAATATGAAAAGGTTCCCTGAATATATGTATGGTATTCTGCTTGGTAAAAATAGTCAGAATTCATTGTATGTCCGCTGTACTCATTCAGGGCAGGCTCAACCACCTGGTAGAAGGTAGTTATCCTGAAACAGATAAATAAAAATAGCGTGGAATTAGTAATTCTGTTTTATATCAAAATCCCACTGGCATATCTTTTCTTGACCACTGTAGGGAGATAAATCTAATTTTATGTTAAAATAAATGAACACTAAAGCAGCAAGAATGAGACCCACTTGTAATGGCTGTTGTAAATGAAAGTAGCTTAGAACTCTACAGATATAAGCCAATGAGTGATTCAACTCATCAAGATTGCTTTTTAAAGAAAACAAACTGTTATGCCTTGTACACACGATAGGAATTTCCGATGAAAAAAGTCAGACAGAGTTTTTTCATCCGAAATTCCGACCGTGTGTGGGCCACATCGGAGAAATTCCGATGCATTCCATCGGAATTTAAATATAGAACCTGTTCTATTTTTTTCCGATGGGAGTTTGGTCGGAAAAAGGTCAGATCGTGTATACGCGACATAAGACTTAACACTTTGTATGGAGGCAGGCTGGATGTATTTAGCTGATTTAAACTGGAAGTTAATTTTTAGCTTTAAATGAGGCATTTTAATTTTCTATAGGCCATTTACGCACAAAAACAGCAATAATTGGATTCTGTGGATCATGTAGAGAAGTCCCAGGTCACATTTGTTTTTAAGCCCTGATTTTAAAGCTGAGTTCCACCCAAAAGGGGAAGCTCTGCTTGTTCGCCTCCTCCTCCTCCGCTGCTCCATTTGGCACCTTTCGGCGGGGAGCAGGTACCTGGTTTTGACAGGTACCCGCTCCCACTTCCCGTGGATCTCAGTGTGGCGAACACAGTCTGAAGTTCGGCCCCCCTCCTCCTTCCCTTGCCACTGGGCCATTCGCAAAGTGCAGTGCGCAATAGGGAACCAGCTGCGAAACCTCAAGGCTTCACTGTTGGTTTGAATTGAAAGATTGGCTCGGTTGAAGACACTGCTGGATTCGTAGACAGGTAAGTGTCTTAGTATTAAAAGTCAACAGCTACAGTATTTAGCTGCTGACTTATATTTTTTCCTGAAGGAGCCTGGAGCTTTAAAGAACCCTGCACACACATGTAGACTGTCACATTATATAAAAAAGGTTACATTTTTCCCTTCGCAAACTAGCTTTCCTGTATATCAAGCCACAGTGAGGACATCATCCATCATCATTGCAATACATCTTATTTGAGGCCTGTTGACTTATATCATAACTATTATTCTTTTATTAAAAAGGCTCTTGTGCTGTTACACCTATTATAGACCTGAGCACAAAGCACTCTGTTTGATGTTTATCCAGCAGTTTCCTCTTGACAACAGGACAATGTGAAGTCTTTGTCTAGGATGATGTTTATTATGTCATATTGATGTACTTTAACCTGTTTCTTGAAGCAGTGCTGTCTCTGACAAAACTGTGCCACGTGAGAGCCATGGGACATGTCTAATGAGCATAGCATGTAGCTGCAGACTTAAATTATTAAGCATGGAAAAGTGCAGTTTATAAGTGAAAAAAGCTTTCATACACATGCAAAGAATGATGTTTTAGCACTACCTTTAAACAGAGGTGAGCATTTGCAGCTGAGGTTAAAATGATTAGGACTGAAAGGAAGCAATGTGTATTCCAATTCCTAGTTCCTTCTTGATTATGTAATGCTTCCTGACTATAGAAATTCAGTAGAGGATCATTATTATTATACTACAGTAATAATGTAGGGTCTAATGGATGGGACCAGTGAGTGTGGTGGTAGGGCAGGCATTTGACTCTGCCTTGAATGCTAAAGACTGTATTGAAGCTTTATTGAAGCCTGTACTGAGAGTAAAGTTGGGACCATCCACCTGAGAGGCAAGTGTTCAGTGTGTCCTCTTGCAGGTGCAAAGCTTTGCATTTTTTTACTGCTTCAGTTATGAAAATGCGTAGCTGTCGTTTTTCCTTATATATGTCAATATACTATGTACAGTTGTGATTATAAGTTTACATACCCTGGCAGAATTTATGATTTCTTGGCCATTTTTTAGAGAATATGAATGATAACACAAAAACGTTTCTTTCACTCATGAAGCCATTTATTATCAATCAACTGTGTTTACTCTTTTTACATCATAATCACAACAGAAACTACCCAAATGACCCTGATCAAATGTTTACATACCCTAGTTTATAATATCGTGTATTGTCCCCTTTAATATCAATGACAGCTTGAAGTCTTTGTGGTATTTGTGGGTGAGGCTCTTTATCTTCTCAGATGGTAAAGCTGCCCATTCCTCTTGGCAAAAAGCCTCCAGTTCCTGTAAATTCTTGGGCTGTCTTGCATGAACTACACGTTTAAGATCTCCCCAGAGTGGCTCAATGATATTGAGGTCAGGAGACTGAGATGGCAACTCCAGAACCTTCACATTATTCTGCTGTAGCCAATGACAGGTCGACTTGGCCTTGCGTTTTGGATCATTGTCATGTTGGAATGTCCAAGTACGTCCCATGCGTAGCTTCCTGGCTGATGAATACAAATGTTCCTCCAGTATTTTTTTATAACATACTGCATTCATCCTGCCATCAATTTTGACCAAGTTTCCTGTGCCTTTGTAGCTCACACACCTCCAAAACATCTGTGATCCACCTCTGTGTTTCACAGTAAGAATGGTGTACCTTTCATCATAGGCCTTGTTGACTCCTCTCCAAATGTAGTGTTTATGGTTGTGGCCAAAAAGCTCAATTTTGGTCTCATCACCCCAAATGACTTTGTCCCAGAAGGTTTGAGGCTTGTCTCTGTGCTGTTTGGCGTATTGTAAGCGGGATACTTTGTGGCATTTGCGTAGTAATGGCTTTCTTCTGGCGACTCGACCATGCAGCCCATCTTTCTTCAAGTGCCTCCTTATTGTGCATCTTGAAACAGCCACACCACATGTTTTCAGAGTGTCCTGTATTTTACCTGAAGTTATTTGTGGGTTTTTCTTTGCATCCCGAACAATTTTCCTGGCTGAAATTTTAGTTGGTTTACCTGACCGTAGTTTGGTTTCAACAGAACCCCTAATTTTCCACTTCTTTATTAGAGTTTGAACACTGCTGATTGGCATTCTCAATTCCTTGGATATCTTTTTTGATCCCTTTCCTTTTTTATACAATTCAACTACCTTTTTCCGCAGATCTTTTGACAATTATTTTGCTTTCCCCATGACTCAGAATCCAGAAATGTCAGTGCAGCACTGGATAAAAGATGCAAGGGTCTGTCAGGAGTCCAGAAACTCATTGACCTTTTATACACACACACTAATTACAAGCAAACAGATCACAGGTTAGGATGGCCAGTCCATCACCTTTACCGTCAGCTTCTTTAGCAAGGCAGTGGTTATCTTGGAGGTGTGTTTGGGGTCGTTATCATGTTGGAATACTGCCCTGCAGCCCAGTCTCCTAAGGAAGGGGATCATGCTCTGCTTCAGTATGTCACAGTACATGTTGGCATTCATGGTTCCCTCAATGAACTGTAGCTCCCTAGTGCCGGCAGCACTCATGCAGCCCCAGACCATGACACTCCCACCACCATGCTAGACTGTAGGCAAGACACATTTGTCTTTGTACTCCTCACCTGTTTGCCGCCACACACGCTTGACACCATCTGTACCAAATAAGTTTATCTTGGTCTCATCAGACTGCAACTTTCTGCATGTGACTAACGAGTCACATGACATGGCTAATTGGGCCCAATTTGGGCATTTACACATAGGGGTGTACTCACTTTTGTTGCCAGCGGTTTAGACATTAATAGCTGTGTGTTGAGTTATTTTGAGGGGGCATCATATTTACACTGTTATACAAGCTGTACTCTCACTACTTTACATTGTAGCAAAGTGTAATTTCTTCAGTGTTGTCACATGAAAAGATATAATAAAATATTTACAAAAATGTGAGGGGTGAAATCACTTTTGTGAGATATTGTGTATGTATATATATATATATATATATATATATATATATATATATATATATATATATAGTACAGTGTCAAAAGTATTGGGACGCCTGCCTTTACACATGAACTTTAATGACATCCCAGTCTTAAGCCTCGTACACACGAACGAGTTTCTCAGCAAAAACCAGCAAGAAACTTGCTGGCAGAGATTTTTTGCCAAGAAATTTGTTCGTGTGTATGGTTTCTCGTCAAGAAAAGCGACAAGAATCTCGACGAGAAAATAGAGATCCTGCTCTCTATTTTCTCGTCGAGATTCTCGTCGGCATGTTTCTCGATGAGAAAAGTGAGTGTGTGTACACTTACCTGTCCTCCCGGAAGCCCGCGCATGTTCGAAATGAATTCGACGCATGCGCGGTAGCTTCCTAGGCATAGGTAGGGTATACCAAGATGGCGGCGACGGCATCGAATGTGACGAGCGCATGCTCGTCGTAGTCGATGACGTCACCATGTACGCTCCATTCAAAGAACCGCGGGTTCTTTGAATCGAGCGTGTGTACACTCGGCCGGGACAAGTTTCTTGTCCAAGAATCTCGTAGAAAAAAAGACATGTTTTTTCCGACGAGAATCTCGGCCGTGTGTACGAGGCTTCAGTCTGTAGGGTTCAATATTGCGTTGGCCCACCCTTTGCAGCTATAACAGCTTCAACTCTTCTGGGAAGGCTGTCCACAAGGTATAGGAGTGTGTCTATGGGAGTGTTTGACCATTCTTCCATTAGCGCAATTGTGAGGTCAGGCACTGATGTTGGACGAGAAGGCCTGGCTTACAGTCTCCGCTCTAATTCATCCCAAATTTCGTCCACATCAGTGCCTGACCTCACAAATGGGCTTCTGGAAAAATGGTCAAACATTCCCATAGACACACACCTAAACCTTGTGGACAGCCTTCCCAGAAGATTTGAAGCTGCTATAGCTGCAAAGGATGGGCCAGCCCAATGTTGAATCCTACAGACTAAAGCCTCGTACACACGATCGGATTATCCAATGGGAATTGTGTGATGGCATTGTGTGATGGCATTGTGTGATGGATTGTGTGATGGCATTGTGTGATGGAAAATCCGACCATTTGTATGCTCCATCGGACAATTGTGGCATTTTCCGCGGACAAATGTGGGACAGCATGCTTTAAAATTGTCCACCAACAAATGTGTGTTGGCGGATTATTTGATTGTGTGTACACAAGTCCATCGGACAAAACTCCAAAGTACAAACACGCATGCTCAGAAGCAATGCTCACCATAATACAACATTAGCAGAAGTTGCCCAAAGGGTGGCGCTAAAGAGTTAAAAAAACACGTAGTTTCGTGTTTGTTGGCAGACAACTCTTTGCCCTTTGTATGCAATACAAGTTCACGGCCAACGCCCTAAGGACAAAAGTCCTACGCTTTGTCCGATGAAAATCCGGTCGTGTGTACGAGGCTTAAGACTGGGATGCCATTAAAGTTCATGTGCGTGTAAAGGCAGGTGTCCCAATACTTTTGAATATATATATATATATATATATATATATATATATATATATATATATACCACTTTACTTTTATTCTTAATATTATGCTTGCCTAAATTTAAAGGGTAACTCCAATTTTGTGGGGAAAAAATAGCAAATAAAATAAAAATAATATAGCGTATACAATTGCGACACAAGTCATATAGTAATTGAATGTTATTAAAAAGTACCTTTCCTTTTCAATTTGCAGCTCTGTATTTTCTGTAAAATGCAATGCAATATGGCAATCTGGAGGAGTTCTGCACACAGATGGTGTACAGAACGCCCCCCAGAAATGTAATTTCCTGCTTGTGTGATTGACTTACTGATTTTTCTAGAAGTCTGCCTGAGATACAAATCTGATTTTCGGCAACCCCTGCAACAAATGTCATTTTTGGTGAGATACTCCCAAAAGTGATGCAGTCCCTGCAACTTTCCTCTTTAGAACCCTGCAAGTGCAGCGGCTAATTGACAATTATGAAATCACTTCCATTCACAATCATTTTGCAAATGGACACAGACAAGGAGCTTTTTCTTCCGAATAACAAAAGGTAGGAATCTGCAATAAGGTTTGTTTAAATCCTTGCAATGTACATAGATCACCCAGAGGGGAATGTTTTTTCCTCAACAAAAGTGGAGTTACTCTTTAAATTCATTTATTTCTGAATGACTAGTTGCTGCTAACATTCTCTTTTAAAATGTATGAGGTAAGTGTTACATTTTAAATGCAAATTAGCCATTTACATATTCAAGGTGTTCTGAGATATTATATAATCAAGATGTTCATTTGTAATATTTTAATAGGCAGCAATAAAAATGCAGGCAAACATACTGAAGTATTCATAGTATCATTAAATATTTTTTTAAACTAAACTGGAATAAGAAAATAAATGTTGATACAAGTACCATATATTTTATCCTGATAGGTATTATTAGAGAGGTATTCAATCTGTACTGTAGATAAATATAAATCTTAGACATAAAATTTACAATAAAGAAATATATATTTATATTTGTTTCACATTACCAACCATAATTCCATTTATTTTTTATTTTTATTGAAGCAACAAATAACCAAGTACAGTTCATGTCTCCACAGACGTTACCTTCAGCCAGTGGCGGCTGGTGCTCCAAATTTTTGGGGGGGCTCAAACAAACTGAAAAAAAAAATCAGCAATTGCCGCCACTGTGCCCATTAAACGCAGCCACTGTGCCCAAACGCCACCAGTTTGCCACCTCAAATACAGCCAGTGTGTCCCCAAATACTGCCAGGTTCCCCCCAAATACTGTCAGTTTGTCCCCAAATACAGCCAGGTTCCCCCCAATTACAGCCAGGTTCCCCCCAAATACAGCCAGTTTGTCCCCAAATGCAGCCAGTTTGTCCCCAAATGCAGCCAGTTTCCCCCCAAAAGCAGCCAGTTTGTCCCCAAATACAGCCAGGTTCCCCCCAAATACAGCCAGGTTCCCCCCAAATACAGCCAGTGTGTCCCCAAATACAGCAAGTTTGTCCCCAAATGCAGCCAGTTTGTCCCCAAATACAGCCAAGTTCCCCCCAAATACAGCCAGTTTGTCCCCAAATACAGCCAGTTTGTCCCCAAATGCAGCCAGTTTCCCCCCAAAAGCAGCCAGTTTGTCCCCAAATACAGCCAGGTTCCCCCCAAATACAGCCAGTTTCCCCCCAAATACAGCCAGTGTGTCCCCAAATACAGCAAGTTTGTCCCCAAATGCAGCCAGTTTGTCCCCAAATACAGCCAAGTTCCCCCCAAATGCAGCCAGTTTGTCCCCAAATGCAGCCAGTTTCCCTCAAGCCCTGCACTTACCTTCCTTGGGTCAGCGCCGTCCTTCCGTCCTCGATGTCTTCTCCCGCCCTCGATGTCGCTTCAGCCAATCAGGTTACCGGTAACCAGACCCGGTGCTGCTGGCTCTGATAGGCACTTCCAAACACCAACCAGCCGCTGTTATTCAGATGGCCGGCGCTCAACAGGGGGCCGGCCATCTGAATAGTGGGCGGCAGCGGCGGCGACAATACATGGGTTCATGCAATGCATGAACCTATGTATTGTTGTGAGTGACGGGCACAGGAGCGAGAGGGGGTGGCGCTCCTGCGCCCACTATAGATGCACCCCCACTGCCTACAGCTCAGAGTCACTATGCCCCTGTAATAATGGCTATGAATTTAAAGTCTTCATCTTTTAGCCTTGTGATGTAATTACTTCTTCTCTTGTTGTATTATAACTGTTTATACATTTCATCTGAATGCTAAAATTTTGTAATGATAGTAGAGTTCTGAAGGTCAAACAACACAGAAAATGTCAACCTCAAGTCAGATAAAATACTGTAGGCTTCTTTAGGTTTTAGGCTAGCCAAAGAAAAGAGTTGTTGACCTATATGAGAGGGAGAATAGCATAGCAACAGCGCTATAGTTCTTTAACATCAAGTTTGGCTCATAAATATGTAATATGAAGTGATCCTGTCGCCTACATTTTATAATTCAAATAAGATCAGCCTGTAAATGAGGAAGATAAATACCATTCCAATGGGCGGTGTCATAAAACTTTACTCTATGGCAGATCTGTGGCCACCACTGGTATCCAACCCTTGTGGATATGTTGAATACCTGGAACCTGGTCCCTCTGTCATTATTATTTCATAGATGGCTTTCAAAACTTAAAAGATATTCTAAGCCTTTACCACTTAGCTAAAAAAAATAGAAAATTTGGGCTGGAATTTGGCTTTAATACACACGGTCAGAATTTCCGACAGGAAAAGTTTGATGTGAGCTTTTCGGCGGAAATTCCAAGCGTGTGTAGGCTCCTTCGGACTTTTCCTGTCGGAATTTCCGAGATGAAAAATTTGAAAGCTGGTTCTCAAATTTTCCGACCAAAAAAAATCCAATCGTAAATTCCGATCGTCTGTAGCAATTCCGACGCGCAAAATTCCTACGCATGCTCGGAAACAATTCGACGCATGCTCGGAAGCATTGAACTTAATTTTCTTGGCTCGTCGTAGTGTTGTACGTCACCGCGTTCTTGGCGGTCGAAAGTTCAGAGAACTTTTGTGTGACCGTGTGTATGCAAGCCAAGCTTGAGCGGAATTCCGTTGGAAAAAACATCCAAGGTTTTTCCGACGGAAATTCCGATCGTGTGTACGCGGCATAAGGCTAAGTGTATCTAAAACTGATATTTTATGATGTAAGTTATATTTAAAGTGTAGCTTAAGGCAAAACTTTAATTTTTTTTTGGAATGAGTGGAGATGGATTAGAAGACCTAATAGGTTGTTATTGCTACCTCTGCCCCCGTTACGGAGATTCCCTCTCTCTATTTGTCCTGTTTACCATTATCATCGAAAGTGGAAGTAAAAGAAAATCCTACATTTTGGGTTGTCCCCAGAAAAGTAATAGAGGGGAAATCTTCCAATAAGGGACACTAGTTGTGGTAACCTGGGGGTCCCCAAGGAATCCCCTTAATTTGCAGGTATTTTATCTCACTTCCTGTTTTGTCTATGGGACAGGAAGTGAAGGGAAATCTACCCAATGGGAGGCAGATGGCAAAAAATAAAATGACAGGGGTTATAACCCTCTATTACTCTATCCAAAAATAAAAAAGTTTTGTCTAAAGATCAAATTTAAGGTTCATGAATTCAATAAACATTGCGCCTTTTGTACAAGGTCAGCGTACCTTTTCTCTTTTTGTATCAAGGACCCAGTCTGGACCCAATTTATTTAGAAGTTCGGACATCAAAGGAAAGCATTTGGTATGTATTGCTGATGCCCACTGAATGCTCTCCAACCTAGCTGGCAGCTGATCCGATTGGCTGTAGGATATGTATACTGTCCTTTGTTCTGCATAGTATGTGAGCAGGAGGTAAATAAATATTAGTCTATTGAGCTGATAGCTGAAATCATACGTGAACTTATTGAATTTACATTGTCGGTCTGTTGAGTTTATCCCCAAAAAGTTTTCTTCTCCATAAACTAACACAGACCTTGGCACTTCAGCATCAGTTCCTCTCACTTACTTAGCAGCAATAGGATATTTAATGTAAACAGCAACATTAAAAAGCAGATGCTTTTCATCTGTTTGGGGAGCATGATAAAGCATTCTGGGTTGTTTCCTCTTTGTTTTTACTCCAGAAAATTGCATCATTATCTGGAAATGCTTAACAAATAGTTAAAAGGCATCTGCTCGTGTTTGGTAGTTCCACCGCTACATCTGCTGTATGGGGAGGATTTACGAAAGTCAGACTTCAAACATACGATCCTGTGCAGTGCAAAAAAATGAACTTCTGTCTTTTGAATTGAAAGTTTAAAGCAAAGTTTCACCACCCCTTGAAGTCAATTAACCACCTTATGGCCAAATGTTGTATTCTTAAAGGGATTGTAAAGGTTCGTTTTTTATTTTCTAAATAGGTTCCTTTAAGCTAGTGTATTGTTGGTTCACTTACCTTTTCCTTAGATTTCCCTTCTAAATATTTTTTTTCTTTGTTTTCTTTGTCTGAATTTCTCACTTCCTGTTCCTCCTCAGTAAGCTGTTCAGTAAGCTGTTCCGGCTGACTAAACACCGCTCGGATGATGGTGTGAAGTTTACTGAGGAGAAACAGGAAGTGAGAAATTCAGACAAAGAAAAAAAACATTTAGAAGGTAAATCAAAGGAAACCAACAATGCACTAGCTTAAAGGAACTTATTTATAAAATAAAAAACGAACCTTTACAACCCCTTTAATATACATTTTCCATGATATGATATACTATGGAGAATTCCATCAGCCAATCACATTATGATCCTTGCACCACTTTTAGTAATAACATAACTTTGGAGTCAGTTTGATGATCCACCATACTGCTGAAAGTACCCACTGACACGCTAAGGTACCCCCAGATGGACAACCACCAAGGTAACACACCTTCTTTCATTATGATATTATATTATTAGTGTCTAACATTATTTCGAGTACGTGCATTCAACACCAATCTGCTTTATTCTGTCTTGTTACAGAAAACAAAAGTGAAAAAAATGCTGCGTCGGGTTTCAGCCAGCTTTATAGCGCCATAATATAGCTCACCCTAGCAAGGCCGCTGTCATCTTTATGGCTATAATGCAACACAACAAAGAACACAGTCAGGTGTGAAGCAGGGCAGCCAAAATGAGCACTATAAATATCAAATATGGCATAACATTATGCTTTAGGAAAATGTTTTTCTCTGATGTACTGTATGAACTCCTTGTAAAGTTCACAATGTGCAACCAGCATGTTTTATGAGAAGGTGCCATTTGTATATGTAGACATTTCAAGACATTTGGGATAGGATTTTGTTTCGTATTTACAATGTGTGAACTTTATGGAGGAAAACTAGAAGGAGGAAAGCTGAGCTGTCCTTTTAGCCCACGTTCACACTGGGGCTGCGGGAGTGAAGCCTGCGAGTTCAGTTGAACTCGCACGATTTCACTCCCGCTGGCAGTCCCGATTTCAGCCACGATTTCAAAGACATCTGAAACAGATGTCAATGTAAATCGCGGCTGAAATCGCGAAAAGTAGTACAGAAACTACTTTTTGAAATCGGTGCAGCGCCGCAGATGCGGCGTCGCACCGATTAGGACGGTGCCATTGCCCGCAATTTGCGGCAAATTTCGCCGATTTGACATGCGATTTGACATGTCAAATCTCATGTCAAATCGCACCAGTGTGAACCAGGGCTTAAACCATGTAAAGGTGCTTTCATCAAGCAAGTCTTTACTGCCTCTTAAGGCAGCCAAATGCCCCAAATCACCAGCTCCTCATTCTCGATTTATAGTGATTTTAAGCCAGGGCAACCTTAAAGGGAATATATGGTGTTTATGCATTTTTTTCATAATTTTTTTTTATTTAGGGCACCTAGGCACAATGCTTTTTTTTTTTTTTACTATTATGCTATGGTTTGTCTTTGTTGTGAGCTAAATAAAGAGTGTCAGCTTTTACACACCTGTACAGGTCTAAGGAGGGACACAGCGCCTTATTTCTTTCCTAGAACAAGTGGTTCTGGGCTGGATTTTCTTTCAAGGCATCTTATATTAAACAGTTTTTGTAAAATAAAGATTTAATAGAAAATAAAAAAGGGTATTAACTAGGTTTTTTTGTAGTTAAAATAATGCTAATCAGAAATCGTTATCAATTTTTTGTAAACCTTTCATCTGCATAGACTGAAAGATATACATACGCCTTGTGAAAATTCAGTTTTGTTTAACAAAAGTCAAAGGGCCTGTGTCAACTTTTTCAGATAGGAATAAGGGACACCTATTAGCAAAAGTATGTAGACATAGGACACATCCCCTGCTACGCCCCCTCAAAGGAGAATTATACCAAAAAAATGATTAGTTAAACCCTCAAGTGCTTTTTTTACCACTGCTATTCCTTTTTACTGACTTTTGAAATTTACAAATGCACTTTTTGAAAGCTGAAAAGTGAATTTTATATACAACTATATGGATCAGACCAATATGAGAGACAAAGAGGGACAGAGGGACTTTGTTCCAAATCAGGAACAGTTGAGAGCTATGAACAACGGGCTTTGACTTTGTGTTTGTGCTAATAGCAAATGCAGCTTGTTTTGGGGACACTTTGGGGTAGACTTACCATATATACTCAAGTATAAGCCGACCCGAATATAAGCCGTGGCACCTAATTTTACCACAAAAAACTGGGAAAACGTATTGACTCGAGTATAAGCCTAGGGTGTCCACCTGCATGCCTCACTGTGCCTCACTTTGCCTCACTGTGTCCATGCGCATGCCTCACTGTGCCTCCCTGTGCCCATGCCTCACTGTGCCCATGTGCATGCCTCACTGTGTCCATGCCTCACTGTGTCCATGTGCATGCCTCATTGTGTCCATGCCTCACTGTGCCCATGCTTCACTGTGCCCATGCCTCACTGTGTCCATGACTAGACTGACGTTTAACATGGGAGTCTATGGAAGGGGTGCCCGGATTTTAAAAATCGATGCTCCCCGGCCATAGGTCCTCCAGACAACAAACTGTGCACACTTGTAGAGGAGAAATGGGGCTACATGTGTGCCAAGTGTCGGGTCCAGGGGACCTACGACCGGTCTGTACCAGGTCTCCAAACTTACCGGAGAAATTACAGTTTAACATAGGAGTCTATGGAAGGGGTGCCCACATTTGAAAAATCGGTGCTCCCAGGACGTAGGTCCCCTGGACAACAAACTTTGCACAAGTGTAGAGGAAGAGTGGGGCTACATGTGTGCCAAGTTTGGGCCGGCTGGTACCGGGTCCCCAAAGTCCAGGAGATTAGGCGCAAAAAGGTGACTCGAGTATAAGCCGAAAAAATGAGCTGAAAAACTCGGCTTATACTCGAGTATATACGGTATATAGAAAGAAAATTTGGCTTGTAGGATTTAAATCCTGTCCACAGGGAGTTACAGTCAAGAGATCCTCCCGGTAGTAAAAATCCCTCCTCTGCAGGACACCACCTTTCAGAGACATGGGTCAATCAGTAGACGGTGTTGTAACTCTGTAGCTAGCATCTGCTCCACTCCTATTTAGAATTTCTCCATCCATGTTGTTATTAGATTTCATTTTTATACACATTCCAAAATGCACCATATTTTGGGTTACATTTGCAAAAGAGACAAATAGTTTTTCTCTTCATATACTTATTTATATACTTTTCTGTTATGAGTTCTATGAATGATTCTGTGCATAAAACCTCCCCTGAAAAATTGATTGTCTTTCTAAAATCCTGCAGACAGTGCACTCATCTTTCTACTTCTAAGGCATGCCAGCAAAGTCATATAACCTTAAATCACCATCTTTTAAACTGGTAAGGATAGATGTTAGGCTGGCCTAATCAAAGGCTTCTCAGTAATGGCTTTTCGTGGCCGACCAAGCACTTTGCATCAATCAGAGATTTCATGTCAGTAAAATACACTGCTTGAATTCTTCATTGTTATAAAGTGGTACAGGAAAAATCATTAGCCTTAAAATACACTTCTTTATATTCTACCTGCCATTCTTTTTACAGCCCTCCGTTTAATATTTTGGATGTAAAGACAGATTTTTTGTCTTTTACACTTGTGTCTTGGCTGACAATAAAAAATGTTAGTTCACAGAAATAATTCTATCTACCGGAACGATAACAGATGGCAGCTCCTACCATATTCCTGGTGTGCATGCTATTTCTAAAAGAGTGATGAAACTCACAGTGAAGCTGGATACTGTTAGCTCCACTGTCTTAGAACCAGTTCAGTGGAACCTGGGATTGCGAGGAATGCGGTTAACGAGCGTTAATAGTGAAATGGAAGAAACAATAATGGCCAGAAAAAACGGTAGACCATAAAAAATGAAGTGCTTTCTCTCATTGGTGATCAGTGAAAAAAGAGCCCTTTTACACCGACAGTCAGCGTAGTACACCCTTACATTGTTAGCTGCTGTAGTGATCCCTTACATTGATTGTCAGTATAAATTGCTAAAGTGCTAAACACATCATTGGAGTTTGTGGTAACTTATTTGAAGGGCAAACTTTGCTCAAGGAACCCCTAACAACCTGTGGAGAAACTCACACAGACCCTTGGTTGAAAAAGGCGGATATAGTGTAATGTGGGGTGGTCATCTTTTATGTTCTAATACTGATAACGTTTACATATTTTTATGTTACCAATTCTCATGCTGTAAATAGTGGCAGCAAAGTTCATCTGTTCTGGGCAAAAAAAAAATGAACCAGCTAATATAAGTGGTGGATACAAGGCACGGTAAGGTCTGTGCCTTGCTTGTCACAATCAACCTACCAACAGCACTACCAGAGTCAAACTCCACTAGCTGAATGACCTCTTCCAAAGCCTGAACATGGTCACTTGGGATGGCGCTCCTAAATCTAGACCACTGATGACTTTCAAAATGGTGGTATTTGCACAGGACCTCCTGGAGACTCCAGTTGTGCTCCAAGCAGGTGGATTTTGGCAAGTATGGCACAATGTGGCTCATACTGTATGGCTCACACTATCCACCACTTTTATTTTCTTAATACGTTTTTGCCTGGTACAGGTACAATTTAAGGATGTGTTTATTGCTTTAGCTGTTATTAATGAGAAAAAAAAATCTGTTTTGATTTGGTTTTGCTTGTCACACTACATAAGCTGTTACTGTTTTGCATCTCTAGGTTCCATTCCAGTAAAGTCCCTTGTGTTCTCTGGAAACTAGTAGAAAATGCATATATTCTAAAAAAAAAAAAAAAAAAAATCACCCGCACTTACAGTATGAAAGTTCAAATCATTACACACAAGAGTAATTGCAAAGCCTACATAAGAGTATTTCTGTTTTTATATGCAGTCAAAATATGTCTCCAAAATATAACAGGTAAAGCTGTTTTCAAAGGTTATGTAATGCAGCAACAGGGGTATAAAAGCGCGTAGATAATCTGGAATGCAAAAGGCAATAAACAGCTATTCAGCTAGATGCATTTTTTTTCATCAAGTTTTGCATCCAGTTCATATATGGCTTATACGAAATACTGATGGAGACTACATGCTGTATTTGGTTCAGTACCCATAGTTATGAGACAGTTGTCACATAATTCAGTCAGTTTTGGCTGAATCACACAAGGATATTCAGCTAATACTGTAGAAACAATAATTACATAGTAGGTGAGGTTGAAAAAAGTCCATCAAGTCCAACCTACTGTATGTGTGTGATTATATGTCAGTATTACATTGTATATCCCTGTATGTTGTGGTCGTTCAGGTGCTTATCTAATAGTTTTTTGAAACTATCGATGCTCCCCACTGAGACCACCGCCTGTGGAAGGGAATTCCACATCATTGGCGCTCTTACAATAAAGAACCCTCTAAGTAGTGAAATATTGATTGGCAAACATTTCTCATATGATCAGTTGATACTTGTTTGATCAACTGATAAGGAAATTTTCTTTTTGTGTACAAACAACTCCTTTTTATTCAAGCTGTGGGTGGTTCTATCAGCATCACCCAGCTCGACAAAATTCCAGGTTGGAAAAGTATCAACTGAACAGTGACTGCATCCAGTCAGGTGTGGTCATTGTTCAGGCGATCAAGCCTCTGTATATGATGCAGCTGCTTGAATACAACCATGGGTAATGCAGATTCCTCTATCCATGTTGATAAGTGTGGATGGAGAAATCTGTTGATCTTCTTTGGTTTGACCCATGGGCTGAATAAGGATAATCAAGCCATGTAATATAAATGAACGAATCCTGTTTACTTGTCCTTGGTGGGCTTGTGGCTTTCGGTCTTCTTGGGCAACAGCACAGCCTGGATGTTGGACAGGACTACTCCCTGGGTGATGGTGGCACTACCAAGCAGCTTGTTGAGCTTTTTGACACTGCAGAGAGCCAGCTAGAGGTGTCAGGAGATGATTTCGGTCTTCTTGTTGTTGCGGGTGGTGTTAACGGCCAGCTCGAGGATCTTAGCCTTCCGATACTCAAGGGCGGTGGCCAGATAAATGGGAGCTCCGGCCCGATTTTCTCCACATAGTTGCCCTTCCTGAGCAGACGATGAACGTGACCGACTGGGAACTGCAGGCCAGTGATGATCCAAGTCTTGGCCTTGGCCTGAACCTTGCTTCCCTGTTTACTGAATCCAGACAAAAACACAGTCTTTCAGAGACAGTGTAACATAAGCTCCACTGAGGCTATAACTAATGTTAATGGTTCAGTGCTGTAAGCATTTCCTGAAGATCAGAGGTGGGAAACTCTGATGGAAACCTTTAGCACAGTAAAATCTCGAAGTATGAAACTCCAATGATAAAATCTAATCGGATAAATCATCATACAAAAAAGTCAGCTCATAGTAGTTCTTCAATTGCGCAGTAAGTGTTCCCTCCTAGAAATCTGACTCCAGTATCTGTAGGGTAACAGTATTACATTAACTAATTAGATTTGCCGCATAATCAGAGGATAGCATGCCCAACCTTTTTTTCTGCTTTTCCTTTTTTTTTTTTTTTCCTTACTGGGAATCCTGCCAAGTAATAATTACAGGCCTTATAGCTCGCTCCAGTAATCAGCGATGGCAGAGTGAGTTTAAAAGCACACTACAGGTAGTGATTTTATTCCTTCTCTTCCTGTTCATCGGGGATATTTACTGTCCACATTGGCAGCATTAAATTGGTAACCTCTCTGTACCAAATGTGCTTACTCATCTGCACGACAAATGCAGTATGCTAGCTCGCTAAACAAGGCTGTGTACAAGGCCTCCTGCTGATTAGCACCGCAAAATTGTTTCCTAACATTGCCAGTGTATAAGGCACACCTGTAGTTTTGCTGCATTTCATAGCAGCCGATGCGTGCTTAACTCAATGCTCAGAAGAAACCAAATGGGAACATTTACATAGATTCAAGGCAAAATCTATGATTTATGTTCATCCGGGGAGGGGGGCATATTCATTCTTACATCCGCCAGTGACAGATTTATGAAATGCAGAACATTATCCCAGAATGGCTGCACCAGTTCTGCCAATGCACAGACAGGAGTTGCAGCAATGTGACACATGGCAAGGAACGTGCCAGAGGCTGATCATGCACATACTATGTATAATCTCAACAGTTAAAGCTGACTTGGCAACGCATATATTTTTCATTATTAAATGAATGTATGGAAGTAATGTCTTATGCCCTGTACACACGATCGGTTTTACAGATGAAAACAGTCCGATGGACTTTTTTCATCAGACAAACCGATCATGTATGGGCCCTATCGGTCTTTTTTCCATCGGTGAGAAAAAATAGAACATGTTTTTAATTTATCCGATGGAAAAAAATACGATAGCAAATTCCGATCGTCTGTGTGGAACTCCATCGGAGAAAAAACCCACGCATGCTCAGAATCAAGTCGAAGCATGCTCAGAAGCATTGAACTTAATTTTTCTCGGCTCATCGGAGTGTTTTACGTCACAGCGTTTGGGACGGTCGGATTTTTGACTGATGGTGTGTAGGCAAGACTGATGGAAGTCAGCTTCATCGGAAATCCGATGGAAAAATCCATCAGATTTGAATCCATAGGAAATCCGATCGTGTGTACAGGGCTTTAGTGTAACAATTGGAATTTATTACAACTTTAAGAGATCACAGTCCTCTCCTGACAATGCCATGTGTTTTTTTTTTAATGAGCAGAATGAAATCATCTTTATTAGGGCTGAGCTTTAAGCAGATCGAAAAAAAAAAAAAACAGCTCTGTAATCATTAACACATAATTAAATGTATTTTTCAAGCATGCAGTGTAAGTACCTGAGTTTGACTTTCTTAAGCTTAAGGCTGCTTTTACACTGGGGCGCGGGCGGCGTCCGGTATTTTTAGCGGCGCTTTATCGTAATTTTTGCAGAGGTATTTGGCTGCTAGCGGGGTGCTTTTACCCCCACTAGCGGCCGAAAAAGGGTTAAAACCACCCGCAAAGCGGCACTTTCCTGGCGGTTTGGCCACGCTGCCTATTCATTTCAATGGGCAAGAGCGGTGGAGGAGCGGTGTACACACCGCTCCTTCACCGCTCCAAAGATGCTGCTTGCAGGACATTTTTTAACATCCTGCCAGCGCATCACCTCAGTGTGAAATCCCTCGGGCTTTCACACTGACACTGCAGGGGAGCCGTTTTTCAGGCGCTTTACAGGGACTATTTTTAGCCCAAAAGCGCCTGAAAAACGCCCCAGTGTGAAAGGGGTCTAAGTGTAAGAAAGAAGGATTACAAATAGCCAATCAGTTCATGTGCTGACAAGGAGAATGCTGATATGAGGAGAAAGCAGAGTGACAGAGAGATTAGCTTATTGCTGTGCTGCTTTTCCTTGCACTGTCCAGTCATAGGCAAGGGAAAGGGGGTCGCAGGATCTCCTATCTCTTCAGAAGTGGGTTGAATGATGCTGGCCATCAGATTGAGGACATCTAGTGTCGGGAAATCTTTGGATTGATTGAAAACATCTCAACAAAAGCTGGTTTTGGTACTTTTAATGGTCTATTCTGCTTCAAGGGCCCATTCACATCATGTTAAGGTGCACATAAGGGACTTGTTGGTGTGCATTGCACATATGTTCTGCAATGCTTGCTAAGATGCATCGCAGTGCTTTATTACATTACATTTTTTTTAGCGTGAAAATTAATTTAAAATAGAAATCCAGGATATAACTAACTGATCTTAAAATTGCTCCCTAACTGATCTGTGTAGGAGAGATGCATATGTTTACCTAGTTTCAGGCAGTTCCAGTCCAGTCACACTTTCTTCCTTGTGTCAGCCAGCACCAGCTATAGGGAAAGGAGAGAGGGCATGACAGCAGCTGGAATGCCTGAGCGGTGATGTCACCCATAGACTTACTATTGTCAGCACTCCCTCCTCTCCTCTGAAGCTGCTGCAAGCTGACACAGGGGAGCTGATAACGTGACCAGACTGGAACATCCTGAAAATAGGATCTTTCTTCCACTGGGGATTTATTATAAAGTGTTAGGAGGACGAAGGGAGCAGTTTTAGGATTAGTTAGTTATAGCCCAGAATTAGACTTTAACGCTATGCACAGCAGCGCATTGCAATGCATTGTAGCACTGTGAAAAAATGCAATATTTCCTATATATTTTTTTAGTGCACATTAGCACATTGGCAAGAAATGAAGTTAAAGGATATAAAGCAAATTTCCTTGTCTGTGCATTGGGACAGTGTTGAGCAACACTGCTCAGTGCAGCAGTGGGCTGGACGAAACAAAATGACAGATTGCTGTACTAACTAAGCGATGTTAGTGCATCAATCTCTCCCACTGAGCCTTTGTGTTCTGACAGGGAGTCTCACACCAGAACACACTAATCAGCGCTCACAGCCATTGGCTATGAGCACTAATCGGATGCTGGTTTTCCAGCATGTGCCTTCAACATAAGCCAGTCCTTTGACCCACTTCTGTTAGAAGGACAGTGGTACACATGGTCCAAATGTCGACCGATTCCTGTTTAAATAGATAGAAAGTAGGGATATTTTTCTTTACTTCCTGTTATGCGAGGAGAAATGTTGACAGAGGTTTGAATCCTTCCACGTTTTAAAAAAAATAAATAGAAAATTGGCTCTCATAATGCTCTGATGCCGCGTACACACAATTGGAGAATCTTGGCTCAAACTTGTCTTGCATACACACGGTCACACCACATTCTGACCGCCAAGAACGTGGTGACGTACAACACTACGACGAGCCCAGAAAAATTAAGTTTAATGCTTCCGAGCATGCGTCAACTTGATTCCGTTGATTGGGTAGTTTTTGGTGTGTCGGAATTGCATACAGACAATCGGAATTTCCTCCAAGAACCAGCTCTCAAATTTTTTTGGGCGGAAATTCCATCAGAAAAAATTCCGATGGAGCCTACACACAGTCGGAATTTCCGACTAAAAGCGCACATCGGACTTTTCTTGTCGGAAATTCCGATCGTGTGTACGTGGCATTAGACTTCATAATATTAGCAGTGACACATTATGACCTACAGAATCTATTTAAAGAACCGTAAAAATAATGTTCCTGAGGATTAGTAGAACTGCACTGTTCAGGTAGCCGTTATATTATCTACAAGCTCTTATGAAATATATTCCCCTCCATATACACAAGGACACGACAGTGTGCACACGCATACACCAGCTACAGCTGATAAAAATATCATAATAAGAGGAAAAAATTTAATTAGTGAGTCTCATGCTGCTTAAATGTGCAGTAACAATAGCAGAGCAGCTCACATCAGTTGATTGGTTCCTGATTTCATTAGGAAAACAGCCAATTTCTAATAAATTAGCATTGTCGTTCACAGCAGGAAATGTTCCCCTTTCTACATTGCTTTAAATCATTGGCTTTCATGTAAGTACATGAAGGTAAAATTCTCGAGTCCAATTAAAAAAAATATAAATGTAAAAAAAAAAGAGTAAATAATAAGTCAGCTAATCACAGCTGCTAAATATGTTCTGCACTATGTACCAATCTATATGATGACCTACAGATAGTGAAAAATGAACTATGATCCCATAGTCTCCTTGGAAAAATGAGGACAATTCAGTTAAAGTGATACTAAAGTCTTGTTTTTTTATTTTTATTTAAAAATAACAATTATGTGATACTTACCTGCCCTGTGTAATGGTTTTGCACAAAGCAGCCCCAATTCTCCTCTTCTCGGGTCCCTCTTTTGTGATCCTGGCCCCTCCCTCCTGTTGAGTGCCCCCACAGCAAGCAGCTTGCTATGGGGGCACCCGAGCCGAGTTTGATTGACAAGTTCAGCAAAATTCTGACCACAGGAGGTCTGCTGCTCGGCACATACACCATTTGGCAAACGCTATGCTTTTTCTGAATGGATGCAAAATGTTCTCTGATTGGACAAGGTGGAGAGTGTGATGTCACCACCTTGCCTATGTATCTAATCCAATCAGAAAACCCTTTGCATTCAATTAATTTAGCTTAACTCTGGCTGTTATGGGGTTGATGGTGTCAAGATGATGGCATTTTGTAAGGGGGTATGGAGAAGGAAAAACAAGTGGTATAGGTTTGGGAAAAGCTATTTTAGTAAATATTCTGTAGCACTACCCCCGTAGGAGCTGCTGGTTAGTTTTGGGCCTGTACTCTGCCTGCCAACCCCCTGTAAGTTTGGCTCAATCCCCCTTGGCACAACTGGACAATGCACTGATTGTGGAACCCACTGGCAGTTGGGAACCACAATGACACCATGTAACAATGCAAATACAATTAAGCTTTATAACCTTGTATTAGCCGCCTTTCCTTTTACCCCAGACAAGACTCCACACCAAATGCAGTTTAACCAAGAAGTGAGTATTTACTTGGTGAATGAGAAAAATAGGTACAGTTAAACATCAAACAGGGCCCTGTGAGAGTCAATGATACATTCCGTAACAATCAGGTTGAAAAATGCAAGAAATGAGGCCTGACCTGGGTAAGTACACAGCAGAGGGATTCCCCCAATGCAATGCGTTAACACTGGAGCACCTCTCCACCAGGTCTCACTCAGCTCCAGAAATATAATAACTGCACAATTAAGTACTATTATGGTATGAGATTATATGCTCTTTGGTTCCCCCTAGCGAGTAATTCCCATACACGTGTCCTGCTATACGAGTTCAGATAGACAACCTGGATCCTGTAAATGTTCCTTCCGATCAGCAGTAATCTTCGCTAGTCTGGGTTGGTGCACAATAATAATTTGTAATCCAAAGGGAAATGGAAGAAGATTGAACAGTTAAAGCATATGATAAGAAGGAACAGATGAATGCTGATCCTTATCCAGGCGCTAACTTAATTCTGGATGCAACGTGACTTGGCTTGCGGTACTGCAGCTACCAGCAAGTCTAAGCAAACAAGTAAAGTTGTGGAAGTCACCTTACTGCAACACAGTTCGTTGTATTTGTGGGCAGGTGCCTCTCACCACATGAGGCCTTGTCTCGCTGGGATCTTCCAACAGGGCCCTCTTGGTTCGCGGCCTCCAGACGAGTCGTTGTCCTCGGTCCTCCGCTTAGCCAGTCGCAAGGCGTTGGTGGATAGGTGACTCTGGATGCTCAGGGGTGCCGAGTTGTCCCTCTCAGCAGTTATGTAGATGGGATCCCTCCGACAGGCGGTCCGGCTTCCGTCACTCTATGCCCAGGCTTTACGGCCTAGCACCCTCGCTGCAGGCCTACTGCTGCTTGCAAGATGGCGTCCCAAGTGGCAGAACACAAGCCCCACCTCTCCCTTTAAAAGATCCTCCCAGCAGGCAGTGCGTGGCGCCACGCTCCTTCCCAGCAAGTGGCATTGTGGGCCTTGTAGTCCATTCCTGACCCCTAACAACAGAGTCTGTGTCTCTCTGCACCACAAGATCCGTCATGCATTGTCCTACCATAGCTGAACCCAACAACTTGCAGCAATATGGGGCAACGGATAATAGAAAGAGATCAGTTCTTTTAGGCACAAACTGTAGTCCATGAGTTATGTGCCAAAGTAACACCTTGATACAATTGCATGTGATGTTATTTTCTTCATTGATGGAGTAACATATGGAAATATATATGTACACTCTGACTACACATGGAGTAAAATATGGAAACATATATGTACACTCTGACTACACATGGAGTGACATATGGAAACATATATGTGCACTCTGACTACACATGGAGTAACATATGGAAACATATGTGCACTCTGAGTACACATGGAGTAACATATGGAAACATATATGTGCACTCTGACTACACATGGAGTAACATATGGAAACATATATGTGCACTCTGACTACACATGGAGTAACATATGGAAACATATATGTACACTCTGACTACACATGGAGTAACATATGGAAACATATATGTGCACTCTGACTACACATGGAGTAACATATGGAAACATATATGTACACTCTGACTACACATGGAGTAACATATGGAAACATATATGTACACTCTGACTACACATGGAGTAACATATGGAAATATATATGTACACTCTGACTACACATGGAGTAACATATGGAAACATATATGTACACTCTGACTACACATGGAGTAACATATGGAAACTTATATGCACTCTGACTACACATGGAGTAACATATGGAAACATATATGTACACTCTGACTACACATGGAGTAACATATGGAAACATATATGCACTCTGACTACACATGAAGTAACATATGGAAACATATATGTACACTCTGACTACACATGGAGTAACATATGGAAACATATGTGCACTCTGAGTACACATGGAGCAACATATGGAAACATATATGTACACTCTGACTACACATGGAGTAACATATGGAAACATATGTGCACTCTGAGTACACATGGAGTAACATATGGAAACATATATGTACACTCTGACTACGCGTGGAGTAAAAATGACAGTTAAACAATTTAGTAACTGCTGGATATACTGGGCTTCGGCATTAAAGGTAAAGCTGATATTCAGTTTTCACTAAAAAAAGAAGAAAGATAGCACTCAGGATTAAGGAAAGACTAGACCTTACTCTATAAAATAGGAAGGTAGAAAGGAGGGTGGCAGTGGCTTTCAGGAGAACTATCTAGAATGATGCTCAGTTCACAATTTATGAACTTATCAACATTTTACACCTTTTTACCACCTTCATAAATATTCAGTTTTCCATATGGGTTTATTGCTATGGATGAGCTGCTGGAGAAAATTGAAAGTAAAAAATGCAGATAAAAGAATTCAAAGACATGTCGGCCTTCAGATTCCCTGAGAGGAATTGGAAGATTTGATGGAATTCATATGGAAATCATAATTGATATTATGTGCATGTTATTAAAAGCATGGGCCACGTATGCTTTTATTTAGACTGCCCAGCTAACAAACATTTTGAGTTTTGTTCTTTCTCTTATTTTTGAGAAATATAACAGTGCCTTCATAGAAATTGAGTTAAATTTAATTAAATCTTTTGCAGGATACAGGAATATATTTTGGAGAGAAAGTTAACTGAAATTTGATGTGCATGGTGGTATTACATGGTCAGATCCAGTTTTAGACCATATCACACAAGCACGCAGTTAGCTATGGTCTACAACACCTTTTTTTGTGCTTGGAATAGGGAACAAAGGGACATCAGTTGAAAACTTCCAACCTAGACAGTCAACTATTTGTGTTTGAAGTGCTGAGGTCCACTTTTAAGGTGCTTTTTTTATTTTTACAACTTCTGGGGAACTTTTTATTTTAAACTTAGAAATCTGTTTTACGGTTACCCATTCAGATGGTTGTCTCTGTAAATAAACAAACCAGTGAGGTGGAAACTAAAAATCCAAAGTATTATTTATTGAATCAATGATTTCAGTGTATAAAGGTATGTTAAAGCGGAGGTCCACACTAAAAAATTTTTTTTACATAAAAAGGCTCCAAAAAAATAGAAAAAAATAATTTTTTTTACTAAATGGCGATTGCTAGGCAGATCTTCCTAATCTGCCACTTCCTATTCCGCGGTAGTCTTCCTTCTTGTCCTCCTCGCGTTGTCTTCTGGGAAATGGGGCGCGCTGTCTTTTGGGACCTGTGTGTGTCCCTGAAGACCGCCGCCCATTCACAAAGCGCCACGCAACTCGCGCATGCACAGTAGGAAACGGGCAGTAAAGCCGCAAGACTCCACTGCCTGTTTCCCTTAGTGAGGATGGTGGTGCCGGGACACGATCCGAAGGACGGATCGGCCTCAGGGGGCCGACACAGCGGGCGCCCAGGACAGGTAAGTGTCCTTATTAAAAGTCAGCAACTACAGTGTTTTTAGCTGCTGACTTTAAGAAAAAAAATTGCGGCTGGAACACTGCTTAAATGCATTTTTTAGCAATGGCGATATGATAACAACCAACATAACAACCAATATTCAACCAGGTTTGCTGAAAACTTTCTTCTAACTAGACATTGCCCTGTGCTGTAGGGCTGTGTTCCTATTTCAAATGATGCATTCAATTGCACAGCCTTTCTGCGTACGTTCTTCTACTGATGCTTTATTTTGAGATTACAGGTTGACTGAGAGGGGAGTAAGAAAGTTTTGGCTGGACTGACCGTTTCAAGTCTTGTATTTGCCAGAAGGTTGAACCAATAGATTTTTTATTCCACAAAAGCTTTATTTTGACATCCAAAGAATATAACATTGAGAAAACAGAAGTTCAACATATCATTGAACAGATACACATATATATAGGGGAAAAGATACAACTAAAGCATATCACCAACACAAGTTGCAGTTCAGATGGTGTCTGAGATATAAAACCATAATACGGGGGGCATAAGTTGAAGACCCATACCATGAGCATACCAACAGCATGAGCGCCACCTCTATCCCTCCACCTACAATAATAGGATGTCATACAGACAAAATACGGCTTTTGGTGGCGACCGAGGAGTCAAATCCCTTACCTGGCCTTCCCCCTTCCTTATCCCCCCCCTCCTCCCCTTTTCTTACCCTCCCCGACCCTCACATCCATACAATACCTTAGCCTAATTCTCCAGAGTAAGGCCCCTTTCACACTGGGGCGTTTTTCATGCGGTTTAGCGCTAATAATAGCGCTATTATACCACATGAAAAATTCCTGCCCTGTAGCCTTCAATGTGAAAGCCCGAAGGCTTTCACACTGAAGCGGTGCGCTAGCAGGACCGCTCCAAAAGTCCTGCTAGCCGCTTCTTTACATTGAAATCAATGGGACACCGCGGTAATACCGCCCGCAAACCGCGGCAATAGCTGCGGTTTGCGGGCGGTATTAACCCTTTTTCGGCCGCTAGCGGGGGTTAAATTCACCCCCCTAGCGACCGCATACCGCGGTAAGAACGATGGTATAGCAGCGCTGAAAATCGCGCTGCTATACCGCCACCGCTCCTGCCCGCCCCAGTGTGAAAGGGGCCTAAGTCCTAATATCTAACACTACCACGCTGTTCCTCATGAAACACTTCCTCAGCGCAAATGAACAGCCCTTAAATCTAGACCCCACGCAACCACATAATATACTAACTAAACATAAGAACCTATCTCCAATCCATTCTTATTGACACCATAAGTGGAAAGGGGACCCCAAATACATAAAGTGTCACCCATTAGGAACCCAAAGGTAGAGATTTTTCCTTCCTCTCTTTTTGTTTTGCTTCTTTCATGATTCATTTTAATATTGATATGTTGTTAGGTATTAAGACGGAGAATATACATGTTGTTTTTGTTATATACAGTGGGGCAAAAAAGTATTTAGTCAGCCACCAATTGTGCAAGTTCTCCCATCTACTTAAAAAGATGAGAGAGGCCTGTAATTGTCATCATCGGTATACCTCAACTATGAGAGACACAATGTGAAAACAAATCTAGACAATCACAATGTCTGATTTGGAAAGAATTTATTTGCAAATTATGGTGGAAAATAAGTATTTGGTCAATATCAAACAAGCAAGATTTCTGGCTCTCACAGACCTGTATCTTCTTCTTTAAGAGGCTCCTCTGTCCTCCACTCATTACCTGTATTAATGGCACATGTTTGAACTTGTTATCAGTATAAAAGGCACCTGTCCACAACCTCAAACAGTCACACTCCAAACTCCACTATGGTGAAGAATGAAGAGCTGTCAAAGGACACCAGAAACAAAATTGTATACCTGCACCAGGCTGGGAAGACTGAATCTGCAATAGGCAAGCAGCTTGGTGTGAAGAAATTAACTGTGGGAGCAATAATTAGAAAATGGAAGACATACAAGACCACTGATAATCTCCCTCAATCTGGGGCTCCACGCAAGATCTCACCCCGTGGGGTCAAAATGATCACAAGAACGGGAAAAATCCCAGAACCACATGGGGGACCTAGTGAATGACCTGCAGAGAGCTGGGACCAGCGTTACAAAGGCTAACATCAGTAACACACTATGCCGCCAGGGACTCAGATCCTGCAGTGCCAGACGTGTCCCTCTGCTTAAGCCAGTACATGTCCGGGCCCGTCTGAGGTTTTCTAGAGAGCATTTGGATGATCCAGAAGAGGATTGGGAGAATGTCATATGGTCAGATGAAACCAAAGTAGAACTGTTTGGTAGAAACACAACTCGTCGTGTTTGGAGGAGAGAGAATGCTGAGTTGCAACCAAAGAACACCATACCTACTGTGAAGCATGGGGGTGGCAACATCATGCTTTGGGGCTGTTTCTCTGCAAAGGGAACAGGACGACTGATCCGTGTACATATACGAATGAATGCGGCCACGTATCGTGAGATTTTGAGTGCTCCTCCCATCAGCAAGGGCATTGAAGATGAAACGTGGCTGGGTCATTCAGCATGACAATGATCCCAAACACACCACACGGGCAACGAAGGAGTGGCTTTGTAAGAAGCATTTCAAGGTCCTGGAGTGGCCTAGCCAGTCTCCAGATCTCAACCCCATAGAAAACCTTTGGAGGGAGTTGAAAGTCTGTGTTGCCCAGCGACAGCCCCAAAACATCACTGCTCTAGAGGAGATCTGCATGGAGGAATGGGCCAACATACCAGCAACAGTGTGTGACAACCTTGTGAAGACTTACAGAAAATGTTTGACCTCTGTCATTGCCAACAAAGGATATATAACAAAGTATTGAGATGACCTTTTGATATTGACCAAATACTTATTTTCCACCATAATTTGCAAATAAATTATTTCCAAATCAGACAATGTGATTGTCTGGATTTGTTTTTCACATTTTGTCTCTCATAGTTGAGGTATACCTATGATGGCAATTACAGGCCTCTCTCATCTTTTTAAGTGGGTGAACTTGCACAATTGGTGGCTGACTAAATACTTTTTTGCCCCACTATATGCATAAGTTCTATGCTACTGTTCTACTCCAACAACTGTTTTATATACACGTATTGTTTACTTGTTGACATTGTAACCTGATTTTATTTTCCTCAATAAAAACGTATTAAAGTGAAAAAAATATTAAAAAATATATAAAACCATAATAAGTTAACGATCAGGTTAGTTAGGACTGAAGGACCCCATTAATCAGAAAAAACAGACCCAAGAGGAATGCCGCGTACACACGATCGGAAATTCCGACAAGAAATGTCCGATGTGAGCTTTTTGTCAGAAATTCCGACTGTGTGTATGCTCCATCGGACTTTTGCTTTTGGAGTTTCCGCCAAGAAAAGATTGAGAGCAGGTTCTCTATTTTTCCGACAGGAAATTCCGATCGTCTGTAGCAATTCCGACGCACGAAATTCCTACGCATGCTCGGAAACAATTCGACGCATGCTCGGAAGCATTGAACTTCATTTTCTCGGCTCGTCGTAGTGTTGTATGTCCCCGTGTTCTTGACGGTAGAAATTTCAGAGAACTTTGGTGTGACCATGTGTATGCAAGCCAAGCTTGAGCAGAATTCCGTCGGAAAAACCATCCAAGGTTTTTCTGACGGAAGTTCCGATCGTGTGTACGAAGAGTGAATATCACGTTAATCTGGTTGCCAGTTCTATAAGTTACACTGATTCAATCTCCTGGCTCTCTAATGCTGGCACCAAAATGGGACCCTCGACCAGGAACAAAGTCCCCACTAGTGGCCCTCTACCCCTTTTCCCACGTGCCCTGGAGAAGAGGTACAGGGGGGAAAAAGGGGGGTTAACCAATAGATTTTTACGCTTTTGGTTCTCTGTACTCTCTGAATGTGAGACCCCAGGTTCACGGGGCTGCCATTATGGGTTATGCTCATATATGTGTTTTATTGCTGTGTTAAAAAAAGAAAATGTTCTTCTTGTATATTTGGTTTAGCTTCCAGCAAAGCACTCCTTCTATAGCGATGAATGATGGCACATGTAAAAATCTAGAATGCACCATGCTACTCACTCTCCACATGAATAACATAGAGATGTGGATGTCCCCCTACAAAAGTGATTGATGTAGTAATTTAAATCTCTCATTCATTTTACTTTATGAATTATATAGCAGAAAATGTGAAAGTGTTGGGTTGAGCGTCCTTGTATTTAATTTAGGGGATGTCCTTGCTAATAAGGAACTCCTATTTCTACTGGCAAATGGGAACCATAGGTAAGATGGTGCTATGTTTCAAAGTCAATGCAAAGAAAGACATTTATGTGCACATGATTGCAAATTTTGTTATACTTACAGTATAAAACATAAAGGTCACTATATATTTAAAAGTGAACACTTGCTCAATATTCATGTGACGTAGATATACAGTAACATAGATTTGAGGACAGGAGACATTTGCTCTTTTATATTCATATGTCTATTTTTATATTGGTCCGGTGATGCTGTAAAAAGGATTTAGTGTGCCATAATAAATTGTAGATTTCAAAGAAATCATTCAGCGCTGCATTGCTTCAAAAATGTCACAGTGCTTTATCATATGTACAGACTATCCAGAGTCCTTAAATGACTCCCAAGCCATGAAAATTATAAACAGTTCTGGATCTATACAGTAATTGCTGTCTTTATATCTCTTTTTTTACATTTCACATACTTAATAATACAGTATTCATTTTGGGACTAAAAATAGAGCTAGTTAGCTAAATTATTTGGCTTTATATTAAGCTATGTTTTGGCTATGGGTGAAATGTTAGCCTGCCCCTTGAGAGGCGATATGTGACTGAGAATATACATCTTGAAATGTGAGACAGGATGTATTAAGAATCTTGCTCAAACGTGTCACATCCAAGCAGCTATTTCTTAAAGTGATTGGCATAACTACACTAGATTCTACAGAGGATTTATTTCTTTCTATTAAGAGATTTCTCTTCTCAAATATTTGTTCCGTTGTAGGGAATGTTTTGTGAGTTCCTCTGGACACGTTCCCAGCTCTTACTACTACTACATCAGTTTTACATTTCTTAAAGAGAAATCACTGTTATGATTGGTTGTAATTAGAGTATTGTTATTTTGAAAAAAAGCATTTTTTCCTACCTGCCTTTTCCTGTCTTAATTTCTTCCCTCTTTCCTTCCTTATTTTTTCCTGTCTTCGTTCCTTCTTGGATGCTCCCCCTCCTATCTGCAATCCTTCATTCTTCTTTGCCTGCTTTATTCCTTCCTCCCTTACATTTTCTTCTTATGTCTTAAAAAGGTGCTCCAGGCTCCCCCAAAGCAGCTACAAATACTGTAGCTGCTGACTTTTAATATTAGGGCTCATACCTGTCCAGGCATCTTGCAGTGTCCTCACCCGAACCGATTCTTCAATCAGCTATTGGGTGCTGGCGCCGCCATCTTGACTAAGGGAAAGCGGCAGCGAAGCCTTACGTTTTCATAGCCGGTTTCCTACTGTGCATGTGTGAAGCATGCTAATCTTTGTGAATGGGCCGCAGTCTTCTGGGACCTGAAGAGTGTCTCAAAGGCTGCGGGGGAAGGAGAAGGGGCCGAACTTCTGGCTCAGTTCGCCGTGGTGAACTGAGCCCGAAGTGGGAGTGGGTACTTGTCAAAACCAGGTACCCACTCTCCCCTCTCCCCCAAAAGGTGCCTACAGGTCCTACCTGCGAACCAATCACAGGGATCACAGGGCAAAAAGCCACTCTGGCTGGCTCCAATAACAGAGCTATCACAGGGATCGTGAGTGAGCCTGGTGTGTCCATGGACTTTATAAAAAGGACATTTATTATCATCCCCTCAGAACTGCAGGTGCCCAGACCATTGGTATAATTACAATTGTCAGTTGTGAGGTGGTTAAAGAGTTTAGTTAGTTAAGAACTTTTTTACTTTGTAAATATTCACTTTGGGGTTGTGAAAGATATGTTTTCTTAAAAAAATAAAATTATTTCGTTTGAAAAGGCCGCATCGGTATTCATCGTATTTTTTTTAGGATAAGCAGTCCTTGCATTCCATTAATGTGACCATGTGATCCCTTCCTAGCTGCTGAGGACTTGGGGATGACTTGACTCCAATGCATGTGCATGGGTGTCATTCATCTCCTCGTGCCGAGCATGTTTTCTAAGTTGTGCATGTACATTCTAAAGAAAATTGCAAACAGGCAGGTAGGTTTGTTTTATTGCTAGGCTAGGCTAATTTTGCTAGGCTAGGCAAGTGCCTTGGATGGCAAGAAAATCAAACCAGTCAATCTTGAAGGATACAACCCTGAATATTCACTGGAAGGACAGATCCTGAAGCTGAAACTTGAATACTTTGGCCATCTAATGGGAAGAGAGGACTCAATGAAAAAGACCCTGATGCTGGGAAACATGGAAAGAAAAAGGAGAAGAGGACGATAGAAAACAAGATGGATAGATAGCATCATCAACAATGAACATGAAGTTAAGCAAGCTCCAGGAGACAGTGGAGGACAGAAAAAGCCTGGCGCGCTATGGTCCATGAGGTCACAAAGCGTTGGACGCTAATTTTACCTAGAAATGCCCCTATGGTCTGTCAATTTATGAGTTAAGCACAATTTTGGTTGGGAAAGCTAGAAGGTAAAAATAAGCACTACTATTCCATGGGACTCCTGCAACCTCTGTGTTAGCAGTTCCCAGATCTCAAGGGCCATAGGACATGCAGCTCACATGAACCATTTGGAGAGAACTATCTATTTCTAGCTGCAGACTCTACGCCAGTAATATCTATTTTCTGCCTTGTTTCCACTTTACATAGAAAGTGATGAAGCACATTTTATTATAGTTTATGTAGGAAATACAAATTTGCCTGTTGCTAGTCTTGCCTCTCCATTAGAGAACACTTCAGTGTGGACAGACACGTAATCCACAACCAAAGGAACCTTATTCTTTTTTTTTATTTAACTCTTTGTAGGATTAATGTTTTAGGTCAGCTCTGGATCTTAAATGATACATAAAAGGCATAAACATAACATCACTGAGGTATTTAGTTAGCTGAGACCCTTTATAGATTTTTCTCCGGGAACAGCTGTGTGTTTTCTGCATTCATCTTCACTTTCCTTTAAAATTTATTTTCTTTTCCTTTATGGCAGTTGTTTCATTTTTAAATGTATCTTCTATACTGTTGCTTAGCAACATGAATGATGGTTGGGATCACGGTCTACCTTTATGTTTACTTTGATTTTAAAAAAACAACAATCATTAAAATTCCTGCAAAATTCCTGCAACACCTGTCAGCTTTTTACCCAAATATGTTATTTCCATAAACAAGGTAATACAATTAAATTAATTGTTATGGTAAAATTGTGATGCTGTAAAATAGAGAGAGTGGCAAAATAGACAAAGATTTTCACACTAATACTATACTATGCAATTACTTGCAACCCATGTAGCAAGAAACATGTGTGATCAGTTGTTCAGCACAGTTCCTGGCTCAGCGCCCCAATCCTTTATTTTCTCAGCACGTGGGGGCCAATTTAGTGGTTGGTGTATATTTTGGAAGGAAGCCAGAGCACCCAAAGGCAACCCATAAAAACACAGGAAAATAGTCTGAACAACACGATGCTGCTTACTACAAAAGAAAAAAAAAATAATCTCAGCACCTCACTTTTACAAAGTGAAAATTCTTCATGCTGTTCAGCACAGAATCTACAATTTTCAATGTTCAAGCTGAACTACTGGCAATCAGCTGAAATTCATACAAGGAAGTTGTTTTTACATGCCAAAGGATTGGCAGTTATGTCCTTCCACTTCCATTTACACAGACCTGTCTTGCAGATGGGGACCTGATTTTTCTCTGCTGTAGTTTGGTGACATTTATCAGTCTTGTCCCTCCCCCAGCCTGTGACTGGACAGTGAAAGGAGAAGCAGCAGATTGATGAGCTCATCTCTCTGGCTCTCTGTCACTCTGCTCTCTGTTCCTATATGCATACTTCTTGTACAGCAGCACAATTGATTGGATTCTTTTGCTGTTTCATCTTCCCCTATTCTAAGCTCTACTGTAAAAAGAGGCTGAAACTTAGACCCCTTTCATACGGGCGCCTTCGTCTTGTCGATTCCTGTCCGCTCCGCTGTGCAGAGCGAATACGGACACAGTCCTGCTCTCCTCTATGGTGAAATCGGGTGGAAATGGACCACCTGTCCATATTTATGTGATCCGATCCACCCAACGGATGTAAAATATGACCACCATCCACCTAGACTTTGCAGGCAGGATCGGATCAGGTGGCGGCGAGTGTCAGCAGACGTGTCCGATGACATCCGCTGCTCCATAGAGGGGACTTGCAAGGTCTGATCAGGTCCACCTAAAAAACGGACAGGTGGACCTGATCGTAAATCCCGTGTGAAAGGACCCTAAGTCACATTCAGGTACTTATACTGCTTGCATGTAAAGAAATACATTTAGGGATGGAATAATGAATACCAAACTGCAATAATTTGTGCCTTACATATATCTTCATTTTAAAGTTGAACCAAGACGATTGTTTTCAAAAAACAGTTACATTCCCGGCAAGCTGGTAACGCTAACTGTCACATTTGTTTGTGCTTTCAATCAAACTGTCAAACCATTTAAAACCATGTCAAACCATCAGATGGCTGGTGTCATAACTGATCACATGTGCAGCACCATGGCAGTTGAAGATCAAACAGAGGCCAAGATGGCAGCTTCTTTGGCTGAAAAAAGGATAAGAAGGGTTTAGTTGCACCATGGTAGTCCAGCATTTAGGGAGTTTAAACCGGCTGCGAGGAGGTGACACAATGCCTCCTCACCACCTGTCAAATGATCTCTAAAGAACGATCTAAACTGCATCGCAGGTGTAAACTTGGCCTTAAAGAAACACTTAGGGCTCAGGATGTAGTTGCACTGCCTCATTCTTCGCTGACCTAAGCACTACATAAAAGGGTCAGGCCAAAAAGTGCTATTTACTTCAATGGCAATACAAAGAGGTTGATAGAAGCACAACCTTACTGTGGCTGAAAAAACATGAGCATGGGTAGTTCATTAATGTTGCTACATGGGAATAGATTCATCTATCATAGTATACAGTAATTTCATTTGACACATTGTACTACAGTATTTGGGACCTTGGGCTATTGTAAAGTCTTTCAGTACAGCCAGCCGGCTTGCCTTCCTGTACAAAATGATTTAAGTCCTTTTGAATCCTTGCCACTTTTTTCATGAGTAATGTAAATGCCCCAGCAGAATGTTGTTGTTAATTGAGATCATCCTGTATCATATTCATTCCTCCGGCAACGCTTCCCCAGAGTATGACTGTTCACCGACAGGGGAGTAACAGCAGGTACAGTGAGAGAATGGAACTGGCTTCCACGACAATTGTCAAAATAAATGGTGTTTATTTTAGAACACAACCGAATAATTATCACTGCAGAGTTAAGCCTCGTCATTTTCCCATTGATCTATATTTGTGTACTATCGTGTTTATTTTTCCTAAAATAGAATTAGCTGCCTTAAAGCTGAATTCCAGACAAACAAATTAATACATTCATGTGAACAGGTTAATGCTAAAAGGCTTTGTATTTCTGTCCACCTAAGTCACCAAGCTGGCCAGATAACACAGCCAGCTTGGTGACTTTATTTCCCTCTACTGTGGTTAAGCAATAAACCTTGGTCATCGTTCTGCCCCAGCCAGTGATTGGATAATGAAGGAGAAGCAGTGCACTATCAAGCACACTGGTCCCTAGTGCTGCCTTCCCTTCTCGCAATGCTGCGATGCAGGAAGCCAACATCAAGTCATATTGAGGTACATACACTAGCTGCATTCAATTTGCACATATCGTTTTAAATTCATAAATACAAAACTGCAGTAATGGATAATTGCAGTAATGTATTACCGTATATACTCGAGTATAAGCCGAGTTTTTCACAACATTTTTTTGTGCTGAAAATGCCCCCCTCGGCTTATACTCGAGTCACCTTTTTGTGCCTGTTCTCCCAGATTTAGGGGGCCCGGTACCTGCCTGCCATAGGTCCCCTGGACCCCAAACTTGGCACACATATAGCCGCCCTCTTCCTCTACAAGTGTGCAAAGTTTGTTGTCCTGGGGACCTACGGCCGGGGAGCATCGATTTTTCAAACTGGGCACCACTTCCATAGACTCCCATGTTAAACAGTAATTTTTTTGGACCCGACACTTGGCACACATGTAGCCCCATTTCCCCTCTACAAGTGTGCAAAGATTGTTGTCTGGAGGACCTACGGCCGGGGAGCACCGATTTTTCAAAGCCGGGCACCCCTTCATAAGACTCCCTTGTTAAACGTCAGTCTAGTCATGGGCACAGTGAGGCATGGACACAGTGAGGCATGGGCACACTGAGGCATGGGCACAGTGAGGCATTGGCACAGTGAGGCATGGACATGGACACAGTGAGGCATGGACATGGACACAGTGAGACATGGGCACAGTGAGGCATAGGCACAGTGAGGCATGGACACAGTGAGGCATGGGCACAGTGAGGCATGCACATGGACACAGTGAGGCATGGACATGGACACAGTGAGGCATGGGCACAGTGAGGCATAGGCACAGTGAGGCATGGACATAGTGAGGCATGGGCACAGTGAGGCATGCACATGGGTACAGTGAGGCATGGACATGGACACAGTGAGGCATGGGCACAGTGCGGCATAGGCACAGTGAGGCATGGACACAGTGAGGCATGGGCACAGTGAGGCATGCACATGGACACAGTGAGGCAGATGGGCACCCTAGGCTTATACTCGAGTCAATACGTTTTCCCAGTTTTTTGTGGTAAAATTAGGTGCCTCAGCTTATATTCGGGTCGGCTTATATTTGAGTATATATGGTAGTTAAGCTTTAAAGCTGATTTTTATATTGTGCATTAGAAGCTGCTGCAAGTCAGATAGAGTCTGCCTCATTTCATGGCTGGAGGACATCTCGCACCACCTAACAATTTCCTACACAGCCTGATTTTCCATGGCCTACCCCTTTCATTCTGTGGATTTAATTTCTACCAATCATGAAGACTCAGCATCTTCATGGAAATGTAATCTGCCTAGATACACCATCTCACCCAGACTGGCAGCTATCCATCAAGACTTTGCATAACTCCTCCCCGGAGCATGCCCACTGCTTGCATCAAGGCTGTGGGCTCATGATTGGAGTACTGAAGGAGGAGGCTCAGATGTTTTTTTAGGAAGCTATGTACAGCACCCTTCCAGCCCCTCCCTCCAACCTTGATCTGCCTTCTGTGCATAGAGAAGCATAAAGACCTAGTGATGACATGACTGGGTCTAAATGGGGTATATAATGATAACAGAAAGTTTTTATTTGAACAAAAAAAACAAACTCATCAGTTAATTGGTGAGGGGAGGACAAAGGAACAAGGGAAGGCAAAATCTTGGAATATCTAGTTAGCCAGTTCCTCTTCACTCAGCCTTTGGGTTAGATCGCTGTTTAGCTTGTAATTGCTGTAGAAATAGCTCAATTGCATTCAAAATACATTTTATTTTACTAACAGCATGCAATAATTTTCCATTTTGTTCAAAGGAGCAAATGTGATTTGAAAAACAATTTCTTACACAATGTGCCTTGCTAACTCATGCCTTTCAGAGAAGTAAAATGAAAAGTGTCATGTTTGTACCTTAATGACAGATGCAAGATCACTTATCCTCCAGCGTTCCACCCGTTCAGGAATGGATTCTATCAGCTGTAAAATTAAATGGATATTTTAATGCATAGCATTCACTTGGCTCCGGAGGTCACATTTGTGATCTGAAAATCACCAATTCTTTGAGAATATATTGCAAAGCTAAGAGTTAAACCCCTTTATTTAAACGTTATAAGCAACATTTAAAAAACAAAATAACATTCCTTTATTTAAGAATTATAAGCACCATTAAAAAATGTTGCTTTTACTAGGGCATCATATATGTTTATACTAAATACTATCAATTTTATTTATTTCTTTTCAGCCTCAAATCTGTTTATTTAGAGAAGAAAAGAAAATATACATGATGCAGACATGGGACTTCTGTACATTGTTAAATTAATTATACAATGAATCATTAAATTTTTGATTCTGAACATTATTTGGGGTAAAGAATGAACATAATATTATACTCTGTTGCCAGTAAGGCACCTTTCACACTGAGGCGTTTTTCAGGCATTTTAGCGCTAAAAATAGCGCTGTAAAAAACGCCTGAATTAATCCTGCCCCAGCATTCTCAATGTGAAAGCCCTGAGGGCTTTCACACTGAGGCGTTGTGCTGGCTGTGCGTTGGAAAAAAATCCTGCAAACAGATTTTTTGGAGCATCTTTGGGGCGCATAAAATAGCGCTGTAAAAACACCTATCCCCATTGAAATGAATGAGTACCGCTGTAAAAACGCGGTAAAAACGCAGTAAAAATGCCCAGAAGCTGTGGGAAGGTCACATGACCGCAGTAGAGGGGAGGATTGTGGGATACCAAATAATCCTTTTTACCGCAAAAACGCATAGGCGTTAGCGCTATTTTTAGCGCTAACGCAGTAAAAATGCTAATAATTTTTAGCGCGTTATTGCAACGCCTCAGTGTGAAAGGGGCCTAATTATACTGAGATGCATGTTAGGAAAATTACCGTATTTATCGGCGTATAACACGCGCCAGCGTATAACATGCACCCCAAGTTTAGGAGGGAATTTTAAGGAAAAAACTTTTAGGAGGGAAGTTTAAGGCTAAAAACTTACATTTAGATGCCCATCAATGCAGCCTTATCAGTGTCCATCTGCAGCCTTGTCCATCATTGCAGAATGATCAGTGTCCATCTGCAGCCTTGCCCAGTGTCCTTGCAGCCTTGCCCAGTGTCCTTGCAGCCTTGCCCAGTGTTCTTGCAGCGTTTAAAATTACAGCTGCGGCGCTGAGATAGACAGAGACGGATGTCCTGTGTACTCACCTCCTCTCGGCTCCTCACAGTCCCGCCCCTTGGCCAGGCTCCTATGATGGACATAACACAGGTCCAATGGCGGGACTGGGCGTGACTGTGAGCGGAGCCAAGCTTAGCCGAGTACACAGTACACTCGGCTATGTGTATATTGGCAGCGTGCGCTCCTCTTCCCCGCACAAACAGCGGGTATTGGCGTACAACACGCACCCACGATTTTCCCCTGATTTTCAGGGGAAAAAAGTGTGTGTTATACGCCAATAAATACGGTACATATGGACTAAATGAATAAAGACCAGTTTAGATTTCAGTGGGATTATAGCTCCACAGCAATGTGGACTGAGTAATGGTGGAAATTAGTGGAAATTCATGGGTCCCAGATTTGATGGATCTTGTCTAAAAGGTAAGCCATGAGATGGGCTACTGCCTCATTAAAGTTACTCTATCACTTCCCAAAACAAAATCAAAAGCCAATTAATACTTACCACCTCTCAGGTTGATGGGGAATCCAAACTTCCCTGTTTTCCAAAGCCTGGAGCAAAGTCTTCAGCTTCAACACTTCTGGGAGTCCCAGATGCCTGTGACCCCTACCATATGTAGCAATACCTCCAACTAAGAAGGCCACAGATTTAGTTTGGGCCCTGAAGACAGCTCCGCCAACCCCCGGCAATATGCTCTACCCCCTACTGGCACAGCTAGTACTGACAGTAAATTGTATATCTTATACTGTATGAATAACTGAGCATTGAGACAATATTAAATTGAAATAAAGGTAAGATTTTACTTGAGCTATTGGTAAAGAAAAGGGTAATATCAATGACAGTTTACAGAATAATCATTTGTAATGCAGAGCCCAACCACACTAACACACTATAAGGTTAACACATAACAAGTGCGCCACGCGAGCGACCGTTAGCTAAGTGCCCTGTGGCGCAGTAACCAAAACACCTTAGAAATCCCACCAGGCCTGGTTCTGATATCTACAACTTAGTCCTTTTTCTTCACCGGCAGATCTTTAACGGTGGTGCACATTAATAGAGTACAAACTTTGTAATCCAATGGGGTAGGTAAAGATGGAGTAGAAACTTGACTATGTGAACGGTAGGTTCAGTTCTAACAAGGGGTCTTCAATAAGAGCACTAAGAACAACTCATAGGCCACGGCAGTCTACAGGCCTATATGCAGTAACAGTATATCGTTTGGGCATATGCCCTCTCACCCGCCCGGACCACGATCCCAGTCCGGGAACTTCCACCTGTTGTGTCCTCACACACACACTCCGTCTCTTCAGCGATCGGGTCCCCGATCCAACAAGGCTGTAGTCGAGCAAAGTCAGATGCCACCCAGGCTCGCAGAGGGGTGGAAGGCTCTTTGGTGCTGCGCAAGGTCCCAGGCTTCAGGCCCTGCACTCCGACACATCCGCACGGGAGGATCAGTCTGTGAAGTCTCGTGTCCCAAAGAGGCCGAGCCCAGCCTCGCCTCCTCCTTTTATAACCCCTCCCATGAGTCTCTGCGGCGGAACATTGCCGAATGGGGTTCTGGGTAATGTAGTCTCTCTGCATTAAAGGGGAACACCCCGCTACAGTCCCCAAAGATAAACCTTAACAAAGACTATATACAACTCTAGACAATTCTACAAACGATGTTGGCATAGGGAATTCCCACCAAAACTGAGGAGTAGAATTCCCTTGCCCACTGGTCACATTATCATAGGTGGCCTGCCTAGCTGTGCCAGAGAGTGAGCTGGGGTTGCCCTCCACTAAATGGACAGTGGAGGGATCCGGATTTTCAGCATTCCTCCTAGCGGTAACTACAGAATCCTCTGAGCTATTCCCCATTTGTGGGTAGGTAAAGATGGAGTAGAAACTTGACTATGTGAACGGTAGGTTCAGTTCTAACAAGGGGTCTTCAATAAGAGCACTAAGAACAACTCATAGGCCACGGCAGTCTATAGGCCTATATGCAGTAACAGTATATCGTTTGGGCATATGCCCTCTCACCCGCCCGGACCACGATCCCAGTCCGGGAACTTCCACCTGTTGTGTCCTCACACACACACTCCATCCCTTCAGCGATCGGGTCCCCGATCCAACAAGGCTGTAGTCGAGCAAAGTCAGATGCCACCCAGGCTCGCAGAGGGGTGGAAGGCTCTTTGGTGCTGCGCAAGGTCCCAGGCTTCAGGCCCTGCACTCCGACACATCCGCACAGGAGGATCAGTCTGTGAAGTCTCGTGTCCCAAAGAGGCCGAGCCCAGCCTCGCCTCCTCCTTTTATAACCCCTCCCATGAGTCTCTGCGGCGGAACATTGCCGAATGGGGTTCTGGGTAATGTAGTCTCTCTGCATTAAAGGGGAACACCCCGCTACACATACATTCTGGTACATTCTGGTTATCTGGTGATAACATTGGGGCAGATAAAAGGAAGACCATGGGAAGGGGACACAAGCACACTGATACTCATCTTTGTAGTCCTTTCTGCCTTGCTACCTAGCTCTTGGAAATGTGCAGTAAGACTGGGTATAGGTCATGTGACCCTTTCTCCAACTTTCCCCAACTTTGAGGTACATGAAGAAGTGAATAATGAAGCAATCAATTCAGGATACCCAAACCTCAATAATTTACAAATATATATTTACCGGTATGTCCTTACAAAATAAGCTTTTGATAGGTCAATTACAAAGAAATTTACCAATAAATGTATAATGGGAGTTTGACCTATTGTAGATAGATTGGTTAAATTGGCATCAACTCTAAACCCATTTTAAATCAAAACTTAATTTTAAAGCCTATTTTATGTCAAATGATAAGGAATATAAATGGTACCTTCAGTATCCAGTAACATAAAACGTGGTGTCAGAATTATTATAAATAACATAGCTTTAAAGGAGTGTACATCATTTTACCTATTTGGGTAGGCATTACTTCTGACAAACCTCTCTAATAGGAACTTAATGAATTGGAAATGTGTGTCAATGAGTTCCATCGTATGCATAATTAATACTTAATTTTCTTGACATTTACATTGTATTTTGTAACAAGAATGCATAGACCCGAAATAACTGTTTTACGATAGATTAGAACAGAAAATGTAGTGCCTGTTTGAAAAAAAAAAAAACAGCAAAAAATTGAATTGGTTAAATTGAATTCTGCTTTGATGGAATCCTTTTAGGTTTAACAGTATTTTGTTAGATGTTTGCCCTGTGGGCTTTCACTGAACTGTTTATATAGTAGGTTTGATTGAAACTTCCTAAAAAGCACCTAAATGGTCTAACCCCTGCAATTGCTTTCTACAGATTACTTCACTTTCTACTTTATCATTACTTCTACATCGACTTGGGTGATAACGTGTGATGACAGTTTCCCCATCCAGCTTTCTTTGGGTGGGTCACACAATGATCTCATGCACATGGTAGCAGGCAGACACCCACCTCCCTAATGCTTTTCTGGGAACATTATTTAGACAGGTTAGAAAACATTAACAATTCATCAATCCATATCGCATAGACATCCATAGGTAACCCTTGTGGAGGGTGAGCACAGGGCTTTATGGTTGTACTGTACAAAATGTAGCAATGAAGAGAAAACTAGCAAACCAAGTTGATTCCAATGCATGATTTACGGAAGTCCCATATCAGTAAGTTACAATAAGGTTTTGAGAGCACGGATGTTACTATTTTTCCAGGTGACAGACAGAGAGCTTGGTGGCTTTTTTCAAGGTAACAGTCTCTTGTCTGTCACCTTGAAAAAGATGGCAATCGTGCTCTCAAAATGTTGGTGGAACTTTTTTGTTTATGTTCTACTTTTTGCCGTGATGGCTTTTCTCCCTGTTGCAGGTTAGAAAACATGTCTTTATTGTAAATGTTGTCTTGCACAAGATAGGCTTCTCTAGTAGTGCCTGTTTGTATTGCTTTCTTATTCCTACTTAGTCTCTAATTTGAAATAAATGTGCAAAGTTGTCAGAGCATGGTTGAAAGGCTTATTCAGTGCTTTACAGTACAGGACTTAAGAGACTACTGCTTTGAATGTTGGGTCATGCCTGCACATCCTACCACCCTCAAGGGCAGATTAAAGCCTTCATGAGATAGTTAGTGCTTTTAACTGGCTTTAAAATGTATCTCACATAAATTTTTTCACCAAAATCTTCAGTTCACATACACAAATACTGCATAGGTGTGCAGTATTTTTTTAATAAAAAAAAAAAGTTGCTCTAATATTACATTACATTACATTAATTTGTATTTCTCATAAATCAGTATTTTTCATATTATAATTTTTTTATTTTTTTTTGCCTCCCAACAAAAATAATTCACTATCTACCTTTTCAATAGACACCTCTTAAAAATTCATATTTAATGCCAGCCAGAAGTAAGCTGGAACTTGCTACAGTGATCGTTGATACTGTAGATACAGCCTAACTTTTTTGTTATGTTGTAATTAGTTGCAGATGTTATGTACAGATGACAGGCTTTTCCTGGCATGTAAGTTCAGCTACAACAGTCCTGCAAAATGAAAAAAATATATATTCTTAAAAATTCTTTCCTATTTAACTCATGATCAACCCCTAATTCCTATTTCTTGAGAAAGAAGGGGGAAAATATTTGGGACTTTAAATGAGACGCAAGAGCCGTTTGCACCTCCATCCCTGTGCTGAAAGCAACATATAAGGGGGGGGGGAGGTTTTGGGACTTTAAATGAGGCGCAAGTGTGGTGAGAGCAAACATATCATGGAGGTAAAAACATGTATATGTTTATTACTGAACCAAAAAATGGCATAATATATTACAACATGACATGCAGATTACAGTTGTCCAATTACATTGAAATGATTGTTGATTACTTAACCCATGACAATGAGAGATATGCATATTGGATGATAGGCAGAATGTAGTCTGATGGATACATAAAAAGATAAAACTATGTAAAATATGGATATGGAATGGATGCAACGTGGTGGGCTTGACGCGTTTCGTGATCTGTATCCACTCGTCAGGAGCCATGCATCCATATTCTATAAAAAGAAGAAAGTAGATGACCATTGTAGTCTATTGTATCAAATACCATAAAAAGCTTGGGTTGCTACAAGGTAGCTAGCCATGCCTAAAAGTACTCACATATAAACTGAGGAGTGTGATGGCGTGCGCCAGGGGCCGGTCAATTATGTCTCGCCCGAGAGCTGAGGAAGGGGTCCAATGGCAACCGCCAGTAGCACAGCCACAACTCCCCATGGGAGTAAGTGCATCGTGGAATAGTTGATGGGAATTCTACAATATGTGAAATAAATGGGTAATGTAGTATGGTATAAATAACCATATCAATGTATATATTTTGCAAGAATTAAGCCCATAAACATGATTGAAAGGTAGGAATAGTATGAATGTGCACAGTCCGTAGATATCCAAGGTAAAACCAGAATCCAAAGGGAAAGCTCCAGAAAAAAGCTCAAGTGAAAAAAATCCATAAGTGCTTTTTAGTATTATTACCTTGTTGGGAAAAGAGGTGAAAAGAAAGGAAAGCTCCAGAACTTCAGTAGGAAATTGCACAATTGTGTTGGGAATAAAGACCGTGAACCAATGGAGACCGCAGATCCGGGCCCAGCATCGCCACGGGATCCCATCCAGTGTCACGTTGACATGACAACTGAAGAGAGGCAGTCCGGCAGCCGCCGGAGTGACTCCCCTCGTGTTAGCCGAGTGTTAAATAGCAGACGCATATGCGACGAGACGCCCAGACCGGACGTCACACGCACAGCGCAGGATACGTGACGTCGACCCACGGTGGAGCGCCCGCCCAACCCCCCGCCACCAATAACGGAAAGGAGAGGAGAGGGCGGGCGCCCAGCACGGGTCACAGCTGCCGGGAATGAGACACGCCAGACCCCCGACATACAAGCACACAACACCCCCTCCCTATCAATGAATGAGAAAGAAGGGGGAAAAATATATAATTCATATTTCTTATCCCCAATATTTAATTTTTTTCACTTTTTGTGGTGTCAAATACACAAAAAATATATGTTTTAATTGTAAATACCTACACCATGTTTGTATAAGCAATATAATTTTAGTGTTTCAATAAACAGCACAGTTGACAGAAAAAAAATGTGTACCTTGTTTCTATAGTAACACGACAGTAAATTCAGGTGAGACATGCTATCAAAACAATAAAACAATAGAGAATTGAAAGAATAATTTCAAAATGTAAAAAATGTTTTCAAAACTGTTTTTAATTCCCCTCCCAAATATTATAAGACACAATGGGGTTGATCTATTAAAACCGGAGAGTGTAAAATCTGGTGCAGGTCTACATAGAAACCAGTCAGCTTCCAGGATTTTTTGTCAAAGCTTAATTGAATAAGCTGAAATTAGAAGCTGATTGGCTACAATGCACATCTGCACTAGATTTTGCATTCTCCAGTTTTAGTAAATCAACCCCAAAAATATCAAATATTGTATCAAACCAAGCTCGTAGTCGCTCTTGTAAAAAAAACAAAAAACGTTTTTTAACCAATACAGAATATAGTAGAACAGCGCAGATAAAGACAATTACAACAAATTTGTAGTAAAGTTAAAAGTGTGAATGATAGAGTTAAGTGCCCCATTCCCTTGGTGACCTAAGCATGCACTTTTTTATATTATTATTATTTATTAATCCAGAATTGGTCAAATTATTTTATGTGCAAAGTTGTTTTTGTCTGGTTTTGCTGCTTTTTTAATCCTAAAACCCCTAAGTGAACTAATCTTGGAAGCACTACACATAGGGGTGCAGGAAACCCACTTTTATACAATAAGATTTACTGAAATAATAATGAGTATTTCGATTTTTTGTCATTTTCTTAAACTAAAAAAAAATCAAACCCTACCGTAACAATACCATATGTTTCACCTGCTTGTTTTCCATTGATTTCTGCTACTGTAAGTCATTCAAACAATCTGTCAAATTGCTTTCATCCAGTGACTTTTCGCAGGAGTAAATGAGCAAACCCACTTAAGCGGCAGGGACTATGAATTGCTTGCGCAGACAACATGCTTTCATCTTATAATTCCAAAGTATTAGCCTGATAATTTACCTCCTAGAGCTGAAATGTGAAAAGCACTTGTTTTCTTTTTAAAGTGTCTCAGACTGTAACATTTCCCAAGACATGGGGTTAGTGATGAATAAAAATTGCGTTCATACTGGTGCACTAAGCATCCTGCGGTGGGTGTCTTCAATTCAAGTCTGAAATTAAAACTATAGTAAAAGGCGACAGTAATTATTTATGGTCTTGTCAAATCAGCAATATTGGAAACTTTTCTATGACATGTCATAGTAACTTAGTAACTTTTCTATAATGTAGAGAAGTATTACACTATATAATGACATGTGGGTGTCTCAGTACATTGCTTTTAGTAGCCATCGATGTGTCGTGCACCTGGTATAAAAGATACTTTACCTATTGCAAACTGCTGTTAATGGAAAAGCATCACCTAAATATAGGTCTTGCAAATTATGAATGAATGAGGTCAGGAAGCACTAAGGTGTTTTATGGTCATGTGCAAGGTTACAAAGTTGAATATCATATATTTGGGTCATGGATCCCTAAGGTGACTTCTAATGTATTTATTTTTTATTAATACAATGAGTATAATAGGTCATATAGGTAATGGATGTCAGTATATTGGCTATTGATCTCCAAGGTGACTTTCGATGTCCTTATATTTTACGAAGGAAGTTGTGTAAACATTTTAGACGTGTATACATTTAATGTTATATAATGCGTTTAGCAGTAAGCCTAATAGGAACCAAAATACACTATCGGAGTCATTGCTATGATGAGACAAAATGATCTTGTCTAGGTAGAGCTTAAAGATAGGGAGGAACCAGAAGCAGCAAACAGAACCTATCAATGAGGGGTTGATTTACTAAAATTGGAGAGTGCAAACTCTGGTGCGGCTCTGCATAGGAACCAATCAGCTTCCAGGTTTCTTCTTCGCAAAGCTTAAGTGAACAAGCTAGAAGTTAGAAGCTGATTGGCTACCATGCACAGCTGCACCAGATTTTTCACTCTCCAGTTTTGGTAAATCAACCCCTGAGTGCTTTGTGCAGAGCTCTGTTCACCATAGCATAGTACAAGTAAAGGCTTACATAACAAGTGCAGGTACCATATTCAGGTAGTATGTGATACACAAGCCTCATAAGGTCAGCAAAAGTCTAACTTACCTTCCCTGCCTGCATTTGATTAATTTTACCTGCAGGCTCAACAGGTATTTGTGGGATTTTGCAAGGAGAAAACTTTAAGTGCAGGTGCTCTTATAACTAAAGAATATATTACCCCAACATTTCATATTCCTGATATGTGCCTACCATACCATGTACTTATATGAAAAAGTATCCTGCTCTCTTTGAATTATGTCCTTTGTATGAAATACCTGGTGTTCTTGCCAGTCCCTATGCTATTCTATAAAAAAAATGACCATAGTCAGTAGTTTTCTGGCTTTGCTGGGAACTCAGCCTGCTTTTCTCCAATGGTCAGACTTGTGCTGACACGCCCACCCCTCCCCCATAGAGCCATTCACTGGGAGATCAGTGTGCTGCTGTTTTTCCTCTCCTACATTTCTGAATTCCATATGCCACTGAGAACAGAAGGTATGTGGTCCCTTATAAAAAATAGTGTGTGTATATATATATATATATATATATATATATATATGTATGTATATATTGGTGTTTATGTGTGTGTGTATACATATATAACGTATATAAAGTAGCCATCTGTGTAGCATTGTTTTAAACTAGAACCCACCAGGATATTGGTATGTAGAACACAGCAGACATGGATGAAGGACTCTTTCTGCTAGCTCATCACAAGAAGACAGAGTGGAAAGAGACACAAATAAAACCTAAGATGGCACTATGAATAGCGTTTGATGGAGGATGAAAAATGATCACATATGCAAGTCTGCCGTAAAGACGTTCCTTGAATGCTGAATGACAGGGTTTCCCTGATCCAGGGGAAAATACTCTGCTGCAGTGTTTCTCCAGGGACCTGAAAGTAGTGGCACTCAGCAGATATAACCTCTACTGTGCCCTTCGGCGGCTGTGGAACGCCAGCTTGCAGATGTTCTTGTAGAGAAAAATAAATAAAAAAATCACTAGAAACAGAAACAGACAACTTGTGCTGTTGTATGTGTTTTTCTCACTTGCCTTGTGTTTTTTTCTTTGTGTATTTTTAGGTTCATTTCACAAAATATAATTCATGGAGGTCAGCAAAGACTTCAAAGATTTGTTCATTTCAAAGTAGAAATGAACTCTAATCTATTTTCATAGAAAACTTTCTCTAATTTCTGTTTATCCAATTTGTATTTCATTGCTGTTGATCCCCTGCAGACTCTTTGCAACCACTTTCTGTCTACAAGCGTTTCAGTTAGGGCATGTCCTAGAGCCAGTTTTCTGATGGTGACAACCGTAGACCATGACTGCATAATATGTGTTGAGACAGCTCCTTTAGCCTCTAGAGACACACATTGGAGATAGGGACAAAGCATTTTCACTCTACAACAGGAAGTGCTTAAACAAGGATCTTAATGTCAGGATCACCAGGGATTATTTTAATAAAAGCTGCAGGTTTAAAATATTGAAATTGACTTTTGAAATGTCATCAACCCATTAAAGGTTATATGAGATTTTAGTGATCTGGCTTACATATACTTTAACCACTTAAGCCCCGGACCATTTCGGGCCATTAGGACCAGGCCTGTTTTTGGGATTCGGCACTGCGCTGCTTTAACTGTAAATTGTGCGGACATGCAATGTTGTACCCAAATGAAATTTGCGTCCTTTTCTTCCCACAAATAGAGCTTTCTTTTAATGGTATTTGATTGCCTCTGCGATTTTTATTTTTTGCGATATAAACAGAAAAAGACCGAAAATTTTGAAAAAAAAATGATATTTTCTACTTTTTGTTATAAGAAAAATCGAATAAACTCAATTTTAGTCATACATTTAGGCCAAAATGTATTCAGCCACATGTCTTTAGTAAAAAAAATGTCAATAAGCGTATATTTATTGGTTTGCGCAAAAGTTATAGCATTTACAAACTAGGGTACATTTTCTGAAATTTACACAGCTTTAAATTTATGACTGCCTATCTCATTTCTTGAGGTGCTAAAATGGCAGGGCAGTACAAAACCCCCCCAAATGACCCCATTTTGGAAAGTAGACACCCCAAGGAAATTGCTGAGAGGCATGTTGAGCCCATTGAATATTTTTTTTTTGTCCCAAGTGATTGAATAATGACAAAAAAAAAAAAAATTACAAAAAGTTGTCACTAAATTATATATTGCTCACACATGCCATGGTTATATGTGGAATTGCACCCCAAAATACATTCTGCTGCTTCTCCTGAGTACGGGGATACCACATGTGTGGGACTTTTTAGGAGCCTAGCCACGTACGGGACCCCGGAAACCAAGCACCGCCTTCAGGATTTCTAAGGGCGCAAATTTTTGATTTCACTCCTCACTACCTATCACAGTTTCGAAGGCCATAAAATGCCAAAATAGCACAAAACCCCCCCAAATGACCCCATTTTGGAAAGTAGACACCCCAAGCTATTTACTGAGAGGCATGTTCAGTCCATGGAATATTTTATATTTTGCCACAAGTTGCGGGAATATGACAAACTTTTTTTTTTTTTTTGCACAAAGTTGTCACTAAATGATATATTGCTCACACATGCCATGGGCATATGTGAAATTACACCCCAAAATACATTCTGCTGCTTCTCCTGAGTACGGGGATACCACATGTGTGGGACTTTTTGGGAGCCTAGCCGCGTACGGGACCCCAAAAACCAAGCACCGCCTTCAAGGTTTCTAAGGGCATACATTTTTGATTTCACTCCTCACTACCTATCACAGTTTTGAAGGCCATAAAATGCCAAGATGGCACAAAACCCCCCAAGCTATTTGCTGAGAGGCATGTTGACCCCATTGAATATTTTTTTTTTGTCCCAAATGATTGAATAATGACAAAAAGAAAAAAAAAAATGTACAAAAAGTTGTCACTAAATGATATATTGCTCACACATGCCATGGTTATATGTGGAATTGCACCCCAAAATACATTCTGCTACTTTTCCTGAGTACGGGGATACCACATGTGTGGGACTTTTTGGGAGCCTAGCCGTGTACAGGGCCCCAAAAACCAAGCACCGCCTTCAGGATTTCTAAGGGCGTAAATTTTTGATTTCACTCCTCACTACCTATCACAGTTTCGAAGGCCATGGCATGTTGAGTCCATGGAATATTTTATATTTTGCCACAGGTTGCGGGAATATGACAAACTTTTTTGCTGTTTCCACCTGAATACCGGGTTGGGCAGTGAATGGGGGAAGTACGGGTTCTGCAGAAGTGGTGGGGACCCAATCAGGATAGGCGAATTCTGCAGGAAGGGCAGTATGGGCACGACGGGCCTGCCTTTATCTTCTTGGTGGCAGCGGGACACTACTTGTGCTTGCCACCTCACCAGCTTGAACTGCACTTATGGGACTCGCCACGTCACCAAGTGTTACTGCAGTGCTGGATGTACGTCCAGGCTGTACTAGGCCGCTGGTGCTTGCCAGTTCACCAGAAGGAATAGCGGCGCTAGTACTACTCTGCTCCATGATACGAGAGACCTGCGGTTCTTGCTCCTCAACAACCTCAGAAGATCGGGATCGGGTACACCTGACCTTAGCAGGGACCTCAACTTCGTCGTCAGAGCTATCTGACGTGGGGCCGCTGACGTCACTGTCTTCTACGGGAAGATATTCTGAGCCTGAATCTGACAGATACGTGACCTCCTCTTCACTATCTGTCATGCTCAGAATCTCGTAGGCCTCTTTACTAGTGTACCTTCGTCTTGCCATTTTGGGCTCTAAATTTAGGGGTACACTAGTAAGATTCACAGGAAAAAAAGCACCTGACTGTCGTCAGCAAATATATCAAACGCTACAAAAAAACTGTTAGCGATCGCAGGGATCAGGCCTGTCTCTGCGAACGCTGCAGTTATGTGTGTTGTGTTTGGTAAGTGACAGTGATCGATCGATACTGCACTTGGGTGGGCTGGGCTGGGCTGGGCTGGGCGGAGGGGCTAAACGCAGGCGCTAGCAGGTATCTGGGCTGATCCCGCTAACACTGCATTTTTGGGAACCCTAAACCGCTGGGGATGCTAGTATAGATCTGATCAGATACTATACCACTAAGGGGGGTGTATGCTTTGCGCGTGGGTGTTAGCGTTACTGGCACTAACCTAACACTGCCTGGGGCGACGCAGACCCTCTCTGGCGCTAAAACCTAATTGATCTCACCCGCCGGGCGATCAGGGGGGTTAAACCTTTATTGGGTTATATACGGCGGGTGCCCTGATGCTATAAAAAGCAAACTAATCAACCAGCGTCACCTGTAACCTTTATATGGTGATCACTGGTGAAAGGGTTAACTAGGGGCAATCAGGGGGTTAAAACCTTTATTAGGTTAAATATGGGGGTACCTGACACTATATAAAAACCTGACGGGTAACCTAAATAACTAAATAACTTACTGGCTAACCAGTGACACCAGTGACGCTTATACGGCGATCACTGGTGAAAGGGTTAACTCTAGGGGCAATCAGGGGGTTAAAACAATATATGGGGGTACCTGACACTAATAAAAACCTGCGGCGAACCTAAAAAAAAATAACTGCCTATCTAAAACACCAGCGACACGAATACAGCGATCGGAAAAACAATCGCTTAGTGACGCTGAAGTTAGGGGGTGAAAGGGTTACCTGGGGGGTGATCAAGGGCTTAAACCTTTATTAGGGGGGGTTAGGGGGCTACCCTGGACCTAAAGGGGCCTAATCCTAACTGCCCTGCAACTTTTTACAATCACAGATGACACTAAATGCAGTGATCAGTAAAATAAATGATCACTGCAATCAGTGACACTGTGATTGGGGGCTTTGGGGTGACCTGGGGGGTGATCTGGGGGTGACTGGGGGGTGATTTGTGTGCCTATGTGTACCTACGTGTCAGTGGACTGTTGGTGCACTAACCTGCTTCTTCTTTCCTCGGCGCCGGGAACGAAAAGACCGCGGCGAGGGAGATGACATCACTTCCTCCAGCCTGTGTTTACATTTCAGGCAGGAGGAAGCAATTTCATTCGCCGGGAGCGATCGCGAGGGGGGGGGCGGAATCGAGCGGCCGCCCCCTCATGCCTGATCGCTCCCGAACACTTAACGGCCGCTCACTGCAGTGAAGGGGGGTCCGGATGGACCCCCCAACTGCACAAAGGCGATCACGTAGATCTACGTGATTCTGCCTGTCGGTGCCATTCTGCCGACGTAAATCGGTGGTGGGCGGTCGTTAAGTGGTTAATATGTCCTGTGCATGATTGTGGTAACAGTATGAAGAAATACTGTAGATGTGTTCACTGCACAATTTCTTGTTGTTGATATTGGTAGATTACACCCACAACTTCTTGCTTTGTTATCACTATGCATATGGTTAGCACAAATTGATTTTAAGACATGCTTTTCAGTAGAAATATGTGTTTTTATCCAGGAGAAACCAGGCCAAATGGGAAAGAGGTTCATCTGGAAAGTTTTTTTTTTTAAAACCAGGGCCGTCTTTAATGTGGGGAAAAGGGGGCAGCTGCCCTGAGCCCCAATCTTTGTTGTGGGGCCCAAAGCAGCTGCCCCTTGAGCCCGTGCTGCCCGTAAATAGCATACTTACTAACAGTCCTGGGACAGTTCCACTAATTGGTCCATTGCTCTGGATTGTCTGTGTCCTTGCAGGCTGGGTCCCAGTTTTCAGTAATGTGCAGCAGGTCTCTTTACTGTCTGCCCTGGTCACCATTGTGACCGAAAACTGAAGTCATGGCCGGCGGTATTAGGATCAAATCCCTTTCACTGTGGGGACTCCAATCCCTGCAAGGAGCCTGCAGAAAACCATGTGCTGGACCTGCCCGCTCCTCAGTAGCCCAGCTTGTTTTTATTATGTATTGCCATGGTGCTGGGTGGTTCAACTGTGGATTGAAGATATGTAAACTGTGAATACCAAAGTAATTGTGGGCAATATAAGTGGCGAGTGTAGGTGTGGGACGGGGTACAGTGGTGGTAAAGGTGTGGGATGAACAGTAGTGATCTGCTGTAATCTATTGCAACCAATCAGTGAGAATTAATAATGTGCAGTAACCTCTAGCAACCAATCAGTGAGTGGTAATAATGTGCAGTAACCTCTAGCAACCAATCAGTGAGCAGAAATTATGTGCTGTAACCTCTAGCAACTAATCAGTGAGCAGAAATTATATTCTGTAACCTCTAGCAACTAATCAGTGAGCAGTAATAATGCGCAGTAACTTCTAGCAACCAAACAGTGAGTGGTGGAAATGTGCAGTAACCTCTAGCTCTAGCAATTAGTCAGTGAGCCATATTGTGTGCTGTAACCTCTAGCAACCATTAGTGTTAAGTAGTGGAAGGGCTGTTTCTGGGTTGTATGGCTTTCTGGGTGAAAATTAAAATAGTTAGTTTGCCCCATAAGTATACTTGCACATTGTCCATACACCTCAGGTCTCAGGAGTCAGGCTCACTAGAAGGAAACTTCAGTGGTGTCTGGCAATTTCTGTAAAAATGGAAAGGTAACTTATTTTTACTCCAACTGTAACCCATATAGCGGTCATTGAGCTAGGGTGCCATAATCTGTGGTCTGCTAAGTGCTGTCACCCTTGCAATCCTGGCACCCACGGCCTAATGGCACCAAAAGCAGCTGCCAGCTTATCCTGGGCTGGAAACAACACTTTCTTTCCTTTGTCTCCCTCTCAATCCTTTCTTTCTCTCAATAGACATTTATAAATACAGATATACAGCAATACAGTATATTATGGATGCTTGGCAGTTGTTAAAAAGCACAATACTGATATCTAATATTTTCACTGCATTAACACTTACCATGTTGCTTCATATGTCGAATGCCCTTGAGCTGTCATTCCAGAGTACGTTATGCTAGACTGCAAAACATAAACTAATTATTCCGCTAAAACATTCAGAAATAGGTCTGCAACAGAATGATGGTTACAGCCAGAAATATGGTGACTGATTCTATTATGCTGTCTCTCTTGTTTAGTCTATATTGATTATTTACAATATCCTTTTGGCCTGAGTAAGAGCCTGCAAAATGTACTCATTAATTACTTTAATTAACCTAATCATGGCAGTCATAGTTACAGTATAGTCATGGAAAAAATAGTACTTCGTTTTATATCATTGAAATTCTGAGAGGATGTTTTCTATTGTATTTGGACCAATGTTTTTTTTTTTTTGTTCCTCCTCTTCTGAAATGGCCACAAAAACAGCATGACCTGAAATCTTTTATTTAGAGAACTGTTATTTTTCTTTATGAATTGTGTCACTATATCCAAACTTTTGAAAAAAAATAAAATATATATATAGCTAATTATTAGCTACAACCTAAGAAAGATGTTTCATTCCCAGAAAATAATTAGGAAGTTCTTTGATCAGACTTTTTACTCTACCTCTAAAGCTGGCCATACACCATACACAGATCAAATGTCAGCCATTTCCTCCTGAATTGGGCAAAATTTCATCTGTGGGTGTCAACGCTGGCATCAACAAACTTTGATCTGAAGATCGAAATGTAGAAGATTGTCAACTGAACAGTGGCTGTCACTGTTTGGGTCTGTACAGTAGTAGTACAGTAGGGGAGGGAAGGAAGATGAGGGTGATGCATCCATTCACACTGTTTAGCGTGGATGGAGGAATCAGTTAGATTTCCTTTATTTGACTCATTGGCTGAATGAAAGAACTCAAGTTGTGAATGGCAAGCTTAACATCTGAAGCTTATCCAGTTTAAAAACCCATGTAACTACGTCAGCCCTCCTCCTCCCATGCATCATCTGCATCCATACCCCCCTAAACACCTACATAACCTTTCTCACGTGAAACATTCTTACCGATCCTTCTACCTCAACAAATACATTCATCTATTTATCAAATGTATTACCTTGCAGGATAACATTGATGTCAGTGACACAGATTGGACTTAAAATGGCAAATGGAGAGAAAGTTTACCAATAATCTAACCTAAATCTAAGTAGCAGTATTGCCCTATGGATACAGAGGCACAACCGTTTGGTCACAGTGCTGTGCCCCCCCCTTTCAATGTTGCCGTTGATCTTCCTTGCATCCTCTCACCTAACAGAGGCTCAGATACTTATACAGTATAAGAAGTTTGATTTGTCACCACGAGGTGGGGGGGTGCTTTTCATGGTGGCACCTGTTCAGAAGCCTATGACACTATTGACATTCACATTATAGTCCTCAGTTGTCTAGGTTGAGTGACACCGGGTGTCATTTAACCAGGAAGACAGAGAACATCTTGTGGTAAAGAAGTGCTGCTATGGTGGACTGCTCTGGATTGAAGGTGAGCATTGCAGCACAAGCTGCTTTTTGTTATTTTGGACTATTTGACCTTTAAGGAAATCCTGCTGTTTTGCAGCTGAAGTATGTAACCTTTAGGCCCCTTTCACACGGGACGGATCAGTAATGATCCGCCCCGTGAACCTCCGCTTGCTCAGCGGGGATCGCTCCGTTGATCCCCGCTGAGCCGGCGGATAACAGGGCGGTCCCCGCACACTGTGCAGGGACCGCCCTGTCAGATCTCCGCTCTCCCCTATGGGGAGATCGGATGAACACGGACCGTCTGTCCGTGTTCATCTGATCCGCTCCGCAGACGAATAGAAAAATAGGAATTTTTCTATCCAGAAAAACGGAGCATTGCGGACACGGAGGAGATCGGGTGTCAGCGGATGTTTCATCCGCTGACACCCGCGATCTCATAGGGACCAATGTATGTCCCTTTTTCATCCGTAAACGGATGGATGAAAAAGCGGACATACGGTCCGTACGTGTGAAAGGGGCCTTAAACATGAGATGCTCTGTTCTGTATGTGAACCAATTAGATTATGTTTCAGTGTATCAAAACATATCAAAAACTGGATAGCAGTCATTATGTGCAGCTCTCTTAAGATTTTTTTTTTTTTGGCTATTCAGATTCTAATCCTAATACTATCTGTTAAACTCTATCCATTGTATCCCGCCAACAGCTGAACTATTTGCATAATCAGTAGTGATTGATTTTTGCCAGGGAAGGTAGGACATGGCTTTTGATTTAGGAACTTGTCATTTTTACTTATATATATATATTTTATTTTTCATTCTAAATTTTAAAATATACCACTACCGTTATTAATAAGTATATCCCTCTCTTCACCTTGGGGAAACGTCTCAAAAATTTGCTAGAATTTGCTAGAATGTTGTCAGAACTGGGTTCTTCTTTTTCATCATCAAATAGGAGTGAGCAGACTATCATAGCAGGCGTTGAAAAAGAGGAATGGTATCTACTTTAGTACCGAAAGCAAAAAACAGTTGATTTACTAAAGGTGTAGAGACTATTTTCTGTGCGAAGTGACTTTGTGAAGTGTTCCCTTCAAATATCCAACCATGTATTGTACATGGTAAATATCCCCTTCAATCATCCAACCATTTACAAGCAAAAATTGTATTTTGCTTGCACACAATAGGGTATTGAAAGTAAACAGTTCCCCCTTATTTACTAAGTTCAGTGAACGTTCATTGAACATTGCTAAGCAAACCGGCCTAGACTCTGTATATGCTTTATTATGAATATGTTGACTACCAAAACAGACACTACTGTAGAAAATACCTGTTCTATACCTAAAACAAGGAAGCTTCCAGATGAAGGCAGTGCAGAAAAGTGGGTCTTCCCCTTGCCAAAGTTAGCTACTGAAAGTGTTCCACAGCTGATCTAAATTTTAGTAGTTTAAGCTGTATAGCTAGAATTGCACCATCTCCCAAAAAATTATATATATAATAAATCCTAATCCTCTTGTCTGTCAATTGGAAGAGCCTAATTGTAATGGAAAATATTTTTTCTCAAAGTAACCAAACCTTCCTGAATGTAAGGTCCCTGTTGGGCTTGCGTATATAAAAATGAAATGATTGAACTATAGACTACTTTTAAAAGATGAAAGCGATGTGTTTTCAGTGCAACAATTACACCAAACTTGGAAAGTAGATCTTTCCTATTGCACTTGAATGAACTTTGTTTTGAGTGACTAGTGGTTTTGTATCAAGAGAATATGTAAATAACCGTCGTCATTTTTCCTTCTAATGATTATAATTAGTGTAGTAAGCATGGGTATACTGGTATTGAGATGAGGTGCTCAGATGAATTATACATTTCCTATTTCCTTATTAAAATGTAGATACTTCTGTGTTCCCAGCATGTCTCACGCAGTACGTGTCAAAACTGGTATAATGAACCTTTCATCCTTTTTCCAGATAAGCAAAAGGTATATCATAGAGCTCTGCACATATAGAAAGGCTCATAACATGACCATTTAGGAGCCTCGCTATTTATTTTAGTCTGACATTTTCTAAAATGTCACATTTCTACCTTTAAATTGCATATTAAGGCGATTGTTTCCCTCCTCCTTTTGATGCCACTGACATATTTTATTCAGTAAATACACTGAATATATGTGGGCTTTGGGGGTCAATCACATCTTTGTCTTGTTAGTATTGCAGTATGGTGACAGAGGAGCACCGGGAAAACATGCAGTGTGTACCGAAATGACTATGGCAATCAAGGGTCAGAATACAATAGGCTCCATGTGATACTTGTCCATACACATTGGTATATGGATGGAGGACTCAGTTATATTTTTAATTTAGTCATTGTATGGCCAGCTTTACAGTAGCCTCTGCTGGTACCTTGATACTTGCAGCAATGAACTTCTGAGCCTTCTAGATCAAGTACAGCTGTAATAACACCCATAAAGCTTGGGTTTACAGCCTAATGCAGGCTTATCACTGAAGCTTTCTCAAGCTTTAGTTTGGTCCATGAGGGGCAAATAAGGTCATCAGATAGCTATCAGTTGTTACTAAATGCTTGACAGCATTTAGACTGCCTGAGGAATTTCTCCCTAGCTTGCTGGGCTCAATATTCTTTGGCACTCTCCATTCACAGCCCTTGCATTATTCAGTAAAGTTTTGAACATTGCGAAAAAGAAGGTTAAACTGCAGTTTGTCACACCTCTCCTGTGCACACTGTGAAAAGTATTTCTAAAAGCTATGATAAATGAAAATTGAGAAGCCTTTGTTGCCTTAGGAACCAATCAGATTACAGATGTGCTTTATTCTGTGAGCTAGGCAATGAAAGAAGAACAGTTGGTACCCATGAACCTCCCTCCAGTTAGCATAGCCGTTTGATGAGCTATACTTAAAGCAGTACTAAGTCGTTGGTTAAACTGTTTCTCAGTTACATTCAAGGCATGTAGTGAATGATAACTGTGAAAATTTTCTCTGCTCTCATCCGAACCGTCAATTCATCAAAATGCTTCTTTCAAAATTGATCACATGTGCAGCACCCTGACAGCTGAAGATCAAACATAGGCTAAGATGTCAGCCTTCTTGGCTGTAAAGGATAGTTTACAGCCAAGGAGGGTTTAGTTCTTTCTTTAATACAGTTCTAACTTCTATAATAACACTTCTGATAAGCTTTCCTGACACCAAGAGAAAAATGGTCACAGGGGAGGGACCTCCAGCTGATTGACAGCCTCAATACTGTCCATGTGTGCTGTGTGAAGGGAGGTGTGTCAATTCCCTCCAATCAACTCTCAGAGCTCTCCTCATTGATGTAACTTTAGCTCTCCACCCCCTGCTTTTCAAAGCTGAGAGATCCTGTGTAAATTCTGCACTTTAAATGGATGTAGAGGAAAGACGGCTGTAAATAAACAGGTACAATTGATGTAGGAGGATTTGTTTCATCTCTGTGTGTCACCTGAGGTCTGTCACTTCACTGGGTATATGTGACGGTTTACAACCACTTTAAAAGAGAGGTATTTTTTATCTATTTTTTGCAGAATCATACTTACCTAGGTGAATGCTGCATCAGTCCGATGATGCATCTGTCCTCCGCCGGCTCTAAGAATAAGAACTGAGCAATCAAACAACACAGATCGCTCGGTTCTCAGAGCTCCTTGTGGTCAGTCACAGCTCTCTGCTCTGCCCCCCCCCTCACTGGAGCATGGGCTTCAGCCTGCTGTCTGCTGAAAACGGGTCACATGAGTGCAGAATGATCTTTGGTTTGTGTAGCCTTCTCTGTTCAATGGAAGCTGAGGTTGTTAGACAGAAGCTGGGTCTTCTCTGTTCAATGGAAGCTGAGACTGAGGTTGTTAGACCCAGCTTCTGTCCAACAGTTCTGCTTGAAAATGTGTTCTGATGGGGGAAATCTCCAGCTTAAACCAACTAAAGCCGGCCAAACATCAATCAAAATTTGGCCAGTTCAGCAGGGGCTGTACAAATTTCAATATATATATATATAGGCCCCGTGGTTGTACAGAAGTTGATCTATTGATCAACTTCTGTACAACCAGCCAGTTGGATAAATGCCATTTGATCAGCGGTCCCAGCATTAACTAGCTATAACCAGCAGTGGTGATCCGTGTACTCTGACGGTGGGGAAGTCTTCCCATTGTCAGAATTCAATAGCTCAGCAGGAGTGATTCCACTACCAACCTTGAATGTGTGGATGGGGGAATTGGGTCCGTTTTTTTTTTTTTTTTCAACCTGCTACCTTAGTGAGAGATAGCCTAACTTGCATCCAAGGTTGATGTCAGATGGGCAACTCTGCTGCTAGCAGTCCTACATCTGGCTACAGAGGGAGCGATTCCATAGGGACAGACTCTTTAGCAATCATACCACTGGTGATTTGTCACTAGCTGCAGAATCATCTGTCTGGCATCTGCCTGTGTTGTTAATTTGCTTAAAAAATGTCCCTGATTATATTTTATATATACAAGAACAGTTGTGAGAGGCCAAAGTGCAGTCTAATTTTCCAGTTTTTTAACTTAATCAGTTTTTACTTGATCAGGGAGAGATCAAGTATGGTTATATTCCAACATTTATGGCCACATTGGAGTGATAATTATCTTTCAAAGGACATCCGTTGTATTATCTTCTCCATTTCATCAAACATTGCTGATGCCTCCCATAGGGATAAACAACTAACTTTTCATACTTAATTATTTATCAAGACATATCCCAATAGCACAGGAAAGCCTTCATTAAAACACTACTCATTACCTTTTATGACAAATAGAAAACATAATGTGTCACATGCATATGATGTCACTGCTATCCTTTTCATGGTACCTGTTACTAGGAATGTTTCAGACTTGAATTTGAATAGAGGAATACATATTAAAGAGGGGCATTTATCTGTATAGTACCTAGGGCATCTTTAGTACTTGAAATTTTTCAAATATAGGTTACATATGTGCAAAAGGGGGCGCAGCCTATTGCATTACGGTGTGCAGCCTAAAGCTAAAGCACATGTATATACTGTATGCCACTGGCAGGGAACTCAATCTCCCTGCCAACACAGGGAAAAGAAAGTTCATAAAAACTTCCCTTATGGCAGATCCGGTAAGATGGAGATCTTTCCCATCTTCCTGCTGGCACACAGAGCAATAATGGTAATGTACATGGGGTGATTAGGGTGTGCCCAGGCACATCCGGTACACCCTGTGCTCACACCTTTGTGTGAGTGAATTTGCCTACCAAAGGATTGGTATCCATTCTGAAAATTACACTGCCCTGACAGATAGCACAACCAGCCTAGTAACCTAAATTCTCTGCTATAGTTAGGCAACAAAGCTAGGTCACCTCTCTGCTAGCTTGGTGATGATTGGATAGTGGAGGATCAACAACAGACTGGTGAGGTCATCTCTCTGCTCTCTCCTCCTGTCAGAATGTTCCTTGTCAGCGCATTTCTACTGCAGGACATATGATTGGCTCCAATAGCTTCTCCTCTCACTTTCTGTGTGTACATGGGATTAGAAGAGTATGAATTGAATTCATTTAGTTGCCCTAGCTAAATTTTAAGTACATTTGAGTACATTTGATGTTTTTATTAAATTAACTGCATTTCTTTCTATCCGCCTAAAGTTCAGCTATGACCTCATGCACACGGACAGAGACTTGCTTAAAAAATTCACTAGCGTAAAAGGCCAACAATTTCCCCAGTGTGGGGCACCACAGGTGGCCGTAGAAGTGAATGGCTGTACACTCTTATACGCTTTGGTGCATCAGCATAAACATGCATTTGCGCATATGATGTATTCCCTGAATACGGAATATTCGGAGAATACACATAAGCTGGTGTTTACACAAGTGCACCAGAGCATCAGCATGTATGCACGTACAAGCAAGTACACTGTCAGCCATTCACTTCTATGGCCGGCTGTACACACCATACAGGGCTTCCTGGGTATGGAAAAATGTCAGCCAGCATTTTACACCAGTGTGGTTATTTCAGCCTTTTGCTGTCCAAAATTGTTAGGCCATCTTATATTTTAAGACTGGGTTTTGCTACAGCAAAATTACTTGACACTTTTTAATTTACATTTGTCCTTGGCACTGAAAGCTGCATATAAAATAGCTGTCTCTCAGCTAGAAATACCAATGCATCAAATTTAAATACAAATAGTGTTTCATAAAAACCTTTAACAAAGAAGTAAAAAAAAAAAAATGTAATATGCAACACGTGCCTAATTTCTGAAAACTGTTTACATGCCCATCTAAGAATATTGTACAAAAATAATGAACAGGATGTAACACAAATTACAAATTACGGTTAATTACCTTTACTGTTACAGCGTATTGTATAATTATCACAGTATCATTTAAATAACAACATCATTATATGACCAACAAAATCATTTTAAACAGTTTGGATGTGTATATAGATATGAATGTCTTCATTAGAAGAATCTTATTAACCCCTTCCTACCAACAGTACGTGTATATGCAGCCTCACTGGACTGGGCCTTTTTTCCATTGAGCCGCATGCTCCCAGCACAGAGACTGGGGTCTCACTGGGAGCCCTAGGACACATACTAATGATCAGAACCCGGAACTCCCGGTTCCGGGTCACCTGATTGCTGTGATAGACTCTGATTAGTCACTGTGAAGCCCACCCATGTGTTTTCTCTCTCTGAATGGAAAGGAGATATACATTGGGGGGGGGGTTATTTACGAAAGGCAAATCCACTTTGCACTACAATTGCGAACTACAAGTGCAAAGTGCAATTGAAATTGCACTGAAAGTGCACTTGGAAGTGCAGTCTCTGTAAATCAGAGGGGTAGATCTGAAATGAGGGGAAGCTCTGCTGATTTTATCATCCAATCATGTGCAAGCTAAAATGCTGTTTTTTATTTTCCTTGCATGTCCCCCTCGGATCTACAGCGACTGCACTTCCAAGTGCACTTTCAGTGCAATTTCAAGTACACTTTGCACTTGTAGTTTGCACTTGTAGTGCAAAGTGGAGAGCCCATGTGCCGGTGATGTCACTGGCTGCATGTACAGTAAATATCTCCTAAACTGTGCACGTTCAGTAGATATTTACATTACCTATAGGTAAGCCTTATTATAGGCTTACCTATAGGTAAAAGTCAGAGATGTTGGTTTATCACAATGTACGTAAATGCATGCCATAACATGCAAAACCACATGTACAATACATTTTTTATTTAATTTTTTATACTGTGATTTGGTCCTAAACCCTGTTTTCAAGCGATACAGTGTAGATATGCCATTGAAGGAGTAAAAAGACACTTTACAATTTAAATTTAGGTAGCTATGTACCACCTCCATTTTTTACAATTATCTATTCCTTGAGAAATACTTGTATAGTACCGCTTCTTTACTGTATTGCACAGTGCACTGAAAAGTGAGTTTGCTTATTGGGGGAGGAAGTATAGAGTTGACATCTTTATTGAACTCCTGTTCTTTCTCTATCCAATCACAATCCTGACCAAACTATATAGGAAAGAAAAAGAGAAAGGAGAAAATAAAATCTGAATCTTGAATAGTCGCAGGCAATGGTGTCTGGAGTAGAACTTTCATTGGCTGAACCAAGATTTTTGGCAGGTTCAGTATTTCACACTTATTGGAATAATTTGTGTATTTAGCTGTTTTTCCTATGTACCCACAGTGCTTAAAAAGCAGCCCACATCTGCCTAAACCATGATCAGTATTTTTTATTGAGAGTAAAGAAATGCCACAAAGAAAAACACTAAGCAATATAGATCAGCCGAGAAGATCCAGTTTCAGTAAGTTATCGTAATTTTTACTGTACATAGTATATATCTTGCTTAACCCTTTCATGACCAGAGTTGATTAAAGCTTCGATGCCCAGGCCAAATTTAGTGGTGTCAATATGGATAGGCTAACTTGACTATAACTCTGTGACTAATTTGCTAGCTTGGCAGCAGGATTTGAGAATTAGAGATGTGCACAGGTGTGCATTCCTAGTTCTCTGCTGCTACATCAGCCCATGTTCTCACCTTGCAGTTAAACTGTCCATGACATGCAGACATTCATTTGTCGCGGCTTATGCTTTTTTTTTTTTTTTTTTTTGGCTCAGGGTTTCCAGGGACTCATTATATTTGGATAACATGTTTCTGTTTAGTTAGTTTCATTGGCAGTGTTAGCAGCTCCTGAAATCCCCACTGGATAGCTCACATGCTTCACCAGACTCCTGTCTCTCTTCGTTGGCCCTGTGTGCATTTAAATAAGGGAGGAAATTTCCTACAGCCAGTCAAGTGGGAGATCCTGTCTGCTCCACATAATATAGTGATATTTATCATTATAGCATATAAATATGTATCTAACATCTGTCTGTAGCCTTTTTCTATGGCCATCTCTGTCTTATCTGGCAAAAGGACACTGATACATTATTTGTCTTTCTCATGATAACTTTATTGAAGAATGCTGATTTTGTAAAGGAAATACTATTTATGCACACACATTGCATTGGTATGCTGTGAATTTATCCATAAACTTTACAGGAAAGCTATGGACTTTGTCCATTCTGCAAGGGTTAATTGCTCCTTTAAGTCTAGGGAACACAGAAAAGTTGATTAAGTTATCCTATCCTCCACTCCTATTCCACTGCTACACAGCTCCCTGACGCGTTCCCTCTTTCCTACGCTTCACCAGTCTAAGGTCCTGACGTCATCAGGACTCGGGAGCAGTTCAGCGTCCATAGATTGTGTTGTGTTAAATTATTTTTGTTAAACAAAAATTTGAAGCTTGCTCAAAAACAGTCTGGCAAGCTTCCACACAACTTTACTGAACATGCTTCAAATTACTATACCGTATATACTCGAGTATCAGCTGACCCGAATATAAGCCGAGGCACCTAATTTTACCACAAAAAAATGGGAAAACGTATTGACTCGAGTATAAGCCTAGGGTGTCCATCTGCATGCCTCACTGTGCCTCACTTTGCCTCACTGTGTCCATGTGCATGCCTCACTGTGCCTCACTGTGTCCATGCCTCACTGTGCCCATGCCTCACTGTGCCCATGCCTCATTGTGCCATGCCTCATTGTGCCCATGCCTCACTGTGCCCATGCCTCACTGTGCCCATGCCTCACTGTCACTGTGCCCATGCCTCACTGTGTCCATGCCTCACTGTGCCCAATCTCCCTACCTGATCTCCTGCGCTGTGTGACTAGACTGACATTTACCATGGGAGTCTATGGAAGGGGTGCCCGGATTTGAAAAATCGGTGCTCCCCGGCCGTAGGTCTCCTAGACAACAAACTTTGCACACCTGTAGATGAAGAATGGGGATACATGTGTGCCAAGTTTGGGGTCCAGGGGACCTAGGGCTGGCCTGTACCGGGTCCCCAAATTCACCAGAGAAATTATTGTTTAACATGGGAGTCTTTGGAAGGGGTGCCCGGCTTTGAAAAATCGGTGCTCCCTGGCCGTAGGTCCCCCGGACAACAAACTTTGCACACTTGTAGAGTGCGGCTACATGTGTGCCAAGTTTGGGGTCCAGGGGACCTACAGCAAAGATGAAGATGGACACAGACTCGAGTATAAGCCGAGGGGGGCATTTTCAGCACACAAAAATGTGCTGAAAAACTCGGCTTATACTCGAGTATATACGGTATATAAAAAACTAAAACCCAGGGTTAACCAACTGTCCAGATTGCTCCAGCACAATAAACCAATGCCCTGATGAAGGGGCATCTGTGTAAGACACCTGAAATGTGTTGGCTGACTTTTTTATTTTGATACATAAAAATTAATTTCTAAACCAATCCCTATGGCTTGGTGCTCTCATCCTTTTACTCAATACAAGCTGACTCTCCCAGGAAACCTATTGGTGCTCCACAGGGCAGTAGAGAGCTGCCGCAATATAACAATCATTCAATTCTGTCAGAACGTCCACGAAGCGTTAAATGCAGAACTCCACCACCCCAATTCTGAAGAGAACAGTGTATAGCCGTGTACACACGATAGGTTTTACCGATGAAAACAGTCCGATGGACTGTTTTCATAGGACAAACCGATCGTGTATGGGCCCCATCTGTCTTTTTTCCATCGGTGTTTAAAAATAGAACATGTTTTAAATTTATCCGATGGTTAAAAAACCGATAGCAAATTACTATCGTCTGTGGGGAACTCCATCCGATAAAAAACCCACGCATGCTCAGAATCAAGTCGACGCATGCTTAGAAGCTTTGAACTTAATTTTTCTCGGCTAATCGGAGTGTTTTACGTCACCGTGTTTGAAACGGTCGTTTTTTTGACTGATGGTGTCTGGGCAAGACTGAGGGAAGACAGTTTCATCGGATTTCCGATGGAAAAAACCATCGGATTAGAATCCATAGGATATCCGATCGTGTGTAAAGGGCTTAAGTCACTGGCCTGTATAAAATGTATCATTGTAGTTGTTCAGCCACAGCCAGGAGGATAGCCTACTGGAAGATAAAGCAGCTGAACCATCACATATAGACACTTTTACAATATTTCCCATAATCCACTAATCTACTTTTATTTTATACATGTCCTGTACATTGGTCCATCCTTACCATAGGGGGACTCATTGCTGTTTTAAGCAGGCAGCCCTTAATGTAGATGTAGTTCCCAGCATTTCATTACGATATATGATACTGCACGCTGTTCTGGTCGTTCCTCTGCAAGGCTTAACCCCACTAAGTAAATTTGGACATGAATTACAATAAAAGTTATGGGGGCTGTAAAGAAATCCTTTTGTGGTTGTTTCATGTAGACATGTAAGTGTCCTGAATGACAGTTTCCTTTTCTTTCGCTTTGCCTGCAGCTTATATTTCAAGGGACGTTTTTGCCTTTTTCTTCACCCCCTCATTCGACCTAATGCTGTTCATCTGTTGAACAGAGACATGCTACAAAGCTTTCAAGTGGTTTTCCACATTAAGATTATTGCCAACCAGCCTGTGACTCTTTGTGTAGGAGTGTTTGTATAGTCTCCATAGCAACAGAATACTTACAAAAATGTCATATTGTGCCGTCTGTGTGATTTGACTAGTGTGTTCTGTGTAGTGCGTCCTCTCAAATCCAGCCTTTCTATCTGTGCAGATTACGTGCCACGAGCAGTAACTTGCAGTTATTTGTCCGTTAAACGTGTTTTTTCTGAGCGATAGTGCCTATTAGCACTATTGATGCTCTTTAACAGAGTGCACAATCTTGGTGACATTTCCAAGCAATTTCTTCAATCCACATCTAAGATAAAATGTAATGTCCTTAACTCTTTTCATTACAGGCTCACCTGTAAGTGGATGCCCTTGACGATTTGTTCTAAACACATTTTGTAAATCAGGCTTTGAAAAAATCATTCATCTGAAAGTATTTCTAGAGCAGAGATGTTTTAATGGACATGACAAATAGTCAGTGTAACATAAATTTTAATTTGCATTTAAAAATGTAAGGTGACATGGATGCATGGAAGTAGATAATGATCAGTGTTGCTATTGTTAAAGTGGATGTAAACCCTCCATACACCCAGTGAAGTGAACAGCCTCAGATGATACACAGGGGTGAAACAAATCTCCCTACTTAGGTTTTACATTTATATCTGCTGTCTTCACATTTATATACTGTTTAGAAAGTTGAGATCATGTTAGGAAATGTTCTCTTCCTGGTTAACACAGAGTGTGATGTCTGGGCATACAGCCAAGATAGCTAACATTGCTGATTGGAGGAAAGGCACACACCCCCTCTCATCATAGGCAGAGACTCTCAGAGGTGTTTTGTAATAGGACCTGCTCTCTGCTAATCTATTTTAGCAACACCCCGGATAGAAGATTCAGGCTGCTTAAGTTATCAGGCTGATAACAGAGGAACGGTTCAGGAGAGAGCTACGGGACATAGCTCATTGAAGAGAGACAACAAAATACTGCAGATATATGTGCCCAGCTTAAATTTCATGAATCGGGTTTACATCCACTTTAACCTTTATGAATATGCAACACAGTGTGGAAGACAAAACCTGTCATGGTCTGTGATCAAGTGCTAACCTCACAGACCTTACGGATGTTGTAAAAGTACCATGTTGGTATTCTTTTCTATGGAGCAAACCCCAAACTAGATATACAGAATATAAACCACCTCAGATTTATGGTAAAAAAAAAACAAAAAACAGGTAGGTGGAGTGGAGTAACACCAACAGAAAAGAACAACACACTTCTGCGCTAGAGTCAGCTGACTGTGTAGTGTCACAGGGGCCTAGTCAAATCATGGATAATCTCATAGATGCCTTGCTGCCCTCTAGGACTGGGGTCCCCCCTGACTGTGCTGTGAGAATAGAAAAAGAAAAGAGGGTGCACTGGCATTATCCAACAGATTTATTAAAAGATATAAATAAAATCATAAAGGTGTCTCATCACATACATGTTAAAAACACGCTCGTCAGGCTACATGTGTGGCAATCTCTCATTGGTTGCTCGAATCACCAAACCTGGGAGTGGGGGGTCCTGGATGAGACCCCTAAAGCCTCGTACACACGATCGGATATCCTATGGATTCTAATCTGATGGTTTTGTCCTTCGGAAATCCGATGAAGCTGACTTCCATCAGTCTTGCCTACACACCATCAGTCAAAAAACCGACCGTTCCGAACGCGGTGACGTAAAACACTCCGACAAGCTGAGAAAAATGAAGTTCAATGCTTCTGAGCATGCGTCGACTTGATTCTGAGCATGCGTGGGTTTTTTATCCGATGGACTTGCCCATAGACGATTGGAGTTTTCGATCGGTTTTTTATCCATCGGAAAAATTTAAAACATGTTCTATTTTTTAAAACCGATGGAAAAAAGACCGATGGGTCCCATACACGATCGGTTTGTCTGATGAAAACAATCCACCGGACGGTTTTCATCGGTTAAACCGATCGTGTGTACAGGGCTTTAGGCTGACCAAACCTGGCAGTGAGGGGTGGTGGGTATGGTTAAAGTGCTGATAACTACCAATGATTGTGGGATTTCTTTTGGCACTGAAAACTGAAAAATGGTCTAACAATGAAGGAATATATATAGGCTAGTACTAAAGTGATTAAAAGTTGTTTTTTTTTTTTTATTAGTACCACAAACAGAAACCTGTACATTAAATTTTTTCCACTTTTTCTTAGCTGCGTGTGCCTTTAGTCAAGATGTTCTTTCTTAAGGAGACTAGCCAATCAGACACTTTCATGTTAATGTTAGCATCTTTCATCTTTAACACAGCTTGTGTATGGTAACCATTTGGTGCCTCTTTGATACTTTTTAAAGTTCCTTTATGTAGGTGCATGAAATCATGCCGTAGTGCCGTAAATAAGGCACTATGGCAAGACCAGAGTCTGATTTTTCAGAAACTCATTGGACATTTAAAATATGTTTTGCCATTAAACAAGGCTGCCCATTTTGAATACATTATTTTCCATTTCACTTTTTTCACAACTCAAGTGTATTTTTTTCCAGTGTCATTAGGGCCACATCATGACTTGCTGTGATCTTACCAACTCAAATGGACCAATTTTTTTTTTTTACTGTTTTAAAGTACACTTGCACTCATGTTCATATTGCTAATCTGGTTCCAGGTATGAATTGTAAACACCCTAAGGTACATGCATATGTTTTTACGCATCTTCTCAAGCTTCTCAGACCTCCTGGGCACCCTAGTATGTAAATCTTGAATTCTGCATGGAAAGTCAAGACCTCCCACATATTCCTTTTAGTCACCAAAAAACAGGAATAACTACAACATATTCAGTTAGGGGCTAAGTTATGCCACAATAATGCGTCCCTTGTCTTATGGTACATGGCCAAAGGCCACCCCCTCAGATTTTACCTATATTATAGCAAAGGTTTATCTGAATGATTACACCTGCAGTGTGCTTAAAATCATGAAATGCATGGAAGGTAGCTCTTTTGATAAAAAAATTCCTTTGGTGTCCCCAGTCAGGGGTTAGCACCTATGTTTTGCAACACTAGGGTCCTTAGTTCGGGTTTCAGCCAGACACTATTTGCATTGAGTTTGTATTTTCTTTCTATAGGTACTCCAGTTTACTCCTACACTCCAAATATATGCTGATAGGGTATTTGCTTCTGTCCTAATTTGCCCTAACATGTGTGTGGGGGTCTAAAAATCTAAATTCAGCCTCCTAGGCAGGCTGTGGTAACACTCCATTGAGTGGTTAGTGCAGCACTGGCACTCAGGTCAAACAATGAGCAGAAAAAGTGAAGTTCTTAGGTTTAAAGTGCATCAAAGATCACAACATGGTCATGGTAATTGATGGAATGGGAGTGCACAACCCTCAGTTTGCTGAGAGCAAAAACGAGCTAAACAATATTGACACCACTTTTACTAAAATGGCCAACAGCATTATAGTACTTTTTACACAAGCCAGAGACTAAAAAAAATATATTTTGTTTTAGCAGATCCCACCTCAACTGTAAGGCACCCACAGGTACTCAATGCAGAAAAATAACCTAAAGAGACAAAAATCTGTGTACCCCTCCATGTTATGGTCTCAATGCTCCCAAATAACCCAATGAAATACACCCAAAGTGTTTTACTAACAACTGATGCTGTAAGTTAGTATAAGACCTCTCAAAATAAAAATAAAAAAACCCGAATACAATGGTAAAGAACCAATGCATATACGTATATCAAATCTCCCCAATGTTGAGTGAACTCCAAAATAAACCAAATAAAAATCAACAGTTCAGTATAAAATAAATGTGAGAACAACAAAAGTCCAAGTGTAAATTGTCCAGAAATTTCCTCCACCCAGTGTCTCGTCAACACACTCCAAAATTCCACCAGAGTGCTCCCTCCACCACACTTAGACACACACTTAACAAAAATGCATGTCCATCCTACAACAGATTAAGCAAGCATAACCCATGAGATTACAATAAAGTTGATGCCTACTGCTCACTTCACATTCACTTCTCAATTACCAAAAAAAACTCCAATAGTGTAGTATCATCCACATATTACAAATGATCAGTGGGCACATAATAACAAGCTCACACTCCCAATGGGTAATTCATGTGACAGAAATCAGTCCCTTCACCATTCTCCCAACTTCCACAGCTACATGGAAACAAATTCAGCCCTTAACATTAGGGAAAATGTATATATATATATATATTGTGAGGGGGTTAGCTCGGCAGCGGGTGTGTGTGACCCCCGGGATGGGCTCCCCACACAAAACAGGCCCAGCAAACGGAGGTTGTGGTTTTCAAAATCAAAAAGGTGCGGTTTATTTTCTATTTACAGTGACAAAACACAGCAAAGCAAAAGAAACATAACCAAAATAAATCCTGGTCAAGTTGACCTCTGACTAAACATACAGGTTTCCTAACTAACAACTGGGATCAGCCTAGTGCTGTCCTAGTCCCTAAGTCCCTGGTTTTAAATGTCCAAGCAAATAGCCACACAGGCTTTGTCTCACCGCACAGGGGTTCACTCTCCCTAGACAGTCCACACAGGTCTGGTTCCAGGCATGAGCTAACATCTAATGAAGCTGGGAGTTCTTATAGAGGCCTAAATGAGCTGACAAGCTTCAGCTGGTCTCATCAACTCCCTGTCTGCACGACGCCCAGCCCTCTCCCTAGAGGTATGAGTCATCCATGAGCCCACTAGCCTTATACAACTCTCCACCTAGTTGTATAAGTCGGCGTAAAGCCTGAATCTGGGCGAAATATATCTACCCCCCTGGATGCAACCAGGTGACTTTACCTTCCTGCTGTCACATACCCCCCCCCTCTTGTTTTAACCTCGGGGTTGGAACACCAGCAATCAGGCATTCATGTACTCGAGACAAAGCATCCACATTCCCCATTTGAACGCCAGGGCGATGCTTTACTGTGAAGTTGAATTCCTGGAGGGCCAGGAACCACCTATTCACTCTTCTATTTGTTTCCTTGTTTTGAGCCATCCACTTTAACGGAGCGTGATCCGTAACCATGTCAAAGTGCCTACCTAGCAGGTAGTACCGAAGGGAATCTAGAGCCCACTTCACCGCTAAACACTCCTTTTCAACGGTGGCGTAATTTACCTCATGGGACTTCAACTTCCTGCTGAGGTAAATGACTGGGTGCTCTTCCCCGTTCCAGACCTGGGACAATACTGCTCCTAACCCCACATCTGACGCATCACTTTGTACGACAAAGTCTTTAGAGAAGTCGGGTGAGTACAACACTGGCTGGCTACATAAGGCTTGTTTCAAGAATTGGAATGCTGCCTCAGCCTCGGGGGTCCATTTAATCATGACCGACCCTTTCCCCTTCGTCAGGTTGGTTAGGGGCACAGCCTTAGAAGCAAAGTGGGGAATGAATCGCCGATAATACCCAGCGATTCCCAGAAAGGCTCGTACCTGCTTCTTGCTGTTGGGACGTGGCCAACTCTGGATGGCCTCGACTTTGTTGAGTTGGGGTTTTATTACTCCCCTCCCAATGGTGTACCCAAGATATTTGGCCTCCTCCTGCCCAATGGTACACTTCTTGGGGTTAGCCGTAAACCCCGCTTCCCGAACAGAGTCCAGGACTGCTTGCACTTTTGGCAGATGTGAGGCCCAATCTGTGCTATGGACAATTACGTCATCCAGGTAAGCCGCAGCATACTTCCGATGGGGCCTCAGCATCTGGTCCATTTTCCGCTGGAATGTGGCCGGCGCATTCTGTAACCCGAACGGCATTCTTTTATATTGGAACGCCCCGTCTGGGGTTACAAATGCGGTTTTCTCTTTGGCCGACTTGGCCAGGGGGATTTGCCAATACCCTTTTGTGAGGTCAAGAGTCGTCATGTATCGGGCTGTTCCCAGCCGGTCGATCAACTCATCTATACGTGGCATGGGGTAGGTGTCAAATTTTGTAACTTTGTTCAACTGACGAAAATCGTTACAAAATCGCCAGCTCCCATCCGGTTTAGGCACCAACACGATGGGACTAGACCAATCACTTTGGGACTCCTCTATCACCCCTAAGTTCAGCATTTTCTGTACTTCCTCCCGTATTGCCTCCCGTCGAGCCTCTGGGATCCGATAGGGTTTTAACTTCACCCTTTCACCGGGCGGGGTAATGATGTCATGCTCTACCCCAGATGTTTGTCCCGGCAGCTCAGAGAATACCTCCTTGTTGCGAAGCACAAACTCCTTAACCTCCTGTTGTTGGGGTTGTGACAAGGTGGCTGCTATTCCAACCTCAGGAATCACGCAACCAGTTTGAGCTGGTGACCAAGTGTCTGCGACTAGGGACTCTCTATCCCTCCAGGCTTTCAACAGATTAACGTGATAGATCTGTTCGGGCTTTCGCCTTCCTGGTTGTCTGACCTTGTAATTCACTTCGCTCACTTTTTCCATTATCTCGTAGGGGCCTTGCCATTTGGCAAGGAATTTACTTTCAACCGTAGGGACAAGTACCAATATCCTATCCCCCGGGGAAAAGGTACGGGTCTTGGCTCCACGGTTGTACACTCTCTGCTGTGCCAACTGCGCTTGGGCCAAATGTTCCTTCACGATGGGCATTACCTGTGCAATTCGATCTTGCATCAGGGCGACATGCTCAATCACACTCCTGTGGGGAGAACTCTCACTTTCCCAAGTTTCCTTGGCAATATCCAACAGCCCTCTTGGGTGTCTCCCATACAGTAACTCAAAGGGGGAGAATCCCGTAGAGGATTGGGGCACCTCCCTAATAGCAAACATCAAATAAGGAAGTAAACAGTCCCAATCCTTTCCATCTCTATCCACCACTTTCTTCAACATTTGTTTTAGGGTTTTGTTGAATCTTTCAACCAGCCCATCGGTTTGGGGGTGATACACAGACGTACGCAATTGCGTCACTTTGAACAATTTACACAGCTCTTTCATAACCCGGGACATAAAGGGTGTACCTTGGTCCGTAAGCAGTTCTTTACAAATACCCACCCGGCTAAAAACAAGAGATAGCTCTTTGGCTATGGTTTTGGCCGAGGTATTTCGGAGAGGGATCGCTTCTGGATAACGGGTGGCATAGTCCATTATAACTAATATGTACTGGTGCCCCCTAGCGGACTTGATTATAGGACCTACCAAATCCATGGCGATCCTCTCAAACGGGACCTCAATGATGGGTAGAGGGACCAGCGGGCTACGGAAATGTGGCATCGGGGCCAACCTCTGACACACAGGGCAGGAGGAACAATAATTTTCTACGTCCTTCATCACCCCCGGCCAATAGAATCTCTGTAATACCCTCTTTCGGGTTTTCTCTGTCCCCAGATGACCTCCAAGAATGTGCCCATGGGCCAACTCCAACACCAACTTCCTGTAAGGTTTGGGCACCACAAGCTGCTCAACGGTTTCTTCTGCCCTTTTTGCCACCCGATACAGTAGGTCCTTCTCTACGCTGAAGTATGGGTAAGTGCAGGTATTATCTGGGTTCACTAACTCGCCATCTATTTTCACTACGTTTTCCCGTGCCTTTATTAGGGCGGGGTCTTTCAACTGTTCTGTGGCAAAGTTTTCCCTGTGAACCTCAAGATCAGAAAACTCCACAGACGGTAGGTTTTCGTCTGAGGAGGTGGGCTCCTCTCCAGTTTCTTGAGTCTCCCCTGCCAATGCTGATAAGGGAAATTCCGGAGAGTCCTCACCACTCTCAGGGGAGTTCTGGCTATCACATTCCTGGTACATAGGGGCACCAGTGAGGGGCTCAGGATCATCCCACAGTTCCCAGAACTTCGGAAAATCCCTTCCCACAATGGCGTCATGCGGTAACTGAGATACTAAGCCCACTGGATGAGAGAGGGTACCTTTGGGGGTCTCGAAACACACTGTAGTCACTGGATACTCTCGGGTGTCCCCATGCACACAAATAACAGCTACCTTGCTATTCCCAGAGACCTCTGTTTTAACTAACTCAGCCTTTATCAGGGTCACAAGGCTACCTGAATCCAGCAATACCACAACATTTCTACCATTAACACACATTTTGCATAAATGTTTCTCAGTTCCTCGAATGGCAGTGCATGCGACTGTCGCACACAGCGACTGACGTCTGCCCGTCAGAAAGTCACACTGCATGGGTTCCTCCACAACCGGGCAATTGGCTACAATATGTCCCGCTTGCCGGCAGCGGTAGCAAACGATCCTTCTTGCCGCCTCTTGAGCCGCTGATTTCCCAGGCTGTTCTCGCCAAACTTGGGGTAGAGCTCCCACCCTCTCACTCTCTCCACCCTCACCCCTTGGAATCCTCTTATCCGCCCCTGGGGATGGTCTGGTCTTAGGGTGGAAAGTCCGAGTGTCTCTGGAAGAGGCCGTCAGGTTCTCTGTAGCCAAGTATTTCTCCACACGATCCACAAGACCATCGGCCGTCTCTGGGTCTCCATGGCTTACCCACTTTTGGATGGCAGTAGGAAGAGCTCTCAAAAACCGATCCATTACAACACGTTCCACAATCTTTAGTGCGGACAAAGTCTCTGGCTGTAGCCACTTTCTGCTCAGGTGAATGAGATCATACATTTGAGACCTGGGGGGTTTTCCAAGCTGGAAAGTCCAGTTATGCACACGCTGAGCCCGGACAGCCTGGGTGACACCCAGCCTTGCCAAAATTTCAGCTTTTAGCATCACATAGTCTTTTGCTTGGTTAGGCTCTAGGTCATAGTAAGCTTTCTGCGATTCACCAGTTAACAGAGGAGCCACCAGTCCAGCCCACTGCTCCTCAGGCCACTTTTCTCTTTCAGCGGTCCTTTCAAATGTGGTCAAAAATACCTCTGGATCATCCTCTCCAGTCATTTTTGTCAATAAACGACTCACCCCAAAGGACGCGGTATTAGTGGGACGGCTTTCCTCACTGGTCTGCGGACGTTGCTGCATTACTGCTTCCATTTGTTGTAGTCTCTGCTCTTGCTTCTGTAACAGGTCTATGAAGCGGGCCTCAGATTGCTGCTGGGCTTGTTGCTGAGCTTCCAGACTCTGTTGGTGAGCTTGCTGCTGGGCTGCAAGGCTCTGTTGATGAGCTTGCTGCTGGGCTGCAAGGCTCCTTTGCAAACCTGCATTTGTCTGCTGTTGATTGGCATTTGCTAGAGCCAGCTGTTTCAGTATCTCCTCCATGCTGGCTTAAAAAAAAACTGCCCGCATTCTCCACCAACTGTGAGGGGGTTAGCTCGGCAGCGGGTGTGTGTGACCCCCGGGATGGGCTCCCCACACAAAACAGGCCCAGCAAACGGAGGTTGTGGTTTTCAAAATCAAAAAGGTGCGGTTTATTTTCTATTTACAGTGACAAAACACAGCAAAGCAAAAAAAACATAACCAAAATAAATCCTGGTCAAGTTGACCTCTGACTAAACATACAGGTTTCCTAACTAACAACTGGGATCAGCCTAGTGCTGTCCTAGTCCCTAAGTCCCTGGTTTTAAATGTCCAAGCAAATAGCCACACAGGCTTTTTCTCACCGCACAGGGGTTCACTCTCCCTAGACAGTCCACACAGGTCTGGTTCCAGGCATGAGCTAACATCTAATGAAGCTGGGAGTTCTTATAGAGGCCTAAATGAGCTGACAAGCTTCAGCTGGTCTCATCAACTCCCTGTCTGCACGACGCCCAGCCCTCTCCCTAGAGGTATGAGTCATCCATGAGCCCACTAGCCTTATACAACTCTCCACCTAGTTGTATAAGTCGGCGTAAAGCCTGAATCTGGGCGAAATATATCTACCCCCCTGAATGCAACCAGGTGACTTTACCTTCCTGCTGTCACAATATATATATATATATATATATATATATATATATACACACACACTGTATACATGCATTGGTTCTATAGTGCTGTATTGTTTTTTCTATGTTTAAAGCAGAGGTCCAGCTTTAAAAAAAAATGTTTTAAAGTTAGCAGCTACAAACACTGTAGCTGCTGATTTTTAAAAAGGAAACGTACCTGTCCAGGTTGCTCGCGATGTCGGCCCCTCGAGGCCAATCCGTCGATCGTGCCAGGTCCCAGTGCCGCCATCTTCACTAAGGGAAACAGGCAGTGGAGCCTTGCGGCTTCACTGCCCGTTTCCTACAGCGCATGCACAAGTTGCGCGGCGCTTTGTGAATGGGTGGCTGACTTCTGGGAGACACACACTTCCCAGAAGTCAGCACGCTCAATTCCCCAGAAGACAACGTGAGGAGGACAGGACCGAGGAGCACCGCGGACAAGGAAGAGGCAGATTAGGAAGATCTGCCTAGTAACAGCCATTTCTGAGCCTTTTTGGCTATTTTTTTTTTTTTTGGGGTGGACCTCCACTTTATTCTAGAGAGCCACAGGTTGCTGAATAGAACAAATAAAACCGTGGTTATGTGATGGAGCCTTTAGTTAAGTAAGTGATTACTGAGTAGTGGGAGAGTAGTTCATACAAATGTCAAGATTTTATATTACAAATACTAAGCTGTATGAGGTTGGAGCCTGTCAGCTCCTGTCTCTTTTAATGTCATCTAGGTCTTTTTGTAATGGCAGCCTGTGTTTTAAGCTATTAGCTCATAGCCAAGCAATTTTACTTTGCAGCTAGGATCCAACCTAAAAGCTGTACCTCCTCTACACTATGCTGGTTTAAAGCAACCAGAATGCTGCAGCTTAAGGCTACGGCAGGCAGACAGCAAATATGCCAATAATGCTTAATAATTAAAATATTTATTAATAAATCATTAATTGCATTTTAAATGCAGCTAATGTAAGAACTTGATTTTGGCTTGGTATTAACTTCCGTAAGTCCTCTGTACAGTATGAATAAAATTGGCTCAAATTGGCAAAGAGAGAGGATCAGCACTAGGAATCAATCAGGTCAGGAGTCAGGACTATACTGACAGGAGGAGAAAGCAGAGTGATAATCTGCTGCGTCTTTACTTTCCAGTCACAGGCTATTTGATAGGGAGGTGATCAAGTTGTTTTACTTAACTGCAGGAGGGAAAACTCAAGTCACCAACCTAGCTGCAAGGTCCGACAGGGCTTGATGGACAATAATACCAACCTTTGCCAGATAAAACCACACCCATATATGTTTTTTAAACTGCAATATAGCTGTTTATTAGGTGTGCTAATTTTTGTAAAGGGAACTCTATACAGCAGAGTTCTATTGCTGTACATTTGCATCTGTTGGGACAAAGCTCCATTACTGGACACAATTAATTAACCTGAAAATATTATTATGTTCATCCCTCCACTTTCTTGGACTCGTGTGATGGAGCTCCATCGGCACTGGCAGCATGTCTACCCCAAAAAACGTATAGTTGGAAAAAAATATGCAAGGTTCAGGTTAATGTAGGTGTAGCGGGGTCTTGGAACTACATCTCCCAGAGTCCTGTTTGGCACCCAGGGTGCAGTGTTGCCACCGCAGAGACTCATGGGAGGGACTATTTAAGAAGGAGGCGAGGCGGAGCTCGGTCTCTTTGGACACCGCGCTGCTAGCAACAGCTTCTTCCTGTGCGGATCTGCTGCAGTGCAAGGCCTGAAGCCTGGGGCCTTGCGCAACTTCTGAAGAGCCTTCCATTCCGCTGCGGAGCCTGGGTGGCACCTGACTTTGTTTGCTGCGAACATCAGTTGGATCGGGGACCCGATCGTTGTGGACACTGTGTGTGGAGACACAGCAGGTGGAAGTCCCGGACTGGGATCGCGTTCGAAGTGGTGAGCGAGCACCTGCTCAATCCAATCGGTTGTATTGTGTTTAGGCCTATAGACTGCCTTGGCCCACCGTTCATTTATTTGCTGTTTCCGCTGGAGACCGGTTGCAGGACAGAGTTAAAGGGTCTCCAGCATAGTGTTCCTTATGACTGCCTACTTTGTGGATTACAATACTGTTCCTGAATGTGCACCACCATTTCAAGTTTGCATGCGAAGAAATCTTTATTCACAAGACTGAGTTTGATTCTATGTCAGGCCTGACTAGGGAGGGGAGATAGAATATTGTTTAGTGCGCCATAGGGCGCGTAGATAGCAATAGCTGCACGTGGTGGATTACCGCGCTGTGCTATTGCCATACATACATTACATCTATTGCTGCAGGGCTCTGTAAGCCAGTTATATGTTATGTTTTAATCCATGCCCTTTTAACCTAAAGTAAAGCTGTTATACCTTGCCATTTGCTATCACTGTGTTATCATTACTCATAGTGCTTACACTTAATCTGGGGTTAAAGTGTGTATGTTACCAGGTGTAGATTGCGATAGAAAACATCCCTAGACTAACTGTGCCACAGGGGACTATACAAGATTGCCGGGGGTTGGTGGAGCTGTACTAAGGGCCCGAAAAATCAAACCAGCGGCTCTCTTAACTGGGGGTAGCGCTACATAGGATTCAGGCGTCACAAAGAGAAGGCTACATAACATACCGGTACTTACTGCTCCTTGGCACGTTCCCACTTTACCACTGATGTGTGACAAGCTGAAAATCATTTGTGGTTGCATTATTTATGGTTACCAACATCCAAATTGCTCTCTTAATCAGGTGGCAGGTACTTGAAAAATATGTATATGCTATAACCCAATAACTACGTGTATAATTAAGAATGTATCCTAGATAAAAGAGTATTCATGGTCAAACTTGACAAGCCTATAATACCTTTCTCATAGGCCAGTACTTCTTTACATCTCCTTAGCTGCATTTGATGTATTATTTATTAGAATTTGTAAAGTCCTAGGAACACTTAGAAAAAAAATGTCACCATGATTAATCCTGTACTTATTTTATTATTTTAATCCTCGTATAAAAGCTTGCTTTTATAAAATCTTTATGACTTATTTCTTGCTGAACTCCAACTGGCAGCAAAGTTCTGTTTAAGAGCAAAATAATTCACATATCCAATTAGCATTATATGTATGGCTTCAAGTACAAATATACCATTAAGGAACAAGTATTAGAGGACTCTGACGTGTTTTATAATTTTTCAAAAATGTCTGGAGGAGATGTTGCCATGGAGATAAGCTACAGAGAAATGGATGATGTGCTGCACCACTTATTCACCAGCTTCTGGAACGGAGCCAGTGCTGGAGCGTCTATCGCTCTGCTTTTTGTAGGTTAGCAGAATCATTTAGAAGAGACGTTAAATAATAACACATCAATGTTCCTGCCATTGAATATAATCAACAAAAATTAACAGATCTATAGCATAAGAATGCTGTAAAGTTCTTAAAATGATTTGCATGTAAGGTCTCCACTCAGCTTTTGTCACATGCCTTACATCTGTCTTTTGGATAGAGCGGAGAGGGATTAGAACACCTGCCTGGTTTTTCTTGCTGCCTGTGCAACCTGTTAGTGAGATTCTCCTTCTCTGTCTGTCTTGCTTACCATTATCAAGAATAAATGTCAAAGAAAATCCCAAATTTTAGGTTGTTTCCAGAACAGTAATAGAGATGAAATCTTCCAATAGAGACACTAGTTCTGGTGACCCGGTGACACCCAGGGATTTCCTCACATTGGAGAGATTTCTTTTCACTTCCTGCTTTGGGACAGGAAGTAAAGGGAAATCTCCCCAATGGGACACAGATGGCAAAAAAAAGGAATGTATGAGCAAAAGGTCTGGGCAAGGTAAAGGAAAGTCTGGACAAAAGATTTTATTTAACCTGTGGTTAAATTTTGATAACAGGACAAGGTCTACTTCGGTAATTGGTTTAGCAATAAAACCTAAGGGTTTTATTTTTATTTTTTATTAACAATACATTTTTATCGAAAGTTATTAATTAACAATACAAATTAGCATTTACTTTAGTCATATGTATCCAACATGGTTACATTGATTTAAAAAGGTTTTGCGTAAGTATAAAACGTTTGATAACCTGTGCCAAACTGTAGGCATGGGCAGGCCACCAAATTAACTAGATAGTTGGGTTCAAAAAATGAAAATGAAAACAAAACTTGCAAATCAGATTGAAAAGGTAGGTCCAAGATGCTAGGCTACATCAAAGATATGCATATAAATGGCTCAACAGTACTTCAAACTTAAGGACAAGTTACACTCTTTTAAGTAGTTGGATGCTCTTGGATGGGATAGCCAGGTATTCCATTTTTTTTTTTTTATGTGATGTGGAGTCAATTTTATAAGCAAGCATAAGTTCATACTGAGCTTGAATATTTAGTCTGGTTATAGCTGTCGATAAATTGGGTGCGTCCCTAGATTTCCAGAGGCTGGTTATAGTGAGCCTTGCTGCTATTAGTGTAAGGATTATTATTGTTCTAAATGTTGTAGGGTATACAGTATGTCCAAATTTAGGCCGAGTAAGTTTGGTTAGGTTTCCCATAAGGTCTGCTATAAATGAAGCTATTGAGTTACATCTGAGGGGGGTTTTAAAACTTCCAAACCCGATCCAATACCAGAAATGTATTTTACTTTAAGTGCACCTTAACTAGTGACAACATGTAGTGCAGTGTATCATATGTCCATTCACATACATCCCTGACCCTGAACATTATAAAACTAATTGCTTTATTACAGTCATAGTCCAGGAAGTGAGAGAAGAACCCATTACAGCACAGATAAGATATACAAACATATCACAGATATGGTTCAGCTTTTACCAAAATAGTAACACAGTTGAGGACAAACATGGCAGAGCCAATACTAAAGCAGTAGAACATATGCGAAAGGGTCATTAGGACATACTAGCAGTCAGTGAAACTCCATCCCAGGAGTTCACTGGACAACAAGATTAACCACCAAACAAACATATTCCTAGAAAATGGCTAGTTGTATTCTCATGTGTACTGACTTAGTGCACAGAATTGCAGACAGAGATTACTCTTGTTGTTATATTATTTTGTAGCAGATTGTTCCGTGCTAAGAAACCATCCATATTCCTTTGCAGTACAGTGCTACCTGTTTTTGTACTAGACATAAATTTAATATGCATGTCCTATGGCTGGGGGGATATATGCGATTAATCTTTGCATGCAAAACATGGAAGCTTATCAGCAGTGCCAGACATTAAATCTGTGACACCATTTTGGCAGGTGTTTACATTTCACGAAAAACGCGTTTGCCCTCTGGCATGTCAAATAACTGCTTCATGTAACACTAGGTTAAAACTGCTGTCTTCCTTGTGACAGGTAGTGTCAATTGTGAAATGTTTAGCTAATGTTCAACTAATGATCTATTAGGAGGGAAGCCATAGGGAGCTGGCACAGAGGTTCTCCTACCTGGTAATCAGGCAGCCTGGAGGAAAGTCACAGAACTTGCTACAAACCTCTATAGTTAATCCTGTTATTTGTAACAGCTTAGCTATAACATTCAGTAAAGGTGCTCTATTATCATTATTTGTTAGAGCTGTTCAAAAAGTTAATTTACCATATTAGCCTTCCTGTAAGAAGAAACATTTGAAGCAGTACTAAACCCATCAGTTGTAAACAAGCGCTTCGAAAGGTTCTGTGTGCTATAAGTTTTTCTGCAGCTAGATAAGTGCCCTGAGCTTGACCCTCTTCAAATAAGTGTGAAAGTCGTTTGCTACAATGCAGATTTATTGCACTGTGTCCTGGGTTGATCTGTTGGGCTGGTGGTTCCTGAGAAAGAAGGGTTATTGCTGCTGAACAGGTTTTCCCGATATTTTCAGGAGATTACCGCCCCGTACAGGTCATACCATATAAACAGGGGCTCATTAATGCCCTAGAGAGGGGTCAGGGGGAATGTCTGCCAAAAGGTAGCCATTACTCTATTTTACTGTACCACCCCTTGGGGGAAGCCTAGTTGGGGTTTCCAGTGTGGTATAGAACTTATGGATTTATGTGGACTTATGCTGCCAGTCATGTAAGTACCGCCTTTCGTGGATTGTTGCTACCTCATGTTGATTACTGCTAGTTATGGACTCTTGCACTGAAAAAAAGAATCTCTTGCATGGATTTACTACTTAAACAAGGATGGCTCAGGGGGCACTATTATGGGGCACTTAGAGAACTTTGTAAGGCATGTGATGGAGATGTTATCAAGTACTGCTCAAATATCTCATTTAACTACTCAGTAAAAGATCTTCATTGTTCATCTATATTGCCTTTTCTGGAGTCTCTAAAGGGGTACATGTAAGGCTTTTTAAAAGAACAGGGCTTACAACAGGGGACTGAAAATAAGTTAGAGAAGATACAATACATGGGTCTAACGCAGGGTTGCCAACTTTCAGTAAATTTACAAACAGTTTGTAAAATCCATACTTGTTGCATCTGTGCATGAATGTCAGTTACGGACATGCAGCATACATGTCTGTAATAGACATTCAAGGACAGATGCAAAAAGTATGGATTTTACAAACCGTTCATAAATTTATTGAAAGTTGGCAACCCTGGTCTAACGCACAGAGAAGCTGTCCTAAGGAGGCTATATTGCTGTTGCTAAAGACTACTATGTTTGTTGGCAACTGCTGATGCAACCAACCAGCCAGGGAGCTGGTGACATGGCAGAGGTGACAGATACTCTGGTAGTGAAGGAGTACTATGCTTGGTCCTTTCACTAGCAACCGGTTCTCCACATACTGGGACTGACCTCGCAGCATGTAGAAGGGGCCCCGAAAGAGAACAAGTATAGAGTATGGGTAAGTATGGTTCCTGTATCCAATAGTAACATACGGAACATTGTCACTGGGAGGGAAGGGATGGGACTGCTGAGTTGGTGGAGACCGGTACAAGCTCCACGGTATCAGCTTGGAAATTCTGCATACCAAGAGGGAGAGGTGTTCTCTAACAGAAGTTGTGTCTGTAGTGCATTAGTGTCAACAGTATAAGAAGTCTGGCCACGGATTACAAAGTGTTAACTGTGCAAGTGCTCTGCTCGCTTCTAAGCCTGGAGCACCGCCTTAATGCTGATTTTACATGACCGCAGCTCCTCTCTGTATCACAGGCACTAACAAGTACAGTTCCACAGTGTCCCCACTAGGGCGCCTTAAGTCCTAACCACAGGTAGAACTTTCATAAAATAGTTTACTACTTAAAAACCTTCATGATATTAAGGATATATGTAAATCTACATCTATTTTTAAAGCTCTGAGTTATGCAGCTTTCATTATTGTGTAAGTACACGCAATGATTGAAGGATATTATTTATCCATATTTTTTTAAGTAGCGTTTCTTTCCAGAAACAAACAAAGCCCAACAAGTGATAACCTTTGGACGTCTCTGCTTTCCTCTGTTTTATATGCACTAGATGAGAAAGTAATTGAAACAACTGATTTCAAAGGCTAGTGTAAGTTCTTAGTACCGAGGTATTGCTGAACTGTTTTTAGATCTAAGCTACATAATGGATGACATTAAAAACTGACTTATAGCTTAAAGCAAAGTAGAAGGCACTTGACTTCATAAATAATACAATGTGGGAGATAGTGTGTGCAGTAATTACAAATGATGGAGCAAGTAATGAATATGAAATGGAGTCTGTGCTCAGCAATACACTTCAACTAGTTAGAAAAGGTGTGTGTAGCATTGCAGCCTTTTCAAAGCTGACCTAAAATAGGGGTGCTCTTTTGCCTAGGCACGCCCTTTCATCTAACTTGTTGCATTATGCAGCTGTCATACTATTGGAGATGCAAGCTATCGCTGTTCAGAGACCTTGCCCCCCGGTGATGCCATCAATTGAATACAGTAAGCAGAAGCATTAGTGAGACCAATACTGTATGTCTCTGATGGTGTGAACATTCTGGCAGGCACATCTCTGTGCCTCACTGGGAAGAATAACCTTGACTTACTGTCCTGTAGAAACAAGAGAAAGTTGGTGGAAAGCAAGAGGAAGCTCCCTCTTAGACAGGTATGCTATTTGTACATTTTAAAAGAATCCATCAATTCCTGCCTTGGTGACAATGGTAACCTGGAAAAATAGTGAGGATGAATCTCTGCAGTGGAGACCTACACATCAATAAACACCTGCTATATACAAAACTAGCAAAACAAAGTTTTTAGATATACTTCAACTTTGAGTGTTAAAGCCCAACTGACTCTTTAGATTAAATAAGCTAAATACATTCCAGTTGCATTAAAACAAATGACATGAAAAAGTTAGTTTTCTTTAGAAAGCAGCCACAGCCTCAATAGGAAAACCTGTCTTGTGCCACAGAGAAGGTACATTGCTCTCTGAGTGGAAGAAGTGATCTCTCTACAGAGGTCCTACATGTCAGAGCTAAAGCTGTTCAATCAGCAGGGAGTGTGAGCTTTGCTGATTGCAGAGGAATAAGTCTACCTTAGCAGGGGTCAGACCCAGTGGTGGCCCATCCATTAGGGGTGCAGGGGTGACGCCCTCCTAATTCATGTGCCCGGCCTCTAATCTACATGCAGGGTGCTGGACGTGTGGATTCCAATGTTTTTTTTTTTTGCTTTTTTTTTAAGCACATGATGAGAGCCTGAGGCTCTAACTGGCTTCAAAAAAGGGTGGGCTCGAGCAACCTAAGTTGTGTAACTACAGCAAATTAATATTTGTATTGTCTTCCTCATTTTCCTCTTGGCCAATCAGGAAGCGGGTCTTAAGACCCCGATTGGCTAATAGGAGAAGCAAACGTATTGGCCGCCAAGGAGGAAGCTGCTGAGGAGCAGGAGACACAGGGGAAGCCGCCGCGGAGGAGGAGGCGACGCAGGAAGGAGGCAAAGCTGCCCGCGATCTAGATGGGGTAAGTGCTGGGCTGCTGGGCATACGAGCGAGCAACGGGGGCTGGGGGGATCAACTGAATGAAGGGGGGTGGCGGGTGGTTTGTTTGCTGCCCCCCCCCAAGTAATGGAGCACCAGCCACTGGTCAGACATCTACAGAGGCCACTGCTTCCACGCAAGGAGCAAGACTCCTTCTCTGCAGCATGCTGGCAAGCAACAGGCTTTCTGCTGTGGCTGTTTTCTAAAGAGAACAAACGGTAGGATGTTAAACACCTCTGTTTTGATGCAGCTGGAATTTGTTTTGTGAATTCAAACTGAAGTTTCAGTTAGGGCTTTAAATGTGTTGACTGCACAAGATCTTTTCAAGTCAATGCTAGGGAACAGTTGACAAATTCATGTTCATTGTGGAAGGCTCAACTGTAGCTAGGGGACAGATAAGAGAGCAATTACTTCCTAATGTGTTAGCAGTCCTAAACAGCTCCCGAAATGATTACTATGTGACACAAGTCCGCTACGCATCACACATTGTCAGTTGGTTGGATGATCAATTAGCAAAATTCTGTCAGCTGTTAGAGCACCTGTCATTGTCACCAGGGATTCTTCTAAACATTTTATAGTTCAATTGTAATATTTGCATCTTAACATACAGCTCTGCGTAGGATCAAATTGATCCCAGAACAGCACTTTTATTGCACTTGTGATGCAGACACTGTCATTGTACAAATCCAATTGAAAGTCCATTAAATTCCTACAATAACATGACAGTGGTATACAGAATCCAATTTGCATGTAATTTGATAAATCCTATACAGTGGCATAAATGCAGTCCATATGCCAGGTGGCAAGTAGGTTGCCAATTATAGATGCAAAATGTATGAAGGGAGAACTTACTTAAAGTTTTCTATTAGCTGTCTTATTATGGTTGTATGAGTGTGATCTTTTTATATTATTGTTATCATTATACTCATGCTGCATCATTCTATTGATGATGGTTAAAGCATTAAAATGCACATGCACGTTGTTATAGTTGTTTTTCTTTAATTACGTTGTTATATATAAAGTAATAATAAATATATCCATGGTAAATGAAGTGAGCAGGAAAAAAAATGGCAGTTGCATATTCATTTCCTATCATTACTAATCACCACCAGATTTATACCTTCCCATAATGCATTTCTGGGCTTTTAAGCAACTATTTTTAATACTCCTGCAACTTCCTTTCCCCAAAGACTATTGTCATGCCAACCATGACAGGTATAGCTTAACAATTTGATACATGTCTCGGTTTTATAGGGACTTCTATTGTTAACATAGCCGGTGAAAAAATAAACCCAAAGGAGCTTTGTGTGAGTAAAATGACTAAACTTAATATTCATCTGTTTCATTTTAGTAGGAGGAAGGAACTCGTGTTTTAGTGTATGGTTGATTTAAATATATTATATTGACAATAAAATGATACACATAAACTAAAGTGACGTCTCTAAAAAGCAAATCAGTGTTGTATATGAAATTATTTTCATATATAACCAGCTAGTAAGTATGTTTGCATATGGGATTTTTTTTATTTCTGTGTTCACTTGTTTCAGCAGACCTGGACAATGCTGGATTTTCACAGATAAATGTCCTTTAGTCAGTTTTACAGCAACAAACAAGCATTACTGATAGGTAGGGTATTCACAAGTTTTGTCTAGTTTCCATAGAATAAAACCATAGTTAATGAGTTTTTTTTTTTTAAGATTTCATAAATAGATTTATTAAATAAAACGATTGTAAGCACAAAATGCAGTAGCCATGTAAATGAATTGGAATCTAGTACTAGTGTGGCAGGGCATCTGTACAGTTTTGATTGGTTGCTGTGAGTTGCTGCACTTCACTCTTCACTCAGTGTTATAGACCCCCCAAAGTCCGATCACACCCCTTGTATTGGCATGGTGAGGTCTAGAATGTGAATCACAATGACTATGATGGGCTCTTGGAGACATCAAGTGATAGAACCATTCTGTAGAAAACGTGTGAGTTTTAGATATAGTGGGGAAGGGTTAGAACCACTGTCTTGTTTTTATTACTGTCTGCTACTATTTTTTGGAGATTTGCCTTTACTTCCTGTCCTGGTGACCAATGTCTATGCAGATGGCCATTATTCTTTATAACCAGGCCAATTTTCACAAAGCTGCTTGAATACTGAGCAACATAAATGCCACTGGGTCCTGTGCAGGTCTCCATAGAGTAAAGCTCAATTCCAGAATTTCCCAATACCCCAGACATAAAAAATACAGCATGCATACCTTAATTCCAAATGTATTCCAGCTGGCTGTGTGGCATCAAGGGTCCTTTCTCTTATTGTCTGGCATCAGTGGTGTTGCACACAGCATATCTCTTGTACAGATATGTAAATTGTTGTCTGTACATCCAGACCATCATAATTATGCACCCCAGGGGGTGCGTCCATGACAAGCCTGGGCTCTCCAGAAGTCGACTGAATCACACTGGGCATCATTTGACCTGTAGGAGAAGTGGCACTGAAGTGAGTGGAAGTGCAGTGAAAGCTGCTTTTTTTTTTTCGTTTTCACACTGGCAAGTATTTTTGTAAAGGTAGCATTGGACTTTAAGCTCTGCTCATTGAATTACACATTTTGATGAAGTGATTAGGGGTGGGGAAGATAAGACTTATTTTTTAAACATACACTTACCCTTTAAGGCTGTGTTCACACTATCTGTGGCCGTGGCTCGCAGCAGGGGATCCGGTGTGTCCCCGTTCACCATTTCAGGTCCGAATTTCTGCCTGAATTCGGACCTGAAACTGATCCAAAGACGCACAGGACCCTGCTGTGCGCTCCGCTGCCGCCCTGGAGATGTGTGAACTGGCTCCATTGAGAGCCGGTCACACTCTTCTGTCATGTGAATTACCACATCCAATTCACATAAGTGTGAACCCAGCCTAAATATTGCTTTCTTAAGCAGTAGTTTGTTAAATACATTCTCACCGGAAGCTGATTTTCATTTATTAAATCTTTTTATTCCTTTATAGTGCTGGCTAAATCCAAAGCACAAACCCTTTTCAGGAGTAAAATAAATAGTTAGCTACTTTGCAACCAGCGCTGTAAGGGAGAGATGGAACTTGGTCTAATGAGCTTGTCACTAGTCCCTGCAGCAGTGAGAGAATTAATAGAAAGCCCATCAGTGGGCACGTGGTAGGGCTGATAATACATTCACAGCCTTTGTTATTTCTATGTCCTAATGTGACTCTTCATAGTAACTTAATGAATTTAAAAAAATGAAGGTCGTTTATTACAGATTTTTAATTCTCTGACTTTCATCATACAAGTTTGATGGGCAATATGATCTTGCAAGACTACATTTGCATTATTTAGCATTTTTTTTATGGCACATGGAATCTGAGAACTCGTATATTGAGAATGGAGACTTAAAAATTGATTTGTTTCCATATTTAATGCATTGTATGCTGTGCTATAGATGCTTGCTTGTATATCTCAGTAAGTGTAAGTCAAGATTTAAATAGTAATACCCACATGACTTTATTCATATGGATTGCCCCTACAGATTTTTCAAGGATTCAAAAAATTTATTGTCACTTTACAATCACAGATCATACAATCAAATTCAGACATACTGTAGCTCTACACAGAACAAACACTCACATATAACAATACACATCGAAAAAATAAATCACATCACATTATAATAACTAACTTTGGACGTGTTCTAATTCGGAGTATCTCACCAAAAATGACATTTTTGCTGCATGGGGTGCCTGAAATCTGATTTGTATCTTATTGCAGACTTCTGGGGAAATCTGTCAGCCAATCACACAGCAGGAAGTTATATTTCTGGGGGCCATTCTGTACACATTCTGTGTACAGAACACCTCCAGGTAGCCATATTGGATTGCATTTTCAGAAAATTACAGCAGCTGCATGTTGAAAAGGAAAGGTCACTTTTAATAACATTCAATTACAATATGACTTGTGTCGCAATTGTATACACTATATTATTTTTTCTTTAGTAGCTATTCCCCCCCCCACAAAAGGGGAGTTACCCTTAAAGGATCTTGTCCCTCTAAGCCTGTGACTGGACAGTGAAAGGAGAAGCAGTAGATTGATGAGCTCATCCTTGATAACACATGAGCACTGCAGCACAACTGACTGACTCCTTGTGCTACCTCTTTTTCTTTTTCAGTCTGAACTCTGCTACACAGGGATTACAAGAGGTTGATAATAGTTAAAATCAGATACCTTTAAAGCCGGCATTACAATATATACAGTATGTAATTATGTGTTAATTAATAAAGAGCTGCACTAATTTGTGTATTTTATATCTGCCTAGAGTTCAACAAATATAATTATAAATATGTGAAATGATTACAGGAATATCTTCTATCCCTGAAACCCTGTTGGAGTCAATGTTGTAGGAGTCTATAGTAAGAGTTGGGATTTTCTTTTTAAAGCACTAGGTCTCTTGCTCCTACACTATGGTGACCAGTAAACTTGAGTACTCTGACAACCCTGATTTTAAAAGTTATCTGAAAAGTCATTTGCTACAATCAAGCTGTGCTGTGTCAACATGGTACATGGTTACCTAGCTACTGAAGACAAATTATTGTTTTAAGATAAGTGGCGTTTACATATGAAATAGATTTTCTCTATAGCTCAGCAGCTTCTGGTGTGGAAATCTAGGCTGCGGAAAATGGCACACCACTTTTATACCGCACAAAAGACGTGATTGTACTTGTACTTCAGAAGTGGCAGGAACATTTTAAATAGGGGGGGGCAACACTGCTCATTTACATTGTGCTAAATGTATTTCATGTACTACTAAGCGCAGAGAAGTAAATACATAGGTTACATTTACATGTCCACAAAAATTACACATTTTTTCTCTTTTAGATGTTATGTGTCTAGGTAAAAGCCTGTGAAGATTTGGCCCTCTATATTTAAACCTTAAATAAAGAATACAATTCACGCTAAGTAAGAAAATATAATGGAAGTAAATGGGTACTTACCTTCACAAATGAATTCCATCACATACAGATGTGGTTTTCTTTATGATGCTGTTGGCATCAACTAAAATCTTCTCTTAGAAAACCATACAATTCAATTGTATTTTTAAAACTGCTGAGAGATATGAAAGGCCACTAAGTAATCCCACCTGCTTAAAGTGGATGTAAACCCCAATTTTTATTTATTGTTTGCTGTCACAATGTAGAGTATAAGATTTCCTATCATTTGTGCCAGGTCTTTCCACAAAGAGTTAATCCAGCTCTGAGCAATCCTCTTTTATTGTTCAATGAGATAAAACGGACAAACAGAGAAAAACCTTTGTCCGTTCCGCCCCCTTGCTTTGAGTGACAGGTTATTTACATATCTCGTGCACTAGCTTTAGACAGGCATTATTTTTTAATTCCCACCCCCACTCCTTTTCTGAAGTCATGTGGTTACTTTTCTGGATTTTGACTGGATGTTAGTGATCATAGCAGAAGGAATACACAGGGGAAAATGCATGTTGACAAGGGGAGTGTAGAGGTGGGCGGGGAGTCTACTGACATCACGACTCCACCCACCGAGCTCCAGACAACAGATCCACCCACAGAATCTGCAGTTTTTCAGGTCTCATAACAGACAGAGGGGAGACATTTGACAGATAAGGATACATGCAGGAGGTATCTATATCCTTATAGATCAGCACTATGGCAGTAGTTTAGAAAGGATGAGAGTGGGTTTACATCCACTTTAAAACAACCACAAGCTTCAAATACCAGTTTTTGGTGGACTACATTTTCGAAACTCATAAAATAGATCAATGTGGTAAAGTCTTCTCATAATGGTGACAGCCAGTTTGTGGACTGAATCAGTTGAATGAGGGGTTGTAAAGTCAGAAGGTTTTTTATTTTAATTCCTTCCATGTGCAGCAGACCCCCTGGGCCCCCCTAATACTTACCAGAGCACCATCTCTGTCCAGCGATGTCCACAAGTGTCTTGGCCATCTTGGCCCGAATGGCTGAGGCGCAGCAGCTGCTCCCGCTGCTGTCAATCAAAGTCAGTTAGCCAATCAGAAGAGAGAGGGAGCAGGGCCGAACCGCAGCTGCATGTCTGAATGGACACGCGGCGGAGCTGCAGCTCAGCTTGGGTGCCCCCATAGAAAGCTGCTTGCTGTGGGGGCACTCAACAGGAGGGAGGGGCCAAGAACACAAAAGAGGGACCCAAAAAGAGGAGGATCTGGGCTGCTCTGTGCAAATCCACTGCAACAGAGCAGGTAGGTATAATATGTTTGTTATTTTTATAAAAAACGAGACTTTACTTTAATTCACCGCTGACAAACTGGGCTTACAGTTTGGCAATGTTTGTCCATCACCGGCGTACTAATTTCTTGGGAAAAAGGCAAAAAAAAATGTTTTAATTAGACTTGTACACAGATGGCTGTCTGGAAAACCAACATTCTTATCTGCATATAAATAGGTGATTGGGATTATGAGTAGGGATGAGTGAATTGTTTTGCACAAGTCAGAATTTACAGTGAATTTGGCTGGTTAGCTTTGAGTTGGGATCAACTAGGAAGTAATGAGTCACATGCAAGGCTCACCTGATTCATTTCATTTCGTGCATGAAAAACTCACCTGATTCATTCAGTGAACTGGTAAAGTAGTTCACTTACCTGTTTACTAGTGAATTCAGGATGAATAAGGGCCTCCAGACAAGAAACTGGTTATCCAATCCGGGATATCATTTTTAAAGCTGAACTTGAATTAAACAGCTAAATATACAGATGGCATACATATGTGGAAACTTGTTAACATGCCAAAGGATTTGTATTTCTATCTATCCACTCCTAAGATTTACACAGCCCTACAAGACAGGTCTAGGTCAGTGACTTTTTCTCTTCTAGTATACATCTGTTCCCCAAAGCTGAGATTAGACACTGAAAGAATAGCAGCAGACTAGCCATGTCATCACTGTGCTGTCTCCTCCTGTCAACATGTTTCTTGTCAGTACATTGCATACAGCAAAGCTTAATAATGAGCTAAAATCAAGACAAACACAAGTACTTACCCTTGATTTAAAAACACAATGATCAATATTTTAATAAATACACTATTGCATTTGATTTTTTTATTCTATATAAGCCTGCAATACAGGATTATGGTACCACTACAATTAAGTTCTAGCGCAACATCAGAGCAACATCAACCTTAACATGTAGACTAGCAGGATTATAGGCCACCCTAGAAATATGGAATTATTACCAGGTAAAACCTCTCCAACAGTTGTTTCTACTTAACTGTTTTTAAAGACTATAAAGTGCTATGAGTGCAATTTTGGGCCTCTTTATGTGTGGATATTGGTATAGTAAAGTCTAAATTGTGCTGCTCTGGTTCAGTGAAGGCTCTTCTTTTAACATAGCAACTGTCCCATGCTTTAGTTAACGATGTAAACATGGCCAGTTAGCCACTTTCAGCCATACATTCTCTGTGCTATAAACTTTTTCTAGCATGTTTTTTCCAGAATGTTTCTTAAAATCTTTTTGGGGTCTTTTTTTTTCAACAAAGAATTTCCTAATCCTGTTCTCTACCTCTTAACACCGTGTGATGTAGAACTTATCTGAGCTCACATCTCTGCAAAAGTTCAGCTCTGCATTTGCACATCTGGTTCTTACAGATAGGAACATCTTTCACAGGACTCAACAACTTAAAATGTTTAAACTAGGCTTTCATAGGGGAAGATTTAGAAGAACCTAGATATCCTGGATATGTTTAAATGTCACACTAAAATGTTGTTTGGCTTAGTGAAAAAGTATGTACCGCAATTGCCATTTTGGATGTAGAAACGCATCTATTTTCCTAAGTATTCCTTTTGAGTTGTTAGTTTTACATTTAACGTAAAATATTTTCTAATCTTTTTTGACAATATTTATATTTTACACGCCTTATGCCATTTTTCATTGTCACAAGATTTCATAAAAGATTGCTTAGCCACTAGACAGCACTATGGTAATTACATTTTTTTTAAGTCATCGTTATAAAAAAGATAAACACAATGGGGAATACAGTATCTTGCAAAAGTGAGTACACCCCTCACATTTTTGTAAATATTTTATTATCTTTTCATGTGACAACACTGAAGAAATGACACTTTGCTACAATGTCCAAATTGGGCCCAATTAGCCATTATTTTGTGTGGCTACCATTATTTTCCAGCACTGCCTTAACCCACTTGGGCATGGAGTTCACCAGAGCTTCACAGCTTGCCACTGGAGTCCTCTTCCACTCCTCCATGATGACATCAAGAAGCTGGTGGATGTTAGAGACCCTGCGCTTCTTCACCTTCCGTTTGAGGATGCCCCACAGATGTTTACTAGGGTTTAGGTCTGGAGACATGCTTGGCCAGTCCATCTCCTTTACCCTCAGCTTCTTTAGCAAGGCAGTGGTCGTCTTGGAGGTGTGTTTGGGGTCGTTATCATGTTGGAATACTGCCCTGCGGCCCAGTCTCCGAAGGGAGGGGATCATGTTCTGCTTCAGTATGTCACAGTACATGTTGGCATTCATGGTTCCCTCAATGAACTGTAGCTCCCCAGTGCTGGAAGCACTTATGCAGCCCCAGACCATGCCACTCCCATCACCATGCTTGACTGTAGGCAAGACACACTTGGCTTTGTACTCCTCACCTGGTTGCCGCCACACACGCTTGACACCATCTGAACCAAATAAGTTTATCTTGGTCTCATCAGACCACAGGACATGGTTCCAGTAATCCATGTCCTTAGTCTGCTTTTCTTCAGCAAACTGTTTTTGGGCTTTCCTGTGCATCATCTTTAGAAGAGGCTTCCTTCTGGGACGACAGCCATGCAGACCAATTTGATGTAGTGTGCGGCGTATGGTCTAAGCACTGACCCTCCACCCCTTCAACCTCTGCAGCAACGCTGCCAACACTCATATGTCTATTTCCCAAAGACACCCTCTGAATATGACGCTGAGCACGTACACTCAACATCTTTGGTCGACCATGGCGAGGCCTGTTCTGAGTGGAACCTGTCCTGTTAAACCGCTGTATAGTCTTGGCCACTGTGCTGCAGCTCAGCTTTAAGGTCCTGGCAAATTTCTTATAGCCTAGGCCATCTTTATGTAGAGCAACAATCCTTTTTTTCAGATCCTCAGAGACTTCGTTGGCATGAGGTGCCATGTTAAACTTCCAGTGACCAGTATGAGAGAGTGAGAGTGATAACACCAAATATAACACCTGCTCCCCATTCACACCTGAGAACTTGTAACACTAACGAGTCACATGACACCAGGGAGGAAAAATGGCTAATTGGGCCCAATTTGGACATTTTCACTTATGGGTGTACTCACTTTTGTTGCCAGCAGTTTAGTCATTAATGGCTGTGTTGTTATTTTGAGTGGACAGCAAATTTACACTGTTACACAAGCTGTGCACTCACTACTTTATAGTGTAGCAAAGTGTCATTTCTTCAGTGTTGTCACATGAAAAGTTATAATAAAATATTTACAAAAATGTGAGGGGTGTACTCACTTTTGTGAGATACTGTATATTGGGCTGTAGACCTTGTGCAGTGAGGACTACATACATTTAATGACAGTCCCACAAATTTCAGCAACTCTACTGTCTCAGCTGTTCTGAGTTATTTGTACATATATAATAAAACAGATATAAATATTTCCTTGTTTTAATAGTAGAATTTATGAAAATATTAGTTTTATTTAAAATAAGTAAATTAATTATACTAAAAGCAATAGTCTTAAGGCCCTAAAATTTGATGTAGGACATATAATTATTAAATTGCTTAGTTATAATACATTCCCATAGTCTCTACAGGGAACTCTTTCTACGTGGTAGAAATGTAATAAAATCAAAAGTGCAGAATATATGGTTACAACTAAACCAAATATTTTATTTTTTTAGCCTTTTACAGATCTGCTTTTAAATTCAGGAACCAAGGAGGGAACAATTATCTACTGCATATCATGTCTTTTATTTGTTATAATTAGAAAACTTGAGGCTCTCGGAGGAAAAGAAAGTGAAAGCTGTAGGGAACTTATTTTGTGAGAATCTCAGCACTAATATACTACTGTGACAATGTGAATTTTTGGGATATTTTCTGTGAACATGTCTCTGGGGGGATACAGAGCAATGGACACCAATATCTAAAATGCGTCAATATTTTATGAATCAGTATTGTATTTTTTTGCAGCATACACTGCTGTGCAGATCTAATATAAAAATTTGATTTCAAGGATAGCTATAGAGCCCAATGAGTGAGGCCGAGCTGAAGGTTTATTGGGAGAAATGTCTAATGCCGCGTACAGACGATCGGAAATTCCGACAACAAAACTGTGGATTTTTTTTCCGACGGATGTTGGCTCAAACTTGTCTTGCATACACACGGTCGCACAAATGTTGTCGGAAATTCCGAACGCCAAGAACGCGGAGACGTTCAAGACGTACGACAGCACTATTAAAGGGAAGTTCAATAACAGTCATGTTAGTAGAAGTTTGGTGAGAGACGATTCGCGCTTTTCAGCCTTGTGCTTTTCAGTCCGTAACAGAGCGACCAATGTGCTATCTCCATTACGAACGCTAGTTTTTCCATACCGAGCGCTTCCGTCTCGTACTTGATTCCAAGCATGCGTGGAATTTTGTGCGTCGGAATTGTCCACACACGATCGGAATTTCCGAGAACGGATTTTGTTGTCGGAAAATTTGAGAACAAGCTCTCAAATTTTTTTTGTCGGAGATTCCGACAGCAAATGTCCGATGGAGCCTACACATGGTCGGAATTTCTGACAAAAAGCTCCCATCGAACATTTGTTGTCGGAAATTCCGACCGTGTGTACGCGGCATTACCCTAATGAAGCTTTTTATGCTTTTTCAGGAAATACATAGAGATTAGCAAAATGCAATTTAACCAAGTAGACTGCAGCTACCTTTATCCTTTTGCAGTGCTGAAAATGAATACTAGCACCACTGCCACTATGGACAGAAGCCCTATTTTTTCTCCATTTTATTATATAATTACATAGTTATTCAGGTTAAAAAAAGACACTAGTCCATCTACATCTAGTTCAAGCAATTAAAAAAAGATATGTATATAGGTATGTGCAAATGAATAAAAGCAAAAATTTTGCTTTTTTTAAATAAAGTTGAAGTCTATCACTGCAGAGAGCTCTGCATCATAGGAATCTTTCTCTATTTTAGATGACTTTGAAAAAGCAAAGCTTTGTCTGTGGCAAAGAGTGGACGTTAAAGTTCTCCTCACGCCTCATGAAAAGACACATATCACAGACAGGTACTGAGTAGGCAGAGCTTGGCTGAGAGTGCCATCAAAGTTATGACAAGCTGCCCAAACTGTGAAAACAGAGATATAGAGATCAAGGCAGACCAAACATCTCACATTGGGGTCAGTCATAAAGGTTTATGCCCTTTAAATTTAGAGAGCAAACAAGAAATGCCAATGTGAATATGATATGGGAAATGCCTTGCTGGAGCTGTCATCTACCACTGTTTCTTATATAGACAAAGACATCATAAATATTATTACTACACACTGTCAAGATAACTGCTTGCATAGTTTGAGGATTATATATAACCGTATTTATCGGCGTATACACACACACAGGCGTATAACACGCACCCTAACTTTAAGAGGGAAGTTTCAGGAAAAAAACTTTCCACAGCCCCCTGCGTATAACACGCAGGCACAGTTTACCCTCTATTTTCAGGGTAAAAAAGTGAGTGTTATACGCCAATAAATACAGTAAATATATGTGTGTATATATATATATATATATATATATATATATATATATATATATATATATATATATACATATTATATATATTCAATAGCTTTTCAGCAGTCTTGAATCATGAAATCAGTCAGTATTTGGAAACTTGAAAAGTCCATGCTCTGAGCTCTATACCTATAAGACTTTAAAAGAGATGGACCGCCTTTCCTATTGTTTGATTTAAGGAATAGAGATTGCTCACTTTAATAAACCAATCATGTTCTAGAAAAAGCTCAGTTTTTAAATTTGCTTCACTAATATGATTGGGTATGCAATGTGAACACATGATTCATCTATTTACTAACATTTACTTTATTAAGTGAACTGACTATGTTTGCTACTACTCTTTCCCAGACAGCAACCAATTGAGCTGCAAGTTTGAAAATGACTTGCTAAGCTATTGCTAGACTTGCCAGGCTTCACAAGTTTGTTGCATAATTGCAGCAAGTCTGCATTACATGACTGCAGATCAACTTTCTTTGCAAACATTCTGCAAGTCTGCTGCAAGTTTTGGTTCAGTTAGCTTGTGAAATAGTCATCCCACCACAGGGGTCACTGTGGCTGAATTTCCATGCTGTTGACTTGCAGAGCTCTTTCTGTAGACTCACCACTGCAACTTTGCTCTTGCTAGAGACTTGCCATGCAAATTTGCTACAAATTATAAAAGTGTCGACTAGCACGTGTGTTTCAAATGCTCTGCAAGTTCACAACTTGCCAGTGAAAATATGCAGCAAGTTAGCAGACTTACAATTCAACACTACCACAAATTTGTGGCAAGTTATCCTTGCTATCTGGGTTAGCACTCATTAGCAAAGTAACCTACCGTATATACTCGAGCATAAGCCGAGTTTTTCAACACATTTTTTTTTGTGCTGAAAATGCCCCCCTCGGCTTATACTCGAGTCACCTTTTTGCGCCTGATCACCTAGACTTTGAGGACCCGGTACCGGCCGGCCTTAGGTTCCCTGGACCCCAAACTTGGCACACTTGTAGCATGTAACATGTGCAAAGTTTGTTGTCCGGGGGACCTAGGACCGGGGAGCACTGATTTTTCAAAGCCGGGCACCCCTTTCATAGACTCCCATGTTAAACGGTCATTTCTTTCGTGAATTTTGGGACCCGGAACCAGCCGGTTGTAGGTCCCCTGGAGCCGAAACTTGGCACACATGTAGCCCCATTTCTTCTCTATAAGTGTGGAAAGGTTTTTGTCTGGGGGACCTACGGCCGGGGAGTACAGATTTTTCAAAGCCAGACACCCCTTCCATAGACTCCTATGTTAAACGTCAGCCTAGTCATGGACACAGTAAGGGATGGACACAGTGAGGCATGGACACAGTGAGGCATGGACACAGTGAAGCATGGGCACAGTGAGGCATGGGCACAGTGAGGCATGGGCACAGAGGGAAAAGGAAACGCATGCACATGGACACAGTGAGGCAAAGTGAGGCACAGTGAGGCATGCAGATGGACACCCTAGGCTTATACTCGAGTCAATACGTTTTCCCAGTTTTTTGTGGTAAAATTAGGTGCCTCAGCTTATATTCGGGTCGGCTTATACTCAAGTATATATGGTATTTGTCTCTTTATGCCCTGCACTCTTTTAATGTCTTCTGTTACTATCATGCACCATTCTGACTTGCAAAATTTTTAATATTATTTGTGCTATAGTTAAAATAAATGTATAGGTACTGTTCAAAATAAGTAGACTCACAGCTGGACTAAAAATAGATCACAGTATACAACATAGTGATTTTAAATTTAAATGTTTTTTTTATCTTTATTGAAGTTTTCTTTTAAGTGTCATCACCTAACACCAGCTAAGAACACTAGTAAAAACTGCAATTAAAAAAAAACATACAGAAGTTCTAATCCACCCTCAATCCAGAATTAAAATGATCAAAATATTGTCTGAGGCATAGATTTCGAATTACTTAAAAAAAGTTAATTACTTAAAAGAGTTAATATGAGTAGCATTACATTTATGGAAATGCACTATATTCCAAAAATGATACCAAACGTGAGATGTAGAAAAAATACTAAATGTTAAATGCTTATTGAACGTGCTTGATCCATCTGTTTGCCCATATGCAATCCAAAAATCAGAACCAGAGAGCAATTATCTGCAAATGGTTACCATGTAAAATAAACAAATTGTTTAGGAATGTACTCTATAACACCACATTTTATAAAATCAAACACAGCTAAAAATTTTGGCATGTCAATGCACAATGAACTGACATATTCCTTCATCAGCTACAGAAAGAGGAAAAGTAGGAAGACACTTGTTGTGGGCTTCTGAAATGCAGTAGAGAATTCATTACCAGATACTCCATATACATTAGCTGCTGCTGAAAGAACTTTCCTTCTAAAAGACGAAACACAACATCCTGGTGAAATGTGATCAGCTACTTTATGTAGTTTCAGGCCTTTTGTATTGATTTATATGGGTCTTTGACTAGAATACACAGTATAATGTAGACTAAAAAGCAATGAATCTATTAATGGGATGTTGATATTCCTATTTATTTCAGTAGGAAACGTTTTCCATTTCATTTTAGACCTGGATGGACAGGTGGCTTTATACATGAACAGTAATAAATATGGATGGACAGGTGGCTTTATACATGAACAGTGATAAATATATCAAGCAGATATGTGTTTTGGTGCTGGACCCAGTTATTAAAGAGCAATATCTGCAGGTGGCACACAATGTTATCTGAGGAGATAATAGGAAAACAAGAATATCAGAATAAGTGTAAGGGAATATCATCTTAACTTCCATGTTTCTATGTTATAATAAATGTCAGCGCATTAGACATGTGCATTAATTTTCATGCGAATGCATTTTCGTCCAAATTTCTGGGATTTTCGCGTTCGTTTTAACAAACGATAACGAGAGCACAGAATCTGAAATCCGAAAGATCCGACATAAAAAAGGCTTTATTTTCGTTTCATTGCGACAACAGTTCGATACAGATAGAAGATTCGACATGACGTGACATTAGCAATCTGTGTCTATCGAATCTGCGGTTGAATGTGCCTAACCTAACTCTATTAGTCCAAGATTATTTGACATAGAGAGAAAAGATTTGACATAGAGACAAAAGATTTGACGTTATAGAGACATGAAGATTCGACGAAGCAGCTAAAACCATACGATCGCCGCAAGCGGACATTTATGGTCAAATGCTCAGCCCATAGGCTATAGAAGTATTCTAATGTTGGTTGACTAGTAATAATAATTAATAAATATAATTATTACTAGTCATACAACATTAGAATTCTACTATAGCTTGTGGGCGGAACATTCGACAGGAAATGTACGATTGCGGCGTCGTACAGTTTAGCTGCTTCGTCAAATCTTCTTAGAACATTCGACAGACACCATAAGCCTTCAAATGACAGATTCCACCTTAATTAATTTGGATTTTCGGACGAATGCATTTTTTACCGAAGCAAAATAAATAAAAACGAATTTCGGGAGTGACTAAATAACCGTATTTTTCGAAAGAAAACGAAATTCCGAAACAAAATATTTCAGTGTGCACATGTCTACAGCGCATTAATAGATTTATTAACATTCAGTTGCGTTCACCTCAACTTCTTCTGTACATATTGGCAAGCTTCAGAAGTCTATTGCCCTAGTATTGAAAGAATGTGTTTCAGTATTGAGATATTGTTCTGTCATTATTTCTGAAAATGGAAATAATATGCATACCATACAGGTTTATATGTAAGTTGAACCACGTGTGGTTAGGAGGCCAGACTCTTTTTTTTCCAACCAGTCATTTTTGGTTCCCCTAAGATGAAGTCATTGCCAAAAATTCATTAATAGACATGCTCATGTAAAGGATACAAGTGAGCAATCTATGAACAAGTTGTGCACTTAGTAGCTCATAGAAAGGTGGCCTACAATGGTAGCAGTCTTATTAGCAAATGCACTTGGGCTGCTCAGCATTATTAGACATGGTGCAACTCTCTACTCTTCCAGGTTGCCAACAATTTGTCAACACAGTGTTAAAAATACATAGTGTGGTTGATTTACTAAAACTGGAGAGTGCAAAATCTGGTGCAGCTCTGCATAGAAACCAATCAGCTTCCTGTTTTTTTTTTTGTTTGTTTTTTTGTGTTTTTTTTCAAAGCTTAATTGAACAAGCTGAAGTTAGAAGCTGAATGGCTACCATGCAGAGCTGCAAAATATTTTTGTATATAGTTACATAGTTGGTAAGGTTAAAATGTCACCAGTCCATCCAGTTTATTTTGCACGGTTCAGTTTTAGTAAATCAACCCCTACGTGTTAAATGAAGAAATAAATATATCTGCCTGTGAAGATCAGTTCCTTCTATTCAAAGGTAGGGCAATTCTACTGTTCCAACAGCCCTACAGGTCCACTTCCCATGTGTAGGGAAACTGTCATCCATTACCTGCAGAGAAACCATTAGGAATGCCAAGAGGGCAGTCAGGTTGTCCATCATTATTGGCTCTGCAGCTGTCAGTAGTATAGGGAAATTTCCCTACACTATTTCCCCAGACTGAAATTCCAGTTATGTAGCTGCATTGATTTATCTCTAGTCTTATCTAGTGCTTGTTAATGAAATTGCTGTCACTTAATTATTCACAGCTTCTCATCTTCAGAGGAGGAAAGACAGTGAACAATCCAACTGCACCAAATATATTGTGTTAACTAATAAGATCAGTAAAGCAATCCATAGATGGTGCAGTTTTCTTTCATTGAAGGAAAGAAAAGTGCTTGACTCCCTCCCGCTGTACTATTGTATTCTGACAGCAGGAGGTTGCTGTCAGAATACAATGATCACTGCTGGCCACTATAGCCGCCAGCAGTGATCTCATGAGAAAAACCTGACAGGCTGTTAATAGATTGACTTCAGTACAACCAGCCTGCCATTAGATGGACTGAAATTCGGCTGATCCTGCTGAACTAACTAAATTTTGATCATCTATGGCTGGCCTTAGGTAAACATATCATCACTACAAAGGGTTTTTTTTTTTTTTTTCAATCCTGGTGCTATAACAAGCAACGTTCAACAATCTTCTGGAAGCTTTGAGCAGCAGTTCACCTTTCATATTGGCCTATCACTATGATAGATCAATTTCCTGGCCAGTATTAATGTGTAGAAGGTAAAAGTTATGGTGCTAGCCAGTGAAGGTATAAATGCAGCACAGGGGTGCTCCATTACAAGGCTTGGAAGGGACTGAGCTTCACCTTTTCCCTACACAGAGGATATAAAGAGTGCTGAGAAGAACTGTCATGTGCAGTGTAGAAAAAGGTATTATGCGATCGATCATGGGATGGAGGTAGAGTATGCTCCCTTTTTGTGTCCGTCATTCACTTTACACTAGTCGATGATGACAGGAGAGTTCAGCCCAAATAAATTTGAAGAGCAGTTGTATAAAAAAAAGGTTTATATTGATGCTAACCAGAATCCAAGCTGCCAACCCCCTGCCCTTGATGTGTACTCCTGGAATTGTGGTTATGCCAGTGTTTAAGAGGTTGTGCTGATGGGCTGATTGAACTAGGCATATAATGGACTATATTGCTTCACAAACTACATTTCTCAGAATCCATGCTTTGCTTCTCTGATGATTTCAATTTACTAAATGCTCTTATAGTACTTGGAGACTCAAATTTTTCCATATGTAGAACATTTCTTTGTTCATCCTGAGACATTTTTCTGCAAATGTTTTATGTGGCTACTGTCACCCCAATACTAAATGCTTCTTTAAAATACAGAAAAGAAAGTCATATGCACTGACACAAGGCAGACAGAACTCCTGCAATACTTTTTTTTTGTATAGAGTTTTTTCTACTTTACAAAAACGGGGCGATGAACGCTCCCAAAATAATATGAGCAGCAATGAAAAGAATTGACTTCCCCTTTTAACTAAAAATAGGGTTTTCATTGCTGTTGGCAGTCCCACAGAGGAGATTTACCGGTACTTCTTGTCAAGATGACCCATCTGTCACTGGGAAATATAAGTGAGAGAAGCTTTCCCCAAAGGGGACCCAGACAGCAATAAAACCTGCAGTAGGTTCTAACCTTTGTAACTATAATGCCGCATACACACGGTCGGAAATTCCGCCAGCAAAAGTCCGACAGTATGTATGCTCCATCGGACTTTTGCTGTCGGAATTTCCTCCAGCAAATGATTGAGATCAGGTTCTCTATTTTTTCCGACGGAAAAAGTTCCTATCGGAAATTCCGTTCGCCTGTATGCAATTCCGACACACAAAAAAAACACGCAAGCTCGGAAACAATTTGACGCATGCTCGGAAGCATTGAACTTCATTTTCTCGGCTCGTCGTAGTGTTGTACATCACCGCGTTCTTGACGTTCGAAAGTTCAGAGAACTTTTGTGTGACCGTGTGTATGCAAGCCAAGCTTGAGCGGAATTCCGTCTGAAAAACCGTCCAAGGTTTTTCCGACAGAAATTCCGACCGTGTGTACACGGCATAAGAAAAATGAACAAAAACATTTGGCTGCAAATTTCTACACATCAGGTTATGGACTTTATTGACCCAAACAGTATTAACAACAAGTGGGTGGCATGGATATTTTCTCGAATTAAGATAGCAAAAGCATGAGTTCACCTGCAGTTTGTAGTATGTTTTGATTGTTTTTATCTGTTTATTGAATACAGAAGATGTATTGAAGGCTGTTCTGTACAGCTGATTACAACAGATTTCTTTGAGTGAAACTTTACTGGGAATTAGAATTTCCTCTCCACTCTAATTAGCATGTAAAAAGACTCAACACAAGGACTCGCAAACCTGACAAGGTTCACTCCACTTCTCTAATCAATCTTACAAAGCTTGGCATTGAACATGCCTTTGTCTTTACTGTGCCGCTTAATAATCTGGTACAATGCCCAGTGCAAAACTAGCCCTGTTTATTATTCTGGTAGTAGAGGGATTCCTGGTTAATTTCAGAGCATCCAGGTGGCATTTTTACTTCTAATTTATTTTACCTCCCTGACCTGCACATTGAACTTGAGTGTATACCATTTTTTTTTTTTTTATATATTTGGGCATTTGAATAGTACATTTTAAGTTGCCAGGGCAGGCGGAAGAGTTTGGCAGTAATGCGGTGGAAGGGGAAAAAAGGAACTGAATACTGTCTGGTTTAAACAGTTTTTTAGCAGACATATCTACATTATTCTTCAGATTTTCCGAGCACGGCTGAGAATGAAATAAGTGGCAGGTTACACTGCCCATTTGGCTTCCCATGCTCAGGCAGGCAGATCATCTCTGACTCATTTAGTGCTGAGGGCGCCAGTAGCATTCTTACACTCTGCTGCACTGGGAGGTCTGTACTGTAGGCTGAAAGGGTTACCTCTCTATTAGGAAAGATCCCCAGCAGGGCATGTTACACAGCATATTAGAAAAATAAGCCCTGGAGGTGTTATATTTCCTCTATTTGAGTGTATTTAGGTCTGATGCATATAAATGATTTATGATTACCTAGTATGAATCTGTATGCAGGATTCACAGTACTAAATGAACATCAGAGCTGTACTTTCAATGAGGCTAGGTGCAATCTTTGCTTAAGCCAGGCAGTTCTAATCGTGTATCCTTGCCCTGAGCTCAACTCTTCTCCATTGTGAAGTTCTCTGTGCAGTATATGTAGGTACCCGTGCCCTGTGAAATGATTTTCCAACGTTCCTTTCTGCACAACAGCCAGTCTGTGCTTTATAAAAGTGGCACAATGATAGAAGTCATAGAGACAACAAAGCAGTGGAATTTGTATTTTTCTATAGGTTATTGTACTCTTCACATATATTTGTTCTTTGCACTGTCTTATTAAATCAGCATAATGCATGTAGAAAGCTGATGCTTTTCTTTGCTATAACACCTCTAAACCCAAAAATACAAGCATAGCACTGCCCCCTTGAGAGCTGCTTTGATTTACCTGTTCAACTGCACCCTCCTGACCCTGTGAACACTCCAACCCACCTGACACTCTGGGTTCAGACATCTTCTTGCAGGCACCTTTAAATGGCACTCCAACACAAGTCAAATAGATATTATCTTAGGTTTTACTGGAATAAAGGTATACGTACAAAAAGGGGTTATTGATCAACTGAATTCTGGATAACAGCCAAGACTCAGGTGAGAAATCTCCTAAACACAGCTTAAACAGTTAAACAGTACAAAGGCACAATATACATACTATATATATATATATATATATCTATATCTATATATATATATAGATATATATAGATATATATATATATATATATATATATATATATATATATATATATATAGATAGATATATATATACAGTGGAATACCAACTAGAGGATAAACTGGAGGGGTTGTACGGAATCACTGGTTAATCCAATATGATACCACAATAAAGGGGGATCTCAGGCCTGCCTATTCAACCTTTATATCCTAATGAGAGACTAGATAGAATTTGAGTAGGATAGGGCCCTCTAACAGATAGCAATAGCAATTTCCAGGACGCTGGCCTGCAATGGTCTTCACTGGCAGATCAAGCTCATTGAATTATATCCAAGATATGGCACAGTGAGGTGATGGCAAGCAGGACAGCTCAAACAGACTAGTGATATTCCTTATAGTAGTTAGGGATATGGATGTCTATGTACAGTGTCTTATGCAATGCAGTAAAGTGTTTTTTCATGGGCAAGGTGTCTGTACACAGTGTTCAAGCAAGATAACCAGGTAAGGATTGTGAACGATGGACATCCACCCTCTCACCAACTGCAAAGCCGGATAGGAGTCTCCTAAACAGCGACCCTGGATAAGATGTCCTTCAGGGAGACAAACAGCGGTGACCCACCAGCTGCTGGACACAGGCGGTCGTCGGATCCGTCTGAGGAAGTGGTGCCACATTGATGTCTCATGAACAGCAAGCAGAGTTGGGCCCTCCGGAGCTAGGCTTGAGTCCCTCAGTCACCGCGTGGTAGGCCACAGCCCTTTCTCTTAGCAGCAGAGTGGTGCTCACTCAGTGAGGCCCAGGAAGAAGAGAGCGCATGGCTGATCTGCTGGCCCTTTTTTTTTTGTTCCTCCCAGGGGTCTGTTCGTGTTGCCGAGGGACATCTAGGATGTGTAGTCCAGGGGTAAAATCATAACATCAGAATGGCTGATCAAAAGACTACTAGTCCCACAATCCTCCCAGCTTGGCTCACAGAGATGATGTCAGTTTCTGAAGCCTGACATTAGAGGGACATTGGAATAAATGGAGAATAATGGGGGGGGGGTGGTCTGCGAAGCAAGGTAACTGTAGTCCACTGTCGGCTACATCAGTATAATATACTGTAGTCTTCTAGTCCTTATATGGAGTGGCTGCATTCATTTTCTTTCTTTTTTTGAGGCTTTGTCTTCTTTATTTTTATTTGGTAATCCTGTGAATAATACACTTCTTGTCCCTTTGTGGCAACACTGGTTCCTCACTATATCTGCATCCTGTCCCTTCTGTATTGAACTGTTTTGTAATTGTGCTGTCCCCCCTCTACATTGTAAAGCTCTGCGCAAACTGTTGGCTCTATATAAATTGTGTATACCAATAATAATAATAATAGCAATGGAGGCAGTTATGGTTGCCACACAGGCTAGACTTCAAACATGTCTGCCTGTCTTCATCTGCACTACAAGGTGATTATGGGATTAGTAGTTTACATAAGAAAAAAAGATAGTTCTTGCTTCAGTTCATCTCACAGGAAGTGACAAGGGCATTGCATTTCTGGCAAAATCTACACACATTTTCTGTACTTGCTAAAAATGTTCTTAGCCTGAAAAATGGAAACAAATGCAACCATCACATCTAAGGACTGGTTAGGTGCAATAAGTGAAAAATGTGTTCTTGGGTTTAGATATGCTAATCAGTTTGCTTATTTAAATTCAAACATATGGGCTGCACAGAATAAAAAAAAAATGAATAACATATAGATTATCATTATTGTTGGCCTCGAAAATGGACCAATATTTTATTTTAGACACCTTGTTAGGCAATAGAATACACTGAACCATATTTAACTGAATATGCTGAACTGAATTTTGTTGTAAGAACCACATTCTAAACTCCAAGAAAAAAAAAAACTGGAGCTAAATAATATATGAGATATGGATTCTTCCCCAAGTGGCTCGTACCTCTGGCCACCTTTTTGTTATGTGTATGGAGCTGAACCAACTGTTGAGTTCCTAACATAAGAGTGGTTTGATGAAGACTTAAGCTGGATACACACTATACAATATTTTTTTGTTAGATTTCCTTTAGATTTCCCAAAACCATGTAGTACAAGGGCCTGCCTGATTGCATACAAATTGAAAGTGTTAAGGTTTGACCTCATATTATATGGTTTTGGTAAATCTAAAGGAAAAAATCTAAGGAAAATTGTATAGTGTGTATCCAGCTTTACAATGTAAGCCTTATTGCTGGAGTGCAAATCTTCAAAAATAATTTTTAGACATCATGGTAACCTGAGGACCATAATTTGCCCATCTTCCCTGACCCTAGTGACTTCTGTTTCAATCTTTTAAATAAGATTTCAAGTAACAATGAAAACATTATAAAATAGCACAATTAAGTACAATATGGAACTGTCATCATAGTCAGTATATAGGAAAATGGCAACATCAGCATAAATGAAGGAAGGTGGGTTTAGCCAATGTCCCATGAAAAGTCCATTAGTAGGTATGAAAAACTGCGCCAAGGTGTTCAACTATGGAGAGTCCCTTTATAGTAGTATATGTTTGGCCAACCCTAGTCACTTTTATGTAAACAATAGTTCAATAAACTCACCAAATTACAAAGCTTGGTACTCAGCCAAGAATGTTGGGAGACACTAAAACTGTATTAGCAGAAGGATTAGGTTAGGTTTGAATGGATAAATCAAAATGGTGGTGCTATGCAAGCAATAACGTACGGGTTACAAATGAAGGGAATTTGTGATATACTGTACTGCATTTTAGTGAAGTGGTTATTCTCAGTTTTTCTCTGTGTTTCCGATTTGTTTCTTTTTATATCCAGCCTGGTACTAAACTGCTGCTCTGTTCAATTCTTTTTTTTCTCGCTATTCAAGCAGCATATGTTCATGGATCGAAATAAATCATTACACTTCTTCATAAACTGAATGTCATCTTCCAAGGACAAAGAGTATTATACAAATGATAGTAGTGATTATTTCTTCTGTAAAGGCACATGGCCTCGCCTTACTCTAGGACACAATCAATAATGCTGATTAAGACTTAAGCCCTTATCAGGTGGACAGTACATTTTGCTCAAGAGAATATTAAATAGGTGAATTGACCCACTTAAAACAATTTCCAGCTAAAATATATGCATCCTTACAAACGTTTGCAACTGTTGTTTTTGCACAAATCTTTAAAAAATTTAAACTAAAGCAGTTTCAGATAAGACTCTTTTCAGAACAGTCTTTTGGCATATGGCTTGGCTTGCTTTATAAGGCATAACTAAACAGTATTTTATTTGTTGGCGTTATAACCTCAATAGTCCAGGAGCAATGCCATAGATCCCCGGTGCCCTCTCTGTGGCCCAAGGGCTACATGCGCTCCTTTGGAAGGCAGCCCTTGGACCTAAATATTCTGTATTGGGAGTGGGAGTATTGATTTGTAAAGAGGTATAATGATTTCTAATATCTTCATGTAACATGTTCCAAGTCTCTCAATGTCTTCTGCAGCATTCTGTCCATTCTCCTGCCAGACTAATAGCATGTTCCAAGTCTATGACTATCATTTGTTTAGTATGTCTGAAGTACCTAACAGTCTTTTTTAGCATTACATTTACTTAGAATAATTTTTCAGCCTTTTGGTGATATCAGGGGCTGCAGTTGAGCATCCCTTGGATTAACACAGGTAAGTTATTTCTTTGAATGGAATTAAGCTCTAATTTACCTATTGCATAGCCAAATTCTTTGTAGCTGGTATAGAGGTTAGGGAAGCAATCTTTTGAAGATCTGTCATAGCAGATTCAGTGAACTGGTAGCCTTATGTGTAATATTTGAGACTGTATTTCCAGTTTCCCAAAACCTAGACAATTACAAGTAGACATGTGCATTAGTTTTCGTCCGAATGCATTTTCGTCCGAATTTCAGCTATTTTCGTTATCGTTTTAACAAACGAAAACGAAAGCACAGAATCCGAAAACCGAAAGATCCGACATAAACAAATGCTTTATTTTCGTTTTCGTTGCTACAACAGTTCGATATAGATAGGAGATTCGACGTGACGCTGACAATAACAATCTGTGTCTATCGAACCTGTGGTCGAATGTGCCTAACCTTAACTCTATTAGTCCAAGATTATTCTACATAGGAGAGAAAAGATTCGACATTATAGAGAGAAAAGATTCGACATAGGAGAGAAAGATTCGACATAGGAGAGGAAAGATTCAACATAGGAGAGGAAAGATTCGACATAGGAGAGGAAAGATTCGACATAGGAGAGGAAAGATTCGACATAGGAGAGGAAAGATTCGACATAGGAGAGGAAAGATTCGACATAGGAGAGAAAAGATTTGACATTATAGAGAGAAAAGATTTGACATTATAGAGAGAAAAGATTCGACATAGGAGAGAAAAGATTCGACATAGAGAGAAAAGATCACTGCTTGTGGGCGGAACATTCGACCGGAAATGTATGATTGCAGAGTCGTACAGTTTCACTGCTCCGTCGAATCTTCTTTGAACATTCGACAGACACCATAAGCCTTCAATGACAGATTCGACCTTAATTAATTCAGATTTTCGGACGAATGCAATTTTTAACGAAAAACGAAATAAATAAAAACGAATTTCGGGAGTAACTAAATAAATTAATTTTTTGGACGAAAACGAAATTCCGAAACGAAATATTTCAGTGTGCACATGTCTAATTACAAGTAGGTAGGATGAGTTTATATACATGGAAATCCATTAAAGGAACTTGCCAGGATTGAAATATGGGAATTATCACTGCTGACTTATGTTTTAAAGTGCCGGTCCTCTACTTCCTTGGTCTGCTACTAAATGAGTCAATGAGATGTAGTAAGTATGCACATCAGGTGTGCCAAGACATTACTCTCTACATGCTTCTTATGGGCCTATTTGCACCAGTGCACTGAAATACCACTTTACACAGTTGGTGTGTTGCTGTGCTGCTCATTGTGAATGGCATCACAAAGCACTTTCCCATGGTATTAGCATTGCAGTGCAACACGTGACAATGTACTTACATGCTTTGTGCTGCTCTGCTGAAAATGTTAAAGTCGCAATTTGTGGTCCATTGTGGTGCATTGGTCAATCTATTTGAATGAATAGGCTGCCTTAATGCAACAGATGTTAATGCGTGAAGCAATGCACATTTTCCGCACACCAGTGAACTGGTATGGTGTCAGTTGTCTCTCAGTCAGTGACCAACTACAAGAGCTAAGGTGACAGCTCTGGAGTCTACATCTTCAACAACATGTGGACTCCAATGTTTCTGTTGGTTATCAGTAGCGTACAGAAACTCACAGGAAAAGAAACATGTTCCTATTACTATTATTATAGGTATTTTATTTCTTTTAAAGCCATGGAACTGCAGAATGCTATAAGAGAAATAGGCCAGTTAATTTTTTAAACTGACCTTGACAAATCATATTTTTTTTTTTAGACCTGAATGAATAATACAGTTTCTTTCACACATTAACATTCCTAACGACCCTTATAATACATCATACTGCCTCTGCATCAGTACAATACATACCTCCAGAATGAAATTTACAGGACCCAAACGTGTCACATAGTGATGAGCCGAACACCCCCGGGTTCGGTTCGCACCAGAACCCGCGAACGGACCGAAAGTTCGAACGAACATTAGAACCCTATTAAATACAATGGATGCGAACGTTCGAATTCTAAAGTGCTAATTATAAAAACTATTATGCATGTTATTGTCCTAAAAAGGGTTTGGGAACCCGGGTTCTGCACCAGGGGACATGTATCAATGCAAAAATAAGTTTTAAAAACGGTCGTTTTCCGGGAGCAGTCATTTTAATGATGCATAAAGTGAAAAAAAAAAAGTCAAATATTCCTTTAAATATCGTACCTGGGGGGTGTCTAAAGTATGCCTGTGAAGTGCCACGTGTTTCCCGTGTTTAGAACTGTCCCTGCACAAAATGACACTTCTAAAGGAAAAAAAAGCCATTTAAAACTGCTTGCGGCTTTAATGTAATGTCTGGTCCCGGTAATATGGATGAAAATCTTTAAGAAAAATGGCATAGCTACCCCATGACCCCCCCCCTACCCCAGCCCATTACCAGCCCCTTTGGGTCTTGTATGGATATTAAGGGGAACCCCGCACATAAAATAAAAAAGGCCCTATATACTCTGAACAGCCGTATACAGGCGGTGCATACAAGACAGGGACTGTAGGTTTGTTCTTATGTAGAATCTGTTTGTAATTTTGAACAGGTACATTGTTGAAGTGTAGCTCCAGACCAAAAATCTATTTTTAAACTTTTTGGAAAACATAGGTAAGGGTTATCACCCCTGTAACATTTGTTTTGCTGTCTGTGCCCCTGTTCAGAACATTTCACCTCACTTTCCGTCCTAATGACAACTGTTTTTGAAATGTGGTGTTTTTCTTGAAACAAGGATTGCTGATAAAGCATCAGTACAGAGGAGACACCTTTCTCCCATATTTATTCTTACAGGAGAGAATTTTCCTTCCTAGTGGTAGATTTCCTCTCACTTCCTGTTGTCTTCTTGCGTTTGCAAGTAGGAGTCGTTTGTAAGTTGGATGTTTGAAAGTAGGGACCTGCCGTATATACTCTGCAGAAATAGGCCCCTTAGTTGTTGGTGTTGGCACAACACTGTAAGCACTCACAGTTACTCTTGGTTGGTGCTGGAACGCCCTGCTGTCAACTATTATATCAGGAATTTTAATTACATATAATTGTTGAACAGTGGTAGTAAAAATTGGGCCTTTGATGGTGGTGCTGGTGCCACAACACTGTAAGCCCTGACAGTTACTCTTGGTGGGTGCAGCAATGGGCCCTGCTGTGAATTATTAGATCAAGAATTGTAATTACATGCCCCTGTTGAACAGGGGCTGAAAAATTGGGCCTTAGGCACTGGTGGCACAACACTGCAACCCTTCACAGATACTGTACTTGGAGCACAGCAATGAGCCCTGTTGCAAAGTATTGCTTCAAAAATTGTAATGACACGCCCCTGTTAAACAGGGGCTGAAAAATTGGGCCTTAGGCACTGGTGGCACAACACTGCAACTCCTCACAGATACTGTACTTGGAGCACAGCAATGAGCCCTGTTGCAAAGTATTGCTTCAAAAATTGTAATTACACGCCCCTGTTAAACAGGGGCTGAAAAATTGGGCGTTAGGCACTGGTGGCGGCACCCATAAACAAAAATGATCTTCCAAGCTATCATCATCAATCGTATCATTGAGGACTCGGAGGAGGAGGATAGCCAGTCAACATAACAGCACAGGCACTCAGCATCAGCATCAGTCTTGAAGGGATGTGACATTTTAAAATCAATTAGTCTGTTATATCAGCATCAGGTGTGTGGTAGCTGGTGGTGATCCAAGACTGGTTCATCTTGATGAAAGTCAGTCGATCAACCGAGTCGGTGGACAGGCGCACCCTGTGATCCGTGACAAATCCTCCAGCAGCACTGAATGTGCGTTCCGAAAGAACGCTGGATGCAGGACAGGCCAGTAGCTCAATTGCATACTGTGCAAGCTCTGGCCAGTGATCCATCCTCAAGACCCAGTAAGCCAGAGGATTTTCGGTGGGGAAGGTGTCCAAGTCTGACCTTGCCCCTAGATATTCCTGCACCATGTTTATCAGACGCTGGCGATGGTTGCTGGAACCGATCATACTTTGGGGCTGCGGACTAAAGAATTGTCTGAACGCATCGGTCAGACGGCCACCTTCCCCACCGCTCCTTCTTTGACTGGCCGAAGCCTCAGCAACTCGTTGTCCAGGACCAGGAGTTTGCAACCTCCCAGTCTCTGGGAACGCGTTGCACAGACCTTTCTGCAAGGCCTCCCGGAGTTGTCTCATCCTCTGCTCCCTCTGCGACGGTAACATAAGGTCCGCAACCTTACCCTTGTACCGTGGATCAAGGAGAGTGGCCAGCCAGTAATGGTCCCTCTCCTTGATCCGAAGAATACGAGGATCCTTCCGCAGACTTTGCAGGATCAGGGAGGCCATGCAGCGTAGGTTTGCTGAGGCATTCGCTCCGGAGTCCTCTGGGTCACTAAGGACGACATGATCCGCAGCCACCTCCTCCCAGCCACGTACAAGTCCACTGGTTTCTTGGGACTGTAAATCATCCCTAAAAGACTGCTGCTGATGATGCTGAGTGCCAGCCTCCACCTCCATGCTGACACAATCCTCCTCCTCCTCCTCCTCCTCCTCCTCCTCCTCCTCCTCTTCCTGTGCGATGGGTGGGACAGAAGGAACACTGTCTGGGTAAAGGGGGCCTTGAGAGGCAAGGAAGTCCTCCTCTTCCTGCCTCTGTTCTGCCTCAAGTGCCCTGTCCATTATTCCACGCAGCGTGTGCTCCAACAGGTGGACAAGAGGTACAGTGTCACTGATGCATGCACTGTCACTGCTCACCATCCTCGTGGCCTCCTCAAATGGTGCCAGGACAGTGCATGCATCCCTGATCATGCCCCACTGGCGTGGAGAAAAAAAACCAAGCTCCCCTGACCCTGTCCTGGTGCCGTAGTCGCACAGGTACTCATTGATGGCCCTCTGCTGCGTGTGCAGCCGCTGCAGCATGGCCAACGTTGAGTTCCACCTGGTGGGCATGTCACATATAAGGCGGTTCTTGGGCAGGTTCAACTCCTTTTGCAGCTCAGCCAGGCGAGCACTGGCATTATAAGATCTGCGGAAATGCACACAGACTTTCCTGGCCTGCCTCAGGACATCCTGTAAGCCCGGGTACCTGCCCAAGAAGCGCTGCACCACCAGGTTAAGGACGTGAGCCACACAGGGCACATGGGTCAGTTGTCCCTGTCGGAGGGCGGAGAGGAGGTTGGTGCCATTGTCGCAAACCACCATTCCTGGCTTAAGCTGGCGTGGCGTCAACCACCTCTCGGCCTGGCCCTGCAGAGCAGACAGGACCTCTGCCCCAGTGTGGCTTCTGTCCCCCAAACACACCAGCGCAAGCACGGCATGGCATCTTTTTGCCTGCGTACTTGCGTAGCCCCGTGAACGGCTACGGAGCACCGCTGGTTCATAGGACAAACCACAGGAAGAGGCCATGGAGGAAGAAGAAGAGGAGGGGGTGGAGGAGAGAGGTGTGTCACAACCAGTAGTAGCATTTTGGAGGCGTGGCGGTGGGACAACCTCCAACACTACTGCACCTTGTCCTGAATCCTTCCCAGCTGCCAAAAGAGTGACCCAATGGGCCGTGAAAGAAAGGTAACGTCCCTGTCCATGCCTGCTGGACCATGAGTCAGCGGTAATATGCACCTTACCGCTGACCGCCCTGTCCAGCGAGGCCAAGACATTGCCTTCCACATGCCGGTAGAGAGCCGGAATAGCCTTCCGTGAGAAAAAGTGGCGTTTGGGAACCTGCCACTGAGGAACCGCACATTGCACAAACTCACGGAAGGGGGCCGAGTCTACCAACTGAAAAGGCAGCAGTTGAAGCGCTAGCAATTTAGCCAAGCTAGCATTCAACCGCTGGGCATGTGGATGGCTGGGAGTGAACTTCTTTCGACGGTCCAGCAGCTGGGGCAGGGAAATTTGCCTGCTAGAATCGGACGTCGGTGTACTGCTAGCAGAGTGGGCGCAAGTACTTGGCTGTGACACACCTAATTCTACACCTTCATTCCTCTCAGTGCATGTTTCAGAGAGGACTGAAGTTATAGTGGGGTTGGAGATCCCAGCTGATGCGGTGCAAGGAGAGGTCCGCTTGGTTCTTTGGTGTGGGTCTTTGAGGTAGGCTTGCCAACGAGCTGCATGGCAGGTCAACATATGTCTGGTCAGGCATGTGGTACCCAAGCGGCTGATGTTTTGGCCACGCGATATACGCTTGAGACATATGTTGCAAACAGCAGCTGTGCGATCTGATGCACTAGCCTCAAAAAAGGCCCACACCAAAGAACTTTTTGAATGACGGGCAGAGGCAGCGCCCTGCACAGGCGGAGCTCTGCGGTGTGATTCCGTCGGTGTACTGCCCTTACGCTGGCCACCAAAGGGCATCCTGCCTCGTTGGAGATGTGCCTCCTCCTCATCCTCCTCCTCCTCCTCTCTCCTATTAGGCACCCACGTGGAGTCATTGACCTCATCATCCCCTCCCTCCTCATCACTGGAGCCAATCTGGCAGTATGCTGCAGCTGCTGGAACATGACTGCCAGATTGGTGTCCTTCTTGAGCATCCCCTCTGTCTGCTCTCACGCTACTGCCTTCCTCTAGCTGGGTTTCATCATCAGACCCTTCGAAACGCTGGGCATCCTCCTGGAGCATGTACCCAACACTGTGCTGAAACAGTTCGGGGGACTCCTCAGGAGGAGGACATGGTGGGTCTAGGGAAGGAGTGACTGATGATTTGTCTGACATTGATACCAGGGAAGACGACGCTTTGGCAGCTGCTTTTCCAGTACCCTGAGCCTGGGTGAGAGAGGATGAGGAGGAGGAGGAGGGCTTGGTCATCCACTCTACCAAGTCTTCGGCATGATGTGGCTCAACATGTCCAGCTGCCGAAAAGAAGGACAAGCGTGTCCCATGGCCATGTGCTGATGACAATGCACCGCGTCCACGACCAGCACTGTTGCCCCCAGACACAGAGCCTGCTTGCCCTCTTTTATTGCCTCCTGACTGTCTGCCTCTCCTTGTTTGCCTTCCAGACATTCTAATAGATGGCCTGCAGGGAGATGGGAAAAAAGCAATAAGGGCTACCTTCAGGTGTCCTTCTCTGTCCCTTGAAACAAGGACTTTCACAGTGAAAGAAACTGACACTGTCCCTACCTAGAGTTTTCTGTCCCTAGAATAAATGTTTTTTTTAAGCACAATATAGCACAAGGACAATTAACTCACTGTCCTTACAGGTCCCTGGAAACAAGGACTTGCAGAGTGAAAAAAAAAAAACACTCTCCCTACCTACAGTTTTCTGTCCCTAGAAAAAATGTTTTTTTTAAGCACAATATAGCACAAGGACAATTAACTCACTGTCCTTACAGGTCCCTGGAAACAAGGACTTGCAGAGTGAAAGAAAAAAAACACTCTCCCTACCTACAGTTTTCTGTCCCTAGAAAAAATGTTTTTTTTAATCACAATATAGCACAAGGAAAATTAACTCACTGTCCTTACAGGTCCCTGGAAACAAGGACTTGCAGAGTGAAAGAAAAAAAACACTCTCCCTACCTACAGTTTTCTGTCCCTAGAAAAAATGTTTTTTTTAATCACAATATAGCACAAGGAAAATTAACTCACTGTCCTTACAGGTCCCTGGAAACAAGGACTTGCAGAGTGAAAGAAACTGACACTGTCCCTACCTAGAGTTTTCTGTCCCTAGAATAAATGTTTTTTTTAAGCACAATATAGCACAAGGACAATTAACTCACTGTCCTTACAGGTCCCTGGAAACAAGGACTTGCAGAGTGAAAGAAAAAAAACACTCTCCCTACCTAGAGTTTTCTGTCCCTAGAAAAAATGTTTTTTTTAATCACAATATAGCACAAGGAAAATTAACTCACTGTCCTTACAGGTCCCTGGAAACAAGGACTTGCAGAGTGAAAGAAAAAAAACACTCTCCCTACCTACAGTTTTCTGTCCCTAGAAAAAATGTTTTTTTTAATCACAATATAGCACAAGGAAAATTAACTCACTGTCCTTACAGGTCCCTGGAAACAAGGACTTGCAGAGTGAAAGAAACTGACACTGTCCCTACCTAGAGTTTTCTGTCCCTAGAATAAATGTTTTTTTTAATCACAATATAGCACAAGGAAAATTAACTCACTGTCCTTACAGGTCCCTGGAAACAAGGACTTGCAGAGTGAAAGAAACTGACACTGTCCCTACCTAGAGTTTTCTGTCCCTAGAATAAATGTTTTTTTTAATCACAATATAGCACAAGGAAAATTAACTCACTGTCCTTACAGGTCCCTGGAAACAAGGACTTGCAGAGTGAAAGAAACTGACACTGTCCCTACCTAGAGTTTTCTGTCCCTAGAATAAATGTTTTTTTTAATCACAATATAGCACAAGGAAAATTAACTCACTGTCCTTACAGGTCCCTGGAAACAAGGACTTGCAGAGTGAAAGAAACTGACACTGTCCCTACCTAGAGTTTTCTGTCCCTAGAATAAATGTTTTTTTTAAGCACAATATAGCACAAGGACAATTAACTCACTGTCCTTACAGGTCCCTGGAAACAAGGACTTGCAGAGTGAAAGAAAAAAAACACTCTCCCTACCTACAGTTTTCTGTCCCTAGAAAAAATGTTTTTTTTAATCACAATATAGCACAAGGAAAATTAACTCACTGTCCTTACAGGTCCCTGGAAACAAGGACTTGCAGAGTGAAAGAAACTGACACTGTCCCTACCTAGAGTTTTCTGTCCCTAGAATAAATGTTTTTTTTAATCACAATATAGCACAAGGAAAATTAACTCACTGTCCTTACAGGTCCCTGGAAACAAGGACTTGCAGAGTGAAAGAAACTGACACTGTCCCTACCTAGAGTTTTCTGTCCCTAGAATAAATGTTTTTTTTAATCACAATATAGCACAAGGAAAATTAACTCACTGTCCTTACAGGTCCCTGGAAACAAGGACTTGCAGAGTGAAAGAAACTGACACTGTCCCTACCTAGAGTTTTCTGTCCCTAGAATAAATGTTTTTTTTAATCACAATATAGCACAAGGAAAATTAACTCACTGTCCTTACAGGTCCCTGGAAACAAGGACTTGCAGAGTGAAAGAAAAAAAACACTCTCCCTACCTACAGTTTTCTGTCCCTAGAAAAAATGTTTTTTTTAAGCACAATATAGCACAAGTAAAATTAACTCACTGTCCTTACAGGTCCCTGGAAACAAGGACTTGCAGAGTGAAAGAAAAAAAACACTCTCCCTACCTACAGTTTTCTGTCCCTAGAAAAAATGTTTTTTTTAATCACAATATAGCACAAGGAAAATTAACTCACTGTCCTTACAGGTCCCTGGAAACAAGGACTTGCAGAGTGAAAGAAACTGACACTGTCCCTACCTAGAGTTTTCTGTCCCTAGAATAAATGTTTTTTTTAATCACAATATAGCACAAGGAAAATTAACTCACTGTCCTTACAGGTCCCTGGAAACAAGGACTTGCAGAGTGAAAGAAACTGACACTGTCCCTACCTAGAGTTTTCTGTCCCTAGAATAAATGTTTTTTTTAAGCACAATATAGCACAAGGACAATTAACTCACTGTCCTTACAGGTCCCTGGAAACAAGGACTTGCAGAGTGAAAAAAAAAAAACACTCTCCCTACCTAGAGTTTTCTGTCCCTAGAAAAAATGTTTTTTTTAAGCACAATATAGCACAAGGACAATTAACTCACTGTCCTTACAGGTCCCTGGAAACAAGGACTTGCAGAGTGAAAGAAAAAAAACACTCTCCCTACCTAGAGTTTTCTGTCCCTAGAAAAAATGTTTTTTTTAATCACAATATAGCACAAGGAAAATTAACTCACTGTCCTTACAGGTCCCTGGAAACAAGGACTTGCAGAGTGAAAGAAAAAAAACACTCTCCCTACCTACAGTTTTCTGTCCCTAGAAAAAATGTTTTTTTTAATCACAATATAGCACAAGGAAAATTAACTCACTGTCCTTACAGGTCCCTGGAAACAAGGACTTGCAGAGTGAAAGAAACTGACACTGTCCCTACCTAGAGTTTTCTGTCCCTAGAATAAATGTTTTTTTTAATCACAATATAGCACAAGGAAAATTAACTCACTGTCCTTACAGGTCCCTGGAAACAAGGACTTGCAGAGTGAAAGAAACTGACACTGTCCCTACCTAGAGTTTTCTGTCCCTAGAATAAATGTTTTTTTTAATCACAATATAGCACAAGGAAAATTAACTCACTGTCCTTACAGGTCCCTGGAAACAAGGACTTGCAGAGTGAAAGAAACTGACACTGTCCCTACCTAGAGTTTTCTGTCCCTAGAATAAATGTTTTTTTTAATCACAATATAGCACAAGGAAAATTAACTCACTGTCCTTACAGGTCCCTGGAAACAAGGACTTGCAGAGTGAAAGAAACTGACACTGTCCCTACCTAGAGTTTTCTGTCCCTAGAATAAATGTTTTTTTTAAGCACAATATAGCACAAGGACAATTAACTCACTGTCCTTACAGGTCCCTGGAAACAAGGACTTGCAGAGTGAAAGAAAAAAAACACTCTCCCTACCTACAGTTTTCTGTCCCTAGAAAAAATGTTTTTTTTAATCACAATATAGCACAAGGAAAATTAACTCACTGTCCTTACAGGTCCCTGGAAACAAGGACTTGCAGAGTGAAAGAAACTGACACTGTCCCTACCTAGAGTTTTCTGTCCCTAGAATAAATGTTTTTTTTAATCACAATATAGCACAAGGACAATTAACTCACTGTCCTTACAGGTCCCTGGAAACAAGGACTTGCAGAGTGAAAGAAACTGACACTGTCCCTACCTAGAGTTTTCTGTCCCTAGAATAAATGTTTTTTTTAAGCACAATATAGCACAAGGACAATTAACTCACTGTCCTTACAGGTCCCTGGAAACAAGGACTTGCAGAGTGAAAGAAAAAAAACACTCTCCCTACCTACAGTTTTCTGTCCCTAGAAAAAATGTTTTTTTTAATCACAATATAGCACAAGGAAAATTAACTCACTGTCCTTACAGGTCCCTGGAAACAAGGACTTGCAGAGTGAAAGAAACTGACACTGTCCCTACCTAGAGTTTTCTGTCCCTAGAATAAATGTTTTTTTTAATCACAATATAGCACAAGGACAATTAACTCACTGTCCTTACAGGTCCCTGGAAACAAGGACTTGCAGAGTGAAAGAAACTGACACTGTCCCTACCTAGAGTTTTCTGTCCCTAGAATAAATGTTTTTTTTAAGCACAATATAGCACAAGGACAATTAACTCACTGTCCTTACAGGTCCCTGGAAACAAGGACTTGCAGAGTGAAAGAAAAAAAACACTCTCCCTACCTACAGTTTTCTGTCCCTAGAAAAAATGTTTTTTTTAATCACAATATAGCACAAGGAAAATTAACTCACTGTCCTTACAGGTCCCTGGAAACAAGGACTTGCAGAGTGAAAGAAACTGACACTGTCCCTACCTAGAGTTTTCTGTCCCTAGAATAAATGTTTTTTTTAATCACAATATAGCACAAGGACAATTAACTCACTGTCCTTACAGGTCCCTGGAAACAAGGACTTGCAGAGTGAAAGAAACTGACACTGTCCCTACCTAGAGTTTTCTGTCCCTAGAATAAATGTTTTTTTTAAGCACAATATAGCACAAGGACAATTAACTCACTGTCCTTACAGGTCCCTGGAAACAAGGACTTGCAGAGTGAAAGAAACTGACACTGTCCCTACCTAGAGTTTTCTGTCCCTAGAATAAATGTTTTTTTTAAGCACACTATAGCAGAAGCACAAAACACACTGACACTCTCCCTACCTATCCTTCTCTTTCCCTAAACTAAAGGAATCCAGGTTAAGCAAGAAAGAAATAACAGTCACTGTCCCTGCCTATGCTACTCTATCCCTGCTCCGGAACACACTACACTAGGCCGCCGTGCTGGCGGCCTTTTATAGTGTGGGGCGTGTACTAAACACCCTCAGCAATAATTGGCCACAGGCATCCTGCCTGTGGCCAATCATTGCTCTCCTCGCTGCCGGCGCTGTGATTGGCCAAGCATGCGGGGTCACAGTGCATGCTTGGCCAATCACAGCGCCTGGATGACACTGCGATGGCGTAGTGCATTGTGGGCCGTTCGCGTCACTCGAATTTGGCGCGAACGGCCCAAATCGTTCGATCTTCGTCGAACGATCGAACAGCCAATGTTCGAGTCGAACGTATGTTCGACTCGAACACGAAGCTCATCCCTAGTGTCACATGACAGCCCCAAAACGAACCCTTCCTTATTCTGCAGTATCTTGTTTTATGGTTTGCTTAACTCAGAAGCCTCACAGCTCTTGCCATGCTTGAAATGGTGTGCAGACTGAATTAAATGTAAGTGCTGGATTACAGGACACAAAATAGCCGGTGACCATAGCAATTTCTTATGTGATTGCTAGGCTGCTTCCATGCAATTAGCTTCATTATACATATAGAGCACTTTATTACTTGGGCACATTTTTAGAAAAGAATGAGTGCATTACGTTGAGCTCTGGAATAGCTCTCCTTAAAGTGCATTGCAATGATACCTAAACAATCCTGAATATTTGCTCAGTAAAAAGAGGATTGTCCTGCGTTGTATATTGTTGAGCGTCAGGCATCTGTTAGTGCTACTACTCCCTCTTTAGGTCTATGGTGCTTATAACAGTCTATAAACCAGAGTGTCTGTTCATATTCATTTGTTTGTTTTAATGATCATAGCTGCACAGGTCTTAATTAGGTCATGTTGTGATCTGATCTATTATGTTCTAACAAAGCTCTTTAATTAATAGCTTATAAAATAAATAAAAAAAATGGTTTACAGTTAAAGGAAAAGTCCATGCTTTAAAGAGACCTCCAGAATATAAACACATTCAGGAACACGGTGCATATATGTTGTGTAAATAGATATTTTCCTGATTGTTGTTTTTGGATACACATCTGTGCCAATGAAAGAAACATGCTGAAATATTTTAGTCATGTATTTGGAAAATAAACGTTCTCAGTGAGAAAATCCTCTCTGCAGACCTAGGACACCCACAACCTTTGGCTAAATCTTCTTAAACAACCATCCTCAATCAGGGTTCAGAGGAACCCTAACCCAGACAGCAAGCAATTATGCTGCAGGTTTAAAAATGACTTGCTAAGCTATTGCAAGACTTGCCAGGCTTCACGAGTTTGTTGCACAATTGCAGTCCACATTGCATGACTCCAGATCAACTTTCTTTGCAAACATTCTGCACGCCTGTTGCAAGTTCTGGTTCAGTTATGTTGTGCAATAGTCATCCCACCACAGGGGTCACTGGAGCAGAATTTTCATGGTATAGACTTGCAGAGCTCTTGCTGTAGACTCACTACTGCAACTTTGCTCTTGCTAGAAACTTGCCACACAAATTTGCTACAAATTAGAAAAGTGTCAACTAGAACTTGTGCTTCAAGTGCTCTGCAAGTGTACAACTTGCCACAAAAAATGTGCAGCAGGTTAACAGACTTACAATTCAACACTGCCACAAATTTGTGGCAAGTTATCATTGCTATCTGGGAAGGGATCCTCCTGAGGTTGCTTTGATTATTGAGCAGTTTCTGTCTCTCAGATAAGTAATCACTGACGCAGATGATTATTTTTGCTTACCACCAGGGATGAGCCGAACACCCCCCTGTTCGGTTCGCACCAGAACCTGCGAACAGACAAAATGTTCGTGTAAATTTTAGAACCCTATTAAATACAATGGACTCGAACGTTCGAAATCTAAAGTGTTAATTATAAAGGCTAATATGCAAGTTATTGTCCTAAAAAGTGTTTGGGGACCGGGATCCTGCCCCAGGGGACATGTATCAATGCAAAAAGAAGTTTTAAAAACGGCCGTTTTTTTCGGGAGCAGTGATTTTAATAATGCTTAAAATGAAAAAATAAAAGTGAAATATTCCTTTAAATTTCGTACCTGGGGGGTGTGTATGATATGCATGTGAAGTGGCGCATGTTTCCCGTGCTTAGAACTGTCCCTGCAAAAAATTTCATTTTTGAAAGAAAAAAATGCATTTAAAACTGACTCGCGGCTATTAATGAATTGTCGGCTCCCGGCAATACATACAAAAGTCATTGATAAAAAAAAAAAAAAAAGCGTGGGGGTTCCCCAGAATTCAATTACCAGGCCCTTCAGGTCTGGAATGGATAATAAGGGGAACCCCGCCGCAAATTTAAAAAAAAATTGATGTGGGGTTCCCCCAAATATCCATTCCAGGCCCTTCAGATCTGGCATGGATTTTAAGGGGAACTCCACCCCAAATTTAAAAAAAAAATGGCGTGGAGTCCCCCTAAAAATTCATACCAGACCCCTTATCCGAGCACGCAACCTGGCCGGCCGCAGGGGAAAAGGGGGGGGACGAGAGAGCGGCCCCCCCTCCCTCCTGAACCGTACCAGGCCACATGCCCTCAACATGGGGAGGATGTCCCCATGTTGATGGGGACAAGGGCCTCATCCCCACAACCCTTGCCCGGTGGTTGTGGGGGTCTGCGGGCGGGGGGCTTATCGGAATCTGGAAGACCCCTTTAACAAAGGGGACCCCCAGATCCCGCCCCCCCCTATGTGAATTGGTAAGGGGTACATTGTACCCCTACCATTTCACGAAGAAAGCGTAAAAAAATGTTTAAAAAAACACACAAACACCTTGAAAAAGTCCTTTATTTAAAAAAAAACAAAAAAAAAACATTCCAGCGGTGAAATCCAGTGTCCCGCGGCGATCCCGATGTCCAGCGCTGTCCTTCATTGGTTGTGCCTGAGCGGACCTGATGGGGAACTGCCTCTCAGTATTTTAAATGTATAGACCCGCCCCTTCTGAAGTTCCCCATCAGGTCCGCTCAGCGGACGAGATGCGGAACATGAGAAGGGGCGGGTCTATACATGTATTACCAAAGTGAGAGCAGTTCCCCATCAGGTCCGCCCCCTCGGTATGTCGGACCCACCTACGTCATTGGCTTGAGCGGGGAACTTCCTTCACTGTGTAAATTTAAATTTACATAGTGAAGGAAGTTCCCCGCTCAAGCCAATGACGTAGGCGGGTCCGACATACCGAGGGGGCGGACCTGATGGGGAACTTCTCTCACTGTGTAATACATGTATAGACCCGCCCCTTCTCATGTTCCGCATCTCGTCCGCTGAGCGGACCTGATGGGGAACTTCAGAAGGGGCGGGTCTATACATTTAAAATACTGAGAGGGAGTTCCCCATCAGGTCCGCTCAGGCACAACCAATGAAGGACAGCGCTGGACATCGGGATCGCCGCGGGACACTGGATTTCACCGCTGGAATGTTTTTCTTTTTTTTTGTTTTTTTTTAATAAAGGACTTTTTCAAGGTGTTTGTGTGTTTTTTTTAAACATTTTTTTACGCTTTCTTCGTGAAATGGTAGGGGTACAATGTACCCCTTACCAATTCACATAGGGGGGGGTCGGGATCTGGGGGTCCCCTTTGTTAAAGGGGTCTTCCAGATTCCGATAAGCCCCCCGCCCGCAGACCCCCACAACCACCGGGCAAGGGTTGTGGGGATGAGGCCCTTGTCCCCATCAACATGGGGACATCCTCCCCATGTTGAGGGCATGTGGCTTGGTACGGTTCAGGAGGGAGGGGGGGCCGCTCTCTCGTCCCCCCCTTTTCCCCTGCGGCCGGCCAGGTTGCGTGCTCGGATAAGGGGTCTGGTATGAATTTTTAGGGGGACTCCACGCCATTTTTTTAAAAAATTTGGGGTGGAGTTCCCCTTAAAATCCATGCCAGATCTGAAGGGCCTGGAATGGATATTTGGGGGAACCCCACGTCAATTTTTTTTTTCATTTGCGGCGGGGTTCCCCTTAATATCCATTTCAGACCTGAAGGGCCTGGTAATTGAATTCTGGGGAACCCCCACGCTTTTTTTTTTTTTTTATCAATGACTTTTGTATGTATTGCCGGGAGCCGACAATTCATTAATAGCCGCGAGTCAGTTTTAAATGCATTTTTTTCTTTCAAAATGACATTTTTTGCAGGGACAGTTCTAAGCACGGGAAACATGCGCCACTTGACATGCATATCATACACACCCCCCAGGTACGAAATTTAAAGGAATATTTCACTTTTATTTTTTCATTTTAAGCATTATTAAAATCACTGCTCCCGAAAAAACGGCCGTTTTTAAAACTTCTTTTTGCATTGATACATGTCCCCTGGGGCAGGACCCAGGTCCCCAAACACTTTTTAGGACAATAACTTGCATATAAGCCTTTATAATTAGCACTTTAGATTTCTCCTATAGATTTTTCGAATTTGCCGCGAACACCCCAATTTGTTCGCTGTTCGGCGAACGGGCGAACAGGCAATGTTCGAGTCGAACATGAGTTCGACTCCAACTCGAAGCTCATCCCTACTTACCACCATTGTAAGACGCATTTGTCCCTCTGATCACTATGCTAGTGTACCCTGAGTTGTAAACATAGTAATTATTGTCAGTGGTTTACTGAGACCTGAAATTTATTTCAAGTGTTCCTTGGTGTTAAAAATGTTGAGACAAGCTGGTCTAGATAATCAACATGATTACAAAGATGGTTCTGTGCTTGATTCTCCATAACGTCTTTGCCAGCTAAAGCCCTGTACACACGATCGTATTTCCTATGGATTCTAATCCGATGGATTTTCCTATCGGAAATCCGATGAACCTGACTTCCATCTGTCTTGCCTACGCACCATCAGTCAAAAATCCGACCGTCCCAAATGCTGTGACGTAAAACACTCCGACAAGCTGAGAAAAATGAAGTTTAATGCTTCTGAGCATGCGTTGACTTGATTCTGAGCATGCGTGGGTTTTTTGTCCGATGGAGTTCCACACAGATGATCGGAATTTGCTATCGTTTTTTTTCCCATCGGATAAATTTAAAACATGTTCTATTTTTTCTCACCGATGGAAAAAAGACCGATGGGGCCCATACACGATTGGTTTGTCCAATGAGAAAAGTGCATCGGACTGTTTTCATCGGTAAAACCAATCGTGTGTACACGGCATAAGAGTAATGGCATCAATATCTTTAGGTAGTCTGGGTACCTGGGATAATGATGGTGACTACTGTAAGAAGAGGTTGCTGAGAAAAGGTTTTGTTGGCTTAATCCTCCTTTGAGTCACATTTGAAAGTGTAGGCAACAAGATGACCAGCACATTCTAGGTAACCTAAGACTAAAACCACAAGTCAAAACATTTAGTATATAAAATTTACAGAGATAGCTGAAGTTAAAGTCTTCCTGCCCCCCAAGTCTTTTTGTTGGTTCAACAGTTTAAGGTCTGTGTTGATGGACTTTGGGCTTGTGTCAGCTTGCATCAGTTTGTCATCAGTTTGAAACTCCTCTTATGCCGCGTACACGCGGTCAGAATTTCCAACAACAAATGTTCGATGGGAGCTTGTTGTTGGAAATTCCGACTGTGTGTAGGCTCCATCGGACATTTGCTGTCGGAATTTCCGACAACAAAAAATTGAGAGCTGGTTTTCAAATTTTCCGACAACAAAACTTGTTGTCGGAAATTCCGACTGTGTGTACACAATTCCGATGCACCAAATTCCACGCATGCTCGGAATCAAGCAGAAGAGCCGCACTGGCTATTGAACGTCATTTTTCTCGGTTCGTCGTACGTGTTGTACGTCACCACGTTCTTGACATTCGGAATTTCCGACAACATTTGTGTGACCGTGTGTATGCAAGACAAGTTTGAGCCAACATCCGTCGGAAATAAATCCACGGTTTTGTTGTCGGAATGTCCGATCGTCTGTACGCGGCATAAGACCATTCAGAATTCATTGACAGGTACGTTTGACCTGTGTTTGAAGTCCTTCACACCTGCATTTGACCTGCTCTAGTTGGTTTTCCTTCCCCATAGACCTGTATTTGAATGCAAAACTCACGTGAAGCAAGCAAACGCTTGTGGACACTTTCATGCATAGTCTCATCAATAGCGAGATTCAGAAATAGGGAGAAGGATGCAAAAAGAATTACATTTACAAGTAAAGTCAACATTTGTATTGAACTTCAGCTGCCTATACCTTTGTATGTTCCAATAGTTTGGACATGCAGTTTTAACCACTTGCCGACCGCTGCACGCCGATATACGTCAGCACAATGGCAGTGGTGGGCAAATGGGCATACAGGTACGTCCCCTTTAATTTGCCGTTTTGCGTCCTCCGTGAGCGTGCCCGCGGGCCCCGCGAACTCGATGTTTGCCAGCGGCCCGCAATCGTGACACGGAGAGGCAGAACGGGGAGATGTAAACAAGGCATTTCCCTGTTCTGCCTAGTGACATGACAGGGATCTACTGCTCCCTGTCATCGGGAGCAGTGATCGCTGTCATGTCAGTGGTAACCCATTCCCCCCACAGTTATAATCACTCCCTAGGACACACTTAACCCCTTGATCGCCTCCTAGTGTTTAACCCCTTCCCTGACAGTAATCAATGCATTTTTATAGCACTGATCGCTGTATAAATGACAATGGTCCCAAAATAGTTTCAAAAGTGTCGGATCTGTCCGCCATAATGTCGCAGTCACGATAAAAATCGCAGATCACCGCCATTACTAGTAAAAAAAAAAAAAATTATAATAATGCCATAAATCTATCCTCTATTTTGTATATGCTATAACTTTTGCGCAAACCAATCAATACACGCTTATTGCGATTTTTTTTACCAAAAATATGTTGAAGAATACATATCTGCCTAAACTGAAGAAAAAAATTGTTTTTTATATATATTTTTGGGGGATATTTATTATAGCAAAAAGTAAAAAATATTGTTTTTTTTTTCAAAATTGTTGCTATTTTTTTGTTTATAGCGCAAAAAATAAAAACCGCAGAGGAGATCAAATACCACCAAAAGAAAGCTCTATTTGTGGGAAAAAAAGGATGTCAGTTTTGTTTGGGTGCAACATCCCCGACCGTGCAATTGTCAGTTAAAGCGACACAGTGCTGAATCGCAAAAAGTGCTTTGGTCAGGAAGGGGGTAAATTCTTCCTGGGCTGAAGTGGTTAATTTAAGGAAACTACTATTTAAACAGTTTTTTACATCTTGCCATTAATAAAGGCACATTATTTACTAAAAAGCAAATAAATAATTTTTCCCTTAGCTTCATGAATGAGATGCCATGACTTCTATTATCCAATCATGCACAAGCAAAATATACTGTTTTTTATTTTCCTTGTATGTGATTGGATATTTAGCACCGCATTCACTAAGCGAAAGAAAAAATCCCCTGCAAAATAAAAATTCCTTTGCAAATTGAATAGATTATTTGACCTTAGCAAATCAACCCCTTTATGTCAAGTTTGAAATGCTCTTGAATTTTGCAACGGTTACATTTAGGAAACTCCCATCATCTAACAGCTTCAGCCTGGCAATAGGTGTCTCTGGCACCAAGTGCTGATACTGCAGGGGATGGAGAGGCATGTCTACTTGTCCCCCTAACCTGTTGGCTGTGGGTTTTCAGTAGGCTCCAGTCGCTGTTCTGGGAGATTAAACAGATTTGAGGAAAATGTTTGAAATAGCAATAAACTTATTGTGTTTTTGCAGAATAAAAACGTTGTTTGGGGAGGAGATAAAATTATTTTACATTTCTATATTTTCATATGATTTGATTTCATGTATCCTGTTTGAACAGGAATAGGCAGCCTCCGTGTTTTATACATTTTCATGTTTTCCCTTTCTCCCAAAGCTAGCAGAGGTTGTTTGAGTATTTATATAACAGACACGTACAGAGGAACGCTCATGGAATACTTATCAAGCAGTGTAAGGTATTATGTTGGCGTCAGCACTTTCCTATCAGTCTGAATGTTTTGTTCCTGCATCTCCTTGCCAAGGACTCCCCTCTGGGAACAAACTAGATGTTTAGTTGTAGGCAGAAATCAAAAGGATCCAATCAGCCACATTTCCATTGTGGAACTTCATGTCCAATGCCGACAGCTCCTAAATCTGATTGCCCAAAGTAGCTAAAGCAGACTGACAGCTTTGACTTATACTTTGTATATAAATAAGGGAAAATCAATCATGTCTCCCAGTCAGTAAATCATTATGTGTAGATGAGAATACATCTACTTTATACTTTACATACAGTTTTTTGTAAACCATGACACGCAAAATCAAAATTTTATCCGGTTGTATGATTTGATATTGAAACTGTATTGATAGTTGGTTATATTGAGAGATCTAATCATCCCTGTCACTAAAAATTACAGAAACATTTTTGTATAGAATATTGCTCTTTTTAGGAGGGCCTGTACTGTAGAAGCTGTGCCTTGAAAAGCATAAGGCAAAAACTAGTCACCATATTGCTTGTGGACTCCCACTAGCTTTTTTCGCCATTACTGGCCTTGCCCTCTGTGTGGGGAGCTATCTTGGTCAAAACTGCCAATCTGATGAGTGGCAATTTGGTGCTTGGTAGCGGAAATTATCTAAAAGCAGCAGAAGAGATGCAGAAAGAAACAGAAGCAATGTGTCACGGTCTGGGACCAGTGGCTGTAGCAGTAGAGAGGTTCACACAGTAGTCAGCTGGATGAATACACATGCAGATCCCCCTAGTGGATAACTCAGGCTCACCTGAGGCACTGGGTCTCAGCACTAGCTGGTCTTCAACAAAGCTCCTGATGGTGGAGATGGGATTCACTACGTGCTAATGCCAGGTCGCAGTCCTCTGAATTGCCTCAGCGGGAGTATAGCATGCAGGGGTCAGATAGGGAACAAGCAGAAGCGTAGTCAATGAAGAAGCCATAATTTCAATAATGAGTAGCAGCTGGATGGGATCAGGCAGAAGTGTGGTCGATGAAGAAGTCAAAGGTCAATAAGGAACATAAGGACAGCCACAGGTATGCAAAGGAGCAAGATATCACTGGAGAAAGCACAATATTCTGGCAAACAGGAAGTTCAACACCATGGCTTAAATAGTCAGTTTAATGGAGGGGCAGAGCGTTCAAGGTTCACCAGAATCAAGCTAGTAAGGTTGTCCAAAGATTCAGCCAGGGAGCTGTCCAGCATCTCTGGTTGTACAGTGAGAAGAGCCACAGTCAGACACCACAGAGTTCTAGGGTTCAGATCCGGATCGTGACACAGAGGGATACATGTACTGAAGGTTCTTAGGTACACCTTTCTCTCTGTCAATGAGCGGAAAAATAATGACATCTCACAAGATTGGCAGCAGTGCCTTATATTACACATGTACAGTTGTCAAGCTATAGAGCAGGCATATGTGAACTGATATTTTTCTGTAGAAATTATAGATTTTTAAGGGCCCTACTGCAGGAAAATCAACATTTCTATATATTTCCTTTAATCTCCCTGGCGGTGTTCCCGAGTCTAGCACGGGGTGAGTTTTTACTACCAAAAGCGGTAACCCCGAGCCAGACTCTGGGCTGCATCGCAGAATCCAGGGAAAGTTACTTACCTTGTCCCCTGGATCCTGCGATGTCTCCCCGCTGTGTCTGCGAGCTGTCTCCTCGCTCGATTCACAGTGCCGAGTGCCGAGCTCCGTTCCCTGCGAGCGTTGCAACGTACGGGGACGGAGCACGGCGCCAAATTCAAAAAGTGAAAAACACACAATACATTTAGTACGCTGTAATCTTACAGATTACAGTACTGTATAAAATAATTACACATCCCCTTTGTCCCTAGTGGTTAGTCCAGTGCCCTGCATGCACTTTTATATTATGAATACAGTTTTTTCTGCCTGGAAACTTGAGAATGTCCATAGCAACCAAAAAGTGTCCCTTTACGTCAAAAGTGCTTTTAGACCAGCTGGAAAACAGCGATAATAACTTAGAATCACTTGCAGAATTGAGCGATAGAGATTTGTGGGGAAATTTGTCATCAAACACTAAAAGTAATGACAGCGACAATTCTGCAACTGAGCAAATTTCAGTGTTTTTGATTTGATTACATTATTGACAATTTTTTATTATTATTTGTTATAATTATTTATAGTTATTTATTATATTATAATTTATGATTTTGTGTTTCAAACTTTATCATACCCGAGATGTTTACTAGACTCTGGTTTGGGCAGATTTAAGTCAGTTATTCCTTTCAGCACCTAAAATCTGAAATAATCATACCGCCAGGGAGGTTAAGATAGCAAATCTTAAAGATCCACTCTAATGTCATGGGTGGTTTGAGGGTTAATCTCCTTAGTAGGCTTGTGCAATTCATTTCGTAACGAATCGAAATTCGTCCGAATTTAGCAACTTTCGGACGTTCGGAAGCATTCGAATTTCCGAACAAAGCAATTACGAATAAAACCGAATCCGAAATAAATTATATCGCAAATAGCGAATGCCCGAATGTCTTCAGCATAATTCGTTATGAAAAAAGTTTCAAATGTACGAATCCATTTGAAGCACAATAATGTCGCGTACACACGACCGCTTTTAATGTCATTGAAAAAAACTGAGTTTTTCTCGACGTAATTCTTCTCAAGCCTGCCTTGCCTACACACTATCGTGAAAAAAAATGCTCGCGCAAAGCGCGGTGACGTACAACACGTACGACGGCACTATATATGTGTCCAGAATCAACGAAAAACAATGTACTCTACCGAAAGTACGAATTATAAATCAACTAAAAATAGGGCTTACATTAATACGAATCATTCCGATTCAACGAAAAATGTCGCTTGCAAAAATACGAATTAGTCCGAACACGAAAAATCCCGTCTAGCAAAATTACGAACGATTGATTACGAATCAACAGGACCGAAAAGAAACGAACCAAAACTAAACAAATTTTTCCATTGTGCACAAGAAACGAACCGAAACTAAACAAATTTTTCCGTTGTGCACAAGTCTACACCTTAGCTGGAACACAGACACCAGCCATTTTCCATGCTTCTAACAGGCGCACATGGGCAAGTATGAACTCCTGCAGGAAATTGATACAAAATTGCAGTTGATACTATATAGCCATTATCATTTAGTGTTACTTTATATAATAATTTCCCTTTTCTTATACTTAAAACTGAGGTAACTATGAAATACTGACTGGTTAGCCATACATGTATAGATCATCTTTTGTTGACAGGGCCACATATGGCTTGAAATTCAGGCAACTGAGCAGAAATCTGTTGAAATTTAAACCATGTATGGCAGGCTTTACATTAACTGAAATTTGTTAGGTTCAGCAAGGACTGGCCCAGTTTCGATAAATGTGTGGCCACTGTGGTTAAACAGAAGTCGATCTACCGATTGACTTCTGTTTAACTACCCCTTTGGTATATTTTCACTTGATCAGCACTGCAGGCAATAGCCTGCAGTGTGGATCTGTATATTCTGATGGAAAGGCGGGATCTCCATGCTGTCAGAATGCAATGACACAGTGAGGAGGATTCCCCCATCCACACATTCGATGATCTGATTAGGTCAGTTTTTTTTTGTTCATTTAACCCACTGGTTAAATACAGAATATGGATTACTTTATTAATCCCAAAGGGAAATTGTTACGACACAGACACACTTAACAAAAACAACACAAGATCACAACAAAAGACTGAACAAAATGCAAAAAACACAACAAAATTACCAATAACAGCCATTAACACCAAATAACAAAATTAAAACTACACTACAAATAAAACATCCATACAATTAAAATACTACATAGAATAAATAACACCGATTAAAATAACAGGCAAACTACCAAATACAAATAATACTGTACATCACTTTCTCTAACACCACCTCAGATAATAACCAACACAATACCAACATACTATCAAAACAACACAAAATCCTGATCATAAGCAACCAGAAAACAAAAAAAACTGACCCATGTATGACTAGTTTTAGTCCTAGTTAGATGATAATTCCAATAAATTAGTCCTTACTAAAGTAAATCACACTAGTGTGTCATATATATTTGAATGGGCAATTGTGGTTACTTTCATAAATGCCTGCAATTACAAAGGTACACTTTTGAGTTTATTTCTGAATAATAGGGATAACTTTGATAGGTAAAAAGGACAGAAATTAACTTAAATGCATCTAGTCAATGTGGTGAACATTTTTACTTTCAATTGACTTGCTCCTTTTTGCCTCACCTGCAGCTCGTAGTGATATTTTAGGGTTTTTAGAGATTGGGAACTATTGCTGCCACAATATTAGCATGGATACACATGCCCAAAATTGATAGATACATTTTCAGCCCCCTATACAGTACATTTATGCTTCCATATAGCTGCACAGAATTATTGTTATCCCAGGAGACATGTATGCTTTTTATAGCTGGCCAACTCATGTAGAAGAACGTAAAAAACCTTTAGTATTTTCACCTTAGAGGAATAGACATTTTAGCTTCCCTCTCACTTGTTCTTCCATATGTTAGAATTACATGCAGCTCTCCAGGGCCGTCCATGTAAATTCAATAGCAGTCGTGCTAATGTCACATTATACAGACTAGAGCTTTGGGATTGTACGTTAGCCAATACTTTATGCTTAATTACAGTCATCATCAGAATGACAAAAACAGATACACATTTTTTAAAGGCAAATTTATAATAAATACAATTTAGATGACACAAATCTATTTTTTTAAGCCTAGGCGGAAATAAAAACATGCAGCACAAAGTGGTTAGGGTTAGAACCACTTAGAGCCAATTAGGAAATGTATGTAAACAGTGGCAGAAAAAAAAATCAGTTCAGAGAGATCTCATTAGTCCTTATATCTAGGACAGGTATTTAAAATATTCTTGGTAAATGACTTTCTTCTAAAAGTGTTGCATTTGTGGATCTATCTTTTAAGACTAAGGCCTCGTACACACGACCGATTTTCTCGGCAAGAACCAGCAAGAAACTTGCTGGCAGAGATGTCTTGCCAAGTAAATCGGTCGTGTGTACGCGGCTATCGGGTTTCTCGTCGAGAAAACCGACAAGTAACCTCGACGAGAAAATAGAGAACCTGCTCTCTATTTTCTCGTCGAGATTCTCGTCAGCCTGTTTCTCGACGAGAAAAGTGAGTGTGTGTACACTTACCTGTCCGCCGGGAAGCCCGCGCATGTTCGAAATGAATTTGACGCATGCGCGGTAGCTTCCTAGGCATACGTAGGGTATACCAAGATGGCGGCGACGGCATCGAATGTGACGAGCGCACGCTCGTCATAGTCGATGACGTCACCGCGTACGCTCCATTCAAAGAACCGCGGGTTCTTTGAAACGAGCGTGTGTACACTCGGCCGGGACAATTTTCTTGTCCAGGAATCTCGTCGAAAAAAACGACATGAATCTCGGCCGTGTGTACGAGGCCTAAGTGTCACTGAGTCAATTTTTCCTCATTTAATGGCAACTCTACTCTAGCAGATGGGGTGTTGATGCTGTTTCAGCTATTCAATGCTCTTTGCCCTAGTACACTTGGATACCTAAATTTGGGTGAATGTCCTTTCCTGGGGAATCCCCTTCTTTGAAGTGAGTTAGTAAATGCAGGCCAGTTGGGGTCAAGTAATGACTTTAAACACATTTTGATAACCAGTGAAAGTCTATGTCCAACCTCCCTTTACCGCTACCTCCTAGTCAGGCTTCCTAAGGCAGTTTTGCTTACATAACCAACATCACTACTTGGTGGGACAGATAAGAGCTTTGATTGACAGTGGCCGCACAGCATCATTGTCATTGGTATTCACATCAGGGCAGACTATCGTTATACTATGCACATCCCAGTGACATGCTACTGGTTGATCGTACCCGCGGCTTGGACCCTTTAGAGTGCAGAAAAGCAAGAAGGTCATGTAAATTGAAAGAAAGGCCATAACTGAGGGTAGTTAAAAGCATTTTATTAAACTGTTTGGTAGGCAACACTTTCTTACTGCCACCAGGAGGCAAAGTGCAAAGATGTAAGTCAGGTATTTCAGCCTCTTCATTTTTTCCAGAAACTAGCAATGATCCTGAAGATCAACACAACCCTTCCTTTACATCTCTTACATCAGGGGTGCCCAACCAGTAGCGCGGGGGCCACATGTGGCCCGCGGAGCTCTCTGATGTGGGCCTAAACCTCCTGCTCTGGGATGGCAGGTTGGCAAGCCCAGATCATGGGTTGCCGACCCGCCATCCCAGAGCAGCAGTTTTGTGAATGAAGCTGCGGGTAGAGGAAGCAAGTGGCTGCGGAGCAGAGCCACATAAGCTGATGCTTCCTGTATTGTGCCCGCTCCTGTCACAGGCTAAGTGATACCAAATGTGCTCCGCCTGGGACAGCAACAGTTGGCGATACCTTAATGGAAAATGGTTATTAAAGGTAAGTTAGTGCGCCACACCTGCAGAATATAATAGAAGTTTACGGAAAAGTGCAGCTAACCCGCAGAAAATCCACAAGTGCACTGCGGTTTGGGAAAATCGCAGCGCATCAGTGTGAAAGCAGTCTTAGGCCCCTTTCACATGATCGGTCTGACCCAATTGGACTTACTGCAGGCATACCCCACTTTTAAGTACACAATGGGGTTTATTTACTAAAGCTGGAAAGCGTAAAATCAGGCTCACTTCTGCACAGAAACCAATGAGCTTCCAGGTTTTATTACCAGGCTTAATTGAACAAGCTGGAGTTAGAAGCATGTTGGTTTCTATGCAGAAGTGAGCCTGATTTCGCGCTTTCCAGCTTTAGTAAATAAACCCCATTGTGTACTTAAAAGTGGGGTATGTCTGTATTCATCTTTATGGAGCAGCAGATGTAAACAGACTTGTGTCTGTTTACACCCGCCTACCTAAAAAAATAGAAAGGAATCTGCCCCCTTCTGTCTGGGCAAATCGGATTGGATCAGAGAGCCCATAGAGTAGAGTGGGCTGTGTCCGTGGACACGGACCAGTCATCCTACTGTTTCGCTCATTGCGGCCCGCGACCAGTTACCAATTTGCTTAAGTGGCCCTCGCTCTTCAGAAGGTTGGGCACCCCTGTCTTACATGTTATGTGCTATATTTTCTTTGAGAGACTTCCTCGTAGTTACATAAATAGTGAGGCTGTATAACAGTGATGGCGAACCTTGGCACCCGAGATGTTTTGGAACTACATTTCCCATAATGCTCAACTACACTGCAAAGTAGTTGAGCATCATGGGAAATGTAGTTCCAAAACATCTGGGGTGCCAAGGTTCGCCATCACTGCTGTATAAGGTCATGTTTAACAGAGTTAGCAACATGTTATGCTTAAATCATTCCTACATCAACCAAAAAACAATTCTATAATGACTGTTATCTTGTCCCTTTGTTCTATAGAATTAAAAGTCAATCTGAAAATTAAAGTGGATAACAACAATCTTTAATTAGTTCATTATCACATAATCCCTGTCCACTTTGCAAGGGAATTTTCTCCAGAGCGTAGTGAATGTGGTGAAATTTCACTTTGCAAAGAACACCTAATCACATACAAAGAAAAACAAACGACAGCATTTTACTGGGTGATAGAAGTAAGCAGAGTTTCACTTCATTCACTCATTCACTCAAACTCAGAGGACAATTGCAAAGCAAAGTAAACAGCTTATTTACCTTTAGTAAATCAAATTCAGTGTTTATAGCTTTTGTCACCTAAGGTGTTTTTAGTGGAAGAATGCTAGCTAAGTCTAGCCGTACATGGTTTGAATTTCAAGCGATTCTTACCAAAATTCCAGCTGTAGGTGTCCCTGTCGACCAAACAGCAGCCGCATCCAATCAGATGCAGGCACAGTAAATTCAGACATCTGCTGGTGCTGGTGTTTAACACGATGGGAGTATCCAGTGTGTACAAATGTAAGGCAAGCATAAGTAGTTAGCATTCTTGTCACTTGGCTCTACATTTAGTTTAAATCCAACTTGGGACACAATCTGCATTGATTTTGTATAGTCTGCATGATCAGCAATCGAGTTTAACTAGATTCTTCCTAAAATTATGTGTTTTGTAGGGGGGCATATATTTATGAGCTACTTTGCGGGGACTGATGTTTTCTGTAAAGTACTATGTGATAGTTTTTCACTATAAAGCATGAAAATATGAAAATTGATGGTGACATATAGGGGTTGATTTACTAAAGGCAATTAGACGGTGCACTTTGCAAAGTGCAGTTGATCTCTGCAAGAACAGGTGCTCTAGAGCTTAGTAAATGAGGTAAAGCTTCCCTTTGCAAAGAATACCCAATCACGTGCAAGGATAATAGAAAAAAATGTATTTTTGCTTGCACATGATTGGATGATGGAAGTCAGCAGAGCTTCTGCTCATTTACTAAGCTCTGGAGCAAGTGCACAGTCTAGGTTCCTTTAGTAAATCAACCCCATAGTGCAAGAGGACCTATGACAATTTTTTGTGCTCTTCAAATAAAATTACATAAAAAAAAAATATAAATAAATAATGTTTTAATAAAAAAAACTTGCTGACAATAACACATAACACACATAATTTTATATGTGTAAAGTACTTTATGGGGCCTTCAAATTTCAAGCTCTCTGAACTTGACATACAGTAGTAGCAAAATAAAGAGACAAATGTAGAAGAATACGGACCTGTAAATTGTTTGTGTAGATTTTTTTGCCCAGAAATTGACTTTTGTTGTAAGGCCTTAAAAATGTAGATGCTGCCTCAGAGTGTAAAACATAAGATAAACATTTAGAGGATCATAGTATTGAAAATGAAAAACATTTCTTAAGATAGTTCTTGATTATAGGATTAAATCAATTCAGTTCAAATAATAGTCAAAGTAAGAATGAATTAATGCCTATCCATGAACTCACCGTATCTTCTGACTCAACTTTGAGGGCCGTAGTTATATTTGAACTGACGACACTTTGGTAAGTTACACAAATTCTGTGAGTCGGCATTCCATCCTTTTTAACCTTACTAGCACTGCGACATTGACTGTATGTTTAATGATCTAAAAGGTTTCTTTCCATTTTCTTAAAGTCAGCTTTTTAGATCAGCTTGGCTTTCAAGAAGTGCAAGGTAGACAGTAGTTTAGTTTTATGGTAAATTAAAAAGTTTGTTCTTGACTTTTCAAGGCTATAAAATGACCTTTGTTTTTCGTGTTTGATTTCATAGCATACACTCCAATGGTCTTGTTATGAAAGACTTGTTTAACTATTGCTTTCTTTCTTTAATGGTGCTCTGGAATAAAATGCTGTTCCAGAAATGTGCAGCTTTTTACAAAGAAAAAGAAAGAAAAGTAGCCTTGCAACCTAGCAGCAAATTGGTGACAATTACATAATTTAGCATTGAGGGAATAACAGCTGGAATATGACTGGCTGTTATGAGCAATAGAGTAACTTTCTTACATTCTTTATAAATCACCTCCGGCTCCTAAGTGTGAGTGACATGGCAGAGCACACTTAAAAAATATTCAAGAAAAAATCCCAAGTTACATTATATGTGAGCAGGGAATGCAAGTGTAGATGAACTGCTATGTTATTTTGGACGTGGCTCATTTCTTGGCTTGAGCTATGGAAAGTTCCCAGTGAGTTCACCCAAGATAATGCACATAAAACATAACTTGCCTTCACCGATGATGTCAGCTAACTTTGTTATGAAAACAATGTAATTTCTACATTTAGAAAGCCATCTGGCTTGTGTCAAATATGTCTATGCCTTGTTGCTAATCAAGTAGAGCAATTAATGATGCGTGAACCAAAATATTAGTCTACATTAAAAATTAAAGCAAAGGGCAGATTTCTTGTTAATATGAAAGGATTTCATATGCTATGGGTCTGACTACTAAACTTGCAGTTTCTGTTATAATTCAGTTAATTTTCCTTTGTCTGATATAACTATATACAGTACATATAAATTATTATTGTTATTAATAATTATAACTAGATGTTTCTACTCGTATATGCAAAGGGAGATCAAGAAACAAAACCAACCCACCTGCTGAAGCCACTAGCAATTGCTATATACAGTTGTCAGCTAGTGACATGCCAACGTGGCTAACGGTTTTGGTTTTATTTAACATGGATCTAAAAACTGCAAAAAAAAAGCTGAATGTAATAGAAAGATACAGAGTCTCCTTCCCCTATGCATTGCTATTATTGCCTCACCAACCATCAGTTTTCAAGTTTCTGTTCCAGTATCAACATGACCTCTAGCTTTGTTGCTGGTAGTTGCCATGCTAATTATGAAAATCAAAAAATAAAGCCCCATTATGTTATGCCAGAATTTACTACATACACTCTAGTAAAGTACATAAAAATAATCATCTTTAGCTGCTTCTTGGCTGATTCTATCACTTTAAAAATATGGCAGGTATAAAATTAAAGTGGTTGTAAAGCCAGTGATCCCAATTCCTGCAGCCCCTCTGTAATAATAAGATATACTACACAGTGTGTGTGTGTTTTTTGAAAATTCAGCCAGGAAATACCTTTTTTCACATCGCCGATGTGCAGTCACATGACTGCCCACAGCACTCTTTCCCTGATCAAAGGACTACAGTAGGAGGGGCTGCCTTTTTCCTCTGATATTAGCCAGGCAATCATGTGACCGCACATTGGCGATATGAAAAAAGGTATTTAGCTGCCGAATTTAAAAAAAACACATGCATATCTGTATATCTTATTATTACAGAGGGGCTGGTAGTAATTGGGATCACTAACTTTACTGTCGCATGGAATAGCGGCAGGAGGGGAGGGGCGGCTCACACATTAGAAAGTGACAGGGAGCGAGGGATCTTTTTTCTTTTTTTTTCTTTTTCTTTTTATGGTTACAACCTCTTTAAGGCACCTATAGGTTTTCACAACTACAAACAACAGCTTTCTGCTCCTAATACATTCCCAAATGCTGTATAGTTTTGTTTAGGCAAACCATTAACACTTTCAAGTAGTAAGGGAGCTTACCTGTATCCTTCTACCCCCCCACACATTCCACATTGACCATTTAATTAGAGTCACAATAAGTTATTAGCATGGCATTTGAAGTGTGTGTGTGTGTGTGTATGTATATATATATATATATATATATATACACACACACATACACATACATACATATATACATACAGTACATATACATACATACATACCTATATTTATACCTATATTTATACATACCTACCTACCTACCTCTAAAATGAATTGTGTAATCTCATTTAATGAACTGGTTTTAATAAGGCTCCGAGATACTCATGTTTTGATTTTGAGGATGATGCAGTAACATTGTGGGAAAAAGGGGGGGGCATCATATTAAAGATGTTGCCCATAATAATCAGTAAGAATTCTGCCTTAGCTTAGCCAGAAAATAAAGGTGAAACCTGACAGGTTACAATTGCTGTTCTGCTCTCCTCTAGTTTTAAAGCTTCAGTCTAGTAAAAAAAACAAAAAAAAAAACAGCATGCCAAACACATTGTAAAGAAAGTATACAACCAAAAGCTGTTTTTTTTTTTCAAACATAAAAAAGAGAGCTGTCATTATTATTTCATCTAGTGCAGTAAGACAATTAGAAGACTACACTTGGTGTGCCATGAAAAAAAATATACCACTCAAAACAGCAAAACTTAATATTAAGTAAGATTGTCTTACATTGTATGAAAACTACCGTTATATTTCAACGATAGCTATGCATAGATTTATGTCTATAGCTGCTCCTGTTATTGTTAATATTATAAAAAAACATTTGTGGATGACCTTTATATGGCATGGAGGTCAATAGGATAGTTCCACATTTTCATGTCAGCCCAAATTCATAGTCAATATAGCAAATTAATATTGCATGTAAAATGTTCCTGCTGCCAATATTCCATCCAAAGATGACATTGGGTGGCTTTATGATCTTGATAAACTGAGGTCACGAACCAGAGATGTTGGAACATGGATCATTAACCTGTACACCTATTTTGGAGCTTTTACCCTCTAGTGGAAGCTGTTGGAATGTTGTTGTACCTTCCTTAGAAGCTCATTTGATGAGGGTGATTTATTAAAATCATAAAGAATTTTCAATTTAGAAAGTGAATGTGGCTTAATGAATAGGGTTAAGCCATGGGTAAAAAGAATCCCGTTTTTGTAGTTTCCCTTGCTAATGATTAGGTATCCAAACAGATAATATAATCAATGGATGGAAAATAATAAAAAAATAATTTCCCATCTTTACTTTTTTTGGCTCCATGCACACTAGCTTAAAAAATACCAGATTTCTTTGCAGAAAAACTCAATTGTTGAGCGTTTTTTTTTGTACTAGCGTTTAGTAGTGTTTGGGAGCATTTAGCTTTTTTTCTGCTGGAAAAACACTCTCAAAAACGCAAAACATTCAAGATTTTTGTTCTGCCTCTAAACACTGAGCTTAAAAATGCATCTGGAATGTGCATGGATACATAGGAAACTCCTCTAGGAGAAGCACTTTTTTTAACTAGTGTAAATGGAGATGCTGACAAACCAACACCACCTCTCCTCTCACTAATTAAAACCAGTAGCTTTCTAGCTGGTCTGGTAACTTCCTTGGTTCGCTTTGGCATCCTTTATCTCTGCAATGAAGGGTCCCCAGGTAATGACTTTGAGCCCAGACCAGCCAGAGGATGCATCCCCAGGACGTGAGTCCATGACAGCCTTGCCTCAAAGGCCACCATTAAACCCATAAGAGTAACAGCATCTAGTAGCAGAAATGACTTTCTGCAGGGGAAAGTACTGGATTAAACATGATGAGTATTACAGTAAAAAAATTCTATTTTGAACCATGCAGGGCAATTTATTTAAAAAAAAAAATTGCCTAAACTGGAATTCTACTTTAAATAATTTCTGGATTGCTATAAGCAATGCAGACAACTATTTCCTTTTAATTAGGTCGATTAAATATGGTTCCATATGAACAGCAAAGCATCAAATAAAACTGAGAGTTCAGCATTGTATTTTTCTTGCACCGGGAAATCTTCTGTTTCTGCCCAGTCACAGTTTCCTGGCGGATGCAAATAAGATATTATTGTACATGTCATGTATAGCAAAACCAGAAATGACTCTTGCACCTGGAAAAGGCTGCGACTGGCACACATTACAGTATCAGTATAACAAATGAACATTTGGGCTAGGCTGGGTGGAGAAATAAAGCAGACAGACTGGCAAAGTGTAGCTGAGAACAGGAAGAAATAGTTTGCCAGATAGAATTACGAATCCTCGTCTCCACCAGCTGCAAAAGTGAATGTGTCCTATTGGATGATTCACTCAGTGCATTCTGAAGACATTTACATCCCATCGGATACGTGCCTTGAACAGTTTGCAGCTGCAAAGGAAAAGGAGGTTAGCATTACATCCAAATATGTTTGATTATTGTTACTGCTATACAGCTCTGTGTGATCACAATGAGTCATGCTTTCATTCATGACTCTTTACATCTGCCATTTACTGGAGTGACAACATTGCAGATAAAGCTTACTGTAATCAATAAAATATTTCTAGAGCCCTTAAAAGGAAAACGCATCCTATGGATTTTTGATGGAACCAGTGTTTTTTCTGCTGTTGTACACAAATGCCCTGTACACACGACCGGACTGTCTGTCAGAATAAAGTCCGACGGATTGTCCGACGGAGTTCCGACGGAATTCCGCTCAAGCTGTCTTGCATACACACGGTCACACAAAAGTCCGACCGTCAAAAACGCGGTGACGTACAAGGCGTACAACGAGTCGAGATTAAGGAAGTTCAATAGGCAGTTCGGCTCTTCTGTTTGATTCTGAGCATGCGTGGTTTTTAGTCCATCGGAATTGCATACAGACGAACTGACTTTCCGATAGAAATTTTTGTCCGTCGGAAAAAAGAGAACAAGTTCTCTATCTAAGTCCATCGGAATTTCAGAAGGAAAAAGCCCGATGGGGCATACACACGGACGGAATATCCGATGAAAAGAGCCCGTCTTAATTTTTCCATCGGAAAATCCGGTCGTGTGTACAAGGCAGAAGGCTCTATTGGTTTATACAGAGCAATTATTTAATAAAATTGGGAACTATATGCTATAATCCTGCACAGTTCATCTAGTTCTGAGATGTACTCAGCTCTGCCATACATCATGTCTTGCAGGACGCAAGATCTGAATTTTCTCTGCTATGATTAAATAACATTCATGGGTCCTGTCCCGTTCCTAACCTGTGACTGGACTGTGAAAGAAGAAGCAGCACACAGAAGTGTTTATCGCTTTGCTTCTCTGCTATCTCATGCTATCATTATGTTACTTGCTAGAGCATGATCACTGCAGTGTAATTGGCTGGCTCCTTGCTCTGCTTTCCCCTTTCCCAATCTGATGCCTGCTGTACATGTTCTGTAGGGCACTACATGCAAATGTTAAAACTGTAGCAAAACATGTATCCCACTATTGTACTTGAAATAGCTGATGCCATAGGAGGCCGCGCTCTTTAGCATAGTCTACTATCAAAGATATCAAAGATTGTTTAGTCACAAATGGTTTGACTAACTAAATTTAAGGGGTAGTACCAAATAAAATAAAATTCCATGATTTATTTTTAAACTTCTACACCAGTATGTAAGCAACTGCAGTACCTTTTTGTTAAAATTATTCTATCATTAAGATATAGTGGTGCTAAATGTTCTAATTCTATGTACTAAGAGAAATATAATGGGTGCTTTGGCTGACCACCTTCTGATATTGCCAATTTTATGTTTGGCTCTGGTCTGAGTACTTTTTTGAAGGGTGACTGTAAACACGCCTTTAGCTAGGAAAGTCAGAACTCTGCAATTTTTGTTTTGGGGCGTTGCGTTGGAAAGTACTGAGGCCTTTGGTCCAACAATGACAGCCATAAAACCAACATTTTCAAAAAGAGAATTAACCAGTGGCAGCCTACATGTTTTCCCAGTACAGTTTTTCTTTTTAGGAGAAACCATATTTTTTTTAAGTAATTATTTAAACATTTTGAGTATTTACCATCACGTGTGACGCTGTACCCAAACAAAATTGACTTCCTTTTTTTCCCACAAATAGAGCTTTTTTTTTTGGTGGTATTTGATCACCTCTGCGGTTTTTATTTTTTGCGCTATAAACAAAAGAATAGCGACAATTTAGAAAAAATAAAAAAACACTATCTTGTACTTTTTGCCATAATATATATCCCAGTTTTAAAAAATAAATAAAAATGTTCCTCAATTTAAGTTCTTCTACATATTTTTGGTAAAACAAATCGCAATAAGCGTATATTAAATGGTTTGCACAAACGTTATAGCGTCTACAAAATAGGGGATAGATTTATAGCATTTTTATTATTATTTTTTTTACTACTAATGGCGGCGATCTGTGATTTTTATTGGGACTGCGACACCATGGCGGACACATCGGACTCTTTTGACACATTTTTGGAACCATTGTCATTTATACAGCGATCAGTGCTATAAAAATGCACTAATTACTCTAAAAATGTCACTTGGAGAGAAGGGGTTAACACTAGGGGGCGATCAAGGGGTTATTTGTGTTCCCTAATGTGTGTTCTAACTGAAGAGGGGATGGGACTTACTAGGGGAAATTACAGATCGTGGTTCCTAGCTATTAGGAACTCACGATCTGCATTTCCTCAGCTCACAGAACAGGGACGTGTGTGTTTACACACACACGTCCCTGTTCTGCCACTCGTGCACAGAGATCGCTCGCGGCCAGCGGTCATCGCCTGCTAGTCCGCTTAAAGTGACCGACGTACAGCTATGACGGTTCGCCCAGCGGAGCCAACCTGCCGCAGTATAACTGCGGCGGCTGGTCCGCAAGCGGTTAAAATCCCTAATTTATACTGGTCAACAGAGCTTTATGAATGTTCTAAATAGAGAGCACACTAGAAGCTGTCTTCTTTCAGGCTGTCTCTCTCTAATTGAACCTTCATGGGGCCCTGTATTAGCAAAGCATGTTGGGAGGAGGGATGTGTTGCTATTTAAATTCTGCTGGAGCACTGAAGTATGAACTCTCCATTATGCACAGGGCCAGCTCAGAAGATTTTGATGACAGCCCAGCAGCTTCATGGGAAGTATTCTTGCAAGGGAAGGCCTGGGAGTTGGGAGTGCAATAAAGGGTTGATTTACTGGCTGTTTATTTTGCAAGGAAATTCTCCCGTAGCTTAGTAATTGAAGTGAAGCCATCATCCAATGCTGTCCAAGTGCAATTGCTGTTTTTTTTATTTTTTTTATATTTTCCTTGTATGTGATTGGATTTGCTTTGCAAAGTACTGTAAATTTTCACCACACCCACTAAGCTATAGTAAAATTCTCCTGCAAAGTGAACATCTAATTTGCCTTTAGTAAACCAACCCCTGTGAGTGTAATTGCACCAAAGGATGAGTGTTTGAGTTTTGTGAACCATGTTTTTTTTTCTCAGTAAAGCAGTTAATATTAGTTTGGTAAACAATCTACTGAATGAATGTAAATATTAAATATTATTTTGCAATATTGCATGTTGTCCTAAATTAAAAAAGGAAAAATTGGTCTTGAACATAAAAGGAGAGGCCTGAAGCAGATGCTAGAGGTTTATATAGATGACAAATCCTCAAACGATTTGCACATATTTAATATTTATATACAGATAAAAAAAATTTTTAATTCGATTTACCTTATGCTGTAGACATTTTTCTCCATTTTTTTCCCACCCTTTTCCATCAAGCTGCACTCATCTTTAAAGAATAAGTAAGATAAACAGTGCACAAAATAACACAAATGTGTATCTGTATCCTTGCCTAAAGTCCTCTCTGCTTGATCATTAAGAAATGTCAATTTATTGTATCTTGTCAATAGTTAAGTTAGCATATTTCTTGTAGCCCGGGGGAAAAAAAATCCATACAAACGATATATCGTCTTCTGTCACAGCAGAGAAGGTTCAATAATTATTGCAGTGATGGAGTCGGTATGCCAGAGAGCACAGATAATTGTATTAATAATCTATGGCACTCCTGGATCCTTCCCTCTGTGAAAAGCCATCAGGAAAGTGCATAGTGTGACATTTGCTTTGGTAAGTAAAGAATCTGTTATTTTGGCAGTGGGTCATCCTGCCACAGTCAAGCGGAAGGGATCACTGAAGATTGCATTGCATCCAGCATGTATTTTTTCAGGACTAAAAATGTTAAAGGTTAATCGACTATATTGTTGCATTTTTCACGGTCAAAATTAAAGTGATTGCAGGCCTGGCAAAGCTAAGTGTTTTTTTTTTTGCACCTATCATTACTGAAACTACTCAAAGTAATAGATTTGGTGGTAATATAAAACATCAGTGTTCCTTATTTGATAATGCATAGATATACTATACAATGAATGGATACACACCCCTCACTGACAAATATGTATATTATGTTGTTAAAGGTAATGTAATGTATAGTAGGATGTAGTATTTGTTATAGTTAAAGCTAGCCTCCAGACAAGCATCTAAATACACAGATGAAATACATATGTGAGAGCTGTCATTCCTGGATTTGTATTTCTACCCATTTGGTTCTGAGATTTACATAGTTCTGACGCACAGTACAGTCCTGCTTGGCAGAGAAGGCGACCAGACTTTTCTGCTGCAGTTCAGTAGCACTTATAGGTCTCCTCCCCACCCTACGACTGGACAGTGAAAGGAAAAGCAGCAGACAGATGAGCTCATCTCTCTGTTTCTTTGCTCTGTCAACATGCTGTTTGCACTGCTTTTCCTTCCCTAGTTTAATGGCCTGTACACACGATCAGAAAATCTTTTATTAGCATATATGACGAATACAAGACGTACAAACAGATTTCCAAATGTCGAGTTGAGCAACAGAGCCAGTAAAACAGGGACCTGTGGTCTCCTAAGATGAATTCCAGGGTCATATAGCCACTGCCCTTTTATATAAGTCTGTAAGTGGCAGTTGAGACTTTTTGTGATATGTTAATTGGCAACCAGTGACAGATCATGTGGCCTTTTCCTTTTATTGTCTCTCGTTTTGATAGTTAATGGTGGACTTCAGGAGGATGACAGTGGTGCATTTTTTCCTCTTATAGAACATATTTGAACATGATATTATTATTATTATTTTTTTTATGGTTGAACTGGATGGACTTGTGTCTTTTTTCAACCTGACTAACTATGTAACTATGATATCTAAGGACAATGCAGAGGCTTTAGACTTTGTAGAGACCATTGGCCCCTATAATTTCCTAAAATAATCTCAAATATATTGGTTATCCTTTGTAGCAGTCCAGTGTTTGTAGTTGCCAACTTATTTTATATCTCTTTCCCTGGTCTGGCATGTGAAATGTGTGGAGCAAACCTTGTGCATACTTTGGCCATGAAGCATACATATATATTAAAGTAAAATACAATTCCAGTGGGGGAAAAGAATCAGAGTTCATGTCCATTGTATTTTAGAGTGATTAATGAGCTGAAAACTCACTTCATTGTGTTTGCCGGTTTAATATTTAAAGTACCATTATATTGTCCTTCTATTTATCCTGGCAGGTTTATTAAATGAAAGGTTACTTGTCTGGGCCTGAAGTGACAATATAATTATGGCTCCCATGTATCCCAGTTTTCCCAGGACACTAGTGTTGCTGCCACTGGCATTGTGAAACCTGAAACGCTTATTGAATTGGAACATGCCTTGTAATGTATTTTAGTACATAAATACAGCTAGAGTGAATTCTCATTCTAATTCATTGAAAAAAATATATATATTCTATGATTTTTAATTAAACTGCCCTGTCAGCTAAATATAGTGAAGATAGCTTTTTAGTGGGCTGAAAATCTATTTGGATTGGAATTAATATTGCTGGGGCTGGCGGAGGTGTGAAAGCTGAAAAAAGCAGTGAATGCCCCTCTGCGCCTAGTGGTTAAAGAAACCTTCATGACCCCTTGTTTCTTGTTTCTACTTCACTGAGCAACGGCTCAGCTTTCATTACTCCACTTCTCATAGATCTGGCTTTCAAGTCCTCGGGAAGAACAGGTTAGGCGGTAGCACACTTCCCATTTCACATATGCATATTTGAATGTGATCTTGTACCTAGTACCTACAAATACTTTTGAAAAATGATGAGGAATTCTTAAGTTGTATTAGTTTTATGATTTTAATAAATACTTGACCACCTAAATACCTGGAATACTTGACTAAACAAATACTTGCACACCTAAGACCAACAGTTCTTTATTACCTATTCTGTACCATTTTCTTTATATTAAAACTAGATGTAATCCCAAAACAATAAAATGTCTATTAAGTTTCAGCATTTTAATATAATTTCAAGACTGATTTTCAATACTTTTAAATATGCAGCTTTAATTAAAATAGTATCTGGTGATCCTGCCATAAACTGAAGTTTTATCATCATACTGTTGTGTGCTTACCTCAGTGACAGTCGCACTTTCCTCAAAAGTCCCATCACCATATGGGAGAGTGGTGATTTTCAACACTCCCCCTTTCTTCCTAAGTACAAACCAGGAATGCGGATGTGCTATGACTGTCCCTAGAACCGATCTTATATATTTTTATGCAAATAAAATGTATGTTCTTTTTTTCCCCACTAATAGAGATTTCTTTTGGTGTTGTTTGATCACCTCTGGGTTTTTTATTTTTTGTGCTGTAAACAAAGAATGGCCGACAATTTTGAAAGAAAATATATATATTTTTTACTTTCTGTTCTAAAACATATCCAATAAAAAAAAATGTAAAAAAATCCAATTTCTTTTTCAGTTTAGGCCAATATGCATTCTGCTACATATTTTTGGTAAAAAAAAAAATCCCAATAAGCGTATATTGGTTTGTGAAAAAACTTATAGCGTCTACAAACTGAGTGATATTTTCTAATTATTTTTTTTCTTTATTTACTAGTAATGGCGGCGATCAGCAACTTATAGCGGGACTGCGATATTGCGGCAGACAAATCAGACACCTAACTGACACTTTTGACACTTTTTTGGGGACCAGTGACATTATAACAGTGATCAGTGTTAAAAATATGCACTGTCGCTGTTCTAATGACACTGGCAGAGAAGGAGTTAACATCAGGGGCGATCAAAGGGTTAACTGTGTGCCTGACTTGTGCTTTACTACTGTGGGGGAGCTGATGTTAGTAGTGGAAGACATGGATCTGTGTTTCTGCTTTACAGAAAATCAGAATCCATGACTTCTGTACTGACAGAATGACAATCTGCCTTGTTTACATAGGCAGATTACCATTCTGTCAGTGTACTGAATGATCAGTGGGTGCCGGTGGACATCGGGTCCACGGGACCCACTGATCTGCTCCCGCTGTGTAATGTCACAGCAGGGGTGAGCCGCTGGCAGAGCGTGCTCGAGTCCAAAACCCAGATATATATATGTGATTCTGCACAGTGTGGCCGCCCTGTAGCAATAGATCTGCTATGGGGAAGTCAGCGAGCAGTTAACAGATAAACAATGTAATTACATTTAGCCTCTTAGAGCTAGTAATAATAATAAGCTTTCTTTTTACTGTATATGCGCTATATTTCCCTTGCAGGAAAATGACTTTAAAAACTGTGTCCATAGTCTTTTTTTTTTTTTTTATTATCTTTTGCTTTCCATTTCTATTACATAATTTTAATAGTAAATATTTATAGTGACAGTGTATATGTAAAATATTCATGGAAATAGCAAGCTGGGAGCCACTTTGACATTTCTACTTTCAGCAGTTTTGTGTCACTCCATATAGTCTCTCTTTTATAATCTGTACTGACTAGTACCTTTGATGTCACAAAATATCAATCAGAAGATTTAAATTGGGCACTTTGCTGGACAGTTGTAGAGCATCATAAACTTGGGGCAAAAGGGAGATATGATAAAATGGTCCTTTGACTCTACTGGATTGGTAGGGATTTGAGGGCATTTAAAATGAAATTAGTTAGACTCTATATTGTTCTATTCATTTCTATCTCTTCTTTTATCTGACTATCCTTTTGGGATCCACGCTTGACAGGCAATGCCATACATACAGTAGTTGTAGATTCAGGTTATTTTTTGAGAAATTCAAAGTATGCCTACAGTGTTATTTTAGTGTAACTGGTGCTCAGGAGGGATGTTAGGAAAAAGTTTTGTAGTCACTTATAGGCGTAATCAGTGCACCATTTATTGGTAATGGTGTACCTTAACCCTCTTATCCTTTATAACCAATTAAGCCTCTGTTTGACCTGCAGTTTCCATGGTGCTGCACATGTGATCACTTAAGACACCAGCTGTTTGATGGTATGACCGGTCGGTTGAGGGCACAAGTAAGGCCCCTACGTACGGACTCCATCCCAATCAGCAGGGGATCCACTCACAGATCTCCTGCTGATCAGAGAAGAGCAGGCAGATGACAGGTCCGTGTCAGCTCAGTTTATGCAGAGGGGACACCGACAGAGCCCACTCTGCTCTATGGGTGGCCGGCTGTAAATGGACGCCTCTGTTAGTTTACACCTGTCTACCCTCCGCTCCGATCCACCTACACGGAGGAGAAGGAATTCCCTTCCGTTTGTTTTTAGCGTACTGGATCGGATCAGAGGTAGGTGGCTGTAAACAGACCTTTATACCCGCTGGTCCATAGGGATGAATGAATCATCCAATCAGGTCTGCCTGAAAAACTGACAGGTTGACCTGATGGGAACAGTCGTGTGAAAGCGGTCTTACTGTGACAGTTTTTATTCACGACATGCCATGAATGTAACTATTTGGGAAAATGGTTAAATTGATGGATTTAGTTCCACTTTAATATAAATTGGACTTTACCCATTCTAGTTATAGGGTAATGATCTTGCATAATTAGCCATCTCCCTGAAATTATTTAGCTTGTACCAAGCAGAGGACTATAAAAAAAAGCATATTTTTTTTCTTGCACACCCATTGCACTACCTCCTAAATAAAGGTATACTAGAATTGTGACTGATTCACAGCTGACCTCCAGGCAAACAACTAAATACACAAATGAAATGCATAAATGAGAGCTGCTTTACCTGCCAAAGTGTTTGTATTTCTGTTTATCCAATTCTGAAAATGTACACAGCCTTATCACACAGCACAGGTAGGTAGATGACAATCATTTCTCTGTTACAATCATAGATTGTAGAAGGTGCACAGTGGTGTCCCCTTCCTAGCCTGCTGACTGGACAGTGAAAGATCATCATTCTGCTAATTCCATCTATCAGCATGTTCCTTATCAGCACAATGCATGTAGAACACATTATGAGTCCCAAGCCCTGTCCCTCCCCCTCTCAGTCTGGCAGTTTTTGTATAGAGTATCGCTTATACCAAATCAAACTCAGATATTTAGGCTAGTTGCAATGAAATAAATATCTGTTATGATTTATGAATGAATACCCACCTGCATTCAATGGTGTCTTTTATATCTGGAGTTTAGCTTTAACCTCTTTCTGCCGGCCTATTGCATATATGCAGCAACATGGTGGGTGGACCTTAAGACAGGGGTTACACTATTGTGTGTTAAGCTTGCTTACTGAAAACTCACAGTACTCTGACTGAGCCATCACCGACATGGGCTTTCGATCATGTGACTGCTGTGACAGTCCATTACACTGGTCACATAATCAGGAGCTCAGCCTCCCAAAATTAAGATCCAACTAAAGAGCCACATAAGGTGTTGACTAGGTATCTGTTGATTGTGCATTGATGTGCCCTGCATGAATTGACTGTAAACCTTTAGCAGTACTTGGTATCAGCAGTTTCTTGGCATTCTGTACTATCATTATTAAATGTTCACACAGGATAAGACTGGGATATCATCACTTAAAATATGGTAACAAACAAGACCTCCCATTCTGTTTCCATCATTCTGGCTTCTTGGTGGAATGATTGTTTATCTTCTTTATAAATGGAAAATATGTTATGGTCTAAAAATACAAACTCTGAATTGTTTATCCAAGTTTGCTTTTTCATATAGCGGATGGCGGACTGCCTGCTATTGCTTGGGATTGATTGAGATATCTTGACTAATTACACTAGCCAAGAATAGACCTTCTCATGCCCACAGATTGAAGTCAGTAAACACTGTAATGCATATTGCTGGCGATCTCATTGATCTTCCTGCTAATGGTTTTGAGGTGATGTACTGTTCTGTGAACCTTCATCAGATGCCGGTGGCCCTTGCCAAGATGTTCTGTTTTATACACTCCAATTCTATTTATCATTGCTTATAAATTCCATGAAAGCCACATCACCTGCTCCTCTGACAAATGGCATTTACTTCTTACCTGCTCTTCTATTTGTATTCATTAAATTAGTCTCAGAGGTAAACAACGACAGTAACTTTGCATATTCACAACAGCAGTTTGTTTTTTGTTTGCCGAACATAAAAGGCAGTTCAGAAATCGTTGCCCAGAATATATTATTTTTAACCATGAAGGACAAGCCTTAGCAGCCTTTGACTTTTACACAGACAAGGGAATTCACAATTTATATACAGGAGTTGGACATAATTATGAAAACAAGTATTATAATAGAACAAAATAGTTACCCAATATGGTGTTGGACCGCCTTTGGCATCCAAGACGGCCTGAATTTTCCTGGGCATTGACAAATATAAGTCTTGAATGGTGGATATTGGAATCTGATACCGCTCTTCATGCAAAAATCCGGGTCACAATCCTGCACGGAGTCCCTTTGTCTCTTTCGGTCTGTTGACCATGTCGACCGCACATATGCTTATCAGACGACCTTTTCCCAGAAAAATGTATGTCGTCATAACATTTGATACTGTACCTCGCAACACCGAAAATAGTTGGCAACTTCAGTCAGATATAAAGGAATTAACCAGCGCAAATAAAACCTGAAACAGCAGCTAGGACACTGAGGGTCAAATTATAAAATCCCAAAAATAGGAATATAAAAACAGCAGTGCAGCGCAAAAACATAAATGACAATTCTAAAGTGATATTAATGATAGAAAGAAGTCCATGAAAGGAAAATCTTCAAAGGGTAGATGAACAAGCACCACCAAGTGTCCGAAGTGAAGTAGATTTTTAGGTGACTCTGTGACAACCTCCACCTCTGGTAGCAATGGCAGCTCACCTTATATAATGGACCCCTGAGTAAATCAGTCAGGTCAATCAAACGGTTCCCCGCTGGGGAGATTGCAGCCAAATGCTCCGGATCAGTAATAGCCAGTAACTTGTTTAAACAAGTTACTGATCCGGAGCATTTGGCTGCAATCTCCCCAGCGGGGAACCGTTTGATTGACCTGACTGATTTACTCAGGGGTCCATTATATAAGGTGGGCTGCCATTGCTACCAGAGGTGGAGGTTGTCACAGAGTCACCTGAATATCTACTTCACTTCGGACACTTGGTGGTGCTTGTTCATCTACCCTTTGAAGATTTTCCTTTCATGGACTTCTTTCCATCATTATTATCACTTTAGAATTGTCATTTAACTTCAGTCAGAGGCACCAACTAAGCGGGCACTGACAATTTGTCCTCTTTGATACTCAGTAAGCTCTGACATGACTCTGTTGTACAAGCAGCACATGCAGTGAATGACATAGTGAGGCTTCCCACCTGTTAGTTAGGTGCCTCATCACACATCAGAAGCAAAAGAATGTTACATCACTTCCGCTTTCAAACATGTTGCCACTTTCACTTCTTCAAATTATGTAGTGTTTCCGTATTTTTGTCCAACCCCTGTACAAGGGAATACACCATTTAAAGATATATAGATATCAAAGTTTCACCAGACAAAAAATAAATAAAAGTCTTGTATAATCATATATGAATAAATAGTAACTGCTTAAAATGGGAACATCACCTAAAAAGGGAAGTTCCACTTTATGTGCTCCTTCCCCCTCTAACACTTTTAGAATTTTTTTTTCTTTTTGGAGCGCAGGTACCTAGTTTTGGCAGGTTTCCGCTCCCACTTCCGCTGGAAGTTTACCCCCTTCTCTGCCCACAACCTCCTGAGACATCTCACAGGTCCCAGGAGGGTGCGGGTCTATTCACAAAGCGCAGCGCAACTTGCTTTTGCACAATGGGGAGTCAGCTGTGAAGCCGTCAAGATTCACAGCCAGCTTCCTACAGTAAACATGCTGGCGCCAGAAACCTGAAGCCCAGGGGAAGAATCGGCAGAGTGAGGACAGCACTAGATCCCTGGACAGGTGAGTGTTTTTTTATTAAAAGTCAGCAGCTACAGTATTTGTAGCCGCAGTCTTTTTTTTTTTTGGTCAGACTGAAGATCCTATTTAAGAAATCAATTTTAGCTGTCATATCACTTTGCATACTGAATTAATGTTTTCGATTTTTGTATTAATCAATCTGAAGAAAACAACTATTAGGATGCACATGAAGAATGATGGATGCCCGCTGAATGAAAATGTTAAGTGTATGTTCAGCTAAAACACTTGTTTTGTAGTTTTTTTTTTTATTAATATTTTAGTGAATGAGATTCAATCAGAGCCTCTGGGGATACACTGACTCAAGATACAAGACAAATAAAAAACAAAACTAAGACTATTAACGTGTTTTGTAGTTTTGGAGAGCATTCTCCCTACTTACTTTAACTGTGACCACTATATGAGTTAGGAAGCAAGGAAAATAGCAATACAGACAAAAATACTAAATTAGCAACAGGATAAGATGCATGACCTAATGCATGTGATGACTTTCCTTCCCTTATCCTCCCTTTAAAGCAGGTTTAACCACTACTAAGCCAAAGACAGAAAATGGATTTCAAGCCCAATTAAACATTCACTTAAATCAACTAAATACATTCTAGATGCATCAAAACAAAAGGTTTTTAACCAGTTTCCCCTCCATGTAACACATATTTGCGATGGAAAAAGAGAGGGCTTTAACTTCCATGCGCCACACATATGTGCCACTGGGTGGCCCATGTTTTTGAGCTGAGATCACAGTGCATCAAATACAACTCTCAGTCCCCAATAATGGTCAGTAGCTGGCGGGACTGCCTCCTGATCATGTGATCACTGTGACAGACATTCACTGGGTCCTGACCATGTGATCACTGTGACAGACAACCACAGTGGTCACTTGATCACCAGGGCTTGGGAGTACAACTCTGTTAAAGGCACGCTGGGACTAGGCAGGAGGTGGTTAAAGTCTTAGGCCTCGTACACACGACCGATTTTCTCGGCAAGAACCAGCAAGAAACTTGCTGGCAGAGATGTCTTGCCGAGTAAATCGGTCGTGTGTACGCGGCTATCGGGTTTCTCGTTGAGAAAACCGACAAGTAACCTCGACGAGAAAATAGAGAACCTGCTCTCTATTTTCTCGTCGAGATTCTCGTCAGCCTGTTTCTCGACGAGAAAAGTGAGTGTGTGTACACTTACCTGTCCGCCGGTAAGCCCGCGCATGTTCGAAATGAATTTGACGCATGCGCGGTAGCTTCCTAGGCATACGTAGGGTATACCAAGATGGCGGCGACGGCATCGAATGTGACGAGCGCATGCTCGTCGTAGTCGATGACGTCACCGCGTACGCTCCATTCAAAGAACCGCGGGTTCTTTGAAACGAGCGTGTGTACACTCGGCCCGGACAAGTTTCTTGTCCAAGAATCTCGTCGAAAAAAACGACATGTTTTTTTCAACGAGAATCTCGGCCGTGTGTACGAGGCCTCACACTTACTTTTTAATAAAAGCAACCATATCCTGAATATCAAAGCCTGTTTCCTGCCAGCATGCTGCAGAGAAGGACCTGTGTGAAAGTGGTGGTCTCTCTGCAGAGGTCTGACACGCCCCCTCCCTTGCTGAGCCAGACCTACAGCTCTTCAATCAGCAAAGTTCATACTCCCTGATGATGGTAGAGCCATAGGTCTGACTCAGCAGGGGGCAAGCCGGACCTGTATTGAGAGACCACCGCTTCCACACAGACAGCAAAGGTCCTTCTCTACAGCATGCTAGTAGGGGACAGACTTTTCTGTTAAGGCTGTTGCACTTTTGAAAAAAAAAAAAAAAACTGTAACACTTTGCACCTATTTTGTATTGATGCACCTGGAGGGTATTTAGATCAGTTGGGCTTTTAGATTGTACTTATAGTTTAATTTAGCAATTTGTTTAAAAGGCAAGCAGTTCTTTCCTTTAGTAAAGTATTTCTCCTAGGGTGAATGAACTGCATTACAGTGAATGGACACATTACTCAGTGTGTGCCAAAGAAGCTCTAGAATTAGGCTAATTCTGAAACAAGCACAAAACACTGAGCATAATGTGAAATAAATTAGGCTTTCTGAAGGCAGCCCTGCTCTGCAATTTCCTCAGTAAGAGTGCTCATGGATGCGCCTACCGGAGTCCCTTGATTGGAGAATCACAAAAATGGCAAACACAGAATAGTCAGGCACTAAGTATCATAACAAAGTGATTACACATTCAATCTGGGATGGCTGTTGGAACATAATCTTGTCAATTAGGGAGGGTTCATAGCGGGCTGCATGTAGAACCGGATCAAAATCAGCACTAAAAGTGCCCCCCCATTGTCTCTGTGTTTAAATGACAGTAAGATGGGATGTTTATTGGCTGGATTAGCATTGCCTGATGCACATAATGTTTGAAGTACAATAGCCAATAGCAAAATAATTAGCTACTTTAATGCCTTAAATTGCCAGCTTTATATGTTATCCGGTGAAATGCTGCCAGTTCAGTTTGATTTTTTCCTTCTTCCTGCTTTCAAATTTTCTTTTATTTCCCAGCTAGGAAGCAAAAATGGCAGCTGAAAATACTATGGTAGCCTTGGTAGCATACCATTATTACATATGATGCTATTTCAAAATAGCCGTAGGCCTTTGCCATTTATTTGTTAATTCAGCTCACCATCCCACACATTTAAGTGGGCTTAGAATCAAATATATTTTTGATGTTACACTAAGTAATATGTTAGTGTAACACTGCTAGGTATACTCCAAAAGAGATTACAGCAGCCCCCCACTCACGACAATGCTTCATCTGTTTTTCTCCCCAGAAGGACAGAGCTACCTTTGTTCAAGCATCATCCAGGTTCAGTATATAAGTACAGTACTAGACAGAGGTGATGCCTCAGAGATGACACAACTATGCAACAACTATACTTGAAATTTTCAGCCTTCTTTCATCAGGCAAACAATATTTTTTGCATTTGCTTTCTTACATGAGTATTTGGAAAGAATATTTCTATACCTGGAGGCATAATTTCTAAAATATCTGACACTAAGGCCTCGTACACACGAAACTGCTGGGAGAGCTTTCTTGCCGAGAAAAACGTTCGTGTGTATGGTTTCTTGTCAAGAAAACTGCCGGGAATCTCGACGAGAAAAATAGAGAACCTGCTCTCTATTTTCTCGTCAGGATTCTCGTTTTTCTCGTCTGGATTCTCATCGGCCTGTTTCCCGATGAGAAAACCAGTCGTGTGTATGCTTCTCCGAGTCCTAAAAATCCGTGCATGCTCAGAATCAAGTATGAGATGGGAGCGCTCCTTCTGGTAAAACTAGCGTTCGTAATGGAGATAGCACATTCGTCGCGCTGTAACGAAATGAAAGCACGAATGCTGAAAAGCACGAATTGTCTCTTCCCAAACTTTTACTAACACGCGGTAACACGAGATCAGCAAAAGCAGCCCAAGGGGTGGCGCCATTGGAATCGAACTTCCCCTTTATACTGCCGTCGTACGTGTTGTACGTCACTGCGCTTTACAACGACAAGATTTTTAATTGACAGTGTGTATGCAAGGAAAGCTTGACAAGAATCCCGTCAAGCTTGACAAGAATCTCGTCGAGAAAATCAACGTTTTTTTTTTACGACGGGATTCTCGGCCGTGTGTACGAGGCTTAAGGCTTAATATGCAAGCAAACAATATTTTGTGTAGGTAACATTTTTTTTTCTTTATAGAAGACCTTTCACAGGTCTGGCGTGCATTGTCTTTTTTATATGAAGAGCTTAAGGTAAACCTGTGCTCTACCAATGGAAGTGTAGAGCAAAATATTGGCTTTTAAGTTGTCCCCTGCAGCTATTTATTCTAAGCTTCCTCATGATCCTTTCTCTCACATGACAGCTCCAGAGCTTGGCAATTGACCACTTAGGAACTATCGCCTTCACATGTGGATGAAAAGAGAGTCTTCAGCCTGATGTAAGCTCCCACCAGTATCAAGGCTTCCCTTCCTCACTCTTGGCAGCAGCCGAAGCAGTGGGGGAGAGAAGACAAGATAAATATAAGCTGCCAGAGGGGCATGCTTTATAGGCTAAGTACATGTCAATAAGAACAACTGAACTCGGTGCACAAACATTTTCATCTACTTATGTTCTTCAATAGACACAAAGGAAGTAAAAGTAGCAGTGACATCATTCCTGTGCTGCATATATCATATGTAGAGAGTAGAGCCGTGGGTGAAAACAAGTGGGTCCACCTAGTATACACTGCCTGCAGAAACGTACAAGAGGGGCAGATTCAAGACCAGTCACATTCCACAATGAGAGACAGCAGCAGTAAATGGTCTTTATTACAGGAAACTCATGCAGAGTACAAGAGTCTGATGCCAGGAATAGTCAAAGCACACCAATAATCAAGTAGGAATACAAATGCCTCTTGTATTTAGACAATATTTGTTTTTCTTGGAGTCACAGTTTCGAAGGCCATAAAATGCCAAAATAGCACAAAACCCCCCCAAATGACCCCATTTTGGAAAGTAGACACCCCAAGCTATTTACTGAGAGGCATGTTCAGTCCATGGAATATTTTATATTTTGCCACAAGTTGCGGGAATATGACAAACTTTTTTTTTTTTGCACAAAGTTGTCACTAAATGATATATTGCTCACACATGCCATGGGCATATGTGAAATTACACCCCAAAATACATTCTGCTGCTTCTCCTGAGTACGGGGATAACCCACAAACATTATATATGTTTTTTTTAGCAGACACCCTAGGGAATAAAATGATAGTCATTGCAACTTTTTTTCTTGCACGGTATATGAGCAATAATTTTTCAAACGCCTTTTTTTGGGAAAAAAAATGGTTTCATGAATTAAAAAATAACAAAAGAGTAAAGTTAGCCCAATTTTTGGGGAAAATATGAAAGATGATGTTACGCTAAATAGATACCTAACATGTCACGCTTTAAAATTGCACACACTCATAGAATGGCGCCAAACTTCGGTACTTAAAAATCTCTATAGGCGACGCTTTAATTTTTTTTTACAGGTTACCAGGTTAGAGTTACAGAGGAGGTCTAGTGCTAGAATTGTTGCATGCGCTCTAACGCACGCGGCGATACCTCACATATGTGGTTTGAACGGCGTGTGCGTCCGCTTCTGATTGCAAGCTACCGGGGACAGGGGCGTTTTAATTTTTTTTTTTTATAATTTTTTTTTTATTTTACTTATTTTATTTATTTTTTACACTTATTTTACTTTTTTTTTTTTGATCATTTTTATTCCTATTACAAGGAATGTAAACATCCCTTGTAATAGGAATGTGTGTGACAGGTCCTCTTTATTGAGAGATGCGGAGTCAATAAGACCCCACATCTCTCCTCCAGGCTGGAAAGCATGAGATTGTGAAAACATTTTCACTGATCTCATACTTACTAGCCGCAATGGCGGCTTTGTTTACATATGAGGACCCGGGTGTGACGTCATCACATCGCGCCCGGGCCTCCGACGATCATAGAGATGACTGGTGACCATCTGGTCACCAGTCATCTCTATGCTCGTCACGTAACCCACCACCAGCGCCGGACGATTCTCTCCGGGTCCCCGTTCGCACGGGAGAGCCCGGAGAAGCACCGGATGGCGGCGGGAGGGGGGGTGTCCCCTCCCGCCGCCTATAAGAACGATCAAGCGGCGGAACCGCCGCTATGATCATTCTTATGGTGCGCAGAATCGCCGGCCCAAGAAAAGGATATCTGAATGATGCCTCTAGCTGCAGGCATCATTCAGATATCCCCCCTCAAAGCCAAGGACGTCCACCCAGGATGGGAGATCCCATCTGTGGACGTCATATGACTATGGGCAGTAGGGAAGTGGTTAATGCATTCTCTGTATTAGAGAAAAAACTGTTAGGTACAGCTACTCCCCCTCCCCCTTATACTTACCTGAGCCTGATCTTGCTGAGGGGGGGTGTACTCAAGGGGGAGAGGAGCCAGGAGCACTGGCAGGGGACCCCAGTAGTGGAGGAGCAGGAAAAAAACATTTGCACAGAGCAGGTAAGTATAACATGTTTATTATTTTGGAAAAATAAAAATGGAACCTTTAATATCACTTTCATTTTAAATCATTCTGTGGAATTTTTGATTGTCATTAGTTGCAGGAAAAGTTCTACTAGCTATATGAAAATGTAATTGTGAGTCGCTCAAGTTTTATAGCTATATATCTATTTAAAGCTTTTTTTGCCAGAAAATAACCTATGCAGTCAAGGGGCCCTAGCATATTTAAAATAAAACTGTGCAGCTTTGTAAAATATTAATACATTTTATTGTCATACATGTAAGCAATTTGGGCCTTCCCAGAAGCTTGGCCAAAAATTCCCAGCTAACAACCCCTACATCCTGCCTTGTTGCTAGGACGTAAGAACTGTTTTCATCTCTGTAACGCTGGGACTAAATATCCAATGATTTTCAAGTCCTAGCAACAATCTTGTCTACAAATATTCTTGTGGTTCATTCATTATCAAATGGGTACTGTTACAAAGGCAGCTGTTGTGTGCAGGCGGAGTACAGCTAGAGTTTATGATAAAAGGATTAGATTATCCTTTTTCAGCAACACTTCATCATGAGAGAAGTACTTTTTTTATTAAGTTCTGTTCAAAATCATTATCACTGGTGCCATTATATTCTAAACCCGTGGACAGACCCTTTAAAGCATATTTTTAAAGGTTTTTTATTTCATGAATTTAGAACTAAGTTACATGTTTCCATAAATTTAAGATTTGTTTAACAGTTTGGTGTAGATGGAACTCTAGTATCAACTATTGAATACCACAGGGAGCATGTACATACCCAAAATATAATATATATATAATAGTTGTTTGCTGTTTATGTAATAGAATGCTGATAGATATGTTTATACAAACTGCAATTGTATTCCAGTAACTTTCTTATTTAATGTAGATTTCACGCCAAAATGATTATTTTTCAATACAATGGGGAAGGGTTAGCACCTTTGGCAGGTTTTATTGCTGTGTGTGTCCTCAGTGGGGAAATTTGCTCCTCTATTTATCCTGGTGACCATCACCCCAGGGACAGAACATGATGGAAAATTCAAAAATTTTACAGTTGCCTCCAGGATTAGAGAAGCTTTTCCTTAATTCTGGGGAGAGAGGTAAAGTAAAATATCCCCAATGGAACACAGACCTCAACTAAATAATACTGATGGATGTTAACCATTTCCTACTTTATCCAAAACTAAAGAAATGTTTTGGCTTAAGATACATTTAAAAATGAAGCTAAAATATGAATTTTGGGTACTTATAATCCCCTCTGTGTTTTCAAACGGTTTGTTTAGCAAATTGGAAGCTGACCAATACTAATGCCCTGTACACACGAGCGGAATTTCCATTGGAAAAAAGTTGGATGGTTTTTCTGACAGAATTCCGCTCAAGCTTGGCTTGCATACACACGGTCACACAAAAGTTCTCTGAACTTTCGAGCGTTAAGAATGCGGTGGCGTACAACACTACGATGAGGCAAGAAAAATACGTTTAATGCTTCCGAGCATGCGTCAAATTATTTCCGAACATGCGTGTTTTTTTTCCCCGTCGGAATTGCATACAGACGAATGGATTTTCCGATATAAATTTTTTCCGTCTGAAAAATAGAGAACCTGCTCTCTATCTAAGTCCATCGGAAATTCCGACAGAAAAAGTCAGATGGAGTATACACACGAAAAGCTCCCATCTGACTTTTTCTATCGGAAATTCCGACCGTGTGTACGCGGCATTACTGCCATTCTTTCGTAAATTTTGCCTTCAAAAGCGAAAGAGTTTTGTGTAAAGTGTTGCTTAGTAATTGATTGATTAAGGGTGGGATGTTTTTCCCTTGTATGTTGTTACATGATATGTATTCTTTTTCAGGTTCCATTTGACTCTGTCAAATGCTTTTTTTTTTATTATTATTAATATTAGTAAAAAAAAATCAGTTTTAATCTATATTAGTTCACAGGTATAAATAAAAAAATCGAAATTGAAGATTTGGTTCTTAGTTGCCTGTCTTGTTTTGGGTTTCCTTTGCTAGACTTTCTATTTCCTGCTCTTTTGCCTTTCCTTGATGCTGCTTACTATACATTTTGTCCCTCTTATTTTTTTCTGCTTTGTTCTATGCTTTTTCTCTTCAATCTTTCCTTCTCTTCTTGCAGCAAAATGATATCAGTGAAAATAATTGATGATGAGGAATATGAGAAAAACAAGACCTTCTACCTTGAGATTGGGGAACCTCGTCTGGTGGAGATGAGTGAGAAGAAAGGTGGGGGATCTGCTATCATGCTGAGCCCTAACCAGTAATATGTCTGACTTAGCAAACGTGGATGGCTTGTTGAAACCATTGACTCAAACGCACACATCCTTTTACGTACATAAACAAGAGACTTTTCCTGTCAAGATAACAAATTTTCAGCTTTCCAGATTGTCTTCAGTTTGATTATTGTGACACATGCTTTCTGTGACACATGCTACCAGTTTTTATACTACGTAAGATAACTGTTCAGATCACAGTATATGCATGTAATGGATAGCCTCTTGGCGTACTTGAAGGGATGTGTGCACAATCCTTTTTTCATAACCTCATAATAACCATCAAGCTTTAGATGATCTTTGAAGCATGTGTGTGACTGCAAACATCCATTTCCCTTTGTCTTATGTCCCCACAGGAAGTACATAACCCTTAGAATACTTGACAGAGAGGAGTATGACAAAGAGTCCTATTTCTACCTTATGCTTGAAGAACCAATCTGGATACGAGGAGGAATGAAAGGTGTGAGAGTATAATAAGACCAATCAAGCAGCTCTTGAAAAAGCTCCTCTTCTGTTTGTAATTCCCAACTCTCACAACTTGCTCTCTCTCCTCTTGCTTAGCATCTGAACTCTGTGCAACGCTTGCTGTACAGCCTAGCCAGCTCTTTGTTACTACTCTCTTATCTTTCTCTAAGGAAGTCTGACTGACTCATGATAGAATTTCACAATGCTTTAGGTTGCTATAGAAGTATTCTCAGGGTTAACTGGAAGAACGAAAGCAACTTACTATACATCAGTCACTACCGGTAAAGAACGGTTCTACAGTACATAGATATCTCTATCTCCCTTTCTGTTTTCCTCCCACTTACATACATGTTATGTATAACTGCATAATTGCATAGATGCTATCTTATGCTACACAAGACCCAAATTAAGTAATCAAGTCACAGTAGTAAGCCTCTTTGATGTAAAAGCCTTCTCATACATATGCTATAAATAACGTAGTTAGACAGTGTTTTGCTTTTCAGTAATCCCATGTCATGGTATAGAGTTGATCAGAAAAAAGTCATTCATCAATTTCCCTTTAAAACTGGACCATGGTTACAGATCAAACACTTTTTTTTGTTTATTGTGACCCAACATTTCTCAACTGTTGTATGCTGAGGTGCCAAAAAAATCTTCCCATAAAAGGGACAATTAACGAAGTTCTGTGACTCTGATAGTTGCCTCTTAAATAGTGCCACACATTGACATTATACTGGAGAGAGAACTTACACCAAGCTTGAAGAAGTGGCTCCAGTGTTGTTATGTGTGTTTTGTTTGAAAGAAAAAACAGAACTTCTTCAATTTTCTCTTATAGGAGGTGAGTTTTTGTGGTTCTTTGGCATACAACAGCTAAGATATTTTGGAGCAAAATTAACTTTTGAAGAATGCACATTTTAAAGGGTAACTGAAGGCAAAACTTTTTTTTTAAATATTTTTGGCTAGGGTAAGGGATGTTTTTTTTTGCCATCTGTGCCCCATTTTATTCAATTCCTGTCTGATAGCCATAATAGGAAGTAAAGGGAAATCCCTCCAAAGTGAACAAATTCTTTGTTACCAGAACTAGTGTCTGTCCCCATTGGAAGATTTTTCCCTCTATTCTTGTTCTAGAGGCAACCCAACATTTGGGATTTTCTTTCACTTTCAGTGATATTGGTAAACAGGAAGAGCAGAGAGGGGAATCTGTCTAATGGGGGCACAGACAGCAATAAATCTAACAGGGTTTCTAATCCCTCTTACCTCTATCCAAGACTTTAAGTTTTCCAGTTTTTAAATGGTCTCTGGATTTCCATATATACACATAGAATAGATAAAGGAGCCCATCCATATGGGTGAAAAAAGTGGTGCTCACCCCAAATTATGTAACAAAAACAGAGACAAAAAACTCCTAGGGGCTTTTAGGCAGCCAAAAATACAAAATAAGTCAATTGGATATAAAAAATACATTTTATTGTTTCAAGATTACATAAAGTTTCAAAAAGAAAGTGCAATTATAAAAACATGAGTTCTGGTATATGTACCCTCTATACTACACATGATGTCCTAAAGGCATAGATAAACAACATTATATACATAAAAAAAAAATCAAACTTGGTATACTTCTCAAAAAAAACCCTTGAGCAGCATATCAAGTTTGAAAAAAAATGTCATGTATATATGGTTGTTTATCTAAGCCAGTAGGCCATCCTGTGTAGTATAGAGGGTACATACATATACCAGAGCTCATATTTTTATAATTGCACTTTCTTTTAAAAAAATTATGTAATTTTGTATCAATAAAATATATTTTATATATATATCCAATTGACTTATTTTGTATTTTTGGCTGCCTAAAAGCCCCTGGGAGTTTTTTGTCTCTGTTTTTGGTTTTGTTATATACAAATAGAGTGATCCATCTTAGAATCAAAGGTCTCTGCTGAGACAGATATATTCAACACAAGCTGTTACTTAGGTTTATAGTTTCAAGCAACCACAAATCCACTAATTTGACAATATACTCTGAAAATACTACACCAAAAGAGGCCAATACTGCATTTATTTTTTTGCCTCGCTTATTTTTCATTATTGAATTTCGGAGTTATTTTAATTAAAACATAAATGGAAACCCCAATGTACAAGTCCCCTTTTAATATTTGGAGCAAATGACTGAACTTGTAAACAAAAGTACACAGATCTTGCTGGAGGGGTCCATGAAAGATAAAAAAAATTGGTATTTTTTAGTATCTAGTTTCTAGTTTTGCGTGAACTGGCCCTTTAATCATTCATTAAGTATATATGTTAATGATCAGATATAGTGCTCACATTTTTATTCCATAGGTAAAAAAACAGTCTTTATATGTCCAGCTTTAGGTCATATTAAAGATTCATGAAGAAAGGTTTATGACACCCTACAACCCACTGTGAAAATAGTTAAACATTTTAAACCACTATGCCATGCAATCACATACATTATGATTGCAGTGGCTGTCACATCACAGATAAACATGCCAATAACTAGAGTTCACTAATAGGAATATGCATGTGCTTTGATAACTATACAAACTGTATGAGTTACTTACATTGAAAGTTACTAATATCATGGCTTACAATAATAAAAAGACGTTGTGCATGTAGTTTTGAGATTTTAACAATTATATTAATATGCATGTTTAAATTCAGACTTTTTTTGCTTGTGTTAAATGCAATAAAAAATTGACCCTGTCAGGTTAACTAAGAATACAGATGAAAGGGTCCTGCAAGTTAAGGGCAATTATACTCAACTTTGCGATGCTCCATTCCTCCTACCTTCCCTCTGTTCCAGTGCTGCAGCCTCCATCAGTGTCTTTGGAATTGACACCTCTGAGAGTGTCAGATGTCACTGTCCCCCATTGCCTGCCGTGGTTCCATCCTCTGACCAATAGGTCACTGTTGAGTTCTAAGAAAGGAACCATGGTGTGTGGCAGGAAATACATGCATCTAACACATCCCAAAGAGCCAAGTGGCAAAGTCACTGATGGAGGCTGCAGCCCTGGAAAGGAGGGGAAGAAGGAGATAGGGACTCCTAAATAGGTGACTATAATGGCTCTTCTATTTCAGGGACCCTTCAGTTGTATTTCTGCTTAACCTCAAATGGTCTCTTTATAAACCTGAAATGAGATTCAAATAAGGCATTCTGAAACCAACCAGATTTGTTCAGCAATACAAATAATACAAATACCTTCTTAAAGGCCAAGTCGTCTCAAAACACAGAACTCTCTGTCTTAAGCAGAGAATGATGGGTTGAAAAACCTATAAGCTGCTTATAGTGCCCTGTGCCATCAGTGATGAGAACTCATCTATGAAATTCCTGCTCTGTCTGCATCACCATAATTTATTTGCTATCTGTCAGACTTTGTGCGATAATAGCAAGCTGGAATTTGGGCAGTTATCTTGCTGAGCCAAAAGCTTACTTAAATACTAAAGGCCATGGTGGACAACAAGGAAGGTTCTATCGCTGAGGAATTCAGAAAGCTTTATGAGCAACCAACAGGTTGTCAACCCGGCACTATACAGCTGAGTAAAGAATACGTTTTGGGTGGACAGAGCCTTTATGATTAACGCAGAATACCTACACAGATCATAACATAAAGCACAAAAATTTGAAAGCCACTATAGAATCTAAATTCTCAGCCTTGTGTTCAGTTCTCAGACCGATTCAGCTTGTATTACATCAGGTATATAATTATATACAAGGACATTAGCTTCATTTGGCCGAGTCACTAGATTACTTAATTAAGTCTAATATAGATATGTCAAATGCCATGACATAAAATATAATTATTGAATGAAGTCTTCTTCTTAACTTGTCTATGCCTCTATAATGAGGCCATTAGCATATTCTGCATGAAATCCACGGTTTTGTAGATTTTTGGGTAGGATACAAAAGCGTCTTAATTAGTGAACACGCATAATAATTATTGCAATGATTTCACAAAAAGAATGCCAAGAGAAACTTGGCTATGTGATAAAACACACCAGGTTGCTCATTTGCATTATAACCCTAAAATAACTTAATAAGGTTTATATTACCTCATGGATTGGGGTTCCAGTGTTATTTAATTAGAGTTGTGTTATTATGTAAATGGCTTCATGGAGTATATTATATTTGGCAAGCCTTTGTCACCTTTTGTAGGTGCAGAAAGTAATATATGAAAATCAAATGTGTATATAGATATATATATATATATATATATATATATATATATATATATTGTATATGGATCATGACATTTCACTTAACACAGAACTTTATAATTGCAAACCATTACACAAGATTTTAGGTCAAACTTAATAAATGGTAAATTAGTGGATGATTGGTAATTTTAATTAAAACATGCTGTTTGACATGCAAAGCATCACTGCCATCTCATGGCTATATCGTAGTACTACTCTCCTTAGAGGAAGATTCACCAAGTAGCTCATAATTATTTTTACTCTATTGAACAAAATGTACTGAAAAATTCAATGATAGCAGGGCAATTGTTTAAACATAATTGCTTTTACTCTATTGAAAAAAATGTACTCAAAAATTCAATGATAGCAGGGAAATTTGTTTAAATAATAGAATAAAATTAAAAATAATTCACAAATCAAAAGATCTAGCTACAGTTCTCACAACACATCTCATACCAGTAACAAAAGCCCTCAAATTAGCTTATTAAATGACTCCTGTATTTCAGAATGCTTCCTGTAGTTTATACATATAATTTAAACCTCTTCAGGAAATGTACAGCTTTTTAGTTAACAAGCTTATTGTTGACATTTGAAAAATAATATTAACATATTAGTAGATAAAAAAAAAAAAAATCCCTCACTCCTGCAAGGCAGCCATTTATGTGAAAATGACCATTGTTCTGGGTGATAAACTTCATTCACCAAAGACCGATGACATCATCATTAATTTTGGTGGCTTGAACCAATATGCATGGGAATGTGGCCTGATAGTCGCCTCAGTGATGTCAGTGGCTTTGATTAAAGCACTTGGATGCATTCTCACACAATGGCGGCCGACACTTAATTTGAGCTCAATACAAATCTTTCTGTGGTCATCTTCTCCATTATCGCTATTCATTTGTGTTTCTTATCCTGTGTCTGTCTCCTATGTGTTCTCTTCACAGCCCTGTTATTGAATGAGCTTGGTAAGCATTTAATTTCCTATGATTTCCACCTTTGCAATTTCCCTGTCTGCACTGTAGTTATGCTTTTGCCTTATTTGTTCTTTTTATTATGTTGTTCGTTTACTTCTTGATTTGTTTTGCAGCAGTGGCAGTGACTTTTAGTATTTTGTAATGAAATGAAAAGTATTTGCTGTATTATAAGAGGTACTCTTAAAAACTGTGCAACTAGTCGGTGTTACATAAAACAGCTGTTTCGGTAACAATTACAAATAGAATTGACTGATGTGAAGTGTGATTAATGCACTGAATTGGATTTTGGCAGCTAGTATAGATAGTGGAAGAGATTTGTTTCACAAATCCATTGAAATCAGCCGACCATGCTCTTGGGTTTGCACAGAGTAATCCAACATTCTGTTTAATCCCAGACCATCATACCAAGCCAATATGCTCCTTAAGGTCTGCTAGCATCCAAGATTGGGCTATTACAATATTCTGCTTTAAACTGGGATTTCCTCTTATTCCAAGCAGTTAATTGATGCTGAGGCCTTCTCTGGGTGACCATCTGTTATGTTACAACATAAAGTCACTGGAAATGAGCTTCTTAAAGGAGAGCAAAAATGAAATGTAATAAAATAATGCTGTAGGTATAGTTAAATAAAAGTTTTGGACAGAGTGGGGAGAAGATAGACCCCCTGTCAGATTTTTTCTATTAATTTTCACTTCCTGTTGTTTCTACAGAACAGGAAGTGAAGGGGAAATCTCTTAAATAGATGGCAAAAAAGCTGGCGGGTTTTAACTCTTCCCTACTTTATTCAAAATGTAAACAAAATTTGGCGTTAGATCATTTTTAAGGGGTTGATTAACTAAAGGCAAGTAGGCTGTTCACTTTGTAGGGGCATTTTCTCTTAGCATAATTATTGTGGGGAAGCTTTGCTGACTTCCATTATCCAAACATGTGCAAGCGAAAATAGTTTTTATTTTTTTTTATATTTTCCTAGCACGTGATTGGCTATTCTTTCCAAAGTGAGTTTTCACCACATTCACTAAGCTAAGGGAACATTTACTTGCAAAATGAAAATGAACAGCCTGTTTGAGTTTAGAATATCAACCCTTAAATATTTAGAACAGCCTGGTCTAGTTTCATAAATAAATCCCACCCAATAGAAAACATGCTTCATTCTGTTGCTGGTGATATAGTACCTGTATTTCACAAGTGATGCAATCAAGCATCACAATAGATATTCAGAACATTGAGTGGTAAGGCAAAGAATTAGTAAAGTCTTGTCACACATGTCTCCAAGATATGAAGATGATATGTTAAATACAGTACTTAATGCACATCTAAAAAAGAAGGGAGGGCGCACTGACCTTGTGCATTACCAAAAGTATTTTAATAAAAGTTAAACAGCAATGGTTATACCCACATAGAATCATGCTATACATGCATATCCAGGCAACAGCAATAGCGAACGGTATCTCTTGGGTCTATAGTTGAAGCCAAAGATGTCCGAGGACATCTATAATTATAGACCCATAGACAACTATAGACCCAAGAGATACCGTTCGCTATTTTTTGTTGCCTTGGTATGCTTGTATACCACGTTTCTATGTAAGTATGTGAGTGGGTAATGCATGAGGTCGATGCGCCTTCCCTTCTTTTCTATATGTTTCAATTCCAAGGACACCCATTGTTCTGAGGAGGGCAGAAAGACCATTGGCATTCTATACAAAAAGGTTGACTGCACCACACATCCCTAGACCCAGCACCCAAGCGCAGGAGAATTGTTTTGTGTCAATGCACATCTAACATTCATTATCAATTTCCCCTTTAAATTTCGAAACTATCAAAACTATCTTTACTAGTCAATATAAAAGGGTCCGTCCAAATTTATTCAAATCGCAGCTGAACTTATCATTCACGTAACTAGCTGCCAGTCATAAGGATAAACTTTCCCAAAATGAAAATCCACATTGAATGATGTGAATACCCAATCTACCCAAAGTCAATATTTGAGTTGGTTGCTGTTGAGCTAGAATTACAATCTGGGTTCTTCTATCTCTCAGAGACCCAAGAAGCAAGATTTCTTATCTGACTTCCCATGACTGCCACGTCACCATGTAGTCTAAGTCCTTCTACTACATTCTCTATAATGTAGCACATAAAAAATATAAGGTGGGTGAACCTTGGGACTCAGTTGTAGAGGTTTTGCTCCACCCCTGGGATACCTAAAAAGAGGGGAATCATTTAGCCTCCCAGCATAAATGATTTAGATCTAGGTAGAAATGCCCTTTAATTGTCTTTGTGTTACTGCTGTTCAAGGCAGGATCATTTCTAGTATTCCCCAAGCCAGCAATGATAAACAGGATTTGTGATGTTGGCCTTTTTAAAAGATAATGCAATCTGTAAAGTAATTTTCAAATCACACAGACCTCATAAAACTACAGCAAGCCCTGTGCAGCATGTTCGGCTCCTGCATTAAGAATGTCATTTTTTGTACACCCAAGGGTTCTTTAGATAATAACAATGCAATTTACATCACATCACATGGAACTGCATAAATGCATTTTGAAAAGAGCGCTTACAAGATATGTATGACACAGCATGACTAGTAAATAGCCAAATAAACACAGGGTGAATTAATGACATGAATTATATTTTTAGGGTTCCCCTGCTGCACTGCCCATTGCATTGTCAGAGATGCTACCTTGGTATTTTCCAAAGAAAGAACTGTAATTTTGTGTTATAGAACAGAGTAAACCATGAAAAATTTAGAGGAATTCATTTTTTAATCAAAGATAAAAAAGTTGAGATAGCCATATGGAAATGAAACTGCTTAGCGATAAATACGATTGAAAGAACAGAAAGAAAACTCAATACTGCTAAATAAGGCAACAGATGGCTAGTAAATGTGACATGGCATAGATGAGTTTAGTAAAACGATATAGATATACTGTATATACTGCTGCTAAGTGTTTATTATTGAAATGAAAAAAAGCACTTTTCAGGGACTGCTTACGTAGATCTGCAATAGGAATGGAAAACGTTTTATTTAATCATTGGCATAATTATGATAACCCCTCTATGAGCCACACAATACAACAAATGATCTGTGAGATGATCCAGGTAATCATGCACCCCCCCCCCCCCCCTAATACCTAAAAAAGACTGATTGTTGCCCATTATTTAAAATATGAAAATATACATACATACATACATGTGCGGGTCACGTGATATTAAAAACACTGTGCAGTTTATAGTTGGATCCATTAGTTAAAGTTCTCTTTTAGTGACCTTGTCCTTTAATAAATCCCTCCACCCTCCTGACTATAGCCTGCTGTGTTAAATACTTGTATAAAATTGGGGTGTAATGGCGCTTACTAAAATAGTGAATCAATGATTAATAAATAATCCACAGGTGAAAATTGCAAAATATATCGTAAATAAATATAAAACTTATGAATGAATCCAAAGTGCAAAACAGCAATTGTGCAAAATATAGCAATTGTGCAAAACAATGTGACAACAGTGAATCACCCACTGGCATAAAACCAATAAATAAAAATTCCAGCAATGTCAGTCTGACATTGTTGGAATTTTTATTTATTGAATTTTTATTTATTGGTTTTATGCCAGTGGGTGATTCACTGTTGTCACATTGTTTTGCACAATTGCTATATTTTGCACAATTGCTGTTTTGCACATTGATTCACTATTTTAGTAAGCGCCATTACGCCCCAATTTTATACATCATTTATTAGTGTGTGAACACTTCGTAGTTGTGGCTGCTGCTTTCGTTTTAATTTATTGTAGTTAGGTTATTTAATTACATGTTATTTATATATTTTTTGGTTTGCGCATTAGTACCCCCCATTTTTACATGTGTTAAATACTTACCATCCTCCCCATTACATTGATCCTTATTGTGAAGCCCTGTCAAGTATTTTATGGTCTTTCCTCCAAAAACATCCCAGCCATCTCCTCTTGTTGCTGGGCATGGGAGCCGTGTCCCCATTTATTCCTGTGGATAAGAAATTATCTATCTGTCTTATGAAATACAGATCCCCCATAGTAATGAGTGGGACTGCAGTAATGGGGAGAAAGGTAAGTAGGTAAGTATTTAAAGAAGACCTATGGGGTTATGAAAAAAGAAAATCTCTATACTATAGTGCAGTGTCAGTGTGAGGCTGCAGCTGTCCCATGGCCCCTCTAAGACCAAGATCTCAGCAATCACATGAGTGCTCATTCAGCTCTCGGTATACTAGGACCACAGGAGAGAAGTGACTATCAGATACAGCTGGCTCTGACTCTCAGCCACACACTGAGAGGTGGAGCCAACTATCCATTAGGCAGTCGGGTGTATCCCGACAAATTTGTTGGGATCCTTCTAGATGCTGAAGTGGCTCTGCTTTGTCAGCAGGTCACAGGAGAACAAAAGGAAGTGTATTCCTAGATCCACAAGAGATGTTTGGACATAAAAGATTTGGCCATGCATCTCTTTTATTATAGCAGGCTGAACTCATGGGTGGAGTTATTAAAGGAAGTGAACCTATTCACATCAGTCCATACCCCTAAAGAAGCTCATAGTTCAATGTACCTACCACTCTAATGTGGGGCTGTAATGCAAACACACAGTATAATCCGCCAGTATCTTTTTTTATTTATTTATTTGTTTACATTTTTTGGAATCAAATGCTAAATCTAAAGCAGAACCACATAAACATTGGGTAAACATTCAAATTTAAACTAGATAAGTTCAGTGGTGAGATTCGAACTTAGGACCTAGAACTGCAAGGTATTGCCCAGCATTTGCCCAAGCCTAGGGGAATGAAACCTTTTAACTAAAAGTGCAAGTCCATACTGATGTATTATAAAGCCCTAGTACACATGGGCCGAATGTCGGGCGACATCGGCCGGTTCAATAAAAACTGTCCGACATTCGGCCCATGTGTATGGCAGCCAGCTTGATGGCTGTTCTTCTGGGTTTGCGGCCTCTGCCTACGTGAGTGGCCGGGGGCATGATGACGTCACTCCCATGCATGTGCACGGGAGCCACCGTTTCCGGCACGGGCTCTGAAGGTCTGGCATTCAGTGCCGGACCTTCAGAGCACATGCACAGGTGATGTCATTGGCTGAATGAAATCGGAATATCTCCTAAACTGTGCAAGTTTAGGAGATATTCACAGTACCTAGTGGTAAGCCTTATTATAGGCTTACCTGTAGGTACAAGTGGTGTAACAGAGTTTACTACCACTTTAAGTGTATTGTGCAGGTACAATTACTGTCTCTGATCCTTGCCTAAAAGCCCAGATTGACCTGTGAGATGTACTTGAATTCCCTGGGCTCAATGTACTATAACCCATAAAAGCAGTGTACAGGTGTCCACCACAGATACGGTTGTCTATAGTAATTACTTATTGACATTTTGATAACTGGATATGCCAAAATACTTTAAGAAATGCAACCAATGTGTTATTGATTAATTTTCTATATGTTTGACACTTGTACAACCTGTGGCCAGTATTTAAGCTCAAGAGTGCTCGAATGATGGCAGATACAATGTGGAAGATTCATGACCATTATGCAGCAAATCAAAGTAATAATTGATTGGCTGGTCACCACACTTCCTGTGATCTTATTTAAGTCATTAGATAAACTCTCATGGTATACCTTATGCTGCTTTTGTTCATGCTTAAACATGATCAAAGGGAAGATAAGATCATAGGTCTGCGCTTAATTGACTAATGTTGATGGCAGTGAGCACGGGAATAGGGACTTTAATTATTCTGTTCAGCTATAATTTTTATAGTAAGGCTACGATCTCCTACTGTAAGTGCATGTTAAGTAAGACATAACCTTATCTCACTAATTGTGTTCTTTCTCTCTGTTTTTGTCTTTCATATGCTTTAGGTGACTTTACTATTACTGGTAAGTGGCCAAATTCTGTTTTAAGTGCTTGAATTGTATGGCTTTGTTCTTTTATTATGAATTTATTATTAATTATTATTCTCATATTTTTCAAAGGAAAAAAGTTATTTGGTAAGCGGTGATGTATGAAAATTGTAGTGTTCTGCTAGCATTAACACCTGAGTTAAAACAACAGTAGCACTATATAATTGGAGCGGATAGCATTGTTAACGTCACTAATGCTTGAATAGTCTATTAATGATTGGTGTTTGGTGTATATGGTGCATGTTTTATTAATCTTTATTTCATTTTTGTGTAACCTTGGTGGGTTTAGTGCTTAGTATTAGTGTTACTGTCACACTGGCGGCTTAGTGTACAGTATTGGTATTACAGTGGTAGTTCTGCATTGGTCATCTAGTGGTAACATCACCATGATAGTTTAGCGTTAGTGTCATGGTGGTAGTTAGTCTTGAAGTGTACCTAAAGCCAAAACTGTAGAGTAGACAAATGCCAAAAGTTATAAACTTTGCTATTTTTTTCTAATGACTGTATTCCCACTGGGGAGATTTACCATCACTATTTAGGCTGCTACCTGGTGACCATTGTATCAGAGAGTCTGGGACAATGAGTGACGGAAAATTTAAAAATGTTAAGGAGTAGAAGGGACATTTTTCAATACGGACAATTGTCCTGGTGACAACTATCTAAGAGCAGATTTCACCTACTTTGGAGAGATTTTATCAAATTTTGTGTTTAAGGGACAGGAAGTGAAGAAAACACTTGGCAATGGGGCATGGCAAAAAATAAATAAAAAAAATACAGTTATTTTAACCATTCCCTACTCTATCCGAAACAAAAAATAATATAGTCTTCATCTATTAGTGTCACGCTTACGGTTAATAAACCATGTTATTTAGACATGTAAAGGTTTTCAGTCGTCTGTCTCTCCAACACGTATTTAGATTTTTTTTTTAACAGAAGAGTTTTTATTCATGAATAAAGCAATAACAAAAACCAATCACAAAACAGTGAAGTACATAATACACAGAGGGAGCATACATTGGAAAAGTAAAAGTAAAGCTTCTAGACGTGCAAGGTGTATTAACAGAGTAGACCATAAAGAATACTTTCAGAGTTTAGTACCAGGATCATCTTGATTATAACATAAGAACTACATGGCGGGGACAAGGGACCACTTAAAGCACATAACCCGATCCACCCCCTGGGTATTTCCAAGGGAAGGAGGATAAGGGGAGAAGATATGCAGAGAGGTTCTAGAACAAGTCTAAAGACAATATGGTGGAGGGTAAGAAAAGAAAGAAAGGGAGAAGGGGATGGGGTGGGAGGGGGTGAAGAAGAAGGGACCAAAAAGGGGGTGGATAGAGGAAAAAGAGAGTAGGAGGAAGCCACTGCTGAAAAGTACACCAGGATTGGGCAGCAAGAGTTTTGGGGCACAGAGCCGGGTGGACATCCAAATGGAGTCCTTTCACTCTGAAATCCAAAAAATATATACCAATGATTGGGAGAAGTGTCATACAAGTGCATGAGACAACAGGCACATATCAGGAATATAACATTTTGGGTTGACGTATTCTTTAATGCTGAATTCCAGTCAAAAACCTAAATGCACATATGATATACAGTGTGTATATATATATATATATATATATATATATAAAAGAAGAATTTGTATCTCTGCCAATTTATTTATGAGGTTTTCACAGCCCTGTCAAATAATAAAGCCCTTTTGGAAATTGTATCATTTCTGTGCTGCAGATATTAAACCAGTATAGGGGTAATAAAAATGTCTTTACTGTAAGACTAGGTCATAGGTGCAATTATGTTTGCAATGGCTAGGAGCACTCCAGGACATGCTTAAAGCTGGACTCTAGGCTAAAATAGCAAGATACAACTGTATAGTTTATTAAAAGATACAACATACAATAACAAAATTAGCTTTTGCTGAAGTCTTCACTTTCAATCTAGAGAATTTCCCACAATACTTTTTTCTGCCCCTAGATGTCCCCAGTCCAATGGCTAGCATAATTCAAACCACTTTCTCTGAGCCCAGGTCATCCTGGACCCTCCCCAGCCTGTTACTGGACAGTGAAAGGAGAATTAGCTCTGTGACATGTTCATCTCTGTTAATCTATTCTCTCCTGGCCAATGAACTACATGGTGAACTAACTGGCTCCTTGTGCTGCTTAATCCTCTTGTATTCCAGCTCTGCTATACAGGGACTGAAGGAGGCTGACACCAGATCAAATTCAAATAGTTATACTGCTTACATTCAAAAAAATCATTTAATGATATATCAATAATTATAGCGTTGCATCCATTTGTGTCGTCTATGTCTACATAGAGTTGAGCTTTAAGATGGTGATTGCATGTCAACCATTGGATAACAATTAGGTATTACAATTATGGAGTGTTCATTTTTCTCATAGACATCTTTGACCCTTGGCTCTGGCAATGTCATTTTTATTTTTATTTTTTATAAACAAGGCCCATTGTTAATGAAAAGATTGCATCCTCATGAATTCGTGTCCATAAAATGGCTGACTTAGCCATGTTGCCTCCATCTTTGACATATTGTCCAAGGCAACATAACAGCTGGTTTCCATCAGTATATTAATGAATATAACCCATGCAAAAAGCAATTATGTTGGCAGTGAATGAAAATGTATACACAACGCTCCAGCACCCATAAATGTATGAACCTTCAGTTAATGTTACAGAATTTTATAGAGTGTTTATTCACGCACCTTCTACAGGAAACACTTGCTTTAATAGAAAGTTTCCAGTGATACAATCTAAACAGTTGACAGAAATAATTGGAGGTTGACTCCAATTTAAAAGCATTAAGGACGGCTTTGGACTGTTGTAACATAACGCAGAACACATTTGTGCAGTTATCCTTATACACAGAAGCTGTTAGGTGAAGTCGTAATATATCTAAATTTTTCCCCAAATTTTCCATTTTAGAGGGTCACAGGAGCTTAGCTTTGTATGATAACTAACCCATATTTGTGCTTTTAATACATAAGAGCTCAGTCAGTTTAATAGCACTGAAAAAATCACATGCTAGATCCTTCTCTAAACATTTTATTAGAAACAAATCTATTTACATTAACATAATAAATAAAAAAGGTTTACATAAAAATCTCTGATTTATCAAATAATGCACAATTAAGGAAATAGGCTTTTTAATTTAACTACTGCCAGACTTCAGGGTACTCTTAAAGTGATACTAAAGTCTTCTTTTTTTTGTTTTAAAATAACAAACATGTTATACTTACCTGCTCTGTTGCAGTGGTTTTGCACAGAGCAGCCCCGATCCTCCTCTTCTCGGGTCCCTCTTCTGCGTTCCTGGCCCCTCCCTCCTGTTGAGTGCCCCCTCAGCAAGAAACTTGTTTTGGGGCACCCTAGCTGAGCCACAGCTCCGTGTATGCATTCAGACACAGAGCCGCGGGCCTTGCCTGGCCCCACCCCCTCTCTCTTCTCATTGGCTCACAGACTTTAATTGACAGCGGCAGCCAACGGCGCTTCACTGCTGTCTCAGCCAATGAGGAGGGAGAGTCCCAGACAGCCGTGTCTCTGGTGCAACATTGCTGGATCAGAGGGAGCTCAGGTAAGTATTAGGGGGGCTGAGCGGGCTGCTGCACACAGAAGGCTTTTTATCTTATTGCATTGAATGCATTAAGATAAAAAACCTTATGCCTTTACAACCTTTTAATTGGCCGGATACAAATTAAATCTCATCTGTTTCCTTATGCATTGGCCAAAAATTGTTTTGTGGGTGCCCCTGTTGGTGTCACTTGGCTTGACAAAAGTCCATTTCTCAATTGACTTTTGTTGAAGGAGCCAGGTGGAAATTTTTTAGCTGAACAATCCGATGCAGGCACTGCTCAGGTATTCTGCAAGCTGTAGGTGTCGGCTGCCAGAATACAGTAGCCCTATCATCCATCCAGCACCTTCACCTTTCTCCCCTGATCCCGGGTACCACAAATCCATAGGCAGAAAAAGACCAGTACACCAAAAAGAGAATTTCAAACATTTATTGGGATCTCAATAACAAAACGTGCAGTAAAAACCACCAACATTTTGGAGTCTCGCAGGTGCCCCTTTTCACAGTGGCAGAGAGCTCACCTTCAGAAAAAAGGCCTGCGGGTCTTCAAAACATTGGTCGTTTTTACTGCATGTTTTGTTATTGAGATTCCAATAAATATTTGAGATTCTCTTTTTAATGTGTTGGCCATTTTTTTGCCTAAAAATACAATAGCTGGCAGAGGAGATTCGTCCATCTGCACTATTTAGTGTTGATGGAAGTAATTTCTCTCATTCAGCTCAAGGGGGTTTACAAGAGGAATCTTAAAGTGGCTCTAAAGTCTAAGCTTTTTTTACCTTATTTCATTCTATGCATGAGGCCAGGTTCACACTGACAGCTGGAATGAAATCGTTCGAGTTCATCTGAACTCGCACAATTTCATTCCCGCATGTCAGTCCCGACTTCGGGGGTGATTTCAGAGACATCTGTGTGGGTTGCTGCACAGAGGTCAATGGAAATTGCACCGCGAAATCGGCAAAAGTAGTACAGAAACTGCTTTTGGGAATCGGACGGTGCCATTGATGGCAATCTTCACCGATTTGGAATGCGATTTGACATGTCATATTGCATGCCAAATCGCATCAATGTGAACCAGGGCTTAAGGTAAGAAACTCTGAACACTTACCTGACTCCTCCACCGATCCAGCAGTGTCCCATCGGCAGCACCGTTCTCCTTTTTACCTTCCTGTTTTCACAGGAGACATAGGCATCAGCGGGAGTCATTGGCTCCTGCTGCTGTCAGTCAAATCCTGTAAGGAAGGAGAAGTGGCGTGGCTGAGCTGTGCTGTGTGTGTTTATGGATTTGCACAGCCCAGCTCAGAAGCACACCTGCATAGGGGACAAAGAAGAGATAATGGACCAGTCCATGCAATGCCATTACAAAGAGCAGGTAAGTATAACCTATTTTTTACTTTAAAATTAAAAAAATTATAATTTACAATCACTTTAATGTGTATTCCCAGCTTAAAAATGACACTAAACTATTTAGCCTCAGTTGTCTCACTCCTATATGCCATCCGGGGACTTATCTTAATGCATAATATCAGACTTCAGTTCAGTCCCTTCCTAATTTTCAGATGTCTGAAATACATGTCCTGTGTCTGTTTACATTGTATTCCTAGTAAGTGGGTTAAGCAGTACTGCAAAGGCTCTCCTAATGTGTAATACTATAATGGGCTGTCCATAGGTTGGTGGATTGTGGGGACAATAGACAGCCCAATATAATCAATTCCTTAATTTACTGACTATGAATCCACTGTATACAGAATCAGGATATCCCTGAAAATGAGGTACGGCTGATGTAAGGTCTGGTATTATGCACTTAGATATGAGCAGAAAACCAGGGGGGCTATATGTGCTATATAAATGTTTATTTTTGAGTATATATATATATATAGCCAAAAGAACGCAAGTACTACTTGGATGTGCATATAACTGCATACAGCCACTGTGTATTTTGGTCCATCATTGATTTAGACAGGCTGCTGGCAGTGGGGTGTACGCTGCACCTGTGACTCCCAGGCAGAGAATCACACCCAAATGTGCGCTATACGGCCCTCTTGTGGCCGTGTGCATGTACCCTTAAAGGCAGAGACTGGATTTTCCTATTAAACCCAATAGAAAGGTTAATTAAAAACTGAACAGTGTTGTTTTACCACCATACTGTGAGAAATGCTTTTATGCTGCAAAGGTTTTCTGAAAGTAATAATACAATTAAATGAAAGTAGACCAAGCTTACATTGCCAGAGCTTTGCACGACAGAGATCTGTCTGCATCTAAAATAGATTCACCGTTATTAAACACTGGAGAATAAATCCTAAGAGTGCATTACTAAAGTGCTTTAAGCAGTATTTATGGAGTAAAAATAAGGAAAGAACCATCATTTTTAATTAAAACAGCTTGTGCATTGCAAGAAGTAAACTTGCTGAAGGCAAATGTTATAAGCACGTAGTCAATGGGAGCTCAGTGTGAATGATTCATGCTCATTAATAAACACGTTATACTACTTAAAGATATGTTTATTTAATGTATGCTGTATATTGGAATACGATCAGTTTCATTAAAATTTTGGTAAAGAATAGCTAAACCCAAGAACGAGAATTAAAATTATTGCATCATTGCAGCTCACCAGTCCTTGGATGTGGCTGCATTCGTTTTAATTTTTCTGTACAGTATCTCACAAAAGTGAATACACCCCTCACATTTTTGTAAATATTTTATTACGGTATATCTTTTCATGTGACAACACTGAAGAAATGACACTTTGCTACAATGTAAAGTAGTGAGTGTACAGCTTGTATAACAGTGTAAATTTGCTGTCCCCTCAAAATAATTCAACACACAGTCATTAATGTCCAAACTCGCTGGCAGCAAAAGTGAGTACACCCCTAAGTGAAAATGTCCAAATTGGCCCCAATCAGCCATTTTGCCTCCCTGCTGTCATGTGACTCGTTAGTGTTACAAGGTTTCAGGTGTGAATGGGGAGCAGATGTGTTAAATTTGGTGTTATCGCTCTCACTCTCTCATAATGGTCACTGGAAGTTCAACATGGCATCTCATGGCAAAGAAATCTCTGAGGATCTGAAAAAAAGAATTGTTGCTCTACATAAAGATGGCCTAGGCTAAAAGAAGATTGTCAAGACCCTGAAACTGAGCTGCAGTACAGTGGCCAAGACCTTACAGCGGTTTAACAGGACAGGTTCCACTCAGAACAGGCCTCACCATGGTCGACCAAAGAAGTTGAGTGGACGTGCTCAGCATCATATCCAGAGGTTGTCTTTGGTAAATAGATGTATGAGTGCTGCCAGCATTGCTGCAGAGGTTGAAAGGGTGGGGGGTTAGCCTGTCAGTGCTCGACCATACGCCGCACACTGCATCAAATTGGTCTGCATGGCTGTGGTTCCAGAAGGAAGCCTCTTCTAAAGATGATGCACAAGAAAGTCTGCAAACAGTTTGCTGAAGGCAAGCAGACTAAGGACATGGATTACTGGAACCATGTCCTGTGGTCTGATGAGACCAAGATAAACTTATTTGGATCAGATGGTGTCAAGCGTGTGTGGCGGCAACCAGGTGAGGAGTAAAAAAGACAAGTGTGTCTTGCCTACAGTCATCCATGGTGGTGGGAGTGTCATGGTCTGGGGCTTCATGAGTGCTGCCAGCACTGGGGAGCTACAGTTCATTGAGGGAACCATGAATGCCAACATGTACTGTGACATATTGAAGCAGAGCATGATCCCCTCCCTTCGGAAACTGGACCGCAGGGCAGTATTCTAACATGATAATGACCCCAAACACATCTCCAAGACGACCACTGCTTTGCTAAAGAAGCTGAGGGTAAAGGTGATGGACTGGCCAAGTGTATCTCCAGACCTAAACTCTGTTGAGCATCTGTGGGGCATTCACAAACAGGAGGTGGAGGAGCGCAAGGTCTCTAACATCCACCAGCTCTGTGATGTCATCATGGAGGAGAGGAAGAGGACTCCAGTGGCAACCTGTGAAGCTCTGGTGTACTCCATGCCCAATAGGGTTAAGGCAGTGCTGGAAAATAATGGTGGCCACACAAAATATTGACACTTTGGGCCCAATTTATAAATTTTGGTGTACTCACTCTTGTTGCCAGCGGTTTAGACATTAATGGCTGTGTGTTGAGTTATTTTGAGGGGACAGCAAATTTACACTGTTATACAAGCTGTACACTCACTACTTTACATTGGAGCAAAGTGTCATTTCTTCAGTGTTGTCACATGAAAAGATATAATAAAATATTTACAAAAATGTGAGGGGTGTACTCACTATTGTGAGATACTGTACCTAATGCTAGAAATGCAGTGTCCTTGTCACTTCCTGTGAGCAGAACGGAAAGCACCAACAATGTTATCTTCTCTCAGTAAACTACTAATTTCCCCCTACCCCGCTAAAAAACATGTTTGAAATTCAGCCTGGGTGACATCCATGGATCCTTCATGGATAAAGTAGACGACCGAGCGCAGCCACCCTAGGACCAAAAGTGTGTTAGTTGCAGGGCTGCCAGGTGAAAGTAAGGTATAAAAAAGCCTGAAAAAAAGAAATGAAGGCAGATACATTATCTGTAAACCAGTAAGCTGAAACTTTTTTTGGTTATAGATACATTTTAATGAGTGTCAATGTTTAAAGTAGTTCTAAACACAATTCTAAAAAGCGTGTTTAAATTTTTAGATTAGTGTAATTTCAAAAGTTATTTTCAACTAGGACAGACCAGATTGTACAAGAAGCTGCATATTTTTTGTAATATATGCTACACACCCGTTATATTTTCCTTGGAGGGGAGCTTGCCTTTCTCTGGTGCAGTAGCTTACCTTATTGATTATAAAACAAATGGATTGTTTAGTCAAGTCTTTGCACTCACAGTTACTCACATGGTTCTCTGTTTGGTGTCCATTGTAAGGAACGCTATGCTCAGTAGGGAGATGACAGATTTGTATTATGGCCATAACAGTCTCACTACTTATAGCAAAGTGGTTTACTATTCTGTTACTAAAATGATTGATCTGCACCAGAATGTGCCCCCGAAAATAACACACGTTTGAGGTGACTGTGTGATATGTACCCCTCTAACAAATTCAATTTGACCATCTCCAGCATCATTCAGTCAACGTTTCATCTTCATTGGTTGCTTTACTAGGTAAACCTGTCTACAGAAAGGTTCATTTTAGAGACCATCCTTTTCCATCTACAGTAGTCAACATCGCAGGTATATATTTTGATTTTATTTTACAGCTAATAACGCTAACACAACCAGTTTGTGTGTGTTTTTTTCCCCTAATATTACTTTAACACAGGAGGGGGAGGAGGGGGGGGTTATTAAAATTGGAGCATGCAAAAACTGGTGCAACTCTGCATAGAAACCAATCAGCTTCCAGGTTTTATTGCCAATGCTTAATTGAACAAGCTGTTAGAAGCTGATTGGCTACCACGCACAGCTGCAACAGATTCTGAATACTCCAGTTTTAGGTCATTTCCCTTAAAGTTTTCGTAATAAGACAACGAATAGATGATTAGAAACTGTATGTAATGTAACCAAAAAGCATACCAGATATTCTATAGCATTAACCACGGGGGTCCCTGAGCCTCCAGGATCCTGGCACATATTCTTGCTTAGAACGTGCATGTTGTCAATCCATTGAATTGTGTGTTCAGTATCCTGTCTTAATATTAAAAAAACGAATGAAATACGAATCCACGCTATAATTGACCTCCTTATGTTGAACTTGTTAAAATTATACTAGAGCTTTATATATTTAAGGATCAGTTTACATCAGTGCAATGTGTTTTACAAGCGCTTTAAGTGCATTTCCATTGAATATATTCTGCGTTCTCATGAAAGTGCATCAAAGCAGAATTTTTTTTAAGCACCATAGCTAAAACACACAATTGTGTATGGAACCTTACTCATATCTTAGATTTAGGGTTCATATTGGGTGAGATTTTTTTGAGAACATATATATTGTGCAGATGGCGAAAAGTTTTATTTTTAGCTAAATATTCATCTGGAATTGTTGAAGTGGGGCTTTGAAAGATGTTTACCAAGAGTGTCAATCCACTGTCTTTCCACCTTACATTCCAAACTATAGTAATATAGTCCCCACTTTATCCATCATAACCGGCCTCTATAAGCTGATTTTACTCTACTGTTTTAAAAAGACCCATGTTACTCCAATGTTACCACCAAAAATTGAGTTTTCATACTACTGTTTTAGTAGGTTATCAGTTGATAACTTCACCTAAACCTCACCTGTTAAGCTGGTCATACACTATTAGATTTTCAAACAAACATTTGTAAGGATATCTGTATGGACATTTTCTATGAAATTTCGCTTTAGTACATTTGATGACATAAGAAATGTCATTTAAAAGTACTTCAAAAAATGTTTGCTGGCGTAGCCCCCTTGTCCTAAATAGGGTCTTCTATGCCCATTTAGTTTTGGCTGGGCTGTAGTTAGCTCAGACTAATTGTATCGTTTTTGACCTGTTTTTTCTGTAAGTTTAAGTTGGCTTGTGATTTTGCATTGTCTCCAGTGAATGTCACTGGTATCACTGGAAATAGTAAGAGATTTCACAAACAAAACTAAGTTATCAATATTTATATTTCATTGAGCCAATCCAGTAGGTTGTTTATGCCACTGGTGCATGCTGGGGGAGGAAATAAATATTTGAGACAGGCTGTGCGCTCTCTCTCTCTCTTTCTCTGGGCTGAGGCCTGGGGAGGTGCTACTGGATAAAGCTCTGCTGTTAAGCCCAATAGCCTGTTTTGGGGCCTAGATTGTGCTAAAGTGATCCTGAAGCTGTCCTGCCTGGTCTGGAGAAAGCTGTGCCAAGGAGGATACCCAGGCGAGGTCCCTTGCTGGGGAGAGCCAGGAAGAAGGCTGGTCTCTTAATAGGGCCTGGTGACTCACTTGGAGGACGGAACTGAAATGTGGAAATGTGCTTACAGTGCTGCTGGGTCAGCTTAAAGGTTCTGGCACTGTGAAGCTGGACATTGATCTGAATCTGGAGAGTCAGTAAGTGATCAGCTATGGTATCTGGAACCCCTAACCCTCCTTAACCATTCTGCAATAAAACTTTAAAAAGACAAAAGTAACTGGCGCCCAATCCCAATAAAATTCTAGCCCACCCATGCCTCTGGAGGTACTATCCTGCCTTTGGCCCCACTAATGATTAGAAAATCAAACAAACATTCTCAAAAATGTTCAAACAAAATTCTATTAGTGTATGGCTAGCTTTACCATTGACACAGTGTTCTAAGCCAGATAGGTCACAATTCAACCATGCCAGACCAGTGTTAATCCACAAAGGCATTTAGCCACATAGACATGGAGATCATCAGTCCCCACCATAGTTATAAATATATAAACATATAAACATACTTTATTAAAGTGTATGTAAACCCTAAATCATTTTTTTTTACTATGTGTGGCATCATGCCTTGTTGTATATAGTTTTCATAGGCTTTTTTGCAAAGATCCTTAAATGGAGGTCCTGCCATTACCAGGGCTTTTTGTTTCAGGCTGACCATGCTAAGCCCTGTCTTTAATAGCACAGTTCAGTGGGTTGTTGGACTGCCTATCAGGTCTATAATATGAGCAGCCTGGAAGCCAATGACCATGCTGCCTAACAGGATTCTATTGGCAGGTTTTCCTAGTAATAAACTTTATAACAAATTCAAAGCAATCTGAATAAGAAAACTTTGCAGTGAGTCATAATGTCAAACATACGGAAAAGGTAAATTTTTGGTTTAGATACACTTTAACAGAAAGAACTCTGTCATAAGAAAACATGGCGGCTTATCTCTCCTTAGGAAAATGCTAGTAACTTGGCTGCAATGCTGACCCCCTGTGTCCAGAGCTTTGAGTCACTCACCTGAGATAAGCATTTAGATAACAATTTGTGACTTCTTGGTGCATTTCCTAATCTACATGTTAGTTCCTGGTCATTCACAAAGAGTATTGGACCCCCCCTATAGAGTATTGGGCCTCATTCACATGGGCGCTTACACCTGTAATCACACTATAAAGTGAAAAATCTGGTGCAGCTCTGCATAGAAACCAATCAGCTTCCAGTTTTTTTTATCAAAGCTTAATTGAACAAGCTTAAAGCAGAGTTTCCCCTGAACAAAAAAATATTAAAAGCCAGCAGCTACAAATACTGCAGATGCTAACTTTTAATATTAGGACACTTACCTGTCCTGAAATCCAGCGACGTCGGCAGCAGAAGACGAGCGATTGCTCGTCACTCTGCTGCCCCCACCGCCATCCTCGGTGAGGGAACCAGGAAGTGAAGCCTTGCGGCTTCACTGCTCGGTTCCCTACGGCGCGCTCTCACTGGTCCCCGCTGTGTTCTGGGAGCCGAGTGTCTCCCAGAACACAACGGGTATTCTGCGGGAAGTGACGTACTACCCGCAGAATACCCGCATAGAGGACTCCCAGAAGTGGGTGCAAATACCTGTCTTAGACAGGTATCTATACCCCCTCCCCCCTGAAAGGTGCCAAATGTGACACCGGGGGGGGGTTCCGATGAGCAGAAGTTCCACTTTAGGGTGGAGCTCCGCTTTAAGTTAGAAGCTGATTGGCTACCATGCTTAGCTGCACCAGATTTTGCACTCTCCAATATTATAAAATCAACCCCTATGTGTATTTGGTGCCACTCACCTGCATGGCTGTCAAATTGGGACGTGTGACTGTGTATGTGCAGTCTTTGAATTACCATAGACATGAAAGGGTTGCCTGTATGCAGCACTTGGTTTCTCCAGCTGCTTAAAGTAAGGTGACCAGATTTTTTAAATGAAATCCGGGGACATATGTTTTTTTTTTACTAGTAGTGGCGGCAATCAGCAACTCTCTGCCCGTCGCCGCCCAACTCACAGCCTGTCAAGTCTTACTCTCTGGGCCCCGGCTACTACTGGGTGGGGTGTGGAGGAAGATCACTCCGCCAGGGAAGGCAAGGAGATAAGCAGGCAGGCGGCTGGCTGGGACTTGAGCCAAGGCAGAAGAACATGCGAGCGGAGTTGAATGGGTATGCGCCCAAAACTGAAGAAATATTCCCTCCGCTCCGACCAGCACATGATCATCAGAAAGGGGCACAGATGATGGAAAAAATACACCCCCATAAACTAGTAGGAGCGGCAAAGCGCGCGCGGGGGGGGGTTAATTCAGATTTATTTTTTTAATCCTGCACTGACTGTCTTTGAAATTTCCCCAGCCCCTGTTCAAATACAATCCAGGGACAGTGTCCTCAATCGGGGGACTGTCCCCGGAAACCGGGGATGTCTGGTCACCCTGGCTTAAAGACAAGGCCCATTCATAGACTACGGGTTTACTTTAATGCATTTCATAAGTCTATGTCCAGATTTTTGGGACCCCTGCTTTCTCTCCCGCCCACTCAAAAGACCCCTTCTCCTGCATATTTAAAAGAAAAATTCAAAATGTGTAAACGTCCTTTTTATTCATATTATCCACTGTCATGTGATCTTCCAGGCCCAAGTCTTCCCTCTTCTCCTGTTTACAGGAAGTAGTGTCCTTCTTCAGATGTCTACATCACTGCCTGTGTGATGTAGACACTTCTTATTGGTTGTCCAATCCTGAGGTCAGGATCAGGATCCAGAAGAAGAAGTTAGTAATACGGGACCAATTGGTACGGCCACATCTGTATTGCTGGATTACCAGTACTGGGCAGGATTCTTCTGTGAGCCCATGGAGGCTTGACAAGGCCCCCAAATGGCAAGCCCTTGATGCCCTGAGCTCACAGAGCTCACAGAAAACCAAGACGTGGCCCCATGCTGAAACGCTGTGGCAAATCTGCGGGGGACAGCACCAAAAATAGGGTGAGTATTGCGGCGGGAGCTGCTTTTTTTTTATATTTTAAGACCTGTACAGCAATGTATTAAAAAAATAAATAACCTGAACTTGGGCTATAAGGGCATAGTCATTCTACTAATGTTCTCATTGTAGGCACTGAATACTAGATTTATAGCATTATCAATATAAAATAGATATATTCATAGAAGGACAACTGGATGGGGTTAGAACAGATTATTTAAAGGTGAAATTGACATAACAATGTTTTTTCATTTGCTATGGATAAAGCAGCAGTGGATTAACTATATGATAACGTAATGAAATGAGGTTATAGAAGATTGTTTTTCTCTTCTTACAAATTTTCAAGGTTTAAGTCGGCATGCTAAGCTCCAGCACCTGGAACTCTTTATCGGTTCTTTGCACATTTCATTGTGTTGTATTTTATTGTGAATTGTATGCAAAATGTACGTCTAATCCTTAATCTTCATCCATACACACATGAATATCAATGTGCGTTGGTTTATAAATTTCCTTTTGTATCACAAATTACATAGAGAACAGCGTAGTTGTACTAGTTGTGGATTGGGTGGATAATTCGTCTATGTCCACTGTAGGTTTGGGATTGGAATATTCTAGAAAACATGATTGTCGGGTGTAATGTAGATGGGAAAAAAAAATCAACCTTTAAATGTAGGTCCAGGACTATGAGTTAATATATATTTGTTAATATATTACCAATTAACCCCATTTGAATACCTTTCAAGCTGTATTAAACCCAAAACCAAAGTGTAACATATTGCAGCTTTGATGCAACCTTAGATGTGGTGGCAGCATTAGTTTTATTTTTTTAGTCTTTTTTCCCCTCTATTTTCACCAGGTAATCTGGCCAGTAACACACCTCCTGTATTAGAGTTCCCCCACTCTGGATGAATGAGCACAGGTGGCACAGCATATAGCAGCAATCTGGGGGGAAGGGGAGTGTTAAATGCAGAGCTTTTTTTCCGAGTCACCCCTTTCTACCCATCTCTTAGCATCGTTCCTTGCCCCCCCCCCCCCCACCCACCTCCCAGTACTGCCCCTTTTATAGAATACAAAACTAAATATCATTTTGTGGTGCTAAGTAATTTGTATGGAATGTGTTAATGATAACAAGAAAAGCAGTAAAATAGATAATAGCCAATAACAATAGACCCCTCAGCAACAAAAGATCTCCTGGCAGCAACAAAAGATCTCCCCAGAGCCATCATCAATAGACCCTCCAGCAGCCAGCAACAATAAGCCCATCCCTCAACAGTAGATCTCTTCCAGCAGCAACAACTGACCCCCCCCCCCCCCCAACAACATAGGGAGCCTCTCCCAGCAACAACAAATTCACCACCAGCAACAAAAGACCTCCTCGCAAAAATAGATCCCCTCCAGCTACAATAGATCACCCAGCAGTTAGCATCAATAGACCCTGCAGCACACCCCAGCACCCCTTGCCATTATGAACAATAAGTGCTGGAGGTGCCAGAACTGCGTTCCCCGGTGTTCCCGCTGAAAAAAAAAAAGCCCTAGGTAAATGTATTAGCAGATTTAAATTGAAGCCAAACTCCACTTCACTGCTAATACTTTATAATCAGTTACAGCAAGCAGTTTCTTTTTCCTACTTAGATAAAGGTTTTCTGATCGCTGTAACCCCCCTTGCCAGTGTTAAATTGTTTGTCTCATCCCATAAACTGATACATCTGCAAGAGAGTTTGTGATTTTGAAAAACAACATACTTTTACCAGCTGTATCATCAAATGAAATGTAGACGAAAGAAAACCTAAAAAAAGAAAACGAATGCAGACATCACATCTAAGAATTGGTAAGCTGCAATATAATAAATGTTTGATTTTGGGTGTAATACTGCTTTAAGAAGGGTTTGTAGTTAGTTACCTTTGCTGTGTGTCAATTTGAAGTTTATTTTATTCATACAGTGTTAAAACTGGGCTTCTTGTTGTACTTGATAGTTGCAGCTCCTGTTTTACTTCTGCCCCCTCTATCATACTGGCTGCACTGGTGTTGGTAGACATCAGCGCTGGTGTGTCTGTGGGCTCATCTATGGTGATGATGATACTTATTTATATATCTTTGTTAAAATTATAATTATCATGATCTCTAGTATACTAAATTGATTATTATCTACAGTAATTTTTTTACTTTACTGATAGGAGTTTTTAATGTATTGATTGTATGTTTGGTATGTCCTAAGTAAAAACACCCATTATATTGGCGAATAAATTCTTTGGGTTGTATTTTTGTAGCCCTGAAGAAGGAGGTGAGTTATGTCCTCCAACACATGATGGCTTTTTTGTATAGTCTTCCACCTGATTACGTTGAAATACATTTGTATCTGGACTGTTAATTTGTGGTGTGGTGCTTGAATCTAAGATCCATTGCGCGGTCATGCGACGTGGCTCCCAAACAAAATTGGCGTCCTTTTTTTCCCACAAATAGAGCTTTCTTTTGGTGGTATTTGATCACCTCTGCGGTTTTTATTTTTTGCGCTATAAACAAAAATATAGCGACAATTTTGAAAAAAATGCAATATTTTTTACTTTTTGCTATAATAAATATCCCCAAAAATATATAAAAAAAAGTTTTTTTCCTCAGTTAAGGCTGATACATATTCTTCTACATATTTTTGGTAAAAAAAAATCGCAATCGGCGTTTATTGATTTGTTTGCGCAAAAGTTATAGCGTTTACAAAATAGGGGGTCGTTTTATGGCATTTTTATAAAAAAAATATTTTTTTACTAGTAATGGCGGCGATCAGTGATTTTTTTCGTGACTGCGACATTATGGCGGACCCATCGGACACTTTTGACACAATTTTGGGACCATTGTCGTTTTCACAGCGATCAGTGCTATAAAAATGACACTGGCAGTGAAGGGGTTAACCACTAGGTGGCGCTGTAGGGGTTAAGTGTACCCTAAGAAGTTATTCTTACTGAAGGGGGGTGCGGCTACACATTACATGTCACTGATCGTCTGTTCCGATGACAGGGAACAGACGATCACTGACATGCCACGGAGAAGAACGGGGAAAGGTTTGTTTACACTCACCTCTCCCCGTTCTTCAGCTCTGTGACCCAATCGCGGGACACCGGCGGCGATCGTGTCCGCGGGTCCCGCGGGCGCGGTCACGAAGCTAAGGACCGGGTCGCAAGCGCGCCGTCGGCGGCACGCACGCGACCCACGGCTGGGCTCTTAAAGGGCAACGTACCGGTACGTTGATGTGCCCAGCCGTGCCATTCTGCCGACGTATTTCGGCGTGAGGCGGTCCTTAAATGGTTAAGAAAAAAAAATAGTAATAGTAATGAGTAACGTAGGTATTAGCTTTCATGAGAATCACTATTCTCCCCCAGATAATGCCTTGATGGGATTTTACTTCAGCCAAAATCAGGCATTATCCAGGGTCAGCATCTACTTCCTAGACTGAGATGTTGATTTAAAGGTGACACAGTGTTCACAAATGTCTGACATTGATCACCCCCACCCTCCCTCCTACTGCAGCTTCTCTTGGGACTTGCTGCAAAGTTAAAGTGGTACTAAAGCCTTAAGGTTTTTCACGTTAATGCATTATTTTCATTAAAGTGGTTGTAAACCTCCCTAAAAAAAAAAAAACCTGCAAGACAAAGGCATAATGAGCTAGTATACATAGCATAATAGCTCATTATGAAATACTCACCTTAGATTGAAGCCCCCGCAGCAGTCCAGACACACTGTTCTGCCCGGTGACATTACTCCCGGAGTTACTGCCGGGTATCTCGGGCTCAAGCACTGTAATCGGCCAGAGCCGCGCTGACGTCACGGGAGCCGCCAGTAATGGCACGTCAGCTGAAGCACTGGCACGAACGAGCGCATGTGCTGATGATGGCGGCACATGCTGATACAGGGGATATCTTCTAAACCGTGTAGGTTTAGGAGATATCCAAGGTACTACAGTTAAGCCTTATTATAGGCTTACATTTAGTAAAAAGTGGTTGTAAAGGGTTTACAACCACTTTAAGGAGTAAAACCTTCTATGCTGCATCTCCCCCCAGACCCCCCCCTTTTCTTACCTGAACCCATCCGATCCAGCAATGTGCACGATAGCAGCGGCTCCAGCCGCTGTCGTCCTCTGTATTGGGCAGATTGATAATAAGAGCCAATGGCTCCCAATCGGCTTTGTGTGAAGGCACCTGCCAAAGAGGAGGGGCCTGGAGCGCCATTGCATAGAGCAGGTAAGTATAGACATGTTCGTTATTTTAATAATAAAAAAACAAACCTTTAGTAACACTTTAAGGACCATACATACAGGCTGAATATCGGGTGCCTGTGTGTATGGCAGCCAGTCCATCAGAAGCCGGGCATTGGGCTGGCTTCTGTTGAAGGGGCATGACTAAAAAAGGTCTGCTGGTCAGCGTCCGATTAGTGCTCTCCGCCAATGGCTGAGAGCACTGGCCGGTGTGTTCTGGCGGGGGGGGCGTCCCCCTGTCAGAACGCAATAGCTCAGAGGGGGTGATCGCTGTACTAACACCAGATTGTTAATACAGTAACTCCTCCGGAGCGCTTTAGTTTTTTTTCGTTTGGCCTGCTGGGTTGAACAAAAAAAAAACTGTTAGTGTGTACCAGCCTTTGTAATTCTGGAAAATTAGTACCGGTAATTAGTGTCTTAGCTTGGAGAAGGAGGGATGGGAGGTTGAGTGCCCTTCCATCTGCTATAGGGCTGTGTGTTTCTGTTGGCAGTGTAGGGAGACACAACTCTAGTCCTTACATGCAAGGGTGGCTCCAGAGGATGCTGCAAGAAAAAGAAGCCACCTTGAAACAGGAAGCTTGGGATAGCAGTCATAGCACCAGCTTAAACAGGAACATAGGAAAGGATTCAAAGATAAAGAAGCTGCATACTCACTAAAGCTGCCGGTACATGGATCAAAAGTTTTCTGGGTCAGCAGGCACCAGACAAATTTCAATCCATGTGTAGCTACTGCAGTTACCGATCTACATATAGACTTCTGTTCAACCACCCTGCCAGATAATCGCATTTCGATTAGTGCTGCAGGCAATAGGCTGCAGCACTTATCTGTGTATTCTGACAGCAAGGATTTGAGGTGATAAGGGGAGTCGGTTTAGTTTTTTTCATTTGGCCCCCTGGCTGAACCATGTATGGCCAGCTTAAAGCCCCATACACACAGACTGAATATCGCCCGAAATTAGCTGGTACAGTAGATAGCACCTAACATCCCGTCCTGTATGTACACATCCCTGTTTGACAGAAGTCAATCTCCCAGCCAGCTTCTGTCAAACGAGCTTGCTGGAAAACCAGCAGCCAAACGTCATTCAATCATCTGACTGGCGGGGAGATCGGTATACTAACGTTGTATCGTTAGTACAGGACCTCCTTGCGAGCTCCTTCATTTTTTTGTCGTCCTGCTGAGTGCCCCCACAGCAAGCAGCTGTGTGTGCATTCAGACATGGAGCCGTGGCTTGACCCTGTCCCCTCTCTTTCCTCATTGGCTCACTGACTTTGATTGACAGCAGCGTGAACCAATGGCACCCCTCTGCTGTCTCAGCTTATAAGGAGAAAGAGTCCCGGCCTGCCAAATCTCTCCTGCAACATCGCTGGATCGAGATGGGGCTCAGGTAAGTATTAGGGGGGCTAGGGGCCTGCTGCGCACAGAAGGTGTTTTATCTTAATGCATAGAATGCATTAAGATAAAAAAAAAACTTCTGACTTTAGAACCACTTTAAATTATTAAAGTGTTACTAAACCCACAACAGTAAAATCAGTGTGTATATGCAGTAAAGCATGTTTTTTATACTCAATGTGAAACCTAAGGGGTTAATCCTCTGCATTGTGTATGAAGGCTTTTTGATTCTGTCTCCAACCCATCTCTCGATAGAACAGAGCATTAGGAGTCAGGCTGCACATGCTCAGTTTGGTGTGTATTGCTAGAGAGTTGTTTTTTATTTTTTTGGGGAGGGTGCATGTGATCAACACAGAGCCAATTACCACTGTCCAGACAGAGGGTCAGGGCAGAATGAAAACTCCTCCTACAAGCTTAAGCAGACAGTCATAGAAGTCACAAGACTGCTATATACCACTGATGAGAAAAGGTATTTAGCAGTTTATATTTACTAAAACTATTCCATTTCCATAAAGGAAGAAAAACTGTGCCAATATGTAAGTGAAGCAATCCTAGATGTCAGTGACGACAGGATGGCAAACAGTCCAAAGATGTAACCCACAGATATGATTAAATCTGAAGGGAGGAATCCCATAGGCTGGAAATAGTCCAAACAGTACAGTATATTATAGTACCACCGTGTTTGACACCGGATTAACCACCACCATAAGAAATGGCTGCTTACCAGACGCAAGCAAAAGTACACAGTTGGCTATAACCCAGCCGTGGCCTTTAGCTTGTAGTAGTGGATGAGAGGAATCCAATCGTAGCAACCCCAGACACTCCTCCAGTTAGTAGTATGGACCTCTTGATGGCTCCGTTACAACAATATAGGAGAGAAGACCATAGGGTGATATCGTAATAACAGGGTAACTATAAACCACCACCGTGATGAGCAAAACAATCGTGACCACCACCCTAGTAACAATGGCTCTTTACCAGAAGCAAAGAAGGAGCACGCAGTCAGCTATAGCCTAGCCGCGGCCTCTAACTTGCACGTAGTGGACCCGATCACAGACCCCCAGGACACTCCTCCAATATATATGAGACGCTCAGGTGCAAATAAGGAGTCATAGGTAGGGTTGTATTGTATTTCCTTAACATGTGGATCAAGATGGACTCCGACATCAACAGTTTCCTTCACTGCCACCTCAGGCGCCGAGTTCACCACCATCAGCGTCCCCGCCACCGCTGATAAAGGCTTCAGATGGGAGCCAACCCCTTTATCCTCTGCTTCGTTTTCAGAGTCAGAGCCACTGCTATAAGAAACCAATTCCATTTCCATGCTCTATGTACTGTGGGAGACCAGATATAGTGAATGCAGGGTCCTGGGTTTAGTAACACTCTAAATCAGCTACTGAAAGTATTTAAAAACTGAGGGTTTAATATCACTTTAACTCATCATTATTACCTCTTGTTAGCTACCTTACCCTCTATACTTACAGTACATATACAGCTGTTTTCTTTTAGAGACAATAATGATAGAACTTATCTTGCTTTCAGTTATTGAGTGTCTAAAAAGAGAAGTTCCAAAATGATTGAGAAATAGATAAATGATTTATAGCTTTAATATACAGTAAGGCTGAAAAAAAATGGTTTATTCGTATGTGTCTTAAAATAAAAAATAGAAAAATGACAAGTTGTATATTAGAAATGAAGGAAATATAGCCAGGCACATTTTTTACCACAAGTCCTGCAATATTGTGATTATCTGTGTACGTTCTTTATTGCCACCTGAGGCAATGCAATAGACAGGCTGTGTCAGCAAAGAGTTAAAAGTGCAGAATAAGCCCATCTACAGGCTTTCCTTGCTAGATTAACTTCAAATGTAACCTTGACTAGGTGATGCTGCAGAGAGCCAACTGTTTGTAGCCAGATAGAGGCATACGTTCTGTCCGTGATAATGAACACTTGAAAAGACTTCACTTTTGGTATTAGTTACATGTAATTTTCCTTCTCCCGAGATTAAGGGATAAAAAACTCTTCTTGACATGCTATTGGCCTCCAGGCTGGACATCACCTGATAACCTTTATATTTTCTTTAATAAGCTGAGAATGCATGCTGTGAGAGTGATGGATTGTGCGGGTGCCATGTGCTTGCAACATTGTGAACTGCTCTGCATTGTATGCTGCATTTTCTATACCCGCAAAGATTTTCCAATTTGTCCGTTCATAATGAAAACATTTTACTTCTAGATTAGTGTTTTCTAGCTTGGCTTTCAAACACTTTCTCTAAATGACATTCAGTAATGACCTCAGTCCATTTTTGTTTAGAAATGTGCTAGTGGATGGTATAACTACAACCCTGTACAGTTTCCATTAAAGGCTTAACGTAACACTAAATTAAACATGGGCACTGCCGAAAAATGTGTTCGTTTTCTTTTCATTCGTTTTTTTTTTTTTTTTTTTTTCGTTTTTCGGGTCATTCGTTATGATCGCAACTCGTAAATTCATAAATTTGTAAATTCGTATAAATTTGTTAATTTTGAAAATTCGTAAATTCAAAAATTTGAGAATCCAAAAATAAGAAAGAAAATCTGAAAATTCAAAAGAATAACTAACTAACTAACTAATTAATAATAACTAACTATTAAAATATAGGTATTGGAATTTCCTTTCAAATTTGGCTGTTAGTGAAAGTAGCGAATACGAATTTATCCGAAGTTACGAATTATCCGAAATAACGAATGCCGCAATTAAACAAATGGAACGGAATGAATTAATAATAAATAATAATAGTAATAAAACGTTTTTATTAATATTATTATTTATTATTATTAATTTGTTACATTCCATTTGTTTAGATACGGCATTCGTTATTTAAATTTGTATTCGTAAACGTTCACTAACAGCCAAATTTGAAAGGAAATTCCAATACCTATAATTTAATAGTAAGTAATAGTTAAGTTATTGGTTAGTTATTATTTCAGATTTTTGAATTTTGGGTTTTCAGACTTAAGAATTTCCAAATTTTCGAATTTATGAATTTTCTAATTTACGAATTGACGAATATAAAATTTTACGAATATTCTGAAAAATTTGTTAAACAGGTTTTTTGTAATTCGGATAAAATTAATTCGTAACGAAACTAATTGCACATGTCTACACTAAATGATATTTCAATTCTTGAAAATGTATCCATACACATAAATTACTCCCAACTGTCCCTAATTTCGAGGGACTGTCCCTGATTTGAAGCAAATGCCCTCTGTCCCTCTTTCCTCCTCATTTGTCCCTCAGTTTGGTCTGATTTATTTAGCTGTAAAAAAAAAAAGAAGGAACTAATTATGTATCAAAAACAGTTTTTCAGGGCTAAACCTTTCACCCAATTTCTAAATCGCTGCATTTTGTAAATTCCAAAAGCCAATATAAAGGAATAGTAGCAATAAAAAAGCACTTGTGGTTTAACTATTTTTTTTTTGTACATTTCTCCTTTAAGGGGGGCGTGGCAAGGGTGTGTGTCCTATGCCTACATACTTTTGCTAATAGGTGTCCCTCATTCCCATCTCAAAAAGTTGGGAGGTGTGCACATCCACTACTTAATGGCCCTGTAATCTATTTTTCTGCCACCTTGAAATGTCCTCTGTGAGTTCCTGAACCTCCTCTTTTCCCTCTCACTTCCTTTTGTTTGGAATGAGCAGTTAGTTGTGGTCATGTGCACTGCTCTATGCACACTACAAATCCCATCTCGGGAGCAAGAAAGAGAGGGTGGCTATGGTTCTACATACATGGCAAATGACTGCTAACAGGAAGTCGGATCACAGCTGCACAGGAAGCAGATCACAGCAAATAAAAATACATTTGTATATTTGAAGGAGACTGGGAGCAATAGAAGATACTTTTCTGAGTTGAAGTGGTTGTAGACCCTTTCATATTCCCACTGATGTGAGTAACCTTAGGTGACAAACAGAGATGAAACAAATCCTCCTACATAACTTGTACCTGTTTATCTGCAGCCATTTCACCTCTATAGCCTCCTAAAGCACACCTTTTACCCAGGTATGTTGAGCTTTAGAAGGCAGGGGATGGAGATCTGATGTCACACACTGCACAGCACAGAGAGGAGAGCTGAGTGTTATCTGAGACCTGAGTGGAGGGAATGGACACACCCCCTCTAGACAGTCTCATAGTAAAGCATGCACAGTTGAGGCTGTCAATCACCTACTACATGCTGGAGAGGGCGCAGGGCCATATACTGGGATTGCTTGAAGCTGGCATTAGCTGTCAGCAGTGACTCATGCAGAAAGCACAGGAAGGAAAGAGCAGACGGAAATCACACTAAGTGCTTTGAGTCTTTGATTGAGGCTTGTACACACTAAGGATGGATGTGCTTTGTTCATTTTTCATTTGAGGTTTACAACCACTTTAATAATACATACTTTTTTTTTTTATTCCAGGCAAACGTCAAAAACAAATATGTTATAGAAGGGTGCTCTTTTAACTGACAAATGATTTGTACTTTTATCCATCCTTTCTTGAGATGTATATGGCTCTACCACACAGCATAGCCCTGATGAGAACTGATTTTTGTCTGCTAATAGTCAAGTAATACATATAGGTCTTGTCCCTCTCTGAGCCTGTGACTGGACAGTGAAAGGAAAAGCAGCAGACTAATGAGCTTATTTCAATGTCATTTTGATTTCTCTTCCTATTAGTATGCTCCTTTTTTAGCATATGAGCACTGCAGCACACATGGGCTGCTTCTCACCACTGTACTGGCACTGAAATATGCTTTTGAGTCAAATTTATTTCTTGCATTAAAGCGATTTTAGAGAAAACTTTTTTTATTAATAAAGTAAAAAGGAGGTTATACCTACCTTCTCTGTGCATTGATATTGCACAGAGACGGTCGATTACCTCCTCTTTGGTGATCCTCTGCTGGTGCTCTCCCCTCAGTCTTATGAGTGCCCCCCATAGCAAATGGCACCCATGCAGGCAAACTCCCAATCCAGGCTGAGTGCATCCAAAGACACACACAGTGCAGCTCGGCCATGCCCCCCTGCTCCGTCCTATCAGGATTTGACTGACAGCAGCATGAGCCAATGGCTGCTGAGAAATCCTTATTACTTTTTCTTACTTGCTGTATATGTTTTGCTGAAAGGCTACTTTGCTTCCAAACCACAAAATTGCATTACGAGGCAGATTAGGTAGTTGTAGACTTAATCGGACAACAATAGACCTAGGACTCTCTTGTGTTACAAGGCATACCTATCAAGCAGCTGGGATCATCTAAACGGTTTTGGAGGGGCTGCATCTGCGTATGTAAACGGTCCCTCTGAAATTACTTATGTTCTTCTCTTATTCAATATTAACTTCTTGATTGCAGAAAAGATCCCTTTTTTGCTGGCCTTAAAACGAAATAACGTTTATTATTGCGTGGCGTGACAGGTGTGAACCTGGAAGGGAATGGAATAGTCATCATTTATTTTAATAGATTGTATGAAACTATTTACCAAACCAAAGAAAGTTCTTTTAGAATGACACATCTCAAAAATTAGGACTTGTAATATTTTATGTATTCTTACTGTGCAGATGGTAAAAAGACAATTTGTAGAAAGTATATTTTTGGCTTTAGGTATATCTTTACTTGCCATTCATTGATCCTTCCTTGGCAGCCAGATCATTTTGTTCATTCTCTGGTAGGGACCTTACGTCATGCAATTTGGATTTGTAGCTTAGAAGATGAGATGACCTTTTCCATAGATTTTGCCGAGGGAAGAAAATCTCCTCCTAGCTGATTTAACACCATACAGTGTATTGGCAGCTAGAAGAATAACAGATGTCATTCCGGAGAGCCACAATTAAATCCAAAGAGAATGTATAATATACATTTCATACAGCAAATATAATATAATAACAGCATGCGGCAGAATTATGGAGGACTCATTAAAGCTTCTACTAAGCCTTAAGGCTAGATGTGGCATGTGGTGTCCACTGGATATGCTTTATGAATATAATTTAAATAAGTTTCACCATTATACAAAACTTCAGAATTAAAATATGTTTTTTGTCTGTAGTGGGCAGTTTGTAGCAGAAACAAACATGTAGGGTTACATAGAGCAGTACAAGAAATAGCTCCAGTCATTGTTTGTACCCACCATGCAGGGCTATATAGACAGCACAGTAAAAATAAATACATTGGGGGGGATTTACTAAAACTGGAGATTGCAAAGTCTGGTGCAGCTCTGCATAGAAACCAATCAGCTTCCATGTTTTATCGTCAAAGCTTAAAGGAATAGAACAGCCAAAGCTTTTTTGGCTGTACTTTTCCTGTGGATCACAAGAGTGCAGTTCGTTCTGTTCTCCTGTGACCCGTTTCCAGGAGCTGTCGGGTTACATCACATAGCCGGGCCAGGCTGGGGTAAGATCGTGATAATATGGTCGGGATCCACCCACATGCCTGGACCGGCACCCAGCTCAGCCTCTCAGCGAGCCGCTGAAAAACTGAGCCGGGCGGTCTCACCCCTTCCACAGCTCAGCACTCCAATGAGCGTGTGGGGGCAGAGAGCTGGTGGCGGTGACTGACAGTCACCAGCTCTCTGCTCTCAGAGCTCTGAGAACTGAGCAATCATAAATCTTTGATCACTCAGTTCTCAGTCTTAGAACCATCCCTTACTTCTCTTTAAATTGAACAAGCTGAAGTAGGAGACTGATTGGCTACCATACTCAGCTGCACCAGATTCTGAGTGCTCTAGTTTTATTGAATCTCCCCCAGTGTCTCTTTCACTTTCTTGATCTATACTGCTACCATCATAAACAGGGGCGAACACCTAAAATAGGCAAGGATGCAGGGAAGCTAGGGAGGTCAACAAACTGCCCTAGGTTTAAAGTGGTTGTAAAGGCAGAAGGTTTTATATCTTAATGCATTCTATGCAGATTAAGATAAAAAGCCTTCTGTGGGCATCAGCCCACTAATACTTACCTGAGCCCCATCTCTGTCGAGCGATGTCCACGAGTGTCTCGGCCGTCCGACATTCTCCATCCTGATTGGCTGAGACACAGCAGTGGCACCATTGGTTCCCGCTGCTGTCAATCAAAGTCAGTTAGCCAATCAGGAGAGAGAGGGAGTGTGCTGAACCACAGTTCCATGTCTGAAAGAATACATGGAGCTGCAACTCGGCATGGGTGCCCCCATTGCAAGCTGCTTGCTGTTGGGGCACTCAACAGGAGGGAAGGGCCAGGCGCACAGAAGAGGGAACCGATAAGAGGAGGATCCAGGCTGCTTTGTGCAAAACCACCCAGTTTCAGGAACCAAGACAGTGGGATTTATGTTATCTCTGCTCTTGGTGTCCATCAACATGGCCGCCCCTGTTTAAATAAGGTTATAGATGTCTCTGCTGAGATGTTTTCATCCGGTTATGATGTTATTTCCGCATCTGGTGGTCAAAACTGAGGCTTGAAACGCAATGGGGAGTAGGCGTTTCCAGGGGGCAAATTCTTCTGGTCCTTAAGTGGTTAAAGTGTAAGTTCACCTTTACAGAAAAATCTGTAGGGTGAACTTAAACAGGGGCCCCTCCTCACCCCCCCTAAGTCCCGCTGACCTGCAGCGTGGCGATCTCCCATTCTGAGCCCCGGAATAGCCGCCTCACAGCTCCGGGGCTTAGAAATCCCTGAGGCCTAATCTCCTAAATGTACCCCATCAGGAGGTACGTTTAGGAGCATTCTAATTGGTCGGTGCTGTCACAAGGGCTGCGCCGACCAATCAGAACCCGCGTAGCCCATCATCTCAGCGGGGGAAAAAGAAGAGTGAATGGTGATGGGGTTTTCCAAGCCCTGGACTCCTGAGAACGCCGCGCTGCAGGTCAGCGGGTCTTGGGGGGTAGGGGGAGGCGGGGCTACTGTGTAAGTTCACCCTACAGATTTTTCTGTAAAGGTGAACTTACTCTTTAACCACTTAAGGACCAGAAGAATTTGCCCCCTTAAGGACCAGGCCATTTTTTGTGATACGGCACTGCGTCACTTTAACTGACAATTGCGCGGTCGTTGCGATGCTGTACCCAAACAAAATTGATGTCCTTTTTTTGATCACCTCTGCGGTTTTTATTTTTTGCACTATATACAAAAAAAGTTATAATTTTTACTTATTGCTATAAGAAAATATCCCCCCAAAATATATATATAAAAAAAAATTCTTCCTCAGTTTAGGCCAATATATATTCTTCTACATATTTTTGTTAAAAAAATCGCAAAACGTGTATATTGATTGGTTTGCGCAAAAGTTATATCGTCTACAAAATAGGGGATATATTTATGGCATTTTTATTAGTTTATTTTTTTCTAGCAATGGCTATGATCTGCGATTTTTAGACTGTGACATTGCGGCAGATAGATCAGACACTTCTGACACTTTTTTGGGACCATTGACATTTATACAGCGATCAGAGCTAAAAATAGCCACTGATTACTGTATAAATGTCACTGGCCGGGAAGGGGTTAATACGCGGGTGCGATCAAGGGGTTACCTGTGTTACCTAGGGGGTGTTTCTAACTGTGGGTGGATGGGACTGCCTGGGGAAGGAGACCGATCGCTGTTACTAAACAATAGGAACAGGAGATCTGTCTTTCCTCCCCTGACAGAACGGAGATCTCCGTCAGGAGCAATCGCGGGTGGCTGGCCACGCGCATTCTGTAGAGATGATATATATACTTGCAGTATATCGCAGCCACATGGAGGACGTGTCTCCATGAGGCTGCGATAAACTGCAAGTATATATCATCTCTACACTCCCAAATCATCCCTGCATCAATAGCCTGTCCTTATACGGCACAGGGGGACGCCCTACCATTGGCTTCAGTGTCCAAGGCCCCTTAGGGCAGCCTGGCACCATTGGAATCTCATTTGCCTGTGCAGTATTTGTGCATAGTGATAAGATCAACCAGTATAAGCAGGAAAATTTGGAGACACAGTTCTTTCTATGTTTTGTTTTTTTAATAGTCCTATGGAATGATTTAAGTTTGACACCACTACCATATACATATATGATTGATCTCCTCTGAAGAAAAAATTGAGACTCTGAAATGCGTCGGTTGAAACCAAGAGAATTTCAATAGTGCAATCAATGTGGTGATTCTGTATACAAGCAATTGTTATCATTCCAGTGCAAATGGTTTTTACTCTAAACTATATTTTTCTACTTAATCTACTATGTTAGTGCCTTAAAAGTCCACTTAGGGGTTATTTTCTTGTTCTAAGCAAGCTAATAAAGCAAGTCTTTCCCACTGAGAGCTTCATAATGCACTCCGGTTATAGGCCTAGTTACATTGCACACGTAGGTTGAAAAAAAAAGTCTTAACCCGAAGGTAACTCTGCTCCCTTATGAACAGTAGCTTAAAATGGCTTGAGATGCAGTTAATGCTTTAAATGTTAAAGCTTTTCCCTGTACAGGTAATATGTTCCAGTTACAATCCACCCAATCACAGCTCCATTACCCTAATGAAATGCAGTTCAAGTACAGAGGTCAGTTTAATCAGCTTCCTGCTGTGTTCTAAGCTTCCACTCTTGCCATAGTTTGGAGGTAATATGCAGTTCAGCCGTACAAGAGCCACTCTCACAATAACCTCTAATAAAATGAAGTCATATCATAGCAAAGTACATAATTCAAAGTATTAGTTAAAAGAAATGGTGTTCTTTTTTTAATGGCAATATGTGGAAGAAATATAATCTCAGTTGTTGTTTATCATTGATTACTTTACATCTGACATTTTGCCACGAATATGCTGAAAAAGGGAAGGTATGACAGGCATTGACCTGTTTTTTTTTATTTTTTATGAAGGGCTTGTAGTTACATAGTTACATAGTCTGGTTGAAAAAAGACACAAGTCCATCTAGTTCAACCAATAGGAAGAAAAAAAAATAATATATATAATATATATAATATAATATAGTTGGGTACTGACATTTATAGGTAAAGTTGATCCAGGGAAAATCCAATCGCTCTCGAGGGATCAGGAAGGAATTTTTTCCCCTGCTGTAGCAAATTGGATCATGCTCTGCTGGGGTTTTTCGCCTTCCTCTGAATCAACTGTGGGTATAGAATTGTGTATATGGGATTGTATGATATTATTATTTCTTTATTTATTTTTATGGTTGAGCTAGCTGGACTTGTGTCTTTTTTCAACCTGACCAACTATGTAACTATATATACAGTATATATATATATATATATATATATATATATATATATACAGTATCTCACAAAAGTGAGTACACCCCTCACATGTTTGTAAATATTTTATTATATATTTTCATGTGACAACACTGAAGAAATTACACTTTGCTACAATGTAAAGTAGTGAGTGTACAGCATGTACAACAGTGTAAATTTGCTGTCCCCTCAAAATAACTCAACACACAGCCATTAATGTCTAAACCACTGGCAACACAAAGGAGTACACCCCTAAGTGAAAATGTCCAAATTGGGCCCAATTAGCCATTTTCCCTCCCCGGTGTCATGTGACTAGTTCGGGTTCAATATTGAGTTGGCCCACCCTTTGCAGCTATAAAAGCTTCAACTCTTCTAGGAAGGCTGTCCACAAGGTTTAGGAGTGTGTCTATGGGAATGTTTGACCATTCTTCCAGAAGCGTATTTGTGAGGTCAGGCACTGATGTGGACGAGAAGGCCTGTCTCGCAGTCTCCACTCTAATTCATCCCAAAGGTGTTCTATCGGGTTGAGATCACGACTCTATGCAGACCAGTCAAGTTCCTCCACCCTAAACTCGCTCATCCATATCTTTATGGACCTTGGTTTGGTGGGGGGGATTATGATGTGGCCCCTTAGTTCCAGTGAAGGGAACTCTTAAAACGTCAGCATACCAAGACATTTTGGACAGTATTATGCTCCCAACTCTGTGGGAACAGTTTTGGGATGGCCACTCCTTACAACATCACTGCACACCAGTGCACAAACAAGGTCCATAAAGACATGGATGAGCGAGTTTGGGATGGAGAAACTTAACTGGCCTGTACAGAGTCCTGACCTCAACCTGATAGAACACCTTTGTTATGAATTAGAGTGGAGACTGCTAGCAAGGCCTTCTCATCAATATTAATACCTGACCTTACAAATGCGCTTCTGGAAGAATGGTCAAACATTCCCATAGAGACACTCCTAAACCTTGTGGACAGCCTTCCCCAGAAGAGTTGAAGCTGTTATAGCTGCAAAGGGTGGGCCAACTCAATATTGAACCCTACAGACTAAAACTGGGATGCCATTAAAGTTCATGTGTGTGTAAAGGCAGGCGTCCCATTACTCTTGGTAATATAGTGTATACACAATCCTGTACCCACAGTTGACCAGAGGAAGGCAAAAAAAAACAATAAAAGCATGATCCAATTTGCTCCAGCAGGGGAAACAATTCCTTCCTGATCCCCCGAGAGGCAATCGGATATTCCCTGGATCAACTTTACCTATAAATATTAGTATCCAGTTATAATATATGTATCTAGGAAAGAATCCAGGCCTTTCTTAAAACAATCTACTGAGCTGGCCAGAGCCACCTCTTGAGGGAGTCTATTCCACATTTCCACAGCTCTTACTGTGAAGAAGCCTTTCCGTATTTGGAGATTAAATCTCTTTTCCTCCAGAAGTAAAGAGTGCCCCCTTGTCCCCTGCGATGACCTTAAAGTGAATAACTCTACACCAAGTTCACTATATGGACCACTTATGTATTTATACATGTTGATCATACCCCCCCCCCTTAATCTCCTCATCCCAAGAGAGAATAGTTTCAGTTCCTCTAATCTTTGCTCACAGCTGAGCTCCTCCATGCCTATTATCAGTTTGGTTGCCCTTCTCTGCACTTTCTCTGGTCCCCAAATATCCTTTTTGTGAATGGGTGGCCAAAACTGAACTGCATATTCCAGATGAGGTTTTACTAATGATTTGTACATGGGCAAAATTATCTCTCTCTCTCTCTCTCTCTCTGGAGTCTATACCTCTCCTAATACAAGAAATTACATTGCTCACTTTAGAAACCGCAGCTTGGCATTGCATGCAATTATTAAGCTTATGATCTACCAGAACACCCAGATCCTTCTCCGCCATTGCCTGCCCCAGCTGTTCTCCTCCTAGTATGTATGATGCATTAATATTCTTAGCCCCCAAGTGCATAACTTTACATTTATCAACATTAAACCCAATTTGCCACATAGTTTCACAAATAAACAGTGCATTGAGGTCGGCTTGTAAGTTGGAGACGTCCTGTAAGGACGTAATTACACTGCATAGTTTGATGTCATCTGCAAACGCTGAAATGGTACTTTTAATCCCAGACCCTAAATCCATTATAAATGTATTATATTATATATATATATTATATATATATATATATATATATATATATATATATTAGGAATCATTAACCACTACTCTCTGAATACTGTCTTTTAGCCAGTTTTCTATCCATTTACACACTGATTTTTCCAAGCCTGTAGACACATTAGCCATGTGTAGGGAACGCTTTAGCAAAATCTAAACATACTATGTCCACAGCCACTCCTTTGTTAAAGGTTTTGCTCACCCCCTCATGTAGTATGGTAGTTTTAATTCCTGTTTCTTATTTTGTTAAAGAAGACTTGTGACCAGGCTATGGAGATTCAGATATTTTCAGCAGTTCAGCTCATTCAGCTTCAACCTGCCAACAGTAAGGCAGCCTTGTAAACTTTTATTCTCTAATTTAAACATGGAGCAGGTGCACAAGAAGAGAGTAGAGACCAGACTTGAACTACTTCCATGCTTCTCTTGTAAGTTTTGAGAATAAATTGCACCTTCATGCTTACTGATTTTTGAGATTATGTAAATATTTCAATATCCATATCCTGGCCACAGTTCTACCTTAAATAATCTCTCCAGCCAAAATCCAAGTTAGAACTTTCTTCTATTTTTTTCTGCTCTCTATAGACTTTGTAACCAGGAGCTTGGCTAAGAATATGGAGTGAAAGGAGCACTGGTTGCAGCTGCTCTCTGTGGCTGCTGCACTGAACTTGTTAGCTGCTGTGTCAGCAAGAGGAGGGAGCTGCTGTGCCGGAAGATTTCAGTAGACTGAGTCAGGCAGCACTGCACTGTGGGAACTGTAGTCCAAAGTAGAGAAACTCTACTGTAATCAAGCGCTTTAGAGCTGAATTTCCCAGAGAGAGATTGTCAGGAGGAGGGGAAAGAGCTGCATTTTTCTCAGGTTGTACAGGACACAGCTTCCTTTTTGCCATGAGGGAGCCCATAGAGTGCACATAGCTGTCCCGTGTGCACCATCACTGCTGCTTAATTGCAGCCTGAGTATGATCTAGAGTGCTGAGTCCAGGTGTGCCAACAGCCACAGTCATGTGGGTGCATAGCATAGAGTGGACTAATTGCTGTGTGTGACTGGATCGTGAGCTGCAATATTGCTGGGACTGGTGAGCTGGTAAACTTTGTGGATTTAGAGACTGAGCCCTTTAGGAACTGGCCATATAGCAGCCTTTGCTGCCTGCAGGCTTGACTGGGACAATTCTCATATGCACTATTGGTACAACTGGGCCTCAACGCTAGCCAGCTGGAGGGTTAGGACTAAAGACTGCCCATTTACAGCTGCTACACAGAGACTTTCACCTATTGCTTATGCTAAGAGGTACCTCTTAGGGGACATTGCACCATATCTTGGCCATTGTTCTAAAGTGCACTCTAGATTAATTATGGTATTATTATTCACATTGCAGTTAATGTTTATATGCACTGGTTATTGTTGATCTTTGGCCTATAGATCATTTTGTTTAGCTGACTGTTGAAATGAATTCATCCAATCACTTTTTACCCCCATCCTGAGGGCCAAGTAGGAGTGTCTGTCTTCTTTAGCCATGTGATCAGCCAGAAGAGTTCAGCCAATTGTACATAACGTAAAAAGAAATTGCATACAAATTTCAGCATTCTACTTCCTTATAACTAGGCCCCAAACATGCAAGTATCCGAGAGATGTATCCCAGTGTCCCCAAATGCATTAGATTGTAATTGTATTCCGTGACAGACATCAGTCGTTAACTATTGCATTAAACATGAAGGCTACCCCATTACTATGCTAAACACATTAACTCCCAGTTTCTTGGGGAGAATGTCATATAACCAATAATTCAGATGCCTGAATATTTAAAGTATTGTTCAGACCGAGAATTATACATGGAGTACCTTGAATCCCTCTGTAGATATTGCTGTGAATTGGGGCCACAGAGATGGTCTTCTACAGAAACTGTTATGAGATTCTCTGTAAACGTTTTGCTATAATTTAATGTATACTAAATATTCAGTAGCATGACAGTATGCAGTAATATAGAATTGTAATTATTTTTGTGTTACATTTTTTTGAACAGAAAATAAATGAAATAGAGAAAATTACTTCATATTGATTTCATATTGTTGCAGTTAAAGTGATACTAAACACACACTGTTTCATTTACATTGCCCCTTCTATTTCTGTATGTGGATGATGGCACTGTAACTATTTTAATTAAGAAAAAATATTTTTTTCTTAATTGATGTGTCATGTGACCTAGAGCTTTCCCAGCCTGTCTGCAAGGAAACATAAGCAGGAGGAGCTTCTAGTCCTCTTCGGCTTCCCAGCCGGTTCCCTACTGCGCATGCTTTCTAATTGGCCTGGCGGCGGAGGAAGGGGGGGTGAACTACCAAGGAACAGCACTGCGGCGTAGTCTCCGGAAATGGGGAAGGGGGACCTGTCAAAAACAGGTACCCGTTCCCCCCTGAAAGGTGCCAAATGTGGCACCGGAGGGGGAGAGGAGACAGGTAAGCGGAAGTTCCACTTTTGAGTGGAACTCCACTTTAAGGACACCTAGCCATGCACAGCGGAGCTGTGGAAAGCTTTCTTTTGATCCCGTTTGGCATAAACTATAAGAGGTCAACTATATTTGGTGAGTCTGGACCCATTGGGGTTGGGGCACAGCACACTTGAAGTGAATTGAAGTGCAATATCACTGCACTGTCACTTTAAGAGCACTGGCATCAATCATTCGAGGATGTGATTGATCTATACACCAACCAATTTGTTTGGATAAAAACTTTGCACTTGTTTATCACATTGGACTTTCTTGTTTGAATGTTTAATGAATATTATTTTTATGGAGTCACGGATTGCACTTTAATTCAGGCACTGGCACTTTTTGGCACATTTTACTTGAATGATATTTGTATCAAACATTTTATTTATTTCACACCGTCATTACTTATTTAGGCTGTTTGTTTTTTGGTCTAAACTGTCAGCCGTGACCAAATGATGAAGATTTTGTACCAGTGTTTTCGTAAAACGTTTATATATTTCTAGTTTTACTTTTACTTTAATGATAATAGGGGCAATGCTGTGTAACGTACGTACAGTTTTTTCTGCTTTTGTGATTCACTGTCCACAGGAGAAAATAATATTTACAGATTGTTCATCTGAAATATAAACCTGTTGCTTGTAAGCTAATTTCACTGAGTTAGGTGGCAGTTGTGCTGCCTGTAAGCCATCATAATCCTCAGTAGACACCCTCAGGCCACCACCACAATGATTGAGTTGAAAAGGCTATTGGCTTGACTGGGTGTTCCCAATAAAACCACAAGTAATAGTTGGATAGGGAAAAGTGCAGCTGTCAGAATATTACTTAAGCAGAACCTGTTTTAATGGTCAAATATCTTGTAGGGCTCATGGGAGCTCCCAGAGAATGCTAATAGGCAAATAGTAACTTAATTTCCCCGGGTTGTGTGTGGCTTCATTCGTCTTTGCTTTCCGTGGTTTACCATTAGTTCATATTTAGGTAGGACAAATTTACAGAGCAATAGTAATTGCTAGGACAGTGAAGGGCCAGGCCTAATTTCTTACTTTGCTATTTGCATGTTAGGAGCCTCTGACTTGTAGGGCACCCATGGCGCTCTAAACGGTATCTGACCATGCATACAAGATCCTCCAGTTGTCTGCAGTGCATGGCTACCTGCAGTTTACGTGAGTAAAAGCAATCACAGATCACGTATAATACTCCCTTTTTATTAGTTTTCGGATAGGGAATTACTTATGCAATCATAATGCAGAAAAAATATTGTTTCATAAAAAAAAAACACGTACGACGGCACTACAAAGGGGAAGTTCCATTCGGATGGCTCCACCCCTTGGGCTGCTTTTGCTGATTTTGTGTTACCGCGTGTTAGTAAAAGTTTGGTGAGAGACGATTCGCGCTTTTCAGTCTCCGTGCTTTTCAGTCCGTTACAGCATGACGAATGTGCTATCTCCATTACGAACGCTAGTTTTACCAGAACGAGCGCTCCCGTCTCATCACTTGCTTCTGAGCATGCGCAACAAGAAAAATTAGAGCATGTTCCAAATTCTTAATGCCCATTTTTCACATCGTGAAAAATGCTCTGGAGCCCACACACGATCGTTTTTAATGACTGTTGATTTTTAAATATTAATATTTAATATTTAATATTCAATTAATATGATTATTGATATGGTTTAAATAAGAGTTCTTTTTGACAAGATTTGAAAACTTCAATATAACAAGCATTTATTAAAGAATTAAGTTATTAGTCTATCTAATACACCGCAAACATTTACAGTCTTTGGCAAGGGAGTAAATATTAGTTTCAAACACAAAGTATATACATTACATTACAAATAGACAGACAAACATAGGAAAAATGCAAGCATACGGGGTAAGTGCTGGGAGATGGTCAAATAATTACCTATAATGAATCCTGGGCCCAGTTTCCCTCATCTCTCTACTCTCTACTGGATGGGGGGTCCTTTTATGGAGCCCTCTCCCATTGACTAACCCAGGGCGGCTACGATTGATTGCGGTTATTTCTCTCCTCCTTCCTGCCGTTATATTAATTTCCCACACTAGCCCACTCTTTACTGGAATTTAGTGATAATTGGATTTGAAGATAAATTAATTAAACCGGAGGTCGTTAACTTCCCTTGAATGGGGCACTTAGCTATGCATGGAACTAGCCAGGAAGAATTACCCCTTAAATGGATATGGGTGTTAATATGGGAGAATACACACGCCTTTATCTAGAGAATAAACGCGGTGCCGCATAGACTACCAGTTTCAGCTGTGATCTCTTTTCTAGCTTGTTTGACTACTAAGTTATCTCGTCAGACCATAAGACTCCGCAGCTCTTGTTACCCCACCTTCATGCATATTCAATAAGGGGACAGGTAATTAGATTGTCCTCAAGCCCAGCTTGTCAGCCAAGTTTAACCCTTTGCAGACCCACATATTTCCTACTCTAAATTATATATATACATATATGTTACAGATATTCCCAGTTTACAATGTAAATTATTCATAAACATTCCTCATAAGGCAACAGATGACCCCTTGTGGCCAGTTGAGACAGAAAAGACGAGGCCACACTTAAGTGAGTAATTGTTTATGTCTAATTTCCATTAAATTGTTAAGTTTCTCCCTCTGCCATCTTAGAAGTCGGCAAAGATATATCACCATGCCCGTCATGAAAATCAGTACCCCACATTGCAATATGAGAAGACCTTTTATTCCCATTTCCACCCAGGTCCTAGTTGTGACTAAGCTGAAATCCCCATCATGTAAAAGTTCATTCAACCTCTTCCCTGTTTTCACCATATCATTACTAATATGAATCATATAGGTAACCTTCCTTGCAAGCAGATTGTGAAGATTTACTGACAGAGTATCAATTTGTACATCAAAATGGGGTATGTATGTGATAGGATCTGGGATATCAGGGGTACTCTCAATGATATAATCTTCTGTTAACACTGGTATGGGGGTTACTACAGTTTCCCCAATAGTAGTGTACTCATGTGGAATGAAGCAAAAATTTGGATAGAGTATTGGACACGACTGACCCCCATAGAGAAATGTCTGGTGATTGGTAACGACACAGTACAGTCCATCCATGTGGTAGGTGACCCTTGTGCTTGGTGTTCTCCATTTTGACAATTTCACTGGGCAGTTTAGCTTCCATCTCCCTTGGCTTGAGGTGGTTGGCATGGACTGGTTTCTTGAGGTGGTTGGCGTGGACTTTCCAGTTGGGGGTCCCTTGCTACTTTGGCTGTGGGAACTGGGTCATTGCTTAGACCACAGACTGGAGTGTCCATTTCGAATACATCACAACGGCATAAGTATCTATTGTCTTTGACAGTGCAGCAGGCAGTGTGTGGTGCTTTCCATCGCCCTTGAACTTGAATGAGCACTTCGGGGAGGTGCAACCTTTCCTTGTACACGTCATTTTCGAGGTATCCAAGGGAGTGTATGGACGCCATTGTGTAAAGTAGTCCTCTTGTAGATGGAACACGGGCAGCGACATTGTGAAGGACACGTACAGTAGGTCACGGTATGTGGACAGTGACTGGCTCTTCTTGCAAGCAAATGGCCCTCTATTTGGGTGTGGTGTCACTATCCCTATATTTCGAATTGTGGAAACTGGCACAGGTTTGCACTTGTCTCCAGAATGTACATTCATTCCACCACTAGTATTAGTGTGAGTACAATACCACTGGGTAAGGTCTATATCTTTTACTTTCCATACGCAGTGCATTATACCTCTTTGCCCATACCATCCTCTCTAGCTTCATGTTATAAACCGTAAACCTTTCCTCCTCTGCAAGCCCATCAACACCCTGCAGAACTGGTTTCAGCACTTGCCGACCCTCCTTCTGTTATAAATTTCCGATATGCCTGCGAATTGCTGACAAATCGGCTCTGTTCCAAATTGACATGCCAGATCCAAAAAGTCCTGGGATGGATGCAAGTATGCTGTCCAAACCCTTTAACTTTCTGGATCTGAAAATGCCCCTGTGGGGAGGGAGGTTTGGTTCTGCAAATGGATCCTGAGTTCGGCTTGCATGGGAGGCAATCAAATATACTAGCAAGGAAGAGTAAAACAGACCCATTTGTCCGGGCACATGAGCCGAATTCGGGCATGTTCCACTGGGACAAATTAAGTACCAACGGCACATGAATGAACTTAACGTTATTAAACAATATTAATGGGATTGAGGTTGCCGTTAGGCTGCTAGGTGGTCCCTCTTGCATTGATGGGCATTCCAAGGATGTTGGTTGATAATAGGGGATTGCAACTGTATTTTTGGGCACAGTTAATTGTAGACTGGTTTCTACCTTCTCAGTTACTATCTTACTACCATTTGCTGTCACTGTAATACCAAGAGAAGACACAAATTCCTGCAACCATTGTGCCTTACTTGGATTACACTTCAGTTCCGTTTTTCCTAGGATCCATAGGAGTTCCTCCAATAGCCGCAAATGCTTTTCTTTTTCGCATGTGGCTTTAAGTAAATTGTCAATGTACTGAAAAAGAATCTTTGGGGAAGAAAAATCTGTTAAAATATCTGTCATGGTTGCATATGAAGTCATGTGTTCACTTGATTTAATTTTGCCAATAAAATCAGCCACACTCATAAGGATTTTTACCGCTTGGATTGGATATACATTGGAAATCCCCTCATTTCCTTCATTATCAAACCCCAAAAATGTTTGATTTCCTTCAGTAGAGGGGGAGATCTGGGTCCTAACCATGATGGGGAACTTGACATGCTCCTCATTTGTGGATAGCTGGTCCCCATTGTCTGGTGGGTCTATGACCATGGTGCATTCTCGATTTTCCTGTGGCTCTGCGATTTCTCCCATTGCCACTGGAAAAGTAGAATTAGGATCCATATCTTCCTCTCCCCAATACTCTTCATATTTCTCAGTATCCCCAATTTCATAGGCACAAGTAGGTGCCGTAGCAATACTATGTTTGCATGTGCTGGCCATAGTCTGTCCTTTAAGGATTGAAATTGTTTGTAGCAACTGTGGCTCTGTTTGCGTGCCCTGTGTGCGATCTAGCACTTTGTATGCACTTGTTATATGGTCCAGTTCAGTCTCAGCTTTAGTTAGCCTGCTTTTATATTGTACCACGTCTTTTTGGGCCAATTTGTAATTTTTACAATTTTCCTCCTGTGAGGCATTAACTATTTGATTAAGGGTAGTTAAGGTCTGTAATTGGCTTTGTAAAGCTGTATTCTCCTTTTCCCTCTCATAAATTGTAATATTTTGATTATAGACTATATCTTTCAATTTCTGTATTTTAGCCTTCATAGCCATGGATGCCGCATATATGCCTGCGAAGGCTAGACTTTTAAGCTTTTTGTTCTTTTTGGTTGCTTTTGCTTGTTCTTCCAATAATTTAGCATCACAGGCAAATTTATTGTTCTTATGTTTAAGAGTAAAAGTTTCTACAAAACTTACTAAACAGGTCATGGCAGCCATTGCGATAGTATGCACAATTTGTGAGCTAAATTAAATTAATTGTTCCCTTATACTATAAATTCCCTTGTGATTACAGTAAAAGGAAAAAAAAAAGAAAAGGAAGCAAAAAAAACAATAAATAGGAACTCAAATTAAATAAGCTGCAGAAAATATAGTAAAAGTTAAACAATATTTTCCAGCTCTCAATAAACAGTGGGGAAAAAGAATTATACTAACAATAGCATTTAGCCTATCTTGTCTGAGCCTACTCAATAGACCAAGGGACAATAGAAGCCCCCCCTGGGATCAATTAGACTGAATACCTGTAGTCTGATAATAGGAATGTCAACATGGCAGTGTTTACACTACTATTTGTAACACTCAATAGAGTAGAAAAACCAAATTTAAAAGAAACTTAAAAAAAATAAAAAATAAAATGTTCAATACACTACTAATAATATTTCTCAGATATTAGTTTCCGTAGCAAGACTTCCACAGACTTGTACTTCAATTGACACCAATGAGAATACGACTGCTTGTAACTTCTTACAGTTAAAAAAAAAAGTACAATAAAAAACAAAAACAAAAATAAGAGTAAAGAAAAAAAAATCTCTTGTAGGTTATTTGCAATGTCCTATTTTTAATGTTAGTGGACATGCAAATTAAATAACAAGCAAAACCCTATTAAGCCTGTTTCAACCTACACACACCAGAACACAAGCACGAGTCTGTGTTTTAAACAAAAATAAATAAAAACACAACTAAAATAAAATAAAGGCTAAAACTAAGCCAGGTTACCAAAAATGTATGATAACAAGAATTATTAAAAAAAATAAAAAATAATAATTCAATAACCAAAATTTTAAATTAAAATTAATAAATTGCAAAAAAAAAGTAAATACACTTTTTCTCCACAAAACCAAGGACCACGATTTCAGTGTCCTCCTTCCAATAAACAAAAAATGTTTTCGCTCTGTAAAAATATATATATTGTGAGGGGGTTAGCTCGGCAGCGGGTGTGTGTGACCCCCGGGATGGGCTCCCCACACAAAACAGGCCCAGCAAACGGAGGTTGTGGTTTTCAAAATCAAAAAAAGGTGCGGTTTATTTTCTATTTACAGTGACAAAACACAGCAAAGCAAAAGAAACATAACCAAAATAAATCCTGGTCAAGTTGACCTCTGACTAAACATACAGGTTTCCTAACTAACAACTGGGATCAGCCTAGTGCTGTCCTAGTCCCTAAGTCCCTGGTTTTAAATGTCCAAGCAAATAGCCACACAGGCTTTTTCTCACCGCACAGGGGTTCACTCTCCCTAGACAGTCCACACAGGTCTGGTTCCAGGCATGAGCTAACATCTAATGAAGCTGGGAGTTCTTATAGAGGCCTAAATGAGCTGACAAGCTTCAGCTGGTCTCATCAACTCCCTGTCTGTACGACGCCCCACACTCTCCCTAGAGGTATGAGTCATCCATGAGCCCACTAGCCTTATACAACTCTCCACCTAGTTGTATAAGTCGGCGTAAAGCCTGAATCTGGGCGAAATATATCTACCCCCCTGGATGCAACCAGGTGACTTTACCTTCCTGCTGTCACATACCCCCCCTCTTGTTTTAACCTCGGGGTTGGAACACCAGCAATCAGGCATTCATGTACTCGAGACAAAGCATCCACATTCCCCATTTGAACGCCAGGGCGATGCTTTACTGTGAAGTTGAATTCCTGGAGGGCCAGGAACCACCTATTCACTCTTCTATTTGTTTCCTTGTTTTGAGCCATCCACTTTAACGGAGCGTGATCCGTAACCATGTCAAAGTGCCTACCTAGCAGGTAGTACCGAAGGGAATCTAGAGCCCACTTCACCGCTAAACACTCCTTTTCAACGGTGGCGTAATTTACCTCATGGGACTTCAACTTCCTGCTGAGGTAAATGACTGGGTGCTCTTCCCCGTTCCAGACCTGGGACAATACTGCTCCTAACCCCACATCTGACGCATCACTTTGTACGACAAAGTCTTTAGAGAAGTCGGGTGAGTACAACACTGGCTGGCTACATAAGGCTTGTTTCAAGAATTGGAATGCTGCCTCAGCCTCGGAGGTCCATTTAATCATGACCGACCCTTTCCCCTTCGTCAGGTTGGTTAGGGGCACAGCCTTAGAAGCAAAGTGGGGAATGAATCGCCGATAATACCCAGCGATTCCCAGAAAGGCTCGTACCTGCTTCTTGCTGTTGGGACGTGGCCAACTCTGGATGGCCTCGACTTTGTTGAGTTGGGGTTTTATTACTCCCCTCCCAATGGTGTACCCAAGATATTTGGCCTCCTCCTGCCCAATGGTACACTTCTTGGGGTTAGCCGTAAACCCCGCTTCCCGAACAGAGTCCAGGACTGCTTGCACTTTTGGCAGATGTGAGGCCCAATCTGTGCTATGGACAATTACGTCATCCAGGTAAGCCGCAGCATACTTCCGATGGGGCCTCAGCATCTGGTCCATTTTCCGCTGGAATGTGGCCGGCGCATTCTGTAACCCGAACGGCATTCTTTTATATTGGAACGCCCCGTCTGGGGTTACAAATGCGGTTTTCTCTTTGGCCGACTTGACCAGGGGGATTTGCCAATACCCTTTTGTGAGGTCAAGAGTCGTCATGTATCGGGCTGTTCCCAGCCGGTCGATCAACTCATCTATACGTGGCATGGGGTAGGTGTCAAATTTTGTAACTTTGTTCAACTGACGAAAATCGTTACAAAATCGCCAGCTCCCATCCGGTTTAGGCACCAACACAATGGGACTAGACCAATCACTTTGGGACTCCTCTATCACCCCTAAGTTCAGCATTTTCTGTACTTCCTCCCGTATTGCCTCCCGTCGAGCCTCTGGGATCCGATAGGGTTTTAACTTCACCCTTTCACCGGGCGGGGTAATGATGTCATGCTCTACCCCAGATGTTTGTCCCGGCAGCTCAGAGAATACCTCCTTGTTGCGAAGCACAAACTCCTTAACCTCCTGTTGTTGGGGTTGTGACAAGGTGGCTGCTATTCCAACCTCAGGAATCACGCAACCAGTTTGAGCTGGTGACCAAGTGTCTGCGACTAGGGACTCTCTATCCCTCCAGGCTTTCAACAGATTAACGTGATAGATCTGTTCGGGCTTTCGCCTTCCTGGTTGTCTGACCTTGTAATTCACTTCGCTCACTTTTTCCATTATCTCGTAGGGGCCTTGCCATTTGGCAAGGAATTTACTTTCAACCGTAGGGACAAGTACCAATATCCTATCCCCCGGGGAAAAGGTACGGGTCTTGGCTCCACGGTTGTACACTCTCTGCTGTGCCAACTGCGCTTGGGCCAAATGTTCCTTCACGATGGGCATTACCTGTGCAATTCGATCTTGCATCAGGGCGACATGCTCAATCACACTCCTGTGGGGAGAACTCTCACTTTCCCAAGTTTCCTTGGCAATATCCAACAGCCCTCTTGGGTGTCTCCCATACAGTAACTCAAAGGGGGAGAATCCCGTAGAGGATTGGGGCACCTCCCTAATAGCAAACATCAAATAAGGAAGTAAACAGTCCCAATCCTTTCCATCTCTATCCACCACTTTCTTCAACATTTGTTTTAGGGTTTTGTTGAATCTTTCAACCAGCCCATCGGTTTGGGGGTGATACACAGACGTACGCAATTGCGTCACTTTGAACAATTTACACAGCTCTTTCATAACCCGGGACATAAAGGGTGTACCTTGGTCCGTAAGCAGTTCTTTACAAATACCCACCCGGCTAAAAACAAGAGATAGCTCTTTGGCTATGGTTTTGGCCGAGGTATTTCGGAGAGGGATCGCTTCTGGATAACGGGTGGCATAGTCCATTATAACTAATATGTACTGGTGCCCCCTAGCGGACTTGATTATAGGACCTACCAAATCCATGGCGATCCTCTCAAACGGGACCTCAATGATGGGTAGAGGGACCAGCGGGCTACGGAAATGTGGCATCGGGGCCAACCTCTGACACACAGGGCAGGAGGAACAATAATTTTCTACGTCCTTCATCACCCCCGGCCAATAGAATCTCTGTAATACCCTCTCTCGGGTTTTCTCTGTCCCCAGATGACCTCCAAGAATGTGCCCATGGGCCAACTCCAACACCAACTTCCTGTAAGGTTTGGGCACCACAAGCTGCTCAACGGTTTCTTCTGCCCTTTTTGCCACCCGATACAGTAGGTCCTTCTCTACGCTGAAGTATGGGTAAGTGCAGGTATTATCTGGGTTCACTAACTCGCCATCTATTTTCACTACGTTTTCCCGTGCCTTTATTAGGGCGGGGTCTTTCAACTGTTCTGTGGCAAAGTTTTCCCTGTGAACCTCAAGATCAGAAAACTCCACAGACGGTAGGTTTTCGTCTGAGGAGGTGGGCTCCTCTCCAGTTTCTTGAGTCTCCCCTGCCAATACGGATAAGGGAAATTCCGGAGAGTCCTCACCACTCTCAGGGGAGTTCTGGCTATCACATTCCTGGTACATAGGGGCACCAGTGAGGGGCTCAGGATCATCCCACAGTTCCCAGAACTTCGGAAAATCCCTTCCCACAATGGCGTCATACGGTAACTGAGATACTAAGCCCACTGGATGAGAGAGGGTACCTTTGGGGGTCTCGAAACACACTGTAGTCACTGGATACTCTCGGGTGTCCCCATGCACACAAATAACAGCTACCTTGCTATTCCCAGAGACCTCTGTTTTAACTAACTCAGCCTTTATCAGGGTCACAAGGCTACCTGAATCCAGCAATACCACAACATTTCTACCATTAACACACATTTTGCATAAATGTTTCTCAGTTCCTCGATTGGCAGTGCATGCGACTGTCGCACACAGCGACTGACGTCTGTCCGTCAGAAAGTCACATTGCATGGGTTCCTCCACAACCGGGCAATTGGCTGCAATATGTCCCGCTTGCCGGCAGCGGTAGCAAACGATCCTTCTTGCCGCCTCTTGAGCCGCTGATTTCCCAGGCTGTTCTCGCCAAACTTGGGGTAGAGCTCCCACCCTCTCACTCTCTCCACCCTTACCCCTTGGAATCCTCTTATCCGCCCCTGGGGATGGTCTGGTCTTAGGGTGGAAAGTCCGAGTGTCTCTGGAAGAGGCCGTCAGGTTCTCTGTAGCCAAGTATTTCTCCACACGATCCACAAGACCATCGGCCGTCTCTGGGTCTCCATGGCTTACCCACTTTTGGATGGCAGTAGGAAGAGCTCTCAAAAACCGATCCATTACAACACGTTCCACAATCTTTGGTGCGGACAAAGTCTCTGGCTGTAGCCACTTTCTGCTCAGGTGAATGAGATCATACATTTGAGACCTGGGGGGTTTTCCAAGCTGGAAAGTCCAGTTATGCACACGCTGAGCCCGGACAGCCTGGGTGACACCCAGCCTTGCCAATATTTCAGCTTTTAGCATCACATAGTCTTTTGCTTGGTCAGGCTCTAGGTCATAGTAAGCCTTCTGCGATTCACCAGTTAACAGAGGAGCCACCAGTCCAGCCCACTGCTCCTCAGGCCACTTTTCTCTTTCAGCAGTCCTTTCAAATGTGGTCAAAAATACCTCTGGATCATCCTCTCCAGTCATTTTTGTCAATAAACGACTCACCCCAAAGGACGCGGTATTAGTGGGACGGCTTTCCTCACTGGTCTGCGGACGTTGCTGCATTACTGCTTCCATTTGTTGTAGTCTCTGCTCTTGCTTCTGTAACAGGTCTATGAAGCGGGCCTCAGATTGCTGCTGGGCTTGTTGATGAGCTTGCTGCTGGGCTGCAAGGCTCCTTTGCAAACCTTCATTTGTCTGCTGTTGATTGGCATTTGCTAGAGCCAGCTGTTTCAGTATCTCCTCCATGCTGGCTTAAAAAAAACTGCCCGCATTCTCCACCAACTGTGAGGGGGTTAGCTCGGCAGCGGGTGTGTGTGACCCCCGGGATGGGCTCCCCACACAAAACAGGCCCAGCAAACGGAGGTTGTGGTTTTCAAAATCAAAAAAAGGTGCGGTTTATTTTCTATTTACAGTGACAAAACACAGCAAAGCAAAAGAAACATAACCAAAATAAATCCTGGTCAAGTTGACCTCTGACTAAACATACAGGTTTCCTAACTAACAACTGGGATCAGCCTAGTGCTGTCCTAGTCCCTAAGTCCCTGGTTTTAAATGTCCAAGCAAATAGCCACACAGGCTTTTTCTCACCGCACAGGGGTTCACTCTCCCTAGACAGTCCACACAGGTCTGGTTCCAGGCATGAGCTAACATCTAATGAAGCTGGGAGTTCTTATAGAGGCCTAAATGAGCTGACAAGCTTCAGCTGGTCTCATCAACTCCCTGTCTGTACGACGCCCCACACTCTCCCTAGAGGTATGAGTCATCCATGAGCCCACTAGCCTTATACAACTCTCCACCTAGTTGTATAAGTCGGCGTAAAGCCTGAATCTGGGCGAAATATATCTACCCCCCTGGATGCAACCAGGTGACTTTACCTTCCTGCTGTCACAATATATTTTTTTCACAAAACTAAGGATCACTATTTAAGTGTCTCAAAAACAACAATTATTGAAACAAAAATTTTCCCATTCAGTACTTCCTCCCCATTAAATTGACCGGTTATAATGGTACATCCAAAGTATTTTTATCAATTATGATTTTGGGATAAAATAAAAAAATTAATAAAAAAAAATAACCTGTGGTGTATATTCTCTCCTTGGAGGTAATACCCACTAATAAAACAAAAATATTTACCTATATTTTCCCTAGATAGAATGGATAAGCTGACTCAGCTTAACTTCCTCCTAATAACCTTAATCTCTAATATACAGATTTTGTTATTATATTAAATGCTTTCAGTCCTGTACTTAACAGAAAAACGGTCGTGTGTACGCGGCATAAGGGCATACTCATATATATATTTTTTAATGTCTGAAATTAAACATTATTCTTTATTTTTTTTAAGAATATTCATATTTTATTATGAAGAGTATTGTATCTTGAATAGCATAGCCGTTTTCTTATTTTCTGTTATTCACAGCACTTGCCCCTGTGCTCAGTCATTACTGTATACAAAAATTTAATGTAATCTGATAGATCTCAAGTGATCAGTGATGTAATGTGTTTGTTGATGTGTGATATTTTAAAGATGGCCTCAAGGCAGATAAAAAAAAGCACTGATTAATGCTGTTATTTATTCATTAAAAATTACAAAATGTATTTTAAAAACAGCTTGAATACTGTACATACAATAATTTGGCCTGCTTTGTGCCGCCTGTTATCTGATGCACAGTAGCACTTAACTGGGATGGAAAGGCTCAGAATCAGGAGCCAGTCGGGTGTGCTGCATGTACCTGCGCCGACAAGGAACGCGCTGACAAGTGTACAGTTCAAAGTTATTTATATATCTTGTTATGGTCCTTACTGTCTAATCACAGGCAGGGAGTTGATCTGGGTCTATTGTTCAGCTCTGGTTCACACCTTTAAAATCTCACTACTTCAACACGATTTCAAAGCCGCAGATCAGTGGGATTTGGATCGGTGATTTCATTGCAGACAGAAGTCAATGCAAGTCACAATTAAATTGCAGAAAAGTAGTGCAGGAACCTTTTTCAATGGTACTGCGAATTGAGTTGCAAAAGATTTGAATGGTTGCCAAAAATAGGTCGTGAGTTGTCATGCGATTTTGAACTGTCAAATCGCATGACAAATCGCATTGGTGTGAACGAGAGAGCTGAACACCAGAAATTATCTGCGTTGCATACTTACACTGGTCCAGAGTGGCATAATATAAGTATGCATACCCTTTACCTGATGGATTGTTGGGGTAGTAGTCAGTGTAGTAGTTAGTGTTAAAACCATGCTAGCCACAATCTTCAGGGTTCTGCTCAGGTTCTATGCAAGGGGGCTTCCTCTGCACTGCCACTACTCATAGAATGTATCTTTTTCAGTGAATACAAGACATTCGCTAATTGGATGAGATGGAGAGGAGATGTCACAATCACCACCTGCTCTAATTAGAGAATGCCTTGTATTGTCATAGAACCCAAGCAGGACCCGGAAGATCACACCTATCACTGTATTAGCACTTACTACTACAGTTGTTTTCAGCTTCCCCAGCGGCCCATCAGGTACAAGACAAGCATAGTTATGTTGTGCCAAGATGGACCAATGTAAGTATGCAATTCAAATAATTCCTGGAATTCAGCTTTAACTGCAGAAAAAAAAGTTAGGTTACCAACCTAACTGTGCTTTCTGGCAGAGCTGTGTATATCTCTGGACTGGATGGACAATAATTCAAATCTGCTGGTAGGTAAAACAGCTCCCAAATATGTATTACAATGGTGTATTTATCTGTTTGCCTGGAGTTCATTTTTTTTTCTGGATGGATGTGTAGCAGTGACAAAAAATGGATTTATATTAGACTATGCCATTTATTATTAATTGTCGTAGAGTGTGTTTGAGTGTTGTTAAGCATTACCTAATTATGTTATGTGTTTTTTTTGCAGAGCAAAATGAGGAGAATCAGCCTCTTACAAGTAAAGAGGAAGAGGAGAGACGTATAGCTGAAATGGGGCGCCCCGTTTTAGGAGAGCACGTTAGACTTGAAGTAATTATTGAAGAATCTTATGAGTTCAAGGTATGTCCCAGCAATTGTATTTCTACATAATTTACATAATGTTGTATTGTTGTTGATATTTACCATATTTCCCTGAAAATAAGACCTAGAGTGATTTTCCAGGATGGTTGCAATATAAGCCGTTCCCCAAAAATAAGCCCTAGTTAAAGTGGTTGTAAAATCCTGTAATCTGCTCTAGTAAAGGATTATATAACATGCAGTGTGTGTGTTTGTGTAACATTATTATGCAAAATAGCTTATTTAAAGCGCCGCTGGGTGCTCACGTGCTCTCCTCTGCTCCTCCCGACTGACGTCAGCGGGGGATCTCTGCCCCTCTCTCTGCAGTGCTCAGAGCGGGGAAGAGAGCTCCAGCGGATCATGTGAGCACCCAGCGATGCTGTAAATAAGGTATTTTGCACAATAGTGTTACACAAACACACACATTGCACATCATATAATCCTGTAACAGAGCAGACTTTCTTAATGCTAATGCTAAATGCTAATGACACCTCAGCTGACAGGCAGGGAGGGAGGGGGAGAGGGGAAGAGAAGATAGCGGACACAGGAACTGGCAAATGAGAGCAGAGTTTTCAATCCAGTGGAAAAATATGAAGTTACAGTATTTTATATACATTATTTAAGAGTTTTTTTTTTAAAATACATTTTATTGTTTTATTCCTGTAAAAAAAAAAAAAAGAACATATGTGCAAAACAGATTTCCTTTCAACACGCAATTTGGAAATAATTTACAATGAATAAATAAGACATCCCCTTAAAACAAGTCCTAATGCGTCTTTAGTAGCCAAAATTAATATCCGACCCGGTCTTATTTTCAGGGAAACACGGTATATCAGTTTTTATGCATGCTGGCATGGAAGGACTTCCCAGCTTCACATGCCTCTTGGGGATCCCTGGCAGAGAGAAGTCTGAATCCATGCACTGACCATTTTGCCCCTTATTTATGATACCATTTATTTTAGATTACGCAACAAGCAGTGCGACAAATCGTAATTCCTTTCCATGTCTCAGTAAAGCCCACAGAGAAAAAAAAAAGGATTTTTATAACAGCTTACCTGTAAAATCCTTTTCTTGGAGTACATCATGGGACACAGAGCGACTTAGTCATTACTAATGGGTTATATAGATTACCTTCAGGTGCTGGCACTGGCCACTTCCAAACCGGAAGTACCCTCCCCTATATAAGCCCCTCCCATCCGGGAGCACCTCAGTTTTGTAGCAAAGCAATAAGTGTCCCAAAAAGAGGGGTGGGAGCTCTGTGTCCCGTGATGTACTCCAAGAAAAGGATTTTACAGGTAAGCTGTTATAAAAATCCCTTTTTCTTTTTCGTACATCACGGGACACAGAGCGACTTAGTCATTACTAATGGGACGTCCCAAAGCAATGCCAAATGAGGGGAGGGATACATAAGCTGTGCGCCATCAGGCATGAGGATCTTTTGCGGCCTGCAACACACTGCGCCCAAAGGCGACATCCTCCTGACTTCTAACGTCTACCTGGTAGAATCTAGTAAACGTGTGTACCGAAGACCATGTTGCGGCCTTACATACTTGAGCCAGGGAGGCCTGGTGATGCACTGCCCATGAAGTTCCAACTGCTCTTGTGGAGTGCGCCCTAACTTTGAACGGAGGCGGTCTCTTTCTCAAGCCATAGGCTTGTATTATGACCTGTCGAATCCACTTGGCTAAAGTAGATTTTGATGCTGCCTGACCCTTTCTAGGGCCTTCCGGCAGAATAAACAAAGTATCCGTTCTGCGAATCTGAGCAGTGGCTTTTAGATAAGCTTTAACTGCTCTTACTACATCCAAAGAATGTAATAACTTTTCCTCTACCGAGCTAGGTTTGGGGAAAAAAGAAGGAAGAACCACATCTTGGTTCAAATGAAACCTCGATACCACCTTGGGAAGAAAGGCTGGATGAGGACGTAATACTACTCTGTCCTTATGGACAACCAGATATGGCTCCCTACAGGACAAGGCGGCTAATTCCGATACTCTTTTAGCCGAACAAATGGCTACTAAGAAAATCAATTTCCTGGTGAGAAGAACCAAGGAAATGTGTTGCAATGGTTCAAACGGTTGTTTCTGTAGAACCGACAGAACCAGGTTTAAGTCCCATGGACATATGGGAATACTAACCGGAGGGCTAATACGCATCACTCCTTGTATGAAAGCTTTGACTAGTGAATGCGAAGCCAAGGGCCTTTGAAAAAATATTGACAAGGCCGAAATCTGACCCTTGATAGTACTCAAGGCCAGCTTCCTATCTACAGCCCACTGTAGGAAGTCCAAAATCCTACCTATCACGTACTTACGGGGATGCCATTTCTTGGCCTCACACCACGTAATGTACGCCTTCCAGATCCTATAATAGATCTGCCTGGATACCGGCTTCCTGGCATTGATCATGGTAGATACCACAGAATTAGAGAGCCCTCTCTTTTTCAGAATGTGGGCTTCAATAGCCAGGCCGTCAAACCTAGGGCTGGTAAGGAAGGGTGGTATATCGGTCCTTGCGACAGCAGGTCCGGACGATGTGGGAGGGTCCAAGGACTCCTCACTGACATTTTTACAATCTCCGCGTACCATGCCCTTCGGGGCCACGCTGGAGCCACCAGAATCACTGGTTTCTTTTCTACCCTGATTCTGCGGAGTAATCGCGGTAACAATTGTGGCGGTGGGAATGCATATATCAGCTTGAACTGATCCCAAGGGAACACTAGGGCATCCGAGCCGCAAGCTAGGGGATCCCTTGTGCGAGACACAAATCTCTCCACCTTTGCGTTGAATCTGGATGCTAGCAGATCTACATCCGGTGTTCCCCACCGCTGGCATATTGCCTGGAAAACCTCGGGGTGAAGAGACCATTCCCCCGGGCATAATTGTTGGCGACTTAAAAAGTCCGCTCTCCAATTTTCCACTCCTGGGATGAAAACCGCGGATATGGCTGGGACATATTTTTCTGCCCACTCCAGGATGCAATTTGCTTCCCTCTGGGCTGCACGACTCCTGGTGCCACCCTGGTGATTGATATATGCCACTTCTGTGGCATTGTCTGATTGAATTCTGACAGGGGACGCTTGGAGTTTGGATGTCCATGCTACTAGGGCATACCGGGCTGCTCGTATCTCTAAGAGATTGATGGGCAGGGCCTTTTCTGCTTCTGACCACTTGCCCTGGAGAGACCATTGCTCCAGTACTGCCCCCCAGCCTATGAGGCTGGCATCTGTAGTGACCACCTTCCAAGAAACCGGACTGAAGGGTTTTCCTTTTTCCAGATTCTGGGGCACCAACCACCAATAGAGGCTCTTGCGAACGGAAGGGGACAGGGACATTGGTAAGTCTAAAGCCTGAACTTTTTTGTTCCAGGCTGACAGTATGGTCCTTTGCAAATTCCTTGAATGGAATTGACCGTAGGGTACCGCTTCGAATGAAGCCACCATTTTTCCCAGCAGCCTCATGCACAGGCGTATGGATGGTTTTCTTTTTGTACCCACTAAGTGGGTCAAATCTTTTAAAGACGACACCTTCTCTGGAGGTAAGAAAATCTTTCTCTGATTTGAATCCAGCCTTAGCCCTAAGTATTCCAGACTTTTGACTGGTCTTAGAGCTGACTTGTCCCGGTTGATAATCCAACCGTGATATTCCAGATACTTGATTGTCTTGTGAATAGCTACTTCCAGCTTTTCCACTGAGTGGTCTATTAGTAGCAGGTCGTCTAGATATGCCATTATCGTTACACCTTGTGTTCTTAGATTGGCCAATAATGGGGCCAGAATTTTTGTGAACACTCGTGGTGCTGTGGCCAGACCGAAAGGTAAGGCTCTGAACTGAAAATGGCGCCCTTCTACTGCAAAGCGTAGAAATTTCTGGTGGGCCGGAAAGATGGGAATATGCAGATAAGCATCCCTTATGTCGATCGAGGCTAACCATTCCTGCCCTTGTAGGGCGGTGGCCACCGATCGGATCGACTCCATCCGAAAAGTCCTGATATTTAGGAACTTGTTTAGCCCTTTTAGATTTAATATGGGCCTCACGTCCCCATTTGGTTTGGGGACTGTGAAAAGGTTTGAGTAAAACCCGAATCCGCTTTCTTCCAGGGGAACCTTCATGATTACACCTTGGAGCAATAGTTGTTCTAGTGCCAGAAGGAGGGATCCTCTCTTCTGGGGATCTCTTGGCACGTTTGACCTCATAAATTGGGCAGGAGGAGTGCCTTTTAACTCCAGCTTGTATCCCAGACTTACTGCGGAGAGCACCCATCTGCCTCTGATGGTGTCCCGCCAGGTCTCTGTGAACAACTGAAGCCTTCCCCCCACCCGATTGAGTGGGGGCAACGCTTCATGATTTGGGGGGAGGTTTTGTACCTCTCTTGATCCAGGGCTTCTTGTTACCCTGTGATTGTCCCTGATTTCTGCCCCCTGAATTTGACCGCGGAGGCCGTCGGAACTGCTTCACAGCCGATGTGCCCGGGACTGGAGAAGTAGGCCTCTTAAAAGAAGGACTTCTACTCTTGTTCTTAACCGGTAAGAGTGAACTTTTACCGGCAGAAATATTCTGGATATATTTGTCCAGATCTTCTCCAAATAAGCGTTCTCCATGAAATGGGAAGCTAACCAGCAGTTTCTTACAGGGAGCTTCAGCAGACCAGTTTTTGAGCCACAGAAGCCTACGCATATGTACTATAGACAGCGTAAAGCGGGAGGCCTGTTGGATTGTATCCTTTATGGCGTCCACCGCAAAACTCAAGGCTCTAGGCAGGTCAGCTAGGGCAAGAGCCTGCTGATCTGGTAAGTCCCTTAAGACTTGTTTCAACTGATCTTTCACTGCTTGGCAGACTCCAATCGCTGCTACCGCAGGTTGTGTCACCATGCTTGCTGTAGAGAAAGCAGATTTTAGTAAAGACTCCAATTTTTTATCTATTGGGTCTTTGAACATTGGAACATTATCTACTGGACATGTCAGTGATTTGTTCACAGAAGAGATGGCTGCGTCCACTGTAGGGACCCTCCATTTTTTTATGAACTTATCCTCCATGGGATAGATCACCGGAAATCTCTTGGGGGGAGCAAATATTTTATCAGGATGCTCCCAATCCTGGTAAATAAGCCCTTCTAATAAAGGGTGGATTGGGAAGGAACAGACAGCCTGGGGAGCTTTTAGCGACCCCAGCGAGGAAACCGTAGTGGATGGTGGTTCCGCCAGAGGCATTTTAAATGCTGATCGGACCATGTTAGTCAGAGACTGAACCCATAATCTTTCAGCCTGAGATGCTGAGAAAGGTTCTTCCACTGTTGATTCCTCCATAACTGAATCAACCTCATCCTGATCCCCTTCAGGTAGGTCGATCCCTGTGTGGGGCTGTTCCTCCACTAACAGGCACTCTGAAGGAGGAGACGGAGATCGGACGCGCTTTCCCTGTGACAGGGAAGCAGCGATCAATGCTGTTAATCTCTCTTCCAATCCTCCCAGAGTTGAGGATAAAACCTCCTCTGTTATATATACAGGAGCAGGTGGACTGGGGACAGCCGCAGCACCAGGCACTCCTGCGGGGTTTCTACGGCTACTGACCTCTGAATTCTCAGGGGAGATTGGTGCAGTACAAGCATGCCCAATATCCTCAGAGCCCGATGGAGACCCCTTTGGCTTCCTGGAAGACCTATTTCCGGAGCGTCTGGACGACATATCCTTTAAGCACAAAGCTGAGGTATTCCCGTCGTCATACACCAATTTTGCTGGTAATAGTCTAACACAGTTGCTGCTATATACCAGCTGGTGTCCACTAAAGTGCCTTTCTATGGGGATGCCTGCATCAACCGCCTCTGTGTGCCACTGTTTGTTGCTAGCTCTGTTTGCATCCAGCTGACACTTGTACTGTGTCTTTATACAAGCTGGGATGCCTGCACATGCGCAGAAGCGCCGTGGCGCGCATCGAGCGTCATCCATCCGCCCCGCCCCTTTGTTTTTCTTAGGAGGCGCGTGCACGCGCCCGCGCGCGTGCCCGTGCGCCATTGGCGCCCTTTTCAAAATCAAACAGGGACTAGGAGCCAGGGCCCTTTTTGCCGGAGGGCCTGTGTGGTGGATGAGCGCAGCAACAGGGCAGAGGAAGTGGATTCCCACAGAGAAACTTACCAACTGCCTGGATCTTTTGACTTGAGAAAACCAAAGATCCACATGACAAGAAAAATGGACTACAGCGGCCTCTAGTGTTTAACACAGGTACCGCGGTCCTCTTTTTTTTTTTTTCTTGACTACTATTAAAATTTTACATTTTCAGTAGTTACAGGCATACACAGATATTAGCGGGAATACCGTTAGGTAACAGACAGAAAGACAAATTAGGCTTGGGGGTCCCCCAATAGAACCAAGTTCCTGGGGGCCCCCACTTACCTGATCCCCGCCGCAGGACTTTGTTTGGTCCACAGAAGCCCAAACTTCACCTATCACGGCAGGCATTGTAATTAAACCTTCAGGGACCGGGTTCCCAAGGATTCCACTCCCCTGGACCTGTATAGCACCCTGCACAGACAACATCTTGGTCGTGGGTATGACCAGAGCTCTGGATCCCAGGGTCCAGCCCTCCTAAGAGAGGCATTACAGGCAAAACCTTGCTCTTTTGCTGCAAGGCCCGGGTACCGACCGTTTAGCTATGAAGCTTTTTTGGTGGGATCCGGAACAGCTTACTAAGGCCCAAAAGAACCTGTACACAAGCCCAGTGAAAACACATGTTACTCTTTGGCCAACACCTTAGACACTGGCAAAAAAACTGAGGTGCTCCCGGATGGGAGGGGCTTATATAGGGGAGGGTACTTCCGGTTTGGAAGTGGCCAGTGCCAGCACCTGAAGGTAATCTATATAACCCATTAGTAATGACTAAGTCGCTCTGTGTCCCGTGATGTACGAAAAAGAAAACTTTCTTGTTGTCTCTAAAAGTTTTAAAAAGTCATTAATTACTAGCATCCCCACCCCCCAAAACCTAAATAACAATTGTGGGTGTACTTTAATAGTGAATGCTCAATTCGATACTGTATTAATCACACTGACAATGGTAGTTATCATTCCTATAATTACTGTAATTGGAATTGTACAAAAAGACTAAAAGAATGTGACTTTAACCATTTCAATACCGGACACTTTCATCCCCTTCCTGCCCAGGCCAATTTTCAACTTCCATCGCTGTTGCACTTTGACAATTGCGTGGTCATGCAACACTGTACCCATATGACATTTTTATTATTTTTTTCACACAAATAGAGCTTTCATTTTGTGGCATTTAATTACCACTGGGTTTTTTATTGTTTGCTAAATAAACGTAAAATTTGCGTTATTTTTAATTTCTGATTTTGCAAAAAAATTATCTTTCTTCATAAATTTAGACCAAAATGTATTCTGCTCCATTTCTTTGGTTAAGATAACCTAAATCAGTGTTTAATTATTATATGAAAATTGATCAATCCTGATGTACTGATGGCCTATCTCATTTCTTGAGGCCCGAAAACACCAGGCCATTACAAATATCCCCCAAACAGCCCCTTTTTGAAAAGTAAACAGTCCAGGGTATTTAGTAAGAGGCAGGGAAACATTTTTGAAGTTGTAATTTATTGTCACAATTTTTTGGTGATCAGGAACACTGACTGGTGACAGTATGTAAAAAATGCAATACTCTAATTATTTTTAACTTTTTTCAATTATTTTCTTTTTTTTACAAAATTTTTTAACACACTGGGACCAGACTAATACAGTGTTACCACAGTAAACCTGTACTACTCTGGGGAGGTGATCAGGATTTTTATTTTATTTTTTACACATTATGATTGCTTATACCAGTGAATTTCATTGGTAAAAGCAACCATTTTTACTGAATGAAACTGATTAATTCAGTGAGTATTATTGTGATTAGCTGTAATTGGCCACAGATAATCACATGGTACAGATGTGCTGTGATTGGCCCTGTCTGTACCATGTGATCACTGTGACCAATCACAGTCAGCAAAACAATTGTACACAATGGATGGCATGAAAGGAAGCCATCCATTGTTTACAACTGTCATGTGATCTGCTGTGATTGATCGAAGTGATCACATGGTACTGGCAGCAGGCCAGTACAGTGATCTGTCATCGGCAGTGTCCAGTAGGCACCGCCTCTGTCAGACAGTGCCTACAGTGCACCTGGAACCACCCGGCCTTCATTTTGCAATAGGCTAGGTGGGAAGTGGTTAATTGTGGGGTGTGAAGGCTGGCCCATAAAATCTATTCCAATAGAACAGTTGCTGTAGGTCCAATTGCTGAAAAAGTTAATGCTGGTTCCGATAGAAAGGTGTCAGAACATACAGTGCATTGCAGTTTGTTTTGTATGGGACTGTGTAGCCACAGACTGGTCAGGGTGCCCATGCTAACCCGTGTCCACACCCAAAAGTGCCTAAAATAGGTATGTGAGTATCAGAACTGGACCTTGGAGCAATGGAACATAGAGGCCTGGCCCTGAACACAACTAGTTTAAGGCGTTGAATGAGCCTCCAAATTCTCCAGATATCAATCCAATTGAGCATCCGTGGGATGCACTGGAAAGTCCAATCCATTGAGGACCCACCTTGCAACTTACAGGACTTAAAAGATCTGCTGCTGACGGTTTGGTGCCAAATACCACAGGATAGCTTCAAATGTCTAGTGGAGTCCATGCCTCGATGGGTTATGGTGGGTGGTCATAACGTTGGTTTAGCTGGAGTTGGTCTGAGACTTGTCAAAGTCTCTGCTCCTATATGCACTGGTTTAGCTGGCCATACACTAGTAGATTTTCAAAAATTCTACTTTCTATGACTTGATGAACGTTTTCTGAAAGTACGTACTTCAGAAAATGTTCGCTTTTAACATTCCATTATGAAGTAAAGTAAATGGACTTTCCTGAAGCTAAACCATATTCACTGTTAGAAATTCATTTGTTTGAGAAAAATTTCCATTCTGTTCCTTGAAATCATCACTGGTCGATTTGATGATTAGAAAATTGAACAAACATTCTTAAAATTAAAATATTCAAATTAAATTCTAATAATGTATGGCCAGCTTTAGATTTGGATTAGAACTCCTTCACATGTATGGCTTATAATGACTGCCAGGCTTGTACAGTGTAATCAGAGCAAATGATTGGGAAGTAAATCACTAGAGCCTTTCTGTTTCGGGAACTATATATTATATACATCTGTGAACTTTTCCAATCAGCAGAAAGAATGACTATCTCCTGGAAAACTCTGAGTTTATTGAGATAAACATCTGCTGACACGGGAAAAGGTAAAATGAAAAAGGGATGATTTATGAATGAAGGTTCTTCTCACACGTTCATAGAATGCCGGAACCGTTTGTCATTTTGCTGTACTTTTTGCTCATGTAATTTTACAAAACTAGTGGTAATATAATACAGATACTATTTTAGCTTCAACTGGAATTGTTTAGCGACAGGTGCCCCCGAGGGAGTCATTTTTTTAAAGAGGATTACTGAAACTGCACACAAATATTTTATAGATAATCTGAGGGACTGAGACGAAGCTTTATTTTGCATTTGTCATCCCCATGTAAATCAATCTTTGTCATCGGATCAGCAGGTCTTGTGTCATGGATTTGACCCTCTATGGAAGGGTTTCTCAGGCTGAATAGGTTCTGAATGTTCTCAGCGTGGTACCAAAAGGATCCCTCTTCTGCATCTTTACCTTCTGAATGAGATCATGCCAAATTAGAAGTACACAAAAATATTCACGTCACCCCTTGTTGACATCACAGTAGTTACAAGGTCACACACATTGTTTCACCCACCGCAGTGATCTGGAGAACATTGATCATACTTGAGAGATAATTTTGGTAAACAGTTTTCCCCAATGAATTTGAAATCCTATACAATAAGTAAAAAAAATAAAAATACGATTTTGCTTATGTGATTAGAAAACAAACTAGTCTTTAGAGTCTCAAATAAAAGTATTTTATTTTATAAACAAGAGGACACGGAATATAAGAGTAGTCACCTTACACAAAGAGATGCTAATTCCTATAAATGCAGAGGAAGCAGCAGATTTATCTTTTAATGAGCCCAGACTATCTTATTTGTGACAAAGTGTTACTAAACCCAGGACCCTGCATTCACTATATCTGGTCTTCCACAGTACACAGAACATGGTAATGCAATTATTTTAGTAGATATAGACCACATTTTCTCATCAGCAGTTAGAGCAGTCTTGTGACTTTTATCAGTGTTTAGTTAAAGCTTGTAAGAGGAGTTTTCATTCTACCATGATTGCCTTTTGAGGCTGCAGGACCCCTGACTCTCTGTCTGGGCAGTGCTGATTGGCCCTGTGCTGATCACATGCACAAAAAAACAAAACTCTCTAGCAATACACACGCCCTTGTTCTATCAGGAGATGGGGAGATGGGTTGGGGACTGTGAAAGAAGGGGAGGCTCATAGAAGACCGGATCAAACAGCGTTTTTATACAATGCAGAGGATTAACTCTTTAGGTTCCACAGTGAGTATAACAAGCATGCTTTGCTGCATATACACACTGATTTTACTGTTGAGGGTTTGGTAACACTTTAACCACTTCCCTACCGTGCACGAAAACCCCCTTCCTGCCCAAGCCATTTTTCAGCTTTCAGCGCTGTCACACTTTGAATGACAATTGCGTGGTCGTGCGATGTGGCTCTCAAACGAAATTTGCGTCCTTTTTTTCCCACAAATAGAGCTTTCTTTTGGTGGTATTTGATCACCTCTGCGGTTTTTATTTTTTGCGCTATAAACAAAAGAAGAGCGTCCAGTTTGAAAAAAAAAACACTATTTTTTACCTTTTGCTATAATAAATACCCATTTTTTATTTCAATTAAAATTTTCCTCAGTTTAGGCCGATACGTATTCTTCTACATATTTTTGGTAAAAAAAAAAATCGCAATAAGCGCGTATTGATTGGTTTGCGCAAAAGTTATAGCGTCTACAAAATAGGGGATAGATTTATAGCATTTTTTTTTTTTTTTTTATTAGTAATGGCGGCGATCTGCGATTTTTATTGTGACTGCGATATTGCGGCGGACACATCGGACACTTTTGACACATTTTTGGGACCATTCACATTTATACAGCGATCCATGCTATAAAAATGCATTGATTACTGTATAAATGTGACTGGCAGGGAAGGGGTTAACCACTAGGGGGCGGGAAGGGGTTAAATATGTTCCCTCAATGTGTTCTAACTGTGGGGGGAGGTGACTGACTGGGGGAGGTGACCGATGGTTGTCCCTATGCACAAGGGACACACCATCGGTCCCCTCTCCCTCACAGGACGTGGATCTGTGTGTTTACACACACAGATCCACTTTCCTGCTCGGTTCCCGGGCAATCGCGGGTGCCGGTGGCAATCGCGGGTGCCGGCGGCAATCGCGTCCGCCGGGCACGCGCATCGGGTCCTTGGGAACGCGGCGGGCGCGCGCGTGCGCCCCCTAGCTCGTTTTAAAGGCAGGACGTCATATGACGTCCTGTCAGAACGAGAGTGTCCTCCGCCCGCCGTCAATTGACAGTGGGTGGGGGACAAGTGGTTAAAGGACTTTCAGTTTGGACTCTAAAGACTAGTGGTGTGGTGATATCATTGCCTTCTTCACCTTAAAATTCTACCCAGGGTTTCCCTTTGAGGCCCCCAGTTATCAAAGAACTGCCTAACCAGATCCACTGAGCTTTAGCAACTAGATTCCATCAAATATATCATCCATATCTTTCAAATTCTCTGCCTGTAGGCTGTGCTACAGTGCTGCAGCGTGTATATGGGCCACCCATACTTGACACAGTGGGGGAGGTTTACTAAAACTGGAGAGCTGAAAAGCTGGTGTAGCTGTGCAAAGAAACCAATCGGCTTCCAGGTTTCGTTGTGAAAGCTTAATTCAACAAGCTAACGTTAGAAGCTGATTGGCTACCATGCACAGCTGTACCAGATTCTGCGTGCTCCAGTTTTAGTAAATCTTGCCCAGTATGGCATGCTCTTTCACCCTTTAGTTACTCTGCAATAATTTATTAATTCTTTAAAGATATGTTAAAACATTGCACTTGGGAAAAAACTATGTGTGATGAGGTTCCACATCAGAACCACTAAGGAGCCCACTGATTTCCCTATCTCTGTTGCAAAGGATATTCTTTATTTATTTTATCTAAATGTATTTGGCAAATTCTATTGCTACCTGCATAAATTATTGGGTAGCCAAGCAGCTCCGAGTCCCTTGGCAGTTGGATTGTCTGCTAAAGATATACATATACCATTTCAGCTAAATATTTCTGTACATATTATACTATAAATGGTATTATCCACCAATAGCACTGCTGCTTACTCAGTGAAGAGAAAACCAGGGTTCCCTAACACAAAGAGAATAAAGGGTATTTGCCCCAGGTTATGTAAACCCAAAAATCTGTTTTTTTAGTATGTTGCATCATGCCTCAATGTATACAGTTTTCCTAGGCAAATAATTAATTGCAATTAACAGCTGTTGCAAGTTTACAACTCTAAGCCACTGCCAAACAGTTAGCAGTGAGTGGTCAACCTGCCATGCTAGGTTTGTCATTGAGCTGCCTATCTGATAGACCTAATAGGCACCCATTGGCCAGCTGAAGGAGGTGATTGAAAAATGAAAGGGAAGGGACCAAATTCCTGTTTTTTAAAAAATATGGAATCCTTGGATTAACTACCACTTATTACCATCCTGCGATAACATGCCATGGTAGCTGACAACCCTACCCAGATAAAAGTGACTTACAAACCCAAACCCAAACTCTTAGAACTTAGATGTTACCCTACTCTTTACTGTGAAGATCATAATGCTCTTTTTAAGTCCTCAGGCAAAAAGCCATGTTACTCGTGCCAATCCAGTGAACACCTGTACTCTCTTCTCTATCTCTCCTACTACTCTTTCCTCCTTGTGACTCTCTGCTTCTGTGTGCCCCCTTTTTTTTTCTCTCCCCCCCCCCCCCTTTTTTTTAATTTCTTTTTGGTATTATCTTATTTTTTTCCTTATTTTCTAAAGAGTAAAAAAGTATTATTCTACTTAACGGTTTTAATAGTTCTGGTCCAAGCTATTACCTCTTACGGTAGCATAATTTCCACCGCAGTTAGATATCTCAAGTTTTATTAACTAATGTACTTTTTATTTTTCTATAGTAGTTAAATAACCTACCAATCGGTAGTTTACTGTTGGACCTTAGAGTTTTACCATATCTGTTAAACACGTATGGCTCATTGTAATATTTATTACAACTGTATTGTAATTTACTTTCTTATTCAATCAATAAAATACTTTGACAAGGAAAAATGAAAGGGAAACAATACACTGAAAACATTGCAATTGTGCCTTATTGGGAAACAGTGCTCGTTGTCTCTTCCCCAGTCTGAGCTATGCTGTACAGGAGATTATAGATTAGCTAACATACTGCCAAAGTAATATATTTGTACTAGCCCTTTTTAAAATGATTTACTATTTGTAATGTATAGGAAACTGGATTGAATTGTGTTTTTGTTTAATACCTTCCTGCAGCTCAACTTTAAAGCTGTTTTAAATTTGCTTTAACATTTTCAAGAACTTACTGAAAATTTGTATTTCATCAAAAAATTTAAAATCCTTGAAATCCTCGCAGACCCTATTTAAATCAATTTCAAACTGTGTTTTTATGGGGTTTTATTTGGGCTTTTGAGTATACAGGTCCTTCTCAAAAAATTAGCATATTGTGATAAAGTTCATTATTTTCTGTAATGTACTGATAAACATTAGACTTTCATATATTTTAGATTCATTACACACAACTGAAGTAGTTCAAGCCTTTTCTTGTTTTAATATTGATGATTTTGGCATACAGCTCATGACAACCCAAAATTCCTATCTCAAAAAATTAGCATATCATGAAAAGGTTCTCTAAACGAGCTATTAGCCTAATCATCTGAATCAACTAATTAACTCTAAACACCTGCAAAAGATTCCTGAGGCTTTTAAAAACTCCCAGCCTGGTTCATTACTCAAAACCGCAATCATGGGTAAGACTGCCGACCTGACTGCTGTCCAGAAGGCCATCATTGACACCCTCAAGCAAGAGGGTAAGACACAGAAAGAAATTTCTGAACGAATAGGCTGTTCCCAGAGTGCTGTATCAAGGCACCTCAGTGGGAAGTCTGTGGGAAGGAAAAAGTGTGGCAGAAAACGCTGCACAATGAGAAGAGGTGACCGGACCCTGAAGAAGATTGTGGAGAAGGACCGATTCCAGACCTTGGAGGACCTGCGGAAGCAGTGGACTGAGTCTGGAGTAGAAACATCCAAAGCCACCGTGAACAGGCGTGTGCAGGAAATGGGCTACAGGTGCCGCATTCCCCAGGTCAAGCCACTTTTGAACCAGAAACAGCGGCAGAAGCGCCTGACCTGGGCTACAGAGAAGCAGCACTGGACTGTTGCTCAGTGGTCCAAAGTACATTCAGAAATCAAGGTGCCAGAGTCTGGAGGAAGACTGGGGAGAGGGAAATGCCAAAATGCCTGAAGTCCAGTGTCAAGTACCCACAGTCAGTGATGGTCTGGGGTGCCATGTCAGCTGCTGGTGTTGGTCCACTGTGTTTTATCAAGGGCAGGGTCAATGCAGCTAGCTATCAGGAGATTTTGGAGCACTTCATGCTTCCATCTGCTGAAAAGCTTTATGGAGATGAAGATTTCATTTTTCAGCACGACCTGGCACCTGCTCACAGTGCCAAAACCACTGGTAAATGGTTTACTGACCATGGTATTACTGTGCTCAATTGGCCTGCCAACTCTCCTGACCTGAACCCCATAGAGAATCTGTGGGATATTGGGAAGAGAAAGTTGAGAGACGCAAGACCCCACACTCTGGATGAGCTTAAGGCCGCTATCGAAGCATCCTGGGCCTCCATAACACCTCAGCAGTGCCACAGGCTGGTTGCCTCCATGCCACGCCGCATTGAAGCAGTCATTTCTGCAAAAGGATTCCCGACCAAGTATTGAGTGCATAACTGAACATAATTATTTGAAGGTTGACTTTTTTTGTATTAAAAACACTTTTCTTTTATTGGTCGGATGAAATATGCTAATTTTTTGAGATAGGATTTTTGGGTTTTCATGAGCTGTATGCCAAAATCATCAATATTAAAACAAGAAAAGGCTTGCACTACTTCAGTTGTGTGTAATGAATCTAAAATATATGAAAGTCTAATGTTTATCAGTACATTACAGAAAATAATGAACTTTATCACAATATGCTAATTTTTTGAGAAGGACCTGTATTTCTAGGACACAAATTTTGAAGTGGGCCCACTAATTTAATCGTTGTTCCATGCCACATGTTGCCACAAAGAATAATGCTAGCCATTTCCTCAGAGGAGTCAAGGTTATCTTCTGCAGATTCTTTATTGATGCTTTGTACAACCTGCCAGTATTTATAGGCTGTGGTACACTGTAGACAAATGCACATGGTTATAAAAAATTGTTCTCTCATTTTTAGGTGGATTCAGTACAGTTTCTATTTTATCTGAAAAACATGGGGAGCTTGACAAAGACAATGACAACATTTCTACTTTGTTGCTCTAGATGGTAGATAATGCTAGTCATAATTTTTTAGGATGGAATAAAGAAAATTCAGGCATCTGGTATGCTTATTTTGCATTTGCTTTACAATGTATACAAATGAGGACTAGTGAACAACAGAAATCAGTTGAATCAGAACATTTTCAGCAGGCTGGTATTTTTTCTATCTTGTAATAGCGGGCTTTGGAATTCATTTTAATTAACCCAGCAAATCTTTCCTCAGTCAGAGGAACGGAAAAAAAAAATGCAGAATTTTACTGGATTGTTAAAAATAACACATTGAAGTTGATTTATTCACTGTTCACTTAGCAAAATGAAAGTTAACATTGGAAAGTGTATATTCCCTTTAAAAAGTAAATGCTTACGTAGCTAATCGAATAAGGTTAAGCTGTGTTAATTTCAATAATAAAAGATGATTTCAAGATATGGATATTTTTTACATGGTTACGTTGGTGCAGTTTGGACAAATGTAATTATGAGTATACCATACCTGGTTGATCCCCCCGGAAGCTGGAAATCACTAAGGTATGGTATATGCTGAGGACCTAGCCAGACCAATACAGACCAATACAATTATGTATAAAATATTCATACCTGGAATTCTTCTTTAACCGCTTAACCTCCGAAAGATTTACCCCCCTTCATGCCCAGGCCATTTTTGCGATAAGGCACTGCGTTACTTTTAGGGATGGGCCCGGTGCTCGATTCGAACCCATGTTCGAATCGAGCATCGGGCGTTCGCTCGCTCGTCGAGCCCAGAACTATTTGGGCCGTTCGCATCACATTCGTGTGATGCGAGCGGCCCCGCAATGCATTGCGGCCGGCGCGGCCGGCGCAGTGCATTGCTGGCTGATGATTGGCCAAGCATGCACTGTGACCCCGCATGCTTGGCCAATCACAGCGCCCGAAACTCGGAGAGCAATAATTGGCTACAGGCAGGACGCCTGTAGCCAATTACAGCTCAGGGGCTTTAGTACACGCCCCACCATTTAAAAGGCCGCCACGCCATCGGCCCCGGTCACATGAGTTCCGGCTTTAGGAGAGATTAGTCTGCTGATTCTGTCTTTGCTTGATACTGAAAGATTTGCTCTTCTTTGCTAAACCATTGGCTATTTCTTTGCTAAACCATTGCTACCTAAGTCATTGATCGTTCATTGCTGCTGATTGCACAGTTAGTGTGTTATTAGCTGCTGCTGGGGATTAGTCTGGTGCGTGCTTACTGTTAGTACAGTATTGCAGTAGTACCAACCGCAGTGCTGTTAGCACAGCATTGCACCCCAACAGCACCCATAGGACTTCTAGTGTGTTAGTGGCAGCAAACAGAGCTCCTATATTTTCTTCTCAGCAGCACCCATAGGACTTCTAGTGTGTTAGTGGCAGCAAACAGAGCTCCTATATTTTCTTCTCAGCACCACCCATAGGACTTCTAGTGTGTTAGTGGCATCACACAGAGCTCCTATATTTTCTTCTCAGCAGCACCCATAGGACTTCTAGTGTGTTAGTGGCAGCAAACAGAGCTCCTATATTTTCTTCTCAGCAGCACCCATAGGACTTCTAGTGTGTTAGTGGCAGCAAACAGAGCTCCTATATTTTCTTCTCAGCAGCACCCATAGGACTTCTAGTGTGTTAGTGGCAGCAAACAGAGCTCCTATATTTTCTTCTCAGCAGCACCCATAGGACTTCTAGTGTGTTAGTGGCATCACACAGAGCTCCTATATTTTCTTCTCAGCAGCACCCATAGGACTTCTAGTGTGTTAGTGGCAGCAAACAGAGCTCCTATATTTTCTTCTCAGCAGCACCCATAGGACTTCTAGTGTGTTAGTGGCAGCAAACAGAGCTCCTATATTTTCTTCTCAGCAGCACCCATAGGACTTCTAGTGTGTTAGTGGCATCACACAGAGCTCCTATATTTTCTTCTCAGCAGCACCCATAGGACTTCTAGTGTGTTAGTGGCAGCAAACAGAGCTCCTATATTTTCTTCTCAGCAGCACCCATAGGACTTCTAGTGTGTTAGTGGCATCACACAGAGCTCCTATATTTTCTTCTCAGCAGCACCCATAGGACTTCTAGTGTGTTAGTGGCAGCAAACAGAGCTCCTATATTTTCTTCTCAGCAGCACCCATAGGACTTCTAGTGTGTTAGTGGCAGCAAACAGAGCTCCTATATTTTCTTCTCAGCAGCACCCATAGAACTTCTAGTGTGTTAGTGGCAGCAAACAGAGCTCCTATATTTTCTTCTCAGCAGCACCCATAGGACTTCTAGTGTGTTAGTGGCATCACACAGAGCTCCTATATTTTCTTCTCAGCAGCACCCATAGGACTTCTAGTGTGTTAGTGGCAGCAAACAGAGCTCCTATATTTTCTTCTCAGCAGCACCCATAGGACTTCTAGTGTGTTAGTGGCAGCAAACAGAGCTCCTATATTTTCTTCGCAGCAGCACCCATAGGACTTCTAGTGTGTTAGTGGCATCACACAGAGCTCCTATATTTTCTTCTCAGCAGCACCCATAGGACTTCTAGTGTGTTAGTGGCAGCAAACAGAGCTCCTATATTTTCTTCTCAGCAGCACCCATAGGACTTCTAGTGTGTTAGTGGCAGCAAACAGAGCTCCTATATTTTCTTCTCAGCAGCACCCATAGGACTTCTAGTGTGTTAGTGGCAGCAAACAGAGCTCCTATATTTTCTTCTCAGCAGCACCCATAGGACTTCTAGTGTGTTAGTGGCATCACACAGAGCTCCTATATTTTCTTCTCAGCAGCACCCATAGGACTTCTAGTGTGTTAGTGGCAGCAAACAGAGCTCCTATATTTTCTTCTCAGCAGCACCCATAGGACTTCTAGTGTGTTAGTGGCAGCAAACAGAGCTCCTATATTTTCTTCTCAGCAGCACCCATAGGACTTCTAGTGTGTTAGTGGCATCACACAGAGCTCCTATATTTTCTTCTCAGCAGCACCCATAGGACTTCTAGTGTGTTGGTGGCAGCAAACAGAGCTCCTATATTTTCTTCTCAGCAGCACCCATAGGACTTCTAGTGTGTTAGTGGCAGCAAACAGAGCTCCTATATTTTCTTCTCAGCAGCACCCATAGGACTTCTAGTGTGTTAGTGGCAGCAAACAGAGCTCCTATATTTTCTTCTCAGCAGCACCCATAGGACTTCTAGTGTGTTAGTGGCATCACACAGAGCTCCTATATTTTCTTCTCAGCAGCACCCATAGGACTTCTAGTGTGTTAGTGGCAGCAAACAGAGCTCCTATATTTTCTTCTCAGCAGCACCCATAGGACTTCTAGTGTGTTAGTGGCATCACACAGAGCTCCTATATTTTCTTCTCAGCAGCACCCATAGGACTTCTAGTGTGTTAGTGGCATCACACAGAGCTCCTATATTTTCTTCTCAGCAGCACCCATAGGACTTCTAGTGTGTTAGTGGCATCACACAGAGCTCCTATATTTTCTTCTCAGCAGCACCCATAGGACTTCTAGTGTGTTAGTGGCAGCAAACAGAGCTCCTATATTTTCTTCTCAGCAGCACCCATAGGACTTCTAGTGTGTTAGTGGCAGCAAACAGAGCTCCTATATTTTCTTGTCAGCAGCACACATAGTACCTATAGTGTGTTAGTGTCAGCACCCATAGGACCTACAGTGTGTTGTGAGCACACATAGGAGTTCTATTTTTTATACTATATACACTACCGACTACAATGGCTGGAAGACCGCCAAGGAGAGGCAGAGCGTGCCGAGGCAAGAACACAGGGCAGGCAGGCTCTGTTTCTAGAGACAACAGTGCTGGCCGTGGACGTGGTCGTGCATCGTCATCAGCACGTGGCCATGGGACACGCTTGTCTTTGTTTTCGGCAGCTGGACATGTGGAGCCGCATCATGCCGAAGGCTTGGTAGAATGGATGACCAAGCCCTCCTCATCCTCCTCATCCTCTCTCACCCAGGCTCAGGGTACTGGCAGAGCAGCTGCCAACGCGTACTCAATGGCATCATCAGCCACCCCTTCCCTAGACCCACCATGTCCTCCTGAGGAGTCCCCCGAACTGTTTGAGCACAGTGTTGGGTACATGCTCCAGAAGGATGCCCAACGATTCGAAGGCTCGGATGATGATACCCAGCTTGAGGAAGTCAGTAGTGTGCGCGCAGAGAGAGGGGATGCTGAAGGACAGCAATCTGGCAGTAGTGTTCCACCAGCTGCAGCTTACTGCCAGGTTTGCTCTAGTGGTGAAGAGGGAGGGGATGATGAGGTCACTGACTCCACGTGGGTGCCTGAAGGGAGAGAGGAGGAGGAGGAGGAGGATGCAGCGTCACATGTCCAACGAGGCAGGATGCCCCCTGGAGGCCAGCTAGAGGCCAGCACAGCAACTGTACCACACCGCAGAGCTCCGCCTGTGCAGGGCGCTGCCTCTGCACGTTATCACAAAAGTTCTTTGGTGTGGGCCTTTTTTGAGACGAGTGCATCAGATTGCACCACTGCTATTTGCAATATTTGTCTCAAGCGTATCTCGCGTGGCCAAAACATCAGCCGCTTGGGCACCACAAGCATGAGCAGACATATGTCGACCTGCCATGCAGCTCGTTGGCAAGCACACATAAAAGACCCACACCAAAGAACAAAGCGGACCTCTCCTTGCTCCTCATCAGCTGGGATCTCCATCCCCACTATATCTTCAGTCCTCTCTGAAAGCTGCTCTGAGAGGACTGAAGGTGTAGAATTAGGTGTGTCACAACCAAGTACTTGCAGTACACCGACGTCCGATTGTAGCAGGCAAATTTCCCTGCCCCAGCTGCTGGACCGTCGAAAGAAGTATACTCCCAGCCATCCACATGCCCAGCGGTTGAATGCTAGCTTGGCTAAATTGCTAGCACTTCAACTGCTGCCTTTTCAGTTGATAGACTCGGCCCCCTTCCGTGAGTTTGTTCAATGTGCGGTTCCTCAGTGGCAGGTTCCCAAACGCCACTTTTTCTCACGGAAGGCGATTCCGTCTCTCTACTGGCATGTGGAAGGCAATGTCCATGCCTCGCTGGACAGGGCGGTCAGCGGTAAGGTGCATATTACCGCTGACTCATGGTCCAGCAGGCATGGACAGGGACGTTATCTTTCTTTCACGGCCCATTGGGTCACTCTATTGGCAGCTGGGAGGGATGCAGGACAAGGTGCAGTAGTGTTGGAGGTTGTTCCGCCACCACGCCTCCAAAATGCTACTACTGGTTGTGACACACCTCTCTCCTCCACCCCCTCCTCTTCTTCTTCCTCCATGTCCTCTTCGAGTGCTCTGTCCTCGGAACCAGCGGTGCTCCGTAGGCGTACAAGGGGCTACGCGAGTACGCAGGCAAAAAGATGCCATGCCGTGCTTGCGCTGGTGTGTTTGGGGGACAGGAGCCACACTGGGCCAGAGGTTCTGGCAGCTCTGCAGGGGCAGGCCGAGAGGTGGTTGACGCCACGCCAGCTTAAGCCAGGAATGGTCGTTTCTGATAATGGCACCAACCTCCTCTCCGCCCTGCGACAGGGGCAGCTCACCCATGTGCCCTGTATGGCTCACGTCCTCAACCTGGTGGTGCAGCGGTTCTTGGGCAGGTTCCCAGGCTTACAGGATGTCCTGAGGCAGGCCAGGAAAGTCTGTGTGCATTTCCGCCGATCTTATAATGCCAGTGCTCGGCTGACTGAGCTGCAAAAGGAGCTGAACCTGCCCAAGAACCGCCTAATATGTGACATGCCCACCAGGTGGAACTCAACGTTGGCCATGCTGCAGCGACTGCACACGCAGCAGAGGGCCATCAATGAGTACCTTTGCGACTACGGCACCAGGACAGGGTCAGGGGAGCTTGGCTTTTTTTCCCCACGCCAGTGGAGCATGATCAGGGATGCATGCACTGTCCTCTCACCATTTGAGGAGGCCACGAGGATGGTGAGCAGTGACAGTGCATGCATCAGTGACACTGTACCTCTTGTCCACCTGTTGGAGCATACGCTGCGTGGGATAATGGACAGGGCACTTGAGGCAGAACAGAGGCAGGAAGAGGAGGACTTCCTTGTCTCTCAAGGCCCCCTTTATCCAGACAATGTTCCTTCTGTCCCACCCATCACACAGGAAGAGGAGGAGGAGGAGGAGGAGGAGGATTGTGTGAGCATGGAGGTGGAGCCTGGCACTCAGCATCAGCAGCAGCAGTCTTTTAGGGATGATGTACAGTCCCAACAAACCAGTGGACTTGTACGTGGCTGGGAGGAGGTGGCTGGCGATCATGTCATCCTCAGTGACCCAGAAGACTCCGGACCGAATGCCTCAGCTAACCTACGCTGCATGGCCTCCCTGATCCTGCAAAGCCTGCGGAAGGATCCTCGTGTTCTTCGGATCAAGGAGAGTGACCATTACTGGCTGGCCACTCTCCTTGATCCACGGTACAAGGGTAAGGTTGCGGACCTTATCTTGCCGTCGCAGAGGGAGCAGAGGATGAGACATCTCAGGGAGGCCTTGCAGAAAGGTCTGTGCAACGCGTTCCCAGAAACTGGGAGGTTACAAACTCCTGGTCCTGGACGACGAGTTGCTGAGGCTTCGGTCAGTAGCAGAAGGAGCGGTGGGGAAGGTGGACGTCTGACCGATGCGTTCAGACAATTTTTTAGTCCGCAGCCCCAAGGTATGATCGGTTCCAGCAACCATCGCCAGCGTCTGATATACATGGTGCAGGAATACCTAGGGGCAAGGTCAGACTTGGACACCTTTCCCACCGAAAATTCTCTGGCTTACTGGGTCCTGAGGATGGATCACTGGCCAGAGCTTGCACAGTATGCAATTGAGCTACTGGCCTGTCCTGCATCCAGCGTTCTTTCCGAACGCACATTCAGTGCTGCTGGAGGATTTGTCACCGATCATAGGGTGCGCCTGTCCACCGACTCGGTTGATCGACTGACCTTCATAAAAATGAATCAGTCTTGGATCACCACCAGCTACCAGACACCTGAAGCGGATATAACGGAATAATTTATAATGTCACATCCCTTCAAGACTGCCTATGCTGATGCTGAGTGACTGTCCTGTTATGTTCACTGACTATCCTCTTCCTCCTCCTCAATGATCCATGCCACCACACCAGTGCCTAAGGCACAATTTTTCAGCCCCTGTATAACAGGGGCGTGTAATTACAATTTTTTAAAAAGATGCTTCGCAACAGGTGTGACTGCTGTGCTCAGAGTACAGTATCTGTGAGGGGTTGCAGTGTTGTGGCACCAGCACCAGTGCCTAAGGCACAATTTTTCAGCCCCTGTTGGGGCGTGTAATTACAATTTTTAGGCAATGCTTTGCAACAGGTCTCATTGCTGTGCTCAGAGTACAGTATCTGTGAGGGGTTGCAGTGTTGTGGCACCAGCACCAGTGCCTAAGGCACAATTTTTCAGCCCCTGTATAACAGGGGCGTGTAATTACAATTTTTTAAAAAGATGCTTCGCAACAGGTGTGACTGCTGTGCTCCAAGTACAGTATCTGTGAGGGGTTGCAGTGTTGTGGCACCAGCACCAATGCCTAAGGCACAATTTTTCAGCCCCTGTTTAACAGGGGCGTGTAATTACAAATCTTGATCTAATAGTTCACAGCAGGGCCCATTCCTGCGCCCACCAAGAGTAACTATGAGGGCCTACAGTCTTGTGGCAACACCGTCCACCACCACCACCACCACCAAAGGCCCAATTTTTCTGCCCTGTTCAACAGGTGCATGCAATTACAAATCTTGATCTAATAACTCACAGCAGGGCCCATTCCTGCACCCACCAAGAGTAACTGTGAGGGCTTACAGTCTTGTGGCAACACCGTCCACCACCACCACCACCACCACCAAAGGCCCAATTTTTCTGCCCGGTTCAACAGGTGCATGCAAGTACAAATCTTGATCTATTAACTCACAGCAGGGCCCATTCCTGTGCCCACCAGTCTTGTGGCTACACCAACATCTAATAGGGCAAATTTCTGCAGAGTATATACGGCAGGCCCCTACTTTCAAACATCCAACTTACAAACGACTCCTACTTGCAAACGGCAAGAGAAAACAGGAAGTGAGAGGAAATCTACCCCTAGGAAGGAAAATTCTATCCTGTTAGATTTAATTTGGGAAAAAGGTATCTCCTCTCTACTGATGCTTTATCACCAATCCTTGTTTCAATTAAAACCCCACTTTTCCAAAAACATTTGTCATTGGGACGGAAAGTGAGGTGACATGTTCTGAACAGATGTGCAAAGACAGCAAATGTTACAGGGGTGATAACCCCTCCCTATGTTCTCCAAAAAGCTTAAAAATTGATTTTTTGGGGATGTAGCTACACTTCATAATGTACCTGTTCAGATTCTACTTAAGAACAAACCTACAGTCCATGTCTTGTTTGCACCACCTATATACTGCTGTTCAGAGTATATAGGGTTGTAGGTATAGGGTTTTATTTTGGGTGCGGGGTCCCCCTTAGTATCCATACAAGACCCAAAGGGGCTGGGGTGGGGGGGGGGGTGATGGGGTAGCCATGCCATTTTTCTCAAGGATTTTCAGCCATATGGCGGCCAGGACAAGACATGACATTAAAGCCGCAAGTGGTTTTAAATGGCTTCTTTTTTTCCTTTACAAATGTCATTTTGTGCAAGGACAGTTCTAAACACGGGAAACACATGCCACTTCACAGGCATACTTTAGACACCCCCCAGGTACCATATTTAAAGGAAAATTTCACTTTTTTTTTTTTCACTTTATGCATCATTAAAATGACTGCTCCCGAAAAAACTTTAGTTTTTAAAATTTCTTTTTGCATTGATATATGTCCCCTGGGGCAGGACCCGGGTCCCCAAACCTGTTTTATGACATTAACATGCATATTGGCCGTTGTAATTAGCAATTTTGATTTCGAACGTTCGCGTCCATTATAACGAATAGGGTTCGAAAATTCGCGCGAACTTTCCGTCCGTTCGAAGGTTCTGGTGCGAACCGAACCCGGGGGTGTTCGGCTCATCCCTAGTTACTTTAACTGACAACTGCGCGGCCGATTGACCCTGTACCCAAATAAAACGTATGTCCTTTTCTTTCTACAAATAGAGCTTTCTTTTGGTGGTATTCGATCACCTCTGAGGTTTTTATTTTTTTGCGCAATAAACAAAAAAAGACCGACAATTAAAAAAAATATATATTTTTTGCTTTAAAACATATCCAATAAAAAAATTGAATTTCTTCATAAATTTAGGCCAATATGTATTCTGCTACATATTTTTGGTAAAAAAATCCCAATAAGCGTATATTGATTGGTTTGCACATAAGTAGTGTCTACAAACTATGGGATATTTTTATTTGTTAATTTATTTTTACTAGTAATGGCGGCAATCAGCGACTTATAGCAGGGCTGTGATATTGCGGTGGACATTCTGACACTAACTGACACTTTTGACACTTTTTGGGAACCAGTAACACTAATACAGTGATCAGTGTTAAAAAATATGCACTGTTACTGTACTAATGACACTGGCTGGGAAAGGGTTAACATCAGGGGTGATTAAAGGGTTAACTGTGTGCCTAACCAGTGTTAATGTGAACTGTGTAAGGTGTTTTTACTAGAGGAAGAGATGGAATTAATTTCCTGCTTTGCAGGGACACAAACTCCATCCATTTCCCCTTATCAGAACGGCGATCTACCTTATTTACATAGGCAGATCGCAGTTCTGTGTCTCTGCCTGACGATCGGCAGATGCCAGGGGACACTGCGTAATTACAGTGGATGCCCACCCCCTACCCGGAAGTGCTGGATCGCATATATATATACGTGATCAATCGCACAGGTGCCACCCTATAGCAGTAAAACTGCTATAGGGCGGTCATGATGCAGTTAAATTATGTTTTTTTTTAATTTCTCTTGCACATGGTTGGGTATTCAAAGTGAACAAATTCATTGTATTTCCCAAGCTAAGTGAACATTGACTTTGCTAAGTGACCAGTCTCTATTTAGTAAATCAACCTTTTTGAGTGGCCAAGCATGAAAACGACTCTTTCTGTCTATGAAACCTGCAGCAATTTAAAGCTGAACTCCAGCCTTACCTGTCTTGCACAGTTACAAAGGCTGGTCTCCTCTAGGTATTTATTCTGATATCTGTGCACACTGTGAGACACTCACATAGTTCTCTATCTCTAGCCAAGCACCTGGCTACACCTGTTACTCTTGTAAATGCACTGAGAAAGAGTTTTTCCCACTGCTGTGTGTTACTATAGTAATACATGATAGTGGAAAAGACCTGCAACCCCCAAATCTGTACCCACTACTACCACAACTATCACTAACTTTTTCATGAGGGTGTCTCTAAGACTTGTTGAACTGCTTAGTGATGTGCCCACCTGGAAAACCACAGTGGTTGTTCTGGTTCCTGATATGAATAGGCTTGTTCCAGGTTACTGACCCTTTACGTATTTGAAGCCTATATGAGGATGATATATTTGGGGACTGTAACTTACTAAATTGTAAAATTATAAATAACACATGCCCAGCTGAGAAAAGCTCCTGAATTACTTAGGTTGCCAAGAACAGATCAATTTTTCCACATTAAAGTGACATTGTTAGCACTTTAGAAGAGACACTATACTTACCATTCCGGTGGCCCGTTTGTTCCTATGCAGCCTTTTCATGTGGCGTCCCCCTCACTACCCGGTGCAAGTATTGAACTGGCCAGATTGGTTAAATCCCTGTTTGTCCTGCTGGACAAAGTGGTACCTCCTTCAATCTTTTATGTCCTGTAGTGATGAATAAGCCATCAAGAGAAAACCATAGCCTGAAAAGGGAGAGTATGGATTCCACACCTTCGGAGAGAGACGAAGAGGGGGCATGTGATTAAAAGGGCTGCTGAAAAGGTAAGTATAGTTCCTCTACTGTCAAAGGAAAAGATCCATAAGCTGCACATCATGAAGCAGACCCATGTGCCCGGACTCCAGCCAGGCCATGCCCCCAATGCATTTCACTACACCCCTTGGAACTTAATCATGATTCCCCAGGATCCCCATAATTAAGCTCCAAGGGACGAACCAAAAATGTGTTAGGGGCGTGGCCTGGCTGGAGTCCCGGCTGAGGCTGCCTTTCATCTCAATTCATGCACATGGGTCTGCTTCATGATGTGCGGCTTAGTGATCTTTTCCTTTGAAATTTCTGCAGCTTGGAGCTAGGACAAGCTCTATGTCCCTGCCTGCACTCACAGCGGTTTAGTTGGACTTTAGCTCTCTACTTGAGTGGCACCTAAATTTTGTATTTTTGGGTTATAGTGCCTCTACTGTTACAGGTATGCTTTAACTTACAAAGTGATCCTATACTGATCAGTATAAGCTCTCTAAACTTTAAAAGATTGGGACCAGGGCCAGCCCTACCATGGGTCCCGGTGGGTGCATTGGACCCGGGTGGCACTTTCAGAGGGGCAGAAAATAATGGCCAAGACAGTGGCGGTACTCGCGCCTGCTCCACTCCGCCCACTGCTCTCCGCATTTCACTGTGGGGGGGACTGTTGCTTATCCCACTGTGAGGGACCCGGCGCCGCTGCTGTTAGAGGAAATAAACATTCCACCACCACATCTGCCTCTGACTGAACCCCCCACCTCCACATCTGCTTCTGACTCAACCCCTCACCTCCACATCTGCCTCTGACTCAACCCCTTCCCCCACCACCACATCTGCCTCTGACTCAACCCCTCCCCCCACCACCACATCTGCCTCTGACTCAACCCCCACCACCACATCTGTCTCTGACTGAACCCCCCTACCACCACATCTGCCTCTGACTGAACCCCCCCACCACCACCACTGCCTCAGGCTAAACCCCCTACCACCAACACCGCTGCCTCAGACTGAACCCCCCTACCACTGTTGCCTCTGACTAAACTCCCCCCCACTGCCACCAACGTCACCTCTGTCTGAACCCCCTACCACCGCTGCCTCTGACTGAACCCCCCACACCACCACAGCTGTCTCCGACTGAACGCCCCACCACCACCACCACTGTTGCATGTAAATCTGACTTCCTGTTTTTTTTGTTTTAATTGTCATGGAATAAAATAATGGATGTGGGGGCCTTTTGGTGGGAGTGATTTTTTTGGGGGGGTGGTTGGTGGGGGTCAGCATTTTATTCTTGGACCCAGGCAGCACAATGTCTTGGGCCAGCCCTGATTGGGACGCATCAAATGTTTAATTGGAGCAATTGGAAAAAAACTTTAAAGGAAGTCTGTCAACATGACTGTTATATACAAGAGCTAATGCTCCAATTTAGTATTGGATATTCCCTAGCTTCGGGGCAGTGCTAGTTTTAGGGTAAAGCATGCTTCAACAATATAATGGACATTGACAGGCTTGCCCTGGATCTTGTGCTGTTTGGAAAATTTAAACAGTGGAGCCAACAGCATTGGATGGCAGCCTTGATTGACTCAGATAGCAGCTGTCCTAAAACAACATTATAGGGTGGGCAGTGCCAACCTTACACCCAAAATTCAGAGATATTATCATGAAGAAGCTTACTATGCTGCCAGAACATTGGCTTGGCTAACAAAAAGAAAGGTAGGAAACATCTGTAATCGCACTGAGGTGCTAGTGGACTCCATATCACAATATAGTGCCTGCCTTTTGTGTATATTATACAAAGGAGGACACTTTACCGATACAGGACCAATCACTAATCCTATTTTTTTTTCTAAAGTCACAGAAGAAGATAAAAAAATCAATCGAGCAGTAATTGCACAGTAACCTTGATAGTTTTTCCTGAACTTCTCTGCTACCAAAAGCAGTAAGGAGAAGATGGACTGACTGAGCTACAATTTTCTGCTGTGCAAACTTGTATTGCTTTATATAAAAATTCTAGATAATATTGATCAGACTGAGCGTGTTTTCCTAATGGAAAAGCAAGGCGAATAGATGTGATACTAATCTTTAAATACACTGAACCTGTAAATAAGTGTTGTATCAGAAATCTCTTTCTCTATGCAAGGCTTGTTAGGTGGTACAAAAGTCAGATCATTTTTCTGAGTGTTTGGGGAGAAAGTTCTATAAGCCTAAATTATTTTGCTCTTTAAAAATAACTCTAACCCCTAATTGCTCTATTATTAAATGTAATGCTTGATGCTTCTTTTGCATATACTGGGTTTCATTTACATGGTCTTAGCCATAAGATGAATCATGTATCATCTACAAATACTGTAGCTGCTGACTTTTAATATTAGGACTCTTACCTATTCAGGGAGCCCACAATGTCGGCACCCCAGCCAATTTTTCAATTGGCTCTCAGGTGCAACCGCCGCCATTCCTTGTAAGGGAAACCGGCAGTGAAGCCTTTGCGGCTTTACAGTCGGTTCCCCACTGCGCTTTCTGAATGGCTTTGCGGCGGTGGAAGCAGGAGGGGGGCCAAATTCTGGGGGATCTCCTTGCTCCCCCCTGAAAGGTGCCAAATATGGTAGTGGAGGGGGGGGTAAACAAGCAGAGCTTCGCCTTTTGGGTGAATCTCCGCTATAATAGAAATGCAGTCACAGGGAGCCCAAAGAAAAATACTCCTCAGAGTTACTTTGCATATTTAAAACTGTCACCTATCTGAAAAACCTCACGTTTTTTAGACTATGGCTAAATGTTGAACGCAGAGAATTTGCTTTCCTACAACATATTAGGGATCTCAAAATGGAAGGAAATAAGAGAAAAGTCTGGAAATATTTAGAGATGCACTAATGCATTTTTTTTATTGGTACGAGTACCAATACTTTCAGTCAAAACTTTGCAGTGGAATTTGCACCCATACAAAATGAATAGGCGCAAATCGCACTGCAAAGAATCGCTTGCAATTTGAACAGGAATGTAGTGCAGTTCCTGTCCGTATCACATTCGATTTCCGCCACCGCTCCTGTGTGTGTGAACTCAGAAAATAAAGTGAATTGCCATGCGCCACATGCGAATTTCCGGGACTCCTGTGGGTATAAGGCAGAAGTGATGTCAGCTTGGGGGAAGACAGCTGGATATCTATTTCAGCCCTGTGAGCACCTCCAGCTGCCATGGTTTGCTATCATCATCGGGACGGGGACACTGCAGATATGGATTTGACTAGATATTTACTTTGGTAATTGTTATAACATTTTAATAAGCCTATTGCTGCACTACATGGCACTTTGCTTTTTTTACTGGGTTCACACATATAGGAGCAGTGGGGGAAATCGCATGCGATTGGGACAGGAATCACTCTGCATTCCTGTTCAAATTGCATGCCATTCTTTTCAGTGCGATTTTCGCCCATTCATTTTGTATGGACACAAATTGCACTGCAAATTATCGGTTTCGGTAGCGGGAGTATTTTCACGAGTACCAGTGTCGGTGCATCCCTAGAAATACTATTACTACAGTTTGTTAATATGAGGATAATTAAATACCTTTCTGAGTGTAGCCCAAAACAATGAAAATGTCAGTCTGATCAGCATGTAAAAAGACTAGTGCAAGACAGAGAATATCAGCTTGTCAAGCTCCAGTAGACTTCAACAAAATGGTGGCCGTCTGCACACAGACACCGCCTCCCTGTTGCATAAATGTGAATAAGATAGGTGAAAGATGGCTTCAGCTCCTGCTCTCCAGCTGTACAGAATTTCTCAGATGCGTTTCACCCTTTTTAGGGCTTAATACTAAACGATTCAGCCCCGAAAATGGCAAAGCGCATCTGAGGAGTTCTCTAAAGGCAGAAAACAGGAGCTGAAGCCATCTTTTATCCATGTCATTCACATTTATGCAAAAGGAAGGCAGTGTCTGTCTGCACATGGCCACAATTTTGTTGAAGCTACTGGAACCTTTCTGAGTGTGTTTGTTGTTTCTTTATATACTAGTATGTATGGTGAATGAGGGTCAGGTAGGTGGCAAATATACCCTTTCTATGTGGCAAATTAGCTTTCAAAGGCGTGTCGCATCCAATTAGGAATGAGCTTCGAGTTCGAGTCGAACCCATGTTCGACTCGAACATTGTCTGTTCAGCCTCTGAACATTATGGGCTGTTCGCGCCAAATTCGAGTGGCGCGTCACGGCCCATAATTCACTGCGGCATCGCAGTGCATTGCTGGCTGATGATCGGCCAAGCATGCACTATGTCCCGCATGCTTTGGCCAATCACAGCGCGGAAAAATCAGAGAGCCATAATTGGCCAAAGCCGGGTGGCTTTGGCCAATTATGTCTCAGGGGGTTTAGTACATGCCCCACACTATATAAGGCCGCCTGTAGTGTGTTGCGGTGGTGGTTAAAGACAGACAGAGAGAGCGAGACAGTGTCATTTAATTTGAGTTAGATAGAGCAGGCAGGCGAGTCAGTTAGCTTCAGTTACAGTGTGTAGAGGATATATATGCATCCTAGGTGTTGTATATATATTTATACACTGTATTCAGTTTAGCTAGATCCGTTCCTCTTATTCTCTTCATAATATACTGACAGGCAGGCAGGTGATTGTGCCAGCTGCAGTATTTTCACTTAGTGTACTGTGTCCTTTGCACAGTGTGCACCTAAACCTTACCTGAATACAATTGCTGGTGTTCTCATACAAATACAGGCAGGGAGCTGCAGTATTTTGTTTTAGTGTCCTTTGCACAGTGTGCACCTAAAGCTTACCTGAATACATATGCTGGTGTTCTCATACAAATACAGGCAGGGAGCTGCAGTATTTTGATTTAGTGTCCTTTGCACAGTGTGCACCTGAAGCTTACCTGAATACAATTGCTGGTGTTCTCATACTAATACCACAGGCAGGGAGCTGCAGTATTTTCAGTTAGTGTACTGTGTCCTCTGCACAGTGTGCAACTAAAGCTAACTGAAGACAATTGCTGGTGTTCTCATACTAATAATACTACAGGCAGGCAGTGGATTCTGCTAGCTGCAGTATAATTAGTATATATATACATCCCAGCTTTGTGCAGCTACATCTCCCTGCAGGCCATTAGTATGTCTGGAAGGACAACAAGGAGAGGCAAACAGTCACGAGCCAATAAAAGAGGGCAAGCAGGCTCTGTGTCTAGAGGCAACAGTGCTGGTCGTGGACACGGTGCATCCTCATCAGCACGTGGCCGTGGGACACGCTTGTCCTTTTTTTCGGCTGCTGGCCGTGTTGAGCTGCAACATGCCGAAGACTTGGTAGAGTGGATGACCAAGCCATCCTCATCCTCCTTATTCTCTCTCACCCAGGCTCATGGTACTTTGTCTGGCAAAGCAGCTGCCAAAGCGGCCTCTTCCCTCGGCTCAATGGCATCAGTCACTCCTTCCCTAGCCCCACCATGTCCTCCTGAGGAGTCCCCCGAACTGTTTGACCACAGTGTTGGGTACTTGCTCCAGGAGGATGCCCAGCGTTTTGAAGGCTCCGATGATGGTACCCAGCTAGAGGAAGGCTGTAACGTGAGCCCAGAGAGAGGGGGTGCCCAAGAAGGACAGCGATCTGGCAGTCATGTTCCCCCAGCTGCAGCATACTGCCAGGTTTGCTACAGTGATGTGGAGGGAGGGGATGATGAGGTCACGGACTCTACGTGGGTACCTGATAGGAGAGAGGAGGAGGAGGAGGAGGCAAATCTCCAACGAGGCAGGATGCCCTCCAGGGGCCAGCTTAAGGGCAGCACACCAACAGCATTACACCGCAGAGCTCCGCATGTGCAGGCCGCTGCTGTCTCTGTGCGTTATTCCAAAAGTTCTTTGGTGTGGGCCTTTTTTGAGACGAGTGCATCAGATCGCAGCGCTGCTATTTGCAACATATGTCTCAGGCGTATCTCGCGTGGCCAAAACATCATCCGATTGGGCACCACATGCTTGATCAGACATATGTCGACCTGCCATGCAGTTCGTTGGCAAGCACACCTAAAAGACCCACACCAAAGAACAAAGCTGAATTCTCCTTGCTCCTCATCAGCTGGGATCTCAAACCCCACTATACCTTCAGTCCTCTCTGAAACCTGCACTGAGAGGAATGAAGGTGTAGAATTAGGTGTGTCACAGCCAAGTACTTGCGTGCAATCTGCTATCGGTACACCAACGTCAGATTGTACCAGGTAAATTTCCCTACCCCAGCTGCTGCACCGCCAAAAGAAGTTTGCTCCCAGCCATCCACATGCCCAGCGGTTGAATGCTAGCTTGGCTAAATTGCTAGCACTTCAACTGCTGCCTTTTCAGTTGGTAGACTCTGCCCCCTTCCGTGAGTTTGTGGAATGTGCGGTTCCTCAGTGGCAGGTTCCCAAACGCCACTTTTTCTCACGAAAGACGATTCCGGTTCTCTACCGGCATGTGGAAGGCAATGTCTTGGCCTCGCTGGACAGGGTGGTCAGCGGGAGGTTGCATATTACCGCTGACTCATGGTCCAGCAGGCATGGACAGGGACGTTACCTATCTTTCATGGCCCATTGGGTGACTCTGCTGGCAGCTGGGAAGGATGCAGGACAAGGTGCAGTAGTGTTGGAGGTTGTTCCCCCACCACGCCTCCAAAATGCTACTACTGGTGATTCTTCTTCCTCCATGGCCTCTTCCTGTGCTTTGTCCTCGGAACCAGCGGTGCTCCGTAGGCGTTCAAGGGGCTATGCAAGTACGCAGGCAAAGAGATGCCATGCAGTGCTTGAGCTGGTGTGCTTGGGGGACAGGAGCCACACTGGGGCAGAGATTCTGTCAGCTCTGCATGGGCAGGCTCAGAGGTGGTTGACGCTATGACAGCTTAAGCCAAGAATGGTGGTTTCGGACAATGGCACCAACCTCCTCTCTGCCCTCCGACAGGGACACCTGACCCATGCACCCTGTTTGGCTCACGTCCTTAACTTGGTGGTGCAGCGGTTCTTAGGCAGGTACCCGGGCTTACAGGATGTCCTGAGGCAGGCCAGGAAAGTCTGTGTGCATTTCCGCCGGTCATATAATGCCAGTGCTCGGCTGGCTGACCTGCAAAAGGAATTTAACCTGCCCAAGAACCACCTAATCTGTGACATGCCCACCAGGTGGAACTCAACGTTGGCCATGCTGCAGCGGCTGCACACGCAGCAGAGGGCCATCAATACGTATCTGTGCCAATATGGCACCAGGACAGGGTCAGGGGATGCATGCACTGTTCTGTCACCATTTGAGGAGGCCACGAGGATGGTGAGCAGTGACAGTGCATGCATCAGTGACACTGTCCCTCTTGTCCACCTGTTGGAGCACATGCTGTGTGGAATAATGAACAGGGCACTTGAGGCAGAACAGAGGGAGGAAGAGAAGGACTTCCTTACCTCTCAAGGCCCCCTTTATCCAGACAGTGTTCCTGCTGGCCCGCCTATCACACAGGAAGAGGACGAGGAGGAGGAGGAGAAGGAGGAGGAGGATAGTGTCAGCATGGAGGTGGAGCTGGCCTCAGCAGCAGTCTTCAAGGGATCAATTACAGTCCAAAGACACCCATGGACTTGTACGTGGCTGGGAGGAGGTGGCTGCGGATCAAGTCGTCCTGAGTGACCCAGAGGACTCCGGACCGAATGCCTCAGCAAACCTACGCTGCATGGCCTCCCTGATCCTGCAAAAGCCTGCGGAAGGATCCTCGTATTCGTGCTATCAAGGAGAGGGATCATTACTGGTTGGCAACCCTCCTTGATCCACGTTACATGGGTAAGGTTGCCGCCCTTATCTTGCCGTTGCAGAGAGAGCAGAGGATGAAACATCTTCGGGAGGCCTTGCAGAAAGGTCTGTGCAACGCGTTCCCAGGGAATGGGAGGTTACAATTTCCTGGTCCTGGACAACGTGTTGCTGAGGCTTTGGTCAGTCAAAGAAGGAGCGGTGGAGAAGGTGACCGTCTGACCGATGCGTTCAGACAATTTTTTAGTCCGAAGCCCTAAGGTATGATCGGTTTCAGCAACCATCACCAGCGTCTGGTTTACATGGTGCAGGAATACCTAGGGGCAAGATCAGACTTGGACACCTTTTCCACCGAAAATCCTCTGGGTTACTGGGTCTTGAGGATGAATCACTGGCCAGAGCCAGTATGCAATTGAGCTATTGGCCTGTCCTGCATCCAGCATTCTTTCGGAACGCACATTCAGTGCTGCTGGAGGCTTTGTAACCGATCACAGGGTGCGCCTATCCACCGACTCGGTTGATCGATCGACCTTCATAAAAATGAATCAGTCTTGGATCCCCACCAGCTACCAAGCACCTGATGCTGATGTAACCGAATAATTTTTTTTGAAATGTCAGATCCCTTCAAGACTGCCTATGCTGATGCCGAGTGACTATCCTATTATGCTGAGTGACTATCCTCTTCCTCCTCAATGATCATGCTGAAAGCTTGTAAGAACATTTTTGGTTCTGGGCACCGCCACCAGTGGCTAAGGCCCAATTTTTCAGCCCCTGTTTAACAGGGGCGTGTAATTACAATTTTTGATGCAATACTTTGCAGCAGGGTTCATTCCTGCGCTCCAACTAGAGTATCTGTGAGGGGTTGCAGTGTTGTGGCACCAGCACCAGTGCCTAAGGCCCAATTTTTCAGCCCCTGTTTAACAAGGGCATGTAATTACAATTTTTGATGCAATACTTTGCAGCAGGGCTCATTCCTGCGCTCCAACTAGAGTATCTGTGAGGGTTTGCAGTGTTGTGGCACCAGTGCCTAAGGCCCAATTTTTATGCCCCTGTTCAACAGGGGCAACTAATTACAATACTTCATCTAAAATTTCACAGCAGGGCCCATTCCTGCGCCCACCAAGAGTAACTGTGAGGACTTACAGTGTTGTGGCACCAGCACCACCACCACCAAAGGCCCAATTTTTCCTACCACTGTTCAACAATGGCATGTCATTTAAATTCTTGATATAATAGTTCACAGCAGGGTGTTCCAGCGCCCACCAAGAGTAACTGTGAGGACTTACAGTGTTGTGGCAACACCACCACCACCACCAAGGGCCCAATTTTTCTGCCCCTGTTCAACAGGGGCATGTAATTACAATTCTTGATCTAATATTTCACAGCTGGGCCCATTCCTGCGCCCACCAAGAGTAACTGTGAGGACTTACAGTGTTGTGGCACCAGCACCACCACCACCACCACCACCAAAGGCCCAATTTTTCCTACCACTGTTCAACAATGGCATGTCATTTAAATTCTTGATATAATAGTTCACAGCAGGGTGTTCCAGCGCCCACCAAGAGTAACTGTGAGGGCTTACAGTGTTGTGGCAACACCAACACCTAAAGGCCAATTTTCTGTAGAGTATGTACGGCAGACCCCTACTTTCAAACATCCAACTAACAAACGACTTGCAAACGGAAGGAGACAACAGGAAGTGAGAGGAAGTCTACCCCTTGTTTCACTAAAAACCCAAAATTTTCAAAAAACATTTGTCATTGGGACGGAAAGTGAGTTGAAATGTTCTGAACAGGTGCACAGACAGCAAAACAAATGTTACAGGGGTGATAACCCTTCCCTTTTTTTTCTAAAAAGCTTAAAAATTATTTTTTTGGCTGGAGCTACACTTTAAAAATGTACCAGTTCAAAATTACAAACAGATTCTACGTAACAACAAACCTACAGTCCCTGTCTTGTTTGCACCGCCTGTATACTGCTGTCCAGAGTATATAGGGCCTGGGGGCCCCCACGCCTTTCCTTTTTTTAATTTGGGTGCGGGATTCCCCTTAATATCCATACAAGACCCAAAGGGGCTGGTAATGGGCTGGGGGGGGGGTACCCATGCCATTTTTATCAATGATTTTCATCCATATTGCTGGGACCAGACATTACATTAAAGCCGCAAGCAGTTTAAAATTACTTTTTTTCCTTTAGAAATGTCATTTTGTGCAGGGACAGTTATAAACACGGGAAACACGTGCCACTTCACAGGCATACTATAGACACCCCCCAGGTACGATGTTTAAAGGAATATTTAAAAAAAAAAAATGTTTTACTTTATGCATCATTAAAATCACTGCTCCCGAAAAAACTGCCGTTTTTAAAACTTCTTTTTGCATTGATACATGTCCCCTGGGGCAGGACCCGGGTCCCAAAGCCCTTTTTAGGACAATAACTTGCATATTAGCCTTTAAAATTAGCACTTTTGATTCCGAACGTTCAAATCCCATAGACTTTAACAGGGTTCGATAGTTTGCGCAAACTTTCAGTCCGTTCGCAGGTTCTGGTGCGAACCGAACCTAGGGGGTGTTTGGCTCATCCCTACATCCTATATTACTCACAGAAAAAATACATCCCTCACAGGAAAAACCTGTGTGGATAAAGGTGGATTTTAAGGCACAACATAAGACAACGTATATACATATTTAAAAAGAGTATTTTATTTCAACAAATATTTAAAAACTAAAAACTAGTAAAAAAAATGGTAAAAAGGGGGCTTCACAACATGCCAAAATAGGGGGGATACCCCCTGTGGAGTAAACCCTCAAAGAAAACACAACAAGAATCCGTCACTTGTACGTGTCTTCCAGATACTCTTGTCCAGTTCTGAACGGTCAACGCATTTCACTTAACTTGCAGCTTCTCCAGGACAGTTTGTTTATGAGGGTAAAAACAATTGATAGCTGCAATCTGTGGATTTCAGAACAGTCTGGGGGTTGGACACAGATGACCCAAATGTTACCAAACCAGGAGGAAACATACAATGGCATTAAAGGACCACAAACTTAGCCGGTATTCAAGCCTTTTCCCATCCTATAACGTAGAGTAGGAATATAAACAGGACACTGAACTGGGACCAACTTAAATGATATTACATATAATCCATTTGAAAAGAGGAGAAGTTATCATTGGCAGCTATAACATATGCCCATATTAAACTTCCTTGGTATGAACAGTGTGGTCAATCCCCATGAGAACAAGGTCTTTTAATCACTAGGATAGTAGTTGTGGCCCAAAGTCTCAGAAATTGATCAAACACCCTGTAGTCTCTCGTGTGTTTCCTCCTCCTGCCAAACCGCCACCATGCAACCCTTTCTATGTGGCACCCTCTTCTGGGCACCAGGAGTACCAAGGAGCCCTGTTCCCTTCCTCTGGGAACCCCTTGCTAATGCCACCAGAACCATATATATTGCCTGGTATCAGCATGACAGGAGGCCAGATGTCTGGTATACTGGTCTGCAGTTCTATAATAAATAAAACAAAAGGGTTTCAAAAACTAAACTGTCCTCCAACTGCTGTAAAAGTTTAAAACAAGTTTCAGCACTTAGGAGAGCTCCAGCCAACACATTCACCAGCAGCTAATGTGCTTTAAAAATTGCCCAACATATTTAGGGCCTGTGTGGGCTTATGTCAATGTAATCAGTTTGACATCGGTTTGGGAGGCTTCTAATCATTTATAATTTATTGACAGGTGCATTTGACCTGCAGTTCTCTTTCTGACCTACTTCAATAAGGTTTTTCATTCCCATGTGTGTATGCAATATCTGATGCAAATAAACATCTGCCAACACAGGCGTTAGGCCCCTAATGTGCTGAATGTTGTCATCCATGGTTCAGGAAATATGTCAGAATTTCCGGAAGCAACTTTATAAATATGCTTGGTGATTGGTCCATTGCTTTCACATTGTCTTTAGTGCCAATAGATATTTTTAGATATGTTTAGCTTCCCTGTTCACGTCAATGCGATTTCTCCTGCGTCTGCCATCATGCTGCAATGAACGACAATGGAAAGCACAATATTCTCTATGGTGCCGGTACAATTCAATTTTTGAAGGTGCAGGTGCTTCTTTTGGTGCAGCATAGTGAATTTTTGGCCCCATAGATTTCAATGGAAGCATATGAAAAGCGCATATACATGTTCTTGGAGAGGGCTTTAAAGCAAACCTCTTGCTTTGTCCTTCATGGGCAAAACATAGGTTTGCTTTAAAGGTCAGAACACTGACAAAATTGAACAGACGTTGTTGTTCTTCATTCGGTGCCTGTGTGTAGAAGATCCAGGGGCACGTGGCAGTTTTCAGACAAGTAAAAGACAGTTTTTGGAAATGCTGGGTAAAATAATCCAGACTTGTAGATGGATGGCCTTCACTGAGTACATTCCCCTTGGGACTAAAACAACACTTGTATAAAGCATCTATAAAATGTTCTGGAGTTCAATATATATAAGTGGTTCATTTGATTGTACACCGACATACTTAAACCAAAGTGCATTTTGTATTCCAGTACCATCTTATTACAAAACATTGGAAAGTAAGTTCCTTACGGCGCAAAAAATAGATTTTTATTTAAAAGTGAATAATTGTTTGTATGTACCATTGACATGCCTTCGAAAAAAAAAACGAAGTTGTTAAATCTTTCATGACTGTATAAATAATTCAGCATTTTATTTGACTTGTATACTGTAGGCTTTGCAAGCTATTTTCATTTTAATTATCTGAAGTCACATGACTTCCTCTGCTAGTTTACTTAGAAAAGTGTAACATAGAAGCAACTCCCTGTTTGGTAAAATATTAAAGCTGAAATCTAGGCAAACAGCTAAATACACAGTTGGAATTTAGACAGTAAATAAACACGTTTTACCTATGATTCTGTTCTAATCTTGTGATCTAGACACCCCTACCAAACAACACAACCAGACCCTACAATCTTAGAAGCCCCTCTGCAAACTACCTTGCTGAAAAAACTACAGATTGGACAGCACGATACAATGAAAAGAGCCTGATTATAGTGCTGCTTGCCTTTTCCTACTGTACAGGAGGTTACAAGAGGATTATGTAAAGGGCAGATTGGGACACTTGCTAGCTGCATGTAAAAAATAGTTACTTTTAGTAATTCATAGCTGGCTTTTTATATCTTCCTGGAGTTTCACTTTTATGCCAGGATCACATACTTGCGAATTAGATGTTGGTTTTCTTGCATCCAATTCACATGACAGGGGAGTGTGACCGGCTCTCAATGGAGCTGGTTCACATAGCTCTGGGGTGGCCACGGTATGCATTGAAGAAGGGTCCTGTGCGTCTTCTGGTCCGATTAAGGTGTGAATTCAGGCAAAAATTCGGACCTGATTTTGCACCTGAATCGGTGAACAGGGACGCACCGTACCCCATGCTGTGAGCCACTGCTACAACATACGTGAGCGGAGCCTAAGACTATGTACACCCAAGACACTTTATTTGTAACAATGCATTTGCACTTATTTACTTTGAGAACGTGCAGTACATTTCTCTATCGATCAATAGGTGAAGCAAACGTATCTGAAAAGAACAGTTTGATTCTCCTTTAATTTTTGACCTGCTTCTTTAAAAAATGGGAACTGGATTCTAATTAGTTGTAACAATTAACACATGCACTTTTGATAAATATATATGGAAACCCGAAAATAAACCCCTCCCCTTATTCACTCAGACATTTTCACGATTTGTTTAAAGCAGGACTTACAGTGGGTACGGAAAGTATTCAGACCCCCTTACATTTTTCACTCTTTGTTATATTGCAGCCATTTGCTAAAATCATTTTTGTTAATTTTTCCTCATTAATGTGCACACAGCACCCCATATTGACAGAAAAACACAGAGTTGTTGAAATTTTTGCAGATTTATTAAAAAAGAAAAACTGAAATATCACATGGTCCTAAGTATTCAGACCCTTTGCTGTGAAACTCATATATTTAACTCAGGTGCTGTCCATTTCTTCTGATCATCCTTGAGATGTTTCTACACCTTCATTTGAGTCGAGCTGTGTTTGATTATACTGATTGAACTTGATTAGGAAAGCCACAAACCTGTCTATATAAGACCTTACAGCTCACAGTGCATGTCAGAGCAAATGAGAATGATGAGGTCAAAGGAACTGCCTGAAGAGCTCATTGACAGAATTGTGGCAAGGCACAGATCTGGCCAAGGTTATCAAATTTTTTTTTGCTGCAGTTAAGGTTCCTAAGAGCACAGTGGCCTCCATAATCCTTAAATGGAAGACGTTTGGGACGACCAGAACCCTTCCTAAAGCTGGCCGCCCGGCCAAACTGAGCTATCGGGGGAGAAGAGCCTTGGCGAGAGAGGTAAAGAAGAACCCAAAGATCACTGTGGCTGAGCTCCAGAGATACAGTTGGGAGATGGGAGAAAGTTGTAGAAAGTCAACCATCACTGCAGCCCTCCACCAGTCGGGGCTTTATGGCAGAGTGGCCCGACGTAAGCCTCTCCTCAGTGCAAGACACATGAAAGCCTGCATGGAGTTTGCAAAAAAAACAACTGAAGGACTCCAAGATGGTGAGAAATAAGATTCTCTGGTCCGATGAGACCAAGATAGAACTTTTTGGCCTTAATTCTAAGCGGTATGTGTGGAGAAAACCAGGCACTGCTCATCACCTCTCTAATACAGTCCCAACAGTGAAGCATGGTGGGGGCAGCATCATGCAGTGGGGGTGTTTTTCAGCTGCAGGGACAGGACGACTGGTTGCAATCGAGGGAAAGATGAATGCGGCCAAGTACAGGGATATCCTGGACAAAAACCTTCTCCAGAGTGCTCAGGACCTCAGACTGGGCCGAAGGTTTACCTTCCAACAAGACAATGACCCTAAGCACACAGCTAAAATAATGAAGGAGTGGCTTCACAACAACTCCGTGACTGTTCTTGAATGGCCCAGCCAGAGCCCTGACTTAAACCCAATTGAGCATCTCTGGAGAGACCTAAAAATGTCTGTCCACTAACGTTTACCATCCAACCTGACAGAACTGGAGAGGATCTGCAAGGAGGAATGGCAGAGGATCCCCAAATCCAGGTGTGAAAAACTTGTTGCATCTTTCCCAAAAAGACTCATGGCTGTATTTGATCAAAAGGGTGCTTTTTCTAAATACTGGTCTGAATACTTAGGACCATGTTATTTCAGTTTTTCTTTTTTAATAAATCTGCAAAAATGTCAACAATTCTGTGTTTTTCTGTCAATATGGGGTGCTGTGTGTACATTAATGAGGAAAAAAATTAACTTAAATGATTTTAGAAAATGGCTGCAATATAATAAAGAGTGAAAAAGTTAAGGGGGTCTGAATACTTTCCGTACCCACTGTATTAGCTGTAAAGGTTATAAATCAATTTGGGTAGTGACTTTGCAAACCAAAATATTACCTGTTAAAAGTAGCAGTAACATCTCCGCTGTGCTGTATAAAACTTGTGCAGAGAGCAGAACTGTGGGAGAGATCCAGCAGGCTTCCTGCAGAAATTTACAAGAGGGTACAGATACAAGACCAGTCACCCTGCACAAGAAGAAAGAGCAGCAGTGACCAGTCTTTATTGTAGGAAGCTCCTGCAGTTAAAGTTTCACACTGGATTACTTTTTTATTAGTGGTATTTTGTATTATTTTATTTTTTTAAAGTGTAAACAATTTATGTAGAGTTTTACATATATTGTACATTCACATCAGTTCCTGAAAAATAAAATAATGAATAAAAAAAATGATAACTTTTTTTTTTTTGTACTTTCACCAGTCAGTGTCCCTGATCACCGCCACACCAGGTATATAATGATGCTGTACTGTACTGGTGATAGTATATAAAAAAAAAAAAAACGGGAACATTTTTATTTTTTAATTTCTTAATTTTCTAAAAAATTCTGACAAAAAATTAAAACTTCCAAAAACCTGCCATGCCTCTTTCTTTTACAAAGAATTGTATTAATATCCATAGCAACTACACAGTTTACCAGTGCAAAGGATACATTATGAATAAACATAACGGAAAAAAAAAATACCTTGAACTGTCTACTTTCCACAAAGGGGTCTTTTGGGGGGTATTTCTACTGTCCTGGCATTTTAGGGCCTCAAGCAATGAGATAGTCCATCAGTACATCAGGATTGATCAATTTTTTAAGATATACAGTATACCATAGATTGTGGACTCTATAACTTTCCTACAGACTACATAATATACACTTATTTGGGTTATTTCCACCAAAGAAATGTAGCAGAATACATTTTGGGCTAAATTTATGAAGAACAATTATTTATTTGCAATTTTTTTTTTAACATAAATGAAGAAAAACACTTTATTTTTTTATTTTCCTTTTTTTTGTTTATTTAGCAAAAATTAAAAAAACTCAGTGGTGATTAAATGCAAGCAAAAGAAAGCTCTATTTGTGTGAACAAAATGACAAAAAATTGTGTTTGGGTACAGTGTTGTATGACCGCGCAATTGTCATTCAAATTGCGACAGCGCTGAAAGCTAAAAATTGGCCTGGGCAGGAAGGGGGTAAAAGTATTGAGGTGGTTAAAAGTTGTTGATTCATCTTCTGTTTTAAATCAGAATATAATATACATTTTCATATTTTTGGGATATGTAGTAAATGGAATGGTATATTGAATGATTACTATGCAGGGTGACTGGAGAATAAATTAATTAATAGGGTGTTTTTTTGGTTAATTTCATAGGAATTCTTTTTTTTTTCTGTCTTACATATCTGTCATGATAACGGTATCACTTACTTTGCAGTAACCTTGGTTTATTATCCTGTCTTCAGAATAATAACAGGTAGAGTTATTGAAATAACAGAATGGTAATAGAGCATACTAGCATAGTAAAAATACCTTTCAAAGATCTGTTCTGCAATGGTCCCTAAGGTACAACAGCTGCACCTGCCAAATGGTCACAATTTCCTCTGTAGTTTTGATATGAAATTTAAGTGAACGGTCCTGATGAGTCCCTTGCTTCTCTTCTTCCTCTGCAGAGCACTGTGGACAAACTTATTAAAAAGACAAATCTCGCTCTTGTGGTTGGAACAAACAGCTGGAGAGAGCAATTCATTGAGGCAATCACAGTTAGCGCTGGTAAGTTTGTATGTTTTGCATGCAGTCTTCTGTTTTATAAAATCATCCCTGAGCCTAATAAGTAGTTATATGAAGACAGAGAGTAACCAATCTTTATAATCTTCTCAAACATGCAAATGCAGCACGTTAGCAAAATCATTACAGGGCCCTCAGGCTTTCATACTTAAAAAATTCCTTTACTGAGACCTGGATTTTTGTAAAGCAATAGACACATGGCATTCTAATTTATTTCTATGGTTCCTATTATGTCCTTGTGCTAATGGCAATCTGCTAAGACCCAGTTTGTTGTGCTAATTACATTTTGCTAAGACCCAGTTTGTTGTGCTAATGGCAATCTGGCAAAGTCCAGGCCCTACAGGTATACACAAGGACTTGAGATGTCTCCAGGGAACATTGGGGTATCAAGTCTCAGTAGGGCCTGAGCCGTGTCATGGAATATTTATAATTATAAACCTCACCATTGCTTCTTTCCAATATTGACATTAAACATGAACCATACTGACATTTGCCTCACTTAAATAACTTGTTTTTATTTCTGAGAACATTAAAATAAAACTTTGAAAATGTCTTGATTCACGCTGTACAGTTTGTTCCCTTTACACTTTGTTATGTAGAAGATTTATGGAATAAGACTTGAGCTATTATTCACGGCATAGATTTGTGACTGTAAATCAGTCATCACTTATGATCGAGTCCTTGGCATGGCAGCTGAAACTTTTCGGTCCTTTCATTATTGGAGTTTACTAGACTTTCCAACAATATACTGTTTCACTACTGAGGGGGCTTCAAAGGCATAACACCAGTTAAAACACATATGTCAGCATTAAAAAGATAAAAAAAAGGCAACACCTCTCCAGAAGCCTGGCCCTTAATTAAAGTATAATGGGGGTCATAAATCCCCTTTTCTTAAAACGATTTGGTTAACAACAGGAACTGAAATGATATGAGATCCATTGGTGTTTTCAGGTATACCTGAAATAGAAAACACAAGTAAATGCTCCATGTTTAGATGACATAAAATCAAGAGACGACAGGCAGAGTTAAAGGGGTTGTAAAGGCAGAAAGTTTTTTTTATTTTAATGCATTTTATGAATAAAGATAAAAAGTCTTCTGTTTGCAGCACCCCCCCCCTAACACTTACCTGAGGTCTCTTTCTGTCCATCGATTTCCAAGAGTGTCTCAGACGTCTTAGATTCTCCTTCCTGATTTAGCTGAGACACAGCAGTTGCACAATTGGATCTCATTTATTTACAAAGAAAGTAGAAATACTAACATAAAACTCTAAAAGAATACTACAGAGCATATAAAACAAAAAGAACACAGATGATACTTTACGCAGGGTCATCCTCAATATTCTGTGTCTCTCGGCTGGGCTCAATGGGAAAAGAGGAAGCCTTATCATTTGTCTTCACTTTTTAAAGCGCACTCAGACACACCCCACACAAACACCCTCTGTCCGCCCGTATAGTCCTCTGTCCAATGAGACACCATCACCAGGAAGTATATTCTTGCTCCGAACATCTTCCAGAAAGTATGTTGCATTCTCTACCACGTGGCAGCATTATTCCATGAACCACTGCTTTGACCCAGGTCATCCTCCAGTAACAGCTGGCATTTGATGTTGCTGTAATTCAGGAAATCTGTCATTTTATTTTGCACCTCCCCAGGAGGTCTTAGCTGATGCTCTTCTACCTCTAGCTCTATACATCACATCAGGAGGCCTATGTGGGAACATCCTTCAGGAGATGAATTCCCCTTTATGACTCCTTGTTACAAACACTCTCCTGGGTGCACTGGCATTCCAAGACGACTTCCAACATAGGCCAAATGGCTTTATTAACCAGGCAGTAAAAATCCACGAATGTCTGATATAAAAACATGTTGACTTCCAACACACATGATTGGAAGATGGAATTCAGCAGAGCTTCAACTGATTCACTGGGCTCTGTGGCATATTTCCTTGCAAAGTGAAAAACCTCATTGAGTTCCCTCCAAAAATGATTATATGTGTTACTTTACAGAACTAGCATAAATATCTGATTTTGTCTTGATATCCGCCTCCTGTAATCTCAGCACTTTAACTGAAATTAGGAAGGCCTGCAGTTCTAAATTGACCATAGATGGATCGAAATTCAGCTGGTTGAACTGAGACCAGCAGGAGATCGATAAGTTTGTGGCTGTCCCTTTTGGACAAAAGCCAATCTTTATACGTATATAAATTTATATATATACATTTCAGGGATGGGCTGTCTTCTAACCCCCTATCATTCTCAGTAAATAGTGTCCCTCAACAGTCATCCAAACAAAGAGGGGTTTTCCTCTTCACAGTCTCCATGTACACAACTGAGCAATTCCTGCCTTACTATTGTTTATGCTTGGTTGATAGAAGTCTTACCAACAGCCATAAGATAAATATGTCATTCTTCTCACCTTTAAATGTGCTAATTATCTGGTAGTCTTACATCTTCGTGCTTCCATACATTGAGGTAATGGCAAAGAGAAAGTGTGCAGATTTTTGTTACCTTTCTTTAACTACCTTGATCCTCATACTTGGTCCAGCTTTGTGATTCAGAACATACAGATGCCAGTAATGCAATACCAATTTTAACCACCAGGTGGCAGTGCAGATATATTCTTCAATTGGATTGTATAGCGGAGGTTCCCTAATTACATTAATGTTCTATACTCATTAAATAGATCTTCCCAATTTTATGTTATTTGTTTTTTTAACCAAAGATTTACAAAGAAGTAAATATGACTACATAGCTGATGCAATGCAATAGATAATTGGAGGCACATTTGTGTGCATCCCTTTAGCACCCCTCCATAAACTAAATGCAGTGTTATAAAGGAAGGGCAATATAGAGTGTTTGTATTCACATAAGAAAATAAGAAGCAGTTTTCTAGGTTGTGTCCTGTCCTTGGGTAGCATTGAATGTAACGAGAAAAGACAATGAAGGAAAAAAGCATTTATTATGACCAATTATATTGACATATTTGCTGCAAACTCTAACATACTGTATATTGCATAATAGTGTGCCTGTGTGTGGGCACAGACAATAGATTCTATAAACTGCTTTAACGCAAGATACTTTTTGGCCAATTAGGTACTAATATTATACAGTTCCTGTAGCTGTTTTCTGTCCATCATCAAAGCTGAACTCCACACACAAAAACTTTAATTTAAAGGCTAAGACCACATAACATGTAATATGGTGCCAAACAAGCCCCCACCCCCAAAGAGCCCATACCCCCCCCCCCCCCAACAGCATGTGGGTGTTCCTCCACTCGCACAGCCACGTCATTCATTCACAGAGATCTATGAATGAACTGCAAGTCCCATCTGCCACCATGGCAAAAGGTGGACTTAACCCTTAAATATATTCCCCAACAGCCAAAGCATATAAATCTATTTCATGTGCACCAAATGTCCTCACAGATCCAGTCATTACCTTGTAAATGTAGCAGTGACATCACCACTGTGCTACACATAGCCTGTGAAGAGAGTAAAGCTGTGGGATGGACTTTGTAGGCCCCACCCACTACAAGCTGCCTGCTGAGAACTACAGGAGGGGGCAGAAACAAGACCAGTTACCCTGCACAAGGAGGCAGCATTGACCTGTCTCTATTACAAGAAGCTCCTGCACATAGGCAAAGTGCAGGACTTGTTTCCAGCTCGATTACTGCACACAACTGGAAGAAATTCACAAAGAACACCAAGATTCAAACTCCAAAGACATGCTGGTAGGTTAATTGGCTTCTGTCTAAAATTGGCCCTAGTATATGAATGTGAGTTAAGGACTTTAGATTGTAAGCTCCTTGAGGGTAGGGACCGATGTGAATGTACAATACATATGTAAAGCGCTGCGTAAATTGACGGCGCTATACAAGTACCTAAATAATAATAATAATAATTCAAGAAACACACATTTCTCTTGTATTTTTTGTATATTAGTCTGACATTTTGTTTAAAGGAATCCTGCACTTAAGTGCTAAGGATTCTAGGCATGAAGGTAAAAAAAACTTCTGTGTGCAGCTCCTCCCCAACCCCCTTCCCCCACACTTTAACCTACCTGAGCCCGATCTCGATCCAGCGATGTGCATGAGAGCAGCAGTTCTCCCGTCTCTCTCCCTCCTCATTGGCTCAGAGACTGCTGCTGTCAGTCACGGCCAGTAAGGAGAGAGAGCGAAGGGGGGTGGTTCCCTTTTACTATTTTTTCTGCAGAATTGTTCCAGGTCAGCAACTTAAGATAAGAAGTTCAGAATCACAGCCAGGCAGCTAGCATATTAGTTGGGTCCACAATGACAAAAATACAGAGGCTGGCATCGCAGACATATGTGGGAATGCTCTACAAACTGACTATCTCTGATATGGATACTTTTTTAATAACTGACAAGAAAAAAGCATGTGACAAGTAAAGTCTGAGGGTAGTAAGAGTTCCTGATTTGCATACTTTTTCCAGGTCAGTAACAGAAATGATTGATGAATTGAAACCATTCAGTCAGCATTACAGCCAAGCAACTACTAGAACTTTCACAAGGAAAGGTCAGCAGTGGCAATGGTAAAGAGATAGCCCACCCCTCAGCAAGGAATTTTCACCCATCTTTACTGCACCCCCATCCCACACACACACGTACACACACACACACTCTGTGTTGGAACATTCATTCTTTTGTAGGACTTATGCGTATGGAGTGCTAAGCGAGGTATGCTTACTAATCTACACTCTCCATGCTTTCCCACTGTGGGAGTCTATCCTGGTACGATCCAGTGTCAGAGCTTGTTAGGGCCTGATGACTGGCCTCTCAGACCTGAACCCTGTAATGTTGGGAGGGGGGGTAATTGACATCCATCCAGGTGAGCATCAACACTGGAGCTTACCAAGGGAAGACTCTTGTGGCCACGAAGCAGCATAAGGAGCATGGATTGGTGGGCATCTCTTACAGGTGGGCTATCACCAGACACTGCCACTTTGCCCCAAATGGCTATCGGCTGGGAAATGCCTGGGAAGCGATGTCACCCATAGAGTTACTATGGGGCTTCCGTTTTCGGCTGCCTCCTCTGCACCCGTCTCCACAGAAAAGCCGCCGCTGACAGCTCAGTGTGGGACCGGACCATAGCGGAGCGTCTTTAAAAAAGGTACAGTATGTGTAGCAATTACTTCTTTACAGGGCTAGATAGGTTAGTCATAGATCATGGATGCCTGTCGATTTACAGATTTTAGTATTAGGGTGAACTTCTACTTTAAATGGTGGATGTGAACGAATTATTAACACTTGGTATAGCCTGGCAAGCTGCGCTACATAACAGGAAATAAACTACCACACAGTTAGGTTTTTTTCCCTTATTTCTGTCAAACTTGTTTTTCCAACTATAGCACTTGTTTTTAGGATGAAATTCTGTGCACAGGAGGCTTTACACCAAAGGAAATCTTTTTCTTTTGCATCTGTGGCCCTCATATTGTGCCAAAAACAATGCAATGTCAAACAAGACCTTCAAACCTTTAAGGGTTTGTTTATGATGTAATATTAATGCTGCTGCTTCAGCGACCCAAGCTTGTTTAGGATTAAGCAAGTGATCTGCATGTGTATAATGCATGTGTAGAGAGTGCCGAGGAAATTCTATTACACAACAGAATTAAACTCTGGTTGGTAATACACCATTTGAAGTTCAAGTGAAATGTGGCTTGGCTGAAAGCAGGGAGACAGTCAAATGGATTTTCCAGCATTTTAGTGTGTTCTATTGATGTTCCACCATTAGCTTTTCTAGAAAAGTCTGTGCATTCTCTAAGGCTGACTTGGAAGTGACAGTAAGGACAGGTTAATCTCACAGCCTGCTTGTTTGTAGCTTACCTTGTACTTGCACTTTCATATTCTTTATTATGTGTTTGAGATACCAGAAGATGGGCTAATAGTGAAAGGTGCCACATCCAGTATGCAATATGCAGAAAGTAAAGGAAAAATATGAAGGCCTTTTCAGGTACCCAGGCACGAATTCTGATGACATTCAGAATATATACAATTTTATTAATATCATATTAAAATACATTTAAAACAACAAATAGCTCAGTTAAATTTACTCCGGCTTGTAGGTCCCATCATCCAACACCCCTTAACTGCAATTACATTTCTATATTTTTTTTATTCCCAGTCAAGTGACTACCCATAACGGTCATGACTTGGCTTATGTGGCTAATTTCTCAACGCATTTCTTGGACATAAACGCAGCTTCTTTCATTCAACATTTTGAAATGTTGTGTTTATTTTAGAGCTAGTACTCCTGAAGAACTGGTGTTTGTTTCTGAGAAACACACTGAGAAAGTGTCAGGGTCACCTGTGGCCAGGTGACAGATGCACACCGTAGGGGGACAGGAGTGCACCGTGAGGTAGTGAACCCTATGGCTGGCTTCTGCGGATATGAAACTGGGTGGTTGTGGAAAGCGGGACCAGAGGAGCACAACCGGGATCCAAACGGAAGCTAGAGCCAAGATTCCCCAGGGCGCGGAGTCTAAGACCCAGCTGGTCTTCTCCAGGGCCTCTAGTGGTGAGGATGTTAGCTGCAGGCTGGGACCAGGTCGCGGCCCCTGGAGTTTCCTAGCTCACGCCCCGTAGGATAAGGGGAAAAGAGGGGAAGCAGCAGCACACGATAAGAGAGAGCCGAATAACAAGCTGAAGGTCAGGGGCCACAAGCAGACAAGGATAACGAAGAACGAGCCGAAGGTCAAGGGTCACGAGCAGACAGGGATAGTCGGGGACAAGCCAATAACGTAACAGAGAGACAGACGTAGCACACGGCAGGCAGGAACCCAAACACACAATGCCTAACAAACACGTTGATCAGCAAAGCAGGCTTGCAGTGCACAGGTTAATATAGTGTTCTGTGATAGGGCCTGGGGTGGAGTCAGGCTGGGAGGAGATTATAAAGGAAGCCAGGTGAAGGAGGTCTGGTCTCTAGATGAACACATGAGGAGGAAGGTAAGATGGCAGACAGACATTAATGCATATCCATGACAGTACCCTCCCTCTTACGAGGCCTCCCCCTTCCCCGCCTGGGCCCAGGTTTAGAGGGAAACTTCAGATGAAACTCCTTTAACAGACGAGGTGCAAAGACCTCAGATGCAGTGATCCAAGACCTCTCCTCAGGACCAAACCCTTTCCAATGAACGAGGTACTGAAGAACGCCTTTACAGAGTCGGGAGTCCAGAATTTGACTGATCTCGTACTCCTGATTATCCTCAGAGACAGGCGCCACGGTAGGGAGAGGACGAGAGAATTTATTGAGGACTAAAGGCTTTAGAAGAGCAACATGAAAGGAGTTAGTGATTTTAAGGCTCTTAGGAATCTGGAGTTTGAAACAAACCGGATTCAGTTTAGCAGTTACCGTGTATGGACCGATGAATCGTGGAGCAAACTTCAGAGAAGGAACTCGGAGCTTGATGTTCCTGGTAGAGAGCCAGACTTTGTCCCCTGGCTGAAGAGAAGGCGGTTTACGCCTGCGGCGGTCGGCAAAGCCTTTGAATTTTTCAGCAGCTGCCCGGAGGGAATCATGAACGTGACCCCAAACGGAATTGAGAGACTCCTGAACCGAAGCCAAAGCTGGAATGTCTGGAGAACAGATCATGGGAAGAGGAAGTTGAGGGTGTTTTCCATAAACTGTGAAAAAGGGTGTCTTCTGCGAACTGGTATTCACATGATTGTTATGGGAGAATTCTGCCCACGGGAGTAGAGAGGACCAATCGTCATGGTGAGAAGACACAAAGGTGCGAAGAAAGACCTCTAACTCCTGATTAACCCTCTCAGTCTGTCCATTGGATTGGGGATGGTAAGAAGAAGAAAAATCCAAGACAATATTGAGGGATTTGCAAAAGGCTCTCCAAAAACGAGACGTGAATTGGACTCCCCTGTCGGAAACAATATGAGAAGGGACCCCATGTAGGCGGAGAATTTCCCGAATGAAAATGGGAACCAAGGCAGGGGCAGAAGGAAGACCAGGAAGAGGAACAAAATGAGCCATCTTGGAGAATCGATCGATTACCACCCAAATGACAGTATTATTCTCAGACAGTGGGAGATCAGTGATAAAATCCATGGCAATATGGGCCCAGGGTTCCTTAGGAATGGGCAAGGGCATGAGGAGACCAGCAGGAGCTTGTGTGGAGGATTTGGACTGAGCACAGACATGACAAGCTTTAACGTAGTCTTTGACGTCTGAGCGGAGATTAGGCCACCAGTAGTGACGACTGATGAGTAGGAAGGATCGGAGGAATCCAGAATGCCCTGCCACCTTGGAATCATGTCCCCAACGAAGGATCTTAGCTCTTAGCTCAGTGGGGACAAAGGTCTTACCAGGCGGAATTTTTGACTTCAGGGTGGTAGAGTGGGCAACAATGCATGAGGTGGGAATGATCGGCTCAGGTTCAGGGGCGGACTCCTCGTCCAAAGTGTCAAATGACCTAGAGAGCGCATCAGCCCGACCGTTGCAGGAACCAGGTTTGTAGGTAATCGTGAAATTAAAACGGGCAAAGAAGAGACTCGGTAGAAAAGGAAAATACTGCGCTAAACCAAAAAACAATGTGCATGCAAGCTGCCAACACTCAAACAAACAAAGTGTACAGGAATAGTGAATAAAAATAGTGTGGCGCTCAAAGCAATAAATACTTATAATAAGTGAATGGCTACTTAAAGCAATAGAACCAACAGTGCTCTGATAACACAATTATAAATGTGAGTCCGCTTCATAGGATATTCATATGAATTGTCCTCCTTGCGAACTATGTGATATACCGTAAAAGGTAAACTGTGAAAAATAGAATACAGTCCCAAATAACAAAATGTGTGTGATCATGGATGTCCTTCAATGGATAGCCTTGCCACAACGCAGACTGACAAAGGGACTTCAATGCAAATGATGAATCGAGCAAGGAGAAGACACTAGTTGTTATAGATGGGTACTCTTACCGCTGATGGTGGACCCACCTACCGTACGGCAGTGGGTCTTGCAGGCTTAGTGGTCACGCCTGACGCTGCACCCCATATTGCTTTGAATATAATTTTATTTCGTGATCACTTTTTATTTGTCTGCATGACTGTTGGACAAAAATATTTTTATTTAATAAAATTCCGGCAATCGGTTTTTATTGACCTGCACCATCTGGAGTCTTTTTGGTTTTCTTCCATCTTTATATTTTTCGCGGATTGCTGTGGAACCTGGCCCATGTGAGAAAAATCCATCGTTTGAGCTGCCTCTTCAGTCATCCGGTTGGAGTTCAAGTGAGGACCCAGGACATCCAGCTATATCCCGTCTGGTCTTGGTGACCACTAAGCCTGCAAGACCCACTGCCGTACGGTAGGTGGGTCCACCATCAGCGGTAAGAGTGCCCATCTATAACAACTAGTGTCTTCTCCTTGCTCGATTCATCATTTGCATTGAAGTCCCTTTGTCAGTCTGCGTTGTGGCAAGGCTATCCATTGAAGGACATCCATGATCACACACATTTTGTTATTTGGGACTGTATTCTATTTTTCACAGTTTACCTTTTACGGTATATCACATAGTTCGCAAGGAGGACAATTCATATGAATATCCTATGAAGCGGACTCACATTTATAATTGTGTTATCAGAGCACTGTTGGTTCTATTGCTTTAAGTAGCCATTCACTTATTATAAGTATTTATTGCTTTGAGCGCCACACTATTTTTATTCACTAAAGAAGAGACTCCACCTGGCCTGTCTAGGATTCAGACGTTTAGCATTCTGTAGATACTGTAAATTCTTGTGATCGGTAAAGATCGTTATGGAGTGAGGGGAACCCTCCAAGAGATGACGCCACTCCTCTAACGCCAATTTAATTGCGAGAAGTTCCCGATCACCGATGGCATAATTCCTCTCTGCCTGAGAATTTTTTTTGGAGAAGAACGCACACGGTTGGCATCTCTTCTCAAAGATTTGAAGAAGCACAGCTCCCACCCCCATTGAGGAAGCGTCCACTTCAATAAAAAATGCATTCCCAGGATTTGGTCTCCTCAAGAGGGGGCCAGAAACAAAGGCCTGTTTCAGGTTGTGAAATGCAGAGACAGCTTCGGGAGGCCAGTCTCTGGCATTCACACCCTTCTTGGTCAAAGCGATAATAGGCGCGGCAATGGAAGAGTAATTCCTTATGAACTGCCTATAATAATTAGTGAAGCCAAGAAAGCGCTGTGTGGCCTTGAGGCTAGCAGGAAGAGGCCAAGACCTTCCCAGGGTCCATACGAAGACCCGAACATGAGACGAAGCACCCCAAAAACAGGACCTCAGAACATTCAAAGGAACATTTCTCCAGCTTGGCATAGAGATTGTTCTCTCTAAGACGTTGAAGTACAGTGCGGACATGGTTTCTGTGGACGAGCAGATTTTCAGAAAAGATCAGAATGTCATCCAGATAGATGACAACAAACTGGTACAGCAGATCTCTGAAGATTTCATTGACAAAGTTTTGAAACACGGCTGGAGCATTACACAGACCAAAAGGCATCACCAGATATTCATAATGCCCGTCTCTAGTGTTGAATGCAGTCTTCCATTCGTCACCCTCCCGTATTCGAATGAGATTGTACGCGCCTCTGAGATCCAACTTGGTGAAAATGGAGGCACCCTTCAACCTATCGAATAGCTCAGATATTAAGGGTAAAGGGTATCGATTTTTAATAGTAACCGCATTTAAACCCCGATAATCGATGCAGGGTCTTAAGGTACCATCCTTTTTGGCAACAAAAAAGAACCCTGCCCCTGCAGGCGATGAGGATTTCCGGATGAAACCTCTCTCCAGATTCTCTGCGACATACTCCGACATGGCCTGGGTCTCTGGGATGGACAGAGGGTAGGTACGACCCCTGGGTAGAGTTGCTCCGGGGACAAGATCAATAGCACAGTCAAAAGACCTGTGGGGAGGAAGCACCTCAGCTGATTTCTTACAGAACACATCCCGGTAATCGCTGTATGCAGCAGGAAGATCAGAAGAAACAGAAGTGGCAGCAACCGGAAGACTCTCCTTGGGGGTCACCTTGAGGAGACACCACGAGAAACATGAGGAACCCCAGGCCAGGATCTGCCCAGAGACCCAGTCCACATGTGGAGAATGGAGCTGTAGCCAAGGGAGGCCCAATACAACTGGGGTAGAGGCCTTGGGTAGAATAAGAAAGGATATCCACTCCTGGTGGAGAATCCCTACCGACATCCTAATGGGTAGCGTCTGGAAGCGAATAGGGCCCCCTGGGAGAACAGTGCCATCAATTGCCGAGACTACCAATGGGGTAGTGAGAGGTGAAAGGGTAAGCTTCATAGAAGAAGCAGTTCTCCAATCCATAAAATTGCCGGCAGCCCCGGAATCCAGGTATGCAAGGGTTGACTGAGGAGAAGTGCCTACATGAAGGAACACCGGCAAGAGCAGGCGAGAAGGTGATGTTTCTGGGTCTAATACTCCACCTTCCAAATGTATTAGACCCGAGTGTTTCCCGGACGAAGCGAGCAGGAGTCACGAAAATGACCCTTGCCCCCACAATAGAGGCACAAGCCCAGAGTTCTGCGCCTAGCACGTTCTTCGGGGGTTAGTCTGGTCCGGCCCAGCTGCATAGGTTCTTCAGCAGGTAGAGGATGCTCCACGGAGTGAAGGGAGGGGAGCTCAGACTGGCTAGGACCCAGAGAGTGCTGGCGTCTTTTTTCTAAGGACCTCTCTTGAAAACGAATGTCGATCTGGTTGCATAATGAAATTACATCGTCCAGACCGACGGGAATGGCTCTTCCCGCTAATTCGTCTTTCACTCGGTCAGAGAGGCCATGTAAAAAGGTAGCGACCAGGGCCTCATTATTCCAGCTCAATTCAGCTGTGTGGATACGGAACTGAAGAGCATATTCAGGCCCGGATTTACTCCCTTTGCCGCCCCAAGGCCGGGTCCTTCAATATCCCCCCCCAGCAAGCAAGCGGTTGCTTTTCTCAAAGGGGCGGATATGGGCGGATATGGTTAGAAATAGCATGATGGCCAGTGATTTATGATGGGCGGATGCTTTTCTCAATACAGCAAGGGGCTCTTCTAACCATATCCGCCCCTATCAAATGCAGCCACTGTGCCCATCAAACGCAGCCACTGTGCCATCAATTGCCACAACTGTGCCCATCAAATGCAGCCACTGTGCATATCAAACGCAGCCACTGTGCCATCAATTGCCACCACTGTGCCCATCAAACGCAGCCACTGTGCATATCAAACGCAGCCACTGTGCCCATCAAGCGTAGCCACTGTACCAATCAAATGCAGCCACTGTGCCCATCAAACGCAGCCACTGTGCCCATCAAACACAGCCACTGTGCCCATCAAACGCAGCCACTGTGCAATCAATTGCTACCACTGTGCCCATCAAACACAGCCACTGTGCCAATCAAACGCAGCCACTGTGCCCATCAAACGCAGCTAATGTACCCATCAAACGCAGCTAATGTACCCATCAATAGCCCCTGCTCATTAAACAGTCCACATTCAGTGAAAGTTAATGCACTGCAAAGTTTGTAGTAGATGAACTTTCACTGAATGTGGACTGTTTAATGAACTTGTTGCACAAATCACTTTATTACACTTTATTAATGATATCTATGGCTATGCATATTTATAATTTATTTAATCCATATTGAGCACTATATTTGATGCCTGGCACACATGCACAATCGCACATGATGATGACTTAAAAAACTTTTAAGCCATCATTATGTGCGATTGTGCGTGTGTGCCAGGCATCAAATATAGTGCTCAATATGGATTAAATAAATTATAAATAGGCATAGCCATAGATATCATTAATAAAGTGTAATACAGTGATTTGTGCAACAGCTGTTCATAAATCACTTTATTACAGTTTATTTATGCTATGGCTATGAATATTTATTGAATCCACTGAGCATTATCAAGAAGTAGTACCTGGCTGGTGCTTTTCTTGGTGCTGCTGCTGGGGGTTCCCCATCGGGCTGCCATATATTATTTCTCCCGTCCTCTCTTCTCCTCTTCACCTCACTTCATATTCCCCGCTCAGGGGGGGAGGAGGTGATGGCGCGCAGAGGAAAGGTAGGCGGAGCATTAGGCTCTGCTTCCGCCACTCTGGCCAGTCATCGGCCGTCATGGGGGTGCCTGTCACTCCCCTCCCCAGGCCAAGTAGGATCAGTAGCATTTGCTGTGCCAGCGCCGCGCTCCAGCAGGCCGGCCGTGGCGCCAGGAGCTACATTAGTGCGGGAGGCGGCCGCGGGAGGACGGGCGGCGCCGCCCCTTCACTCAGTGCCGCCCCGAGGCCTGGCCTCGGTGGCCTTGTGAGAAATCCGGCCCTGAGCATATTGCCCCACTGAACTAGATTCTTGGCGAAGACGTAAGACAGCACTAGCCGCTGAAGAAGCCCGAGCCGGCTCTTCGAAGATGTTACGAAAGAGCTTCAAGAAATCGGACAGACTGGAAACCACCGGATCGTTCCTCTCCCACAGGGGGGCAGCCCAGGCCAAAGCTTCACCGGAGAGGAGGGAAATGATATAGGCTACCTTAGCCCGGTCAGACAGGAAGCTTTGAGGCTGAAGCTCAAAATGAATTGTGCATTGGCTGAGAAACCCCCTGCAGGCCTTGGAGTCCCCAGAGAAACGGGACGGAGCTGGCAATCTTAGTGAGTGTGAGGCTGCGACTGGTGCGATAGGTACAGCCGCTGGTTGTACTTGGGGTTGCGGATTCGGGGTTCCCAAGGAGACCTGAAGCTGCTCGAATCGAGAAGCCAGATCCTGGAGGAATCGCATCACCTGAGTCTGATTTGATTCCTGGGTCTCAAGTCTGCAAACTATGCCCTGCAATGGATCATCCGCGGGGAGCGGGATGTCAGCCGGGTTCATGGCTGATCAAACTGTCAGGGTCACCTGTGGCCAGGTGACAGATGCACACCGTAGGGGGACAGGAGTGCACCGCGAGGTAGTGAACCCTATGGCTGGCTTCTGCGGATATGAAACTGGGTGGTTGTGGAAAGCGGGACCAGAGGAGCACAACCGGGATCCAAACGGAAGCTAGAGCCAAGATTCCCCAGGGCGCGGAGTCTAAGACCCAGCTGGTCTTCTCCAGGGCCTCTAGTGGTGAGGATGTTAGCTGCAGGCTGGGACCAGGTCGCGGCCCCTGGAGTTTCCTAGCTCACGCCCCGTAGGATAAGGGGAAAAGAGGGGAAGCAGCAGCACACGATAAGAGAGAACCGAATAACAAGCTGAAGGTCAGGGGCCACAAGCAGACAAGGATAACGAAGAACGAGCCGAAGGTCAAGGGTCACGAGCAGACAGGGATAGTCGGGGACAAGCCAATAACGTAACAGAGAGACAGACGTAGCACACGGCAGGCAGGAGCCCAAACACACAATGCCTAACAAACACGTTGATCAGCAAAGCAGGCTTGCAGTGCACAGGTTAATATAGTGTTCTGTGATAGGGCCTGGGGTGGAGTCAGGCTGGGAGGAGATTATAAAGGAAGCCAGGTGAAGGAGGTCTGGTCTCTAGATGAACACATGAGGAGGAAGGTAAGATGGCAGACAGACATTAATGCATATCCATGACAGAAAGATTGCTTGCCTCAGATGCCAAGTCATAAACGTTATGGATAGTCACTTTAATGGGAACTAAAAAATATAGGAATGTAATTACAGCTAATTAAGGTTAGTTACACAATTAGGGTAGGAGTAGATTTTACTTGAGAGCTACAAAATGTTATTTGTTGTTTTAAATGTATTTTAAAATGATAATAATAAAATAGTTTTTACTTTTTTTTTAAACAATGTCACCAGAAATCTTTCCTGGGTCCCTTATATTTTTCATTCACATTCTGCGTTATTCTGTGTTTGTTTTCTGATATTTTCAATGTGATTTTCCATATTTATGTACAAATAAATTGTGCCTATGACACATGTATTATGGAAATGTTGTTGAAAAATCCTATATTTGAGATAAATCATCTTACCAATTTAACACAAGCCACATACATTGCTGTAAATCACAGTGGTTGATTGAAAGCATACTTAGATGACACCGCTACACCAGGACAGGGAGAACCAGGAGCTAATTCAGTCTTCTAACTTTAACAATGACATTTAGAAAACATTGAGGTTCTCCCTGCAGCTCAGGGGAATTTCTTGTTGACAAAAGGGGTTTCCTGTCTTTTCAGACATGGCAGGGAATAAATGAGAGCTCTATTAGGACATCCATCATGACTCTCACTAAGAAGTCACTTGGTGAAAACTTTTCACTGATGGGCTTGAGGCACATTCATTTTCAGCCTCATTATTGTAACAATATTGCAACTCTAGTCTTTCAAGATATTTCTAGAGTCTTGTTTCACGAGCAATAGAGTGTCATTGGAATTATGAAGCCTACCAAGGGTGTAACTACAGCCATAGCAGCACATATGGATGCTTTAGAGCCCCAGGGACATGTCTGCAGACTTTTTGGCAGATTGATCCAGCTGGCCGAACCAGGTTAGGTCTGGCTAACCTCTGGCGTGGTTTTGCACAGCAGTAACTTGCCTGCAGATTGTAGAGTGACCAATTTAGATTGTATGACTACAACTTACTTGTAAGTGTTCATTTACAATGACCCCAGTATTTAGGGGTGTAAATTGGACCCCCTATGGGTATATTATAGGCTACTGACCCCTGATTTCCATTTTTTTAGGTGGCGTAACAAGGGGCAGGTCTGAACTGGTCATAGGGCACACCAGCTCTCCTGCCCCGCCAATGATGTCATCCTATCAGCAGAGCAGGAAATGGGAGGACCTGAGATCTGCATAGAGAGCAGGGCAGAGGGCAAGAGGAGCTGAGGATCTGGATCATATTAACAAGCGGAGATTACCCGCTTGTTAATGTGATCCAGATTTTCTGCTCCTCTTGCCCCCTGCCCTGCTGATAGGATGACATCTGGATCTGGATCACATTAACAAGCGGGTAATCGCCAGCTTGCTAATATGATCCTGATCTTCAGCTCCTCTTGCCCCCTGCCCTGCTGATAGGGTGACATCTTCAGTGGGGTGGGAGACCCTGGAGAGGACACACAGGCTAAATCCTTACTCTGTCTTTTCGAATGTAGGACTGTGCAGGGGAGGCAGACAGTAAAAGGGGGCACTGTGATTATAGAGAAAAGGGTGGGAGCAGACGGCAAGGTGCACTGTGATGGGGGGGCTGTAATTGCTAGGGGCACTGTATTGTAAAAGGGACTGCACTATAAAGGGGCACTGTAATCATTACAGTGGCCCGTTACAGTGCAGTACCCTTTATATCACAGTCCCCCTTTACTTTACAGTGCAGAGAACTTACTGTGAATATCCTATCACCAACCGCTCCCCCATCCGGTCCCTGGGAAAATTGGCTGCTCGTTCTTAAATGCCCAGGCCTATTTTTTTGTCCCAGTCCAGGCCTGAATAGGGGTGCCACTGATGCAGGCCCTACCAAGATTTTCTATGGAGTCCTGTTCTTTTTTGTTATAAATAGTCAAAGAACTGGCGCGCTTGTTCAACCTGTGAGATTGTTGTATATGCAAAACCAACAATAATGATCGACTTTTATAGCACTAATATAAAACACCTGCTACCGTTAATGCCCAAAAACCATTGATCTATTAGTCAGCCTATTGCTGTAAACATAAAGACCTTATATATACTGTGAATCACACAATAATAAAAAAATATATTTTGGTGTGAGATTACTACCCAATAGTTACATAGATAGTAATTTTATCACTAGACACATAGCAGCGCACAAGTGCTTTACACACATATTTTTTTTTCGTTATGTACATAGCATGACATATTAGTATACCAAGTTAAAAGCACTCTTGCCTTCATGACATTATAAAAAACTATAAAAGAGTAGATGATTGCTGTAAGATGATCGCAACCTCCCCCCCCCCCCCCTCCCCGGTATCTTCTTGTTGCTCTTTATGACATTTTAGTCATTTAAGAATAACTGCACTTTGACTGACTTAAATATGAATCTGAACTTGAGACTGCTCTTCTGAAGGACAACAACTGATGCTGCTATTAGTATCAGATGTTCTGTTTTGTCTCCTGTGGATTCTTTCAATTAAAGATTTGAATTACATTACAGTCATCAAAGACAAATGCCACAGAGCCCTGTCCGTGTGCATTTGGAGATGGCACATTGCAGTCAGTGTCAGTAAGTCTGCAGAGACTGTTCGAGGTCACTTGGACTGAGCTCCAAGCAATTTTTCATTTTATGTTACTTCTTTTTGTGATTAACTTAATTGTGACTCTCAGTGCAGATGTTGCCAGCTGCCTCTCAATCCTGCTTATGACAGCTTATCCCAAAAGCCTGTATACATCCTCCCATTCAATCCAACACAAGCCAAATTAATCATTCCCTAAAGGGATTGCTTTTGGAGAGATTTATGCTTCAGTGCTATATTTTATGATGTAGCAATAGGAAATTTTGCTCGAATAGCAGTGATTTCATGGGCTGCCACACTGACATTGCATATAATGGTTTGAATTGTAAACATATAAAGGCTTCATGTAATAAGTGGTCAAAAGAGGCTTTTTGCCTGACAGCAGAAATTATGTCAGAATTATACAAATATTTCCCCATTTCTAGGAATAATAAATCATATTTTTTAAGGGAAAGTCCAGGAATTAGACACTTTCATATAGGACTTTGAAAATTCCTTCACTGTAGTAGATCTTACAGGGAGAGATGATTTAAGGGAAAAATAAAGCCTAATACACATTTTTTTATATGCATCAAAAGTAATGTTTGTAGAAATTATTTATTTCCTCATCTGAGTGTTTCCTGATTAAAGGAGGCAGTTAAGCCTCTTTTTACCTGAGATGGCAGATTACAGCAAATATATAATAAGTATTGCTCTCATGTGTACTAAATGTAAAAATAATGCTATATATTTCCAGTTCCAGAGTAGGGAAATGTTTACATACATATGTATGAATTTAAGCAAAATGGTTAGGTAAATTACATTATATGGCCTATATTAGACAACATGAAATAAAATCAATGTGTTCTAGGAATTTTTTACAAAAAATGTTTCTCAATTAGATTAGCTTTTCTCCATGATTATTTTATGGGAAAAATATTTGCCCTTGAGCCTGATGTTTTACATTAATGTTTAGCAAAAATTGCAGTGCTGTGAAATATGTTACGTGAATTGATATTATTAAGGATAAATAATAATAAGCTTAAATAGTCTTGAAATATAGCTTGAAAAAGTTTTAAATATAAAACATGCCCATTGTTCTAGGGTACACCAAATAGACAGGTATTGAGTGTTTTCCATCTCACTGCCACTTAACCATCCCTCACCACTAGCCTGCAGGACTGGTGCTGTGTGACAGGGCAGCAATCTCACCACAGCAATCTGGCACGCTACCCAATGAGTCCAAATAATAGCTGTGCATTCAACAGAGAGTATAAAGTTTGCTGATACAGAACTGTCACAAAGAGAGCAGCGGTTCCTAGCTGCAGGCTAGCAGTGGAGGACAAGATGGATAAACCTTGTATCTACTATTTGTGAATACTACAGTGGTTACGGAAAGTATTCAGACCCCCTTAAATTTTTCACTCTTTGTTATATTGCAGCCATTTGCTAAAATCATTTAAGTTCATTGTTTTTCCTCATTAATGTACACACAGCACCCCATATTGACAGAAAAACACAGAATTGTTGACATTTTTGCAGAGTTATTAAAAAAGAAAAACTGAAATATCACATGGTCCTAAGTATTCAGACCCTTTGCTGTGACACTCAGGCCCCTTTCACACTGGGGCGGGCAGGTGCGGTGGCGGTATAGCGGCGCGACTTTCAGCGCCGCTATACCGTCGTTATTACCGCGGTATGCGGCCGCTAGCGGGGTGAATTTAACCCCCGCTAGCGGCCGAAAAAGGGTTAATACCGCCCGCAAGCCGTGGCTATTGCCGCGGTTTGCAAGCGGTATTACCGCGGTGTCCCATTGATTTCAATGGGCAGCCGCGGTAAAGGAGCGGTGAACACACCGCTCCTTCACCGCTGTAAAGATGCGGCTAGCAGGACTTTTGGAGCGGTCCTGCTAGCGCACCGCTTCAATGTGAAAGCCCTCGGGCTTTCACACTGAAGACTGCAGGGGACGATTTTTTTCAGGCGGTATAACAGCGCTATTATTAGCGCTAAGCCACCTGAAAAACGTGCCAGTGTGAAAGGGGCCTCATATATTTAACTCAGGTGCTGTCCATTTCTTATGATCATCCTTGAGATGGTTCTACACATTCATTTGAGTCCAGCTGTGTTTGATTATACTGATTGGACTTGATTAGGAAAGCCACACACCTGTCTATACAGTGGGGGAAAAAAGTATTTAGTCAGCCACCAATTCTGCAAGTTCTCCCACTTAAAAAGATGAGTGAGGCCTGTAATTGTCAGACCTTACAGCTCACAGTGCATGTCAGAGCAAATGTGAATCATGAAGTCAAAGGAACTGCCTGAAGAGCTCAGAGATAGAATTGTGGCAAGGCACAGATCTGGCCAAGGTTACAAAAAAATTCTGCTGCACTTAAGGTTCCTAAGAGCACAGTGGCCTCCATAATCCTTAAATGGAAGATGTTTGGGACGACCAGAACCTGTCCTAGAGCTGGCCGTCTGGCCAAATTGAGCTATCGGGGGAGAAGAGCCTTGGTGAGAGAGGTAAAGAAGAACCCAAAGATCACTGAGGCTAAGCTCCAGAGATGCAGTCGGGAGATGGGAGAAAGTTGTAGAAAGTCAACCATCACTGCAGCCCTCCACCAGTCGGGGCTTTATGGCAGAGTGGCCCGACGTAAGCCTCTCCTCAGTGCAAGACACATGAAAGCCTGCATGAGTTTGCTAAAAAACACCTGAAGGACTCCAAGATGGTGAGAAATAAGATTCTCTGGTCTGATGAGACCAAGATAGAACTTTTTGGCCTTAATTCTAAGCGGTATGTGTGGAGAAAACCAGGCACTGCTCATCACCTGTCCAATACAGTCCCAACAGTGAAGCATGGTGGTGGCAGCATCATTCTGTGGAGGTGTTTTTCAGCTGCAGGGACAGGACGACTGGTTGCAATCGAGGGAAAGATGAATGCGGCCAAGTACAGGGATATCCTGGACGAAAACCTTCTCCAGAGTGCTCAGGACCTCCGGCAAGCGGAATGTGACCACAGACCAGACGTTTATTGTGCCTACTAAAGTCAACCTATGAGTGAGTGCTTTAATACTTCTGTGTTATTTAAGTAAAAACAGTCTTAACTAAGTGGCGCCTTTTTTGTTTTTGTTTTGTTCTGTTTTACATGTGTTTGGAGTCCGGCTTCGGCTCCCCCAGTAAGGCTGCCCAGTTATTTCTTGGACTGTTACAACTCACATCTAAGCTCGTCACACAGCTCAAAGGACTTATTTGGTAACTTCTCATATATACATTGTCTTTTTTAACTTGCAAGCGCCAATATTGTAATTTATTTTGCTCAGGACCTCAGACTGGGCCGAAGGTTTACCTTCCAACAAGACAATGACCCTAAGCACACAGCTAAAATAACGAAGGAGTGGCTTCACAACAACTCTGTGACTGTTCTTGAATGGCCCAGCCAGAGCCCTGACTTAAACTCAATTGAGCATCTCTGGAGAGACCTAAAAATGGCTGTCCACCAACGTTTACCATCCAACCTGACAGAACTGGAGAGGATCTGCAAGGAGGAATGGCAGAGGATCCCCAAATCCAGGTATGAAAAACTTGTTGCATCTTTCCCAAAAAGACTCATGGCTGTATTAGATCAAAAGGGTGCTTCTCTAAATACTGAGCAAAGGGTCTGAATACTTAGGACCATGTGATATTTCAGTTTTTCTTTTTTAATAAATCTGCAAAAATGTCAACAATTCTGTGTTTTTCTGGCAATATGGGGTGCTGTGTGTACATTAATGAGGAAAAAAATGAACTTAAATGATTTTAGCAAATGGCTGCAATATAACAAAGAGTGAAAAATTTAAGGGGGTCTGAATACTTTCCGTACCCACTGTACACAAAAAAATAAAAAAATACAATATATGCTCCACATTGAACAAATATATATTTATCTGCATAGCCATCAACAAGAAAGCTGCATTACACTGATACAAATCGCTTTTTTATTTTGAGATTGGAGTGTATCTACAATGAGGCAAACAAGGTGTTTGCCTTGGGCAGCATTTTTCAGGGGGGCAGTGGCTGGCCAGAAAGTCAAGCAAAGCTGGGATTGTTTTTGATTGGCTGTTCTTAACAGTAAACAAGATGACATGATATCAATTCAGTTTTTTCTTGGAAATTTTTGGTGCCAATTTTTTTAAATCTAAAGCATTCAAAAACACAGATCTTGGTGTTTTGAATGATTTTAAGTGCAGAGGAGGGATTTTGGGACCCAAGATCTCTTTTTTTTTCTTTTTTTACACTGTTGCTTTAATTTTTTTTTATTTGATCACTTTTATTACTTTCACAAGGAATGTTTACATTCCTTGTGAAAGTAATAAATGTGATCAAATAAAAAAAAATTAAAGCAACAGTGTAAAAAAATTAATTAATGAACAATAAAAAAAAAAGAATTAAAGTGCCCCTGTCCTCCTACACGCACGGAAACAACGATCGACCCACACATGTAAGGTATCACCGCGAATGTCAGATCATGGGCAGTAATTCTATATATGGCACTTGGACGAATCATGTCTCAGGGTCTGATAAGGAATCCACAGCTGTTCACTGGGAACAGCTGCAGCTCCCCCATCAGACCCTGAGACAAGAACGGTATACCGTGGATAGAGTGGGACAAATTTAGATGGGGCTGCACCCGATTTTAGTCTTGCCTAGGGTAGCACAAAACCAAAGTACACCACTGTTTGAAGACCTATTTAAAAACATCTAAAACCACAAACCAAAAATACACCACTGTTTGTATTCCTATATAAAAACATCTAAAACAACTTAAGAGATATACATATGCAGCCCAAAATGCAAAATGTTATGATCGTATTAAAAAGATGTACCCTTCCCTTACTGGCATATGCATATACATTTAATATATAGTATATTGTTTTTCCAAAAAATGTGTGCAACATATGCTGTACATTTGTTAAAAAAGGTAATTATATAGTTGAGACACAATCTATATCTTACTGATTTTACAATTGTCCACTGGCCTAAAATCCTCTGATTCCAATCATAATCTGCACACTTATAATCCAATAAAGGAGCCAGTATTGCTTTCTTTAAGGGTGATGCTGCATTTGTTTAATCAAAAACTGCAAAGGACTATATTTGTATTCCACGGGTTGCTGGTATCAAGTTTGGATGGAAGACAGTGCTGGACTGGTGCCGCTGGAGGCTTCCTAGTGGCAGGTTTCTATGTGGAGTATAGTGGATCACTTCCAATGGGTTATGGGTTATAACCCGATTGTAGGTGGTAGGTAATAGACACCGTTGTGGTCTAGGGCTTCTACCTTTCTGATAGCGACAATAAGGCTGTTACCGCAGGGAACACTTGGGTGATTGGAGAGGAGCACCCGGTGTCCAGAAAAAACAGCTCACTTGATGCTTTTTATAGTTGTTTATTTAAGATAAAAGTATACAAGTATACAAGGTGTAAACATTTATCTTAATGACCTCAAGGCTAGCATCCATATAATGCACATATATACAGGTGTAAATCATTATACATCCCATATACTCTTGGAGATAAGTCTGTTTCAATAAAAAAAAAAAAAAATTCAGATTGCATAATGCCATACAGCAATCCACTTCCCCATTTACCTACAAGGGGATCTGCCATTAGTTGGGTATACTACCACAAGATGTTAAGTGGTATAGTTTGACGTTGAATGTCAGATAAAATCCCAGTCTGCCAAGTCTGTCTAAAATAAGTGGACAAGATATGAAATACTGAGATTTGCCTGTGAGATAAAGCATAGAACAGATAACAGTTACCTATATGAATGTAGATGCACAGTCTGCACACTGATGCAATACCATATTTTGGATTGTAAACTAATAATAGTTTCTTAGTCACCTAGCATAATTCCAACAGCATGGACCCCAAGTGAGTTGCATTCCATAATAAACATAAATTTCTCTTATTTATTTATTATCAATATTACAGGTACTTATATAGCGCTGTATATGTATGCAGCGCTTTACATTTCAATCCAAGTCAATTTAGCAGGATATTCAAGGGTCTTAGGATTTGAAAACTGCCAGGTTGAGGACATCTCAGCCTGCACTTGACTGAGTACTCAGCTTCCAGGGATGCTGCCCGGTCTCTATTTGGATTGATAAGTATTGCAAAGTTTTAATATCATATGAACTTTGAATATCCTGATAACGTACCTTGAATTGTAGTTTTGTGTACATATTGAATCCACACTGGAGCCAGTGTGATTGAACATTGTTCCATCTTGGATTTTTTGGGTGGCATATGTATTGCTCTAAAGTGGTCTTAGGTGTTTTAAATGTGTGTGTACAAATATTGTATATAAAGTGGAACCTTGGTTCACGAGTAACACGGTTTACCAGCGTTTTGAAAGACGAGCAATTATTTATTTTTTTAATCCTGACTCGGTTTGCAAGTGTTGTCTCGCAAAACGAGCAGGATTCAAGCCTCTGCGGTGTGCAGTACCGCATTTGGCCAGAGGTGCCCGGGTGCCGGTGACACTCGGAACGGTTCGGAGCCATTCGTAAATACTCGGAAACGCTCGTAAATACTCAAACACTCAGAAATACTCCATTCCAGAGGGTTCCCAAGTTCAGCCGAGCTGTCTCTGAGTATTTCCGAGTCTCTCCGGCGCCCCCCTCACCTCTGGCCACATGCCGTATTGCATGCAATAAAAGTCAATGTGGAACAAATTATCTTAGTTTCCATTGACTTCTATGGGGAAACTCGCTTTGATATGCGAGTGCTTTGGATTACAAGCATTCTCCTGGAACAGATTATGCTCGTAATCCAAGGTTCCACTGTATCGTGTTTTCAAATTTTTCTGTAGTAGTCGCACAAAGTGGATTCAAAGTTTTCTTTGGTATTTCTTTTTTTGGGTACCTAATGAGATTCATATGTAAAATTTTTAACTCCCTACGTTTTTTTGTTGGTTCTACAGCTCCAGATTTATTTAAAACTAGAGTTATCTTTTGCCTGTCTAATATAATAACTAAATTGCTGTTTTTTGAGCCACATGAATATTTGGATAAATACAAAAATTCCTCCAGTGCTCATTTCCCAAAACTAGTCTTTTCAACAAAAGTTTTCTGTGATTGTAGGTGACAATTCTAGTATATAATACTCATGAAAAAGTTAGAGTATGATCTACACCGCAATTACATTCCAGAAACCCACATAGCATGAATGTCTATAACTATTTTCATCCAAGTCTAGGTAAACGTCAAGTCAAGTACTGTTTTAGCAATTTATAGGCTTAATATTTCCAAAAATGCTTTGTTTGGCTTCTCAATCATGTGTTTTGTTTAAAGTGTATATAAATAGCCCATAGTCATTGTAGGTCAAAAACCAATGCCATGTGTAAACATGCCCATTGGTTATGGACCTACAACGACTGAGCTGCCAGTCAGGTAAGTAAGGTTTTTTAAATATAATAATGGCTTTGTTGCATATACCATTTAAGATTCCACTAAAAGGTCAGTTCGTAAAAAATTATTTAAGCATGGTGGTGGCCTTTACAGCATACGTATAAACATCTTATTGCTATATCTATTGGAGAAAAGTTCATCTGTTCACTTCTGTGGTTAAAGAACTCCCTACTGCCAAAAAAAGAAATATATCTGCTGGCCTTTGTGGCACCTCTTTCCAGACACTGGAAGCATTTAAATATTGCTAGTTTTGCCGGGGTTCTACCAGGTAAGGTCTCATGCAGACTGGGCCTTTAGCCCTGGTGCATGAGATCCCAAAGTTTAGATGTGGGTGGAAAACACAAATGCCCCATCCAACCTTGCTACTTACATTCTGTCAGAGGTTAAAAACTGCTAAGGCACAGAGTGGTACTAACATTTGGTGCAGCATGCTCTCAGACATGAATGCCTGGAAGGTTTCTGCTTTTATTACAGGTGTACGGCTTCCACTACAAGTATTTGTCCTTGGGTGCATACTGTGCAAAGTGTTGGTACCAATCAGTGCACCAGCCCAGTCAAGTTGCAGTAGCATTTAGCCTTTCATAGTTTCACAGGCTGCCAGTAGCGGGGCTAGATGGTGTGCCTGTGCATCCTGCCCACACCTATATGCTGGACTAAACACCCAATGAACTAAATGCCCACTGTGCATGAGGCCTTTGGGGGAGCATTAGACTCACTGCCCTCCCTGTCACTTTACTGGGATGATGCTTACTGATTTGCCACTCAGACACCCAATGCTGCCATATGGGGATGGTGAGAAGGTCCTCAACTGTGTGTATGATCCAAGTCAAAGCTAGGAACATATACAGGGCAGGCTCTTTTCGCTACCGGTGGTAGAGCAGTGGGGGGGCAAAGGGATGGTAAGTATATGCAGCTTATCAGTAAAGTGAACTTGTTACTTTGTCCTTCATGGACAAAGCATAGGTTTACTTTAAATTGGAAAACCAGAAGGCATTTTAGAATTAAAGGTGTATTGCAGCTTAAAGTATATTGATTTCAGACTATAAAAAGCGCTACCACATGGTAAGATATGCATATTGGCTATAAAAATGGAAACAATCAACTATTCACCACTGAAGAGTATAATGCCTTGTACACTCGGTCGGACTTTTGCCCGGCCAAAATCACATCGGAATTCCGACGGAATTCCATCGGAGTAAAAGAGAACATGTTCTCTATCTAAACTCCGATGGAATTCATCGGAATTTCCAAAGGAAATAGTCCGATGGGGCATACACATGGTCGGAATATCCAATGGAAAAAGTCTGTCTGACTTTTTCCATCAGAAATTTTGATCGTGTGTACAAGGCATAAGATGTTCTGTAGCTAAAAATTACAAGTATTAGTCCCAGTAATTGCATATTGGCCTAAAATAATTCACATCCAACTGCCCAACTCTACCCAAAACTAAAAAAGTTTTGACTTTAAATATACTTAATCTACAAAATGGTCGATGAGGGAATCTTCAGATATCGGGGAAAAATTTATGTACGTATATGACTAAAAAAATGTATGTGCATAGGAGGAATATCTATGATTTTGCTTTCAGTTTCTGGGAGTGAATTGCCAACATTCTAGATAAAGTTGAGTAAAGTGGCACGGGTGCAATTCAAAGTTAACTTAAAGCAGAGTTCCACCCAAAAGTGGAACTTCTGCTTATCTGCTTCCTCCCCCCTCCGGTGCCACAGTTGGCACCTTTCAGGGGAGAGGGGGGGAGGGGGGAATGGGTGCCTGTTTTTGACAGGTACACTTCTCCACTTTCAGGAGACGGCGCCGTCCCTCTGAAGTTCGGCCCCCTCCTCCTTCCTCTGCCGCCGGCCAGTTAGGAAGCGCAGTGCGCTTCGCGCATGCGCAGTAGGGAACCGGCTGTGAAGCCAAAAGGCTTTACTGCCAATTTCCCTTATGATGAATAGCAGCAGCAGCACCCGACTGCCTTTAATGAAATTAGTTTCGGTGCCGACATCGTGGGCTCCCTGGACAGGTAAGAGTCCATGTATTAAAAGTCAGCAGCTACAGTATTTGTAGCTGCTGACATTTTACTTTTTTTTTCCCCAGGCGGAACGCCTCTTTAATATATCTTTTTAGCACCAGGTAATATAAGCAATTGTCTGATTGTTTGTCATCTGTGGAGCTGTTTTGCATGTTATAAATGGTTTGTAGAATGGATGTATTTTATCTAATCCAATCTGATCCTTCAGATGTTTATGATCTAATGGCAACTCGCACACTTGTAAATAATCAGCTTTAATGATTATAGTCATTATTATTTTTCACAGGGGAAGATGATGACGATGATGAATGTGGAGAAGAAAAACTGCCATCCTGCTTTGACTATGTGATGCATTTTCTAACCGTGTTCTGGAAAGTTCTCTTTGCCTTTGTCCCACCGACAGAGTACTGGAATGGATGGGCCTGTTTCATTGTGTCCATTTCAATGATTGGCCTCCTGACAGCTTTCATTGGGGATTTAGCTTCTCATTTTGGATGTACTATTGGCTTGAAGGATTCTGTTACAGCTGTCGTGTTTGTCGCCTTGGGAACTTCTGTACCTGGTAAGTAGTTTGAGTTCACTGTGGAGGAATCTCAGTGTGAAATGTTTTAATCTCGCAAGGACACTTCATATGTTTCATGTCTTTATAAAGATAATGCCAATTAGATTAATTCAAATACAGTATAAAGTCCTCAAAAAAAGCCATTAGCCTTGATTTGTATTACAAGGACATGAGTTCATAAACATATTAACACATTTATATATTTATTATCAAAGCAGAACTAAAGTCTCATTTTCAAAAACTGCGAGCAAGTAAGAAATGTCTCTTCTGCAATAAAATAAACCTAACTGCCTGCTCACAGTCTTCCTTAGTAAGTACACTGAGCTGGATCACAGATCCTAGTAGTAGAAAGTATCAGCACAAAAAGGGCCCATAGGTAGTTCGATAGGCGCCGCTATTCAAAAGATAGGCACGAGTCGTCTGCTTTAGTAAAACATCCAATTGCTTTATTTCACCAAATAAAACGTGTTTCGTTGCTTTGAATTGCCACTTCATCAGCTCAAGGTGATAACATTGGGGTAGAGCTTGTGGCAGTGATGTCATGTAGGTGGATCACATGTAGAGCCCGTTACAGAGCCTGCGTACCTGGATGACTGAGCTCCCACGCATGAGCAGGAAGGAAGTCATCTGCGCTGACCAATGAAAATGGCCGCAGCTCAGCACCTAGAATATGCTGGGTAGAAGACTCCAAATTGCCAATACCAGTGGGGAATGTGGGAATGTTGCACCGTTGAACGAGAGGTAAGTATTGTGGGTTCTAGTTCCTCTTTAAGTATATGTAAAACTTTTTTTGGTTGTTTTAGTTAGAGTGGGGAATGTTAAAAACCTCTGATCAATCCTCTTACTCATTGAAATATTTCCTCAAGGTGGACACAGATAGCAATAAAAACTCACAGACATTCTAGCCTCTCCTCACTGTGTTGAAAATAGAAAAAAGGTTTTTCACTTTAACACCCTTGGGTAAATAGTTTCAAAAAAATTTGTGCTGATACTTTTTTAGAGATCGGTTACTCTCTCTGGATTTTTTTAACCATTTTTTGTTCACTATAATAAATAAAAATTGTGGTATTATAAAGTAATGTGCCTCACTATACTTGCATCAATGGGAATAGAAAGGACAGATGTGGAATCCCTCTAGACATGATTCGCTTTTTTACTTTTCACCACTTCACACTGTCACAGCAAAGTCGCTGATCAATGATGTTTTGGGTGGTTCTACTTAAAAAAATGTTGTGGAGGGTTCTCTTAGTCTAGTTTTTGTGCATTAGTATGGTGTAGGTGGAGTCAATGGATGATTAACACTAACTTTCATTTTGTTCAGATGGCATCTGCAGCTAAGGCTTTTTTGTTTTTACTTTACTGATTTATGTTAAAACGAAGTGTTTTAGTAAGTTTCCTAGTGAATGTAATCAATCAGCATACTATATCCCACCCCCATAGTGTTTAGCAATAGGATGACAGGGAGAAGGAGAGAGAGGGGAGTGTCATTTACCAATGCATATATGCCCACATGTGTGACTTTATAGTTATGTGGGTTGCACAGATAAGATAAAAGAGAAAATGAAAGGCTTAGAAGGGAACTGATATTTGGGCATGATCAGTAGAGGACACCATCTGGGCTACACAATCTCAGGCTGCAGAGGGGACACGGAGAATATGGAGGGGACAGCTGAAGGCAGGATCACCCAGGTATATTTCACTCTACACAAAACAAATGCTTTAGTGGCTTTGTGAGTATGAACACTGTTATATAACATGTAATGAACATTTTTCATAGTCTGGATTTAATGACACTTTAATATAGACCATTTGCATCAATGTAAGATTTCAAAAGCATGTACACTCTAATGCCTCTTCCGTAGTTATACAAACCTGCACATAGACACTATGGCTAGTTTTTGGTGGAGGGCAGTTAGCCAGCTTGTATTTGGACAGTGGGAGAAAACTCATGCAAACACTTAAAACTGTTAAAAATACCTGCACAGAGGATCTCTAGTAAGCATTGTGCCAAGGATTACAGTAATGCAAAGCAAGAGGGTTGAGAACTTTGCAACCATGCTATCTTGTGATGCAACATTCATTGTTATTTTAAAATCTGGAACCATGAGCTCTTGCATTATTTAATTTAGCTGATCCACCCAATAAGGGGGGAAGACAAAGAAGGGGTCACAACAAAAGTTAAACTCAGCTGTACAGCATGTTGTCAGTGATTGGTAAGGCCCACTGTGGACATATTGATAACAAAGATACCTGTGGACCTGCCAATGCCTTACGGTGCCTTATGCTATTGTGTAAGAGATGTGACTGGTAGAAAGAGTATGTATGGTATGGATAATCTAATATCTAATATGTATTTGGTGAAGATAAATAACTCAATGATAAATCCCCCGAGTTAGCAGGTTTCCATATCCATTATACATGTCAAATCACCAGCTTGAAAATTTTTTGGCTTTTGTTTTTTAAAATAAGTCAAAGGAAAAATATTTTAGTATCCAGGCACATAAAGCACACATCTGCTTTTATCATCAACTCCATCTTGGACAGGAGACTGATTTTCCCATCCGCTAAATTATTCACAATACTGATTTAACATTATAAACATCTTAATAGACTTCTTGCTGCAATGTTCCTCTTGCCAGCCAGTGCCTAGGGCCTGAGGAGTTTACATGTGAACGGCTACGTATATGTAAAGGAAAAATTGCAATATTCATTCTGTCTGTACTTAACTTTCTCAAAAATCTTATTGTCTGCTTATTGTCTGCTAGTGTGACTGTCTCACTGCCTTTTCTAGAAGTCTGCACTGGGATAAAGTCAAATTACAAGCACCCCCTGCTGCAAGAATTTATTTATTTATTTTATATTATAAGGCTCATCCACACCCGGGGGAATGCAGACACTGCAGCTTTCCTAATTACAACACTGAGATGGCACAGTTGCTATAATAAAGGCAGAGCTTCCACATAGAAATCAGCATAAGAAAGGAGACAAAGTAGGCATAGTAAGTAGGCATAGTAAGGCAAACAGCAGTTTCGTTAAAACAGAGAAAGTTTGTTAAAATCATTACAATTTGATTAGTTCACCCAAGCGTTTTGCTTCTTGCTTATCTGCCTGTGGCAATGCAGAAATTTGGCCCTACCCACCTAACATAATACCGACCTGGCTGTACCATGGCAATATGGGGTTGATAAACTAAAACTGAAAAGTGCAAAATCTGGTGCAACTTTCAGCTTGAAGAGAGTAAAAATCCTGCACTAGGACTTCTTGGCATTAAAAATTGATATCTTTTTTTAATTAATTAAACCATAACAATTAATAAATTCCTAAAAATTTGCGCATTTCAGCCTCCTACATAGGCCTTTGTCATAATGATCTTATGACTAAGGCCTATGTAGGAGGCTGAAACACGTAATTTTTTAGGAATTGATCCCTTTTTATGGTTTGATGGATTAACTAAAGATATACATTTTTAATGCCAAGACATCCGGGTGCCACATTTTTACTCTCTTCATATGATTTTGGACGTTCAGTACTACATGAGTCTGGGCACAGATGTCTTGATTAGGGTTGAGCGAACCCGAACTGTAAAGTACGGGTTCGTACCGGACTTTTGGGTTTTTGGTACCTGGACCCGAACTCAAACAATTTACTGTATGTTCGGGTTCGGGTTTCGGTGTTCGGCAATGTAATGGCGCATTTTAAAAAGCTGCAGGGCAGCCAATCAACATTTGTTTAACTTGTGTGCCCTTAGAAGCCATCACAGCCATGCCTACTAATGGCATGGCTGTGATTGGCCAGTGCAGCATGTGACCCAGCCTCTATATAAGCTAGAGGCACATAGCACAGCACGTCACTCTGCTTCAGTTAGTGTAGGGAAAGGTTGCTGCTGCTGCTTTGAGGAAGAGAATTAGATAGGAGTCCTGTCCTGATTCAGAAATCAAATTACTCAGCGATCTACCTTGCTTTTGTTGTGTGGGTGCAGTGCACAATCTTTTTATCCTGCCCTGAGCCCAGTGCCAGAGAAAAGATAACTTTTATCCGTCTGTTAGTTAGGTTGGCTTCGGCGGGCATTTTATGCAAGCTCAGTGCACCAGCACTGCATATGTTACTGTGAGATACACCCTTTAGATACTGTTCTCCTATTCTGATCTTCAAAAACTTTAATAATTTAGGGCAAAAAAAATTTTTGGTGCGTTTTCTGCCCAAAAAACTTTTTCGCTGCATTTTCTGCATATCTGTACGTGTGAGATACACACTTTAGATACTGTTCTCCTATTCTGATCTTCAAAAAATATAATAATTTAGGGCAAAAAAAATATTTTTGGTGCGTTTTCTGCCAAAAAATAATTTCTGGTTCCCTAGACAGTACGCCTGCTACTGCCCAATGCAGCAAGAGACCGAGCACACCAAAGCCAGGTCCAAGGAGTTCCCTAGCGTGGCAGTTCTTCAGACAATGTGCTGATGACAAGACACAAGTGGTTTGCACGCTGTGCAATCAGAGCCTGAAGCGAGGCATAAACGTTCTCAACTTTAGCACAACCTGCATGACCAGGCATCTAAGTGCAAAGCACGAGCTGCAGTGGAGTAGACACCTCAAAAACCAAGAAAGGTCTCTGGCTCCTCTTACTTCCTCTTCTGCTGCAGTATCTGCCTCTTCATCCACCTCTGTAGTGACAGTGGCACCTGCCACCCCGCAAACAGAATATCTGCCAGCAACACTACCACCTGGGTCACCAACCTTCTCCACAATGTCCCATGGAAGCGTCCAGCTCTCTATCTCCCAAACACTGGAGCAGAAGAGGAAGTACCCACCTATCCACCCGCGATCCCTGGCCCTGAATGCCAGCATTACAAAATTCCTGGCCTTTGAAATGCTGTCATTCCGTCTGGTGGAGACGCGGGGTTTTAAAAGCCTGATGGCATAAGCTGTCCCACAGTACGTCGTGCCCAGCCGCCACTACTTTTCCAGGCGAGCCATCCCTTCCCTGCACAACCAAGTGGGGGACAAAATGAGGTGTGCACTGCGCAACGCCATCTGTGGCAAGGTCCACCTAAATACAGATACATGGACCAGTAAGCACGGTCAGGGACGTTATATCTCCCTAACAGCACACTGGGTAAATGCAGTGGCGGCTGGGCCTGAGGCGGATAGCAGTTTGGCGCATGTCCTTCCACCACCGAGGATTTCAGGGCGCTTCAGTTTGCCTCCTTTTGCTAACTCCTCCTACTCCGCTTCCTCATCCTCTACCGCCTCCTCATCCGGTCAGCGTAACACCTTCTCCACCAACTTCAGCACAGGCAGGGGTAAACGACGGCAGGCAGTTTTAATACTTTCCTGTTTGGGGGAAAAACGCCACACCGCGCAGGAGTTGGGGAGGGACATGGAACAACAGACCGATGAGTGGTTGGTGGCAGTGAGCCTCAAGCCCGGCCTGGTGGTGTGCGATAATGGGCGAAATCTCGTAGCAGCTCTGGGCCTAGCCGGTTTGACGCACATCCCTTGCCTGGCGCATGTGCTGAATTTCGTGGTGCAGGGGTTCCTTAAAAATTACCCCGATAGGCCAGAGCTGCAGCAGAAAGTGCGGTCCGTCTGTGTGCACTTTCGGCGTTCTCTCCCTGCTGCTGCTCGCCTGTCAGCGCTGCAGCATAACTTCGGCCTTCCCGCTCACCGCCTCACATGTGATGTGCCCACAAGGTGGAAATCCACCTTGCACATGCTGGCCAGACTGTGTGAGCAGCAGCAGGCGATAGTGGAGTTTCAGTTGCAGCACGCGTGAGTCGCTCTGTGGAACAGCACCACTTCACCACCAATAACTGGGCCTCCATGCGAGGCCTGTGTGCCTTGTTGCGCTGTTTCGAGTACTCCACCAACATGGCTAGTGCCGATGACGCCGTTCTCAGTGTTACTATCCCAGTTCTATGCCTCCTTGAAAAAACGCTTCGGGTGATGATGGAAGAGGATGTGGCACAGGAGGAGGAGGAGGAGGAGAAGGAGGAGGAAGAGGGATCATTTCCAAGGCTTTCAGGGCAGTCATTCACAAGTGGCTCAGAGGGTGGGTTCCTGCACCAACAAACGCCAGGTACACAATTGTCCAGCAAGGGCACAGTTCTGGAGGATGATGAGGTGGAGGATGAGGAGGAGGAGATGGAGGAGGAGGAACCATGTTCACAGCAGGGTGGCACCCAGACCAGCTCATGGCCATCACTGGTGCATGGCTGGGGGGATACAGAGGACACAGACAATACACCTCCCACAGAGGACAGCTTTTTGTTGCCTCTGGGCAGCCTGGCACACATGAGCGATTACATGCTGCAGTGTCTCCGCAACGACCGCTGAGTTGCCCACATTTTAACAGGTGCTGATTACTGGGTGGCCACGCTGCTGGATCCCTTTTACAAGGACAACGTATCGTCCTTAATTCCCTCACTGGAGCGTGATTGTAAGATGTGCGAGTACAAGCGCACGCTGGTAGACGCGCTGCTGGCGGCATTCCCACCTGACAGCGGGGGCACAGTGGAAGCACAAGGCGAAGGCAGAGGAGGAGGAAGAGGTCGCCAACGCAGCCGGGGCACCGCCAGCACATCAGAAGGCAGGGTTAGCACAGCCGAAATGTGGAAAAGCTTTGTCAGAATGCCACAACAACCAGCACCACCAGCTGATATGGAACGTCTTAGCAGGAGGCAGCATTTCACCAACATGGTGGAGCAGTATGTGTGCACACGCCTACACATACTGAATGACGGGTCTGCCCCCTTCAACTTCTGGGTCTCCAAACTGGGCACATGGCCTGAGCTTGCCCTTTACGCCTTGGAGGTGCTGGCCTGCCCTGCAGCCAATGTATTATCTGAATGTGTATTTAGCACGGCAGGGGGTGTTATCACAGACAAGCGCAGCCATCTGTCCAGAGCCAATGTGGACAAGCTCACATTCATTAAAATTAACCAGGCATGGATCCCACAGGACTTGTCTGTACCTTGTGCAGAATAGACATGTATACCAGCCTTACCCAGCCATTGTTGTATTTTTGATCTCTCTCACTTTTTTTGGGGTGTACCCTAATTTAAAAAAAAAAAAATTAAAAAAAAAAAACAGTCTTGGCATACTCGTCCTCCTCCACCGCTGCTTCCACCTACACCTCCACATCCACCGCCACCTCAGCCTCCTACTCCATATGGACCTCGTCCTCCTAGGTCAAGATTATTATTTTTAATTTTTATGTATTTTATGTTATTTTAAGTTATTATTTCCCTATCCACATTTGTTTGCAGAGCACTTGACATGCTCTTAACAACATTTTGCTGCCATTTGCAGCCCTCTAGCCCTTTCCATTACTATTTTAGAGCCATTTTAGTCCTCAAAAGTTCGGGTCCCCATTGACTTCAATGGGGTTCGGGTTCCGGGTCAAGTTCGGGTCAAGTTCGGGACCCTAGTCTTGATCTCATCCTGTCTATCCTTTTGTGATTTTTTGGTTGTAGCACTTCCTTTGTTGCTTTAAACCAGATTCCAGATTTTTTTTTGTCAAACCTTAATTGAATAAGCTGAAGTTAGGGGGCCAAGGGGCAGAGCGAAACACGTTGGGGCATGACCTGGCTGGAGTCAGGGCTGAGGCTGCCATTCATCGCATGGATCTGCTTCATGATGTGTGCCTTATGGATCTTTTCTTTTGACATTGCTGGAGCTTGGAGCTAGGGCAAGCTCCCTGTCTCTGCCTGCACTCACAGCAGTCTAGTTGGACTTTACCTCTCTACCTGAGCGGCACCTACATTTTGTCTTTTGGGTCACAGCTGATTGGATACCCGGCACAGCTGCACCAGATTTTGCACTCTGCAGTTTTAGTAAATCAACCCCCATGTCAGTCATTAAAATGAATAAATTCAGTATACCTCAAAGTTTTTTGCTCCACAGATTTTAGGAGAATTGACTAACCCCTTTAAAATTGTATGCATATGTGTCTGCTTTACCAAACCTGAATATAGGGAGAACAATATAAAATATTACAGTAGATTCAGTGCTTTAGACAGCTCGCTGAATTGCTTTACGTATACCTTTTTTTAAGGCAGGTTAGTTTTTACTGTGCATAGGTAAAAAACAAATATATATGCAGTGATTACCTTCAGTGATAGCAATATGTTAATTTTATAGTAGATAGAGACAGAAAGGCATAATAAAATTATATGCTGCCTTCTGCCTCCCAAGCATCCCTACTGGGGAACCCTGAAACGAATGGGACAGGAAGGGTCGGGCCAAATGTGGCTTTTGCAAGAAAGGGTGAAATTGATTTGTATATAACCTTAGCTGTCTTTATGTTTTTTGTATAATTTTGGCATAAGATTTTAACTGAATGAAGCCTCCCCTTATACAGTTGTTATCATAAATTTCCCAGATTTATTTTTTGTTGTTCAGACAGTGATGCTCTAAATCGAATGGGGATGGGAATTGCTGAGGCAATATGAGAGTTTGTTTAATGTTGGTGGAAGGAGTTGTTAAATTTATATAGATTTACAAAAGATTAAAACCTATATACCGGTATACACAATATAAATAGTTAAGGAGTATGAAACATAAATGTCAAATTTTGTTTTGTATTTCCCTATTTCTTTTTCTGTATCTTATTGTGATGGAAAATTTTATTAAAAAATAGATTGAAAAAACACTGAAAAACCTTTACCAAATGAAAAAAACTCGTTCTAGATGCTTATTTAAAACTTTGGTAATGACTACATCTGTTATCAGCCTAGAACATACAAAATAAACACATGAACTTATTTGAACACACGTTGTGACTGGCAGATCCTTATTGGAATAATCCCTGCCATAAGTAAGTAAACCATCAATTAAGAGCCAAAAAAGCAGACCAGATTTACAGAAGGACTTGTCAATGCTCAACGAGCTACTGTTATCCGCCTTCAATGTAAAATCACATTCTTACATTTGGTCACATTTCTATTAACTTGATATTGGTTGTTTTAAACTTCCCCAAGCAGAGACAAAGTCGTGTGAAGGTTATATGGATGAATGCTTCCATGTCTTCTTGTATTATAACATACTTTATCATTAAGACAGGTAAAGCACATCCCATCTACTTTGTCTTTTTTGCCTTTTTTCATCCACCTGAAAGTATTAGTGCTGTTAGTTTTATTATTTTTCAGTATATTTTCTTACACTAGGATAAGGTCTTATGTTTTATGCAATATGATTGCCTCGGTAATGCAGGAAGAGATAGAGATGTCAAGCTTGTTATGCAAATCACTTTTGACTTTTGCATGTTGTGTGTATTGTTCATAGATGGGAGAGAAGCAGTAAAATTGCCAGTACAGTCTTGCTGTTTGAAAATTTACATTTTGAATTTCTTGCACCATTGAACTTAGTATTCAATATATGCAAATAAAGAAGGCCATAATAAAGCAGAGCACAGATAACCCAGTGACAATTTTGTTCTATTCCATTATTACTTATAATATTTTAAAGTCATAAAGTTATGAAAAGAGGTAAAACTATGCAAAATTTAAAGGTAATGTAACCCTGTATTTTTTTTATTTTATGTTTATTGTGTATCAAGCTTTCCAACCAAAAATAGATTTTTTTAATAAGAAGAACTTGTTTTTTAGAATGCCCATTTAACCGCAAATATGCTCAGGGAGAGAAACTCTATCTCTATAATGGGTTGGACGTAGTTGTCCCAGCTTTGGCAAGAGGCACTTACAACATAAATAGAGTAACTAAACAGCAAAATTAACAGTGAGTTTGAAATAGACTTTAGGTAAACCTAAAGTAGTGTATTATAGTTTTTAATTTGAGGTACTCATATAGCTCCAACAATTTATGCAGCGTTTTACATATACATATATATATATATATTATATTCACATCACTCCCTGGTCTAAAGGAGCTTACCATCTAAGGTCCCTAACTCAAATTCATACATACACAAACTAGGGCCAATTTAAGGAGGAGCTAATAATTAACCCACCAGCATGTCTTTGGAGTGTGGGGGGAAATCTATACAGGCATAGGGAGAACATGCAAGCTTGATCCAGGTAGTGTTGTGGTTGGGATTCAAACTGACAACTACATTGCTGCCAGGCAGAGGTGCCAACAACTAAGCCACTGTGCTGCCCAAGCTCTGAATTACAGATTTATGGTTCATGGCTTCCAGAAAAGCCAAAATGGAAAAAACACAGCACACTGGCAAAGTATAGCAAACATTTAATATCCCAGATTCAATAAGAAAAACACTCACAATAAAAATACTTTATATATATAATTTTAGATTATATGACTGCTGGACTCTTTACCTGTGAGGGTTTGTTTCATTGTATCACTGCCTAGCGAACCAAGTGTCCTATGATCAGGTGGCATTTGCAGCCTACTTTCTCCTTGGTGCCGTTGGACACTCCAAATTCTCTTCGCTATCAACATAGCGCTAGGTTGCGTAAGGAACTGTTTACACAGTAGACACCATTCTAATTTAGAGCATTTTAGTGATTGATGAGATATATACAGTATATCTATCTATCTTTCTATATATATATATATATATATTTATACTTTTAGATTTTGTGAGATACCTGCTTAAGAAAAGTACACAGCTAATTCCATAGCTAATGTTGAATCCTGTGGCTTAAATTGGTTCTAAAGGCTTAAGGTTTTCTTACCTTAATGCATTCTGGTAAGCCATTGGCTCTTGCTGCTGTCAATCACAGCCAGTGAACAAATAAGGAGAGAGAGTGGGGGTGGGGCAGAGTCTTGCTCCATGTGTGAATGGACACACAGAGTGCAGCTAGGGTGCAAGCCTGCTCTAGTGCCCCCATAGCAAGGGGCTTGCTATTGGGGGCACTCAGTAGGGGGAGGAGCCAGGACGGGGGAAGTGGACCCAAAACGAAGAGGATCGAGGCTGCTGTGTGCAAAACCATTGCACAGAGCAGGTAAGTATAACATGTTTGTTATTTTTTTTAAAATGCTATCCTTCAGTATCACTTTAGGTCTTAATGGAATATGTAAAGGTAACAGGAACATGGGTGTAGCCAACAGATACATAGATTGATAGATAGATACAGTGAGGGAAAAACAATTTGATCCTGTGCTGATTTTGTACGTTTGCCCAGTGACAAATGATCAGTCTATAATTTTAATGTTAGGTTTGTTTTAACAGTGAGAGACAGAATAACAACAAAAATATCCATAAAAACGCATTTTAAAAAGTATTAAATTGATTTGCATTTTAATGAGTGAAATAATTATTGGACCTCTTCGTAAAACATGACTTAGTACTTGGTGGCAAAATCCTTGTTGGCAATCACAGAGGTCAGACCTTGTAGTTGGCCACCAGGTTTGCACACATCTCAGGAGGGATTTCGTCCCACTCCTCTTTGCAGATTCTCTCCAAGTCAATAAGGTTTCGAAGCTGATATTTGGTAACTCAAGCTTTAAGCTCCCTCCACAAATTCTCTTTGGGATTAAGGTCTGGAGACTGGCTAGGCCACTCCAGGATCTTAATGTGCTTCTTCTTAAACCACTCCTTTGTTGCCTTGGCCATGTGTTTTGGGTCATTGTCATGCTGGCATACCCATCCATGACCCATTTTTAATGCCCTGGCTGGGGGAAGGAGGTTTTCACCCAAGATTTGATGGTACATGGCACCGTCCATCATCCCTTTGATGCAGTGAAGTTGTCCTGTCCCCTTAGCAGAAAACAACCCCAAAGCATAATATTTCCAGCTCCATGTTTGATGATGGGTATGGTGTTCTTGGGGTCATAGGTAGCATTCCTCCTCCTCCAAACACAGCGAGTTGAGTTGATTTTGGTCTGACTACAACACTTTCACCCAGTTCTCCTTTGAATCATTCAGATGTATATTAGAAAACTTCAGATGGGTCTGTACATGTACTTTCTTGAGCAGGGGGACCTTGCTGGCGCTGCAGGATTCCAGTCCTTCACAACGTAGTGTGTTACCAATTGTTTTCTTGGTGAATATGGTCCCAGCTGCCTTGAGATCATTGACAAGATTCTCCCGTGTAGTTCTGGGCTGATTGCTCACTGCTCTCATGATCATTGAAACTCCACGAGGTGAGATTTTGCATGGAGCCCCAGACTGAGGGAGATTATTTTGTGTGTCTTCCATTTGCGAGTAATCGCACCAACTGTTGTCACCCTCTCACCAAGCTGCTTGGCGATGCTCTTGTAGCCCATTCCAGCCTTGTGTAGCTTTACAATCTTGTCCCTGACATCCTTAGACATCTCTTTGGTCTTGGCAATGGTGTAGAGATTGGAATCTGATTGATTGATTGATTGCTTCTGTGGACAGGTGTCTTTTATACAGATAACAAGCTAAGATTAAGAGCACTTCCTTTAAGGCCTGGTTCACACTGGGGCGACAATCGCTCCGACATTGGGAGCTCATGTCGCATGACGTGTGAAAATCAATGTTTCCCTATGGGAGCCGTCTTAACTGGTCCGACACATGTCGGTCCGACTTTGAGAATGCTCCCTGTACTACTTTGGTCCGACTTTGATCCGACTTCAGCCCATTGACTATCATTGAAGTCGGATCAAAGTCGGACCGCAGTCTTGCATGATCCGACTTTGGCATGCGACTTGTGCTGTACGGCTCTTGAGGGGGAACTCCAGGCCAAATATTAAATAAAAAACCGGCATGGGTTCCCCCTCCAGGAGCATACCAGGCCCTTAGGTCTGGTCTGGATTTGAAGGGGCCCCCCTACGCCGAAAAAACGGTGTGGAGGTCCCCTCAAAATCCAAACCAGACCCTTATCCGAGCACGCAACCTGGCAGGCCGCAGGGGAAGAGGTGGGGACGAGAGAGCGGCCCCCCCTCCCTCCTGAACCGTACCAGGCCGCATGCCCTCAACATGGGGGGTTTGGTGCTCTGGGGCAGGGGGGCGACCTGCGGCCCCCCCACCCCAGAGCACCCTGCCCCCATGTTGATGAGGACAGGGCCTCTTCCCGACAACCCTGGCCGTTGGTTGTCGGTCTGCGGGCGGGGGGCTTATCGGAATCCGGGAGCCCCCTTCAATAAGGGGGCCCCCGGATCCTGGCCCCCCACCCTATGTGAATGAGTATGGGGTACATCGTACCCCTACCCATTCACCTGGTGGAAAAAAATTGCAATAAAAAAACCACACAGCTTTTTAAAGTATTTTATTGCACAGCTCCGGGGGTCTTCTTCCGACTTCGGGGGTCTCCGGTGTCGTCGCCGTGCTCTCCGGTTCTTTCTTCTGCCGGGCCTCTGCTAACTTCTTTTTAGCTCTTTTGCTAGCGGAGGCCCGGTCTTCTCCGTCGCCTTCTTCTCCCGCTCTCCGGTTCTTCTCCCGCTCTCTGGTTCTTTCTTCCGCCGGGCCTCCGCTAACTTCTTTTTAGCTCTTTTGCTAACGGAGGCCCGGTCTTCTCCGTCGTCTCGTCCGGCTCTCCGTTGTCCTTCTGCCGGCCCCTCCACTAACTTCTTTAGCTCTTTTGCTAGTGGAGGGGCCGGTCTTCCTGTCGTCGCCGTCGACGTCTTCTTCCCTCTTCTCCTTCTCGATGTTGACGCGTCGCTTCCTCCCGCTGTAATACTGGCTCTCCGCTCCGCTCAGCATTAATATAGGCTTCTCATGACGTCACAGTCACATGTTCCCATGACGTCACAGTCACATGCTCCGGGGCCATGTGCCCCGGAACATGTGACTGTGACGTCATGAGAAGCCTATATTAATGCGGAGCGGAGCTGAGAGCCAGTATTACAGCGGGAGGAAGCGACGCGTCAACATCGAGGAGAAGAGGGAAGAAGACGCCGACGGCTGAAGAAGTTAGTGGAGGGGCCGGCAGAAGGACAACGGAGAGCCGGACGAGACGACGGAGAAGACCGGGCCTCCGTTAGCAAAAGAACTAAAAAGAAGTTAGTGGAGGCCCGGCGGAAGAAAGAACCGGAGAGCGGGAGAAGAACCGGAGAGCGGGAGAAGAAGGCGACGGAGAAGACTGGGCCTCCGCTAGCAAAAGAGCTAAAAAGAAGTTAGCGGAGGCCCGGCAGAAGAAAGAACCGGAGAGCGCGGCGATGACACCGGAGACCCCCGAAGTCGGAAGAAGACCCCCGGAGCTGTGCAATAAAATACTTTAAAAGTCTGTGTGGTTTTTTTATTGCAATTTTTTTCCACCAGGTGAATGGGTAGGGGTACGATGTACCCCATACTCATTCACATAGGGTGGGGGGGCCGGGATCCGGGGGGCCCCTTATTGAAGGGGGCTCCCGGATTCCGATAAGCCCCCCGCCCGCAGACCGACAACCAATGGCCAGGGTTGTCGGGAAGAGGCCCTGTCCTCATCAACATGGGGGCAGGGTGCTTTGGGGTGGGGGGCCGCAGGTCGCCCCCCTGCCCCAGAGCACCAAACCCCCCATGTTGAGGGCATGCAGCCTGGTACGGTTCAGGAGGGAGGGGGGGCCGCACTCTCGTCCCCCCCCTCTTCCCCTGCGGCCGGCCAGGTTGTGTGCTCGGATAAGGGTCTGGTTTGGATTTTGGGGGGGATCCCCACGCCGTTTTTTCGGCATAGGGGCGCCCCTTCAAATCCAAACCAGACCCAAGGGCCTGGTATGCCTCTGGAGGGGGAACCCATGCCGGTTTTTTATTTAAAATTTGGCCTGGAGTTCCCCCTCAAGATTCATACCAAACAGTGCCTGATATTGGCGGGGATCCAAGTTGGATCCCCGTTCATTGAAAGTCGGACATATGTCGGCTTCATGTCGCAGGGCAAAGTCGGATCCAAAGTAGGACAGATGTCGTGTCGCACTAGTGTGAACCCAGCCTCAAGGGGTTGTAAAGGTTAATTTTTTATTTTCTAAACAGGTTCCTTTAAGCTAGTGCATTGTTGGTTCACTTACCTTTTCCTTTGATTTCCCTTCTAAATGTTTTTTTTTTCTTTGTTTCCTGTTACTCCTCAGTAAGCTGTTCAGTAAGCTGGTTCGGCTGACTAAACACCGCTCGGATGATGGTGTGAAGTTTACTGAGGAGAAACGGGAAGTAAGAAATTCAGACAAAGAAAAAAAAACATTTAGAAGGGAAATAGAAGGAAAAGGTAAGTGAACCAACAATGCACTAGCTTAAAGGAACCTATTTAGAAAATAAAAAACAAACCTTTACAACCCCTTTAAGAGAGTGCTCCTAATCTCAGCTCGTTACCTGTATAGAAGACACCTGGGAGCAAGAAATCTTGCTGATTGATAGGTGATCAAATACGTATTTCACTCATTAAAATGCAAATCAATTTAAAACTTTTTTGAAATGTGTTTTTCTGGATATTTTTGTTTGTTATTCTGTCTCTTACTGTTAAAATAAACCTACCATTAAATTATAGACTGATCAGTTCTTTGTCAGTGGGAAAATATACAAAATCAGCAGGGGATCAAATACTATTTTCCCTAACTGTAGATACCATAGATAGATAGATAGATAAATAGATAAATAGATAGATAGATAGATAGATAGATAGACTGGCTAACCATGGTCCAAAGGTCATGGTGAATCTTCATACCAATAATTATAGTAACCTGCTGTAAGGTTGAAGTAAGGCTGTTTGTCCTCTAGATTTTGTCATTCTCCTTAAAGTGGTTGTAAACCCACTTTTGCAACTTGCACCTACAGGTAAGCCTAGATTAAGGCTTACCTGTAGGTGCAAGAAATATCTCCTAAACCTACATGGTTTAGGAGATATTTACTAAAATGACAGGCATCGGCAATCACTGGGCCTAGCCGAATTTGATGGCTACCGCGCGCATGCACGAAGTGACGTCTTCGCCGCTCCGGCCAATCACAGCGCCGGAGCAGCACTGTGATTGGCTGGAGCGGCGATACCCGGAAGTAACCTTCCGGCTATCGCTGCAGCGATTGCTGCGGCTGAAGAGGGAGACGAGGACGGCTTCGGGGGCCCCGATCTAAGGTAAGTGATGCATAATGAGCTATTATGCTAGTCATATTAGCTCATTATGCCTTTCTCTTACAGGTTGTTAGGAGAAAAAAAAATCATTGGATTTACAACCACTTTAAAGATAGATTCAACACCAAAGAATAGATAAACTTGTGGGGGGTAATTTGATCATTTGACTGCTGATTAAACATTTTCTAATATTAGAACATGTTATTTTAAATATGAATACCATAGGCTCAAGAGAATATTTATGTTTTATAAATAAAACTTTATTTTTTTTTAACCAATGACCTATCTTGGAGCATGAATTAATATTTTCTTTAGAACTATACAGTTGTTTACTGTCCCCAGGAAAAACTGTATATGTATATGCCACACTTTGTAACTGTTTTCCTATGACCCGTTTATTTTTTTTACTGGAACCCAACAAATTTGGTAGTTTGTATTAAAAATGGCAGCCACTGGTATGACCTAATAAATTGGCAGTTCAATTTAGAGGCAGCCAATAAATATCAATATCTGTGAGACATATTTATAAGCAGCACTGCAAACACTCAAGTCTTTTATAGACTAGCAAGCCATAAGAAGGACTTTAATGACATTTTAAAGCCAAAGCGCACAATCTGCTTGCATTTAAGCCGACTGGTTCCCCAATGAGTTAATTATCTTTCAGAGATAGCATGCAATATTGTACATCAGCAACTGCCGAACATTTTATAAAAGAAACTGGGCCAACACATTTAAATGGATATGACATTTGAGACTAAAGTTTACGAGATTAAGTCTAGAGTCTGCTGTCTGTAAGGTCTGTTGAAGTATGGCAAAGATATTTATCAGCTTGCCAGTTAAAACTCCCAATTTGTAAGGTCTGGGATTTAGAAGTAAATAGCACTGCTTATTCAACCCAGGCATCCAGAATTACGGCTACTTTTTTAAGATGTCAAAATATAGAACATTTATGTGGGCTAAAAGGAAATGAATGATCTCATAAGGCATGTTGTAAAATATGATACAACACATTAAACATGTGGTTCATTTTTTATTATTATCAATTATATTATGACTTATGATGTAGCTTCCATATCCAGTTAAGGGAAAAATAAGCTTATTTTCTGTATGCGGCTTGCAAAAAAAATGTAAAAAGGTGGTTAAATCAACAGTGAGCATTATCATTATCATTATTATTCATTGTGTGCTATTCAGTAACAATTATACAATTCTCTGATGAAATCAGTGGCTTTCTTATTACATTATGTTTTGTTATACTTCATAAGCAGTATGTTTAATGATAATGATGGGGAGAAGGATCACAAATATTTAAAAGGTAGTGTTAATTTACTTATCGTTGTAACATACTCTGATCATGGTGTTTAGTATTATATAAATACATATTTATCTATAAAAGAGTGCAGTTGTGGTATATATAAATTATTTTTTTGTGGTCTTTCAATATTTACAGCATCATTTTGAGTTGATACCGCCTAAATGGGCTTTTATTTGGGTTGGAAATATGATCCAATTTCTTCAGTAGTATTAATCACCTAGGTAGGCTGATGTTCGCACCGCACTGCCCCCCTTCCCGGATTCTGCACTAGTACAAACGTGCCACAGGGCTTCGGGTCCTGGCAGAGAGAGCCCATCAGCACATATGTGCACATGCCGGTTTCCCACACATGTATAAAGATAGGCGGTGTGAAAGATCCAAAACTACTGTGTTTGCGCATGCATGAGATAATTCCCCACGTTTCTGCAGATGTGCCAAAGGAATCTGCCAGGAACCAAAGACTGAGCAGAGTCCTTCAGCACATCTGTATATGCACCAAAAATACAAAAATGGTGGCACCAGATGGCAAGCTACTCTGTAAAAGCCAAAGGCAAGTAGTGATTTATAGGGTAGTCATCTTTTCTTGAATGTAATGGGGACGTGGAGCCTCCAGAACTACAGTACCAAGCTGATAGATAAGGCTAAAACAGTTTATTGAAACAGAAGTAGCAATTCATACAATACCAGGCCAGGGTAGATTGATATAGGTGGGCTAATGTCCGCTGGGTCCAGTGTGCAGAAAGTCCACCGTAAAACTTGAACGCAGAAGAAGCTCGTTGCCGTGGTCACGGTCACCACGGCAACAAGCTTCTTTTGCATTCCTTTGGTCGAGCTCCTCCGCCTTGGTGTCGCTGTGACATCACACGGGAGCACCTGCAGACTCTGGCTTGGCTCCTGAGCGTCCATGGCTTCACACCAGCGGCTGGTTGTTCCCTCATGGTGGACTCATTCCATATTTCTGCCCACCAGACCCAGCGGACATTAGCCCACCTATATCCATCTACACCGGCCTGGTATTGTATGAATTGCTACCCCTGTTTCAATAAACAGTTTTAGCCTAATCCATCGGCTTCGTACTGTAGTTCTGGAGGCTCCACGTCCCCCATTGAATTCCGGATAGCACTGTCTTCATCTCTCTTACCCATTTCAGTCATCATGTGTGCTGTATTGATGGCCGCATCAGATTGGCTCTTGGGCAGGGAACAGTGAGTTCCCCATTAGGGCCAGCACCTGGAACATTGTATTGTTTTTCTTGAATGCAGAGAACACCTACCTCTCTTAGAAGAGTCAATGAAAGTAAATGTTGACTGAACTTATATAATAAATAACAAGAAACTGTGTTAACTTTAATCAATCATGTGCTAGCAAAAGTCCATTTAAAAGAAAATTCCCTCGTGCATGGTTAAAAATTCTGAATGAGCTTTGCAAAACAAACATGATCTTTTCAAAGTGAACATTAATGTGGACAAAATGCCCCCTTCTCTCTTGTTTGCCTTTCAGCAAAGTATTTGGCCTATTAAATTGCATATACAAAGTAAAATATATTAATTTATTTTGTTAATCTTTAATATTGGATGTGTGAAAGTATACTTTTATGCACACAAACCTATGAGGTTTAACATAATAAGTTAAAACCAGACACCACACACAACTGTTTTTATATATATAAACTTTTAACATCTCGTTCTGAGCTCTCTGTGAGCCTTAGAGGCCAGCACCCTCAATGTGCAATAATACTTCAGATTTAAGTCAGAGGTCTGGCATTCATCTGCCCCCCTTATCCCTCATTGCACATGCACATTGCACATGAAACTTTTTTGCTAATGTCTGGCAAACTAGCAAATTGGTGGCTCTGTATGAACATTGTTCCTGGTGTAATGACAGTGCTCACATGGTGTTGGGACCTGCAAGACTGAATCTAGAGCAGGTGTTAGATGAGTAAAAAAAATACATTACACTTCGACATTGGATAAAATAGGAAAGTAAAAAAAAAAACAGTTTATTGGAAACATATATGTCCTCTTTAACTCTTGATCTGCACCCTATAATGTATTTTCACCTGACTTTAAAATGAATACCCAACACTAAATGTTTACTATAGGAATAATAATAAATAAACATTCTAAATGTTTCAGGTCCCTGAAATATTGTTGCTTACTTATCCCTCACATCCCATGCTACATTATATTTTTTCCCCAAGACCCCCCTCCCCCAAATGCTGGTAAGTTAATTGGGGCAGAGATCAATGCTGATTATCCTTGTATCCTTGTATTCTGAGATGAATTTGTAAGCACTATGAAAATGTATAAAAAAAAAATTTCCATTTCTAATTAAAGGGAGTTTGTTAATATATTCCTAACCTAATAACAGTATCGGAATATGTAATACAAACTGCAAGGACTACGATAATAACTATAGAGGTTCACTGTAATTTGTCCTGTTTTACCCTGATGGGTTTTAAAATAAAATTATTTGTAGAAGACTGTTTTAAAAAAAAAAAAATCATATTGGATGCAGTTTAGAGCAGATAACTGGAAAATGCAGTGGACGGCAAGTGTATTAATTCAGGCAAAACAGCAGATGAGCCCATCATAAGTAAATACACATTTTAGTCTGGATGTACCATGGAAAGCAGCATGAGTTTTGCAGTAAATGTGGAAATACAGCACAATTATACAATCAGCTTTCTGGGCTAGCACCATGATAAGTATCAGAGAAGTCTATTACTCTGTTTTAGCAGCACATAGTAAAAACATCCTGGCATACTGAAAACCACAAAAATGTAAAAACTTACAGCATTGACATTATGTAAAATAGAATAATGAATACCATAGGGAAACTATAATGGTTTTGTGTCAATTATTTATTTACTTATTTATTTTGTTCAGATTTGTTTAAACTAATGTTTTATATACAGTATATTGTAATATTTACCGTATGTGTATTTTTTTTCTTTGTCCTACAAAATATTTTTCATGAAGGGCAAACCAATGATACAGTATTCACAGGGTATTAGGTTATTTTTAAGGACTGGGCACAGTAGAAACCATTGTTGATATAAATTTCATTCAGAGCCATCTGAAGAGAGGTAGAGGGAAGAGGAGGCGTCACTAATCTAACTCATTCAGTTGTGTGTGTATTTTAGGTTGAGCTGTTGAACTCTGTAGGCAACATGTTTTTTTTTTTCTATAGAAAGCTGAATATAATACAAGATACCAAATATTCATATGCAAAATTTAGTTTCAGACGGAATATAATAAGAAATTCAGGGCTGTTGAAATGTGTGACTGATGCTTAATTGTAAAAGTTTATATAATATGAGACATACACAAAATTCTTCCAGGGTTACTACCCCTTACTGGCCTCTCTATCCACACATGTGGTACACCCTGCTAATCTTCACATTATGGCCTGTTATGGCACTGTACAGTGGATAAGCAGTGTGATCATGCAGATCCTATACTGGAGTTAGCAACAGCTTCAAAGTGAACACTAAGCTAATATTATAATTAAGAAAAAATATATAGTATTTTAGTTCCCCTCAGTTTTCAGTGTAAAATCATTAAATATATTGTTACATAGAACTATTATAAATACCTGAATGTTTCTTGATGTGAGCCTCTTCAATTCCATTGCACAGCATCACTCAGACTGGGAGCAATGAAGGAGTGCACAGTGAACCAAATTAAGGGCCCCACTGCTTTGCACAATGCTGTCTGTGAACATGCTTGCAGGAGGGGTGAGCATAGGCCTGCCACTTCTTCTTTGTCCAGTCACGGGCCAGAATAGTGTTGTTTAACAATAGTATCTGAAAAAAAGGTTTGGCGGAGCAGAATCATAAAACATTGGGCAGGTATATCAATTGTAATATATGTTTTTTTCTTTTTAGAGCTGAAATAAAGGCAAACAGCTAACTGTTAAGCCGTTTACACACGATCGGTTTTACCGATGAAAACAGTCCGATGGACTGTTTTCATCGGACGAACCGATCGTGTATGGGCCCCATCGGTCTTTTTTCCATCGGTGTGAAAAAATAGAACATGTTTTAAATTTATCCGATGGGAAAAAAAACGATAGCAAAATCCGATCGTCTGTGTGGAAATCCATTGGATAAAAAACCCACGCATGCTCAGAATCAAGTCGACGCATGCTCAGAAGCATTGAACTTAATTTTTCTTGGCTCATCGGAGTGTTTTACGTCACCGCGTTTGAAACGGCCCGTTTTTTGACTGATGGTGTGTGGGCAAGACTGATGGAACACAGTTTCATCGGATTTCCGATGGAAAAAACCATCGGATTAGAATCCATAGGATATCCGATCGTGTGTACACGGCTTTACAGTCTCAAACTGTCATTGGATGGTGCCCCACGAGACAAAATTCTAACCTTGCCTTATGATAGGAACAGTCCTGGGTATACAAGCTGACAGGTGTTAAAAAAAGTTTTGTTTTATTATAAAGGACCCATGGATAGAAGCATATATATGTCTTATGTTATGTTAATGTTGCCCAAGAAAACCACTTAAATTCTCCCTGTTAATCTTCTTATTCTCCATTGGAAACATGAAAAGGAGAGGATGAATGGCTACTAATGGGCCTAACAAATAAAGCCCATTTGTTTTGTGTAATACACATGCATTACTTAATGAACTTTTTTGTTTTTCTACAGATACTTTTGCAAGCAAAGTGGCAGCTATCCAGGATCAGTATGCTGATGCCTCCATAGGTAACGTCACTGGTAGCAACGCAGTAAATGTGTTCCTGGGAATTGGCGTAGCCTGGTCCATTGCTGCCATTTACCATGCAGCCCACGGACGGGCTTTTGAAGTTCAACCTGGCACACTGGCTTTCTCTGTCACCCTTTTCACCATATTTGCATTCGTAAGCGTTGGTGTCCTGCTCTACCGAAGGCGACCTGAAATTGGTGGTGAGCTAGGTGGGCCACGGACTGCCAAGCTTCTCACAACAGCCCTCTTTACCCTCCTATGGCTCTTGTATATTTTCTTCTCATCTCTGGAAGCCTACTGCCACATACCGGGCTTCTAAACAAACACTCTGACATAGTAAATATATAAATATATATAAATATATGTAGAATGAACAGAGGAAATCAAAGACATTGCCATTTCCACTTACCTGCTGATGGAATGCAACGATAGGGGCATTTCCTTTATTGCATAGAAGCAAGAATCTAAAGGTTTCTTACGGGGGCATCATGTTGAACCAGGCATGGATGCAGGGACATCTTTGCAAATGTACCTAAAACAGTGTACTATAAATGTTTGACTACTTTTATTTTTGAAATGACTAATCTGAATGCTACTTGGGCCTTTTTTGTTAAAATGTATAGATGCCGGAATTACTAGTAACTATAATTTTTTTGTTGTTGTTGCTGTTGTGAAGGAGAGGGTTGAGTGCCTGGAAGAAAAATCAATTATAACCATCTAAAGTCCAAAACTTGAGGGTCCAGATGGCAAAATGGTCCAAGTAGGTTGTTAATGAGACAAGTATGGGGTTCAGAATTAAAAATAGTATTCCATTGTGTCAAGGGTAATTTACCCTGCCATGTCCTTTAGGTTTAATGTGTGGACAAGAAATAGTTGACTGAAAGCAGCCAAAAAAGCCTTCTCCTCTCCAACTAATTGTTTGCATTGTAATTAGCATGTGATCCTCACCATTCTAAATCACCAGACTACACTGAGTCTCTCCAGTTTGTACTTTCCTACATAACATCTTCACCATATGGTACAAGAAGCACTATTCTGGTCAAGCCAAAATGTTAGTCTTTGCTTTCATTTAGGCTTTTTCCAGAATAATCTGTGCTGGAGTCTCCTGGGCACTTTCTACCCATAACCATTGTCATGTTTTGGAATGTTCTGTGCTAAATGTACTGTTGTGCATGGGTAAAAAGTATTTGTGTATGCATTAGCCTAGTAATAACCCTTTTACTAATATTGACTGAATGTGAAAGACATGGACTTTTCTTTTTTTTTAAGATTTTTTTTTTTCAAATGAGTATTGGGTTGATATTGACAACCTCTATAAATTCAGCACAGGTCTGTAAGTAGGCATAAGAGTAGCAAATCAATGAAGGATTTTGAAAATTCTCTTTTGCGTTGCCTATTGGAAGCTAGAAAAAGTGTAAATATGTCAGTTGCTGATAACTAAATACCAAAAATGTGCCTAGGGGTTGAAATAATTATTTAAAAAGTATTTATTTGAATTTTAAACTTCTGCAGTTAATATAGAAGAGGCAATGGATAGCTACTAGATGCTTATTTATTAGGCATATCACCATTCAATACTAGAGAGGTTTTTAACAATTTTCTAAGAGCGGTGCCATTGCCTTTTATTTAAACTGGATCTTTATAGCATTTGTACAGAAAAACTAATAAGGCTGAAGCCATGATTTGCCCCTGTCTAGGTCTCATCATTCTTAATTCATATAGCTGGTTTTTATCATTTGCAAAGCAGAGGCCTTAGTTCCTTAAAATATATTTATTTTCTGTCATTCGGGATGTAATATTTCCCACAATTTTTGAAACTGTGCTTCCTATTACTTTAGAATAAAAATGCAGCAGCAGATAATGTATGTTTTTGTTATAGACTGGTCTGTAGTGGTTAATGTACAAAATAAAATAAAACACAGTCTCTTCCGAACGTTGGGACACTAATATCCAATGATATCAAAATCTACAATGCATAACCAAACTTAGAAAACATTGTTGAGTGTGCATTCTTTTTTTAAAACCTAATTTATTGTTGCTATGCAGTATTTAAAGACAATTTTAGACAATTTTTTTGGACAGAGTATGAGGTTTTTATTCCATTTTTTGCAATTGGACAGTCAGATCTGCCAACTATATTTTTTTCCTAAATATACAGGGCTCTAAATTTAAAATGTAAGAAATCAAAACTATGAACCAGACTAAAACTACTCTGAAGAAAAATGATTACAGGGTAAACTGACGAATTATAGATTCCAGTTTGGTAACATGTTCATAGCGATTGTGTTTGTATTCACTATAGATTACCTGTTGCCACCCATGTAACACATATGCAAGGTGGCAAAAGGATGGGCTTTAATGCCCGCACACTGCACATATGTGTCACTGGGCAGCCAATGTTTCTGTGCTGAAAGCGCATTCACTGCATGCTCCCTGTTTTAGAGACTGAGCTGTAAAAGACAACTCTTACTCCGGGCTAACTATGGGTAGATGGCAGGACCAGCTCCCAATCATGTGACCAGTGTGCATGCCAATCACAATGGTCACATGATTGCTGATCTTTCCCACTCCCAGACGTTCAGAACTTTTTAAAGGGATGTCAGGGCTGTCATGCTAATCCAGTGGATTGCACACACTTGAAACAAGTATGTAGATGAAGAATTATGATTTCAGTCTGACTTTCTAAACTGCCTGTTCCAGGTCATTGACACTTTTGAGTACAGGGACAGTCAGACAGTTCATAGAAGGTCAGCCATGGCATGCTCTCACTACAGGTTAACCTTAAGCAAATAAGAATCTTTTCAAATTATCTACCCATTATTCTTGCCAAGAACAGTCTGAAAACAGCTTTTGGATTATTGCAGAACCATGATTAATTAATACCCTTGGTGTAATTTAATAGTAATATTTTTTTTTTTTTGGTAAATATTTACCTAGCATTTTGTAAAAGTCAAGGCATATCAGCATGCTTTTGACACATCAGTATTGTGAGCACCACATGTGAGTGCAACCGGATGGTGTTGCTACCTTCATCACAATTAATTTCGGGAGTGAAAATGTGACTGGTAACTTGCTATTTTTATTGCTTTTAATGGAATCCCAACTGTAGCTTTTTACACACAATAGTATGCCTTTTATTTTTATTTCAGAACATAGTCTGGCACAGATTTCCACTATGTATTTTTATCTATTCTGTGTGTTTACCTGCAATAAATTTTGGCTATTAATGATTGTCATTGACCAAAAAAATAGATATTGCTTTTGTGTTTCTAATAACCCAGTGCAGCCTTTTTGGTTTTACAACCGCATGTCAAATAATTTAAAATATTTGAAATTAAGCATATTGTAAGGCTGTATTATCAAATTTTTCTAAGAAATAGGAAAAATCTATTTATTGTCTTACAGCATTGCTCTGTTTCATACATAAAAAGTATACTAGAAACCATTATTTAAATGCAATTTTTATTAGTTTATTTACTAAAGGCACATAGATCCACTTTGCAAGGGAAGTTTCACTTTGCAAGGAAATTCATCCAAGAGCTTAGTGAATGAGGTGAAGTTTCACTTTCAACGAATACCCAGTCCCATGCAAGGAAGATGAAAAAATCACTTCTGTTTGCATATGATAAGATGATGGAAGTCAGCACTACATCACACCACATTCACTAAGCTCTGGGAGAACAGTCTATTTGCCTTTCCTAAATCAACCCCATTGAATATATTTCACAATCACAAGCAGAAGATCTGGGTATTCCAAAATATTTTATAAGTTAGTTTAATTTAAAAAGTGCTGTAGTAGAAAAATACAATTTTTGAAGAATAATGCCGCGTACACACGGTCGGAATTTCCATCAACAAATGTTCGATGGGGGCTTGTTGTCGGAAATTCCGACCGTGTGTAGGCTCCATCGGACATTTGCTGTCGTAATTTCCGATAACAAAAATTTGAGAGCTGGTTCTCAAGTTTTCCGACAACAAAACTTATTCCGAGCGTGTGTACACAATTCCGACGCACAAAATTCCACGCATGCTCGGAATCAAGCAGAAGAGCCGCACTGGCTATTGAACTTAATTTTTCTCGGCTCGTTGTACGTGTTGTACATCACCGCGTTCTTGACATTCGCAATTTCCGACAACATTTGTGTGACCGTGTGTATGCAAGACAAGTTTGAGCCAACATCCGTCGGAAAAAAATCCACGGTTTTGTTGTCGGAATGTCCGATCGTCTGTACGTGGCATAAGTGTACTTTCAGGCAATGTGCCCTTATTATTTTTGCCTCTGCCCCTGACCTAAACCATCCCACACTCCCTCTATACAGATCCTTACTTACCAAGATCTGCTGCCTTTAGGGGCTGTTTGCATCCCACGGCGCAAGACTCCCTCTGCTGGCTGCACCTGTGCATTACACTCCCACAGACTTCTATGGGGCCATCAACCTGGCCAGGTGATGGACTTGGACAAGCGCAGCCAGAATAAGGAGACTTGCAGAATGCAACATATTTCTGTAAAAAAAAGTGGAATTTAATTGGCTAATATCATTACTAATTGTCTTGTAGTATTTGGTCCAATGTGTAACTTATATAAATACATGTAGCTTGTATTGTTAATACTATGAGGTTGATTTATTAAAGATATATAGGCTGTTCACATTGCAAAGGAATTTTCCCTTAGCTTAGCAAATGTTGGGAACCTGTGATGATTTCCATCATCTGATTATGTACTAGCAAAAATACAAAAACTATTTTATTTATTTTCCTTGCACTTCATTAGGCATTGTTTTCAAAGATAAAAACACTAAGCTAAGGAACAATTCCTTTGCAAATAAAAAAATCATTTGTAAATTTGCCTTTACTAAACCATCCCCTATATGTAAAAAGGTAAAAACTAAAAGCTCTGTGACATCCAATTTTAGTTCAACATTTAACTCCTTTTATTCTACCATTCTTCAATAATTTGAAAGCGAAAATAAATTCTATGGAGTTGATTTTTACCAAAGTAAAAGAGACTGTTCATTTTACACATCAAATGTTCACTCATCCAGTCATGTTTGATTTATGTTGAAGCTATGTTCAATCACTCAGTCATGTCAAGCTAAAATACTTTTCTTGCTTGCATATGTTTGGAAATACAAAATGAAAGTCATCTTCTTCACTAAGTTAACTTTGATTTGTGGACAGTCTCTACTCCTGTACTAAATCAACCAATATACAGTATGTCTGAAAAGCATGCATTTGTTTGCTGCATTTGTCAGGGATTTTAGCATTTTAGCTTTTAACAGCACTGCATTTTAGTCTTTTAATTACAGTGCAAATAAATATATACCAAAATTGAGACTTAAAATACAGTTTCTTTGTACTAACAGTAAACTAGGGATGACTTGCTTATGGTTAGGTTACAGCAGATAAAATGTGTTGATTTTCCATCAATCAGGTTAAGATAATATTTGAACAGTAAAAACAAAAATTTATTTTAATCCGTTTGGTTTGTTTGACATCCCAACATGTTTTCTAGCCTGACAAGCCTTTGGTAAATCAGTCCCATATAGGGGTGGGGTATAAATACATTTGTTAGTGTAATATGTGATCAAAACAGTTTCCTGATAAAGTAGGTTTTATGAATGTACTGCTATGGAAAGTGCTAAGAAAAAAAAAAAAGTATTTTTAAGTAACTAGTTATTACCTTAGGAATCTATATTTATTACTTTGTTTTTGTTCACCTTTGCTTTAATTTTCACATTTGTGCTTGCAAATTTTGCATTACCATCTGGGAATCACTGCCACTTTAATACCGCATGCTTAATTTAGTTACATCAATTACAGAAAGTTGCCTCTTCGAATTGGTGAACATGTCAGTTTGAATCTCCCTATCTGGGGTTCCCAAATCAGCATTTAAATAAAATAAAAAAATATCTCAGTGCACATGTGTTTTTTATTTTGGGGTGTACAAGATTTAAACAATGGATTTAATTGTCTATTTTGTTATGCTTTAGATTTTCTTTTTAAATTTTATCAGTGTGTTTTGTGCACCAATGTAAGGTTAAGCACGTATACTGTGATAATTGTTTGTGGTTCACGTCCAGATTACATTCATCACCTAATAAACTGATGTTTATTAATGACATATGACAATGTACATATAATGTATTATCGATTTTGTTTGTCATTTGGCACTTTTAGTTTTTTTTGCTTTCATGCTTACAAAATAAAAAGTAAAAAAAAAAAAAATTTAAAGGAATTGTTGTGAGAAACATTTTTCATAGTGTGTAGATATATTCTTATCGTGCATAGTTTGCTCATATTTTATAATAAATGTCTAAGTTGGACATACCATAGTAATGCAAATAAATTTGTATCTAGGCACAGGTGGCCTACATTTTAAAAGTGTTTGAAAGAAGAACAGTCTGAGTTGCTTTAACCAGTCAAAAGATTATTCCATTTTGCAGCCACTAAAGCATGCTTATTTTAAAAAAGGGCAGTAGGTTTTATATAGCTAATAACATATTACACAAATACTTTAATTGCTGGATAACATGGGATAGGGGAAACTAAAGTTTCAGCAACCCATGTACTCTTAATAGTGTTTCATGGAATTTGAGTTCAAAAGTCTCCTTTAAACACAGAGCCCTGTGCAAAGGCCTCTGATTCTGATAAAAATAGCAACATTGTGGATCACAGTGATAATTATATTACATTGTACTCCATGATGATGTTAGTTTCTCTGTGGTACAGGTCATTACATCCTTTCCTTCATTGTTTTGACGCTTCCGGTCAATATGTTAATAAATACTAAGTAAGTTAAAGGTAACCAAATTACAACATACAGCTATTTACTCCATCCATAATCACCATTTAGCAATTTCACTATTGATTTGCTTGCTTTACTTGTTTATCTCATGTTCTTATCAATATATTTTTGTGCCTCATTTTGCTATTTATATGTATTTGTAATTTTTAATTTTAGCTTATTTCTCTTTTTATTTATAGCAAACTAAACAAATTTAAGCAACCGTCAAATCGCGAAAGGATTGCTGTCTAAAGTGTAGATATGAATTTTTATGAATATGAGTTCCAGACTAATTTTTCAGTTTTGGATAGAGTGGAGAAGGATTAGAACTTTTATCCAGGTTTTGCTGGTGCCTGGATCCCTGTTGCAGCAGAGATGTCCTTTTACTTCCTGTCTTATTGACCACCCTTACTGGAACATCCAAGAGTACTCTCTCCAGAGAATACACAGACAGCAATAAAAACTGGACAAAGGTTCTAATTCTTCCCCATTCAATTAAACATAGAGCTATACATAGCAAAAAAAATTTAAGGCCTTTTATGCTGTAACTGTAACTTGCACAACACTTTCACATTGGAAAGATCTCTTGTTCTCACAAAACTAAATTTCCCTCCCAAAATTCCATTTATCACTTATTTTCTGTTAATGGAGGTCATTCACAAAAGTCTTGCAGAGTGCCTACCTGGTAATTCTGTGTGCTAAAATATAAAAAAAAATTTACCTGGAAAATTATGTAAAGACTTTCAAGTGCACAGGCTTTAATAATATTCCAAGTTCCTATGTTTAAGATACTAAATTGATATGTTTACCATATTTATCGGTGTATAAATAGAGGGTAAACCTGCGTGTTATACGCTGATACCTGATTTCTTCCCAAAGGGGCGGGGATCAGGCACTCCGCCCCGGGTGCCACCCACTGGGAGGGTGTCAGGCCGGCCACCATGCCTCTCCTGGCCGCGGGACAGCGCTGTAGAAAACATTACTGCCAGCCCTTTCTCTTAAAATGCTCCTCCTGTGTCACTCTGTCTCAATATTAATCAAAGCCTCTCTAATACCTGTAAGTAAGGTTGCTCGTTCTGGCTGTTCTGGCCGTTCTCCTCCTCCCGCTCCGCCTCCTTCTCGAGTGTAGATTTTGATTGGAGGAGGAGAGCGGTCATGTGACCATCAATGAAACAGCAGAGGAGAGTCACATGACCGTGTCTACGAGAGAACTGCATTAATTGAGTTATGTAGAAGCTTTGATTTGCAGTGAGTGGTGTAGAAGGGGCTGACAGTGATGTTTTCTTTACTTTACAGTATGCTGGCAATGCTGTCCCAGGAGACTGGGGGTCTCCTGGGAGTGCAGAAGAGGAGGGGGGACTTTATAATGAAAGGGGGCTGTGTACTGTGCAGTGAAGGGGGTCTGTGTTCTCTGCAGGGGGTCCATGTGCTGTGCAGGGGGTCTGTGTTCTCTGCAGGGGGTCTGTGTTCTCTGCAGGGGGTCCGTGTGCTGTGCAGGGGGTCCGTGTGCTCTGCAGGGGGTCCATGTGCTGTGCAGGGGTTCCGTGTGCTGTGCAGGGGGTCCGCATGCTGTGCAGGGGGTCCATGTGCTGTGCAGGGGGTCCATGTGCTGTGCAGGGGTTCCGTGTGCTGTGCAGGGTTTCCGTGTGCTGTGCAGGGGTTTCCGTGTGCTGTGCAGGGGTTCTGTGTGCTGTGCAGGGTTTCCGTGTGCTGTGCAGGGGGCGCGGAAAGTTTTTTTCCTGAACTTCCCCTCTTAAAGCTAGGGTGCGTGTTATACGCCTGTACGTGTTATATGCCGATAAATATGGTAATTACACTACTGCTTCATATGTAGGTTACTGGAATGTCAAGTAATTTTTAAGCAAAATAATGTTTTAGGAAAAAAAACTTTTGCTGCATGGGAACAAGTAAATATGTAAGTCATTCTGAAAAAAATATTATTTAGGTTAATTTCTTTTTACCATTTGATCAATTTGAAATCGGCCAATTTGATCAGCTGTAGTGGAATTCTGTTGCTTGCACTTGAACTGCGTGTTTGTTGGAGAATCACTACTAATACAGGTCAATTAATTGGTAATTTGTAATAGATAGTTTAGATTTATGACTGATAGATGGTTTTTATGACCCATATTTTTAGATGATCGCGGAGTACAATAGAACCAGGTGTGTTGTACTGTTCGATCTTTTAATGGATGATAAATCAATTGTTTGTGTCTGCTTATACCTAGATCAATTACAAATAACTACATACATGACCACCATTACATAGAATACTTGGACATTCTGCAGTTAATAGGTTTGGTGTACTAAAGGAGCAGAGACTGTTCCTTTAGCTTAGCAAACTATTTTTCTTTTGTAATTCAATTTCATTTGATTGGGTTTTTAAAGTGAAAACAGCTTTGTCCTATTCTGTGGACTAATTCACCAGGCTCTATTTCTTTAATAAGTAAACCTACTGTGTTTTCGGCATTTACAAGGTGCAGTCATTTTAAAACTGTAAGCATCCTCTATAAGTACATAAAGAATTGAGTACAGTACTTAAATAAATAGCCATGTCATTCAAAAAAGAGTATGTGCAAGGAAAGGGTAATAAATATTTGCAATCAGTAAAAATTAAAAGAAATTAATGGAAAAATAATAGAAGTGTTAACATTTCCTACTTGCTCATGAAGTTATTATTTTATATAGATGACAATTATTGTTTTTTATTTATCGCTCGTTTATACATGAGACCGTTATTTTATTTTTATTTTTTTATTATTTGGTTAAATAGATATGTTTATGTTTATTTAAAGTAAAATTAAAAATGTGGGCAAATTAAATGCAAATTTTCAGTGTTTTATGTACAATAGATAGTTGACTGGTTGTGACTTGGGTAGCAACCTGAGTTGGGCCTATGTTACACTACTACCACTGTGTTGTACAAGCATACTTTATCTGAAACACCAACAAATAATACTGATCTAAAAATGCAAAAAAAAAATATAGACCTAATTTTTATCTCAGCTGTAAAGCCAAGCCGAGATATGGCGATTATGGGTTCCTTCAAATTCCTTTGCACTTGACAATAAGTTCTGTGTACTATGACCATACTATGACCCTGCACTGCCAGTGGATGCTAGCTCACAACTGAAAGTCATTGTGGTTTATTGACATTGTCATATTTTCCCCTTCTTTCCAGCCCCCCAAATGGTTTGTCACTAAGACTTTCAATCAGTTTGAATAATATTGCTTCAGAAACCAATTTAATAGCTATATATGTAGGAATTGGTGTTATCCTTTTTAAAAGTAACATTTGTCTGGAAATTAATATAAGCTTTGCGTTCCTTTTAAAATAATTTGGCTTTCTTTAATGTTCTCTGAATGAAACTTTAGCAAAAATAAGTTCAGGCAGTCACCTTACATCAAATGCCAATCTAAACAACTGAGGCAATGTGGCATTTCTTAAAAAGGACTTACATGTTTATAATGGCGTTAAATTAAAGAAAATTAGCTTTTACAGCGCTTCACACAATTTACCAAGGACACAATTTTTTTCCTTGATAAAAGTAAATGTCAGTTTTGAGTGGATGATGGGTGGGTTGAATCACCTGCAGGTTTTGTATATATCTTAAAGATGTAAAATATTTCTAAACCATATTAGCACAAATATTTAAAACTGAATAAACAGCAGAGGTGTTGCCCAGAGCTTGTTTGATCTTCCTGTTTTGGTTTACATGATCTGGTTACACATTTCTCCTGGTCTCCCATACTGTCAACTGACTGATTGTTATGTTGAATTATATTAAAGTACCCACATATACTGGAAACTTAACTGGAAACATAACTGGATACATAGTCATTAATTTTTACATTCTTCATTCTTGTTAAAGTTACTGGAAATAAAATAAAAAAACATATACATCATCAGACCCTGGCTGGGTATCTGAAATTGGCACAGGTCAATTACTCCTTTTGGTATACTCCCTGCTGCGTGAATGGAAAGGACACACATGATTCTTATTTATTTTATTCAATTTTTTTAATAAGGTTTTCTTTTTCAATTTCTGGTAAATTAAGAATAACTGTTCTTGTAAACAAAAACACAAATAGCAATTGGAAACATTTTTAATTAAAGATCCCACTAAGAATTTAAATGGCCCAATTCAATTAACAAGGCTTAATTTTTTTCCCAGGATTTAGGTCTGGGGAACATTTCACATATTTTCCCTGCAAGTAATCATTAAAAAAAGTTTACACTCTTAATAAATGGTAAAGTGCTTTTTGAAACACACATTTTAGCATACTATGGGCAAGAAAAGTAAGTTATTTGAATTATAATGAATGTGTCACATTTTAAAGACATGAGATGACTTAATACAGTGTTTCTCAACCTTGTTTCAGTCAAGGCACCCTTTAAAATTATGAACAGTCTTGAGGCACTCCTATCTAAAATGTATTGAACTATTCTAATAGTTTTACATAATACATCAACATTCACACACATAGGACACATAGGACACCCAATGTTAGAGGTGATTTATTCTTACAAATCCAATACACTTTTGCACACTGGTACTGACTAGTATTCCATTGTTTCTCTTCTCCCTTTAGTGTTTCTCCATCAGTCAGCTAATGTGACCCCATCGCTGACAGAGAGGGGCAGGGGAGGGTCATCGGTTGTTAGAACACTGGCAGCTAGAAGGTCGTAATGGTGCACATTGAAAGCCAGTGGCTTTGTTTAACTTAATGGCAGGCTTCATCCATCTGCTGGCTTGTAAACAATTTTGGGGCACTTTTTAGGAATTTTGCCAAGGCACCCCTGAAGAAACCTCAAGACCTGGTTGAAAAACCTGGTTGAAAAAGGCTGACCTAACATATTGGTGTAAATATGTGTTAGATAAGTACCAAATTATTTTCATAAGGCCAAAAAAAAGCTCAATCTGTCTTTGATAGCAATACATCAAGAATGGTAGTCCTATGGAAAACAAGTTACATTTTCAAGTTTAGACATAAGGTTAATAGGAAGAAGAGACTATGGAGTTGATCTACTAAAACTGTGCAAACTCTGGTGCAGCAACTAATCAGCTTCCAGGTTTTTTGTCAAGGCTTAAAGTGATTGTAAAGGCAGAAGATTTTTTCTATGCATTAAGATAAAAAAACCTGTGTGCAGCAGTCCCCCTCAGCCCCCCTCTAATCCTTACCTGAGCCCCTTCTAGATGCAGCGATGTTGCAGCAGTGTCTCAACTGCCCGGGACTCCCCTGCTCATTGGCTGAGACAGCAGCACAGTGCTATTGGCTCCCGCTGCTGTCTATCCAAATCAGTCAGCTAATGAGAAGAAAAAGGGGGTGGGGCCGGGCCGTGGCTCTGTGTCTGAATGGACACACAGAGTTGTGACTCAGCTCGGGTGCCCCCATAGCAAGCTGCTTGCTGTGGGGGCACTCAAAAGGAGGGAGAGGCCAGGAGGACTGTGAGAAAACTTTAGATAGAAAAAAAAATAGGGAAATAAAAAAATATCTGGCTTCAAGCTAGTAAGAGTTCATTACTTCATACTTCAGTAAATGTAGCCCAAAAAAATGACCATTCTATATACACTTCTGGTTGAGTTGGACTCATTATCTTCTAGAAACTAATTGTGAATGGATGTGGATATTCACTTAGCTTAGCAAACAAGGCAAAGCTGTGTTCACCTATTTATGGTGCTAAGTAAACAGTATCTATACCTAAAGTAACTCAACCCCAGTGACTGTGACATTAGATAAAAAATAATATGTTTAGTTTTTCAATGGCTAGTCTAATGCCACGTACACACGACCGTTTTTAATGTCATTGAAAAAAACAACGTTTTTCTCGACGTGATTCTTCTGAAGCCTGCCTTGCCTACACACGATTATGAAAAAAAATGCTCGAGCAAAGCGTGGTGACGTACGAAATGTACGACGGCACTATAAAGGGGAAGTTCCATTCAGATGGCGCCACCCTTTGGACTGCTTACTGATCCTTGTGTTAGTAAAGTTTGGTGAGAGACGATTCATGCTTTTCAGCCTCGTGCTCTTCAGTCCGTTACAGCATGACGAATGTGCTATCTCCATTACGACCGCTAGTTTTACCAGAACGAGCGCTCCCGTATCATCACTTGCTTCTGAGCATGCGCGTTTTTTTCACGTCGTTAAAGCCTACACACGGCCGTTTTTCATGACGAGAAAAACGACGACGTGAAAAACGACGAGAAAAATTAGAGCATGTTCCAAATTTTGAATGCCCATTTTTCACGTCGTGAAAAATGCGCTGGAGCCCACACACGATCGTTTTTAATGACCAAATTAAAACATTGCATTTTTCGCGTCATGAAAAATGGTCGTGTGTACGCGGCATAAGCCTGCCATTAAAAGAAGCCAATGATATATAATGCTAGTGAATCAGAATAATGGCCAGTTAACTAGCATTTTTTTAAATAATTGTAGAAAGTCCCACATTTCTTTGATAACATTTTTTTCTACTTTTTGTTGGTGGCATTTAACTCCTTACTGGCCACAATCTCTGTATAAAGGTTTATCAGAATGATACACTGTGATAAGGATATGTACTGTAAATAAACATCATGCTTTTTTACAGTTACTAGCCAACACTTCGCTGTCTATTTGATGCAGTGGTTATTGTAGCTGTGATGAGGAATGGAGATGTTGTTCTCCACCTCCCATCTCAGCACAGTGAGAAGCAGCCAGTAATTGTGATGCAAATGGACAGTTTAATGAAGCTCAATGAAAGCACCTGACTGGTCATTTATGCAAATTATCTCTTTCCCTCTTTCCCCACCTCAGAGGTGGCTATAGCAGAGAGAAGAGAGAAATTAGAGGAATTATGTCATCTGCTTCTTCTGTCACTGCTTGGTGGCTCCAGTAATAGTTAGAGCAGGATATATATATATATATATATGTACACAAAAATATATAATATGTATATATACATGTAGATTTTTGAGGGTGGCTCTGTGTGCATGTGTGTGTATGTATGTCCCTTTATTTTTCCCCATGTCCCTTAAATTTCTTACATTTCATGGGGTCTAGTGTCGGTATATTTTCGTACTAGACCACTGGTATATTCCTTTTCCATATACATGAAGGTAATAAAAATAACAATTACAGCTAAGAAAATTTGTATGACACTTGTAACCATGTGTATTTTATGCTCAGTTACAAGTGTCACAGATATATTTTGAATAAAATAAAAACTCAATTATTCATCCAAAAAGGTCTTATTTTATTTTTTTTAGCTGTTATTTTTTTCATTTTAGTTCTCATTGAAGAATTTTTGAGAACACAATCTCACTAGGTCAGGCACACAAACCTAATTTCTATTACACATCACTTCCATTCACCTATTATTCCCTCCACTTCTATTCTCAAACAGAGAAGAGAAGTATGCTAGTTAATAGAGGCTTTATACACAATAGCCCCTACATGTAAAGGCATGCCAGATCACTAGTTAATAAAGACAAACTACCTGTCTATGTTATGTGTCACTGAAGACTAAAAGGCTCTATTGAGAAGATAATGATTTCATATTGCAAAGGCCACCAGTGCATGTAGCTGGCAATGCACCTCTGTTTAATGCATGTTTAATTGCATAGTACAAGAAGTAAAACATAACAGTAGCAAAAGAGTTAATATATATATATATATAGTCATATAATCATAATCAAGTTAGCCAACACATACTGGAGCTACTAAATTCAGCCTGGACATCTAGGCTTCAAAGAAGTCTGAGCATGAAAGAACAGGACTTAGAACAAATAGATTCATTTTTTATAAATAATTCCGTAATTTGACTACAGTAAACTGAAATCTGATTATTTAGAAAATAATGCCACATTCCTATATCACCATTGATCAGACAGCTTTGTCTAAATAACCGTATAATCTGGTTTATTTATCTTGTGCTTCCTTGCTGCACAGTCGAAACTCTTTGCATATGCTGTAGTTTGCCCTTTCTTAAAACTTCAGTTGTGTTCCAGTAACCCTAGCCAGGCTATCAATCAAAGAGACATGGAGATGTAATTAAATGTTGTTACAGGAGTTCTTAGTTAATCCCTTAGGAGGAGATTAAAATGAATATGGGCTTCAGTGTTTCTTCCATCTGTTAGATCTATGGTGTGCCTTTGTGATGTTGCACTGCAGAGAAAGGATGCATAAAAACAGAGCATCATTCATTTACTATACAGTATTATAAAGGCCCTGGAGATTTTGCAGTTCCTGCCATGAAGTGTGTCATGTGACCTTTACTGCTATATATAATTTATGCAAAATATGCAAAAATGATTAGGATTATTAGGGTAAAATAAAACACAAACATCAAAATACTGTGTATGTGCAGAATTAAAAATATATAGAAATCTAATAGGTTTTGTAGTTGATTAGTTGATTAATCAAACAGAGAAACTGTATTGATATTTCATCCTGCACAACTTCCCTAAGCTTTGATACAATTGATATTTGATACAAGTAATTTTTTGCCATAGAACAATTTATATTAGCTAAGTATAAATGTGCAGAAACCTGTAGCAAAAATAGGTGCACATGATCTAGCCACAGTAGATTGAATAATAAACAAAAAAAAGCCTATTTAATAATACATTGTTTGATTGCTTGCTATGGGATATCGTATGTTGCTTGTAATAAGTCTATTTAATTACATTATAAAGGTCCCCATGTTGTCTGTAAATTAGGGATTTGTATGCTGGTTTATGTCTTTCTTTATTTCTTGCAATGCCTAGTTGTTTGCTAGAAATTTTGCCTGCTTGCAGCTAACTGCAAACTAAAAGTTTGTGACTGTGTGCTAAAGAATTTAGCATTTTCTTAGTAGTATAAGTAGTATAGATTTTTCTTATAGTAGCTGATTGTTTGCTAGATGTCTTCCGAACTGCTTGCTAGGGGTCTTGCAACTGTCTGATATCTTGCTAGGGTTCTTGTGCTCTTGCTAGCAGCCTCTGCACATTTTGCACATTTTGCACTTTGTTAGTGGATCCCTTTTTAAATCTTTCTGAACAAATGGTTTTCTTTTTTCTTTTTGCAAATAATAGCCATGTAAAAGTATAGCTATACTAGCCATAAGAAAATGAGTTGTCGTATGTATGTATTTAAGTATAGCGCAGCTGAGTTCCATCAAGAGAGAGTGTGTATCAGCTATTTTTTTATTTTCTCTTTTTTTTTCCTCCAGCAATAAAAATGTATCTGTGTTTGATAGACAGACCGTCACAATATCTATGACTTTATGTGGTTTAGTTGCAGACCATGTGGCAGCAAGTGAACAATATCTTTGTTACTAAGTAAATTCCAATATATTCTAATTGGTATGGTGGAAACTTTTAGATTCTTCATATAAGCAAAGGTATGCTTCTCGATAAGTTCTTAACATAAACTTGTTCTCAGACTAAGCACATTAAGTGCCCGTTCACACTACCGCGACTTGGGATCCGACTTGTGCCGCCCCAAGTCGCCCGACATGAGAAATTACATTAAAGTGAATGAGAGCTGTCTTAATGCACACTACTGAAGTCGCTCTGACTTCAGAAAAGGTTCCTGTACTACTTCTAGGCAACTTGTACCAATTGATTTCAATGGAAGTCGCCTCCAAGTTGGATCCCCTGTCTTAACTGAAGCAACTTTACAGGAAGAGAAACTATTTTTTTCAGGCAAACCCCTCCTTCCCACAGAGCTGATTATTGTTTGATTGGCCACTGGCAAAGTCTCGTTGTAAGTCGCTCCAAGTAGCGCTGAAGTCGCCTCGCAAAGTCGCGCCCAGAGTCGTGTTGCCCCTGTGTGAACCGGCACTAAAGTATTTACATATTTAGTACAGGCAGTAAAAGCACGTTAAAAACAAGCTCTTATTCAACTTTGTGGCTATGGGCATTGTGGAAAAACGAATCTTCAAACTAGCGGTGCTTGAATCACAGCTTTATTTCAAATGGAAGCAGGATCTTTGCAGCCTGTCAACCTTCTAAGGTAAACACACAGTAGGTGCATGCAAGCACTAACATTCTAATGAATCCTTACTTTATTAGAGTCTGTGTTTTGACTTTTTAGGATTAATTAGTTCACAGTACATACAGATAGAGTGATTAGGGCTGGCTTGTTTTTAAAACCTTTACTGATTAAGAATATATTTTACTGTACAAAGTTTGGGCACAGGTGCACTTTAAGGGTTTTTTTTCTTTTTCACAAGTAAGCAGGAACTACTTTTTAACTGATTTATACCCTCTCTAGATCTCTGGCAAACATCAATCTAAGATCATTAAAGAGGAGACCAGAATACTTTGAACTGTTTAGTATTTTGATCTTTTTTATGAGATTATCGTGCTGAAATTTAAAAACCCTTTTACATCAGGTCTGCCATTTTAATAATGATATATATGTATTTCCAAATAAGTGACCTGATAAAAATGGGTAATAATGTTTTAATAGTTCAAGTAATCATGACATTTTTAGTGCCTTTGTCAAGGAACTTTTGTCATGCCAGAACTGCTTCTTTCCTCATACAAGTTAATGGGATTGCAAAAACAGCTTGGAGAAGATTGATGCACCCTAGAGGGAGGTAAAGTGCAGGCCAGAAGAAAATAAACTACAGATAAAATACACCTGTCAATAAAACTGTAAGGCTACTTTCACACTGGGGTGCTAGGGGCGTCGGCGGTAAAGTGCCGCTATTTTTATCTGCGCTTTACCGTCGTTTTTGTGGCGCTATTCGGCCGCTTGCGGGACGATTTTAACCCCTGCTAGCGGCCCGAAGAAGGGTTAAAACCACCCGCAAAGCGCCGCTTTGCCGGCGGTTCGGCGGCGCTGCCCATTGATTTCAATCTTTAGGGGCACTTTAAGAGCGGTGTATACACCGCTCTCATAGCACCTCAAAGATGCGGCTGGCAGGACATTTTTGAGCGTCCTGCCAGCGCACCACTCCAGTGTGAAAGCTCTCGGGCTTTCACACTGAGTGAAAAGGATCGGCTCTTTCAGGGCACTTTGCAGGCGCTATTTTTAGCGCTATAGCGCCTGCAAAGCGCCTCAGTGTGAAAGTAGCCTAAATGATCCCAAAAGGGACTGAAACAGATCTCAAATGCAGGCTGAATGCAGCTGAAAGCTGTTTTTGCCTATCAGCTAGTTGCAACAAGATCACAATGATCATGTGCTTCTAAATAATTGAAAATATTGTATAGTGTTGAGCTGTTTTTATTTCAAATCCTTGCAGAGACTTCTGTGCTAAATGTATAACACTGTTTCCAGATTGTCTATAAAATGCAGATACAAACAGTATGGCATAGCTGCATTTAAACATGTTCAAGTGATTGCCTAAGTAATGCTTTATTAAAGCTGGATGCTCAATAGAAATGCAGTGGCTGTATGTGCTGTGTATGAATGAGTGGAATTCAGGGATGTGGATGTCTTTCATTGCAGCTCATCATTGTTTCATAAATTGTTTCCTGTTGCCCAACGACCAGTACCAACTTTTATGCATTTGTACACTGCATTCTGCAAACTCTCATGACATGTATACTACAGTTTCCTTGTTTTTCATATACAGTCCATTTCTTTGACAATAAGCCACTTGTATACTGTATTTCAGTAGATGTCCAACAGTATACAATTATATTATTTTTTCAGGGATAAACAATTATATAACCTCAGTGTTCTACAGAGAATCTTGACTCCCAGCACTGAAGGGGTTAATATATAATTTTATTTAGATATATGTATATAGTGTATTTATAGGATATTTGCTTAATTTATGTGTTGTAACTCAGATAGAGTTCTTTTTTGCTGTATATGTACAATACACCAAAAGCCATAATTTTATTTTTATTATATTAGCAGGAATCAATTCAGATACGTCCTCTATAATGAAACAAGGGTACACTTTAGAAAGCATTAACATGAATACACAAAATAATAGGTAATATAAGTTAGTGCTGATTTCAATGAGCTGTGTTTGCATTATTTTGGCAGCAAGAAATTTCTACAGAGCTTTAAATGCCTTCATTAAAGTGATTTGAATGGGACACTTGCCAGTTGAGCAATCAGTTGATTGTACCTTATGAGTTGGGTGGAAAGTCAGCTCAGCTATCAAACATCAAAGCAAGAGGGAATATATTGATTAAATTAAAAGTGCTGTTTTGACAGTACTGTGATCGGCTTGCATATGTGAACTCAGCTGAGACCAGCTCAACACAGAAGAATGTTTTGTAAGTGAAGGCTGCAGAAAGCATCTAACAAACTCAAGCCTGTGTGATTATTTTCTGCATGTGTATGATCCAGGATGAGTCTGGATTCTCTATGGAAAACTTATTTACTCATCTTATGCCCTGTACACACGATCGGATTTTCGATGGAATAAAATCCGATGGAATTTTCTGTCGGAATTCCGATGAAGCTGACTTTCATCAGTCTTGCCTACACACCATCAGACAAAATTCTGACCGTCCACAACGCCGTGACGTAAAACACTAAGACGAGCCGAGAAAAATTAAGTTCAATGCTTCTGAGCATGCGTCGACTTGATTCTGAGCATGCGTGGGTTTTTTCTCTGTTGGAGTTCCACAAAGACGATCAGAATTTCCTATCGTTTTTTTTTCCATCGGAAAAATTTAAAACATGTTCTATTTTTGGAAAAAAGTCAGATGGGGCCAACACAACGATCGGTTTATCCGGAAAAACCGACCGCGTGTACAGGGCATCAGACCATTCTAAACATGGGTAGATCAATCTCCAATCTGGATTTTTTTCAAAATGCTGCTAATTCCATCTCCAAAACCAGTAAATCGATCTACCGATTGATTAGTTCATCCTAAAATCTATTATCACTGAAGTCGGATGTAAAAAAATATAAAAAATTTATCTAATTTATCACATTTGGAAAACAGTCGTAGATTACATATGTAATTTTTTTCTGCTAGAGGAGACTGCGAAAAATGTGTGATGAAGAAATTAATATTTATGCCAGCGGTTAGCCAAACAGTGATTAGCTTTCTTGATTAAAGAGTGCTTTTATTCATGGATTATTAATTATCTTTCCACTGTTATATACTGTTTTGCATTCTTGCTAGTAAAATTTGATTTCTCAGTACAAAACAGAATAGACTTACTGTAGGACTATGGATTCTTTTAGCACCATTATTGCACATTATTTGGCTGCACTGGTCTGCCTACTATCCTCTGCAAAACTTGTGAAAAATAATAATAATGAAGATGTATAATATTGTTAAATTTAAAATTGAGGGTGTACATATGGCAAAACTATGCGTTATACAGAAAACTGTACAGAAAATTATGCTGATAACTGCCTTTGATTTCTGATTGAATGATGCTAGAGATTCTCAGGTTGTTGTTTTGGTATGGGAAGTGGAAAAATTTAGTCTATAACGCTGTTTATGGAAAAGATAAACACTCCATATTTTTCTTTATGACCAAATCAAACTATTGGCATCTGTGATATTTGGTTGTATATCAGTAAATGCAAATATGCATTAAATAAAAGAATATTGTGAAAATGAATGAATATATACAATAATAATATTATTGCATAAAACAGGTCTGTATATACGTGAGAAAACAGCATTTCCATTTTTCAAAAACCGAGCATTCTTGGAAAAAGACTAAGAAAATTAAAGCACTGGACTTTTTACATAGGAAAGTTTGCCATCCATTTAAAATTCCCTTGGTATACCCCACTGGTGTATGCTTAGCTGACACTGATAACTATTGTATAAAACAAATGTGTGATTTATAATGCCATTTTGAAAGAGGTTGTGGTTAATGTTTTCAGATGATTGTACAATGTTTGAACTTTAAATGTATTGCAATATGCTTGTTGAAATGGTATGTATGTCTTTTTTTTCCAAATGTGTGTAAATATAGCTTAAAATAGCTATTCTGTATACATACTATACTGCCAAAAGGGTCCTGCTTAATGTGTACCATTTTAAATACAAAAAAAGGGGGGTAAAATGTATTTGATGTTTAAAAAAAGTTTTTGTTTACAACAAAAAATATATATATATAAACTCAAACCTAATACGACAAAGACATCATCTCGACTTTTACACAAAGAAACCAGCAAATTGGAGATGAATGCTTTTGCATGATACGAAATGCTTTTTCTACGTGTCAAGAATGTATTATCAAAGGATTTCTTTTACCTGGTACTTTGGGATTTATTCAAAAGGAGGAAAAGTGCGATCTTATGGTTGACTTATGTCTACAGTAACCATGAAGATGTGACCCCCCAATAAACATTTCTTATAAACCACGTGCAGGTACCCGGAATTCACATAGCACAGCTTTTTTGTGCCAGATTTCTGATCTGTAGTTGTACGTCAAAGAAAATTTATTGATCACTGTGCATTTTGTTATTAATTTATTCGAAGATTACCCTTTAATAAACTGTACTAATTAAAGTGGATCCGATTATATCTTCTTCAACTTCTACCCATAAGAGATTATAAACTTGTTGCAAAGTCTGTACAATGGGTACAAAAGAAAATAAATTAAAAAAATTTCCTGCATGCTGCCTGAAGTATGTTGTGATTTGCAGACTACAATTTATTATAAAAAAATGATCATATACAAAAAAAAAAAAAGGGTTCTATATTGCAGAAAAAAAAAGTGAAGACTAATGTTTCATCATGGTGTTTGTGTATTTAGTGCTGTTGTTTGTCTATTTTAGAAGAGCTGTCTGTCATTTGTGTATATTGTGGCTAACCTTTTTACCTTGTATCACTGTAATTTGTTACCCTCCCCTTGCCTGGAATGGCCCTTTGTGTAAAAATCATTGTCCATCATTTGACACCTTTCCTAACACTGAAATATAAATGTTTGTAAATTCTTCATCCATTTTGTCTCTTTGTATGTATCTCTGCTAAGGTGTGGTTTCAATCTGTGACTTAATGTTGGAATCTTATAGAACTCTGTGTGCAATAAGGGGTTACGTCTTTCGGATGTATTATTCAAGGGTATGTAAACCCCAACAATTAATTTCTCTTATATGGTCCCTTTTAATCTGTTAAACATACCATTGTTTAACATACCATCTTAACATACATACAACATATTTAACATAACATACAAAACATACCATTTTCTTATACCTGTTTGATAGGTGCAAAAAAATCAAGAAATATAGTTGTCTAATAATCTGCCTGTACTTGCTGAATCCTTATCAATTATTTCCCGATATCTCTGAGGACTACAGCCCCCCGTTATAGAGAAACAGGGGGGGGCTGTCTGTAGGAAGAGCGTTGTCACACTAGGTCAGGACGTGTACTACTGGTATAATCACTAGCTGAAAATAATGTAAAACAAACCTGAAAAAACAAATGCAGACACAAGGGTTGATGTACTAAAACCGGAGAGTGCAAAATCTGTTGTAGCTCTGCATAGAAACCAATCAGTTTCCAGGTTCCAGGCTTAAAGGCGTTGTAAACCCTTGTGCTTTTTCACCTTAATGCATCCTATGCATTAAGGTGAAAACATTTCTGGCAGTGACCGGCCCCCCAGCCCCCCCCCCCCGTTTTACTTAGCCCGGTATTTCCCTCGGCGGAGACACGCATGGGGTTCTGGCTCTTGATTGTGTAGCACACAGACCCTTTTTTCCTGCCTACCTTCACTTGCCGGAGCAAAGGGCACACCATGCTACATGCCCGTATCCTCCTGGTATAAGAGGTTGAGCGGTGTTCTTGCAATTTTGGGTCCTGCAGCGAATAACCTCCCTCCGTTGGTTCACGTCCCTAGAATGTAGGGAAAAGTCTATTCTTCCCCGAAAGAAGGCCAATGTCCACACAGTAATTAAACTTCAACAAATTTGTTTATTTTCTTTTGCTTGAAATAACTTTGGGAGAAAGGTTGAAGACAGCAATAGGATTTAGTAGGGAATTAGGTTCAGGCACGCGGCACCCAGTCTCCACACAAGCCTGAGTGGGTACTGCTCCCCCGGATAGATCCCGGATAGATCCCTCTCACAGTTCTAGCAGCCGGAGTGAAACACGAACATGACACTTAGTTTCAGTCCCCTTCACGGACAAGTTCAGGAGATCCTCTGCCACAGAATCCTTCAGTTCCTGAATTTAGAACTTCCTAACACCTGTAGATTATTAGAGACCATAGGTGCCAATGGGGCACGCTACAGGAGCTATCTTGCAACTCACGAATCCTTCCCTCTGATAGGCAACCAGGCCTCCTCGAGACCGTGACTTCCTTCACCGATCCATCGGACAGGTCCTCCGCCGGTTTCCTCTGTTTCAGAGCGGGCCACCCTCCTTTGGGTTCCCTGGGACTCCAGTGATTGGTTTTGTTGACCCAGTTGAAGGTACTGGGCCCACCCGGAACTCTGTAGCCACAGGCTAAAGGTGCCCGAAACTCCTCGACCAGTTCACGCACCCCCCGGCCAGCCGAGCCAAAGGGCGCGACTTTGCCACCAGGGGTCCTCCTTGCAATCCCCCCGGCACACCACACCAGATCATGGCGTCTGCCCTTTTTGTACCCTCTCCCAGCATGCACAGCAGGCAGAACCCGCCCATTGCACGGTAGCAGAGAGAGGACACCCAATCACACCGCAACGCCACCTGTGGTTCTTCCCAAGACCTGGGCAACAGCCCCACCTGCAGGTTCAGGGGAACTATACTCCAGGCAACATTACAGCAGAGCAGAGTCCATACTAAGCAAAATTGAAGAACCTGAGCTAAACTATTTCTCAGGCTACCCTTAAATTTAAAGCATAGTGACCCCAATTTTGGGGGTCCACTACACATACCCCCCCTTGAAAAGCCACTGTCCCCAGTGGCTGGAAGAGATCAGAAAGACCCCTCAATCCTGAGTGGGTTCCAGTCTTTTCCAACTATGTACATAAAATATTCTCTTTTTTTTTTTATGGTGCCTGAACCAACAATTTGGGAATAGAGTAGGAAGAGAGAGAGAGAAAGAGCATGTAAAATATACATCACAATTTGTATAAAACACACAATATCACAAATTACAATCCCACCCCTCCTAACATATCTACTCCACCCATCCTCCGGTACAGTTGATCGCAGGTCACCTGCAGAGGGAGAGAAAAGAACACAATATACAATTCTACATCTAAAATTGGCAGAAGGAAACCACCTCCTTGGGGAGAGATGATTATCCTTGGATATATATATATATATATATATATATATACAGGTCCTTCTCAAAAAATTAGCATATTGTGATAAAGTTCATTATTTTCTGTAATGTACTGATAAACATTAGACTTTCATATATTTTAGATTCATTACACACAACTGAAGTAGTTCTAGCCTTTTCTTGTTTTAATATTGATGATTTTGGCATACAGCTCATGAAAACCCAAAAATCCTATCTCAAAAAATTAGCATATCATGAAAAGGTTCTCTAAACGAGCTATTAACCTAATCATCTGAATCAACTAATTAACTCTAAACACCTGCAAAAGATTCCTGAGGCTCTTAAAAACTCCCAGCCTGGTTCATTACTCAAAACCGCAATCATGGGTAAGACTGCCGACCTGACTGCTGTCCAGAAGGCCATCATTGACACCCTCAAGCAAGAGGGTAAGACACAGAAAGAAATTTCTGAACGAATAGGCTGTTCCCAGAGTGCTGTATCAAGGCACCTCAGTGGGAAGTCTGTGGGAAGGAAAAAGTGTGGCAGAAAACGCTGCACAACGAGAAGAGGTGACCGGACCCTGAAGAAGATTGTGGAGAAGGACCGATTCCAGACCTTGGAGGACCTGCGGAAGCAGTGGACTGAGTCTGGAGTAGAAACATCCAGAGCCACCGTGAACAGGCGTGTGCAGGAAATGGGCTACAGGTGCCGCATTCCCCAGGTCAAGCCACTTTTGAACCAGAAACAGCGGCAGAAGCGCCTGACCTGGGCTACAGAGAAGCAGCACTGGACTGTTGCTCAGTGGTCCAAAGTACTTTTTTCGGATGAAAGCAAATTTTGCATGTCATTCGGAAATCAAGGTGCCAGAGTCTGGAGGAAGACTGGGGAGAGGGAAATGCCAAAATGCCTGAAGTCCAGTGTCAAGTACCCACAGTCAGTGATGGTCTGGGGTGCCATGCCAGCTGCTGGTGTTGGTCCACTGTGTTTTATCAAGGGCAGGGTCAATGCAGCTAGCTATCAGGAGATTTTGGAGCACTTCATGCTTCCATCTGCTGAAAAGCTTTATGGAGATGAAGATTTCATTTTTCAGCACGACCTGGCACCTGCTCACAGTGCCAAAACCACTGGTAAATGGTTTACTGACCATGGTATTACTGTGCTCAATTGGCCTGCCAACTCTCCTGACCTGAACCCCATAGAGAATCTGTGGGATATTGGGAAGAGAAAGTTGAGAGACGCAAGACCCAACACTCTGGATGAGCTTAAGGCCGCTATCGAAGCATCCTGGGCCTCCATAACACCTCAGCAGTGCCACAGGCTGGTTGCCTCCATGCCACGCCGCATTGAAGCAGTCATTTCTGCAAAAGGATTCCCGACCAAGTATTGAGTGCATAACTGAACATAATTATTTGAAGGTTGACTTTTTTTGTATTAAAAACACTTTTCTTTTATTGGTCGGATGAAATATGCTAATTTTTTGAGATAGGATTTTTGGGTTTTCATGAGCTGTATGCCAAAATCATCAATATTAAAACAAGAAAAGGCTTGAACTACTTCAGTTGTGTGTAATGAATCTAAAATATATGAAAGTCTAATGTTTATCAGTACATTACAGAAAATAATGAACTTTATCACAATATGCTAATTTTTTGAGAAGGACCTGTATATATATATATATATACATTTAGGTTTGCACGGCTAAGCCTAGCCTCGCTGAAATTTCTGCAAAACACCACCACCTAGACTCCAGTGGTTGGTTTTGTAGACCCAGTTGAAGGTACTGGGCCCACCCGGAACTCTGTAGCCTCGAGCTAAAGGTGCCCGAAACTCCTTGACCAGTTCACGCACCCCCCGGCCAGTTGGGCCAAAGGGCGCGACTTCCCCACCAGGGGTCCTCCTTGGAATCCCCCTGGCACACCAGATCATGGCGTCTGATGTGGTTCTTCCCAAGACCTGGGCAACAGCGCCACCTGCAGGTCAAGGGGAACTATACTCCAGGCAACATTACAGCAAAGCAGAGTCCATACTAAGCAAAATTGAAGAACCTGAGCTAAACTATTGCTCAGGCTACCCTTAAATTTAAAGCATAGCGACCCCAATGTTGGGGGGTCCGCTACAATTGGATAGATTGATAGCAGCACAGCCATTGGCTCCTGCTGCTGTCAATCAAATCCAATGACGCGGGCGCCGGGGGGCGAGGCCGAGTCCGGCATTCGTGTCTATAGACGCAAATGCTGGACTCCGGAGCGCGCCCACAAGGTAACCCCCAGGAGAGAGCTTCCTAGGGGTTATCTGATGCGAGGAGGAGCTGCGAGAGCCGCAGAGGGACCCCAGAAGAGGACGATCGGGGCCACTCTGTGCAAAACTAGCTGCACAGAGGAGGTAAGTATGACATGTTTGTTATTTAAAAAAAATAAAACACAAAGGTTTACAATCACTTTAATTGAACAAGCTGAAGTTAGAAGCTGATTGGCTACCATGCACAGCTGCACCAAATTCTGAGTGCACCAGTTTTAGTAAATCAACCCCACAATGTCTAAGGACTTCCAAGCTTTGATATATTAACTATGGGTTAAGAAATACTTCCTTGCCCATGCAAACCAAAAATATGAAACTGTCTGGAGTTTCTTACTCCAGTAGCCCGCTTTTAAGTAATAATGGAACTTTCTTTTATTCTGATATTTTCTTGTAGTCAATAATGTAAGTGATTACTGCAAAATAATAATGGTTACAAATAAAATATTATTAATAGTAGAATATATTGCTTACACACGGTATGTTGTAATGTTGCAGGTAAGTTATAGGTATCATCTGCAGGTTGCAGTATTTTGAACTTTGGATCCTTTCCCTTGTAAAACGCAGGAGGTGAAAATGCTTGTATGCATAATGACTACATGTAGCGGTGACCTTTAAAACTTCCCTCAGAATGTGTATTCAAAGACTAACTCCAGCCAAACATTTAAGTTTTTGTCTTGGATAAAGAGTGGGAGCTATTGTTCTGCTTATAGTTTTGTTTCTGTCTGGGGGGAGGAAATGGAGGAAATGGTTGTACCCCAAACAGGAAGGGACAGACAGAAAGAAACAAAGTGAGGTTGATTTACTAAAATTTGAGAGCGCAAACTCTGGTGCAGCTGTGCATGTAGCCAATCAGCTTCTAACTTCAGCTTGCTTAGTTAAGCTTTAACAAAAAAGCCTGGAAGCTGATTGGTTTCTATGCAGAGCGACACCAGATTTTTCACTTTTTGGTGCAGTTTTAGCAAATCAACCACACTGTTAGAAGAAGTTTTACCCATCCCAGTCTTCTAAAAATGTGTTTTTGTTTTTTTAAATCTGTGTTACCATCCGGAAACTGGCCCATAATTTCTTCTGCTGACTGGAAATTTTCCCAAAAAGTACACAGACTGCCACAAAAAAAACTGACATAGTTACAAACTTTCTTATTCAATGCAGAACTTGTGGCTAGAGTTGGGCTTTAAATACAAATAGAATTCCACTGCAACACAGTGGGGATTTATGAAAGGCAAATCCACTTTGCACTACAAGTGCAAACTACAAGTGCAAATTGCACTGAATGTGTACTTGGAAGTGCACTCGCTGTAAATCTGAGGGGTAGATCTGAAGTGAGGGGAAGCTCTGCTGATTTTATTATCCAATCATTTGCAAGCTAAAATGCTGTTTTTTTATTTTCCTTGCATGTCCCCCTCGGATCTACAGTGACTGCACTTCCAAGTGCACTTTTCACTTGTAGTTTGCACTTGTAGTGCAAAGTGGATTTGCCTTTCGTAAATAACCCCCATTATATCACATTCAGGACTTCTGGAAAGATATAGCAATAAATGTTTTGAAGTGAGGCCATGTTTTCCTGGAGCTAGTTTTTAGTGTTGTGCACTATGCACACATCAAGGCAGTGTTCTAAAACAGCATTTGTTTTTTTTTAATCAAAAAGGTTTTTATTGAACACCAGATAAATCACAACAGTTTCCATTGTACAAAAAATAGCAAAGGTTTCCCTCTGCTGGCGAACTGTAAAACAACATATAAGATCACATAAGAACAGCACCACAATCTTGCATACATAAGCATATTAATCCTTGGCCGCTTGGCTTCCAATTTACTGCAAAAGTCGGGACATCACCAGCTCCCTGGGGCTCAGGCCAGGGGTATTAAGCCATTGGGACCAAATTCTCTCAAACCTACCCGGGCTTCCCCTGTGCTGGTATATGTACTTTTCCATTATAAGAGTATTCCCCATGTGTGCTACCCAAGAGGTGGTGGTAGGCGGTGAGACCGACTTCCAACCCATCAAAATAAGCTTCCTGGCCTGAAACAGGGCCCTAGAGACTGCGACCCTGGTCAACTCCCCAGGGATCGCTTCCTCCAAGATCCCCAGCAGGCAGCACTTAGGGTCCAAAGGGATCGTAGTTTGAAACACTCTGTTTATTGTACCCACCACCTCAGTCCAATACCTGTGAAGCTTAGGGCATCTCCACAGGAGATGAATAAGATCTCCATCGTGCCTCTGACATCTACCACACACAGGGTCCCCGAGCTTACCCATCTTATATAAATTCAGCGGGGTATAATGTACCCTTAGTAATATATATAACTGTGACACTTTCTGCGCAACATTTAAAGAACAGGTGGTGACTGACTGCCACGCCTCCTCCCATTGGTCCCCTGACAGTGTACCTATGTCCTTCTCCCACATGGATTCCGCCCTGCTCGGGAATGCTTGTAGGTGACTTGCCAGTAACATCTGGTAGCATTGTGAGATAAATCCTTTTGTTTCAGTGCTAGTGTGCAGCACACGGAACACCGGGGCGGGCGACTGAACCCAGTCCACCGCATTCCCGTGTGCAGCAACCGCATGTTGAAGCTGCATGTAATAGTAATGCATATGAGCTGGGAGGTCAAATCTGGCCTGCAGTTCGGGGAAAGTGAGAAGCCTGCCGTTAACGAAAATGTGGGACAGCAGAGCCACACCATGGGCACGCCATCTGGGCCCCTGCTGCAGCTTCACCAACTCCACATAAGACCTATTGCCCCATATTGGGCTGTCTTCCGTGAATCCCTGCACTCCCTGGAGTTGTCGGCCCTTATTCCAGACTTTTTGGATAAGTGCGAGCGTCGGGGTCTGCTTATTGGATTTTAGGAACATTTGCGCCTCCAGCCCCATCGGGACAGTCTCAGCGCCAGTGGCCAATAGCATCAGTCGTGCCGCCGAGCTCCCCGGGTCCTGGGACATAGAGCCGATCAAATGCTGTAACTGGGCCGCTATGTAGTACAGCCAGGGGTTGGGAACCGCCAGCCCCCCACTGTCCTTGGCCAGCTGCAAGTGTTCCAGTCTAATCTGAGGGGGTCTAGTATGCCATAACAACCGTCGGAAGAGAGTGTTCACTATTCGGAAGATTTTCAGGTGTATTACTACAGGCGAGTTATGTAAAAAGTAGAGTAGTTGTGGCATTAAAATCATTTTTATCAGGTTGACTTTACCTGCAAGTGACATTTTTAGGGTGTTCCAGGTATTAATTTTGTCCCTAAACCGGGACAGCAATGGGTGCACATTAAGGGAGCAGTAGTCTCCGAGCCTGGGCGACACCTGCACCCCCAAATATTAAAAGCTAGATACAACCGGGATGGGACAAGAGTCCGGCAGGGCTACCCCACCATCCTCATCCAATAGCATCAGGGCGGATTTCGACCAGTTAATGGTCAATCCCGAGTAGTGACCGAATTGCTCTATTATTGACCCAGGGGATGGAGTGCGTGGGGTCCTCCAGGAACAGCAGCATGTCGTCCGCGTACAGTATGATTTTTTCCTGCAGCGTGCCGTATTGGAATCCCCGGAAGCGGGCACTAGCCCGCACCAGGGCTGCCAATGGCTCTATAGCGATCGCGAAGAGCAGGGGGGACAGGGGGCACCCCTGCCTCGTCCCTCTACCCAGAGCAAAGGCCGGTGACATCCTATCCGCGACCCTAATGGTCGCCTGGGGGGACGCGTACAGCAGCCTGACCCACTCTATGAATTTGTCCCCAAAGCCAAACTTGGCCAACGTCGCCCAGAGGAACCTCCAACTGACACTATCAAATGCCTTGTTGGCATCAAGGGATAAGAGCGCCCTACGGCCCCCATTGTCTGCCTGCACCTGCATGTTTAAGAACATGCGCCTCAAATTAGTGGCGGTGGACTTTTGCGGCATGAAACCAGCCTGGTCTGGGTGGATAATAGATGTGATTATCCCGTTAACCCTGCGCGCCAGGACCTTTGCCAGGATTTTTACATCGCTCTGCAGCAACGATATAGGCCTATAGGAGCCAGGGTCAACCGGATCCGTCCCCGGCTTCAACAGTAAAACGATATTAGCCCTGGCCATGGAGCCAGGCAGCTGACCACCCTCTAGTGCGGCGTTAAAGACCTTCAATAGTTCAGGTAACAAGTGCTCCCCAAATTGAGTGTACACTTCTATGGGCAAGCCATCCTCTCCGGGGGCTTTACATGTAGGAAAAGAGCTTGCCGCTAATTGCAGCTCGCCCAGAGTAATTGGTGCATCTAATTGTTCTCTGGCAGATGTGGACAGAGCAGGCAGATCAATACTAGCCATGTATGTTTCAAGGTCCTCATCCGAGTAGGCATCCCTCGATCCATAAAGGCCTTCATAGAAGGATGCCAGCTCGGATACAATGGCTTCAGGGGTATTAACCACTATACCCGTAGAGGTGCGTATAGCACCGATGGCCGGGGATTGTGCTTGAGACCTTGCTATCTTGGCCAGCAATCGCCCAGTTTGTTCCCCTTCCCCATAAAATGCAAGTTTGGTAAAGAACCTCTTCCGCTCTGCCTTTGAGGATCGCAGACGGTCCAGAGAGTCCTGGGCCGACATCCAAGCCTCTCGGGCCGAGTCAGTAGGGCTAGTCACATAAGCGAGTTCCAGCTGTCTCACCTGGTCTCCCACCCGCTCTACCAAGGCAGAGGAGTTGTTCCTGACAATGTGTATTTCCTGGATAAATACCCCTCTAAGATAGGCTTTCAAAGTTTCCCATTTTAGCAGTGGGTCTAGGTAATGCTCATGGGCCCGGAGAAAGACTTCAATCTTGGTTTCTATACGGTCTGGGGATGTAAACAGTTTGAGCCAATAGGCATTCAGTTTCCATGGGGCTCTAGGAAGGGAGCTAGACGGTTGAGTTACCAGCCAAAGTACTAGCGGAGAGTGGTCTGATACCCCCCGTGGGAAATACTCCACCTTAGAGGTGCAACTAACCATGTTGGGAGTGCCCAGACAAAGGTCTATACGGGAGAGGGAACCATGCGACTTGGAGAAACAGGAGAATTGTTTACACTTGGGGTTCCGAACCCGCCAGATGTCAACCCACCCCACCTCCTCCATCAGGCGTCCAAGAGCCGTACCCCGGTTGCCCTTAGGGGGCAGCACCGGGGGGTGTCTATCCAATTTGGGGTCTAGGTAGCAATTAAAGTCCCCTAGCAGCAGTAGTGGGACGTCAGGCTTGTTTGCCAGGTAAGACAGCAGCAACTGCAACACCTCTCTAGAAAAAGGTGGAGGCACATATACAAACGCCAGAATCATAGTAACGGTAAACAGTTTGCAATAAAGAAATACAAATCTCCCAGATATGTCAATAAGCGAATCTAACTCCTGGTATACCAGAGCCTTCTGGATCAATACGCTCACTCCGCGTGAAAAGGCGGAGTGAGTGGAGTGATAGGCCTGTCCTACCCACACATATCTCAAGAAACTGGTCGTGTCTTTCAATAGATGGGTCTCCTGTAAGCCAATTATGGCCGGGTGAAATTTACGCAATACCGCGGATATCATGGTCCTTTTCAGAGGATCATTTACCCCTCTGACATTCCACGACACTATGGGTGTAGAAGACATGGTGAGTGTATACTAAGAGTTCTGTCTGAATGGGGGGAGTACCCAGAAGAGAGCAACAGTCCTGCATCCCCCCATCCAGCTAGCAAAAAACAGCCCTTTGGTTCAAACAGCTTTGACTGTGGTGCATCAGTTAGAACATTACAGTATCTTGTGAAAAAAAAAATCCTGCAGAAACTGTGGCAGAAATTCCTGCGCAACGGCGCATTGGTGTCAGTACAGCAAAAATAGAAGTAGGAAGCATAAGAAAAAGAAGAAAAATAAAACTTATCTGCATCTGCCGGTGGCTCCTGGACTGCCAACAGGGCGTCACTGGGGACTCCCCACTGGTGTTGAGTGATAGCAACACGGGCATTTCTAGTGCCAACAGGGCACAAAAACATAAGCCATGTCCACCATGGCAGCAAACAGTACATAGGGGGGGTGTGGAGACACACTCCGCCCATAAACTCAAGTCAGCGGAAAAAAAACAAAAGAGTTAGTGGAAAACTATTCGCTGGTAACTTCAAGTAGGTATTGGTCCTCTCATAGTGACATCATTTCAGTAACAGCACTTCTTTGCCCGGATTGCCCTTGATAAAGATAGGATCGTCCGCATCAACCTGCACCATTCTCCGGTCCCCTCCTGCGGATGTCTTGTTCGTTGCGGTCTAGCCAGTCAGCAGCATCCTGTGCAGTCTCAAAAAAGTGGGTCTCATCTCTGGCTGTTATGCGGAGCTTGGCCGGGTATAACATGGCATATGATAGCTGAAGCCTCTGCAGCCTTTTCTTGACATCTATAAACTTTGATCTTCTGCGTTGCACTTCTGCAGAGAAATCAGGATAAAAGGATATCCGGGCTCCGTTGAAATGTACGGCCCCCCTTTCTCTGGCCATTCGAAGTATCACTTCCCGGTCCCTGTAGTTAAGGAGTCTAGCAAGCATGGATCTCGGGGGATTACCAGGGGGGAGGGGGCGAGGTGGCACCCTATGCACCCGTTCCACCGTGTAAATCAGAGAAAAAGCCTCTTTACCAAATGTCTCCTGTAGCCAGCCTTCTATGAACGTTGTGGGGTCCCTGCCCTCCACCTTTTCTGGGAGCCCCACAATGCGTACGTTGTTGCGTCTCAGGCGATTTTCGATCTCATCATGGCGATCAAAGGCCTGGCGTGCCTGCTGAGCAGCGGCTCTCACTTCCCGGGTCATGTGTGGCATCTGATCCTCTATATCACTGACTCTGCCCTCCATGGCCGTGGTCCTCTCCCTGACCTTCTGTATATCATGTCTCAGGAGATTAACTTTCTCCTCCAGCCCCCCAAATCTCTCCTTCAGGGCATCCACTGAGGCAGTGCACCTGTGAACAGCATGCAGGATTTCACTGAGTGTGGGCTGGGGACTGTCCTCTGTCTGCTGGTCAAGCAAGGCTAGAATAGAACCAGGGGCTGACTCCATTTCTTCATCCACAGCTTCCTGCATGTCAGTGTGTCCCTGCTCAGCTTGCTCTGCGGGCATTGTATGGCCCTGTGCAACAGTCTGCAGGGAATCGTCCGGGCCTGTCAGTTTCCTGGCATAATATAGCATGTCTTTCATTTGGTCTGTCCCTTTAGGGGCTTTGGTGGACTTACCCCCCAGCTCCGACTTCTTCTCCTGCCCTCGTGGAGTCCTGGGAGGCAGAGACTGAGACATCCAGGCGCCATCTTGGAAGGCCTGGGAGGCCGCAGCCGCGGCGTCTCCTTTGTTTCCCCGGGTCATCATGCCGGGAATGTTGAGCACCGCTGGAACCGGGGGTCTCTGGGGGTCTTTAGGCGCAGGTTTCTGGCTGAATCGGGCATTGTAGGTGGCGAGGAAAGGATCACAGACAGGATCTACAGCGGGAGCTCCGTCGAACAGGTCTGTTCACATGCCACGTCAGGCCACGCCCCCCCTAAAACAGCATTTGTAATGGATAAAATAATCTTAACATTGTCAGATTGGGATACCTGAAGTTCATCAGAGAAATATAAATGAAAGCCAGTGAGTGAAAAAAAACAACAACAAACGAGACCTTCTGTAAGTGCGTGTGATTAAATAGGCATGGTTCAGCAAGATTAAAGGAAACCTGAACTACCACTACTCACCTGATCAGAAAATGCTAAATGCCTTGCTGTCATGGTTTTCCGGTGGTTTCAATGTTTTCAGAGTTGTGTACCCAAAAAAATATACAGATGATTAGTTCTGAATGTAGTTATACTTTGCTTGCTATATGTTTGTTGAGGGTCAGTAGCTCAGAAAGCATTAAATATAAAGACTGACTTTTCAGAAAAACCTATTAGTTTAGTTATGGGAGGTTAGCCTCTGTGATGCGTCCACAAGTAAATATCTACAAAAAAAAAAAAAGGACTTTTAAGGTGCCAGTAAGTGCAAACAACTCATCTATGGTTAAGATACAATCAATTTTTATTAATACATACTGTAGCTGTTAAAATATTTATAATAAATATATCAATACATATACAGATAAAGTTAATCATTTAATTTTCCATTAATTCTAAAAATTGCGTTCTCGCTCACTTTCTACCACCCTTATACCACCACATTCCATATTTTTAAGTATAGGTGATTACAAAAGTTAGAAGATCTCATTAGGGCTTCTCTAAGTTGGGTTCTGTTCCAGTGTGTCTTGTTTGGGGTGGACCATGGCCATATTTATTCCCCTCTTTCTCCTGAGGAAGCAAGGTTGCGAAACATGTCAAGATTCTCCCCCTGTCCACCACAGCAACATAATATCGATAAGGTGTTCCAGCTTTTGCTATCATGTATACTTTAACCACTTAAGCCCCGGACTAATATGCAGCATAAAGACCAGGCCCCTTTTTGTGATTTGGCACTGCGTCGTTTTAACTGACAATTGCACGGTCGTGCGACGTGGCTCCCAAACAAAATTGATGTCCTTTTTTTCCCACAAATAGAGCTTTCTTTTGGTGGTATTTGATCACCTCTGCGGTTTTTATTTTTTGCGCTATAAACAAAAATAGAGCGACAATTTTGAAAAAAATGCAATATTTTTTACTTTTTGCTATAATAAATATCCCCAAAAAATATATAATTTTTTTTTTTTCCCTCAGTTTAGGTCGATACGTATTCTATTACATATTTTTGGTAAATCGGCGTTTATTGATTGGTTTGCGCAAAAGTTATAGCGTTTACAAAATAGTTTTATGGCATTTTTATTCATTTTTTTTTTTACTAGTAATGGCGGCAATCAGCGATTTTTTTCATGACTGCGACATTATGGCGGACACATCGGACACTTTTGACACATTTTTGGGACCATTGTCATTTTTATAGCGATCAGTGCTAAAAAAATGCACTGGTTACTGTAAAAATTACACTGGCAGTGAAGGGGTTAACCACTAGGGGGACCGAAGGGGTTAAGTGTGCCTAAGGGAGTGATTACTACTGCTAGGGGGCGTGGCTACGAGTGACACGTCACTGATCTCCGCTCTGATTACACAGAGCGGAAATCAATGACAGTGTCAGTAGGCGAGCGGGAAGATGTTGTGTTTACACTAACATCTCCCCGCTCCATCCCTCCGTGAGACGATCGCGGGGATCCCCGCGGCGATCGAGTCCGCGGGACCCGCGGTCCAACTCACGGGTAAGGTAGCAGGGTCACGCGCGTGACCCCCACGTCGGGCAGTTAAAGGGGACGTACAGGTACGTTGATGTGCCTATCCGTGCCATTCTGCCGATGTATATCTACTGGAGGCGGTCGTTAAGTGGTTATTATAAGGAAAGTGGTAGTATTAGGGTAATAGAATGGTAGGGAGAATGCAGTTGAAAGACCGTTGTATGAATAACCCAAATCAAATGCTACACCTTTTTTTCTTGGTTAGTGGAAATTAAATTTTCAGAAAAAGCTTAGCAATAGCAACCTACATAATTATCTTAGTGATCACAGTACAGGGAAGTTTTTTTAACAACAAAATATTTTATTAAAGTTTTCAGTGGCTAAATATCACTATTGCAAGGGTAAAGTTTAATATCTAAACTGCATGTCAAGAGACACGACACAGCAAACAGACATTTGTTGTAATTAATGTGGTTAGGATCTTATTTCATCCATCAAGCTAGCTGAATTGTTCTCTGCTGACAAGTTCAGCCTTACTCAGTTTAATGTATGGTTCTGCTTAGGTCCCATGCACACTAGCTCCTAGAGGAGTTTAGCATTTTGCCTGTAGAAGAAACTAATGTTATCTTATGTGTCCATGTACATTAGGTAGTCTAGAGTTGTTTTTTAAGCTCAGTGTTTAGAGGCAGAAAAAAGCCTTGTTTTGCATTCCTGAGAGCGTTTTTTCCTAAAAAGCTCCTAAACGCTAGTGCAAAAAATTACCAATGGCATTTATTTAAGCAGTAGTAGCTGGTGGTATAATTTTAGTCGGGGAGGATGCAAGCAATTCCCCCAACAGCCACCCGCACCAAAACCCCCCCGGTCGGTCGGTCGCATATGAGTCCTGCACTTACCCCATCTATGGTGCGGGCATCGCTTCCCTACGGGCGGCGGGTTCCCCTCCCTGGCATCATGGCAGCCGTGCGTCTCCTCCTCATAGGCCAATGGGCTTGATTCTCCTTTCGGCCAATCTGGAAACGGGTCTCAAGAACCGCTTCCTGATTGGCCGGGAGGAGAATAAGTGTGACAATAGTGAATATTCATTCGCTATTGTCACACAACTGGGTGTGTTCAGGGCGCAGTGCTCTGCGCCCGAGCCCACCCCTATTTGAAGCCTATTAGATCCTCTGGCTTAAAAAAAAAATAACATTGGAATCCATGCGTCCGGCACTCTGCATGTAGATTAGGAGGCCGGATACATGGATGGGGGGGCGGCGCCCCTAATGGACCGGCCGTCACTGTATTTAAGCTAGTGTGCATGGAGCCTTAAATTAGTGCACTGCTCCTGTGTCCAAATATTCTGCTAAGCATTGTTTCCTTACTGGATATCATCTGGATATGCAACACAGTCACTCCCCATTGCACACCATAGGAAACCCATTCTTGTGGATTCACACCATTCTGCTTAGTGTGCACAAGACTGCTGCATATCTCCTGCCTTGTAAGCCTTCATATGGCCCTGTCACCCTGCTTTTTAAATGCACATATGGCCCATGTCAGTGAAAGACCGCTAATTCATACATAAGAAAGGGTATCATAAAACTGGGCCCTTACCACGGAGAGATAACAAGCCTTAATTTCTTCTATTGTATTCCCATTACTATAAATTGGGGGACACAACAGCCGCTGACTGCAGCCCCAATATGTGGTGGTGCAGGTGATAAACAACACTTTAAAAAACAACACTTTGAATTTTGAGAAGAAGTTTCAAAGTTTGGCACTTTGATGTTGGGATATGTTGATTGACATTATACTTTTTATATATTTTTTTTATATAAATTGTTTTTAATTTATTTGCACTGAATACATTGAGGCATTGCTCTTTATGGTTATATTTGACTTGTTTATGTTTATTTGAGTCGCTGCTGCACAGGCTTTGTTTATTGATAGTGAACAGTGGTGTATTTCATAAAGAGAATGCCTTGTATCCTGTGTAAAGAATACAAGATATTTTCTGAATGGACAAGGTGAAGAACCAGCAACTGTATGAGAGGCGAACTCACAGGAGTTGAGCCAGAAGATAAAAGTTGACAGTGGTATCCAGAATAACACAACTAACACGTTTAGCATCCCCAAAAGCCCTTTGAATGTAGTACACCAAGAATACAAAGAAGAAGTAACTAAGATGAACCCAGCAGACATAAAAACCTGTAAATTAATTATCTTGGAATACAGTACAAGACTGGTATTAAAAAACCAAGGGTTATATCCTGCTATCTTCAGGTGATTGGACACTGGCAAAAACATTTGTTAGGGTCACTCCTAGATGGTACCCATATAACCCTCTATGAAGCTCCAGTTTTTTAGCAAGCAATATAGAGTAATAAAGATTTAGAGGGGAGGGACCTGGATCCTGTAGTGTTTGGACTCCAAGATAGGGAATTTACAGGTAAGTCAAAATTCCTATTATCTTAATGGTACAATACAGGGCACAGGACTGGTATTCATAAACTATAGGACATACCCAACCAATTAAAACTGAGGGGTAGGCAACAACACCTCAACATAGAACTATCAATAGGCCCACAAAAACACAATGGTTTGACAAACCAAACAAAATACTCAAATAATAGCTTGAAGCACCTTTGGACGAAGCTCACATGAGCTGAGGCCTGAACATTCTCCTGGTACACCTTGGCAAACATGTGAAGAGAGGAACAAGTCGCAGTCTTGCAAATCTGGGATACAGATGCTGGATGCTGAATAGCTCAGGAGACACCAACAGCCCTGGTGAAAAGGGCTCTGATTGGAAAGGGAGGAGCCTTTACTTAAGGTTGCAGGCCCTGAAAATAAGCTGTCTGGTCTATGTGGCAAGAGTGGAGTAAGAAGAAAGGTGTCGTCTATGAGGACCTTCGGGTAGAACAAAAAAGGAACTACATCTTGTGGCTCTAACATCTTTAACTACATCCAGATAATGTAACACAATTTCCTTGTCATGTTTTCAGGTAGGACAGAAGTAAGAGAGGATGATGTCCCCAATGAGGTGGAAAGAAGGTAGGTTACCTTGAGTAAAAGGGACGTTTTTGGTCTCAAAACCAACATGTTCTTGCGCACAACAAGAGATAACTGATAACTAACAGACATAATGGCAACCAAGAAGGCAACTTAAAAAAAAAAAAGCTGGGGTCTTCCAGCAGAATGTCTCCAATCAGTTCAAATGAGGGTCTCTGAAGAGCAGAGAGCACTAGATTGAGATTCCAAGGGGACACAGGAGGTCGAATTGGGAAAATTATATGAACAACGCCCTTTAGAGAAGTTCTGATAATGGAAAGTTTATTGCCCGTAGTGAAGGTTTGGAGAGGATATAAATATCTGGGGTAACCTTGTTAGCTCTCGTGTCTCTCAGGCTTTGCCTGGGTAGGATGTGTTTGAAGCTGCTTTTTGACCTCCCAAGCCAGCTGCCTGGGAAGGCCACACGTGTGCTTTAAGGAGTGTAGCGTTCGGGGAACCAGCTAGATCGCAGGACACAGGCTTTTCAAACAAAAGGACGTTTATTAAACTTAAATGGCTTCACAGCAGCAAAACAAAAAGAAATAACAGTCTCACCGACTTGTAGAGCTTATAACTGCTGTTGCAGTTAAACAGTCCTTACTTGGTGTTGCAGGTAAGTTTCCCAGCTAGCAGGCTTCCATGCAGGCCACTGCCATGTACATTCACAGCTTTCCAGAGCTTTTCACAGCCTCCACAGCTTTTGCAGTGTCCACCATTCACCATGCACAGTGTCACGTATCGGGTACGACCAGAACTATGTGGACTGCAACAAAGGAAACCCAAACGTGTGTAAGTGAAATATAATGATTTATTAAAGAGACGTGAAATAATATAGATACAACTACCTCCAATACCACACAGTGCACAACAACCAATACCAAACAGAACCCACAAATAATAACAGTAACAGACAAATATGTACAAGTAATGGGGAAACCAGAATCATAAACAGGGCCAGGCCAGGGTCATATACAGCAGGTAGGTAGATGGACAAAGGGGTACTCCAGAAGCGTAAACGTTAGCCAGGCCGAGGTCATACACAGGGGGATCAGCAGATGGGGTAAGGAACACAGGACAGGGAGAGGATGGATGGATGGATCGAGACAGGGAGACAGGATCAAGCAGGGGGCAACCAGGCTGCAGAGCAGGGATCAGGGATAGGACAGACACAACAGGTTCAGGTTCAGGTTCAGGTAACAGGAATCAGGATTACAGGATTACAGGATTCGAGGTGCAAGTACACAGGCTGCAGTTAAGGGCATGAGGACGATACCAGGGCAGTGTGTGTATGCACCTGCCGGGTATTTATAAGAAAGTCCTGTAATCAGGCTTCAGGTCACAGATGACCACAGGAAGTGCTGCCTGTCCCACACTGCCAAAATACCCCCGCTGGTGGACGCCGGTACTACGGTCCATGGATCAGGTGTTACCACCAGCAGGTGAGATCCTCCAACAAGGATATTGGCTGCCAGAGGACACCTGCTGGCGGACACTAGCACTGCAGTCCAAAGGACCAACAGCACCACCAGCGGGTGAAGCCTTTCCTGACAGTACCCCCTTTCAAAGGAGCGGCCTCCGGACGCTCCAACGACCTGTTGCTGGGGGAAGTTCATAGCAACAAGCTGGGCAACAGGCAAGGTCACATCTGGGCAGACAGCGGGCACATCCGGGCAAACAGTAGGCACATCCGGGCAGGAAATAGTCACATCAAGCTGGGCAGTGGAGAGGGGCACACCAGGCTGGGCAGCAGGCAGGGACACATCAGGCTGGGCAGCAGGCAGGAACACATCAGGCTGGGCAGCAGGCAGGAACACATCAGGCTGGGCAGCAGACAGGAACATCTCCGGCTGGGCAGCAGACGGGAACATCTCCGGCTGGGCAGCAGACGGGAACATCTCCGGCTGGGCAGCAGACGGGAACATCTCCGGCTGGGCAGCAAACGGGAACACCTCCGGCTGGGCAGCAGATGGGAACACCTCTGGCTGGGCAGCAGACGGGAACACCTCCGGCTGGGCAGCAGACGGGAACACCTCAGGCTGGGCAGCAGACAGGATCATCTCAGGCTGGGCAGCAGACAGGATCATCTCAGGCTGGGCAGCAGACGGGATCATCTCAGGCTGAGCAGCAGACGGGATCATCTCAGGCTGGGCAGCAAGCTCCGGGTCATCGAGCTGGGCGGCAGACAGGAACACATCGGGCTGGGCAGCAGGCTCCGGATCATCGAGCTGGGCGATCAGGTGTTACCACCAGCAGGTGAGATCCTCCAACAAGGATATTGGCTGCCAGAGGACACCTGCTGGCGGACACTAGCACTGCAGTCCAAAGGACCAACAGCACCACCAGCGGGTGAAGCCTTTCCTGACAGTACCCCCCTTCAAAGGAGCGGCCTCCGGACGCTCCAACGACCTGTTGCTGGGGGAAGTTCATAGCAACAAGCTGGGCAACAGGCAAGGTCACATCCGGGCAGACAGCGGGCACATCCGGGCAAACAGTAGGCACATCCGGGCAGGAAATAGTCACATCAAGCTGGGCAGCGGACAGGGGCACACCAGCCTGGGCAGCAGGCAGGGACACATCAGGCTGGGCAGCAGGCAGGAACACATCAGGCTGGGGAGCAGGCAGGAACACATCAGGATGGGCAGCAGACAGGAACATCTCCGGCTGGGCAGCAGACGGGAACATCTCCGGCTGGGCAGCAGACGGGAACATCTCCGGCTGGGCAGCAGACGGGAACATCTCCAGCTGGGCAGCAGACGGGAACATCTCCGGCTGGGCAGCAGACGGGAACATCTCCGGCTGGGCAGCAAACGGGAACACCTCCGGCTGGGCAGCAGACGGGAACACCTCCGGCTGGGCAGCAGATGGGAACACCTCTGGCTGGACAGCAGACGGGAACACCTCCGGCTGGGCAGCAGACGGGAACACCTCAGGCTGGGCAGCAGACGGGATCATCTCAGGCTGGGCAGCAGACGGGATCATCTCAGGCTGGGCAGCAGACGGGATCATCTCAAGCTGAGCAGCAGACGGGATCATCTCAGGCTGGGCAGCAAGCTCCGGGTCATCAAGCTGGGCGGCAGACAGGAACACATCGGGCTGGGCAGCAGGCTCCGGATCATCGAGCTGGGCAGCGGACAGGAACACATCGGGCTGGGCAGCAGGCTCCGGGTCATCGAGCTGGGCAGCGGACAGGAACACATCGGGCTGGGCAGCAGGCTCCGGGTCATCGAGCTGGGCAGCAGGCTCCGGGTCATCGAGCTGGGCAGCAGGCTCCGGGTCATCGAGCTGGGCAGCAGACAGGAACATGTCAGACTGGGTAGTAGGCTCCACAGACTGGGACGCGGGCATCATACCCTCAAGCCGGGAAACGGGCACCACAACCTCGAGCCGGGAAACGGGCACCACAACCTCAAGCCGGGAAACGGGCACCACAACCTCAAGCTGGGAAACGGGCACCGCAGCGGGCACCACAACCTCAGGCCGGGAAACGGGCACCACAATCTCAGGCCGGGAAACGGGCACCACAACCACAGGCCAGGAAACGGGCACCGGATCTTCCGACTGGAACACCGTCATCAGGACTTCAGTTTGGAAGGCAGGTACATGAACTTCAAGCTGGCAGGCTGGCACGGGAACTTCACGCAGACAGGCTGGCACAGGGTCTTCAGGCTGGCAGGCTGGCACAGGGTCTTCAGGCTGGCAGGCTGGTACAGGGTCTTCAGGCTGGCAGGCTGGTACAGGGTCTTCAGGCTGGCAGGCTGGTACAGGGTATTCAGGCTGGCAGGCTGGTACGGGGTCTTCAGGCTGGCAGGAGGTTCTTGTGGGTTTGCAGGCAGCTGGGAAGAGGCAGGTGGGTTAAATGCAGGATAGGTACAGGGGGCAGAGATTGGATATTGGTATCTGGTGGGAAGCAGCGTATACCGAGCTGCAACTGGGGTTGCCATGGGTGACGGGAGAAAAGGCTTTTGAGCAGGTAGGTGTCTGATGGTAGAAGTGTAAAAAATTAAAGCAATAAACCGCGCTAGCCAGTAACATAAATAAATATACAGCAGCACCTGTGATATGTGATAACATATAAAGTATACAAAAGAATGGTAGAAGTGGTTTGTTGTGGGTTGGTTGGGATTGATTGTAACATATCTGACCATGCCGAGAGTATTGGTTGTACAAACTGTGGTTTTAAATTTCCCTGTTTAACAAAGGACTGACCAGACTTAATGCACTCAGCAATCACCTGTGGGGAACTGGCTGAGTAGTGCTCACAAAAATCAGCAGGATCATCTTCAAACAGCCATACTAGGGATATAACCTGATTTACGGTGAAAGGAGGGGTGAAATCATTATGGCCCTCAGGAATACACGGCAGGGCCAGCTCAGTACAGATTTTAATCAGAGGCTGCACCTCCCCAAACATTATATACCCCTGATCGACCAGGAGGTGAGCTGATCGGATAGCCGCAAACAACTGATCCCTAGACCATCCTTCCAAAGCCTGACGGCAATAATCACCACTTTCAGTTGCCAGCAGAGAAAAATAAATAACCTCATCAGTGTTCATGTTTACAAACAAACGGTCCCCTGTGCAGTCACTTCTGATCAGAAATGGCCCTGGTATACTGTCACGTATCCGGTAGGACCAGAACTATGTGGACTGCAACAAAGGAAACCCAAACGTGTGTAAGTGAAATATAATGATTTATTAAAGAGACGTGAAATAATATAGATACAACCACCTCCAATACCACACAGTGCACAACAAGTCAACAACCAATACCAAACAGAACCCACAAATAATAACAGTAACAGACAAATATGTACAAGTAATGGGGAAACCAGAATCATAAACAGGGCCAGGCCAGGGTCATATACAGCAGGTAGGCAGATGGACAAAGGGGTACTCCAGAAGCGTAAACGTTAGCCAGGCCGAGGTCATACACAGGGGGATCAGCGGATGGGGTAAGGAACACAGGACAGGGAGAGGATGGATGGATAGATCGAGACAGGGAGACAGGATCAAGCAGGGGGCAACCAGGCTGCAGAGCAGGGATCAGGGATAGGACAGACACAACAGGTTCAGGTTCAGGTTCAGGTAACAGAAATCAGGATTACAGGATTCGAGGTGCAAGTACACAGGCTGCAGTTAAGGGCACGAGGACGATACCAGAGCGGTGTGTTATGCACCTGCCGGGTATTTATAAGAAAGTCCTGTAATCAGGCTTCAGGTCACAGATGACCACAGGAAGTGCTGCCTGTCCCACACTGCCAAAATACCCCCGCTGGTGGACGCCGGTACTACGGTCCATGGATCAGGTGTTACCACCAGCAGGTGAGATCCTCCAACAAGGATATTGGCTGCCAGAGGACACCTGCTGGCGGACACTAGCACTGCAGTCCAAAGGACCAACAGCACCACCAGCGGGTGAAGCCTTTCCTGACACACAGACATCACTACACTCCTTCCTCTCACCTAAAACTTCCTGTCTCTCTTAAACCACTTCCTTGGACAGGTGTGTTAACCCTTTCTGTTCCCTTAAAGGAACCACAGCCCAAACAGAGGGGAAATATAGCGTCCTTCCAGGACCCAGCCACGGCGTCCTGTACATATCCCCCCCCCCCCCTGTGCCCCAACACCAAGGAGGTGGAGGCAACAGTGGAGCTAAAACAATGGACTCGGGAGAGGGCATCTGCATTTTGATGCAATCTCCCGGGCCTATGCTCCACTACAAATTTTAATTCCTGGAGCGCCAGGAACCAACGTGTAATCCTGGCATTAGTCCCTTTACCTTGCCTCATCCATGTTAAAGGGGCATGGTCAGAAATCAACCTAAACTTCCTTCCCAAGAGGTAATATCTGAGGGATTTCAGAGCCCACTTAATGGCCAGACATTCTCGTTCAACTATAGCATAGTTTTTTTTCCGCTGGTGTCAACTTCCTACTGAGGAAGACTACTGGGTGCTCCTCCCCATGAACAACCTGTGACAACACAGCTCCCAATCCTACATCGGAAGCATCAGTCTGGACAACGAACTAGTTTGAAAAATTGGGTGCTATCAGGACAGGGTGTTGGCACAGTGCTGACTTGAGCTCCAAAAAAGCCTTTTTAAGCATCTGCATTCCATTCCACCATGACCGATTTCCGACCCTTAGTCAGATCGGTCAATGGAGCCGCCAATGTGGCAAAGTTGGGTACGAATCTCCTGTAGTATCCCACCATGCCCAGGAATGCACGTACCTGCTTTTTTGTGAGGGGGCGGGCAAATTCTGTATAGCCTCCACCTTGCTAACCTGAGGTTTCACCGCCCCTCTACCCACAATATAGCCCAGGTATTTCACCTCCTCCATTCCCAAAGCACATTTTTCAGGGTTTATTGTAAACCCCTCCTTCCAAAGAGAGTCCAGTACTGCCTGGACTTTGGGCAAGTGTGATTCCCAGTCTCTGCTAAAAATGACTATGTCGTCCAAGTACACTGAGGCATACTCCCGGTGAGGTCGTAAAATCCTATCCATTGCTCGCTGGAAAGTGACTGGAGCAGTTTGCAGTCCAAAAGGCATTCGTTTGTACTGAAAACTCCCCTCTGGGGTAGAAAAAGCAGGTTTCTCTCTAGCAGCCTTAGTCAACGGGATTTGCCAATACCCCTTGGTAAGGTCTAATGTTGTGATATACCTGGCTGGACCTAGTCTCTCAATAAGCTCATCTACCCGGGGCATGGGGTAGGCATCAAACCGTGAAACCTCATTAAGTTTCCGGAAATCATTGCAGAATCGCAGAGTCCCGTTGGGCTTTGGTACCAACACAATCGGCCTTGACCACTCACTCTGCGATTCTTCAATGATCTCCAGGTCTAGCATCTTCTTCACCTCTTCTGAAACTGACTTTCTTTGAGCCTCTGGGATGCGGTAGGGCCGGACAAAAACTTTGACTCCAGGTTCCGTGATAATATCATGTTCTATAACACTAGTTAGCCCTGGCAAGTCTGAAAACTTTTCTTTATTTCTCTGCAAGAACTCCTTTGCCTGCTGACTTTGGATTTTAGACAGGGTACTTGCTACTTGGACACTCTCCACCCCAACCTGAGGCTCAAGTCTTGCACTAGCCAGGGAGGTCACCGGTTCCCTGTCGGTCCAGGGCTTTAACAAGTTGACATGATATATCTGATACGATTTCCTCTTGCCTGGCTGGTGGACTCTATAATTTACCTCTCCCACTTTTTCCACAACTTTAAAGGGACCTTGCCATCTGGCCAAGAATTTACTTTCCACAGTGGGAATTAGCACCGCTACTCGATCCCCCACTTGGAAGTGCCTTATTTTAGCAGCCCTGTTATAGACCCGTCGTTGAGCCTCCTGGGCTTTTTGCAAATGCTCCTTGACTAGTGGCATCGCAGTTTGGATCCTTTCCTGCATTTGGGAGACATATTCAAGAACACTCTTATGCTGAACAGGTTCACTTTCCCATTCCTCTTTAACAAAGTCAAGTAGTCCGCGAGGTCTCCGCCCATATACCAACTCAAAGGGCAAAAATCCCGTGGAGGCCTGGGGCACTTCCCTGATAGCAAACAGGAGAGCTGGTAACAGGCAGTCCCAGTCTTTCCCATCCCTTTGTACCACTCTCTTGAGCATAGACTTAAGGGTCTTATTAAAGCGTTCCACTAACCCGTCCGTTTGGGGATGGTAGACCGATGTGCACAGCTGTTTAATCCGGAACATCTTGCACACATCGGCCATAACTCTTGACATAAACGGGGTGCCCTGGTCTGTGAGTATTTCCTTGGGAAAACCAGTCAGTGTAAACAACTGGAACAATTCCCGGGCAATAGCCTTAGAGGAGGTATTCCGAAGGGGAAGCGCCTCAGGATATCGGGTGGCATAGTCAAGAATCACCAATATGTAGGAGTAACCTCGAGCTGACTTTACCAAGGGACCCACTATATCCATGGCTATCCTCTCGAACGGGACCTCAATTATGGGCAGAGGGATGAAAGGGCTCCGGAAGTGGGTCACCGGAGCGGTCAACTGACAGGTGGGACAAGAGGTACAGTATTTCTTTACCTCTGCTTTCAGACCTGGCCAGTAAAACCGGTCGGTGATCCGTGCCTCCATCTTCTCAACTCCCAGGTGTCCCCCTAACACATCGTCATGGGCCAGATCCAGAACCTTTCGTCTATATTGTTGGGGTACCAACAATTGTTCTACCACGTTTTCTCTCACCTTGGTAACCCGATACAATAACTCATTATATATTGCGAAGTGTGGCCACTGCTTATTCGCACCTGGCTCTTGGGGAACCCCATTTACTACTACAACTTGTTCCCGTGCATGGGCCAAAGTGGGGTCCTGCATCTGAGCAGTACCAAACGCCCCCTGGGGAACACCCAAATCTGTCAGGGCAGGGGTAGAGGCCACTTCCTCGTCCTCTTCCCCCAGCATTACCTGAAGTGGGGAAGGTCCTCCCCCCTCAGTGTTTTGGTAGGTCTGTGGACCACATATCTTGACATTCTCAACAGTATCAGCTCTACTTTCATCGCCATTAACTCAACCATTAGCAATTTCATCATTTGGATCCACATTAAGAACATTTGGCAGTTCAGGGTTATTCCTCTCAGCAGCAGGAACAGGGAGGCTAGTTTCTCCCCAATCTCTGAACTGTTCTCCTTGTTCCCACAGTTTTGTAAACAACAGACAGTCTCATCCTATTATAACATCATGTACCAAGTTCTTTACCACCCCCACCTCTTGAGTACCAGTGCCACATGCTGAGGAGATGGTCACCGAGATGAGAGGGTACTCTCTAGTGTCCCCGTGAATGCACACCACCCGTAAGGTTTTTCTTACTGGACCGATCTTCCCAATTACTCTAGGATGAACCAGGGTTACCATGCTTCCGGAGTCCAACAAAGCCCGGGCAGGGAGATGGTTCACTTGGACTTCACACTCAAATTTTTCCTCACCCAGGTCGAGCTGTGTGGTGCATACTTTATGGGCATAAAAAGACCCCCTCCGAAGAACCCCGCATTCCATGGAATCCTCTTGCAGTGGGCAGTGTGCCCGGGTATGACCCCAGGAATGACATCGCCAACATTGTACATCCCCTCCTCTCCGAACAGGAACAGAACGCTGAGGAGGTACCGGGAGTGACTCTTGACCTTCCGGGGTGTTTGCTCCAGGACTCCTTGGAACATCCTTTCGAAGGGCAGCAGTTGGTCGAACAGGCCGTGGTAGACTGGGGCCTATGCGCTTGGTAGGTCCGAGCAGGTCCTCCACCACTGTATATCGTTCCACCATCTCGACAAGGAGGTTTGCTGTTTTGGGGTCTCCATGGCTGACCCACCGTTGAAGGTCGTCTGGCAGGGATCTCAGGTATCCGTCCAGCACAACCCGTTCCATGATTTGGGGGCCCGACAACACCTCAGGCTGCAGCCATTTTTTTACCAGTTGCACCAGGTCATGCATTTGAGACCGAGGTGGCCGATCTGGACGATACTTCCATTGGTGTACTCGTTGGGCCCGAACGGCTGTAGTCACCCCCAGACGAGGCAGAATTTCTGCCTTTAACTTTTGATAGTCTTTAGCATCATCGGGTGGCAGGTCAAAGTAGGCTTTTTGAGGATCTCCGGTGAGAAAAGGGGCAATGAGGCCGGCCCACTGGTCCTGAGGCCACCCTTCTCTCTCTGCTGTCCTCTCAAATGTAGCAAGAAATGCCTCTACATCATCGCTCAGGGACAATTTCTGCAAAAAATGGCTTGCCCTCACCGTCACCTGGTTGCCAGGGGCAACAGCCGCTTGCTCCCGAACCTGAGATAGCTGCTGCACTGCTTCCTTTAAGACAGCCACCTGAGCCTGCATAACCTCTTGTTGGGCTGCTTGCTGGGCTGCCAACTGACAACTGGGTCACCAGCTGATTTGCTTCCTCATGGCGAGTTTGCGCTTGCATATTAGCCAGGGACAGCTGTTTAATTAGCTCCTCCATTGCTTCAGCTTTCAACATTTGTGCAGCTTTAACCCAGGACATATATCCAATGTACTGTCCCTTTTAACTGTTCAATGTCAAGTTCAATGCAAAGATAAAAAAAAAGTTTTGTTTTTTTTCTTCTTATGCCTGTTATTCTGTCCTGCCCGCATTCTCCACCAGTGTAGTGTTCGGGGAACCAGCTAGATCACAGGACACAGGCTTTTCAAACAAAAGGACGTTTATTAAACTTAAATGGCTTCACAGCAGCAAAACAAAAATAAATAACAGTCTCACTGACTTGTAGAGCTTATAACTGCTGTTGCAGTTAAACAGTCCTTACTTGGTTTGTAGAGAAAGGAGAACTGTGGGACTTTGACTGAGGCTACCACCATGTCAGATATTCAACAGAAACATAAAATTTACAGTACATAATTTATTGTTACATCGTAAAAAATATTGTATCAAATAAATAGGTAGTCGCATGACTTACACTAAATATGCTGCTATATAGCATGCAATACGAAAAGGAATTCAACATAATAACTGTACATAATAAGGTAAATGGGTTGAAAAACATTTTAGGGACAGATAACTTGGGGCGTCTAGGGGCACCCAACGCGTTTCCTGGCATTACAGCCATTCATCAGGAGTGTTGTAGCATATTATACTGGAAAGGAAAGGGACAAGGATTAATAATGATACTCGTTAGAATAAGGGAGGACAGAGAGAATGTGTCCCAACAAAGTGGGGACAATCTGGGATACTCACTGCGCAGCCCCAAGGCCAGGCCCGGTGTCCACCAGGGAAGATGGGGGTGACAGGCATGATGTCTTCCCCGGGGTTGAGACGTGGGAACCCTCCAAGGACGAAGAACAGCGCCCAGAGCATGACACGGTAGTCACAGCCTGATCCAATAGGCTATGTGTGCACAAAGAGTGCATAGTGTTCCTGGAAAAAATGTGTATCAAAAAAGGGGAAGATTAATTGAATGTGTAAAGTGTGTGAACTCATGGCAGGTATCTATGTGTTCCCACAAGGGGACTACATGAGGGGGTGTATGTGAAATAGAGCCAATTAAAGGGTAAAAAAGAAAACATACCAAAAAAGGATTGCTGAGCTCCCATCTTCCCTGGTGGACACCGGGCCTGGCCTTGGGGCTGCGCAGTGAGTATCCCAGATTGTCCCCACTTTGTTGGGACACATTCTCTCTGTCCTCCCTTATTCTAACGAGTGGTGGTAGCCTCACTCAAAGTCCCACAGTTCTCCTTTCTCTACAAATTAATTTAGGGATGGAGGTCGCCATGTTGTGCTATAGTGTGTGTCAGGTCACATCCAATTCACTGTTTAGTCCTTACTTGGTGTTGCAGGTAAGTTTCCCAGCTAGCAGGCTTCCATGCAGGCCACTGCCATGTACATTCACAGCTTTCCAGAGCTTTTCACAGCCTCCACAGCTTTTGCAGTGTCCACCATTCACCATGCACAGACATCACTACACTCCTTCCTCTCACCTAAAACTTCCTGTCTCTCTTAAACCACTTCCTTGGACAGGTGTGTTAACCCTTTCTGTTCCCTTAAAGGAACCACAGCCCAAACAGAGGGGAAATATAGCGTCCTTCCAGGACCCAGCCACGGCGTCCTGTACAGGAGCTAGGCTTGGAAGACCTGAAGCATAATCTGCCTTGCTGGAGTTGCTGCAGAGAAGGAGGGATGCTGAGTTTTGGAACGGAGTATGATGGAGAGACCTCTGCTGGTGGTGGTGTCCTGAGAAGCTGGGTTATATTTGAAATGTCGCAGAAAGTCTGGAAGCTCATTCATTGAGATTAAAAGCATTGTGTTTGTTCTAGAGGTTTTGTTTGAAGAATAGAGAGTGTCAGTCGGTCTTGGGTGAAAGGTCCCCTTCTGTATTGCTGTGATTACATGCCAAGAACACAACTCTGAGGTGAAATGACACCCACCTGACCACTGAGGCAAACTGATAGCCTCTAGGGGTTAAGAGAGTCCTACGTTAGTGTAGTGAAATAGCATCAGTAGAAAATTAAGGCCCTCTGGGGATTTGTAATGGGGTTCTTGGAAATAATTTTTAAGGGGTTCTTGGAATTCATTTTATTTGCAGATATCCCAGCGCTCCTTTGCTTTGGAGTAGGGACAAGGTGCTTTCCATGCCAATCTCAGTGTAGGACTGCTTGATACCTTCTCTTATGCCCTGTACACACGATCGGATTTCCGATGGAATAAAATCCGATGGATTCTTCCATCGGAAATCCGATGAAGCTGACTTTCATCAGTCTTGCCTACACACCATCAGTCAAAAATCCGACCGTCTCAAACGCCGTGACGTAAAACACTCTGAAGAGCCGAGAAAAATGAAGTTCAATGCTTCTGACCATGCGTTGACTTGATTCTGAGCATGCGTGGGTTTTTCTCCGATGGAGTTCCCCACAGATGATCGGAATTTGCTATCGTTTTTTTTTTCCATTGGTATAATTTAAAACATGTTCTATTTTTTTACCGATGGAAAAAAGACCCACACACGATCGGTTTGTGCGATGAAAAAAGTCCATCTGTCTTTTCTCATCAGAAAAAACGATCGTGTGTACGCGGCATAAGAAGAAGATACGTATAGATTTGAATGTGTTGCTTTCTGCTGGCCATACACTGGTTGATTTTTATATGAACACTTGTTTGAAAAATCTCATCAGTACATTTAATAATGCCTAATGAGACGTGATTAGAGTCATTCAAAAGAAATTTAAGATTTCCTTTGCTTTTAACATTCAGTTTTGGAATGAATGAAATTTCTTATACAAAAACCACATGCAATGTTTCAAATTTGTTCCAGAAAATCAAACAAGGTTTTGAAAATGGGAACTATTGAATGACATTCTACTAGTGCATGGCCAACTTTATGTTAGGGGTTAGGGATAAAGGCTTGTTTAGGTTTAGCTAAATTTATGGTTTGTTTAAATCCCTCAGACGGCAGATTGCACCTGATCAGTAGCTTCATAAGGATTCCATGGGGCATTTTCTGGTTTTGGAAGATGATCCTAAAGACCTGCTAGCAGGATATATATAGAAAGTGGAAGCTAAAGACACAGTTGCATTGTAAAAATGCAACTGAAGAGGGGGAGAAATCACATTATAATTTTGTTGAAAACATACGTTTTGTACTTCATATTTTCTTATCCTGAACTGCGCACAACCTATAGACCTATTGTATGAATTTCCTGTAGCTGTGTTCAGTCTCCAGCGGTAGATGAACATCACAATTGTATTATGAATACAACAGTGCAAAGGCCAACTCACTGTGCTTTGGCATGGCTGCTTTAGTGCATAAGTGTACAGGAAAGACACTGTTACAGCTGAATTAAGTAAATTATGTTACACTATGAAAGACATTTCTTTTGGATAGAGTTAGCTGGTAGGGTCACCAGGGGTAATTTAACGGAAAATAGGAAATGTAAAAAAATTTAACTCTTTACACTACAGAAAGAGTGCCACAGCATATTTGGTTTAAAGCAGTATTTAACCCAAAAACAAATACCGTATATACTAGAGTATAAGCCGACCCGAATATAAGCCGAGGCACCTTATTTTACCACAAAAAAATGGGAAAACGTATTGACTCGTAAGTGGAAAAGAGGGTCAGCAATGCCCATTTTCTGTGCCCGTATACAGCCTCTCTGTGCCCATATGCAGCCTATCTGTGCCCATAAGCAGCCTCTCTGTGCCCATTTCCAGCCTCTCTGTGCCCATTTCCAGCCTCTCTGTGCCCATTTTCTGTCTCTCTGTGCCCATTTTCAGCCTCACTGCGCCCATAAGCAGCCTCACTATACCTTATCCGCCATGTCAGTATTGATGAGGAGGGAAGGAAAGCCATATTACACTGTACATTGTCCTCTCTGATTCACAGCAGGGCTGTGTGTAAAGGAAGTCCGCGCCATCCATGCCATCCATTGTAACAAAGCTCCGCCTCCTCCTTGTCATGGACGGACGAGGAGGAGGCGGGGCGGCATGGACGGCGCGGAATTTCTATACAAACAGCACAGCTGTGAATCAGAGGGGACAATGTACTGCGTAATATGGGCTTCCTTCCCTCCGCATCAAGACTGACATGGCGGGAGAGGAAACCTGACTCGAGTATAAGCCGAGGGGGGCTTTTTCAACACAAACAAATGTGCTTAAAAACTCGACTTATACTCGAGTATATTCAGTATGTATTATATTGCAGCTTGCCAATTTTTAGGTGTGATGTCTGCATTCATTTTTTTTAAGGCCTTTCTTTCAGTGGCAGCAAAAGTTAACACCTACCCCCCATGTGCACTGGTGGTCATGGAAGGGAAAGTGATAGCCACCATCTCCCCCCGTGTATTGGTGATCATAGCAGTGTAAGTGTTTACCCCCCATTGGTGATCACCAATGCTGACGCATCACTCTTTCTCTCTCCCTAGGCCGACACTTTACTTGTACCGTGATTTGAGATACCTCTACCCACAGTACAGTCTCTCTCTTTAGTGCCGGGTGTTGGAACTCACATCCTGCTGCCACTCTACTACCCATATGGTACCCAAAAAAGAGAGGCCCGAGGGGCACATGTAGTCCATGAGCTGCGTGTTGACTGCCAGGGCTCTAGAACTTAGTTACTAGTATAGTGTTCTGTGTACATAAATTATATTTACAGTGTCCAATTGAAAATATACAGTATTTTCAGTTTATAGTGTCTAGAACAGTATGCTACTAAATTCGGACTCTCAGTGGAAAATATGTTTGCAAGTCTCTGGTAACCTATTGAAAAGCACATCGCTTAGTAACAGGCTTCCCGTGGACAGCATCTTCATCTCCTTGATGCTTCCTAGGTAAAATGATGCTGCTGTCTTAACTCAGTAGAAACTATATAACTGGTTTATAGGGGTTGATTTAATAAAGACAAATATGTTGCTGACTTTGCAAGAGAATTTGCACTTTGCAAGGCAATTTTTCCTTAGCTTTTTTTGAATTTGGCTAAAATTTACTTTGCAAAGAATACCCAAGGTAAAAAAGCAGCATTTGTGCTTGCACATGATTGGGTTATGGAAGTCAGCAGAGCTTCACCCCATTCTATTAGATAAGGGCAAATTTCCTTGCACAGTGAACACACTTTTTGCCTTTACTAAATCAATCAATCGTATGATGCTCAGTAGGGCATACAAAATGTTGTTTAAATTAGAAATAAGAATGTATCAACCCGACCCTAGTACTTAGTAAGAAGTTTACATTAATCAATATGGTTTTGTTTTGTTAGATTGATATTTTCAATTTGTATTGTATTATATTCAGCTTTGATGAAAGATAAGGGACTGAGCTGGGACAGGGATAGAAAACATTGTATTATCCGAATAGATGTTGACAACAACACGGAGAGCTATCACTGCTAGTTTATAACTGCTCGGTGGCTGGTAGATTAGGAACAGTACATGGTAGACTAAATGTTGTATTGCCTAACCAGTTCCTCTTTTGCTATTGTCTTGGTTCACCGTGAGTTATATTACAAGCAATAAGTTAAATAATCATGAAAAGCAACAAAAGTGTTTGAAATTGCTTTCTTATGTCTGATTAATAAAAATTGTGTATAGAAGAGGAGGTGCAAACCAGAACACCAAAATATTAATAAAGGCTATTAATCCCAGCAACTGGCATTGGAGTATGATCTAAGGCACCATAGACTGCCTTACATTGGCTGATCTTTCCACAATACCAGTGAAACTGTAGCAAAAAAAATCATTCCCACATCAGGCTCTATAGGGCCATCAAGTTCACAGGGTAGGAATGAAGCTATAATCTAGACCAACTCCATTATTTTTTAAATGCATAAAGAAGTATGCAAAGTACATCTCTTTTTTTTTTTTTTTTTTTATAAATTCTTTATTTTTTCACAGTTTTCTTGACATATTTCCAGATAATCTTACATAGTCTTAGTTTCGCCTTTTATATTAAATTCTATTAAATACATTTTGTTACTTCCAGACTTAGTACTTTACTTATTATAAGCTCCACTTTCCCTTTCCCTCCCCACCCACTCCCTTCCCCAAACAGAAAAAAGAAAAAAAAAAAACATAAAAAAAAAAAAAAAAAAAAAAACATCCTCTACGGTGCCACGCTCCTCCCCCCATCGCCCCCGACTGCTGCATTCCCTCATTCATCAGCCCTTGTCTCTTCCCTGTACGCTATGTATGGGGCCCATGCCTTTCGATACCTCCCATCTTGATCTTTCATTGTCAGAGTGAGATTCTCCATTTGTTGAATTTCTGCAATCCTCGCATACCATTGTGCTCTTGATGGGGGGGGGGGGCTTTCACATTTCCACAGGACAGGGATACACGCCCTAGCTGCTACCAACAAATGTCTCTGTAAGGAATTTTTATATTTTTCAACTGAGATAGGGATATCAAATAATAGATATGTAGCCGGATTTTCTTTTTTGTCTTGCCTACATTATGCCTTGTGTAGCTTCAGTTTAGTGGACCGCTGCTAAATATATAAGTAGAAGGAACCCCTTTTTTTACTTTATTAAAGGGGAACTGAACAGAACTAAACCCACCGATGTAACTTTCCTAAAATTCAAAAGAGTGATGTGAATGATAACTGTCACAGTTAAAAGCGCGGCACCAAAAGCAAAAGTAGAGCCACTCACCTTCTAAAAGCCCAGAATTAATTGCATTTTTGTTATCTACTAAAAGGGTAATCCACCTGCTTCTCTGAGGGTGGATTATCCTTGTACCAGATAACAACAACAAACTACAGTCAGTTGGTGGATCGAGGGTGGAAGGCTTGGAGCTGAGTTGTTGTCTACAGTTAGCTCTGGACCGAACTGTCAGTCCATCATAAGACTGGTATAATAGCTGATCATATGTGCAACACTATTACCGAAGAATCAAACAGAGGCTAAGATGGCAGTTTCATTGGCTGTAAAAAATAGGAGGGTTTAGTTCCACTTTAACCACTTAACGACTGCCCCATGTACATATACGTCGGCAGAATGGCACGGACAGGCACAATCACCTACCTGTACGTGACTGCCTTCGTATACCCCCCCCGGTACATGCGGCGGTCGTTTTCGGTCCAGGAACGATCCATGATGAGGGGGCGATCTCTCCCGGCGAATGAGATGCTTCCCCTGCCTGTGTAATGTAAACACAGGCAGGGGAAGTGATGTAATCTCTCCATGTGGCGCTCTATTCGTCCAGAGCGCCGAGGAGAGAAGACATCAGGTTAGTGCACAAACAATACACATAGGTACACAATCCACCCCCCAGTCACCCCCAGATCACCCCCAAGATCACCCCCCAGCCCCCAGTCACAGTGTCACTGATTGCAGTGATCATTTATTTACTGATCACTGCAATCAGTGACATTTGTGATAGTAAAAGTGTCAGGGCAGTTAGTGTTAGGTTCCTTTAGGTCCAGGGTAGCCCCCTAACCCCCCTAATAAAGGTTTAACCCCTTGATCGCCCCCCAGGTAACCCTTTCACCCCCTATCACCAGTGTCACTAAGCAATCGTTTTTCTGATCGCTGTATTAGTGTCACTGGTGCCGCTAGGTAGCCAGTTATTTTTTTAGGTTCGCCGCCAGGTTTTTATAGCATCAGGTACCCCCATATACAACCTAATAAAGGTTTTAACCCCCTGATTGCCCCTAGAGTTAACCCTTTCACCAGTGATCACTGTATAAGTGTTACCGGTGATGCTGGTTAGTTAGTTTGCTTTTTATAGCATCAGGGCACCCGCCATATATAACCCAATAAAGGCTTAACCCCCTGATCACCCGGCGGGTGATATCAATTCGGTTTTAGCATCAGAGAGGGTCTGCGTCACACCCCAGGCAGCGTCAGGTTAGTGCCAGTAGGGCTAACACCCACACGCAAAGCATACACCTCCCTTAGTGGTATAGTAGTCCAGCAGTTTAGGGTTCCCAAAAATGGAGTGTTAGTGGGATCAGCCCAGATACCTGCTAGCACCTGCGCCAGCCCACCCAAGTGCAGTATCGATCGATCACTGTCACTTACAAAACACAACACACATAACTGCAACGTTCGCAGAGACAGGCCTGATCCCTCTGACTCCAGTGATGTAGGAGGTGATTTCACCACCACAGTTAAAAAAAAGAGCATATATGCCGAAGCATGGGGGCAGCAGGGGCGGAGGAGCGATTTTGCTCCTAATGCCACGTACATACGGTCGAAATTCCGACGGAGGCTTGCCCGTGGAAAAGTCAGACGTGTGTACGCGGCATAACTTTTGCGGGAGGATGCCCCCATGCTTCGACAAATATAAATGGTGCATGTATGCCCATCATTAGAAGTGGGTGGATGAAGGGAGGTATTCTAATAGTGGGCATACCCACCGATCAATCTCTTTTTTTCGTTCAGCCAACAGGCTGCATGAAAAAAAAGATTACAATACATGTCCAACAAGGACCAGTAACGTACTGGTATGTTGCTGGACTTTGAATGGTTATACCAGAATGATGCCTGCGGGTTTAGGTATCATTCTTTTCAGCCAGCGGCCGGCTTTCATGTAAAAGCAATCCTAGCGGCTAATTAGCCTCTGGACTGCTTTTTCAAGCAGTGGGAGGGAATGTCCCCCCCGGATATAAAAAGCGCCATTGGGAAATTGGGAAAGCATTTTATCACACTGATCTTGGTGTGGTCAGATGCTTTGAGGGCAGAGGAAAGATCTAGGGTCTAATAGACCCTTCATTTTTTCAAAAAAAGAGTACCTGTCACTACCTATTGCTATCATAGGGGATATTTACATTCCCTGAGATAGCAATAAAAATTATAAAAAAATAAAAATAAATGGAAGGAACAGTTTAAAAGTAAAATAAAAAAGCAAAATAAATAATAAAAAAAAAAGCACCCCTGTCCCGCCCTGCTCTTGCGCAAAGGCGAACGCAAGCGTCGGTCTGGCGTCATATGTAAACAGCAATTGCATCATGCATGTGAGGTATCACCGCGAAGGTCAGATCGAGTGAAGTCATTTTAGCAGTAGACCTCCTCTGTAAATCTAATGTGGTAACCTGTAAAGGCTTTTAAAGGCTTTTAAAAATGTATGTAGTTTGTCGCCACTGCGCGTGTGTGCGAAATTTTAAAGCATGTCGTGTTTGGTATCCATGTAAGATCATTTTTTTTTCATCAAACATTTGGTCAATATAGTGTGTTTTAGTGCATTAAAATTTAAAAAAGTGTATTTTTTCCCCAAAAAATGCATTTGAAAAATCGCTGCGCAAATACTGTGTGGGAAAAAAAATGCAACACCCACCATTTTAATCTGTAGGGCCTTTGCTTTAAAAAAATATATAATGTTTGGGGGTTCAACGTAATTTTCTTGCAAAAAAAAATAATGTTTTCATGTAAACAAAAAGTGTCAGAAAGGGCCTTTGTCTTCAAGTGGTTAGAAGTGTGGATGATGTGTGACATAAGCTTACTAATGTTGTGCATAAAATGCCAGGACAGTTCAAAACCCCCCCCAAATGACCCCATTTTGGAAAGTAGACACCCCAAGCTATTTGCCGAGAGGCATGTCGAGTTCATGGAATATTTTATATTTTAGTTGCGGGAAAAAGACAATCTTTTTTTTTTTTCCACAAAGTTGTCACTAAATGATATATTGCCCAAACATGCCCTGGGCATATGTAGAATTACACCCCAAAATACATTCTGTTGCTTCTCCTGGAGATGGGGATACCACATGTGCAAGACTTTTTGGGAGCCTAGCCGCGTATGGGGACCCCAAAACCCAAGCACCGCCTTCAGGCTTTCTAAGGGTGTAAATTTTTGATTTCACTCCTCACTGCCTATCACAGTTTCGGAGGCCATGGAATGCCCAGATGGCACAAACCCCCCCAAATGACCCAATTTTGGAAAGTAGACACCCCAAGCTATTTGCTGAGAGGTATGGTGAGTATTTTGCAGATCTCGCTTTTTGTCACAAAGTTTTGAAAATTGAAAAAATAAAAAAAAATGTTTTTTCTTTTCTTTCTTCATTTTCAAAAACAAATGAGAGCTATAAAATACTCACCATGCCTCTCAGCAAATAGCTTGGGTGTCTACTTTCCAAAATGGGGTCATTTGGGGGGGTTTGTGCTATTTTGGCATTTTATGGCCTTCGAAACTGTGATGGGTAGTGAGGAGTGAAATCAAAAATTTGCACCCTTAGAAATCCCGAAGGCGGTGATTGGTTTTCGGGGCCCCGTACACGGCTAGGCTCCCAAAAAGTCCCACACATGTGGTATCCCCATACTCAGGAGAAGCAGCAAAATGTATTTAGGGGAGTAATTCCACATATGCCCATGGCATGTGTGAGCAATATATCATTTAATGACAACGTTTTGTAAATTTTTTATTTTTTTTGTCATTATTCAATCACTTGGGACAAAAAAAAAAAAAATGGGCTCAACATGCCTCTCAGCAATTTCCTTGGGGTGTCTACTTTCCAAAATGGGGTCATTTGGGGGGGTTTTGTACTGCCCTGACATTTTAGCACCTCAAGAATTGAGATAGGCAGTCATAAATTAAAAGCTGTGTAAATTCCAGAAAATGTACCCTAGTTTGTAGACGCTATAACTTTTGCGCAAACCAATAAATATATGCTTTTGGACATTTTTTTTACTGAAGACATGTGGCTGAATACATGTTGGCCTAAATGTATGACTAAAATTGAGTTTATTCGATTTTTCTTATAACAAAAAGAAGAAAATATCATTTTTTTTCAACATTTTCAGTCTTTTTCCATTTATATCGCAAAAAATAAAAATAGCAGAGGCAATCAAATACTATTAAAAGAAAGCTCTATTTGTGGGAAGAAAAGGATGCAAATTTCGTTTGGGTACAACATTGCATGACCGCGCAATTACCAGTTAAAGCAGCGCAGTGCCAAATTGTAAAAACACCTCTGGTCTTTATGCTGCATATTGTTCCGTGGCTTAAGTGGTTAAATACTTCAACTACCTCCCAGAAGGAAACCAAAGAGACCAAAGAGATTAGTAACCTTTTCTGTTCTAAGTCAACTGAAGCCCATAATCTAGTCCCATCTTTCATTGTCTACACATTTATAATAATTGAGGTCTTGTTTTTGGATAGGGGCATCTTGCATGGTGGATACAGCCATAAAGCTTGGGTATGTAGGTGGTGAAGTACATTGATAACATAGCAAGGAAGGGCCATCCAATAGAACAAGTTTTTTGACAATAATGATGAAACTGGGCAGAGAGATGGTGCCTTATGATGTCTAGAGGGAGCAGAAATTCTGAATATTTTGATGTAGAATGCACTCTTTACAGTTTGTAATACCCAAGTGCTGTCTAAATAACATGAACTTTTAGGTGAGAAATTATCGACTTACAAGTACAGCAAATTTAGTATCAGAGAATGTTATGTGGAAAGTGTATTGCATTTATTAAAGCAATTTAATTACATTTTTACACAGGAATAATGTTAGGAACGTGAAATGTCATTACTTGCATAATCTGATTTTTGTTTTAGGGTGGTGGATTCCCTGCAGCTGTTTGTGCACTGAACCAAAAGTAATAAAAGTGTAATAATTTGTTAGCCTGTCCTCATAAAATGTAAAAAAAAAATTAAGAAAATGTATTAATACACTTCAGGTATTGTAGCCTGTACTCCGATGGTTCTTCTAGAATTTCTAGCTTACAATGCAAATGTATCTGGTCAAAACTAAAGAATAACTTTACTGTCTAATTTATAAATATACAAAATTTGATTATTATAGCCTGTACAGTAATAAAATTCAGTTTACAATATTTAGAAATGTATACAACTTTACATATGAATACATGTATTTATATAAGGGACAGTTGCACATATTTCACTCAATGCCTCCCATTACTGTCCTATTTCCATAAATACCCCCTTCTACTTGCTACTTCTACAGGTGATAACCTTTACAGGCTGTGTCCTACCCTAGCTTGGGCTGTTCCAGTCTTCTACACAAATCTGGTAAACTGTGGTGTTCTGCACATATGCAGCAGTTTCTCATTAGGACCTAATGGTGAAGCCATCTGCTTGCACGGTGAGAGATTTGTTCTGTCCTTACCTGTGTCTGCTTTCGTCCTTGAGGACCATGAATGTATTTTCCCTTTTTAGAGATTGTTGGTCTATGGTATGGAATTGTCTGTATCTGAACCTCTCCCTAACTGAGCTTTTATGTTTTGCCGTGTCTAATTGTCTTAGCTTCAGGATTTTATTCTTGTGTTCCTAGCCTGCTTCTGATTGGTTTCCCTCTGTTTTGTATTTAGTACCCAATGTGTTTGCTATTGCTTCCGTACCCATGGTGTGTTCAACCTTCTGCATTCAAAGAAAACCTTTGACTGATATGGGGGTATTTATAAAAATGTGCTACTAGGAGCATTTCTTTTTGACAAAGCAGCCATCCAAAATCCATGTTTAATTTTCACTTTGGCAGTGATAGTCCTTCTCATTGGTGGGTAGGTATAAGGTGGTTCAACTTGTGGAGGGTCATTTGAGGGGTCATTTGAAGATTATGTAGATAGGTGTGGAGGGCGGTGCATGAACAGAGAGTCTTAATAAACTCCAGCTCATTGCAAAGCATTTATCACTCCTGAAGCCTTGACGAAGGGGGGGGGACCAAAATGTTTTGGATAATTTTTATATCATACACCAATAAACTGACCATTGTGCTCAAATTATCTTGAGTTTTCCAATACCTGTACTTTCTGTTTATGCATGGTGCATCTCATTATTATTTTCAACTTGACACTGCAGAAATGTGTGAAATATGTAGAGTTGAATTAATCATATTTTAAACACTCAACTAAATATGTTATATGAATTTGGGAGATGGGTACCAATCATTATTTTTTGTAATTGTTTTTGTTTTGTCTATTTATAATTATAGTTTTACAATATTCACTGTAACAGGCATAAAGATAAATCTTCCATTGTAGACACCCATTCCAATGACAACTGTCAAAGATGAGATATCCCCTTAGGCTGGGTTCACACTGATACGACACGACATTCATCCGACTTTCATCCTACTTTGCTCTGCGACATCAGTCCTACATTGATCCTACATTGGTCCGACATCCATCCGACATTCATGAACAGGATACTACTTTGATCCGACATTGTGCTAGTCTGACTTGTCCTTTGACCAATCAAAACAATCCCAGGGTGAGATAAATTCCTTTTACTGCTGCTGTAATCACCATGTCGGCTGTCAAATGTCGGATGGTTAGGACAAGGATCCTACTTTGATCCGACTTCAATGATATTCAATGGGCTGAAGTAGGATCAAAGTCGGACAGAAGTAGTACAGGGAGCATTTTTAATGTCGGACCGACTTGTGTCGGACCAGTTAAGACGGCTCTCATAGGGATTCATTGATTTTCACACGTCATGCGACATGAGCTCCTAATGTCGGAGCGTTTGTCGGACAAGTGTGAACCAGGCCTTAAAGTAAAACTATAGGCAAAACGTTTATTTTTATTTTGGCTAGAGCAAACAAAGGTTATAACACCTGTCAGATTTTTTTTTGTGCCATCTGTGTCCCATTGTGAAGTTTCCCTTCACTTCCTGTTCCATAGGCAAACAGGAAATGGAAGGAAATCCCTGCAAATTAACCACTTCAGCCCCGGACCATTTGGCTGTCCAAAGACTGGGCTACTTTTTGCGATTCGGTACTGCGTCGCTTTAACTGCGACGTGGCTCCCAAACAAAGTTGACGTCCTTTTTTTTCCACAAATAGAGCTTTCTTTTGGTGGTATTTGATCACCTCTGCGGTTTTTATTTTTTGCGCTATAAACAAAAAAAGAGCGCCAATTTTGAAAAAAAAGCAATATTTTTTTACTTTTTGCTATTAGAAATATCCCCAAAAAATATATAAAAAAAACATTTTTTTTCTCAGTTTAGGCCGATTTATATTCTTCAACATATTTTTGGTAAAAAAAAATCGCAATAAGGGTTTATTGATTGGTTTGCGCAAAAATTATAGCGTCTACAAAATAGGGGATAGTTTTATGGCATTTTTATTAATATTTTTTTTTTACTAGTAATGGCGGCAATCAGCGATTTTTATCGTGACTGCGACAATATGGCGGACACATCGGACACTTTTGACACCATTTTGGGACCATTGTCATTTTTACAGCGATCAGTGCTATAAAAATGCCCTGATTACTGTAAAAATGACACTGGCAGTGAAGGGGTTAACCTGTAGGGGGCGCTGAAGGGGTTAAGTGTGACCTAGGGAGTGATTCTGACTGTTAGGGGGCGTGGCTTGCTCGCCGTTCCCGATGACAGGGAACAGACGATCAGTGACATGTCACTAGGAAGAACGGGGAGATGTTGTGTTTACACTAACATCTCCCCGTTCTTCAGCTCTGTGACCTGATCGCGGGACACCCACGGACATCGAGTCCGCGGGTCCCGCGGGCACGATCACGGAGCTCGCGATAGCAAATAAAAGGGGACGTATATATACGCCCATTTGCGCAGCCGTGCCATTCTGTCGTCGTAAATACTCGTGCGGCGGTCGGTAAGCGGTTAAGGGAATTCTTTGGGGACCCCCGATCACCAGAAATCGTGTCCCCAAATTTCCCCTGTATTACTTTTCCGGGGACAACCCAAAATTTGGGATTTTCTTTTACATTTAATTTTAATTATAAATAGGACATATACAGAGAGTGAACCTCTTTAGTGTTACTAAACCCAGGACCCTGCATTCACTATATCTGGTCTCCCACAGTACACAGAACATGGAAATGCAATTATTTTAGTAAATATATACCGCTAAATACTTTTTCTTATCAGGAGTTAGTCTTGTGACTTCTATCAGTTTCAAGCCAAGCACTGGTTAAAGCTTGTAGGAGGAGTTTTCTGACTGTCCTATGAGACTGCAAGACCCTTGACCCTCTGTCCAGACAGTGCTGATTGGCCCTGTGCTGATCACATTCACCCTCCCAAGAAAAAGAAAAAATCTCTAGAAATGCACACCAAACTGAGCATCTGCAGCCTGATTCCATAGACTCTTTGGAAATTATTAGGGGACAGTAGTAGGAGGGGAGGATCAGAGAAGACATAAACAAACAGCCTTTTTACACAATGCAGAGGATTACCCCCCTTAGGTTCCACAGTGAGTATAACAAGCATGCTTTACTGCATATACACACTGATTTTACTGTTGTGGGTTTAGTAACACTTTAATGGGGGCACAGACAGCAATAAAAACTGAAAAGCATTCCAATCTTTTTTTACTCTATCCAAAACTAAAAAAAAAAATCCCCTTTGAGCTGGCCAAAGACAGATAGAAATTCAGCTGGTTCTGCAGGAACAGGCCAAATTTCAATCCATCTGTGGTTGTACTGAAATCGATCTATCAATCTATTTTAGTACAACTAGCTCCTCAGGTTTTTTTTTCTTATGGTTACTGCCACCAGGGCCACTAATAAGGCAGTACAACTGTACTGGGCCCAGTCCCATCAGCTTCACAAGGGGGCCCGGGCAGCATTATAGTTCATTTCTGAATAATAATAAAAATAGGGCTTGCTAAACTTCTCCCCCACTCCTGCTTGCTTATAGGGGGGTGTAATTATATTTTGCTGGGCCCCATCAGGTCAACAGAGGGGCCCAAGTGGTGGCCCAGGAGGTAAGCGTAGTGAAGGGACTTTTTCTTCTTTATCAGGGCGCATATACATCATTCTGCCCTGCATGTAGCCCTGCTACACAATTAGTCCCGGTCGGCCGGCTGTGGCTGCCATTGCCTTCCCTGGCGGAGTGATATTATGATTCTCAACTTAGCTCCCGCCTCCCGTCCTCAGGTTGTGAGACGTGAGGTGGCTGACAGGGAGCAGCAGGAGGACAGTGTGGCTTGACTGCACACAGTGAGTGGAGAATATAGATTAGAATGCTCACTGTGTCCTCTTATATAACTCACAGTACAGTAGGTCATCATCAGCATTATGATAATCAAACAGGTAGCACAGTCAGCAGGTGCTCTATCATGGCTCTATCACAGTGTCACATAGCTGTTGGGTGCTGGCTTTGTTCTGGCTATACTGTGTTACAGTCTGTAACACTCAGTACAACCATAAGTTAAAGTCAGCACCCAACAGCTATGTGATGCACTGGGGGTGATTTACTAAAATTGGAGAGTGCATAATCTGGTGCAGTTCTGCATAGAAACCAATCAGCTTCCAGGTTTTATTGTCAAAGCTTAATTAGGCAAGCTGAAGTTAGAAGATGATTGGTTATAATGAACAGCTGCACCAGTTTCTGAGTGCTCTTGTTTTAGTAAATTCCCCCCCACTGTGACAGAGTCATGATAGAACACCCGCTGACTGTGCTGTCTGTGATATTATCATAATGCTGATGATCATCAAACACAGTGAGATGCTACTTTACGCTTGCATTTGAGGAGGAAATAAACATGTGCAGCTTAGTCACATTTTTGCCACTCCCGCAACCAATCCCCTTTAAAGTGGTTGTAAAGTCATTTTTTAAACTTTTACCTACAGGTAAGCCTATACTAAGGCTTACCTGTAGGTAAAATAAATATCTCCTAAACCTTTAGGGTTTAGGAGATATTCCCCTCGCAATGCGCCACTGACAGCAGCGGCGCATGCGCACAGGGGATTCTCGGGCTGAAGGCTCGGCAGACGCCAAGCCTCGCCGGAACGAAGTCTCCCGCGCGCATGCGCGGGAGTGAGACATCACGGCTCCACCCACTCACAGCGCTGGAGCCGCGATACCCGGAAGACACGCCAAGGCAAGATGACATCTCCCTCGGCGTGGACCAGGTAAGTTCCCGACGCCTCGTTCTAAGGTAAGTATTTCATAATGAGCTTGTATGCTGTGCATACAAGCTCATTATGCATTTTCCTTTACAGGTGTAAAAAAAAAAAAAAAAAATAGCGGGTATACAACCGCTTTAACCGATTCCTGTCCTGCGACATCCCGGTATGTCGCTTAGTGGGAAGGATGATATCTTGGTCATCACTGCAGCAATGATTGAGATACCCTTTTTTAGCCTCAGCGATTCTGCACAAAGTAAAAATAATCCTATGGGCTAAGAAGCTGCTGGATTACTTTTACAGGCAGTGGAAAGGGGTCTCACCCCCGTCCCGATAGAGCCTTTACTGGACCAGTGCAATCTGGGAGCCCGGTAAGGACATGATCAGCAGCATTCCGTTCCTGGAACACAGTGAGAGGGACTGATGTCGCTCCTTCCACTGTGTGATGTCAGAGACCAGACGCGATGAGGATTTCGTCACTTCCCGTTTTGGTCTCATGTAAACAAGCTGTTACAGGCTTGAACATGCATCTGATCAAACTGATCTCGGTTTTATCAGATGCTTTAGAGGCCAGAGGAGAGATCCGGGGTCTAATAGACCCCAGATCTCTCCATAAAGAGGACCTGTCATGGCCCATGCTATCACAAGGGATGTTGTTCATCCCTTGTGATAGCACTAAAAGAGAGAAAAAAATGTAAAGATACAGCGTTAATTTTTTTAAAATAAAATAAATGATAAAATAAGATTTTAAAGAATTTTAAACTGCCCCGCTCCTTCGTGCTCATGCGAAATTGCGAACGTTCACATGCACACATATGTAAACGGCAACAGGCTTGCATTTTGTTTTAAGGCAGTGTCAGGGGTGGGGTCAAAGTTTGGGTTGAAGGGGACCCTGTCAGGTAGGCTGTACAGGGCCCCATGATTTCTAACAGCGGCCTTGACTGCCGCTGGCTATAGCCAGCAGGGAAAACTCCCAACATGGGATTCCCCCATAAACACTGACTGTGTTAATGGGGGGAATTGAGTCATTTTCTTTCCTTCAACCCATGGTTGAAGGAAAAAAAAATTGCTTAATGTATGGCCAGTCTTACATTGGCAAGATTTGCTTTCACTTCCTAGTATGTATCTGGGACAGAAAGTCAAGTGAAGGCAAAAACTCCTTAGTGGAAAACAGACAAAAAGCACTGCCCGCTCATCATAGCTCTACACTCCCTTTTAACCGGGCTATTTGCAAATCTCCAGCCTCATATGACCCATGTGCTTACCTTCTCTAAATTTATTTGGCATAAAAAGCTATGTACAGTACAGTGGTACAATGCTGGCAATAAAAGTATTGTGCTTTATTCAATCTGCATTCAATCTGCATAAGAAGTGTTTTAAAGGAAAGTAGATAAAACATATGAAGGATTCAAACACAATTTCTAATTTGAAAGCAATTCTTAAAAGATCAAGAGAAAAAGGGAGTAAAATTAAATGCAGAAACTGCTACAAGTAAACAAAAGTCAAGCATTGTTGCAGTATTTTTTCATTTGAGGACGTAAAATCTGATTCAGATAAAATTGCTGCAATCTCTCACATGAGACAACCGGAAAACAGTTCATAGCTGAAAACAGTTTGAAGAATGATCAGTTAGCTGGCTATATTCATTCCACATCTGATTTATGTGTTGTCCACTCTGAGGGAATTAGCCCAGCTTTAGTCAAAACAGTGAGGGGGATTTAAAAAGACTGGAGCAGCTATGCATGGCAACCAGTTAGCTTCTAGTTTACATTTTCAAAGCTTAAATTTTTTATTTATTTTTTGCTGTCACAATGTAGAGTATAAGATTTCCTATCATTTGTGCCAGGTCTTGCCACACAGAGTTAATCCAGCTCTGAGCAATCCTCTTTTATTGTTCAGTGAGATAAAATGGACAAACAGAGAAACACCTTTGTCCGTTCCGCCCCCTTGCTTTGAGTGACAGATTATTTACATCTCTCGTGCACTAGCTTTAGACAGGCATTATTTTTTAATTCCCACCTCCACCCCTTTTCTGAAGTCATGTGGTTACTTTTCTGGATTTTGACTGGATGTTAGTGATCATAGCAGAAGAATACACAGGAGAAAATGCATGTTGACAAGGGGAGTGTAGAGGTGGGCGGGGAGTCTACTGACATCACGACTCCACCCACCAAGCTCCAGACAACAGATCCACCCACAGAATCTGCAGTTTTTCAGTTCTTATAACAGACAGAGGGGAGACATTTGACAGATAAGGATACATGCAGGAGGCATCTATATCCTTATAGATCAGCACTATGGCAGTAGTTTAGAAAGGATGTGAGTGGGTTTACATCCACTTTAACTGAAAAAGCTGAAGATAGAAACTGATTGGCAACTATGCACAGCTACTCCAGATTCTGTCTGCTCTAGTTTTGATTAATTCCCCCTAAAATGACATAACAAGTGGTTGTAGCACGGTCCAATTGACTCCAATTTGGTCATTTGACAAGTTGCGCCACCTGCCAAACGTAACCTGACAAGTTAAATTTGCTGCACCACGATATGAAATTTAGATATACATTAAAATCCCAATTTTCTGCATTAAATATTGGTTAACACAGTGCAAAACTCAATTACCACTTCTAATAACAAATCGAGGCAAGTGAAAGATTACACAGCTAATTCCTCTTAGCAATGAGCACTTAAAAATCACAATGAATGGTTGACCAGTGGTAAAGCTTTCATGGCCTTCAACATTGTTATAAAGTTTTAATTGGAGTTGGTTATTAAGGGTAATCTGTTCTGAACATGGAAGTGAAAATAACCTGGCAATGAAAACTGGCAATGAAAACTATTTGTGTAACACTAAAGCTAAGGTGACCAGATTTTTAAAATGAAATCCAAGGACATATATTTTTTTTTACTAGTAATGGCAGCAATCAGCGACTCTCTGCCCGTCGCCGTCCGCCTCCTAACCTGTCAAATCTTACGCTCCGGACCCCCGGCTACTACCGGTAGGGGTGCGGAGGAAGATCACTCTGCCAGGGAAGGCAAGGCGATAAGCAGGCGGCTGGTCGGGACATGAGCCAAGGCAGAAGAACATGCAAACGGAGCTGAATGGGCATGCACCCAAAACTGAAGAAATATTCCCTCCGCACCGACCAGCACATGATCATCAGAATGGGGCACAGATAATGGAAAAAATACACCCCCTGTATAATTCAGATTTTTTTTTTTTTATTCTGCACTGACTGTCTTTGAAATTTCCCCAGCCCCTGTTCAAATCCAATCCGGGGACAAAACTGGGGACAGACTTGGTCCAGGGACAGTGTCCTCAATCCGGGGACTGTCCCCTGAAACCAGGGATGTCTGGTCACCCTAACTAAAGCCCATATGAAATCACTAAAATCAATATTCACAGAGAACCCTTTTCAAACAGCATGCTTGTGTGTCACATTGAAGACCTGGTCCCTTGCCATGGGCTGTGGTAACTTTTGCCAGTCCCTACATCACTACAGGACACAGTAGTGAGGTAGGGGGCCAGAAGAAAGTATCACATCACTTGGTAGGGGACCTCTCAGAATTTCGCCTGATAATAATGATTTTCCAGGGATTGTAGTTATCTAAAGAAAATGAAAATCGTCAGGACAGGTACTGTATGTATAATTGGTTTGATTTACTAAAGGCAAATAGACTGTGCCCTTTGCAAGTGCAGTTGCCCTCATTTTCCCAGAGCTTAGTGAATGTGGAGATTCTATAATGGTTTCCATCATCCACTCATGTGCAAACACAAATGCTGTTTTTTTTTCCTTGCACCTGATTGGGTATTCTTTACAAAGAGAACCTTCACCACATTCACTAAGCTCTGGAGGAAATAAGTGCAACTACACTTGCAAAGTGCACAGACTATTTGCCTTTGCTAAACCAACCCCACTGTCACTTTCTTACAGCGGGATTCTGTTTTATACTTTCTAATTTGCAACAGTGTTTATTTAAATTCATACATGCTATGGTATGTGTAAGTGTAACACTTACAGGTATTTATTACATCTCACATTACTCCTCCTGACAGCACAGCACTATTTTTGTTAAGTCATAATCTAAGATTAGGAGCTGCTTCCTGGACTGAGATGTTGGCTCAGAGATGAAACAATCAGGTAAACCTGGGTTCCTCAGTAGTTCTTGGCTGAGTTGCCAAATGCCTGATAACCGAGGGAAAGGAGATTGAGGAAATGCTTCATCCTGCCTGCAGCAGACTGGTAACATCATCTCAACTTAGGTAAAATCACTTGATCAGAGCTAAATGACTGCTTTTTACTGATGCAGTGCTACACCTGCAGGAGTGGCTGGTAATTTGGGTCTACTCTTGGTCTAGCCCTGTGTGAGGCCTCACCCTTACTGACACCACCAGTATACCTTCCGGTGAACCTCAGCAGACACACAACAATTAGACTAACAGCTCTATATAAAAAATAAACAGACTGTATTGACAGGTTAAAGTCATAAAAGTCATAAAAGTATAACACTTTAACTCAATCAGCATGAACACAGTGTTAGAGGTATAACTGATCTTTAAAAGCCATGGTCTAAAAAGCCAAACTCCAACTTATACTGTGACTCGCCAAAGGCATAAACAGTAGCTCTCTGTATCAGAAATGTAATTTCATTGTGAATTTGTTTTTACAATGACAATAAATCAAATCAAATCAAATCAGAAGAAACACCCCAAGTGGCAAGTAAACAACAGTAGATCAACTATGCCATTTGAGGGCTCTCAGACCTAAACCTGCAAGTTTTATCTTGCAGGTTTAGGCCTGCAAGATAAAACTCAGTGTTGAACTCAGACCTGCCCTCCAGTTAAAAGGGGTTAGAAAAAGTGTTTGTGGTGGATCTTCTGCCGGATACATTGGGGCCCTTTAAGGACCTTGGCATCCAGGATAATGAGAATATTAAAATGAACTAAGTATTGCAAAAACATTTTCTAGGAGGTTGTGTTCAAAGAAAGAATCTTTGATGTGGATGAGTTCTTAGATGGAATATGCCCAATGGCAGCCGGTAGCCAGATGTGAGGATGTGCACAGTTGCAATAGTTGGGTGTAATGTTGGGTGTACTGGTAGATGCAGTTACCATAGTTAAACATAATGGCAAGCACAATTCCAGCACACATGGAAATAGAACAGGAACTGGGCTATGTTTGGATTTTGTTTAAAACCGCACAAGCATTGTCTAGGGTAGCAGGTGTGGGTTCTGTGTCTGTTAGCTGTTTGCAAATAGATGCAACTTGATAGTGACCCTCTCACTCGTTTCTTTCTCTGCAAAGCTCCGATGGTGGTGAGCTGTATGAACGACAGTTAGAAGCAGGTTAGATAGTGTCCTCCTCAGTAATTCTGGGTGATGTCAGCTGGGATCACAGTGGGTGTCTCGAGTGAGTATCGGAACAGCCGATGACACAGCAAACCCGATCCAGTTCAGCTTCCTGACTCTTAAAAGCAGCAGCATCTTGCAAGCTCAGCTCAGGAACAGTTCGGCAGCACACCACAGCACAGCACTTCCTACTCCAGTTGGCCCTCTTCTCCAATTGCCCGCTCTTTTGCCAGGTTTTTCCTTTTATTTGATGCCTCCTGCTCCTAGGTACATGTGAGTATTGTAGTTGCTTCCTCATAATGGTTGTGGCTTAGAACTTTCTTTAAACTACATCTCCCAGAGTGCTCCTGCATAAAGTCAGTCACTAGTTAAACAAAGCTCAGTGGTACTGCCATCTTGTGTAAGAAAAATAGTTCTGCAATCGGTAACATTACCCTGTGTTACATTGATAAAAGATGCAGCTTTTTTGAAAAATTATGACAAAATTATTCTTGCAGGCTTGTAAAGTTACTTAAAGGTCCACCTTAAAATAATAATAATAATATTCTAACAAATAGGAGTATGGCAGAACCATGCAGAAATATGTCATCTGTTTAATATGTTTTTATTTTCATAGTCTGTAAGCACATATGATCCAGCTTATTCTGTTTCATAACCAACCATTTCAACAAATAATTTTACAAGCAACAGAATGTGATGACTTAGATTTCCAAGAAAAGCCGTAACATCTGCAAATATGTCATTGCAAATAAAAACATATGAGAAATTACAGCTCTATATACTAATTAAAAAAACTAGCACAATTCATTAGAAAAAACTAAAAAGTATTATTTATTAATGAAAAAAAATCCTAATAATTAAATAAAGACAGCACTATACAGTCTTTTCTGCAATACTATGAATTTATCACAACATATTTGGGTTTTGAATAATATATCAGGGGAGTTAATGGAAAGTTGTTAGGGCAGGTTTCTTATTTTATAGAATATTATTGCAACTTCCCTGTTTTTGTAGACGGCACTCAAATTAAGTTTGCTCCACAATCATGCACACAGCTGCTAAAGGCTAGCCTCCATCAATATTGCTTATATACATTACATAGGGAAGAAGCAATGGTTCCAACAGCATGTCTGATTCAAGTGATGCAATTCAACCAGTCAGGCCCTTATGAATAAATCACTTGACAACAAGGGTGTAGGCAGAACTTAGTGTATAGGTGGAAGGGGGGAGTTATTATTAAGGGTTGTAACTTTCAAACCTGTCATGCAGCAATTGCCTTAATTATTGTGTCCCAAGCAAAAGTATAATCATAGCGCTAAGAGTTTGTCTAAGCCAGGTATGTCCAAAGTCTGGCCTGCGGGCCAATTGTGGCCCGCGTTCCAGTTTCAAATAGTCCACCTGGTAATTTGGACATATATATCTTTTGTGGCCCCCAACAAATCCCCGAGCGCTGGGGGCCACAAAAGATATATATTCTGTCTGCCTTGGAGGGGACAAGGAGGGGGCGGGACAAGTGTCGTACATACAGGAAAATTTCCTGTTTACGTGGCGGCCTCTGTAATAGGTAAGTCCCGCTGCCATTGGACGACTGTTCTGTCCATCATAGGAGGCAGTACTTTGTATTAACCACTTAAACCCCGGACCATTTGGTAGCTAAAGGACCAGAGGTGAATTCAGAATTTTGCACTGCGCTGCTTTAACTGTAAATTGTGCGGACATGCAATGTTGTACCCAAACGAAATTTGCGTCCTTTTCTTCCCACAAATAGAGCTTTCTTTTAATGGTATTTGATTGCCTCTGCGATTTTATTTTTTTGCGATATAAACGGAAAAAGACCGAAAATTTTGAAAAAAAATGATATTTTCTACTTTTCGGTATAAGAAAAATCGAATAAACTCAATTTTAGTCATACATTTAGGCCAAAATGTATTCAGCCACATGTCTTTAGTAAAAAAAATGTCAATAAGCGTATATTTATTGGTTTGCGCAAAAGTTATAGCGTTTACAAACTAGGGTACATTTTCTGGAATTTACACAGCTTTTAATTTATGACTGCCTATCTCATTTCTTGAGGTGCTAAAATGACAGGGCAGTACAAAACCCCCCCAAATGACCCCATTTTAGAAAGTAGACACCCCAAGGAAATTGCTGAGAGGCATGTTGAGCCCATTGAATATTTTTTTTTTGTCCCAAGTGATTGAATAATGACAAAAAAAAATAAAAAATTACAAAAAGTTGTCACTAAATGATATATTGCTCACACATGCCATGGTTATATATGGAATTGCACCCCAAAATACATTCTGCTGCTTCTCCTGAGTACGGGGATACCACATGTGTGGGACTTTTTAGGAGCCTAGCCACGTACGGGACCCCGGAAACCAAGCACCGCCTTCAGGATTTCTAAGGGCGCAAATTTTTGATTTCACTCCTCACTACCTATCACAGTTTTGAAGGCCATAAAATGCCAAAATAGCACAAAACCCCCCCAAATGACCCCATTTTAGAAAGTAGACACCCCAAGGAAATTGCTGAGAGGCCTGTTGAGCCCATTGAATATATTTTTTTTGTCCCAAGTGATTGAATAATGACAAAAAAAATAAAAAATTACAAAAAGTTGTCACTAAATGATATATTGCTCACACATGCCATGGTTATATGTGGAATTGCACCCCAAAATACATTCTGCTGCTTCTCCTGAGTACGGGGATACCACATGTGTGGGACTTTTTAGGAGCCTAGCCACGTACGGGACTCCGGAAACCAAGCACCGCCTTCAGGATTTCTAAGGGCGCAAATTTTTGATTGCACTCCTCACTACCTATCACAGTTTTGAAGGCCATAAAATGCCAAAATAGCACAAAACCCCCCCAAATGACCCTATTTGGGAAAGTAGACACCCCAAGCTGTTTGCTGAGAGGCATGGTGAGTATTTTACAGCTCTCATTTGTTTTTGAAAATGAAGAAAGAACATTTTTTTTTTCTTTTTTTTTTCAATTTTCAAAACTTTATGACAAAAAGCGAGATCTGCAAAATACTCACAATACCTCTCAGCAAATAGCTTGGGGTGTCTACTTTCCAAAATGGGGTCATTTGGGGGGGTTTTGTGCCATCTGGGCATTCCATGGCCTCCGAAACTGTGATAGGCAGTGAGAAGTGAAATCAAAAATTGACACCCTTAGAAAGCCTGAAGGCGGTGATTGGTTTTTGGGGTCCCGTACGCGGCTAGGCTCCCAAAAAGTCTCACACATGTGGTATCCCCGTACTCAGGAGAAGCAACAGAATGTATTTTGGGGTGTAATTCCACATATGTGCATGGCATGTTTGAGCAATATATCATTTAGTGACAACTTTGTGCAAAAAAAAAAAAAAAAAAAAAATTTATTTTTTCCGCAACTTGTGTCAACATATAAAATATTCCATGGACTCGACATGCCTCTCAGTATATAGCTTGGGGTGTCTACTTTCCAAAATGGGGTCATTTGGGAGGGGGTTTGAACTGTTCTGGCATTTTATACACAACATTAGGAAGCTTACATCCACTCTTCTAACCACTTGAAGACAAAGCCCTTTTTGACACTTTTTGTTTACATGAAAACATATTTTTTTTTGCAAGAAAATTATGTTGAACCCCCAAACATTATATATATTTTTAAAGCAAAGGCCCTACAGAATAAAATGGTGGGTGTTGCATTTTTTTTTCTACACAGTATTTGCGCAGCGATTTTTCGGGAAAAAATACACTTTTTTTAATTTTAATGCACTAAAACACACTATATTGCCCAAATGTTTGATGAAATAAAAAAGATGATCTTAGGCCGAGTACATAGATACCAAACACGACATGCTTTAAAATTTCGCACAAACGCGCATTGGCGACAAACTACATACATTTTTAAAAGCCTTTAAAAGCATTTACAGGTTACCCCGTTAGATTTACAGAGGAGGTCTACTGCTAAAATTACTGCCCTCGATCTGACCTTCGCGGTGATACCTTACATGCATGGTGCAATTGCTGTTTACATATGACGCCAGACCGACGCTTGCGTTCGCCATTGGGCAAGAGCAGGGCAGGACAGGGGTGCTTTTTTTTTTTTTTTTTTTTTTTTATTATTAATTTTGCTTTTTTATTTTATTTTTAAACTGTTGCTTCCATATTTATTTATTTTTATCACTTTTATTGTTATCTCAGGGAATGTAAATATCCCCTATGATAGCAATAGGTAATGACAGGTACTCTTTTTTGAAAAAACTGGGGTCTATTGGACCCTAGATCTTTCCTCTGCCCTCAAAGCATCTGACCACACCAAGATCGGTGTGATAAAATGCTTTCCCAATTTCCCAATGGTGCTTTTTATATCCGGGGGGGGACATTCCCTCCCACTGCTTGTAAAAGCAGTCCAGAGGCTAATTAGCCACTAGGATTGCTTTTACATGAAAGCTGGCCGCTGGTTGAAAAGAATGATACCAAGATGATACCTAAACCCGCAGGCATCATTCTGGTATAAACATTCAAAGTCCAGCAACATACCAGTACGTTGCTGGTCCTTGTTGGACATGTATTGTAATCTTTTTTTTCATGCAGCCTGTTGGCTGAATGAAAAAAAAAGATTGATCGGTGGGTATGCCCACCATTAGAATACCGCCCTTCATCCACTCACTTCTAATGATGGGCATACACGCACCATTTATATATGCCGAAGCATGGGGGCATCTTCTCGCAAAAGTTATGCCGCGTACACATGGTCAGACTTTTCCACGGGCAAGCCTCCGTCGGAATTTCGACCGTATATACGCGGCATTAGGAGCAAAATCGCTCCTCCGCTCCTGCTGCCCCAATGCTTCGGCATATATGCTTTTTTTTTTTAACTGTGGTGGTGAAATCACCTCCTACAGCACTGGAGTCGCAGGGATCAGGCCTGTCTCTGCGAACGCTGCAGTTATGTGTGTTGTGTTTTGCAAGTGACAGTGATCGATCGATACTGCACTTGGGTGGCCTGGGCTGGACGGAGGGGCAAAACGCAGGTGCTAGCAGGTATCTGGGCTGATCCCGCTAACACTGCGTTTTTGGGAACCCTAAACTGCTGGGGACGCTAGTATAGATCTGATCAGATCAGATATTGAGCTGATCAGATACTATACCACTAAGGGGGGTGTATGCTTCACGTGTGGGTGTTAGCGCTACTGGCACTAACCTGACGCTGCCTGGGGTGTGACGCAGACCCTCTCTGACGCTAAAACCTAATTGATATCACCTGCCGGGCGATCAGGGGGTTAAACCTTTATTGGGTTATATACGGTGGGTGCCCTGACACTATAAAAAGCAAACTAACTAACCAGCGTCACCCGTAACACTTATATGATGATCACTGGTGAAAGGGTTAACTAGGGGCAATTAGGGGGTTAAAACCTTTATTAGGTAATATATGGGGGTACCTGACGCTATATAAAAACCTGACGGCGAACCTAAAAAAAAATTACTGGCTACCTATCGGCATCACTGACACTAAGACAACGATCATAAAAACGATTGCTTAGCGACAGTGGTGATAGGGGGTGAAAGGGTTACCTGGGGGGTGATCAAGGGGGTTACACCTTTATTAGGTAATATATGGGGGTACCCGACGCTATAAAAACCTGCGGCGAACCTAAAAAAAATTACTGGCTACCGATCAGCATCGCCGACGCTAAGACATCGATCAGAAAAATTATCGCTTAGTGACAGTGGTGATAGGGGGTGAAAGGGTTACCTGGGGGGGCGATCAAGGGGGTTAAACCTTTATTAGGTAATATATGGGGGTACCCGACGCTATAAAAACCTGCGGCGAACCTAAAAAAAATTACTGGCTACCGATCAGCATCACCGACGCTAAGACATCGATCAGAAAAATGATCGCATAGCGACGGCGGTGCTAGGGGGTGAAAGGGTTACCTGGGGGGTGATCAAGGGGGTTAAACCTTTATTAAGTAATATATGGGGGTACCCGACGCTATAAAAACCTGCGGCGAACCTAAAAAAAATTACTGGCTACTGATCAGCATCGCCGACGCTAAGACATCGATCAGAAAAATTATCGCTTAGTGACAGTGGTGATAGGGGGTGAAAGGGTTACCTGGGGGGCGATCAAGGGGGTTAAACCTTCATTAGGTAATATATGGGGGTACCCGACGCTATAAAAACCTGCGGCGAACCTAAAAAAAATTACTGGCTACCGATCAGCATCACCGACGCTAAGACATCGATCAGAAAAATGATTGCTTAGCGACGGCGGTGCTAGGGGGTGAAAGGGTTATCTGGGGGTGATCAGGGGGTTAAACCTTTATTAGGGGGGGTTAGGGGGCTACACTGGACCTAAAACTAAATGTAGTGACACTTTTACAGTCACAAATGTCACTGATTGCAGTGATCACTAAATAAATGGTCACTGCAATCAGTGACACTGTGACTGGGGGCTGGGGGGGCTGGGGGGTGATCTGGGGGTGTCTGGGGGGGCCTGGGGGGGCGATTTATGTGCCTATGTGTCCTGGTGTCAGTGTGCTGTTTTGTGTACTAACCTGCATCTTCTCCTGTACGGCGCTCGGTATATGTGAGCGCCGCAGGAGAGATGACATCACTTCCTCCTTCCTGGCAGGCAGGGGAAGCTCTCTCATTCGCCGGGAGCGATCGAGAGGGGGTGGCCGGAATCGAACGGCCGTCCCCTCATGCCGGATCGCTCCCGAAGGTAAAACGACCACCAACTGTAAAGAAGGGGGGTCCGATCGGACCCCCCAACTATACAAAGGCAATCACGTATATGTACGTGATTCTGCCTGTCGGTGCCATTCTGCCGACGTATATTTACAGTGGGCGGTCGTTAAGTGGTTAAAGAGGTCGCCGAGAAAACAGGAGTTTCTCCTGTATGTAATCTGTTGGCGCTCGTCCCGCCCCCTGAGGCTGCAGATGGGCATTGATCAGGCTGCACTGATGGCAATGGTGAGTCTGCATTCATGGCACAATGGTGTGCTGCATTCATGGCAATGGGGGTGCTGCATTCATGGCAATGGTGAGCCTACATTTATGGCAATGGGGTGCTGCATTCATGGCAATGGAGGTGCTGCATTCATGGCAATGGCGGGGCTGCATTCATGGCAATGGTGAGGCTGCATTCATGGCAATGGGGGTGCTGCATTCATGGCAATGGGGGTGCTGCATTCATGGCAGTGGTGGGCTGCATTCTTGGCAATGGTGGGGCTGCATTCATGGCAGTGGTGGGGCTGCATTCATGGCAATAGTGGGGCTGAATTCATGGCAATGATGGGGCTGCATTCATGGCAATGGGGGTGCTGCATTCATTGCAATGGGGGTGCTGCAATCATGGCAATGGGTCTGCTTCATTCATGGCAATGGTGGGGCTGCATTCATGGCAGTGGTGGGGCTGCATTCATGGCAATAGTGGGGCTGCATTCATGGCAATGGTGGGGCTGCATTCATGGCAATGGGGGTGCTGCAGTCATGGCAATGGGGGTGTTGCATTCATGGCAATGTGGGTGCTGCATTCATGGCAATGGTGGGGCTGCATTCAGGGCAATAGGAAAGCTGCATTCATGGCAATGGGGGTGCTGCATTCATGACAATGGTGGGGCTGCATTAATGGCAATGGTGGGGCTGCATTCATGGCAATGGGGGTGCTGCATTCATGGCAATGGGGGTGCTGCACTGATGGCAATGGTGAGTCTGTATTCATGGTAATGGGGGTGCTGCATTCATGGCAATGGGGGTGCTGCATTCATGGCAATGGTGGGGCTGCATTCATGGCAATGGTGGGGCTGCATTCATGGCAGTGGTGGGGCTGCATTCATGGCAATAGTGGGGCTGCATTCATGGCAATGGGGGTGCTGCATTCATGGCAATGGTGGGGCTGCATTCATGGCAATGGAGGGGCTGAATTCATGGCAGAGGTGGGGCTGCATTCATGGCAATGATGGGACTGCATTCATGGCAATGGTGGTGCTGAATTCATGGCAATGGTGAGGCTGCATTCATGGCAATGGTGGGGCTGTATTCATGGCAGTGGTGGGGCTGCATCCATTGCAATGGTGAGGCTGCAAATGGGCTCTGATTAGGCTGCATTGACGGGCACTGACCCATATTTTGCTTCACGGTTCTTTATTTAAAATTTTACATTTTTCCTGAAACTTCCCTCTTAAAGTGAAGGTGTGTGTTATACGCTGATAAATACGGTATATCCAAATAACACGCCCATGCTCATCTCTTCACCACACACAGCCACAAAGGCAAGTCAATTCTTGTTTGGCAGTGTATTAGTGCTCAGATGAACACACTTAGATCTAATTTTAATGGTTCAAAGAATCAGGCAAAGAATTAGGCAAAATGGTCAGCCCTCCTGCATGTTCACTTCATCAAATCTGGCCCTCTTTGAAAAAAGTTTGGACACCCCTGGTCTAAGCCTACCTTAAATAGTTGGAAATTACTTAGCACCAGCAGCTGTAGGACAGCCCGTACTATGTGAGAGCAGAAGTCAGTACTACATGAGAGATGTGAGAGCAGAAGTCAGGAATATGCAGAGTGCAGTGGTTAGAGTATGTAAGGTAGAGCACAGTATACAGAGTGCAGGAGTCATACATAAACTTGGGAACTTCATGTGCCTGCGATTTTGAGGAGGTAGGGGAATGGAACCACACATAATGAAGTGCATCTCATTGGAGGAAGGACCAAGATGTAGGACATAGTACACAAATCTTTGCCTGAAGCAGGGTGAAGGTGGGATTTTTAGGGCAACCATACAACTAGTCAAGAGTTAAGATTTTGTATATTTTATTTTCGAAAATATATCAATCTTTCATATACAGATCATAAAAACAATATACATGGGTGAATTTTCACAGTTACATATTTATCAATCCTCATTTAAACATAGTGGTTCTCCCAATTGCTGGTTTCCAAACTACACAATTAATTCTGACTGTAAGGTTTGTTCAGTCACAAGGTATCCAACACGTTTCAAGCTTTTTCAAAATAATCTCTTCTTCAGGGATATATTGCCACTATATCATATAGTATTACTTTATGATAGATGTCACCCCAACTCTTCACCAGATGAGTTATTCCCACAGTTAGAAGGCCACAGAGAGACTGTGCAGAGACAGCCAGGCCACTAACAGTATTAGGAGCATCACAATACAAAAATAAAATAAAAGACATTTGTATATTTAAAGTGAGCTAGGATGACCTGAGAGAGTGTATTAAGGCAACCAAAATTCATAAAAAAACACTGGAACATTTATATGTCTCAATATATCATTATATACAAAAAAAGGCCTTTCCTGTAGACCACATGTGTCAAACACAATCGGGTTCGCCAGGCCATTTCATGTGGCCCTCGCGCCCAGGGCATTTTTTCACCCCCGAACTTAGCACCCTTGAAATTGCACTCTGTACATAGCGCACCACTGAACTCTGCACCATGTCCCTGAATTTCGCAAATAATGCACTCCTAGTATTTATTGCCCCTTTAGGATCGTCCCACTGTGTAATTTGCCAATAAACCACCAAAGGAAAAACGCACCTACAAAAGGTATCGATTTCAATCCAAAATTGTATTTATTGGACATACATGTAAAAAGCAACTATGGCAAAGACGGGAAACCCCTACTCCACATATAACCCTCCCCCCTGGCCCCCACCCAACACAACCCACCCCTTGTGATCTCCCCAGATCCTGGAGCCCAAAATTACTGCCACCCCTCTATCTCCTACTTCAGTGGATATGCTCTCCCTTCTGATGGTAACAGGTCCAGTTGTATCAGTTATCTGTGTGAAGTGATCTGTAGACTGACTGGCTAAATGTCTGTGATGAAAGTAAGTCTGCCTGCTTAATCGCCTGGTTCGACCATCTGAAGGTGAACCCATGTCCAACCCACTCAAACCATTGTCAATGTAAGCCACCGACAAATGTGAGTTGTAAACGGACTACAAGGGGCTGCAGTGGCATTAACCAATGGTGATATTGGCAGGGCTTTAGACTTGTTGATTCCCCGTGAAGGTCAATCAGCTGTTGACATCAGTGCCTAGCAGGCTGGACCCACAAAGTAGTTTATGGTGGTGGAGATAAGAAATATATCAAGGGGATCAACAATCAGCATGATATGACATGGCATTTAAATACATCTGGTTTGCTAGTTGTCTTTCATTTCCAACAAATCCACGTGTGCACACTATTGGGAAGTCCATACACACGCAGATGGTTGATTATAAATCCCTCATTAGCACCATCTCCCTGGGAATGTCAATCAGCTGCTGAGTGTTATCTGGCATCAATGTTCAGCAGGCTGGACCAAAAGGGAGTTAATAGAAGCATGTATGAGAACTATATTTATTGGATCACCAATCAGCATGGTATGGCAGATCCCTATACTATGACAGGACACCAACCCATGTATGTACACTTTGGATGACAAGTTAATACCAGAGGCGGCTCTCTAATTAGGCAAGTTAGACGGCTGCCTAAGGCCTTGCGGCAGCCGCCTAATTTGCCTAAGTTGTGTGTGGAAATGGGAGGGAATGTCCCCCGATCGGTGTCCCCAAACCGTCTTTAAAGTGGTTGTAAACCCACTATTTTTATTTTTTTTCCCCCAACGACCTGTAAGAGAAAGGCATAATGAGCTAATATGACTAGCATAATAGCTCATTATGCATCACTTACCTTAGATCGGGGCCCCCGAAGCCGTCCTCGTCTCCCTCTTCAGCCGCATCCATCGCTGCGGCGGTAGCCGGAATGTTACTTCCGGGTATCGCCGCACCAGCCAATCACAGCACCGCTCCGGCGCTGTGATTGGCCGGAGCGGCGAAAACGTGACTCCGCGCATGCGCGTATGAGCTGTCGAATTCGGCTACGTCGTCGAATGCTGCGACCTAGCCGAATTTGTGAATGGGGTTAACCCCATGAGAATGCGCGTGACGTCAGCGTCGCCGCTTTTAAATGCAAATATCTCCTTAACCGTGTAGGTTAAGGAGATATTTCATGCACCTACAGGTAAGCCTTAATCTAGGCTTACCTGTAGGTGTTTGTTTACAAAGTGGGTTTACAACCACTTTAACGCGGGGGAAAAGCCGGCGGTGTCCGCAACTACTTTTCCCAGCCGCGGGCAGGTGGGCGGACTGACCACTTGAGAACTGCTCGAGGTCCCCAGGTCAGTGGATGGCTGTATGCATTTCTCTCCCCCGGTTCCTCCCCCTTCTGCCGCGCTCTGCGAATCTCCTGCATGCAGCGGCTGAGCAGCTCCCTGCTCTACTCTCCAGAATGGACTACTTGCCAGAGCTGCCGCGTCATCGAGGAGGTGGTCTGCCACAGCATTAAGGTACTACCCGACACTGACATCCGATCCCGGGATGTCACCTCCTGACCGAGGGCACCCCGAAAATCAAGGCTTCCAGCCGCACGTGACCTCACAGCCCTAAGTGACGTGATGTATGCCATCTGGCATATGATGCCCCGGTGCCACCTCCTGACCCCCTGCCATAATCATAACCCTCCTCATCATCCCCCCTGTTCCTGGCATCCCACTACCCTATCTCCTGTCATTATACTTCCTACCAACTTACCCCGTCATCATTTCTATCCTCACCATAATCCCCCTGTGCCTGGCATCCTACTACCCCACCCCCGTGTCATCTTCATCCCCCTGCACCCCACTGCCAGCTTCCTACCCCCCCACCACCATCATCCCCCTGTACCCCACTGCCAGCTTCCTACCACCCCACCCCCATCATCCCCCTGTACCCCACTGCCAGCTTCTTACCACCATACCCCCATCACCCCCCCTGTACCCCACTGCCAGCTTCCTACCACCCCACCCCATCATCCCCCCCTGTACCCCACTGCCAGATTCCTACCACCCCCCGTCACCCTCCCTGTACCCCACTGCCAGCTTCCTACAACCCCCCGTCACCCCCCTGTACCCCACTGCCAGGTTCCTACAACCCCCCGTCACCCCCCTGTACCCTACTGCCAGCTTACTACCACCCCCCATCACCCCCCCTGTACCCCACTGCCAGCTTCCTACCACCCCACCCCCCATCCCCCCTGCACCCCACTGCTAGCTTCCTACCACCTCACCCCCCCTGCACCCCACTGCCAGGTTCCTACCACCCCCTGTACCCCACTGCCAGCTTCCTATTACCCCACCCCCATCACCTCCGGTACCCCACTGCCAGCTTCCCACAACCCCACCCCCATTATCCCCCCTGCACCCCACTGCCAGCTTCTTACCACTCCACCCCATCACCCCCCCTGTACCCCACTGCCAGCTTCTTACCACCCACCCCCGTCATCTTCATCCCCCCTGTACCCCACTGCCAGTTTCCTACCACCCACCCCCATTATGGCCCCTGCACCCCACTGCCAGCTTTCTACCACCCCACCCCGCTATCTCCCCGGCACCCCACTGCCAGCTTCCTACCACCCCACCCCATCATCTTCATCCCCTCTGTACCCCACTGCCAGTTTCCTACCACCCCGTCATCTTCATCCCCCCCTGCACCCCATTGCCAGCTTCCTACCACCCCACCCCCTGTCATCTTCATCCCCCCTGCACCCCACTGCCAGCTTCCTACCACCCCTCTGTCATCTTCATCCCCCCTGTACCCTACTGCTGACATCCTACCACCTCATCCATTGTGATCAGCATCCCCATCATCCCTCTGTATCCCACCTCTGGCATCCTACCACCCCACCCCCTGTCATCATCATCCCCCTGTGCCCCACCTCTGACATCCTACCACCCTGCCTCCTGTCATCAAAATCCACATCATCCCCATGTACCCCATCTCTAGCATCCTCCACCCTACCCCCATTACCATCATCCTCATCTTCACCCCCCCTTTACCACACTGTCAGCTTTCTACCCACCTATATCCTGTCATCATCATCATCTCCATCCTTATCATACCCCCCTGTGCCTGGTGTCCTACCATCCCACCCGCTGTAATCTTCATCCCCCTGTACCCCACTGCCAGCTTCCTACCACCCCACCCCGTCATCTTCATCCCCCTTGTACCCCATTGCCAGTTTCCTACCACCTCACCCCTCTGTAATCTTCATCCCCCCTGTACCCCACTGCCAACTTCCTACCACCCCACCCCCTATCATCTTCATCCCCCTTGTACCCCACTGCCAGCTTCCTACCACCCCACCCCCTGTAATCTTCATCCCCCTTGACCCTGCTGCTAGCTTCCTACAACCCCACCCACTATCATCATCATCGTCGTCCCCCTATCATCATCATCGTTGTCCCCATGCCCCACTTCTGACATCCTACCACCCTCCCCCCTGTCATCAATATCACCATCATCCCCCTGTACCTTACCTCTAGCATCCAACCATCCTACCCCCATCATCATTATCCCCCCTGTTCCCCACCTCTAGCATCCATCATCCCCACCTTGTACCCCACTACCAGCTTCCTACCCACCCACTGTCATTATGCCAATTTGCTGACCTCCTATTACCCCACCCATTTTCATCAACATCCCCATTTTCCCTCTCTACCCCACCTCTGGCATCTTACCACCCCACCCCCTGTCATTATTATTCTCATCATCCCCCTCTAACCCACCTCTGGCATCCTACCACCCTGCCTCCTGTCATTATCATCCTCATCCTTCCTGTACCCCACCTCTGGCATCCTATCCCCCTACCCATTATCATTATAGGGAAGATATGATCTCAGCCTCTCATCCCAATGCTGCCATCATCCCAAACTGCATCCTGTCATCCAGCCAACTTTACCCCAACAGTTGGATCACACACCACAATACTGCCCTGCCACCCAGCGAGAGGTAATGATGTGTTGTAACCTCTGGCAAACAATTAGTGAGTGATAATGATGAGCAGTAATCTATAGCAACCAATCAGTGAGCAGTAATAATCTGCAGTAACCTCTAGCAACCAATCAGTGAGTGATAATGATAATCAGTAACCTATAGCAACCAATCAGTGAGCAGTAATGTGCAGTAACCTCTATCAACCAATCAATGTGCAGTAATGATGTGCAGTAACCTCTAGCAACCAATCAGTGAGCAGTAATGATGTGCACTAACCTCTAACAACCAATTAGTGAGCTTGGAGCAGTCAGTGAGTGTGAACCAGACTTTTATGTGTACATTATTAAAGTTGTTTTTTTTAGATAAGTGCATGTTTGTTTTTTGGGATGTTGGGGTGGAGAGCGAAATTGCTAGGGGTCTATAACTTGAATTATTTTTCCCCATTGTGGGAGTTAATGGGGCCTCATGTCTAAGATTTGCCTAAGGCCTCACAAAGCCTAGAGCCGCCTCTGCTTAATACTATTGTTTATTGCGATACACGCTCATCACCCCAATCAACAAGTCTATAGCCCTGCCTATATCGCCATTGGTATATGCCACTGCGGCCCCTTGTAGTGTGTTTACAACTCCCATTTGTCAGAGGTTTACATTGACATTTGTTTTGAGAGGGTTGGACATGGGTTCACCTGCAGATGGCCGAAGCAGGTGAATAAGCAGGCAGACTTACTTTCATCACAGACATTTAGCCATTCAGTCTGCACATTACTTCACACAGATAACTGATACAACCGGACAGATTACCATCAGAAGGGGGGGGGCATATAAAACTGGAGTGGGAGATAGAGGGGTGGCAGCAATTTTAGGGGCTAGGATCTGGGGAGATCAGAGTGGGGTGGTGTTGAGTTAGGTGGGGGGGGGGCAGGGGGAGGGGTATATGTGGGGTAGGGGTTTCCCATCTTTGCCATGGTTTATTTTTACATGTAAGTATAATAAATACAATTTTATATTGAAATCGATAGCCTTTGTAGGTGCGTTTTTCTTTTGGTGATTTTTTGGCATTCATATTTTGGAAGCATCTCCCCTCACTTAATAAGGTATAGGCCCCTTTTTCACAACACTCCCATGATGCATACAATTGTGGGGTTTTTTCTTCACTGTGCAGGGGCCACACCCACCATTTGATGTGGTTTGGCAGGGGATGTGGTTGAGTTCCTGCACCTATAATTTTGGGAAGAAAAACCCTATATACAATTATATAGTCTTACAGATACAACCGGCCTTTTGAGGGCAACCATCATGCTGATATGGACTGCAATGAAATTGAGTTTGACACCCCTGCTGTAGACCCCAAGGAGACTGAATCATCTAAGGTGATTAGGTTATTATTGTTTCTCTACAGCTGTTTCCACTGACATTAACAACATCTGGGAAAGCTGCAGTATATAACAACATCATTTACATTCAGTCACACCCAATTTATAAGAGTCATATAAATTATAACCCTTATAAATTGGGTGTGACTGAATGTATATTAGGTTTTTATACAATATAAACAATATATTCAATTTTAACTCTTGAGTAGTTGTATGGTTATTTTAAAAATCCCACCTTTGGGAGAAAGATTTGCGTACTATGTATAATTGAGGGATGATGGCAACTACACCCTCAGTCACAAAGGCGTGTTTTTCTTAACAAAATTTAGGGCATAGACTGAAATCAGGCAAATCTGATAAGACATGTTCTTCAAAAGGTTTAGTCATATCAATGTGTGGACAACAAAATAGCAATGTTTACAATACAAGGGGAACAAAGGAGCAATAATATTTATATATTACAATGTTTATTACGGTATATTATAATATTCTGCAAAAAGTGGACAAAAGTGGACAACCCACTCACACTGTGCTGCAATGTTCACAAAATAGGTAATGTCCAACAAAAAGCTCCACAACAACGCCCAGCCTGTATCCGAGGGAGGGTGGGGGCCAAATATAAAGTGTCTGAGGCAAGGAATCCCGTCCAGACCAAAGAAAGCAGTCAAGGAAAAGCCAGATCACCGCAGATCAATTGTATAAGTGTTGTGTATATGCTAGAATTTTTAGGCACAGTTTGTAGAGGCCGATCTGCTGACAGCCTTAAAGCAGAATAAAACCTTCCTATCCTTTACACTCAAGGAAGCTGCTTCTGTTTGATCTGCAACTGCCATGGTGCTGAACATGTGATCAGTTATGGCACAAGTTATTTGATGGTTTGACAGTTTGGTTGAGGACTCAAGATAATGTGACAGTAAGCAATCACAGCATTCCAGGAAAGTAACTGTTTTTCTAAACTGTAAAATCGACGGGTTTAGTTGCGCTTTTTGATTTACTTCTGTTTAGGGCAGGGGTCTCAAACTGGTGGCCCTCCAGCTGTTGCGAAACTACAAGTTCCATGAGGCATTGCAAGGCTGACAGTTACAAGCATGACTCCCACTGGCAGAGGCATGATGGGACTTGTAGTTTCGCAACATCTGGAGGGCCGCCAATTTGAGACCCCTGGTTTAAGCGCTCTGGGTGCAGCAAAATGGCAGCCTCTGGCAAGAAGGAACTGGAGCAATGATGGAGGCAATTTACAGCACACACTAATTTTGGTGGCATAATTATAAATGTGAAACGTATGTTTCTTGCTAAAGAAATTTATTTTTTATCAATTTGTTATGGGTAAAGTTCAGTTTTAAATGAATATGTAAGATAGTTAATATATACACATACACATGTGTAAGGGCTTCAGTTGTATGTTTGCTGATGAGTTAGGGGCCTTAAATGTCCAGGATCCCTGTAAAAAAGGAAAATACAGTATAATATGGCAAGCCCATTAGTGACAGCAGACCTGGCACTGAAGTTGCTAAGTGTTTATGTAATAAACAAATGTCTTATTTAGTGGTTTAATCTTTATTCACCAAGTTGTCTTTTTCTATTCTGTTATGGAAACAATGTAATCATGTAATGCTGTTTTAATGTTCCTGTAGGGAGCCACAAAATCCACTGATTCATGCAGCAGATATATGTAACACTTTGACTGTAGAAGCTGAATAACGCTTCATTTTCTATTCTTTTTTGAACAATTTGTAGGATGCTTATAAATATATCATACACCAATTAAAAACATCTGCAGGAGCCCATTATTTTCCAGTGTTGCTTTATGATTTGTGTTTATATAAACATTTTATATTTTATCATCGTTTAGTCATTAATTTCTGCACAGTTGTTACCAGTACATAAATTATTGCTTTCTGCTTTGTTTTGAAGGGAAAATACACATATTTATGAGAAATAGAGAAGCAATATGCATGGAAATTAAGAAATGATATGATTGTGTAATTACCAATGTCACTACTGTCTAACAGGTACACTAAAGCCGTGTACACACGATCGGTTTTACAGATAAAAACAGTCCGATGGACTGTTTTCATCGGACGAACCGATCGTGTATGGGCCCCATCGGTCTTTTTTCCATCGGTGTGAAAAAATAGAACATGTTTTAAATTTATCCGATGGGAAAAAAAATGATAGCAAAATCCGATCGTCTGTGTGGAAATCCATCGGATAAAAAACCCACGCATGCTCAGAATCAAGTCGACGCATGCTCAGAAGCATTGAACTTAATTTTTCTCGGCTCATCGGAGTGTTTTACGTCACCGCGTTTGAAACGGTCCGTTTTTTGACTGATGGTGTGTGGGCAAGACCGATGGAAGACAGTTTCATTGGATTTCTGATGGAAAAAACCATCGGATTAGAATCCATAGGATATCCGATACTGTACATGCCTATTTTTATTCTGTGCATCTCTTCTTGCAATCATGATTGACACTAGGGGGTTGATTTACTAAAACGGGAGATTTCAAAATCTGGTGTAGCTGTACACAGTAGCCAATCAGCTTCTAACTTCAGCTTGTTCAATTGAGCTTTGACGGAAAAATGGGAAGCTGATTGGTTTATATGCAGAGCTGCACCAGATTTTGCAGTTTCAAGTTTTAGTAAATCAACCCCAAGTTTTATTTTGTTTATTTATTTGTTTATTTTGCACTGCAATCAACCTAAACAGTTTTCCAAATGCCAGGAGGTCTTCAAAACATTTCCAGTTTGTAATCTTGGTGGGTAGCATTAGGAGCCATTGAACTAATGTCCGCCTTCAGTCTTGTAGGCAGAACAGCCGCATAGACTAAGGTGCTTAGAGGTAAACTAAACTCTCCTTCCCTTTACAGCCATGGAAGCTGTCATTGGAGCCTCTGTTTGATCTGCATTTGCCAAGGTGTTGAACATGTGATCACTTATGACACCAGCCATTTCATGGTTTGACAGTTCATTTTGAGAGCCACCATAAGCACACTAGTAACTATACCCTTTATCATTCTTGAGAGTCACCATAAGCATGCTAGTAACTATACCTGTTACCTTTCAAGACATGCCTGTTTTGGGAAACCGTCAAATCAGTGGGTTTAGTTCCACTTCAAAGCTGAAGTTTAGGTGTGGCAATTTTTACCACACATAAACTTCAAATAGTTACATTGGTCTAGCTTCCATGATAGAAGTCATAAGACTGCTATATACTGCTGATGAGAAAAAGTATTTAGCAGTTTATATTTACTAAAATAATTGCATTTCCATGTTCTGTGTACTGTTGGAGATGAATGCAGGGTCCTTGGTTTAGTAACACTTTAAAGCAGGCGACCTGAAAAGGACAGTCTTGTGAATGGCTGTGTTCTTAAAGCTCTACCATTTAAATCTGGTTCCCAACTTATATATATATATATATATATATATATATATATATATATATACACAATATATATTTCAGTGGTTTATTTAACTTATTGCTTGGAATCCAGCTTTAACCTCCCTGGCGGTATGATTACTGTATATACTCGAGTATAAGCCGACCCGAATATAAGCCGAGGCACCTAATTTTACCACAAAAACATGGGAAAACGTATTGATTCTAGTATAAGCCTAGGGTGTCCATCTGCATGCCTCACTGTGCCTCAATTTGCCTCACTGTGTCCATGTGCATGCCTCACTGTGTCCATGCCTCACTGTGTCTTAGTGTGCTCATGCCTCACTGTGCCCATGCCCCACTGTGCCCAATCTCCCTACCTGATCTCCGGCTCTGTGTGACTAGACTGACGTTTAACATAGGAGTCTATGGAAGGGGTGCCCAGCTTTGAAAAATCGGTGCTCCGCGTAGGTCCCCTGGACAACAAACTTTGCACAGTTGTAGATGAAGAGTGGGGCTACATGTGTGCCAAGTTTGGGGTCCAGGGGACCTAGGTCCGGCCAGTACCGGGTCCCCAAAATCACCAGAGAAATTACCATTTAACATTGGAGTCTAAGGAAGGGGTGCCCGGCTTTGAAAAATCAGTGCCCCCAGGCAGTAGGTCCCCTGGACAACAAACTTTGCACACTTGTAGAGGAAGAGTTGGGCTACATGTGTTCCATTTTTGGGGTCTAGGGGACCTAGGTCCGGCTGGTACTGGGTCCCCAAAATCACCAGAGAAATGACCGTTTAACATTGGAGTCTATTGAAGGGGTGCCCGGCTTTGAAAAATTAGTACACCCTGGCAGTAGGTCCCCTGGACAACAAACTTTGCACACTTGTAGAGGAAGACTGGGGCTACATGTGTTCCAGGCTTGGGGTCCAGGGGATCTATGGCTGGCCAGGACCAAGCGCACAAATTTGAAGATGGACACAGACTCGAGTATAAGCCGAGGGGGGCATTTTCAGCACAAAAAAATGTGCTGAAAAACTAGGCTTATACTTGAGTATATACGGTATGTCGGATTTTTGATGCTCAAAGCGGTACAATTGTTTTGCATGGAAATTTGGCGTTTTATATTGTAGGCCTGTAATTCTTAGGAATAACACACTTAAATCTGTCCAAACAAGAGTCTAGTAGAAATCCTGAGTATGATAAAGTTTGAAACACAAACTCATAAATTATAATATAATAAATAACTATAAATATTTATAACAAATAATAATATAATAGTAATAAAATGTATTCAATAATGTAATCAAATTAAAAATCCTGAAATTTGCTCAGTTGCAGAATTGTTGCTGTCATTACTTTCAGTGTTTGATGACGAATTTCCCCACAAATCGCTATCGCTCAATTCTGCGAGGGATTCTAATTTATTATCGCTGTTTTCTAGCTGGGTCTAAAACTACTTTTGACATAAAGGGACACTTTTTGGTTTCTATAGACAATCTCCAGTTTCCAGGCAGAAGAAACAGTATTTATAATATAAAAGTGCATGCAGGGCACTGGACAAACCACTAGGGACAAAGGGGATGTGTAATTATTTGATACAGTACTGTAATGTGTACTGTATGTAAACTTTGTGTTTTACTTTTTGAATTTGGCTCTGTGCTCTGTCCCCGTGCGTCACAACGCTCGCAGGGAACGGAGCTCGGTACTCGGGCACTGTGAATCGAGTGGATGAGGAGACAGCTCGCAGACACAGTGGGGAGACATCGCAGGATCCAGTGGGCAAGGTAAGTAACTTTCCCTGGATACTGCGATGCAGCCCCAAGCGTGGCTTGGGGTTACCGCTTTTGGTATGAAAAATTCACCCCGAGCCACACTCGGGAATACCGCCAGGGAGGTTAAAGCCTCAATACACCCATGCAGTGGTGCCCCCTTGTACATCACGGGTTAAATGCTCTTTGTATCAGGGATTGAGGAGTAAGGAGAAATACATAGATCGTTCTCTTATTCTGGGTCCCTCCAGCACTCAGACTGGACATGGTCACACCCCAGCCTCCTCAACATACAATACATGGTTAATGTCCCTATATAGTAAATGATAATGCTGAGGCTCCACCCACAGACTGGAGCTTTGGGCAGAGGAGGAAAGCGCCAGAGTCAGCCAGAGCAGGGAGACAAGTAATACAGCCAGCACTGTACTCCCTTAGAAATAGCATGTAATAAAAGAGAAGTATGGGGTTAAGTTTTTTTCCAGAATCATACTTACCTAGCTGGATGCAACATCGCTCTGATGCTGCATCTTTCCCTCGACGCCTCTAAGTTTGAGAACCGAGCAATCTAACACCGCCGATCGCTCGGTTCTCAGGGCTCCCTGAGCAAAGAGCGACTGTCAGCTGCTCTCTGCTGTTCCCCCCTCCCCCCGCTCACTAGATTGTTGGGCTGTGGAGGGGGTGGGAGCGGATGGCTCAGGCTCTCAGCGGCTCGCTGAGAGCCGGGTGCTGGTCCAGGCATGTGGGTGAATCCCGACTCTGTGACATCAGCAGACAGCAGACTTCAGTCCGCTGCCTGCTGAAAATGGGTCACAGGAGTGCAAAACAAACTGCACTCCTGTGATCCACAGGAGAAGTACAGCCTAACAATATTTGGCTGTATTTCTATTTAAACCCTTGCAGTGCAGAAAGGCCCACTACAAGAGTGAGTTTTTTTATATTCCTGGAGTTGACCTTCCTTCGATAAAAATAAGATGTTTTTTCCACATTAAGTGAGAATTGATGTCAGATATTATCCTTGATAAGGGAGCCCTGTCCCTACGATGGCACTCTACTTTTTATATAATTCTACAATGAACATTGGCACTAAAATGTAACAAAATAATGTGCTGCTTGGATCCAGGTTGTCAGCAGCGTTGGTTATAGCTGTCATTTATATAAAGACCTTCTGAATGACAAAAAAGCCAACACCACCATCGAGATCTATTTCAAGACACAGCATTGTTTTGTGGCTAGCCTAAATCTTATGATTAACGATCTGCTTTTCTACTTTTAGAAACTCTATACAATGAATGCTCTTATCTTTGCTCACCTCATCCTTTTGGCCTATGGTACTGTCAAAGAAAAGAGTGATGTTTTCAATCCAGTAGTGTTCCTGCTTCAATACAAGAAACATTGCTTGATTAATGGGCCTGCTGCAATTTAGTCTGCGCCTAGCTTTTTGATTAATGCTTCCTAATTTAACTCAGAGGAAAAGCTGGAAAGGCAAAATCTTTAAACTTAATTGACCTAGTTTGTAACTATTACCTTGGTCTAATAGTTTGTATTAAATATATCTTGTCTACAGTGACAAAAATGCAATACAAACAGCAAAGGTAATCTCTGTCACCAAGTAAAAATCCACCAGTATTCATTAGTCTTTCAGGCATAAGTTCTTGGCAGTTTCTAAAAATTGTAGAATCATCAGAGCATATCTTTTTGTATTACAGTTCAAAATTACGTATGGAAACTCATCATTTATGTTACTTCAAATAGAATCATACTTACTTGTTTCTAGGAATACATTTCAGTGCAAACAATACTTCTTAAAGAAGGAGTCTGATAATGGCTCTAGTGTATGAAAGGTGGAAATAGGCATCAGGTGGACATGATGCCCATAGCAAAAAATCTAATAAAAAAGAAATACATTCAAATATGAAAGTTAATACTTGAATTTCTGCAGTAGCTAGTCTCCTATGTTTTTACCCCAGGGATCTAAGCTATAGGATGAACTATTCTCAGCTGAGATTCAATATAGTAACTGAGATTCTGGGAGATTCCCACGGTTCATTTACCTCTATATGATTTATAATTACTTAATTAATTTAGCAGAAGATACTGCAACAGAACTCAGCAGCGTGTCATGGTTAAAAATGTATATTAAAAAAAATAATACACCGGGGACTGCAATTATGAAAGCAGTTTTAAATTAGACAATTGAAAATAATGATTTTACTCAATCAAGACTAGCCTGAAAAAAAAAAACACAGCTGCACTTTTTTTTCCTGTATCTTCCATTGAGAGGACAGGAAGTGTGGATCAACTTTGACCAATGGTTTTTACTGCCACCTTTATGAGTTTGGAACACTAGTGTAACGGCACCCCAAATACGAAGGGGGTTAACGCCGTATAAGATGTTCCCTCTCCTGGACACCCACTCGCTACCAATCTTCCACAGCCAGGCGACCCTTTCCCATAAGATTAATCCTTCCAGAAGAAACGAGGCGTACTCTGTCTCTTCAAGGATCGAATGAATTTTATTGAGAAACATTGTAACTTTTATATACATCTAATACACATTAGTTTAACATGAACAGTGGCCCAGCTCCACCCACACATTACAAGGCTCAACACATTATTTTGACGTCTGTTAGGAGACAACAGACTTTAATAATCCCCTTTATGTTTGAATGACTATGCATGACCTTTATAGTCACCAGACTGTCTGATACTTTACAATACACACAAGGACAGACTTAATTTCCCCAATCCACATCACCACAAACAATGAACAGGTCTTCTAGAAGCTGGAATTCATTAACATTACACTAGACAGGTGATTGAGGCTGAACACCTCAGTATCTCTCAATTAACCTGTTGAGTTCAGAAACAGTAAATAGTCCTTTACAGATATCCTTGGGGATATGGTGGACAAATATTACAGACCCATTTTAGGTAGCCCAAGATATATTTCTTAATGTCCAATATTTCCTGGCTCACCCTGTGTCCAAAGTGACCCTCCTGTCACACATCTCCCCTTTCGGCAGGAGACTAACAGAGGAGGCGACCCCAGACGGGTTGACTCCGAAGTTAGTCCATAGGTCCATTCCTCTAATGCCGGTATCCACACAGTACCCCAAATAAATTGCTCCAAACAGAGCATTACTTACCCAGCCAACCTCTGCCTCTCTCAGAGAACATACCCGCCACTGGGGAGAGGCCTGGACTGGCCCTTCTCCCTTTCAGCCGCTGGAGAGAAGACAGGGTGACTGGGCTCAGTCCGTCATGCTGTTGGGGATCTGGGTCGACTGCCCGGCATCCCTGGGGTATACAAGTAGAGGCTGAAGTCCCATCCCCTTGTGGCAGGTGTAAAACCCCCAGTGCTTGCAAAGCAAGGCTGACATCCTCCTGTCCCAGTGTCACACCATTTTCTGGAGTTGTGTCAATGAGGACCGAAGTCCCATCCAGTACCACCGGAACTCCCTCTTCTGTTAGTTGAGAGCAGAGGCCCGCGGCACTCTGCTCTGTTGCCAGCTCTTGTGCTGGGTTGCTGTGAGTGGAGACCGCAGTCCCATCCACCGATATCCACTCAAGTGGCAGTTGTGTGCCGATGCCAGTAGCATTCTGCCCTGCTGCCAGTGATTCAGCTGGGAGTAAAAGCTTTACTGCCTCAGCTTGTTGCTGGGGAGAAGGGCCAACTGCCCAGGCTCCCTGAAACTCCACAGTGGTTTCCGGTGCTGGGCAGAGGTGGGTATCACTCTGCCCTGTTGCCAGCACTTCTGCTGGGGACTCCGCACCATCTGCTCTGGCTAACTGTTGGGGAGGGAAAAGGGCTGCTTCTCCTCCCTGCATCTCTGAAATCCCCTGGGAAAGAGGAACCATCACCTTCTCACCTCGGGCCTCCAAAACTGCCACGGGTGTAGAGCCAGGGTCTGCAGTACTCTGTCCTGCTGCCAGTACTTGGGCAGGCGATGCACAATCCCTAACATCCTCTGAACAGTCCCTTAAGTCCATACCTTATGTAATCTGTGGCTGGGGAGATAAGCCAACTGCCCTAGTTCCCTGGAACTCCATATCATCCACTTCGGCTTTAGGGATGGCAATCTCCAGATTTTCCACTGCTGATTCTTCAGCCAGGATTTTAGAGTTGTCCACTGGTATTTCCTGATAGTCCCAGGCAAAGGGGGCCCCACCCTGCTGCTGAGCAGATTCTAGCAGCTGTCTGTAGGCGATCTCCGATTGCCGTATTTCCGCCATTCTCCGCTCATGTTGCCGCTCTAGTTCTCTCTTTTGTCGCTCTCGTTCTCTCTCTTGACGCTGTTGTTCTCTCTCTTGTCGCTCATCCTGCAGCTGGATGCCTCTAATGGCTTCCTGTATGGCGGTCTCTGATGGGTTAGCACCATATAATGCCAAGCGCTGTTGAACTCGTTGCTGAAACAAATCTTCAACTGACCGGGGTCCTGCATCACCCTTCTTCTGGTCCATCTCGGCTCTCAAGTAGGTCTTTCAGCGTGACTTTCCTGCAGGCTGCATAGCTGGTCATTCACTGTGGTGGTTTGGAGTGTCCCAGGAACTGGAGGGAAAATCCCACTGCTGCCAGCCAATGTAACGGCACCCCAAATACGAAGGGGGTTAACGCCGTATAAGATGTTCCCTCTCCTGGACACCCACTCGCTACCAATCTTCCACAGCCAGGCGACCCTTTCCCATAAGAATTATCCTTCCAGAAGAAACGAGGCATACTCTGTCTCTTCCAGGATCGAATGAATTTTATTGAGAAACATTGTAACTTTTATATACATCTAATACACATTAGTTTAACATGAACAATGGCCCAGCTCCACACACACATTACAAGGCTCAACACATTATTTTGACGTCTGTTAGGAGACAACAGACTTTAATAATCCCCTTTATGTTTGAATGACTATGCATGACCTTTATAGTCACCAGACTGTCTGATACTTTACAATACACACAAGGACAGACTTAATTTCCCCAATCCACATCACCACAAACAATGAACAGGTCTTCTAGAAGCTGGAATTCATTAACATTACACTAGACAGGTGATTGAGGCTGAACACCTCAGTATCTCTCAATTAACCTGTTGAGTTCAGAAACATTAAATAGTCCTTTACAGATATCCTTGGGGATATGGTGGACAAATATTACAGACCCATTTTAGGTAGCCCAAGATATATTTCTTAATGTCCATTATTTCCTGGCTCACCCTGTGTCCAAAGTGACCCTCCTGTCACAACTAGCAAATAAAAAACGTTAAATCATCCCCCTATATAACCCTGTCTCTAACCGTCATGCCTCAGTTTTTTTCTAGTGTTTTAGAAGGTTGGATGCTTTTTCCACAACTCTGCTGAGAATTTCTACCTAAATCTATTTTATTATTTCTTCTTTTCTATCAACATACTTGGTACTTCATCTTCAGTCAGGACATCTAATATGCTGCTTAAGCTAGTCTCGATACAGCAGCCTTCCAGATTGGTGTTTCCTCAGCAATAGGAGTCGAAGCTGTACCCAGACCCCACTGGACTCAAAATTGTGGGGCTAGCCGGAAATGTGACCTTGGTAGCACTTTTCAGATCTTTGCTAACGGTGTTAGCTGTAGAGCTCTTTCCGGGTCTAGAGCCATCTCTGAAGACTCCTTCTGCGAGTAAGCCTCTGAATAAGACAACTTGGTATGTGGCTTTCAAGCACACAGCTCTACAATATAGCTCTTGCTACCGAGCCACAAAGTGCTTCCCATGTCCAGAGCAGTGGCACAGCTTCTAGTGTGACCCACTCTCTGAAACCTCTCTTTGTCAGTGGGACTCTGCATTGTGGTGCTTCCCAGACCCTTTTCAGGTACTGTGTTAGTTAGCCGCAGATGCTTTCCAGGCTTAGTTCTGCTGCACAATCACTGGTGTGATCTAGTCTCTGCAGTTAGTTACATAGTACACAGCTGGTAAGGTTGAATAAAGACACCAGTCTATCCAGTTCAACCTGTGTGAGTGTGGGTATATTTGTGTGCATGTATTTATATCTCTACCATTTCCCATATTCCTTTATATTGCCTTCTCTAGGATGCCCATCTAAAAGCTTTTTGAAATTATCGACACTCCCAACAGACAATACCAATTGTGGAATGTAACAGTAAAGAACCCCTTGTACAGTTTAAGGTTAAACCGCTTCTCATCCAACTTCACTGAATGGCAGTCTACATTCTGTATGAAATTTATTGTTTACAGTTAGCATATAGTTGATATGTAATCCTCATACACTGCAATATGCCGTATGTCACTTCTCTAGCCTTTCTGGACTGTATGGGTGACCTACAGAGTACGATCTAGTATTACAGCTGTGGCACAGTGTCAGGTATCAGGTGTGACCAGACTGTGTGGATTGCAACAGAGGAAACCAAAACGCATATAAGGTGAATAATAATAATGTTTATTAAAGATAGGTGATAAATAAGTAAATACAAACAGTGCACAACCAACCAAACAGAAACCCACAGACAACAAATAGTTATATACAGCAAAAGGGGAGTACCAGAATCATACACGTAAGCCAGGCCAGGGTCATACACAGCAGGTCAGCAGATGGGGTAAGGAACACAGGACAGGGAGAGGATGGACGGATCAGACTGAAGGGCAGGGATGCAAGGTAACAGGTGGGACAGGATAGGGATCAGGACAGGGGGACAGGATCAGATACACGGGTAACAGGTTCAGGGCACAGGAACAGGTTCAGAATCAGGATCAGATAACAAGCTAGCAGGTCAGGGCGCAAGGACGATACCAAGGTGATGAGAGCCATCATCACTTGGGTATTTATGTGAATGCCTGTAATTGGCCTCAAGTAACACCTGAGCGCAGGAGGTGCTGTCTGCTCGTGCTCCACACTGCTAGGATACACCCACTGGTGGACACCGGTACTACGGCTCAAGCATCCAACAGTGCCACCAGCAGGTGAGTCCTCTCATTATAGGCCCTAAGTGTTGGAAGACACCCGCTGGTGGACACTGGTACTGCGATCCAAGAGACCAACAGTGCCACCAACGGGGGAACACTTTCCTGACACACAGCCTGACAGTGTGAGCCAGTTTCGAACAAATCCTTTAATGGATATGGCCTTTCAGGAAGCAGCATCAGAAACTGCCAACAATTTTAACTATGGGGCACCATTTTTTCTTTAAAAATTCAAGCCCTTTTCACTGGGGAGATAGATACACCCCAGGAAGCTCAGTACTGATGTCATCCACAAGAGAGAGAGTTGAATACACTACGATTTTTGCCTTTCAGTTCAGAAGGAAATCTCTTTTCATAACTTTTGCTACTTGAAGAGCATTGTGCACTATCTAGTCTCGCTTCATTGCCCACTTTCAGTGACTTGGTGTAGTCTTTTAGAGCTCATGCTACCACAAAGACCTTCTCTATAACCTTATGGGGGCATCAGTGAACAGACTCCTGAGTGTGCCACATCCCTAAATATGAATATAGACATAGAGTTTTCCCAGTTGTGGGACTTTATAAGCACTTCAAACACATAACATATAAATTGATAAAAAAATGATATTTATTAAGAATTATCAGTAAAAGACTGGAAACATGAAATATACATGATGTGAACAACTGAAAATACACCAACTAAAACAGCAAGATGTTAATACAATCTGGTATCCTCCACCTAATGCGTTTCGGAGACTATGTGCCTCCTTCATCAGGGTTATAAGAGGTAACCTTGTCTATAATATGAGTACATATTTCTGAAATTCATAGTGGATACATATAACAGTTGGTAGATCTTAAACTTACATTCCTTCATTGGTGTATCAAAGAACATTCCATGTTTTGTTTAAAAACAGGGTCTCAGAACTTTCTGCCTTTCTGCCCAACCTTGGAGGTAACGTACGTTGTACTGGATAGAAGAGCCAAACGGAAAGAGGAGCATCCAAAAGGTGCTACACTGAACCTGGAAACACCAGGGGGCACTGAGGCCTGGCAAACAGGATCCTAAAATTAAAGATAGTATTGAATAGCATTTGTATACTGGGGGTTCTAGCATGTGTATATAAAGAACATAAATAAAAATATATATAAAAAGTTGAATATAGTCAGGCCTACCTGCACATATGGACCCATTATAGAATGGCAGACCTGATATTGAGTAGTAATATGAGTATGGGCTGGAAGGCAAAGCAAGTATATATGTATACATCTGCGTATATATGTATGCACTACTTGTGCAGGTTATACATGTGTTGTAAAGATATAGGAACTAATTGCAAGGAAGATGCATGTATAAATGTGTATGCCTCAAAGCAGATATATATGTGTAGGGTGACAACAGTTCAATATTTCTGTGGATGTATACAAAATACATAGAGTCTGACCAGTTCCATGGAGATGTTTTTAAAAGGATTATAAGATGATAATGGTTTCCCCACCAGGCTGCCTATCACCATATAAGATATGTTTTGGGGCTGTTTTAGTAAATCTCCATAGAGATTAAAAAGGGTATTGTATTGCTATTTTGGAATTTTGTTTTATGCCAGGGGTCCCCCTTGGAAATGTACTCTCCCCATGCTGAGGGCATATGGGCTGGTTTAGTTCAGGAAAAAAAGGCTGTGCACACTTACCCTCCATCCCTTTCCTGGCCAGCCAGGCTACATGGTCAGAAGAGGGTCTAGTATGAATTATTGGGAGGATCTAGGGTCGAAACAACTAATTGATTAATCGACAACTAATCGATTATGAAATTAATCGATTACAATTTTCATAATCGATTAATCGGCCAGTAACATAATGAGGTTAAAAATAAACTAAAATTAACCCTTTATAGTACAAAAATAGCAAATTTCTACTGTAAATATTACTTTTACTGTCCCACAGTAAGAAATTAACCCCTTACAGAAGCGATTATTTGCTCTTTTTGTACTAATTTTCGTTTTTTTAAACCCATTATGTTACTAAACATCTCAGGCCTGGGTCACACCTTCGTGTTTTTTTGGTGCTTTTTGCAGAAACGCACTACAGTTCATTTACTTGATTTCCTATAGGACACGTTCACATCCATGATTTTTTCAGGACTTTTTTTAACGCAAAACGGTGCTATTTTAGTTTTTTGGTTTAATACACTTCAATGGAGAAGCTGCAGAAAAGCATGTAATGTGTTTTTGTGGCAATTTGTGTTTTGTAATCTGCCCAACAACAAATTGGCCCAAAAAAAAAATGCCAAAAATTACCTTTTTTTTTTTTTTTAACGGTTATTAACCGATTAGTCGATTAATCGAAACAATAATCGGACAACTAATCGATTATGAAAATAATCGTTAGTTGCAGCCCTAGGAGGATCACACACTTTTTTTCAAGTTATTTTTGCATGAGGTTCCCCCTTAAATGTCAAACCACACCCTTATCCTAAAGCACTTTTTTTTTTCTTTGTAAATGTCAGTTTTTCAATAACATGATGTATACATCGATGCACCATTTTGAAGGCAGGTTAAGGGCAGCCCCAGGCATGTCATTTAAAGGAATTTTGCAATTTCAATGTTGAGCTTGAAGCATTATTAAAATTGCTACCCACTGACATGTAATTGGTTATTAATCCTTGCCCATTAGCTTAGAAAATGGCCATTCTTTTTTTTATCATTTAGCTCTCATTGACTTCAGATTCAGCGCTCAAAACAGCTCGAACCAAACCCAGGTACGTTCGGTTCAGATAGATCTTATATCCTTTCCCCATCAACAAAATCTATCATGAAATATATTTTATTATGAAAAAACACAATAGCAAAAAAGCAATATGGAATAGCTCTACCTCTTATTAAATGAGTAAAAAGGTGTTAATGAAGAGGAATTAAAAAAATAGCTTTGAAATTTCTATTTCAACCCTTTCAACCTAAGGCTTTGCGCCCATGGGGTTCAGCTTGTATAACATCAAGCTTTTACAAAGCTTTTGCTATGTTTTTGGCCAAATTCAAGCAGATTTTAAAGCGCCCTTCATCTCCAGTTTATTGACGTACAAAAGCAAGTTGTATGAAATTGTTCTAGCTGTTTTTTTTTATGTTATTGTTTCTATGCTTTGAAACTGATGTCTTACATTTTTTGTGATTATTATTATTATTTTTGCTACCTATACAGTGTCGTTTTAACAAATTAACATTTAATATGTGATAAAGTATTCCCAGACAGCCAGTTCACATTTGGTCAATTAGGATTCCAAATAGTGGCAAAATGCACAATGCACATTTGGGTGCCATTCATTCTAAACAGCACCCTAAACGTGGTGTGATTTTTTTCCACAACTTTCACACAACAAAACATACAAGAATCACCGCAAAAAGCGCATATAAAATTTTGCTTAGCTCAGAGTCAAAGTTGGCCCCTGAACTTCCTTGGTGTGACAACTGCACATAGGGAAGCCCATTCAAGTGAATGGGCTGCCTTATGCATGACACAAAGAAACGCGTGTGAATCGTGCTTTTAAAATCACGAGCTGGAACTTACGTTCCCGCCACATGATATTTTACATAATTACATAGTTAGTCAGGTAAAAAATAACACTAGTCCATCTAGTTTAATTAATAATAATTAAAAAAAACATACACACACAAATATAAATTCCCCATGTATGCTACAGTATCTACAGGAGTAATGGGCGAAATCGAGAGTATGTCCTTGCTGATTATCGTGGAGTGAGAAGTCCAACTCTCTTTCCCATTTCAACAGAAACCTTGGCACAAAACCATCAGGAGGTCAAACAAGCAATTTATAGGCCTCAGAGACCAAGTTATTGGAGGGGCCTTTAACAAGGGGGTCCCCAGATCCCAGGCCCCCCTATGTGAATGAGTATGGGGTATATTGTACCCCTACCCATTCACCCCAAAAAAAAGCAGTGTAGTGTAAATAAAAACAAGAGACAGTTTTTGACAAGTGCTTTATTAAAAATGAAGAATATTCCCTATAGTAGCTCCAACGTGTCTTCTTCCTCCACTGCTGTCTTTTCCCTCTGGTGATGTGTTCTTCTTCTGGTCTTCTCCCTCCGCTGCTGTCTTCTTCCTCTGGTGATTTGTTATTTCTCTGGGCTTCTCCACTGCTGCTGTCTTCTCCGCCGCCGACCTGGTCCTCCTCCGACGTTGGCTCCTGTCGTATTGTCATATGTGATATCTGACAGTTCTTTTATAGCCATGGGGCATGGCCATCCAGACTTACTTAGCTGTCCCAACTCTCCCAATCCTGTGGGTAAGGAATTTCTTCAACATGAAGTGCTGTCTCTTGAGTAGAGCACCTTTCCTAATGGGAGTACGCCTGTCTCCTGAATGGAGCACACAACTGTCTCCTGACAGGGGCCCTTTGCTTTACCCAAGCCTCGCTTATAACAAGTGTGCACATCCGTACACTCACACAGTCTGCAGGTCACCAATAAGATTTGGACACAGGATTGAAGACTTCATCTTTGAAGCCTTCAGACTCTGGACTCTGATCCGGGATTACTAACCCCAGAGAAAACTGAAACGTCAGTTTTCTCCGCTCAGACACAATACTATGGAGCCCCTCAAGCTGTATCCTTGAAAATCCTGTGTGTCTTCTGCCTATACTTGCACAGTGGCAGGGCCTAGCACTGTCACTATACATTGTAGCAAAAACAGTTATGCCATTATCTTTATTAAGCACATTTTATTTATAACATATTTATATCATAACAAATTCAAACCCCTAAAAACATTTAAAACTATCCCTCTAAAAAATGAGGAAATACAGCCAGTATCATATGAGTAAATCTGAGGGTGATCCGACAATGGAACTAGACATGAATCTGTGTCCACAGATAAGATTCATATAACAAATGCATAGCAAATATCACAGTTGTGTCAACTAATATTAAAGCAAGAGATATGATAAGGTGATAAGGTGAAAAACAATGGGTTAAAAAAAATATACTGGCTATGATAGTTTACTATACCCTATTAGAAAAAAACTTACAATGAATAATTACCGAAAAAATGTACAATAAAAGTAAGAGCAGTAACTAGACGAGGCCAAGGAAATCAGGCAGAGCACAGCACGAGTTCAGTTTTTTTGCCACAATCCAAGGTTAGCCTGATAATTCCAAATGGATACAAAATGAATTGACTTATCTGAAAGGTGACCATCTGAATAGTGACACCTGCTATTCACGTGTAGCAATACCCTCGCAGGGGCAGCTGGTTTAAGATTTGGGCCTGCCGTTACCTTACTGTTCACGATGTCCGTCTTAGGGGTCTTCCTTGAAGAGTTGTTCACAAATGTCTGCACCAAACACTTAAGCCCTGTACACACGATCGGATAACCTATGGATTTTCGTCCGATGGATTTGTCCATCGGAAATCCGATGAAACTGTTTTTCATCAGTCTTGGCCACACACCATCAGTCAAAAAACCGACCGTTCCAAACGCGGTGACGTAAAACACTCCAATGAGCCGAGAAAAATGAAGTTTAATGCTTCTGAGCATGCGTCGACTTGATTCTGAGCATGCGTGGGTTTTTGATCCGATGGACTTGCCCATAGACGATCGGAAATTCCCATCGGTTTTTTATCCATCGGAAAATTTTAAAACAAGTTCTATTTTTTCCATCCGATAGAAAAAAGACCAATGGGTACCATACACGATCGGTTGGTCTGATGAAAACCATCCATCGGACGGTTTTCATCAGTTAAACCGATCGTGTGTACAGGGCTTTTGTCTCTTTTTCTCAAGGGTTTTATTAAAGAATTTCCAAACAGAGGGATGTAGGGTTAGGGGAGATTCAGGTACCTTAGGTTTTGCGGATCACAGGTACTTTCATTAATCCAGAGGACCAACAGCTTCCACACTGGATCTACCATCCACCGGATAGGTCTCTCTCTCTGACCTAGCAGCCGGTGCAAACTCGTTGAAAAGAAAAGTCTCTGCCACAGACTTGTGTAACCACAGACTTGGTAAAGTTCTGAAACACAAGACACAGTGCCAGAATCCTTCAGCCAGCCAGCAGCACTGTGAAGTAGATTTGATCCGAATGCATCCTCCAATTGAGTCCTCAATTGCTCGGTCCCTTCCCACAGGCAAGGCGACACAGGACCATCTCTGGATCAGTAGGCCCCAGTAACTCCTGGGCCCACTCTCAGTAACGGTGCCTCTGGGATCTGTAGGCTCAGAGGCAGAAAAAACTGCACGCACAATCCCTGAGGTCAGGATCGGAAGACCCAGAAAAATGGTGTCTGCCCCTTAAGTACCCTCTCCCAGAATGCACAGCGGGGTGACCAATCCCACTGAGCTGCTTCTGGGCAAGAGGTACCCAATATATCCAGCCAGCTGCAATTCAAACCTTGACCTGTGGTGACAATGACACCCAGAGGAAGGTGGAAAATGTGCAACTCAGCTGAACTGAAACAGAGACCCAGAATTTGGTACAATTATTCTGAGCTGAACTATAACTCAGACAACTAAAATGTAAACACAGCGCCTACTTGAAAAGTAGGAGGGCGCTACATACTTCCCCCACCGCAACAGACAATGTCCTCATCGTCTAGGAAAAATTACTCTCACTCCTGAGAGTCGATACCCGAATCCCAAAAACTTGGATGGGGAAGGGAAAGGGTGAGGTAGCAAAATAAATACAAAATTAACATGCACATACAATAAAGTCACATTAACGTATTTTACAATCTCTCTCTCTATCTAAACCACCCATTCTCCAGCAGTTTGATAGAAGATCCATATACCTAAAAGACAAAACAAAATAGACACAGGCAGTCATATAAAACACTGTACAATAGGAAGCAAAGCCTCACTTCCAAAGAAATTAGCCTTTCTTTCCCCATATATATTTTTGTGTGTGTGTGGGTAGCTAGATGAGAAAAAACAAACAAACAACGTCCAGTTGTATGAGCAAACTCCCACCACCTAGTGGCGGAAGAGCAACATGACAGAGTCCTTTAACACAAGTACTAGCCCAGGTAGTGGAATCTTGACTCCGAAGTTTCCGGTAACCTGACACTAACTAGCTATATGTCCCACAGTCCTTTAATAGAAAGCAAGAAGTATCTTCTTCTTTAGTAAAGTGACAACCAAAAACGTCACCATGAATGATCACCAGTAAAATAGGGGTCAGGCAGAGTCAGTGGTTTCCCCTGTTTGTCCAAAGTGGTGATAAAATACACATAGTTGTCCTTTCCAGGTCTGCAGATGATCACTTTATCGGCATGAATGTGTCTGCCATAGCTCCAGTGCAACAAGCACCCGTTAAAGCGGTCATCCATGGTAGGAGAATGACCTGTTCTCCGGAACGGTTTAGGCACGGCCAAATAGTCCCAAACAGCTTCACTATACCATTTCTCCCTATTGGCCTCTATCTCTTGCATGATCTCCCTGGGAACGTAGGGAAATTCCAATACGTATTCAGTGGCTACCCGCTTGTTGAGTAACCTTTGTCACCGGGCAAGCCTAGGCAAAGATCTGGTGCTTCCAAGTCCGGGAGGTATACAAGAAGCTGGGGACTTCTGCACCATAGTATTTACAGACATTTTTCCTGACCCAAACGAACTGGTAACTTTGGGCAGGATTTCACTAGTAGCAACTGGGGGTTCCACACTGGGTGTTGTCCTCCCCGAGTCCATGGCTGCCCACTCTGAAAAGGTGAAGGCCGAGGCAACATTACCTCCATTGGCCCATAGCATCTCTTGAGACATGGTTTCGAACAAGTCATCATCTCCAGAGATGTCTGACAAGGATCTAGTTCAGAGTCCCGTAACTCCTCCGCGGGCATGTAATTGCGAACAGTTCCCATATGTACATTTTATCCAATTCTCCCACCCGTTCCTGTCGTGGACTTCCCAGGAATCAAACTTTCCTCTGGATCCGGTCCGGGTAGTCTTTGGGGTGAGCCTCGACCACGGCCGCGTTAGGCTTTTATGTATCCCACCTTCCTCTAGACAGGTGCAGCGGGACCAGTTGCAGCAGAGGTAGCAGAAGTGGAGGTAACAGTAGTGGAGGTAACAGCAGCAGCGGTGTCCGCTGATGACTCCTCAATGGCAGTAATAGCGCCATCTCCCTCCGGAACAACTGTTGTAGCAGATGTGCCAAGCGCAGGTCTAGCCGCGGAATTGAAAACAGCAGTTTCCTCGGTTACATTTCCCGTGGCCCAGTCCACTCTGTAAGCACGGGGCGGCATGGTGGGTTGCTCCACGGCAAACAGGTACTCCCCGCACCGTAGACATCGAACAAATGGACGGGGGTGAATAGCCAGTCCTTCGCACCTGTTGCACAGCATACCCAAGGCTTCCACATCTCCAACTGTGTACAGCACGAACCTCCCATGCGGTCGCAGATGAATACCGGTATCCGTCAGTGTAGCTCTCGGCAGTGGCGTCACTAGGGTTGGTGTCACCCGGTGCGAAAAAAAATGGTGTCACCCCCCAACAACTATAGTCCCCCCTCAGTACAGACCCCCCTCCACTAACTACAGACCCCACTCCCACAGTATAGATCCCTTCCCTCAGTACAAACCCGCTCCACTAAGTACAGACTCTCCGCCATCAATATAGACCCGCCTCCCTCAGTATGAACCCCCACCTCAGTGCAGACCGCTCCATCAGTACAGACACCCCCACCTCAGTGCAGACCCCCTCAGTTACAGACACCACCCCTCGTACAGACACCCCCCTCAGTAACAGACACCCCCTCGTACAGACCACCCCTCAGTTACAGACACCCCCTCAGTTACAGACACCCCCTCAGTTAAAGACCCCCCTCAGTTAAAGACCCCCCTCAGTTACAGACACCCCCCTCAGTTACAGACACCCCCCTCAGTACATACACCCCCCTCAGTACAGACACCCCCTCAGTACAGACACCCCCACCTCAGTACAGACCGCTCCATCAGTACAGACACCCCCACCTCAGTGCAGACCTCCTCAGTTACAGACACCCTGCTCAGTTACAGACACCCCCCACAGTACCAGACACCCCTCGTACAGACACCCCCTCAGTTACAGACACCCCCCTCAGTACAGACACCCCCCTCAGTACAGACACCCCCTTGGTACCAGACCCCCCTCAGTACAGACACCCCCTCAGTTACAGCCCCCCTGGTGCAAACTCCCCCTAGTGCAGACCCCAGCAGTACAGACACCCCCTCCCCCCATCAGTAAAGATGCCCCCCTTACCTTACAGACCTCAGAACAGAGCGGCAGATACACACAGCGGTGTGTCTCTCGAGCGCGGGCTCCTCCTCCTCCTCTGTGGATGTAAACAGAGAGGAGGCAGAGGGGGCAGCGGCTTCCTTCCGCTCCGCTGAGGGACACAACCGCAGCGTGAGCCTAAGGCACAGGGCAGCGGGCAATGTCAGTGTGGTGCCGCTGCGCTACCCACAGGTGTCACCCCTCTGGTGGGTGTCACCCGGGTGCGGCCCGCCCCCCCACGCACCTGGCTAGCAACGCTAGTGCGTGTCGTCACATCATCACAGTGCAGTGTGATGATGTGACAGGCTGAGTCGCTCGCTGGCTCTGTAGGGTAGGGAGGAGGATTGGAATTTAGGAATAGGAAGAATAAGGAGCCGGAGGACACACACCAGGCGCGGCCGCGGCGCTGGAGGTGTTGTTCCAGGCTTCCAGCCCAGCGGGGTGAAATTAATCAATGAATGGGTCAGCTGTAAAAAAAAAAAAAAAAAAATTAAAAAAAATTAAAAAAAATTAAAAAAAAAAAAAAAAAAAAAAAAAAAGGGAGGGTGTCACCCCTCTAGCGGGTGTCACCCGGGGGCGGACCGCACCCCCCGCACCCCCCTAGCAACGCCTCTGGCTCTCGGCAGCATAGCACTTGAAGCGGTACTCGCAGAAAACATCCTGGGCCCCATAGCAGATTGCATCGACATGGCGATGTTCCGACTCTTTCTGAGTGCTGGACACACACGTGGTGTCTCACACAGCAAGCAGGCGGGAACTCCTCCCACTTATCTCTTTAGTCGTGTAGTTTGCGGGTTTTTCTCTTTCTTGGCTCTGCCCACAATCCACGCGGCCAAGAAGCGATCCGCAAATTACCCCCTTTTTTCAGAAACGACACAGTCCAAAACCCTCTGTAGCATAAGCCCCGGTGAACAGCTTAATTAGGCTGCGATCGGTAATGGCAAATCCTGGACTCGAGCCCCCACATGTAGCAATACCCCCGCAGGGGCCGCTGGTTTAAGATTTGGGCCTGCCGTTACCTTACATGTCCGTCTTAAGGGTCTTCCTTGAAGAGTTGTTCACAAATGTCTGCACCAAACACTTAGTCTCTTTTTCTCAAGGGTTTTATTAAATAATTTCAAAGGGTTAGGGGAGATTCAGGTACCTTAGGTTTTGCAGATCACGGGTACTTTCATTAATCCAGAGGACCAACAGCTTCCACACTGGATCTAGCATCCACCAGATAGGTCTCTCTCTCTGACCTAGCAGCCGGTGCAAACTCGTTGAAAAGAAAAGTCTCTGCCACAGACTTGTGTAACCACACACTTGGTAAAGTTCCGAAACACAACACACAGTGCCAGAATCCTTCAGCCAGCCGTTAGCACCGTGAAGTAGATTTGATCCGGATGCATCCTCCAATTAAGTCCTCACTTGCTCGGTCCCTTCCCGCAGGCAAGGCAACACAGGACCATCTCTGGATCAGTAGGCCCCAGCAAATCCTGGGCCCACTCTCAGTAACGGAGCCTCCGGGATCTGTAGGCCCCGAGGCAGAAAAAACTGCATGCACATCCCTGAGGCCAGGAGGGCCGTCAGGTCAGGATCGGAAGACCCAGAAAAATGGCATCTGCCCCTTAAGTACCCTCTCCCAGAATGCACAGCGGGTGACCAATCCCACTGAGCTGCTTCTGGGCAAGAGGTACCCAATACATCCAGCCAGCTGCAATTCCAACCTTGACCTGTGGTGACAACGACACCCAGAGGAAGGTGGGAAATGTGCAACTCAGCTGAACTGAAACAGAGACCCAAAATTTGGTACAATTATTCTGAGCTGAACTATAACTCAGACAACTAAAATTTAAACAAAGCACCTACTTGAAAAGTAGGAGGGCGCTACACACGGTTACTTTTAAAGTCCTATTGCAAGATCAGCGTCCCTTTTTGCAGTTAATTATAAATTAACAAGTTATGTTCACTAATATAGAATAGGGTTTTCTCAAGCTGTGTATGCTAGTCGAATGTGGCTGTGCCCCTGGCTTACCTGGGATTTTGGATGACAGGTCTGTAATTTTTATGGTGGTGGTACATATTGTGCTTTGTATTTAAGTATGATAATCTATTTTTGTATAATAAGGATTCCATAATTGCAAGGTATAGAATGATATAATGAGTATTAGAGGAAAGGAAGGGAGATGCATTTGTTTATGTATAGATGGTTCATATGGATCATAGATAACTTGTTGTTTCCGTTTACATGATTTGTTCTGTGTGAGTAGTGATTGGTTAATGCTTAGATATGGATTATTATTAAACAGGATTTATATAGCGCCAACAATTTGATTATATATGTAAAAAAGGTGTGTGCACAGCTGAAAAATAGTCTTGTTTTGTCCCAGTGCTCCAGGTCATGCTAGTTGTGATTAGGGATGAGCTAAACTGCCCTGAGTTTGGTTGAAGCAAGGTTTGTCAAACTTTAAAAGAGTCCGGATGCCGAACTCGAACCCCTCTGAAATCAATTGGACCTAAATCTGTCAAATTAAAAATTCCCATTTTCTGGGATAATAGGAAAAGGGCTGCCAAAAGATAGCATGGGCATGGGCACTGCCCTGGGGATCAGGTACCAATGCAAAACTCAAATTATAAAGATTCCATTTGACCAGGAACAGCTGATGTTTACAAATTGGTGGCAAATTATATTTTCCTACTGACTTATATAAAAATAAAATGGCACATAGACCCAAAAGTTCTACTAAGATAAATGCATAGCAGATCCTTAAAGGGGCACCCAGATACTGCCCCCCTGATGGAGAAATTAGATTTTCCTTATTATGGCTCACTAATACATAAGTATGCATCCCAAGCCTAGTGTAGGCATGGTTTTACATTAGATGACTTCATACTACAGGAATGCCACTATGCACTGACCAACTGAAGGAATGTGTGCTATCTTCCTTAAAAGGTAATTCTATATTCCAGGGTTACGATTGGTCAATAATACTACTTCTGTATATACCACAGTCAAACCTTGGAACAAGGTACTCTCTCTCCAGGGCTGCTAGAATCATGCATCTGGTTTGATCATCTGCCAAGCCGGAAATGGGGAGAATCCTTGATCTATCTATGGCTAAGTTTCTTGTTACATTTATCCAATATTATTACATCTGTTATTTTTAACTGTTAATACTTAATTAAATGTTGTATACAGTTTTATTTTATTTGCAAGTGTTTGTGTGATCTCTCTTTGCACATATCGAGAAAAAAAAAACATGATAAAACACCCCCCTATGTGATTGAGTAGGAGCATTGTACATCGTACCCTGTTTTGCCTCACTTTTTTTTTAAGATTCGTTTGCAGTAAACCCAAGGAAGCAATGAAACCTCTATAGTGTATTTATGTGTTTTTACTAAACAAAATGCTGTACATACAAAATATTTAAATTATAGGAAAACAATACAAGACTGACAGATATACCTACACCAAGCATGCACAAAAATTACCTATTCTTCCTAGCAAATGAGCATGATTATTGGTCTGTAAACAATAAGAATTTGCTCAAGTTACAGTGGCTTCACGATCTCCGTAGGCAATCAGTAGCCATGGCTTACTCTACAAGTGATTGCAGGAAATCAGGCAAAAGCATCATCAGGTGAAATTTCTTTTGGTGCAGACCTTCTTTGGTGTTAAGTCATTTTTGAGTCTCTAAAAACATGCAAAGCAAAACATTCGGGGTCTCGCCAGGGATTTGCACTAAAGTTAAATTGAAGCAGACCTGTTTTCTGTTGCTTGTGCTCAGAAAAAAAGTGTAAAACAGTCCTTTATTAAAAAAATATCTCATGATGTACATTCACATCAATCATGATGCCCAATGAAAGAAAAAAATGCGACAACCATAACCCGATGATGCCACTCACCAAATGACAGTTTCCTGAGCTGTCATCAGCAATCTTAATGGGAGGGGCAGGGATAGTGGTGACATATTTGCCTAAACATGGCCATGTGGTTATATTTAGGCAATGATGTCACCACTATCCCTGCCCCTTTGCTTGTGTGAATGGTGAATCGGCCAGGCAACATCAGTGGTTAGTAAGGACACACAGTGAGTGATCACAACTAGGGATGAACTAATTGTGATCACTTGGTTTAATTTTGTTTTAAAGGACCATCACAAACTGTTCTTCTTTACACTCTTATAATAAGATGATTTTGTTACCTTTTTTCCGTTTACTTTTATCAGTAAGACAGCTTTAACACATAAAAACATTTAGTCCAGTCATGTGTTCCTAGATAGCGGTCAACCAGAGAAAACAAAAGTATTGGTGTTTCGAAAATAATGTGTGTACACAGTTACAATGTAAGCTATCATAAAAGGAGAAAAACAGTCATTTCTGATTTATTATATTCGGTATTCGAAAAATCCAAAAAGATGCTGTTTGTTTAATTTCTATATTTCCTTTGAGGACAGCTTTATTACTATGGTGGTTTCTCTTGAAAAGTAATCTAAGTGTGTAATCAGCTTTAATGAAAGTGATCCAACACAATATTGGACATGCTTCACTTTAACACTTTTCTTTGGCAACATTATAGAAGTTCAGGCTCCATCGGCCAAAATGTATTTTTACATAGCAATAATGACTGAAACAGCACTCTGTGTCTTGGTGACATTAGTGTACTGGCATATTTCCCTGGGAGATGGAATTCAGCTGCCTTACTTCATATTTTGATTACCAACAGGAAAACGTATTAAGCTTAGATTATTTTTTACTAGAGTTCTCTAAAAATAACTTAAGCATATCTAAGAGCTAGCCAGTAGCACATCTGCCTGATTACAAGCTTATGGCACTACTTTCACAATAGAACAGAAACTAACATCATTATAACTTCATTGTCAATTGATTTTTGTCAGATGTCTACTTTCAATTCAGGTTTACAAGAGAGGTAAATGGTACAAATTGAAGAGTAGTAGTTCCCCATTCACAACCCTTTGAAAGCATTGGGCAGTTCTACCACCAAAACCCTTATTCCTGTTCTCATGAGTATCTCTAAAGGCTAGATGTAAGTGCTAAACATACTATTGTAAGCACTAAAAAACAATACAGATCAAGTTAACATGTGTGACAACACTCATGGGAGACATCACTTTGGTGCACAATGATAGTTCAAGCCGCAGTCCTACCCACATCATATTCTGATAACATAGGAAATTGTTCCAACAGCCACAGATGGGGACCACAGATTTAGGGGCTTGTGTGATGTTCCCATTATGGGGTCCCCATCTTTATTAAATATGAACTCCAGGCTTACCCTCCCTTACTCCAGCCTTACCCTCCCTGCAGCCTACCCTTACCCCTTTTGTACAATTGTACAGTCTCCTCTCCTGTACTGAAAATGCTTAGTCTGATTTCATTACAGATGGTGAGCTTTTCACAGTAAGCATTAGAAGTTGCAGCAAACCTTTCTTTGCTGGAAAATGTCAAGTATAATTTAACCATTTCATTCTCAGTATGACATACCTGATCCCACCCCCTTCACTCTCTGGATTGCAAGTATTTCAATCAAAGAGGTTCAACATCACATAACTGCCTTTAATGGACCAGCCCAATAAGTCTGTCTCCATAGGAATGAATGGTGCTGAATTGTGTATGTGCAGGAAGGAAACTCGTTTAGGAGAAAATGTGTGTGGCTTCAGGCAAAGCAGTACAGTTAAGAACCTTGAAATGGAGAAATTGAGACCAGGGTATTTGTTAGAGTGGGCCTGAAACACTCAGGAGGTGAAGAGAAGTACTTAACCACTTGACCTCCGAAGGATTTACCCCCCCCCCTTCATGACCAGGCCATTTTTTTGCGATATGGCACTGTATTATTTTAACTGACCATGGCAAAAAAAAGTTTTAAAAATGGCAGTTTTTTCGGGAGCAGTGATTTTAATGATGCTTAAAGTGAAAAAATAAAAAATGAAATATTCCTTTAACCACTTCAATACCATGCACTTATACAGCTTCCTGCCCAAGCCAATTTTGAGCTTTCAGCACTGTCGCAATTTGAATGACAATTGCGCAGTCATGCTACACTGTACCCAAACAAATTTTTTATCATTTTGTTCCCACAAATAGAGCTTTCTTTCGGTGGTATTTGATCGCCTCTGCGATTTTTATTTTTTGCACAACAAATAAAAAAAGAGCGAAATTTTTTAAAAAAACTAAGTTTTTCTTTGTTTCTGTTAATTTTTTTGTAAACAAGTACCTTTTCTACTTCAATGACGGGCACTGATAAGGTGGCACTGAAGGGCACTGATAAGGTGACACTGATGGGCACCGATGAGGTGGCACCAATGAGGTGGCACTGATGAGGTGGCACTGATGGGCACTGATGATGGGCACTGATAGGCGGCACAGATGGTCACTGATATGTGGCACTGGTATGCGGCACTGATGGGCACTCATAGGTGGCATTGATTGGCACTCATAGGCGGCACTGATTGGCACTCATAGGCGGCACTGATTGGCACTCATAGGCGGCACTGATGGGCACTCATGGGCGGCACTGATGGGCACTTATGGGTGGCACTGATAGGTGGCATGGACGGGCACTGATAGGTGGGCACAGATTGGCATGGATGGGCACGGATGGGCACTGATAGGTGGCACTGATAGACACTAGTAGGTGGCATTGGTGGCACTGGTGCCCAGCAATGCCAGCCACCACACATTGTGAAAGTGCCAGTCAGTGCCCATTTGTGGGCACTGATTGGCATATTTTTTTTAATGTTTTTATTTTATTTATTTGTTTTTACTACATGTGGATGGCCATGGGGGCCATCCACATGATTGGGGCTTCCCTGGTGGTCCTGGGGGGCTTCCCTGGTGGTCTAGTGTGGGTATCCGAGGGGGGGCTGCGCTGATAAACAATCAGCGCGAACCCCCCCTGTCAGGAGAGCCGCCGATCGGCTCTCCTCTACTCGCGTCTGTCAGACGCGAGTGAGGAAGAGCCGATCAACGGCTCTTCCTGTTTACATTGTGATCAGCCGTGATTCGACACGGCTGATCACGTGGTAAAAAGCATCCGACGGAGGCTTCTTACCGAGATCAGTGTAGCGGTGGGTCAGACTGACCCACCGCTCCACCGATCGCCGCGATGCGCGCCCCCCCGGGTGCGCGGCGGCTGTTATCCCGCAGGACGTCATATGACGTCCAGGGTGGATAACAGAACCACTTCCCGGACGTCAATCTGCTATTGACTGGGCGGGAAGTGGTTAAATCTCGTACCTGGGGGGTGTCTATAGTATGCCTGTGAAATGGCACGTGTTTCCCGTGTTTAGAACTGTCCCTGCACAAAATGACATTTCTAAAGGAAAAAAAGTCATTTAAAACTGCTTGTGGCTTTAATGTAATGTCTGGTCCCGGCAATATGGATGAAAATCATTGAGAAAAATGGCATGGGTACCCCCCCCCCCCCCCAGCACACTACCAACCCCTTTTGAGTGTTGTATGAATATTAAGGGGAACCACGCACCCAAATTTAGAAAAGGCCCTATATACTCTGAACAGCAGTATACAGGCGGTGCAAACAAGACAGGGACTGAAGGTTTGTTCTTAAGTAGAATCTGTTTGTAATTTGGAACAGGTAAATTTTTTAAGTGTAGCTCCAGCCCGAAAATCTATTTTTAAGCCTTTGGAAAACATAGGGAAGGGTTATCACCCCTGTAACATTTGTTTTGCTGTCTGTGCAGTGTGCCCCTGTTCAGAACATTTCATCTAACTTTCCGTCCCAATGACAAATGTTTTTTGAAAATTTGGTTTTTTTATTGAAACAAGGATTGGTGATAAAGCATCAGTGGAAAGGAGACACATATTAAAGCGGAGTTCCACCCAAATTTGGAACTTCTGCTTAATCCACCCCTCGCCCCCTTACATGCCACATTTGGCATGTAATTTTTTTGGGGGGGAGTGGGGGCTTTCACTTGGAGTGGGACTTCCTCTTTCCGCCCAGGGGCCACTTAGGCGATTTGTCATATCTCCTTTTGGTGGCCCCTCCCCATAGGCGATCATCTGGGACACGTAACAGGTCCCAGGAGATCGCCTGTCCACTCAGAGAGCGCTGCGCCACTCGCGCATGTGCAGTGAGTGCCCAGCCGTGAAGCCGAAAGCTGTCACGGCTGGGTGCCCACACTATGAATGGAGGCGCCGGCGGAGAGAGGGGGGAGAGGAGCGAAGCTCCGGGCGGCGTGTCGCTGGACAGTGGAACAGGTAAGTGTATGTTTTTTAAAAGCCAGCAGCTACACTTTTTGTAGCTGCTGACTTTTAATAAACATAAAAAAAGTCTGGAACTCCCCTTTAACTCTTACAGGAGAGAATTTCCCTTCCTAGGGGTAGATTTCCTCTCACTTCTTGCTGTCTCCTTCCGTTTGCAAGTAGGAATCGTTTGTAAGTTGGATGTTTGAAAGTAGGGGGCTGCCGTATATACTCTGCAGAAATTTGGCCCTTAGTTGTTGGTGTTGCCACAACACTGTAAGCCCTCACAGTTACTCTTGATGGGCGCTGGAACGCCCTGCTGTGAACTATTATATCAAGAATTTTAATTTCATGCCATTGTTGAACAGTGGTAGGAAAAATTGGGCCTTTGGTGGTGGTGCTGGTGCCACAACACTGTAAGTCCTCACAGTTACTCCTGGTGGGCGCAGGAATGGGCCCAGCTGTGAAATATTAGATCAAGAATTGTAATTACATGCCCCTGTTGAACAGGGGCATAAAAATTGGGCCTTTGGTGGTGGTGGTGGTGTTGCCACAACACAGTAAGCCCTCACAGTTATTCTTGGTGGGCACAGGAATGGGCCCTACTGTGAATTATTAGATGAAGAATTGTAATTACATGCCCCTGTTAAACAGGGGCATACAAATTTGGCCTTGGGCACTGGTGCCACAACACTGCAACCCCTCACAGATACTGTACTTGGAGCGCAGCAATGAGCCCTGCTGCAAAGTATTGCATCAAAATTTTTAAATACACGCCCCTGTTAAACAGGGGCTGAAAAATTGGGCCTTAGGCACTGGTGCCACAACACTGCAACCCCTCGCAGATACTGTACTTGGTGCGCAGCAATGAGCCCTGCTGCAAAGTATTGCATCAAAAATTGTAATTACACGCCCCTGTTAAACAGGGGCTGAAAAATTGGGCCTTAGCCACTGGTGGTGGTGCCCAGAACCAAAAATGTTCTTAAAGCTATCAGCATGATCATTGAGGAGGAAGAGGATAGTCACTCAGCATCAGCATAGGCAGTCTTGAAGGGATCTGACATTTCAAAAAAAATTATTTGGTTACATCAGCATCAGGTGCTTGGTAGCTGGTGGTGATCCAAGACTGATTCATTTTTATGAAGGTCAGTCGATCGACCGAGTCGGTGGACAGGCGCACCCTGTGATCGGTTACAAAGCCTCCAGCAGCACTGAATGTGCGTTCCGAAAGAACGCTGGATGCAGGACAGGCCAGTAGCTCAATTGCATACTGTGCAAGCTCTGGCCAGTGATCCATCCTCAAGACCCAGTAACCCAGAGGATTTTCGGTGGGAAAGGTGTCCAAGTCTGATCTTGCCCCTAGGTATTCCTGCACCATGTAAACCAGACGCTGGCGATGGTTGCTGGAACCCATCATACCTTGGGGCTGCGTACTAAAAAATTGTCTGAACGCATCGTCAGACGGTCACCTTCTCCACCGCTCCTTCTTTGACTGACCGAAGCCTCAGCAACACGTTGTCCAGGACCAGGAATTTGTAACCTCCCAGTCTCTGGGAACACGTTGCACAGACCTTTCTGCAAGGCCTCTCGAAGATGCTTCATCCTCTGCTCCCTCTGCGACGGCAAGATAAGGTCCGCAACCTTACCCTTGTAACATGGATCAAGGAGGGTTGTCAGCCAGTAATGATCCCTCTCCTTGATCGCACGAATACGAGGATTCCTCCGCAGGCTTTGCAGGATCAGGAAGGCCATGCAGCGTAGGTTTGCTGAGGCATTTGGTCCGGAGTCCTCTGGGTCACTCAGGACGACATGATCCGCAGCCACCTCCTCCCAGCCACGTACAAGTCCATGGGTGTCTTGGGACTGTAATTGATCCCTTGAAGACTGATGCTGATGCTGAGTGCTAGGCTCCACCTCCATGCTGACACAATCCTCCTCCTCCTCCTCCTCTTCCTGTGTGATAGCCAGGCCAGAAGGAACACTGTCTGGATAAAGGGAGCCTTGAGAGGTAAGGAAGTCCTTCTCTTCCTGCCTCTGTTCTGCCTCAAGTGCCCTGTCTATTATTCCACGCAGCGAGTGCTCCAACAGGTGGACAAGAGGGACAGTGTCACTGATGCATGCACTGTCACTGCTCACCATCCTCGTGGCCTCCTCAAATGGTGCCAGGACAGTGCATGCATCCCCACTGACGTGGGGAAAAAAATCCAAGCTCCCCTGACCCTGTCCTGGTGCCATTTTGCAACAGATACTCATTGATGGCCCTCTGCTGCGTGTGCAGCCGCTGCAGCATTTGCAACGTAGAGTTCCAACTTGTGGGCATGTCACAGATTAGGCGGTTCTTGGGCAGGTTGTAATCCTTTTGTAGCTCAGTCAGCCGAGCACTGGCATTATATGACCGGCGGAAATGCCCACAGAGTTTCCTCGCCTGCTTCAGGACCTCCTGTAAGCCCGGGTACCTGCCCAAGATCTGCTGCACCACCAAATTAAGGACGTGAGCCAAACAGGGCACATGGGTCAGTTGTCCCTGTCGGAGGGCGGAGAGGAGGTTGGTGCCATTGTTGCAAACCACCTTTCCTGGCTTAAGTTGGCGTGGCGTCAACCACCTCTGAGCCTGCCCCTGCAGAGCTGACAGAATCTCTGCCCCAGTGTGGCTCCTGTCCCCCAAGCACACCAGCTCAAGCACCGCATGGCATCTTTTTGCCTGCGTACTTGTGTAGCCCATTGAACGCCTACGGAGCACCGCTGGTTCTGAAGACAAAGCACAGGTAGAGGCCATGGAGGAAGAAGAGGAGGGGGTTGAGGAGAGAGGTGTGTCAGAATCACCATTAGTAACATTTTGGAGACGTGGTGGCGGAACAACCTCCAACACTACTGCACCTTGTGCTGCATCCTTCCCAGCTGCCAGCAGTCACCCAATGCACCATGAAAGATAGGTAACGTCCCTGTCCATGCTTGCTGGACCATGAGTCAGTGGTAATATGCACCTTACCGCTGACCGCCCTGTCCAGCGAGGCCAAGACATTGCCTTCCACATGCCGGTAGAGAGCCGGAATCGCCTTCCGAGAAAAAGTAGCATTTGGGAACCTGCCACTGAGGAACCACACATTCCACAAACTCACAGAAAGGGGCAGAGTCTACCAACTGAAAAGGCAGCAGTTGAAGTGCTAGCAATTTAGCCAAGCTAGCATTCAACCGCTGGGCATGTGGATGGCTGGGAGTGAACTTCTTTTGGCGGTGCAGCAGCTGGGGCAGGGAAATTTGCCTGGTACAATCTGACGTTGGTGTACCAATAGCAGATTGCCCGCAAGTACTTGGCAGTGACACACCTAATTCTACACCTTCATTCCTCTCAGTGCAGGTTTCAGAGAGGACTGAAGGTATAGTGGGGTTGGAGATCCCAGCTGATGAGGAGCAAGGAGAGGTCCGCTTTGTTCTTTGGTGTGGGTCTTTTAGGTAGGCTTGCCAATGAACTGCAGGGCAGGTCGACATATGTCTGGTCAAGCACGTGGTGCCCAAGAGGCTGATGTTTTGGCCACGCAAGATACGCCTGAGACATATGTTGCAAATGGCAACGGTGCAATCTGCTGAACACGTCTGAAAAAAGGCCCACACCAAAGAACTTTTGGAATAACGCGCAGAGACAGCAGCACCCTGCACATGCAGAGCTCTGCGGTGTGATGCAGTCCGTGTGCTGCCCTTAAGCTGGCCCCTGGAGGGCATCCTGCCTCGTTGGAGATGTGCCTCCTCCTCCTCCTCTCTCCTATCAGGCACCCATGTGGAGTCAGTGATCTCATCATCCCCTCCCTCCTCATCACTGGAGCAAATATGGCAGTATGCTGCAGCTAGGGGAACATGCCAGATAGCTGTCCTTGTTGGGCACCCCCTCTCTCTGGGCTCACGTTAATACCCCCTCTCTCTGGGCTCACGTTACTGCCTTCCTCTAGCTGGGTTACAATATCAGAGCCTTCAAAACGCTGGGCATCCTCCTGGAGCATGTACCCAACACTGTGGTCAAACAGTTCGGGGGACTCCTCAGGAGGACATGGTGGGGCTAGGGAAGGAGTGACTGATGCCATTGAGCCGATGGAGGAGGCCGCTTTGGCAGCTGCTTTGCCAGACAAAGTACCCTGAGCCTGGGTGAGAGAGGATGAGGAGGATGAGAACGGCTTGGTCATCCACTCTACCAAGTCTTGGGCATGTTGCGGCTCAACATGGGCAGCTGCCGAAAAGAAGGACAAGCGTGTCCCACGGCCACGTGCTGATGAGGATGCACCGTGTCCATGACCAGCACTGTTGCCTCTAGACACAGAGCCTGATTGCCCTCTTTTATTGCCTCGTGACTATCTGCCTCTCCTTGTTTGCCTTCCAGACATACTAATGGCCTGCAGTGAGATGTAGCTGCACAAAGGTGGGCTGTATATGTATATATATATATATATATATATATATATATATATATATATATACTGGTTATAATGCAGCTATCAAAATCAACTGCCTGCTGTGGTATTAGTATGAGAAAAGCAGCAATTGTTTTCAGTTAGTTTTAGGTGAAAACTGTGCAGAGGACACACAGTACACTAACTGAAAATACTTTCAGCTCTCTGCCTGTGGTTTTATTATGAGAACACCACTATTAGTCACTAACTGTATTCAGGTAAGCTTTAGGTGAGCGCTATGCAAAGCACACAGTACACTAAGTAAAACACTGACTGCAGCTAGCACAATCACCTGCCTGCCTGTCACAGTATAGAGAATAACAGGAATTGATCTAGCTAAACTGAATACAGTGTATAAATATATATACAACACCTAGGATGCATATATATCCTCTACACACTGTAACTGCAGCTAACTGACTCGCCTGCCTGCTCTATCTAACTCAATATAAATGACACTGTCTCTCTCTCTCTGTAAGCTCTCTCTTTAACCAACACCGCGACACACTACACAAGGCCGCCACGGAGGCGGCCTTATATAGGGTGGGGCGTGTACTAAACCCCCTGAGACAGAATTGGCCAAAGCCACCCTGGCTTTGGCCAATTATGGCTCTCCGTTTTTTGCGCGCTGTAATTGGCCAAAGCATGCGGATCATAGTGCATACTTGGTCAATCATCAGCCAGCAATGCACTGCAAAGCCGCAGTGAATTATGGGCCGTGACGCGCCACTCGAATTTGGCGTGAACAGCCCATAATGTTCGCAATTCGACGAACAACCGAACAGGCAATGTTCGAGTCGAACATGGGTTCGATTCGAACTCGAAGCTCATCCCTACCTGTAGGTACCGTGAATATCTCCTAAACAGTTTTGGAGATATTCACTGTATCTGAATGTGCCAATGTCATCGGCACATGCGCACTGAAGAAATGGGTCACTCGTGCCTTTCTTCAGTAGCACTGCCGTGCATGCGCGGGAGTGACGTCATCGCGGCTCCGACCAATCACAGTGCCGGAGCCCGCGAACCCTGAAAAAACTCCGGGAGACATGTTGCCGGTCACAGCGGTGTGTGGGGACTGCTGCAACAGCTTCAATCTAAGGTAAGTATCTCATAATGTGCTAGTATGCAATGCATACTAGCTCATTATGCCTTTGTCTTGCAGGTTTTTTTCTTACTTTAGGTGGTGTAGCGACCTCACCTCTCACTCCCTCCTTCTCTGTCAATGTCAATGGCTCTCGTCTAGGGGGACCAGGGAGGAGAGTGTGACGCACCACCAGCTCGTATCCTCTAGTGTGTAGAGGTGTGAGCTATAACCAATTACCTTCGGGCCTGTGCCCCTGTCCAGAGCCAAAACTTCCCTTGTGAATGACCTTTAACTCCCAGAAAGCCAAGTTCCACACCATTGAAAGTCCAACACTTATTTATTCTTTTAGAGCAATAAATAGTCCTTTTAGAGCAGACTGGTTAGACAATGAACAGACAAGGTGAAGAGGAAGGTCCAGGCACAAACATGAACTTGTTACTCTCCTGTTTCAGTGTGCGCAAACAGGCTTGGCGCACGGTCGCTGCCACCGACCGTGAGGGTGGTCGCTGCCACCGACCGGGTAAATTAGGCTTGAGGTCTCTGCCACCGACCTGGGTTTCAGTTGGCTCGCTGCCACCGACCATGAGAACGTGGACTACCTTCTTGAGATGCGGCCCCTGTCGGGAAGAGTCATCCATCCGGACGGTCACCAGAGGCCTCCACCGTCACCAGCCAATGCTGCGCTGGATCTTCAGGAAGGTCACTTCTCTGGTCCCCCTCGCCCTAGATTCGGGTGTCCAACACCGGAGGACACCCTAGGAATTCTCCATCCCATGCGGGACCCAGTCGAAGGTACTGGGCCCCAGGCCTCCAGAGAGTACCTCACTCCAGACTAAAGGTGTCTGGGGTGGAATCGCAGCTCCGTCCCCGAGCTGAGGGCGCCCGAAGACCACCAGCACTCACACCCAGGCTGAAGGTGCCTGGGCGTGGACCCCGAGCGGAAGATGTCTGCCCCTTTTATTTCCTCTCCCAGCATGCACAGCAGGTTCCCTGCCCCGCTGTACCACTGCCGCCAGAGGACAAAAAGGCACAGACCTCCAATGGTGGTTCAACCCCGGCCTATGGCGACAGCCCCACCTATAGGCCGCAGGGAACTGGACACCTTTGATATCCTCCACTGGCATAAATTGGTCCATGAACCCTAACAATTGCTGCATCTGAGCCTGTTATCACTCAGATGCCTCCCCTAAATGTAACCACCCGCTACAGTGGTTAAAGGAAAATTATACTAACATTACAGTTGTCCTTTAAAGCTCTTTATCTGCTTCTTAATGTCAATATTTTGGGCACTGAGCACTTTAAATTATGAACACCACATGTGAACTTTTGACATGTTGTCACCTTGAGAGATTTCCAGAGCATGTTCCCCAGTTTAAAATACCCGTGATGGGGGTTGCAGCACCCCCTTTTATAAGGCAAACGATGGTACCACAATGACCTCACAAGGATTACAGTATTGTCTTATCCTCTTTATTGCTTAGGTGCTGTGTTTACTAGTGAGCCGAGATTTCCACCTACATGTGACTACAGTGAAGCAGTACAGTAGAATGGCAAAAGATTTAGATAATTTACAGGAAAAGTCATTTAAAGAATATATCCGAAAATACTTTGCCCCGCAGCCTGACCAAAACACCCAGTAGTGCTGGATACCTGCTGTGGTGATATCTGCAAGTTTAATATACCATTGCTTGCAGTATTTCCTAGTTGTGTTCATTACCTGTCTCCCTGGCAGCAGCTGATTTGGCTACCCTAAAGAAAACTGAGGAAAGGCTCTCTACTTGACTAAATAAGAAGCCTGTCTCTTCTCTTCTGGGTTTAAACCAGTGTTAGTGAGATTTATGAACCGCTGGGAAAAGGTCAAACACATTAGCAGCATTTGGTGGTGGTGGAATTTGGAGGACAGGCGCTGCTGATGTTTGGAAGAGGCAGCCTTACAGGTTTTATTTTAGTGGGCATGCGAAGACTGGATTAGCTGTTTTTGCTCCAGTAACCTGTTTAGGTTCAAGTGCAGGGCACGTTGTCCAAATCCCCTAACATAATTTCTGTAGAACTATTGTAGGTAGTTTTAGGTGGCATCTCATGGACAAAGGCTTTTATTTTAGTGGACATGCTTAGGCTGGATTAGCTGCGTTTGCTCCAGTAACCTGTTTAGGTAGGTAGTTTTAGGGTTCCATCTCATAGACTTTTTGTCAAGGAAAGTATTTAGGTACATTAAGTTGGGTGGGAAGATCCGGGATGAAGTGAAGAATGAATAATTTTTGCCTCCTCAGGGCAACTGTCTTTTTGCATCCTCCCTTCTACCCTATTTCAACTACCCAGCCTTTAAATCACACTAACAAACTTGGATATCATAACCAAAAAAAGGGCATGCTAATACTGAAGATGCAAAGACCGAAAGAGATGATTTACATAGAATTGACTACTGGGAGTGAAAAAAGTTACTCTATTGTGCTAGCATTTCAGTTATAGGTATGAATACCTAGATTGGGTGAACTGAAAGTACACAATACACTATTTGAACAAAACACTAAAGCCTCGGAAACACACTCAGATATCCTATGGATTCTAATACGATGGTTTTGGCCATTGGAAATCCAATGAAGCTGACTTCCATCAGTCTTGCCTACACACCATCAGTCAAAAAACCGACCGTTCCAAACGCGGTGACGTAAAACACTCCGATGAGCCGAGAAAAATGAAGTTTAATGCTTCTGAGCATGCGTCGACTTGATTCTGAGCATGCGTGGGTTTTTTATCCGATGGACTTGCCCATAGACGATCGGAATCTGCTATCGGTTTTTGATCCATCGGAAAAATTTAAAACATGTTCTATTTTTTTAAAACTGATGGAAAAAAGACTGATGGGTCCCATACACGATCGGTTTGTCCGATGAAAAAAGTCCATCGGACTGTTTTCATCGGTAAAACCGATCGTGTGTACAGGGCTTAACACATTAACTGTGCAGAAATAGGAAAAACCTATTGCTCTTTTAAAACACATAAAAGTGAGAACTTCAAACTGTGCAACATAGTGGAATATCAGTACTCAGCTCTTGCTTGCAGTTATTAGTTACTCCTTTTGCCCATGAATTCTGCTGCTGTTCTACAAGTTGTGTATTTAAATATTTGAAGAAAGTTGGTTTCTTTATGTCATTAACTGAATGATCTGGACCCTTCCATGACTATGACTGGGTTTGTTGAAGAGCAGATTCCAAGGGATAACAGTATTCACAAGCAACCCTCTCACAAGTAATTTGGACTCACCTGCCCCCCCGGGTGGATATCCTAGATACTGGCAGATGTAGCAGTAAGATGCAATAAGACTACCAGTAGAAAAAGCCAAGCTACTAGTGAGGAAACCCAAAAAATGGTGAAAGCACCACAGAGAGATGGTGGGATGTGCTCAGCTGCAAGGGCCCTGAGTTACAGAGTTTTTCAAATGGAGCAAACTATGAAAAGTAGAAGTGACCAGGAGTGACAGGTGAGGAGTACAAGGAACAGTGTCAGTGACCAGGAGCAACAGTGGAGAATATAAGAATCAGTGCCAGTGGCCAGGAGTGACAGGTGCAGCGTACCAGAAACAGTGCCAGCGGCCAGGAGTAACAAGTGCAGCACATCTGTATCAGTGCCAGCGGCCAGAAGCAACAGGTGGAGTGCCACAGGAAAAGTAAAAGCAGCCAGGAGTGAAGGGTGGATGATACTTAGAGAAGTGGCTATGGCGGTGGCACTGGGAGGTACAGGAACAGAAGAGGTACATCAGGACAGGCTTCTGGACACACATGGAGGCTCTGCATCATGTGGACAGAAGACTGTAAACAGTCCTTTTAAGGATGTGGTCATGTGACATTGATATGGTTGACTGGTCGCAGCTGCATCACCCAGGGTAAAACCTGGAAGTGTGCATGGCCATGTGCCCTAGGACAGGGGTCCCCAACCCCCGCCCACTGCCCTGCTAATAGGATGACATTGTTGGGTAGGCAGGGAAGTCAGGAGAGGACCATTTCAGGAGGTTGCAGGCCTTTGCAGCATTTAAGAGGTGGCGAAGAACGGATTTCTTTTATATCTTGAGAAGTATTGAGGAATTGTGCAGAAGGAAGAATGATGGGCAACCAGGAACACTGAAGTCTGTATATTTCTGAATGTCTAAGTAATCTGTCTGACCTCCTTCCAAAATGGCTGTAGTAGTGGGCAGGAACAAAAAATGTGCAAGGTTGTAACCAGCGGCCTTTTTTACACCTCCAGCACAGATGGTTTCTTGGATTTGTGTTCAAATAGAGGATTTCTGAGCAAGAAGTAGAATCTGATCCCTGTGCAGGGGAGGCAGCCATTAGAATGGGAAAGTGTCATGTTAGAGAAGAAAGAGAAGGGGGGGCAGACTGCAGGGGCACTGTGATGGAGGAGGCTGTGAGGGGCACTGTAATATAAAGGGGACTGCACTGTAAAGGGGAACTGTAATCATTACAGTGCCCCTTTACAGTGCAGTCCCCTTTATATCACAGTGCCCCCTTTACAGCCCCCCTTTACATTACAGTGCCCTTTTATATCACAGCCCCCCTTTACATTACACTACCCTTTTATATCACACCCCCCCTTTACATTACAGTGCCCCCCTTTACAGAGCAGTCCCTGTTACATTAATGTAAAGGGGCACTGTGATGTTAGGGGAATGCACTGTAAAGGGACACTGTAATGTGAAGGGGGGCTGTGATGTGAAGGGGAACTAAAGACACTGATATAAAGGGGGACTGTGCTGTAAAGGGGGGATGAGGACAGACTCCATAATTAGCCCTTCCACAAACCCCCCCCCCCATCTCTGGGAAAATTGGCTGCCGTGAAACCTGTCCCCGGTGCCAAAGGTTGGGGACTGCTGCCCTAGGAGACTTCCCACTGGAGCAAAGAAGATAAGTAGCTGCTACACGTTTCCTTCTATTTTACTAACAGAGTAATTGTCATTATACAGTATGTTTATGAATTATGATTTTTGTTGGGCCAAAATCAAAAATGTAGGTTTTTTAGAATGATCTACTTTGATCCAAAATGTATTCAAATAACTTTTCATTTAATATGGTAAACCAAATAACATTTCAAGCTATCACTAACATATTAAACAGCTATTCATTTTATCTTTCATGATCTCAATAAAGCCAGCAACCACTTTAAACACTTGTAGAGACTATGTGCCTGTTAAGGAAATAAAATAGTCATAACTTTAAATATTTAAAGCGGAAATAAACCCATCGATTTAACAGTTTCAAAAAGCAGTTACATTCCCGGCATGCCGGGAATGCCAACTGTAACATTGGTTGTGCTCTCAACCAAACTGTCAAACCATCCAATGGCTGGTGTCATAACTGATCACATGTGCAGCATCATAGTAGTTGAAGATTAAACAGGGGCCAAGATGGCAGCTTCCTTGCCTGAAAATGATAGGAGGGTTTACTTCCACTTTAAGGCACAATTAGATTACTGCAGGATAAAAGGTTATAGCAATCTCTTACTATAACAAACAATGAAATAAGATTCAAATATAAAACTAACATAATTAAATATGTTTTCTCCACAGTGCGGGATAGGGTACTATTATAAATAAAACATTAAAAAACAAGGCTTAATATAGATTTTTAGTTCTATTGCCAAAGTAGATAACAAGTTATGACTTTAAGATCACTTTTATAAAACCAAGTTGCGTGTGTTTTTCCGGCTTTGGATAAAAACTGAAATATTACCAGTTCACTATGACAGCCTTGTCTCTTGTGCTGCTTTGAGTCCCAATGCTTCTCCATAGCCCTAGCCCTCCACAGAATGCTAGTTTCCCATCAAAAGCTGATGCCTAGATCTTATACGGGCCTGCAGAATACCCTTTATATAGCATATAAGCTATAAAAAAAACTTGCCTACATGAAATATGATAATTGTTTGCAAAATGATTATTGCTCAACCCATGCAATCCTATACAAAAAGAAATATAGCAATAAAATAAAACAAGGGCCCGGGCCCTAATCTACATGCAGGGTGCCAGACGCATGGATTTCAATGGGGTTTTTTTCTTTTTTTTAAGCACAGGATTAGAGCCCGAGGCTTAGGACTCCCAGCCAAATGGGTCTCAGGACCCACTTTCCGTTCAGCCGGGAGGAGAAGCAACAGCCCGGCTCTTCCCATGGCAAGCTGCAGCAGGTGGAGGGGTTGCTTCCAGAAGCCCTACCCCAGATCCAGCACCACCTTCTAAGGTAAGGACATGGATGGCCACCGACCCATCCGGGTGGGGGAGAGTTCTAGTGCGAGTGAGGGGGCTTCCAGGAGCCCGCACCACCTCCGATCACGGCTCACTGTCTAATCGCCGCCTTTCCGTTCATCTCCCACGGGGAGGGGGGTGACGGTTATGCAAATTAGGGGGGCAGGTTTGTTTGCCGCCCAACCAAAATATTGAGCACCAGCCCCTACTGCCAAAGACATCACTATTTGCCATCCTATGTGTCCTTTGTACAGACTGAAGCTATATGTGATATTCTAGCTTGTAGTGTGTATAAGAGTTTGGTGTATAAGGTTTCTCCAATACTTTGCTGGGCTATTAATATAAGACATTTGGCCTAATTCAGTAAAGGGAAATGAACCAGAGCAGGGATAGATTGTTAAAGTATGCTTATACTACAGTCTTGCTTGAACAAGGATATGTATGTGCAGAGTGGACCGGTACATGAACCTTCTTGCAAGTCCTACACCGATGTTCAATGCATATAGCAGTCTTTCTCAACCAAGGTTTGGGTTTGGCATCAAAACTTCTTTGAAGTTCGCCAAACAATGCCAAAACCAAAGCCAGGGCAGTTGGACTCATGCTCTGTCTTTGTACCTTTACTTCTTTAAAATAATAATACAAATAATAATAAAAAAAAAAGCTTCCATTCGGATCTCCCAGGCAAGTGAAGTAGATACCCACATCCCAAAAGAAAAAAAAACTCAAAAAGTGTTAGATTTGGGGGGAGGAAGAGGGAAGCTGGAAGTTCCCTTCTTAGCTGAAGTTCTGCTTTAAGACATTTTTCTCAAGTAAAATGTTGATATGTGGATTTCTTATTGCATCTTATCAGAAGAGCAGGCAAAAAAATCTGTATAATTTGGATGTTCAGTGTGTGCTGCAAATGAGGACTTTGCCATACATCAGCCTCTGACTTTAACGGACCTTGCGGTTCTGAGAAACCAATCATGCTCTCTGGCTCTGAATAGAGCTAAAGCCATGCTTGCAAAATGTATACGCATGTTTTATGAACATAGCGGATGACCCCGCCCCCTCTCTGACGTCACATGATGTCAGAAGGGGGCGGGATCACTCGCTACGCCACCGGGTGGCCCCACCCTTTCCTATATAACAGCTGTCACAGCCAAGAGACAGTAGTCCCTGGGAGGCCTCCCATCGAGGTGGGGCTTTTTTTCTTTTCTATTTTTCGGGTCCATCGGGCAGCGTGATTGATGATGGATGGACATCGCTGGGGCACTTTTTTTTTAATAAAGGAATTGTTAAAAACTGTCTGTTGTGGTTTTTACTTTTTGACACTTTTTTTGGAGAATAGGTAGGGGTAAAATGTACCCGATACCCATTCACATAGGGGGGGGAGCTGGGATCTGGGTGCCCACTTGTTAAAGGGAACTTCCATATTCTGATAAGCCCCCCACCCACAGACCCCGACAACCAGTGGCCAGGGTTGTTGGGAAGAGGCTCTCGTCCCCATCAACATGGGGACAAGGTGTTTTGGGGGGGACCTGGTATGGTTCAGGAGGGGCGCTCGCTTGTCCCCCCTTTCCTGGCCTGCTTGCTTGGATAAAGGTCAGGAATGGATTTTGGGGGGACCCCTACGTCTATTTTTTTTTACATTTTGGCATGAGTTCCTCTTAAAATCTATGCCAGACCCAAAGGGCCTGGTATGGATTTTGGGGGGGGGGGGACTCCACGCAGTTTTTTTTTAAATTTTGGCATGGAGTTCCCCTTAAAATCTATACCAGACCTAAAGGCCCTAGTATGGATTTTGGGGGGAGGGGGGCCATGCCATTTATTTTCTTAATTCTGTCATAGGGTTCCCCTTAACGACTTCAATGCACTGTATTATATATACTACACTGACTGCACTATATACTCTGAACTGCAGTATATATCCTTTACGGACTGCACTAAATACTCTGAACTGCCGTATATATACTATACAGACTGCACTATGTACTTTGCAGAAAAATTGGTGTTGGTGGTGCCAGAACATTGTAACCCCTCACAGTTACTCTTGTTGGGCGCAGGAACAGGCCCTGCTGTTAAAAAAATAGCTAAAAAATTTAAATTACATGCCCAGTCAAACAGGTGCAGGAAAATTGGGCCTTGGGTGTTGGTGGAGCTAGAATACTGTAACCCCTCACAGTTACTCTTGTTGGGCACAGGAACAGGAACCTGCTGTTAAAAATTTGTTCAAAAATTAAAATTACATGCCTCAGTCGAACAGGTGCAGAAGAATTGGGCCATGGGTGTTGGTGGTGCCAGAACACTGTAACCCCTCACAGTTACTCTTGTTGGGCACATGAACGGGCCCTGCTGTTAAAATTTTGTTAAAAAAAATTAAAATTACATGCCCCTGTTAAACAGGGGTGGAAAAATTGAGCCTTGTGTGTTGGTGGTGCCCTAAACCAAAAATATTGTTGGAAGCTATCATCATCAAGATTCAGGAATAGGATAGGCAGTCTTCAAGGGATCCCAGATCCCTACCAAATTCAATCAGTTACATAAGCATCAGGGGCTTGATAGCTGCTGATCCAGGACTGATTGATTTTTATAAATGTGAGCCTATGAATGGAGTCTGTGGACAGGCGCACACTTTGATCCATTACAAACCCTCCAGCAGCACTGAATGTCCATTCAGAAAGCACACTGGATGCAGGACAGGTCAGTATCTCGATTGCATATTGAGCAAGTTCTGGCCAGTGGTTCATCCTCAAGACCCAGTAACCCAGTAGATGCTCAGTTGAAAAGGTCTCCAAATATTTTGTTGCCCCTAGATATTCCTGCACCATATAATGCAGATGCTGCCGATGGTTGCTTGAACCTATCAGACCTGGGTGCTGAGGACTAAAAAAATGGTTAAAGGCATTGGTCAGCCGGCCACCTTCTCCCCCGCTCTTCCTCTGACCGAACAAAGCCTCAGAAACACGTTGTCTAGCACCAGGAAATGCTAACCTCCCAGGGTCTGGAAAGGCGTTACACAAACTTTTCTTCAAGATGTCCTGAAGATGTTTCATCCTCTGCTCGCTCTGTGAAGGCAGGATGAGCTCTGCAACTTCACCCTTGTAATGTGGAGCGTAAGTTTGCAGAGGCATGAGATTCTGAGTCCTCTGGGTCACTAAGGATGACATTGTCAGGAAGTACCTCCTCCCAACCACGTACAACTCCTTGGGTTTCTGGGGACTGAAAACCATCCCTTGAAGACTGCTGTGTGTTATCCTCTACATCCATGCTGACACAATCCTCCTCCTCCTCTTCATGTGTGTTTGGCGGCCCTGCAGGAATGCTATCTGCATAAAGGGGGCCTTGAGACGAAAGAAAGTCCTCCTCTTCCTCCGCTGTTCTCCCCCAAGTGCCCTGTCCATGATTCCATGAAGCGTGTGCTCCAACAGGAAGACTAGAGAGACTAGAGAGCAGATCTTGTAAGCCTGGGTACCTGGTCAAGAAATGCTGCACCACCAAATTCAGGACATGTGCCAAGCATGGAACATGGGTCAAGTGTCCCTGTCGGAGGGCAGTGAGAAGGTCGGTGCCATTGTCGCATAGAACCATTTCTGGCTCAAGCTGCTGTGGCGTCAACCACCTCTGAGCCTGCCCCTGCAGAGCTGACAGAATTTCTGCCCCAGTGTGGCTCCTGCCCCCTAGACAGACCAACTGAAGCACTGCATGGCATCTTTTAGCCTGACTGCTTGTGTAGCCCTTTGAACACTTAGGGAGCACTTCTGGTTCAGAGGACAATTCTGCAGAAGAGGCCATAGAGGAAGAAGAAGAGGAGGAGGTGGAGCAGACAGATGTGGCAGAAACACCACCAGCTTTTTGGAGGCGTGGTTGCAGAACAAGCTCCAACACTGAACCCTGTCCTGCATCCTTCCCAGCTGCAAGCAGGGTTACCCAGTGTGCCGCGAAGGAAAGGTAACATCCCTGACCATGCCTGCTGGACCATGAGTCAGCGGTAATATGAACCTTGCTGCTGACCACCTTGTCCAAAACATTGCCTTCTACATGACGGTAAAGAGCTGGAATGGTCTTATGTGAAAAGAAATGTCTTATTGGAACCTGTTACTGTGGTACAGCACATTTCAAAAATTCACGAAAGGGGGGAGAGTCTTCCAGCTGAAAAGGCAGCAGTTGTAGTGCTAGCAATTTGGCCAAGCTAGCATTGAGACGCTGAGCAGGTGGATGGCTGGGACAGTAGTTTTTTTGCGGTTCAGCAACTGGGATAGCAAAATTTGCCTGCTGAAATTACCTGGTTTTGTACTGCTAGCAGATTTTCTGCAAGTACCTGTGGCACCTATTGCTATACCTTCATTCCTCTCAGTGGAGGTTTTGTACACCGACTGCACAGTATTATATACTGTACACGGACTGTACTGTATTATATACTGTACACTTCCTGAAGTGTATTGTATACTGTACACACTGTATTATATACTGTGTACACCACCTGCACTGTATTATATACTGTACACTGACTGCATTGTATTATATACTGTACACTGACTGCAATGTATTATATACTGTACACACTGTATTATATACTGTGTACACCTCCTGCACTGTATTATATAATGTACACCGCCTGCACTGTATTATATACTGTACATTGACTAAACTGTATTATATTCTGTACACACTGTATTGTATACTGTATACACCGCCTGCACTGTATTATATACTGTACACCGCCTGCACTCTATTATATACTGTACACAGACTGCACCTTATTATATACTGTACACTGACTGCAATGTATTATATACTGTACATACTGTATTATATACTGTGTACACGGCATGCACTGTATTATATACTGTACACTGCCTGCACTGTATTATATACTGTACACCGACTGAAGTGTATTATATACTGTACACACTGTATTATATACTGTACACTGACTACACTGTATTATATACTGTACACCGCCTGAAGTGTATTATATACTGTACACACTGTATTGTATACTGTGTACACCACCTGCACTGTATTATACACTGTACACTGCATTCACTGTATTATATACTGTACACCAACTGCACTGTATTATATACTGTACACCGACTGCACTGTATTATATACTGTACAACACCGACTGCACTGTATTATATACTGTACACCAACTGTACACTGCCTGCATTTATATACTGTACACCGACTGCACTATATACTGTACAACACCAACTGCACTGTATTATATACTGTACAACACCAACTGCACTGTATTATATACTGTAAATTGCCTGCAATTATATACTGTACACCGACTTCACTGTATTATGTACTGTACAACACTGACTGCACTGTATTATATACTGTACACTGCCTGCAATTATAAACTGCACACTGACTGCACTGTATTATATACTGTACACTGACTGCAATGTATTATATACTGTACACTGCCTGCGCTGTAATATATACTGTACACTGACTGCACTGTATATATATATATATATATATATATATATATATATATATATATATATTAAACTGCCTGCACGCCACTAACTAACCTGCCTAATCTAGCTCAAGTTCTCTCAATCTCATCCACATATCACACTACATACAGCTGCCGTGTAAACAGCCTTTTATAGTGTGGGGCGTGGACTTAGCCCCCTGAGCCATGATTGCACCCTGCCTTTGGCCAATCACGGCTCTCACAGCAGATCACGCTGTGATTGGCCAAAGCATGCAGGTCAGGTGCATGCTTTGGCCAATATGCAGCTGTCAATGCACTGCGATTTTGCCGTGCATTATGGGGCACTCTGTGGCGCTCGAATTTGCCGCAAACGCCCCATATGTTTGTTTGTTCTGCGAACAAACGAACACCCGATGTTCGAGTCGAACTTACGTTCGACTTGAACATCGGGACAATCCCCATTTTCTAGTAAGGTTTATAGACGTTCCATCTTACCTCTTCTGATTACTGCAGTAAAGAGCTGCATCCCCCTTTTTTGGAAACAGACACACGCCGTCCATAGCCGTCTGACTGAAAAAAGTAGCTGAAATCAATGTGATGGAAGACCTGGTGCCCACGGAGAAGGGCCTTCAGGAGAAATTCCTCTCTCTCTCTCTGCATCCTTTCTTTTTTTTTTATATACTGCTCTTATTGCTTTTGTTTGTGTGATTCTTAGGGTCACTCCTGCCTCTCTACTTCTTTATAAAAACAGTGTCAACCTTAGAAATCGCCACACGGGGTATAGGGACTCACTAGACCCGGGTTTTCCAGATCATTCTTCATATACATGTTTATCTCTTTTATTTGCACTGGTCTTGGGCTCTGCTGGGCAGTTCACTGCACGACAGAGCCCTTGGACAGTGACATGCAAACATATTTAAAAGATTCTCATTTCAAGGATTCTTATATTTTAGATTGGCTGGCCATATTTGGCCCACAATCTTAAAACCCTTACAAGTACAGTATAATACACAACATTATAGGTCAACAAATGCTGGTAAATACATGAAAACTGACGCGTTTCCACCCTTCAGGGTCTCTTCAGAAGGTAAGTATACTGTGGAAGAATTACAATTGATAATTCAAAATTATTTAATTAAAAAATATATTATTGGAATTGATGAGCATTTTAGTGCATAATTACCAATCACACTGTATTGAGAGAGTCTCATGACCAGAGGTCCTGAAATAGGTCTTCACATGATCCCAAAAAAGATCCCCCGGACGGTCGGTGTCTCCAAAGGGGGCGTCCCACCCAAACGTTTGCGGCTTACAAGGAGCTGCTCCGGCTCCGCGAGTGAGAGTCAGAGAGTGAGCGGTCAGCAGGCCGGCTCTGTGGGTGAGTGGGCGAATGGCCAATCAACAAGCCGGCAGTCGGGGGAGCAGAGAGATGACATCATCTCTCACCGCCCCACGCCCACCCTGCATCCCTGCAGTAACTTCCGCCCTCACTGTGCAGGCAGCAGAGAGATTACATCATCTCTCTGCTGCCTGACTCTGAGGTGGCAAGTGACAATCTGCATCTGGTGGCAAGTGACAATCTGCAACATGTGGCAGGTGATGTGGCAAGTGACAATCCACAACATGTGGCAGGTGACGTGGCAAGTGACAATCCGCAACTTGTGGCAGGTGACGTGGCAAGTGACAATCTGCAACATGTGGCAGGTGACGTGGCAAGTGACAATCTGCATCTGGTGGCAGGCAAGTGACATTCCGCAACTTGTGGCAAGTGACAATCCGCAACATGTGGCAGGTGACGTGGCAAGTGACAATCTGCAACTTGTGGCAGGTGACGTGACAAGTGACAGTCTGCATCTGGTGACAGGCAAGTGACATTCCGCAACTTGTGGCAGGTGATGTGGCAAGTGACAATCTGCAACGTGTGGCAGGTGACGTGGCAAGTGACGATCCACAACGTGTGGCAAGTGACAATCCGCAATGTGTGGCAGGTGACATGGCAAGTGACAATCCGCAACTTGCGGCAAGTAACGTGGCAAGTGACAATCCGCAACTTGTGGCAGGTGATGTGGCAAGTGACAATCTGCATCTGGTGGCAGGCAAGTGACATTCCGCAACTTGTGGCAGGTGACGTGGCAAGTGACAATCCGCAACTTGTGGCAGGTGATGTGGCAAGTGACAATCTGCATCTGGTGTGTTGTGGAGATTTTTATGGAGATGTATTTAATATGTATTGTCATAGTGTCACCCAGTGTTAGTACTTCCGCAACCCGCTCTAAAAGAGCTGATTGGGGTAGTCTGAGGCTGGTTGAATCCCGTCTGATAGGGGAAAACGTTTTGAGGTTGGAGTGTGATGTTTGCAGGGTGCGGATATGTCCGCCAACGGGGGCCCTCTGTGCATTAGCATGGACGATCGTTAAGGAGGGGATATGCTCGCTCTGCAATAACATCATTGGTTATGAGCAGATGCGTACTCTTGTCTCTGCTGTGTCTGATCAACATTGGTTGGAGTTCGTAGTGCGCATCTGCAGATAGCCTCCCTCCCCCATTCAATAATAGTATAATCTTAATATGCGTTATTCTATGGAATAGCGCAGAATAAGAATTCCTATCAACGGTAACTTTAGCCACCCTACGTTATTGTATTCATGTATGACATCTCCTGTTGGAAGGAATGTCCAGGTATTGTCATTCTCATGTGGAAGGAACATCCTGTGATGTTCCCGCCCGTGTGGGGAGGTGACTGGTTGCTGCAACCAATCACCTCCTGTCTTGAGATCTTTTGAGTTTAATAAAAGCCTATGATTAGGCGTCGGCTGAACAGTCTTTGCTGGAATGGCCTGATAAGAAGATAAGCTTTTGTGGTGCTGCCTTTCTTGAATGAATGATGGAATGAACGGTGAGTGGATCTTTAGCAAACTTAAACTTAAAGATAGCATTATTGCAAAAAGATGAATTCTGATGTGTGCTTAGATAGCACAGGAATTATAGGCTGTGTGCTCTGTAAACAGCAGCCTGGAATTCCACAACAGTAATGGCGGGCCAGGATTTTTGGGAATAGATGGAGTCCCTTTGGACATCGGATCGAGATGGGGGGAAGAGTGTATCTACGTTCCGATGTGGGGGCTCTACTCTTTAAAAGAAATTTTTTTGTCTTTTTGAAATAATGCTTTAAGTTTGCAGCGTGTGTATCTGTGCGTGTGTATGTCTGCGAATCGTATGTGTGTGTGTGATTTTGTCATGGATCGTATGCAAGTGAATTTGATTGTGTGCGGGTATGCCTGCATGTGCCTGTGTGATTAGATTGTTTGTGTGATGTAGGACATTTGTAAGCGAGAAATATAAACTGTATATTGTGTATGAAATGAAGGTATAACTGTGGTATTTAGTGCACTGAGAAGTTTGTAAGTAGATTGTTTGGCTGCCATGTGCTTGAATGGGGGAAGGGCTTGCCCACTGTTTTGTGTTGCAGGGGCTGTGCCCTGAGGGAAAGACACTCTAAGCAAATGTTACAAGCAACAATATACTGTATGTGTGTGGTGTTTGTGATTTCTATGAAAAATAGAAATGGATAAATTGTGATTTTTGCCTTTATAGGGGACAAAGACACATGTCCCCATAAGTGTAAAAATATTTTAACAAAAGTGTTTGGTTTTAAAGATTAAAATTCCTGCCGCATATTCAAGTGGCCAGGCATTGTTGGAAGCCAGACAATAGTAGCTGTTTGTTGAAAGGAATACGCCCTTTGAATGGTTGCAGGCTGTTTTGGATGCTAGCATTGAGGAGGTATGTCTCTGCAATGGCTTGTTATGGAAGCTGAGGCCACTGTGTGTGAACTTTAGGTAGAGAAAAGTGGTGAATATCTCAGAGTATATGGACTTAGAGAAATGAATATGTTTTTAATATTGTCATGTAACTCACATTTATTGAATGTGCTGTTTAGTTGGCAAAAGGGAGGCTAAGTTTGTAAGTGTACATGTGGTCCTTGTAGAGTGTAGCTGACACCTTTTTCAGTGGATCTTGATGATAATTTAGAAAAGTTTCAATGGTGTAGTCAGTCTTTGTGGAGAAAAACATTTTTGATTTTCTTTTAAAGAGATGCTGGTTTTGGCGGGAAAAAGTAATGGCGCCATTCTTGGCTTTTGTTAGCCTTGCAGGTTTGTCTGCCATTTTGAGGCACAGTTTTTCCTTAGCCTGTGGGTATCCTATAAGGGAAGGTGCAGCCACCTTTCTTTTGGGCACTATACCATGTGGCATTCATCTGCTATTTCGCTGGTGGAATTTCTCAGCCTTTGGGGCAGATTTTGATGTTTGGTGCGAATATAGTGCGATCTTTTCTGTGTTGGAACCTGTTAGAGGCAATTTGTGTTTTTCTTTGTGTAGGGGAACCAATGTGGTGTTCATTGTGACGTCCCATGCTGGTTTTGGCGGGAAAAATTGCATGCGTCAATTGCGCAATTTTTGTTGTCCATGAGGTGCTGTGGTGGGTCATCCACCATTTTGTAGTCCTGGCTTGTCGGCCATTTTGAGAGACGTTTACAGTTTAAGATAGGAAGTTCCAGTTTAGCAAACACGACTCCTGAATATGCTGTATTAGCATTTGTTGATCGGCGCAGTTTTCTTATGTTTTATGCGTTTACAGTTTGACCTGTGCACTGCTGGGAAGAGTAGTGAGACACCAGGGGGACATACTGAGAGACTGGTTTTTGTTTAATGAATTTGCTGGTTTAAATTGTTTTTCTAAGCATCGCCTTTTGAGTTGAGTGGTATCTTAAAATAGCGCGGTTTTACCCCGAGGGGCCACAACGTGCTTGCGGACACATGCACATGCTGGGGCCTATTTATGGATGGGATCTGGCTGGCCTACCAGCATTTGGAGTGTGGGAGGAGGCCAACGCAGACACAGGGAGGACATGCAAACTCCATGCACATGATGTTAGGTTGGGGATTTCTCTGTTTTCATTTGGGTGAGTGTGGGCTATTGCAGGATCGGCTGACTTAGCAGTATATGAGCAGGGGTTTGGGGTTTTGGATTTTGGTTTTAAGAAAAAACTTCACTTTACACTGAATTTTGATAGATTGTAAGACTAACAGAGTTTTTGTACAATGATGTGTTTTTATGTTTAAATATTTGGGAGTTTCCCAGAGGGCAATTCATTTTTTGGATCTTGTACTGTATAGCCATCTTTTGGCAGGAGTTTGTATTTTGAGTCCCAACTTATGGTTTGACTTCCAGGGAATGTGGGTCAGGGGGGATTCCCTCCCATTTGCAAAGGGGGGGTTTACTCCATCATTTCCTTGACAAGGTTTTAAATGGTTGAAATATATAATGTGTAGCCATGGATTTTTTGGAGTCTTGATAGACAAGGCGATTATGGCTAAGGCCTCCCCACCCCCTCCCTCTTCCTGAACAATTGATATGTAAATAAACCAGTTTGGTTTTTTAAGTAGCTGAGCATAACCGGATGTTTCTTTTCAGCATTTATATATCAGCAGAATGTTAGTGGGAGGAGCTTGGGGTTTTTAAAGGTGAGCAATGAGATTTGTGTCTGGAAGGAAAATGGAAAGCATTTTGGCGTTTAAAAGTGTTTTATATTTCGTTCCAGTTTTGTGAAGTTTTGTACTGTAATACAGTTTTGGGTAGAGAGCAAACAGGGGCCATCACCATTATTTTATCATCTAGATACAGAGAGAAGCCACATTGTTCTGCAGGTGGTAAACTGGCGTAAGTGTTCTGTGTGGTTTAGTCTGACAACGCAGTGTATGGGTGTATGCATGCACTGTGAGGGGTAGAGGCCTAATTCAGGGGTTGATCTGTGGTTGTTGCTGTAGTTCCAAAAGTGTTGGGACAACAAGCCATAAAGTTGACGCCTCGGTTAGGGTTTCTAGTTGGAGGACTTGACCATATAGTGGTTGTAGTTCTTCAATCCACCGTATAAGAAGACACCGGGCGGTGCTCTCCGAAAATGGGTGCAACGGTTTAACCTGGACGCAGGTTTAAGACGATAAGCCGATTCGAATCGCCATGGACACAAGGAGGTCTGTGCAAAGGGAAGGAATGGAGGCTTCCCATAGTCAGACGGTCACACAGTGCACGAAGCCTAGTTTTGGGGCAAAGGCCTTTGAACCCCAAAAAGATTAACATAGGTGGTCCAAGGATACTATTTTGGGTATCCCTCTGGAATGGATGTAGTTGAGCTGCGGCTTCAGAAATCTGTAATGATGAGGAACGGTGGCTCATGCCCGTTTGTTTGAACTTTGTATGGCTGGTCCATGCAAGCTTCTCGAGCTGCTCTCATATTCCCATTGTATTTTTTTCTATTGCTGAAAGAGTGAAGGTAGAATTCTGGCTGTTTTTGTTTTTTTTCATTTGTGGTTTTGGAAACTATGAAGTATTTCCCCCACGTTTGTATCGGAATGTTTGTATGTAGTAACGTGAATATGTTCGAACTTACCGCGGCGATCCTCCGATGCGTCGCGGCTGTTGTATTTTTGTAGGAACGGGAAAAGTAAGGGTTACAGAGGGTTTTGTTTGAATCGGTTTTGAAAGAATGTCATTGACAATTTACCAATGTACAGGAATGTCATTATTATTTTCCATTCTTTGCAGGTTAAATATGAAGAATAGAGTAATGATTTTGCTTATAAGTATTTTTCAGGTCCAAGGAGTTTGTACACAGAGAACAGGTGTATGTAGACAGCTGTACATATGGATAAATCTAAGGGAGGTAAAAGTATCATAGGCTATTTCATTGTTTCTTTTTTCCTGCACCACGCATTTCTTCCTTCAGTCTGTAATGAGGAAGAAAAGGGGGGAGAATGATAAATGTAAGAGTGACAGTTTTTTTTTTGTCAAACTAATAATAACCTCTGTAATTCTAACCAAGTTTGTGCCAAGACTGTCTTTCTTTAATAGAATTTGAATCGGCAAGCAGCAGTCTGGTGAAGTAGGTTCCCATCCAAGAGGCTAAGAACCTTTTGTCAATGGTTTCAGGTATTGTAAGCCACGCACAGGTTATGCAGTGACCACAGTCCCGATGTCTGGGTTATTGTCATATGAGGGTTGTTTGGAGGTCAATCAAAACCAGGGTCGTACTCTCCTCATTAGCTGTCACTTATATTCTCGGCTGATGGGGGAGGTGCGATCGTTGTGACATGAACTTCAAAATGTCCACCAAAAGGTTTTCACGAGTCCCTCCTGGACCCGACTCAATAATCAGTTTACATTCTTTCCAACCAGGTGACTGGGTCGTTGTAAAGAAGCTTGAGGGATGAGACCACGCCAGCCACTGCAAGAAGCGGCTCAACCACACCAAAGAATGAGGAGTATCTTTGTTTATTTATATTTTTGTTGTTTAGTAAATTTTAGCGAGGGTAACGGTGAAAAGCATCCCAAGTTATTATTTAAAGTGTATGTCCTGACTAGCTCAGAAAGCGAACAGGACCGATGGTCTGTTCTGAGTCTTCACCGAGTTTTAGTCCCCAGCGATGACAGCGGTACATGCCATTTATGATATTATTATGGGTATGAGGAGTTTTAGTCCCCAGCGATGACAGCGGTACATGCCATTTATGATGTTATTATGGGTATGAGGAGTTTTAGTTCCCAGCGATGACAGCGGTACATGTCATTTATGATGTTATTATGGGTATGAGGAGTTTTTGACAAACTAGTGAAGACTCCAGACAGACACTTGTCAATGGAACCTAACGATGTATTTTTAGAGGGTAAAATTGGTTTTAGTTTTAATGGCTCTGTCTCTTGTCGGTTTGGGTATCTAGGCAGCCCACAAGTGTGTTTGAACTTTAGTTTGGTGTTTATGTGGATCTGCAGCTTATAAAGGTAATTCCCCCAAAGCAAGAGGTTAAGGGTCTGGGAATCTTTGGGGATCTAATTTTTATTTTACAGCGGATCGTGGTTAAAGGAAGTGGGAATATATATACTCATGTCGTTTTTATTTCTATTCTTTCTATGTCGTGACGAGAGGCTCCTGTTGCCTGATTTGACGTGTGACCAGAGTTTCCTTGATGAGACGCCCCGAAGCCGGACCCACATACAAGACAGAGAATCACAGACGGATCGGCGATTACTACAGCTCACCATGTCGTGTCCTCCTTTATAAGTCATGCCCCTGAAGAGTAGAGTCTATATGTCAAGCCGTGTTTTCCTTTTTATGGACTAAGAACTGATTCATTTCCAGGTGTAAGAAGCATATCAACTCTCATCGAGGGACACATGGGGTGCATATGACAAAAAAGGAGGACTGTTGTGGAGATTTTTATGGAGATGTATTTAATATGTATTGTCATAGTGTCACCCAGTGTTAGTACCTCCACAACCCGCTCTAAAAGAGCTGATTGGGGTAGTCTGAGGCTGGTTGAATCCCGTCTGATAGGGGAAAACGTTTTGAGGTTGGAGTGTGATGTTTGCAGGGTGCGGATATGTCCGCCAACGGGGGCCCTCTGTGCATTAGCATGGACGATCGTTAAGGAGGGGATATGCTCGCTCTGCAACAACATCATTGGTTATGAGCAGATGCGTACTCTTGTTTCTGCTGTGTCTGATCAACATTGGTTGGAGTTTGTAGTGCGCATCTGCAGATAGCCTCCCTCCCCCATTCAATAATAGTATAATCTTAATATGCGTTATTCTATGGAATAGCGCAGAATAAGAATTCCTATCAACGGTAACTTTAGCCACCCTACGTTATTGTATTCATGTATGACATCTCCTGTTGGAAGGAATGTCCAGGTATTGTCATTCTCATGTGGAAGGAACATCCTGTGATGTTCCCGCCCATGGGGGGAGGTGACTGGTTGCTGCAACCAATCACCTCCTGTCTTGAGATCTTTTGAGTTTAATAAAAGCCTATGATTAGGCGTCGGCTGAATAGTCTTTGCTGGAATGGCCTGATAAGAAGATAAGCTTTTGTGGTGCTGCCTTTCTTGAATGAATGATGGAATGAACGGTGAGTGGATTTTAGCAAACTTAGGATAAAGATAGCATTATTGCAAAAAGATGAAATCTGATGTGTGCTTAGATAGCACAGGAATTATAGGCTGTGTGCTCTGTAAACAGCAGCCTGCAATTCCACAACAGGTGGCAGGCAAGTGACAATCCGCAACTTTTGGCAGGTGACGTGGCAAGTGACAATCCGCAACTTGTGGCAGGTGACGTAGCAAGTGACAATCCGCAACTTGTGGCAGGTGACGTGGCAGGTGACAATCCGCAACATGTGGCAGGTGACAATCTGCATCTGGTGGCAGGCAAGTGATATTCCGCAACTTGTGGCAAGTGACAATCCTCACTTGTGGCAGGTGACGTGGCAAGTGACAATCCGCAACATGTGGCAGGTGACGTGGCAAGTGACAATCTGAAACTTGTGGCAGGTGACGTGGCAAGTGACAATCTGCATCTGGTGGCAGGCAAGTGACATTCCGCAACTTGTGGCAAGTGACAATCCGTAACATGTGGCAGGTCACATGGCAAGTGACAATCCGCAATGTGTGGCAAGTGACAATCCGCAACGTGTGGCAGGTGATGTGGCACGTGACAATCCGCAACTTGTGGCAAGTGACAATCTGCAACTTGTGGCAGGTGACGTGGCAAGTGACAATCTGCATCTGGTGGCAGGCAAGTGACATTCCGCAACTTGTGGTAGGTGATGGGGCAAGTGACAATCCGCAGCTTGTGGCAGGTGACGTGGCAAGTGACAATCTGCATCTGGTGGCAGGCAAGTGACAATCCGCAACTTGTGGCAGGTGACGTGGCAAGTGACAATCCGCAACTTGTGGCAGGTGACGTGGCAAGTGACAATCTGCATCTGGTGGCAGGCAAGTAACATTCCACAACTTCTGGCAGGTGATGTGGCAAGTGACAATCTGCAACGTGTGGCAGGTGACGTGGCAAGTGACAATTCGCAACGTGTGGCAAGTGACAATCCGCAATGTGTGGCAGGTGACATGGCAAGTGACAAGCTGCATCTGGTGGCACGTGACATGGCAAGTGACATACTCGGGGCTCCCACTGATTCTGCATTATGGTGAGTTGAACCATTTAATTTTATATTACAATGTAATAATATAAATAATGCGCTTCAATCATCCTGACACCATAACAACCATGGTGCCGTGATCATTGAAGCGCTAATACCAGTCATTTCCCTGATAAATTGCCCCCAAAAAAAAAAAATTCTGGTAGTGCCCCTCCCGAGACTAGACTCTGAATCCGCCCCTGTACCGTCACATATGAAGTATAATGTATCAAACTAATACACGCATGTGGGTTTTGCCTTGAAACTTGACTGACCGCCCATTTATAAATAATTAATATTTTTTGCACTAAATCTTTGAACCGTGTGTTTGTGCAACATACAATGTACTCCACATCAGTGTCCCCTGTTGATCTGCTACAGGTGCTGCTTTTCATCCCTCCTTGTGCACCGCCTGCGTGTGGGGAATTTCTCCTACTAATGTGACTCCTTGTAAGACGCAAACGTTTGGGTGGGACGCCCCCTTTGGAGACACCGACCATCCGGGGGATCTTTTGTGGGATCATGTGAAGACCTTTTTGAGGACCTCTGTTAATGGGACTCTCTCAATACAGTGTGATTGGTAACTATGCACTAAAATGCTCAACAATACCGATAATATGTTTTTTAATTAAATAATTTTGATTTATCAAATGTAATTCTTCCACAGTATACTTATCCTCTGGAGAGACCCTGAAGGGTCGAAACGCATCAGTTTTCATGTATTTACCAGCATTTGTTGACCTATACAGTAATGTTGTGTATTGTACTGTACTTGTACCAAATGTATTGATTTTTACAGCCCTCAGTACTAGAGCTCATATTTTAATTGTTCAATGTCTATTGCTATTGTTGTCATCAATAAATACAAACTTTTAGAAATTACATCAACTATTATTTTTACAACCTCTGCTGCAGAGAAAACCCCTAGTGGGGGAAACTTCCCTTTTGATACTGTTCGGGTGTGCAGCATCATTCCCTTTTCTCCTATGAGTGTCTCCCCTTCTACCAAAACTTTTTCGGTGACTAAACACCCCTTCCCCCTTGACACTTGTGAGTTAAGATATGAGCTGTGTATTGCTACTGGCTATGGTTTAGATTTCCTTGCATTTTTCTGTATTGGCATCACTATATAATTGAACACACAATGATTCATTTTTGAGGTAACGACTAGGCTAATCTATGCAGGATTATGAAACTGAATTCAAACAGGGTGATTAGATCCCTCTGTGCTATCCCATTCATCACTAAACCACAAACTTGCCACTTTTATTAAAGATAGGCTCGTGTAAAGTGAATTCAAAAACGAACAACCCTATGCAGGATTAAGAAACTAATTTCAAACAGGGGGATCAGATCCCTCTGTGTCATCCCATTCATCATAAACATGCCACTATCATCTAAGACATGCTAGTTTCAAGCAAATGTAACCACTTTAACCACACGCCAATGTACGTCGACAACATGGCACGGGCAGGCATATGGGCGTACCTGTACATCCCTTTAAATTTGCCGCCCAGCAAGCGTGCGCGCGCCGCCGCGTGCCTCACGAGTGCGGCAGCGGGTCCCGGGAACTCGATGTTCCCGGGAGGCCCGCGATTGCGGTCGGCAAGGGCAGAACAGGGGAATGCCTTTGTAAACCCGTGATCGGGAACAGTCATCAGTGACATGTCACATGTAGCCACGCCCCCTAACAGTAAGAATCACTCCCTAGTACTGACTTAACCCCTGCAGTGCCACCAGTGGTTAACCCCTTCACTGCCAGTGTCATTTTTACAGTAATCAGCTCATTTTTATACCACTGATTGCTGTAAAAATGACAATGGTCCAAAAATTGTGTCAAAAGTGTCCGATGTGTCCGCCATAATGTCGCAGTCACGATAAAAATCGCTGATCGCCGGCATAACTAGTAAAAAAAAAATATTAATAAAAATGCCATAAAACAGTCCCCTATTTTGTAGAGGCTATAACTTTTGCGCAAATCAATCAATAAAGGTTTATTGCGATTTTTTTACCAAAAATATGTAGAAGAATACAAATCCGACTAAACTGTGGAAAAAAAAGTTTTTTTATATATTTTTTGGGGATAGTTATTTTAGCAAAAAGTAAAACATATTGAATTTTTTTCAAAATAGTCGCTCTTTTTTTGTTTATAGCGCAAAAAATAGAAAACCGCAGAGGTGATCAAATACCACCAAAAGAAATCTCTATTTGTGTGAAAAAAAAGGACGTCAATTTTGTTTGGAAGCAACGTCGCTCGGCCGCGCAATTGTCAATTAAAGCGACGCAGTGCCGAATCGCAAAAAGTGGTCTGGTCTTTGACCACCAAAATGGTACGGGGCTGAAGCGGTTAAAGACGAATAAATTATATTGTTATCTTTAATTAAAATCAATAATTTCTTCATAGAACTATTTAAACTAAGAAATACAATACATGCCTAAAATAAATACACTTAGGTGGCGAAAACTTGGATTGCCAGCATTAGTGCACAGCTCTTTATGACTTTTTGATAAGCTAATATTTAATAATTGATTACACACTAGTGACTATTCATATGTCATATATAACATTTCATATGTTGTTGTATTCAATATGTATTTTTCCTTTTCTTGGCCTATCCAGGTCCCACTTCTACCCTCTGGCCGCTGTCTACCCATGGGGGTTGGTCCCTCCAACTGGCCCGCCTTCCTGGCAGGGTGGAGGAGCATAGGGCCCTGTGCTCCCTCTCTGCATCCACCGGGTGGCGGAATTTCCTTCTCCGGCCGCCTGGTGTGCTTTCTCCCTGCCAGCAGCATCCCAAATCACTTCCAGGACGCCATGCTCATGCCCGCGCATGCGCGTGTCCTCACGGCGTCACACTATTACGGCGGAAGTGACGGTGGATACGAGACACATGTCTTTTGGAACGCCGAGGGAGCCACATGAGGAGCATCGCTAATGCAGCATCATCTCCGCGCCGGGTAAGTATAGGGCGGGAGGAGCAGCACCTGTGGCCCATCAGGGGAGCAATTACTCTACATACATAAACACTGGAATTTCTGGTTGGTCATGAGATGATCCCCAGCCTTCCACCTGGATGGTCGCACATTTCCTGGTATCCCACATGCAGGTAACCTATAATTCCTTTACAAGTTTTGCAGGACTTGGGATCTGCTGTGCAGTTCACTGCACGACAGAGCCCTAGGACAGTGACATACAGACATATTTAAAAGATTCTCATTTCAAGGATTCTTATATTTCAGATTGGCTGGCCATATTTGGCCCACAATCTTAAAACCCTTTTGGGACTTCTTCTGGGACTTTAAGAACTGGATACTTCTGGTGGACCACCAATCCCCCTACTCTTACTAAGGTAACCACTCGGTATCCCCCTTGACCGCTCACACCCCTTCCCAATTCCCATTTACTTTCACTTTCAGTCCATTACCTTTCACATCCCATGCACCACCCCACCGGTACATATATACATGGTTGCCATTTTACTCACTCTTACACGTTCACTCATCTCCACATTTCACTATCCATTTATTACATAATTCATGCATATTCACTTCTTCTCTTTGTTTTTAATTTCACACAGTCACGCAGAGTTTCTTTCCCTTTCGTTGCTTCTCACCCACACTCACACCCACACACCGCATTACCTTCACTCTTTAGACTACACGCATTCCCCCTTTTTCCCACTATACTTTTCCCATTCTTCACATACCTTTTTAACATATTATTTTTCTCACATTCTCCATGCAGCTTTTTTCACTCCCTTACGTATTCCCACTCTCATCTTATTTTTCACCATTCCATTACACATTTAACTCCCCCCATCCAAGTTGGTTCCCATTGATTACTATAAAGACATAATAGGCCGACAACAAGTAACATCTGATCTCATTTACATACTATATAGGAGCGCTTAATGCAACTTAATATATAAATACTTTCTACATACCATGTTTGTGCCTACCGTCACATATGAAGTATAATGTATCAAACTAATACACGCAAGTGGGTTTTGCCTTGAAACTTGACTGACCGCCCATTTATAAATAATTAATATTTTTTGTACTAAATCTTTGAACCCTGTGTTTGTGCAACATACAATGTACTCCACAACAGTGTCCCCTGTTGATTTGTGGGATCATGTGAAGACCTTTTTGAGAACCTCTGGTCATGAGACTCTCTCAATAAAGTGTGATTGGTAATTATTCACTAAAATGCTCATCAATACCAATACCAATAATATGTTTTTTAATTAAATAATTTTGAATTATCAAATGTCATTCTTCCACAGTATACTTATCCTCTGAAGAGACCCTGAAGGGTCGAAATGTGTCAGTTTTCATGTATTTACCAGCATTTGTTGACCTATAATGTTGTGTATTATACCGTACTTGTACCACATGTATTGATTTTTACAGCCCTCGGTACCAGAGCTCATATTTTAATTGCTCAATGTCTATTGCTATTGTTGTCATCAATAAATACAAACTTTTAGAGATTACATCAACTATTATTTTTTCAACCTATAGTGGGGGAAACTTCCCTTTTGGTGTTAAAGATGTAGCCTTATTCATGGCAATGTCTCATTTCAGATCTGTCAATGCTGTGGTTTCTGTATTTACCGTGTGTTATCTTTAAATAAAGTATTGGAAAAAAATAAATACTAGACTTGTGCACAACGGAAAAATTCGTTCCGTTTCGGTTCGTTTCTTTCCGGTCCTGTTGATTCGTAATCATTCGTAATTTTGCTAGACGGGATTTTTCGTGTTCGGACTCATTCGTATTTTTGCAAGCAACATTTTTCGTTGAATTTTTTGTTGCTTTATAATTCGTACTTTCGGTAGAGTACGTTGTTTTTCGTTGATTCTGGACACAACTCCTACTTTCGTAACTTTTTTTGGGTTCGTACTTTCGGTAGAGTACGTTGTTTTTCGTTGATTCTGGACACAACTCCTACTTTCGTAACTTTTTTTGGGTTCGTTGATTCGTAATTTTCCGTGTCTCTCTCACAACGACGCTGCCTATTATGCCTAATGTGCTTCGAATGGATTTGTACTTTTCTAAATACATAGCGGTTATTTGTAACGATTCGAAATCTCGTATTTTACTTTCGTTTTTAACATGCGGCTATAGGCTCCGCCCCTGTACACCATTTTGAGAGGGTTCAGCACGGTGAGGGAGAAGCAGAGAGCAGAGCAGAGTGTTATTGTGCTTCGAATGGATTCGAAATCTCGTATTTTACTTTCGTTTTTTACATGCGGCTATAACCTCCGCCCCTGTACACCATTTTGAGAGGGAGTTCAGCACGGTGTGGGAGAAGCAGAGAGCAGAGCAGAGTGAGTGTTATTGTGCTTCGTATGGATTCGTACATTCGTAACTTTTTCATAACGAATTATGCCGAAGACATTCCGGCATTCGCTATTTGCGGTATAATTTATTTCGGATTCGGTCTTATTCGTAATTGCTTTGTTCGGAAATTCGAATGCTTCCGAATGTCCGAAAGTTGCTAAATTCGGACGAATTTCAATTCGTTACGAAACGAATTGCACAAGCCTAATAAATACAAGTCTGTTTGTATCTTCTAGACATGTGACATAAAGCTTTGGATAAACAGGAAACCTGAAACCCATACTTGTGTAGTCACAGTTTCTGTAATCCGGAAACAGACTCCTGGGGGCTCCTCAAAATACAGGAAAGAAAGAAAAAATTAAATTTGTTCATATCCAGCTCCTTTCAACAGTATAAAGCCGCGTACACACAATAGGTTTTACCGATGAAAACAGTCCGATGGACTGTTTTCATCAAACGGATCGTGTATGGGCCCCATCGGTCTTTTTTCCATCAGTGTTTAACCACTTAAGCCCCGGACCATTTGGTAGCTAAAGGACCAGAGGTGAATTCAGAATTTTGCACTGCGCTGCTTTAACTGTAAATTGTGCGGACATGCAATGTTGTACCCAAACGAAATTTGCGTCCTTTTCTTCCCACAAATAGAGCTTTCTTTTAATGGTATTTGATTGCCTCTGCGATTTTTATTTTTTGCGATATAAACGGAAAAAGACCGAAAATTTTGAAAAAAAATGATATTATCTACTTTTTGTTATAAGAAGAATCGAATAAACTCAATTTTAGTCATACATTTAGGCCAAAATGTATTCAGCCACATGTTTTTAGTAAAAAAATGTCAATAAGCGTATATTTATCGGTTTGCGCAAAAGTTATAGCGTTTACAAACTAGGGTACATTTTCTGGAATTTACACAGCTTTTAATTTATGACTGCCTATCTCATTTCTTGAGGTGCTAAAATGACAGGGCAGTATAAAACCCCCCCAAATGACCCCATTTTAGAAAGTAGACACCCCAAGGAAATTGCTGAGAGGCATGTTGAGCCCATTGAATATTTTTTTTTTGTCCCAAGTGATTGAATAATGACAAAAAAAAATAAAAAATTACAAAAAGTTGTCACTAAATGATATATTGCTCACACATGCCATGGTTATATGTGGAATTGCACCCCAAAATACATTCTGCTGCTTCTCCTGAGTACGGGGATACCACATATGTGGGACTTTGTAGGAGCCTAGCCACGTACGGGACCCCGGAAACCAAGCACCGCATTTCTAAGGGCGCAAATTTTTGATTTCACTCCTCACTACCTATCACAGTTTTGAAGGCCATAAAATGCCAAAATAGCACAAAACCCCCGCAAATGACCCCATTTTGGAAAGTAGACACCCCAAGCTGTTTGCTGAGAGGCATGGTGAGTATTTTACAGCTCTCATTTGTTTTTGAAAATGAAGAAAGAACATTTTTTTTTTCTTTTTTTTTTTTCAATTTTCAAAACTTTGTGACAAAAAGCGAGATCTGCAAAATACTCACAATACCTCTCAGCAAATAGCTTGGGGTGTCTACTTTCCAAAATGGGGTCATTTGGGGGGGTTTTGTGCCATCTGGGCATTCCATGGCCTCCGAAACTGTGATAGGCAGTGAGAAGTGAAATCAAAAATTGACACCCTTAGAAAGCCTGAAGGCGGTGATTGGTTTTTGGGGTCCCGTACGCGGCTAGGCTCCCAAAAAGTCTCACACATGTGGTATCCCCGTACTCAGGAGAAGCAACAGAATGTATTTTGGGGTGTAATTCCACATATGCCCATGGCATGTTTGAGCAATATATCATTTAGTGACAACTTTGTGCAAAAAAAAAAAAAAAATTGTATTTTTTCCGCAACTTGTGTCAACATATAAAATATTCCATGGACTCGACATGCCTCTCAGTATATAGCTTGGGGTGTCTACTTTCCAAAATGGGGTCATTTGGGGGGGTTTTGAACTGTTCTGGCATTTTATACACAACATTAGGAAGCTTACATCCACTCTTCTAACCACTTGAAGACAAAGCCCTTTTTGACACTTTTTGTTTACATGAAAACATATTTCTTTTTGCAAGAAAATTATGTTGAACCCCCAAACATTATATATATTTTTAAAGCAAAGGCCCTACAGAATAAAATGGTGGGTGTTGCATTTTTTTTTTCTACACAGTATTTGCGCAGCGATTTTTCAAACGCATTTTTTGGGGAAAAAATACACTTTTTTAATTTTAATGCACTAAAACACACTATATTGCCCAAATGTTTGATGAAATAAAAAAGATGATCTTAGGCCGAGTACATAGATACCAAACACGACATGCTTTAAAATTTCGCACAAACGCGCATTGGCGACAAACTACATACATTTTTAAAAGCCTTTAAAAGCATTTACAGGTTACCCCGTTAGATTTACAGAGGAGGTCTACTGCTAAAATTACTGCCCTCGATCTGACCTTCGCGGTGATACCTCAAATGCATGGTGCAATTGCTGTTTACATATGACGCCAGACCGACGCTTGCGTTCGCCATTGGGCAAGAGCAGGGCAGGACAGGGGTGTTTTTTTTTTTTTTATTATTAATTTTGCTTTTTTATTTTATTTTTAAACTGTTGCTTCCATATTTATTTATTTTTATCACTTTTATTGTTATCTCAGGGAATGTAAATATCCCCTATGATAGCAATAGGTAATGACAGGTACTCTTTTTTGAAAAAACTGGGGTCTATTGGACCCTAGATCTTTCCTCTGCCCTCAAAGCATCTGACCACACCAAGATCGGTGTGATAAAATGCTTTCCCAATTTCCCAATGGCGCTTTTTATATCCGGGGGGGACATTCCCTCCCACTGCTTGTAAAAGCAGTCCAGAGGCTAATTAGCCACTAGGATTGCTTTTACATGAAAGCCGGCCGCTGGCTGAAAAGAATGATACCAAGATGATACCTAAACCCGCAGGCATCATTCTGGTATAAACATTCAAAGTCCAGCAACATACCAGTACGTTGCTGGTCCTTGTTGGACATGTATTGTAATCTTTTTTTTCATGCAGCCTGTTGGCTGAACGAAAAAAAAAGATTGATCGGTGGGTATGCCCACCATTAGAATACCGCCCTTCATCCACCCACTTCTAATGATGGGCATACATGCACCATTTATATATGCCGAAGCATGGGGGCATCTTCTCGCAAAAGTTATGCCGCGTACACATGGTCAGACTTTTCCACGGGCAAGCCTCCGTCGGAATTTCGACCGTATATACGCGGCATTAGGAGCAAAATCGCTCCTCCGCTCCTGCTGCCCCAATGCTTCGGCATATATGCTTTTTTTTATTAACTGTGGTGGTGAAATCACCTCCTACAGCACTGGAGTCGCAGGGATCAGGCCTGTCTCTGCGAACGCTGCAGTTATGTGTGTTGTGTTTTGTAAGTGACAGTGATCGATCGATACTGCACTTGGGTGGCCTGGGCTGGACGGAGGGGCAAAACGCAGGTGCTAGCAGGTATCTGGCTGATCCCACTAACAGTGCGTTTTTGGGAACCCTAAACTGCTGGGGACGCTAGTATAGATCTGATCAGATCAGATATTGAGCTGATCAGATACTATACCACTAAGGGGGGTGTATGCTTCACGTGTGGGTGTTAGCGCTACTGGCACTAACCTGACGCTGCCTGGGGTGTGACGCAGACCCTCTCTGACGCTAAAACCTAACTGATATCACCCGCCGGGCGATCAGGGGGTTAAACCTTTATTGGGTTATATACGGCGGGTGCCCTGACACTATAAAAAGCAAACTAACTAACCAGCGTCACCCGTAACACTTATATGATGATCACTGGTGAAAGGGTTAACTAGGGGCAATTAGGGGGTTAAAACCTTTATTAGGTAATATATGGGGGTACCTGACGCTATATAAAAGCCTGACGGCGAACCTAAAAAAAAATTACTGGCTACCTATCGGCATCACCGACACTAAGACAACGATCATAAAAACGAATTCTTAGCGACAGTGGTGATAGGGGGTGAAAGGGTTACCTGGGGGGCGATCAGGGGGTTAAACCTTTATTAGATAATATATGGGGGTACCTGACGCTATAAAAACCTGCGGCGAACCTAAAAAAAATTACTGGCTACCGATCAGCATCACCGACGCTAAGACATTGATCAGAAAAATTATCGCATAGTGACGGCGGTGCTAGGGGGTGAAAGGGTTACCTGGGGGGTGATCAAGGGGGTTACACCTTTATTAGGTAATATATGGGGGTACCCGACGCTATAAAAACCTGCGGCGAAGCTAAAAAAAATTACTGGCTACCGATCAGCATCGCCGACGCTAAGACATCGATCAGAAAAATTATCGCTTAGTGACAGTGGTGATAGGGGGTGAAAGGGTTACCTGGGGGGGCGATCAAGGGGGTTAAACCTTTATTAGGTAATATATGGGGGTACCCGACGCTATAAAAACCTGCGGCGAACCTAAAAAAAAAATTCTGGCTACCGATCAGCATCACCGACGCTAAGACATCGATCAGAAAAATGATCGCATAGCGACGGCGGTGCTAGGGTGTGAAAGGGTTACCTGGGGGGTGATCAAGGGGGTTAAACCTTTATTAGGTAATATATGGGGGTACCCGACGCTATAAAAACCTGCGGCGAACCTAAAAAAAATTACTGGCTACCGATCAGCATCGCCGACGCTAAGACATCGATCAGAAAAATTATCGCTTAGTGTCAGTGGTGATAGGGGGTGAAAGGGTTACCTGGGGGGCGATCAAGGGGGTTAAACCTTCATTAGGTAATATATGGGGGTACCCGACGCTATAAAAACCTGCGGCGAACCTAAAAAAAATTACTGGCTACCGATCAGCATCACCGACGCTAAGACATTGATCAGAAAATGATTGCTTAGTGACGGCGGTGCTAGGGGGTGAAAGGGTTATCTGGGGGGTGATCAGGGGGTTAAACCTTTATTAGGGGGGGTTAGGGGGCTACACTGGACCTAAAACTAAATGTAGTGACACTTTTACAGTCACAAATGTCACTGATTGCAGTCATCACTAAATAAATGGTCACTGCAATCAGTGACACTGTGACTGGGGGCTGGGGGGGCTGGGGGGTGATCTGGGGGTGTCTGGGGGGGCCTGGGGGGGCGATTTATGTGCCTATGTGTCCTGGTGTCAGTGTGCTGTTTTGTGTACTAACCTGCATCTTCTCCTGTAAGGCGCTCTGTATATGTGAGCGCCGCAGGAGAGATGACATCACTTCCTTCTTCCTGGCAGGCAGGGGAAGCTCTCTCATTCGCCGGGAGCGATCGAGAGGGGGTGGCCGGAATCGAACGGCCGTCCCCTCATGCCGGATCGCTCCCGAAGGTAAAACGACCACCCACTGTAAAGAAGGGGGGTCCGATCGGACCCCCCAACTATACAAAGGCAATCACGTATATGTACGTGATTCTGCCTGTCGGTGCCATTCTGCTGACGTATATTTACAGTGGGCGGTCGTTAAGTGGTTAAAAATAGAACATGTTTTAAATTTATCCGATGGTTAAAAAACCGATAGCAAGTTACTATCGTCTGTGGGGAACTCCATCGGATAAAAAACCCACGCATGCTCAATCAAGTCGACGCATGCTCAGAAGCATTGAACTTAATTTTTCTCGGCTCATCGGGGTGTTTTACGTCACCGTGTTTGAAACGGTCGGTTTTTTGACTGATGGTGTGTGGGCAAGACTGATGGAACACAGTTTCATCGGATTTCCGATGGAAAAAAACATCGGATTAGAATCCATAGGATATCCGATCGTGTGTACAGGGCTTTTAGAGTTTTAAGAAAACATGTCAGAACATAGGAAAGACAGGCGCCCCCCTTTTTCTACTCTCTCTTGAAGTATTCACGCTTCACACCTTTTGATTTTAAGTGAGTATTTTCATGGTTTTTTAAGCCTGTATTATGGTATTTTTTGATGTAGTGATCGTGTTCAAATGGACAAACAGCCTATTTATGGCTGCATCCTGATGTATACAAGGACACATATATTTTTCTATTTATACATATAATTATGGTGGCTTTTCCACTTATTTACTCGCTTTGATTAAAAGTTTCGGTATTTTGCTTTGTTTTTCTTGGCCAGGTCATATGAGTGACCACTGTGGGGGTTCTTCTGCTCGGATTCTCACCCTGCCTGCCGCCCAGGGAGAGGCCTTTTCGCCCTCCCATTGTGGGGTTTCCTCTACTCCCCCCCATTTCCATCTAGGGTCTTTGGTGGTAAGTTGCCAGCATCATATCATTTGTGGACCTGTCTACAGGCTGATCTCTAATGTTTCTAAACTAATTGTCCATTACTGATTTCCAAGTGGTATTCTCTTCTTTTTTGTTCATTCATTAACTGATCATTCGTTTAGACGTTTGAGACATACTTCCCCTGACGAAGCCCCAATGGGCGAAACATGGTGGGATTGTGTATGATCTTGATGCAACCACCATTTTTGTAATTACCCTATTATGAATTCTGTGATATTGCTCATATTTTTAATATCTTTGTAAAATTGTCAATAATAAAAGATACTATATATTTTTTTTATCAATTGGTAGTCGAGTCTTCCACTGTGTTCAGTATTAATTTATCAGCACCATTATAGTCCCGCTTACTCTTTCTTATGTTTTGTCTCAATAATTTGGGATGGGGTGCGTTATATTAGGTGTCTACCCATAGCCAGACCACAAAACCACTATGTCAGAACATAAATTATCAAAAATTGCTCCATCCAGGCTAACATATATGGACTTGATAATAGATCAAGGCCATTGTGTGGATCCTGAAAATAGGCCCTATATGGTAGCTGCAGGTCTCAGTAAGTAAGTCATATGAAAAACGAGGTAGTAAACCAAGAAAGAAAAAAACAGGAGGCAAATGAATAAAAGACAAAGCAACAAACCTCCATGTTTTTAACAGCCATCTGCCACAAAAAGGCTGCAGGACAATATCTACCACAGCATTGAGATCCAGGACTTTTTCCCGGAGGCGTCCTCGGACATCCTGAAAGGTTTCCCCTATTTTTCTGAAATCGGGGAAGAAGTGTGCTGCTGCATTTTCATATTTGAGAGTAGGATGTTTTCTAGCTTTGCTAAGGATGCCATCCCTGTCCCAAAAGCTGAGGAATCTCACAAGGAATGGACGTGGGGGAGCTCTAGCGGTCCGTCAACCGGTAGGGACGCTATGTGCCTGTTCCACCACATAGGTCAGAGAGACAGCTTTCAGGCCCAGGTTGTCTTTGAAGAAACTCTCGGCAAAATCAGCAGGGTGATCGCCTTTTGCACCATCTGGTAAACCGAGCACTCTAACGTTATTTCACCTGAGGCGGTTCTCTGCATCATCCGATTTGGTCACTAGTGCCTTAACAGTAAGCTCCAACTCCGCTATTTGTTGAGTATGCTGGGCTGTCAAGTCTTCAGTGACAGAGGCCTTACTCTCAGATTCAGTAAGATGACGGCGGATCTTGTCCAAGTCCTCTCGAATGAGGTTACAGTCCTCAGTCCGTTTGTCCATGCGAGAGAGCAAGGAGGATATTCTATGCTCTATTGCCAAGAGGATGGGCACAGTCCCCCAAGCAGGTGTTGGCACTGAGGAAAGTGCAGGTGGTTTCTGAGATTCAGCCATATTCAGCTCTGCTAGCAGCATGTTAAGCCTTCCTGCCAAGATGCCGTCTGCTAGGACAGGAGGAGACTTGTTGGTCAGCGTAGGAGCAGCGGATCGACCTTTGGATTGCATGTTTGGAGTCACTGCAGAGTTGGTATGTAATGTCAGGAGCAGCTGGGGTAGCCTGACGGAGCAATTACACAAGATAGATTATGTAGGATGTCAGGAGCTTGAATGGAAGTTTGGCCCTCGCCCCTCCCTGCCCCCAACCTCCTGGGACACTTCACTGGTCCCAGGAGGCTGCGGGACCATTCACAAAGCTCAACGTGACTCACGCATGCACAGTGGGGAACCGGTTGGGAAGCCACAAGATGTCACATTCAAGATGGCGACACCAGGGACCTGAAGACTGGCAAAGAACCAGCATGGGTGAGAACAGTGCTGGATGCCTGGACTGGTAAGTGCATGTTTATTAAAAGTCAACAGCTACAATATTTGTATTTGAATTTGTTTTTGTTCAGACTGATGATCCTCTTTAACCACTTAACGACCGCCCCATGTACATATACGTCGGCAAAATGGCACGGACAGGCACAATCACGTACCTGTACGTGACTGCCTTCGTATGGGTGGGGGGCCCGATCGGCCCCCCCTCTGGTACATGGGGCGGCCAGTATCGGTTCGGGAGTGATCCGTGATGAGGGGGCGGCCATTGGTTTCTGGCCACCCCCTCCCAGCGAATGAGAAGCTTCCTCTACCTGTGTAATGTATACACAGGCAGGAGGAAGTGATGTCATCTCTCCATGCGGCGCTCACATAGACCGGAGCGCCATGGAGAGAAGACATCAAGTTAGTGCACAAACAGTACACTGACACCAGGACACATAGGCACACGATCGCCCCCCCAGTCACCCCCAGATCACCCCCCAGCCCCCAGTTACAGTGTCACTGATTTCAGTGATCATTTATTTACTGATCACTGCAAACAGTGTCATCTGTGATAGTAAAAGTGTCAGGGCAGTTAGTGTTAGGTCCAGGGTAGCCCTGCCCAATAAAGGTTTAACCCCTTGATCGCCCCCCAGGTAACCCTTTCACCCCCTATCACCACTGTCACTAAGCGATCGTTTTTCTGATCGCTGTATTAGTTATGCTGGTGCCGCTAGGTAGTCAGCTATTTTTTTAGGTTCGCCGCCAGGTTTCTAAAGCTTCAGGTACCCCCATATATTACCTAATAAAGGTTTAACCCCTTGATCGCCCCCCGGGTAACCCTTTCACCCCCTTTTGCCAGTGTCACTAAGCGATCGTTTTTCTGATCACTGTATTAGTTATGCTGGTGCCGCTAGGTAGTCAGTTATTTTTTTAGGTTCGCCGCCAGCTTTTTATAGCGTCAGGTACCCCCATATATTATCTAATAAAGGTTTTAACCCCCTGATTGCCCCTAGAGTTAACCCTTTCACCAGTGATCACCATATAAGTGTCACTGGTGACACTGGTTAGCCAGTTAGTTATTTTGTTATTTAGGTTCCCCATCAGGTTTTTATATAGCGTCAGGTACCCCCATATATTACCGAATAAAGGTTTTAACCCCCTGATTGCCCCTAGTTAACCCTTTCACCAGTGATCACCGGATAAGTGATACGGGTGACACTGGTTAGTTAGTTTGCTTTTTATAGTGTCAGGGCAACCGCCGTATATAACCCAATAAAGGTTTAACCCCCTGATCACCCGGCAGGTGATATCAATTAGGTTTTAGCGTCAGAGAGGGTCTGCGTCGCCCCAGGTAGCATCAGGTTAGTGCCAGTAGCGCCAACACCCACGTGTGAAGCATACACCTCCCTTAGTGGTATAGTATCTGAACAGATCAATATCTGATCTGATCAGATTTATACTAGCATCCCCAGCAGTTTAGGGTTCACAAAAATGCAGTGTTAGCGGGATCAGCCCAGATACCTGCTAGCACCTGCGTTTTGCCCCTCCGTCCAGCCCAGGCCCCCCAAGTGCAGTATCGATCGATCACTGTCACTTACAAAACACAACACACATAACTGCAGCGTACGCAGAGACAGGCCTGATCCCTGCGACTCCAGTGCTGTAGGAGGTGATTACACCACCACAGTTAGAAAAAAGAGCATATATGCCGAAGCATGGGGGCAGCAGGGGCGGAGGAGCGATTTTGCTCCTAATGCCGCGTACATACAGTCGAAATTCCAACGGAGGCTTGCCCGTGGAAAAGTCAGACCATGTGTACGCAGCATAACTTTTGCGGGAGGATGCCCCCATGCTTCGGCATATATAAATGGTGCATGTATGCCCATCATTAGAAGTGGGTGAATGAAGGGAGGTATTCTAATGGTCGGCATACCCACCGATCAATCTGTTTTTTTCGTTCAGCCAACAGGCTGCATGAAAAAAAAGATTACAATACATGTCCAACAAGGACCCGCAACGTACTGGTATGTTGCTGGACTTTGAATGGTTATACCAGAATGATGCCTGTGGGTTTAGGTATCATCTTGGTATCATTATTTTCAGCTAGCGGCCGGCTTTCATGTAAAAGCAATTCTAGTGGCTAATTAGCCTCTGGACTGCTTTTACAGCAGTGGGAGGGAATGTCCCCCCCGGATATAAAAAGCGCCATTGGGAAATTGGGAAAGCATTTTATCACACCGATCTTGGTGTGTTCAGATGCTTTGAGGGCAGAGGAAAGATCTAGGGTCTAATATACCCCAGTTTTAAAAAAAAAGAGTACCTGTCACTACCTATTGCTATCATAGGGGATATTTACATTCCCTGATAAACAATAAAAATGATAAAAGAAAAAAATATGGAAGGAACAGTTTAAAAATTAAATAAAAAAGCAAAATTAATAATAAAAAAAAAAAGCACCCCTGTCCCGCTCTGCTCTTGCGCAAAGGCGAACGCAAGCGTCGGTCTGGCGTCATATGTAAACAGCAATTGTACCATGCATGTGAGGTATCACCGCGAAGGTCAGATCGAGGGCAGTAATTTTAGCAGTAGACCTCCTCTGTAAATCTAATGTGGTAACCTGTAAAGGCTTTTAAAAATGTATGTAGTTTGTCGCCACTGCGCGTTTGTCCGAACTTTTAAAGCATGTCGTGTTTGGTATCCATGTACTCGGCCTAAGATCATATTTTTTATTTCATCAACCATTTGGGCAATATAGTGTGTTTTAGTGCATTAAAATAAAAAAAAGTGTATTTTTTCCCCCAAAAATGTGTTTGAAAAATCGCTGCACAAATACTGTGTGGAAAAAAAAATGCAACACCCACCATTTTAATCTGTAGGGCCATTGCTGTTTTCATGTAAACAAAAAGTGTCAGAAAGGGCTTTGTCTATTTTGGAAAGTAGATACCCCAAGCTATTTGCTGAGAGGCATGTCGAGTCCATGGAATATTTTATATGTTGACACAAGTTGCGGAAAAAAGACAATTAATTTTTTATTTTTTTTATATGTGGAATTACACCCCAAAATACATTCTGTTGCTTCTCCTGAGTACGCGGATACCACATGTGTGGGACTTTTTGGGAGCCTAGCCGTGTACGGGACCCCAAAATCCAAGCACCGCCTTCAGGCTTTCTCACTACCCATCACAGTTTCGAAAGCCATAAAATGCCAAAATAGCACAAACCCCCCCCAAATGACCCCATTTTGGAAAGTAGACACCCCAAGCTATTTGCTGAGAGGTTTGGTGAGTATTTTGCAGATCTCGCTTTTTGTAACAAAGTTTGGAAAATTGAAAAAAGAAAAAAAAAATTTTCTTTCTTCATTTTCAAAAACAAATGAGAGCTGTAAAATACTCACCATGCCTCTCAGCAAATAGCTTGGGGTGTCTACTTTCCAAAATGGGGTCATTTGGGGGGGTTTTGTGCTGTTTTGGCATTTTATGGCCTTCGAAACTGTGATAGGTAGTGAGGAGTGAAATCAAAAATTTGCGCCCTTAGAAATCCTGAAGGCGGTGCTTGGTTTTCGGGGTCCCGTACGCGGCTAGGCTCCTAAAAAGTCCCACACATGTGGTATCCCCGTACTCAGGAGAAGCAGCAAAATGTATTTTGGGGTGCAATTCCACATATAACCATGGCATGTGTGAGCAATATATCATTTAGTGACAACTTTTTGTAATTTTTTAATTTTTTGTCATTATTCAATCACTTGGGACAAAAAAAAAATATTCAATGGGCTCAACATGCCTCTCAGCAATTTCCTTGGGGTGTCTACTTTCCAAAATGGGGTCATTTGGGGGTGTTTTGTGCTATTTTGGCATTTTATGGCCTTCGAAACTGTGATAGGTAGTGAGGAGTGAAATCAAAAATTTGCGCCCTCATGCCGTGTACACACGACCGTTTTTAATGTCATTGACAAAAACGTTGTTTTTCTCAACATGATTCTTCTCAAGCCTGCCTTGCCTACACACTATCGTGAAAAAAAAATGCTTGAGCAAAGCGCGGTGACGTACAACACGTACAACGGCACTATAAATGGGAAGTTCCATTCGGATGGCGCCACGCTTCATGTTAGTAAAGTTTGTTGAGCGACGATTCGCACTTTTCAGCCTCGTGCTTTTCAGTCCGTTACAGCGTGACGAATGTGCTATCTCCATTACGAACGCTAGTTTTACCAGAACGAGCGCACCCGTCTCATACTTGATTCTGAGCATGTGCATTTTTTTCACGTCGTTAAAGCCCACACACGGCCGTTTTTCATGATGAGAAAAACGACGATGTAAAAAACAACGTGAAAAATTAGAACATGTTCCAATTTTTTCATGGCCGTTTTTCACGTCGTGAAAAATGCTCTGAAGCCCACACACGATCATTTTTAATGACCATTTTAAAAAATGACATTTTTCTCGTCATTAAAAATGGTCGTGTGTACACGGCATTAGAAATCCTGAAGGCGGTGCTTGGTTTTCGGGGTCCCGTACGCGGCTAGGCTCCTAAAAAGTCCCACACATGTGGTATCCCCGTACTCAGGAGAAGCAGCAAAATGTATTTTGGGGTGCAATTCCACATATAACCATGGGATGTGTGAGCAATATATCATTTAGTGACAACTTTTTGTAATTTTTATTTTTTTTGTCATTATTCAATCACTTGGGACAAAAAAAAATATTCAATGGGCTCAACATGCCTTTTAGCAATTTCCTTGGGGTGTCTACTTTCCAAAATGGGGTCATTTGGGGGGGGGTTGTACTGCCCTGCCATTTTAGCACAAGAAATGAGATAGGCAGTCATGAATTAAAAGCTGTGTAGATTCCAGAAAATGTACCCTAGTTTGTAGACGCAACCAATAAATATACGCTTATTGACATTTTTTTTACTAAAGACATGTGGCTGAATACATTTTGGCCTAAATGTATGACTAAAATTGAGTTTATTTGATTTTTCTTATAACAAAAAGTAGAAAATATCATTTTTTTTCAAAATTTTCGGTCTTTTTCCGTTTATATCGCAAAAAAAAAATCGTAGAGGCAATCAAATACCATTAAAAGAAAGCTCTATTTGTGGGAAGAATAGGACGCAAATTTCGTTTGGGTACAACATTTCATGTCCGCACAATTTCCAGTTAAAGCAGCGCAGTGCCAAACTGTAAAATCACCTCTGGTCTTTATGCTGCGTATTGGTCCGGGGCTTAAGTGGTTAAGCTCACTAAGCAATGGATTACACACGTGTCATATAAAGCAGTAGGTCCAAAACCCTTATGTCAAAGCAAAAGAAGTAGTGTATGTGCAGGTATTTATCTGTGAATCCTCCTTTCCAAACAGCAGCATATGAAATTGCTTTAGCGACAGCAGGCATATCTGTACTAGGATATACCAAGCACAGTGTGCACTATGTATTTTATACTTGTATTGCCTTTAATTATAGCAGTACACACTTTATGCCATTTTGTTACTTTTTAAGATGCACATGTAAAACCCCTGTTGTGGTATGGTGTGAGCAGAAGCAGACGTGGACCAGAAGTGACGCACGCAGAAGCGTATCCGGGTACCTCTGAGCATTTTTACTGCATTTTTACAAGTTTTATCATTGTGAGTGGCATTCTTCTTTTAATAAAGTATATGTAAGTTACATACTACACTATGAGGGACTTTATTTGATCTTTCCCCTCACATGAGCTGGCGGTGAGGTAGATGGATGTTTTAAAGGCGCCTGACCCCATATACCTTTGAAATCTGGGAGAACAATATGGGGAGCCCCTAGTGGGGGGGGGAGATGTTGGAACACCTTGGAATTGATGAGACCCTGATGAACTAACATAATAAAGCATCACAGAGGTGGTACGAGTTGTTTGAAAGTTAAAAGGCACCTTGGGAACTGGTTCGTTGTTGGATGAGATTGTGACACAAAGAAGTTATCCATGTATAGTCATTGAAAAGACTCAAGAGACTTTTTGTCACATTTTATCTAATATTAGTGTCACCATCATTGTTACATACTATTGTTTGATTAGTATTGAGTTTTATTTTATTTTATTTTATTTTATTTTCACACTATCACACTTTATTTAAAGCAGAGTTCCGGGTGAAATATGACTTTTAAGATAAAAATACCCCTATAATACTCATGCCTTGTGCAGTGTAACAAAGGTATGCAGTAAATTATGCCCAGTTTTCTATTTGTGCAGCATCATTTTCTTACTTTGTGAAGTTCCTGCACAGCGAGGCCATCTCCGGTGTGGGCATCTGAAGCCACAGTGTCCTTCTTCCTGGATTCCGTGCATGCAGTGCGGTGCAATCTTGCACCAGCATGCACCTATCGATCTCGTGCATGTGCAGTGCGGTGCAATCTTGGTCAGCTTGCCATGCCAAGCTGACCAAGATTTTCCATAGACGCCAATGTTAAATGTTACTGGAGCCGTGCCATGCCAAGCTGACTAATAATTTCCATAGATGCCAATGTTAAATGTTACGGTAGCAGTGCCATGCCAAGCTGACCAAGATCTGCCAGGAGCCAACGCAAAACCGGAAATTACATACGTCGCCACGGCGGCTAACGGAGGAAGTGAAATTAGATATAGGCATAAATCAGGTAAGTGAACAGAAAAAATTAATTGCCAATTCATTTTAAGGATGCATAGTACTGCATAGTGAGAAGTGAAAAATGTGGGTGGAACTCTGCTTTAAGTGTATATGCACTGTCTTAGGGCAGAATAATTTTTTGTTATTGTTTTTAGGCCACCACCGGTTATTGGTGCACTTATTTTGTAGAGTTTGTGATTTATGATCACTATTAATATTTTTTTTTTATTATTGCATCTATTTGTGTACAGTGGGTAGCGCAGCATCACAATAACACATAATCACATGTATAACCGCTAACAGTGGTTAGAGAGATCCAAAAACATCAAAGAAAACATATTTTATTTATATTTTAAGCACGCCACTGCTTAGCTAAAGTATATTCAGATCTCATGCACAAAGTAAATCAAACCTCATAGTAAATTCACCATATGTATATTCTGGCATGTGCTAGAATGTTCACACGCCTCACATGCCATCCACACACAACTGGTTCATTGGGTATATACATTATTTATCATCTTTGTTTCTTAGGTCCAATCAATCATTTCTCAAGATGTTGTAGATGCTCTCTTGACAGCTGTCATTGGAACTCATGCAGGCATATCTATCCGTGAGCAGTCCTGGGGCAGAATTAGACAATGCAAAAGCTTTCTAGCTTTTGGCTGGCCTGGGAATGTCTTACAAAGCAGCAAGTTTAGTCCATATCTAGGCAAAGGTAAATACAGTGCCTTGCGAAAGTATTCACCACCTCTTGGCTTTTTACCTATTTTGTTACATTACAGCCTTTAGTTCAATGTTTTTTTAATCTGAATTATATGTGATGGATCAGAACACAATACTCTAAGTCAGTGTTTTTCAACCTTTTTTCAACCAAGGCACCCTTTAAAATCTGTCAGAATCTCGAGGCACACCAATCCAAAAATGTGAAAAAAAAATTATGCCACATGGTATTTGTACAGTTGTTTTGCAAACACATTTATTTTTGTACAACATTCACTTCAATGAATTAAAACAAAACACAATATATACCACAATTTTTGGGTATAGTGTGAAAGATGATGTTATGGCGGGGAAATAGATACCTAACATGTCATGCTTTAAAATTGCGCACACTCGTGGAATGATGACAAACTTTGGTACTTAAAAAATCTTCATAAGTAACGCTTTAAACACCTTTACAGGTTACATGTTTAGAGCTAAAGATGAGGTCTAGCACTAGAATTATTGCACTCGCTCTAGCATGTGCGGTGATACCTCACATGTGTGGTGCGAAAACTGTTTACATATGCGTGTGCGACTTGCGTATCCACTTGCGTAGGGATGGGGGGTGCTTAAAAAAAAATGTTGTCTTATTTATTAAACTTTTTTTTCTTTTCACTGTCCCTTTTACATTTTTTTATTTGTTTTTATATCACTTTTATTTCTGTTACAATGGATGTAAACATCCCTTGTAGTAGATATAAGGATGACAGGTCCTGTTTATGGAGAGATCTGGGGTCAAAAAGACCTCATATCTCTCTTTTACCTTTAAAGGCAAAAGATTTAAAAAAAAATTGATCTTTTGCTTTAAAAAAATTTATAAAAATAGTTTACTTCAAGCCTGGACTGGAAGTCATGGCGTCGCTCCGGTCCTTCAAGGCAATCAAAGGGGATCTACTCTTTCATCGCCTCTGGGACTATCCGGCCACTCCATCGGATTGTTTCTCAGGCGAGACGGTGGAAGGGGGGGACATCCCCTCCCGCCGCTTTTTAAAGCATTCCAGTGGCTTAAGAGCCGCTTGGAACGCTTTCATGAGAAAGCCAGTCACTGGCTCTAAAAAACAATACCAAGGTTATGGCTGATATCTTTAGCCATAACCCCGGCAAACCATTCCAAATCTGTAACTACGAATTGTGGTCTTGTGGGGGGAAAAAAAAAAAACCTACATGACACTTGTTACAATTAGGGCACTTTCACATTGACTCATTCCATTGCAGGCACGGCGATTACATTTTTTTTATTTAATATACATGGGCTATGTGGGTTATTATTGATAATGATAACTGTATACTTCAATACTGGTTTGGCCGCAGCGCAGGTGTAGCGCAGTGTAACTGCGGTTTTCGTGTGGTTTCTCATAAACTTCTATTATGTAGTAAATTTTTGGTACATTTTCTGAAAGCACACCAAAAATGAGGGACATAATAGAAGTCTATGAGAAACCACATGAAAACCGCAAGTACACTGCGCTGCGGCCAAACTGCAGTATTGAAGTATACAGTTATCATTATCAATAATAACCCACATAGCCCATGTATATTATATTACATTTAAAAAAAATTCACCATGCCTGCAATGAAAAATGAGGCAATGTAAGTGCCAACAAGTGTTATGTAGTTTTTTTTTTTTATATATAAACACCATGCCTGCAATAAAACTATCATACATTGAAAATGACAGGTACAAGTACTGTACCTGTGTCTCCTCACTGTTTTGTTTCCTCACGGTTCTTTCAACCTCTACTCGTGTTGTTCTTCTTCTCCTCCCCTCAGGGAAACGCGCGCCAGCCAGCATCTACTCTGGCACCCGCGGCTCACACGTCACAGATAGCAGTGCGTGCGCCCGACACTCCCATAGCAACCGATGACGTAATCGGTTGGCAAGACGCGATCGGGAGGCCAGCACAGCTTCCAGAGTGCCTGTGGCAGCGGGAAGTGAGGTTTACACAGCGGACCGGCACCGCTGTAATAACAAATATTAACCAAGTGGCCAGCAGTAGTTAAAACATCAGATAGCTGCCTATATTGGGGGTCATTTTGCCGTGGCACACCTGGGGACTCTTCACGGCACACCAGTGTGCCGCGGCACACTGGTTGAGAAACGTTGCTCTAAGTTGGTGAAGTAAAATTTGAAAAATATATACATAAAACAATTTTTCAGAAATAAAAAACGTATAATTGGAATGTGCGTATGTATTCACCCCCTTTGTAATGAAGCCCAAAAAAAGCTCTGGTGCAAACAATTACCTTCAGAAGTCACATAATTAGTGAAATGATTTCCACCGGTGTGCAATATAAGTGTCACATGATCTGTCATTACATATACACACCTTTTTGAAAGGCCCCAGAGGCTGCAACACCTAAGCAAGAGGCACCACTAACCAAACACAGCCATGAAGACCAGGGAACTCTCCAAACAAGTAAGGGACTATGTTGTTGAGAAGTACAAGTCGGGGTTAGGTTATAAAAAATATCCAAATCTTTGATGATCCCTAGGAGCACCATCAAATCTATCATAACCAAATGGAAAGAACATGGCACAACAGCAAACCTGCCAAGAGACGGCCGCACACCAAAACTCATGGACCGGGCAAGGAGGGCATTAATCAGAGAGGCAGCACAGAGACCTAAGGTAACCCTAGAGGAGCTGCAGAGTTCCACTGCAGAGACTGGGGTATCTGTACATAGGACAACAATAAGCTGTATGCTCCATAGAGTTGGGCTTTATGGCAGAGTGGCCAGAAGAATTCCATTGCTTTCAGCAAAAAAATAAAAAAATGGCACGTTTTGAGCTTGCGAAAAAGCATGTGGGAGACACCCAAAGTATGGAGGAAGGTGCTCTGGTCTGATGAGACTGAAATTGAACTTTTTGGCCATCAAAGAAAACGCTATGTCTGGAGCAAACCCAACACATCACATCACCCAAAGAAAACCATCCCCACAGTGAAACATGGTGGTGGCAGCATCATGCTGTGGGGATGGTTTTCAGAAGTCTGGACTGGGAAACTGGTCAGAGTTGAGGGAAAGATGGATGGTGCTAAATAATGGGATATTCTTAAGCAAAACCTGTACCACTGTGTGTGTGATTTGAGGCTACGACGGAGGTTCACCTTCCAGCAGGACAATGATCCCAAACACACTGCTAAAGCAACGCAAGGGGAAACATGTAAATGTGTTGGAATGGCCTAGTCAAAGCCCAGACCTCAATCCAATAGAAAATCTGTGGTCAGACTTAAAGATTGCTGTTCACAAGCGCAAACCATCCAACTTGAAGGAGCTGGAGCAGTTTTGCAAGGAGGAATGGGCAAAAATCCCATTGGTAAGATGTGGCAAGCTCATAGAGACTTATTCAAAGCGGCTTGAAGCTGTGATAGCCACAAAAGGTGGCCCTACAGAGTATTGACATTAAGGGGGTGAATAGTTATGCACATTTACTTTTTCTGTTATTTTGTCCTATTTGTTGTTTGCTTCACAATAAAAAAAATAAAAAAATAAAAAAAATTCAAAGTTGTGGGCATGTTCTGTAAATTAAATGATGCAAATCCTCAAACAATCCATGTTAATTCCAGGCTGTGAGGCAACAAAACATGAAAAATGCCAAGGGGGTGAATACTTTTGCAAGGCACTGTAGAAAGTAGAGTTCTTGGCCTACTGCCCCTACAATCCTACAAGGAGAAGCAGATGTGAGGTGTGAAGATTATGAGTGAATCCCATGAGGCAGTTGTAATATTTCTCCAAGATAGAGTCAATGAAACTTTATAGATAGACAATAAGATATACTGTACCTGCAATACACAAAGGCTATAATTCAATGACAGAAAATTGTGCCTTCCCTTATACTATTCTCTGCTAAAAGACTCTTTTGTCAAACATGCTTAAAATTCCCTTGCAATCCTTTACAATAACCAAGAGATGAAACACTGTTTCTGTAGCAGACTCTGAATACATGATATTGATCCCATTCCAAGTGATGAGAGCTAAAGGTACTTAAATCTGCCTGAGCCGCATAAACACAATAATTAGTATTGACCCCTAAGATACTAAAGAAGCAAAAGAATGCTTAAGCCTGCAATAGTCTACTGACAATAGGATGCAGCTTAGAGGAGAACAAAAAAATGAAGTGCTTGAAATTACTGTATTTATTGGCGTATAGCACTCACTTTTTCACCCTGAAAATAGAGGGTAAACTGTACCTGCGTGTTATACACAGGGGGCTGCAGAAAGTATTTTTTTCCCGAAACTTCCCTCTTAAAGTTAGGGTGCGTGATATACGCCGATAAATACGGTAGTACGCTGTGACTATTGAATATACAGTATAGATATATATATATTCCACATTTATATACTATACTGAGTAAAAAGACTGCAAGGTACAATTTCTTGTTCATACATCACGGGACACAGAGCGGCATAGTTATTACTATGTGGGTTATATAGAATTACCTTCAGGTGCTGGCACTGGCAACTTCCAAAACAGGAAGTACCCTCCCCTATATAAGCCCCTCCCATCCGGGAGCACCTCAGTTTTTTGCCAGTGTCTAAGTTGTTGGCCAAGGTTAACATGTATTCATCTGGGCTTGTGTACAGGTTCTCTGGGCCTTAGCAAGCTATTCCGGATCCGACCAAAAAAGCTTCATAGCTAAACGGTCGGTACCCGGGCCTTGCAGAGAAGAGCAGGGTTTTGCCTGTAATGCCTCTCTTAGGAGGGCTGGACCCTGGGATCCAGAGCTCTGGTCATACCCAAAACCAAGAGGCTATCTGTGCAGGGTGCTATACAGGTCCAGGGGAGTGGAATCCTTGGGAACCCGGTCCCTGAAGGTCTAGTACAATGCCTGCCGTGAGAGGTGAAGTTTGGGCTTCTGTGGACCAAACAAAGTCCTGCGGCGGGGAAAAGGTAAGTAGGGGCCCCTCAGGAACTTGGTTCTATTGAGGGGACCCCCAAGCCTAATATGTCTTTCTGCCTGTTACCTAAAGGTATTCCCGCTAATAGCTGTATATGCCTAAGAAATCCTAGAAATGTCTTTTCATAAAGGAAGTTTTAAAAACTGTAAACCTAGAAATGTTTTTCATAAAGGAGGTTTTAAAAAAAAAAAGACAAAAGTGCGGTACCTGTGTTTGTCCACTAGAGGCCGCTGTGGAACGTCTTTTTTTCTTGGGACTATTCCTTCCATGGTGAAAGTCCAGGCAGATGAGTGAGCTCTCTATCAGGGAAGCTGCATTCCTCTGTCATGCTGCCAAGTAGTTTCCTTCCATCCCCGAGTCCTGGTGAAACAGGGACCCTGGCTCCTCTCCCTACATGGCGCCAAGAGCGCACACGTGCATGCGCGCGCACACACGCTTTCTTTTTATAAGATTTAGCTTCAAAAAAGGGGGCGGAGCCTGGCGGATGACGCGCTCTGTGCGCCCAGCGCTTCTGCGCATGTGCGGGCGTCCCAGCAAGATAAAAGGACTCAGTCCACGCTGCTTGCTATGGACACAGAGCATGAAAAGGAGCTGGTAGCATGGTATAGGGGCTTACAGCGGGCGGTTGATACAGGCATCCCCAGAAAGACGCATTAGTAGACACCCACTGATGTACATAGCAGCAAATTGCATTAGACTATTTCAGTAAAGGGGTGTATTGCGGCTGGAATACCTCAGCTTTGAACTAAGGAATATGCCGCCTAAAAAACTCAGAGATATACCTCTCAGGAAGTGTAGGGGGTCTCCATCGGGCTCTGAGGATCTGGAGCAGTCATCTGCACCTTCCTCCCCTGAGAAATCAGAGGTTAATACCCATAAGGAACCCCCGGGAGTGCCAGGTACTGCGGCTGTCCTCAGTCCACCTGCTCCTGCATATATAACAGAGGAGGTTTTTGCCTCAACTCTGGAGGGATTGGAGCAGAGATTGGCAGCATTGATCGCTTCTTCTCTACAGGAAAGAAAGCGCGCCAGATCTCCATCCCCTCCATTAGAGTGCCTGTTGGCAGAGCAACAGTCCCAGGAAGGGACTGACCTTCCTGAAGGGGATCAGGAGGAGGTTAACTCTGTTTTTGAGGAATCGACAGTAGATGAACCATTTTCAGCATCACAGACTGAAAGATTGTGGGTCCAGACCCTAACTGACATGGTTCGATCTGCATTTAAAATGCCTCTTGTTGAACCATCAACTACTGCTGTCTCCTCGTTGGGGTCGCTAAAAGCTCCCCAGATTAATTGCTCCTTTCCAATTCATCCATTATTGGAAGGACTTATATACCAGGACTGGGAACATCCTGATAAACTATTTGTTCCACCTAAGAAATTTCAGGTGATCTATCCCATGGAGGAAAAATTCACCCAGAGATGGAATGTTCCTACGGTGGACGCAGCCATTTCTTCTGTGAACAAATCACTGACATGTCCAGTAGATAATGTTCAAATGTTCAAAGATCCAGTAGATAAAAAATTGGAATCTTTATTAAAATCTGCTTTTTCCACAGCAGGGGCTGTTACACAGCCAGCAGTGGCAGCTATTGGGGTCTGCCAAGCTTTAAAGGATCAAATGAAAATGGTCCTGAGGGATTTGCCAGACCAGCAGGCCCAGGCTCTGGCTGATCTGCCTAGAGCATTATGCTTTGCGGTTGACGCCATCAAGGATTCTATCCATCAGGCCTCCCGCCTCACGCTGTCTTTGGTACATATGCGTAGGCTTCTGTGGCTCAAGAACTGGTCTGCTGAGGCTCCCTGTAAGAAGCTCTTAGTTAGCTTCCCATTTCATGGAGAACGCCTTTTTGGCGAAGACCTGGATAAATATATCCAGAAGATTTCCAGTGGTAAAAGTACTCTCTTACCAATTAAAAAGAGGTCTAGGGGTCCGTCTTTTAAGAGGACTACCTCTCCTATCCCTGGGACGTCTGCTACTAAGCAGTTCCGACGGCCTCCTCGGTCAAACTCAGGAGGTAAAAATCAGGGACAGTCACAGGGTAATAAAAAGCCCTGGATCCGAAGAGGTACTAAACCAGCCTCCAAGTCAAGCCTATGAAGGGCTGCCCCCACTCAAACGGGTGGGGGGAAGACTTCAGTTGTTCACAGAGACCTGGCGGGAGACGATCAAAGACAGATGGGTGCTCTCCGCAGTAACTCGGGGATACAAGTTGGAGTTAAAAGAGTCTCCTCCTTCCCATTTTATGTGGTCAGGCATGCCAAAAGACCCTCTGAAAAGAAGGTGTCTCCTAGTGGCATTAGAACAACTATTGCTCCAAGGAGTAATTATGGAGGTTCCTATGGAAGAGTGGGGGTTGAGTTTCTACTCAAACCTTTTCACAGTCCCGAAACCAAACGGGGACATAAGACCCATATTGGACCTAAAGAGTCTAACCAAATTTCTAAACGTCCGGTCCTTCCGGATGGAGTCGATCCGATCGGTCACCGCTGCCCTACAGGGGGAGGAATGGTTAGCCTCGATCGACATCAAAGATGCTTACTTGCATGTTCCCATCTTTCCAGGTCATCAAAAATTTCTACGCTTTGCAGTAGAAGGGCGCCATTTTCAGTTCAGAGCCTTACCATTCGGTCTGGCCACAGCACCACGAGTGTTCACAAAAATTCTGGCCCCACTGTTGGCCGATCTAAGAACACGAGGTGTAACGATAATGGCATACCTACACGACCTGTTGTTGATGGACCACTCAGTTGCCAAGCTAGAAGTGGTAATTGTCGATACAATCAAGTATCTAGAATCTCACGGTTGGGTCATCAACCTGGACAAGTCAGCCCTACAGCCAGTGAAAAACCTGGTATATCTAGGGCTACGGCTGGATTCAGACCAGAGGAAGATTTTCTTACCTCTAGACAAGGTATCCTCTTTGTGGGGCTTGGTCCGTCTGCTTTGTGCAAAAAGACAGCCGTCCATACGCCTGTGCATGAGGCTGCTAGGAAAGATGGTAGCATCATTCGAAGCTGTGCCATACGCCCAATTCCACTCAAGGAATTTACAGAGGGCCATATTGTCAGCCTGGAACGGAAAAATTTAGGCTCTAGACTTCCCGATGGCTTTGTCCCCTTCCGTTCGGAAGAGTCTCTGCTGGTGGTTGATCCCCCAGAATCTCCAGAAGGGAAAACCCTTCAGTCCGATATCCTGGAAGGTGGTCACTACAGATGCCAGCCTTATAGGCTGGGGGGCAGTACTGGAGCAATGGTCTCTCCAGGGCAGATGGTCAAATGTAGTAAAAACCCTGCCCATCAATCTCTTAGAGATACGAGCAGCCCGGTATGCCCTAGTAGCCTGGGCATCCAGACTCCAAGGGTCCCCTGTCAGAATTCAATCAGACAATGCCACAGCAGTGGCATATATCAATCATCAGGGAGGCACCAGGAGTCGTGCAGTCCAGAGGGAAGTAAGTCACATCCTGGAATGGGCAGAAAAGCATGTCCCATGTATATCAGCTGTCTTCATTCCAGGGGTGGAGAATTGGAAGGCGGACTTCTAAGTCGCCAACAGTTATGCCCAGGGGAATGGTCCCTTCATCCCGAGGTCTTCCGAGCAATATGTCAGCGGTGGGGAACACCGGATGTAGATCTGCTAGCATCCAGATTCAACGCAAAGGTGGACAGATTTGTCTCCCGGTCAAGGGATCCCCTCGCTTGCGGCTCGGATGCTCTGGTGTTCCCTTGGAATCAGTTCAGACTGATATATGCATTCCCTCCGCTACAATTGTTGCCTCGACTCCTTCGCAGAGTCAGGTTGGAAAAGAAGCCGGTGATCTTGGTGGCTCCAGCGTGGCCCCGAAGGGCCTGGTACGCGGAGATCATCAAAATGTCTGTGGGGAGTCCTTGGACCCTTCCACGTCGTCCGGACCTGCTTTCGCAAGGGCCGATATACCACCCTTCCTTACTAACTCTAAGTTTAACGGCCTGGCTATTGAATCCCACATCCTAAAGAAGAGAGGTCTCTCTAACTCTGTGGTATCAACTATAATCAATGCCAGGAAGCCTGTATCCAGGCAGATCTACTATAGAGTTTGGAAGGCGTACATCACTTGGTGCGAGGCCAGAAAGTGGCATCCATGTAAGTACGTTATAGGCAGAATTCTGGACTTCCTACAGTGGGCTGTAGACAGGAAGTTTGCCTTAAGTACTATCAGGGGTCAGGTTTCGGCCTTATCAATACTATTTCAAAGGCCCCTGGCTATGCATTCACTTGTCAAATCCTTTATGCAAGGGGTGACTCGTATTATTCCACCGATTAAAGCTCCCATATGTCCATGGGATCTAAATTTGGTTCTGTCGGTTCTGCAGAAGCAGCCATTTGAACCTTTGCGGCACATTTCCTTGGTTCTACTCACCAGAAAATTGATATTTTTAGTAGCCATATGCTCGGCTAGAAGAGTGTCGGAAGTAGCCGCCATGTCCTGTAAAGAGCCATATCTGGTTATTCATGAGGACAGAGTAGTATTACGTCCTCACCCAGCCTTTCTTCCTAAGGTGGTATCGAGGTTTCACTTGAACCAGGATGTGGTTCTTCCTTCTTTTCCCCAAACCGAGCTCGGTAGAGGAAAAGTTATTGCATTCTTTGAATGTAGTAAGAGCAGTTAAAGCTTATCTAAAAGCCACTGCTCAGATTCGTAGAACGGATTCTTTGTTTGTTCTGCCGGAAGGCCCCAGAAAGGGTCAGGCAGCATCAAAATCTACTTTAGCCAAGTGGATTCGACAGGTCATAATACAAGCCTATGGCTTGAGAAGTAGACCGCCTCCGTTCAAAGTTAGGGCGCACTCCACGAGAGCAGTTGGAACTTCATGGGCAGTGCATCACCAGGCCTCCCTGGCTCAAATTTGTAAGGCCGCAACATGGTCTTCAGTACACACGTTTACTAGGTTCTACCAGGTGGACGTTAGAAGTCAGGAGGATGTCGCCTTTGGGCGCAGTGTGTTGCAGGCCGCAAAAGATCCTCATGCCTGATGGCGCCCAGCTTATGTATGGTATATCCCCCCCCCCCTCATTTGGCATTGCTTTGGGACGTCCCACATAGTAATGACTATGCCGCTATGTGTCCCGTGATGTATGAACAAGAAAGTAGGATTTTTAAAACAGCTTACCTGTAAAATCCTTTTCTTGGAGTACATCACGGGACACAGAGCTCCCACCCCTCTTTTGGGGACACGTATTGCTTTGCTACAAAACTGAGGTGCTCCCGGATGGGAGGGGCTTATATAGGGGAGGGTACTTCCTGTTTTGGAAGTTGCCAGTGCCAGCACCTGAAGGTAATTCTATATAACCCACATAGTAATGACTATGCCGCTCTGTGTCCCGTGATGTACTCCAAGAAAAGGATTTTACAGGTAAGCTGTTTTAAAAATCCTACTATTATGTGAGTAAAAATGTGGCGCTAAAATTAAGAGAGACCCAATCCCACTTAATGAGACTGGCCTCAAGGTGCGACAAAAGTAAAAATAAAAATGATTAAGTCCACATAAACGTCCATTCAAATATCCATAGAATCGGATGCTGGAACCAGACGTGAAACAATATGGGTCATCAACATAAACCTTCTTGCAAAGGAGTAAGGTAGAATACTCTTACCGGAACCAGTGGATCTACTTATTAGGCAGATCGTTTGAGCATATGAAATCCTAATGGCAAGTCGTGTCTGCTTGTCTGAAGACTCAAGGTGGACCAAACGGATCACAGATGACAACTCTTTGGAAGGCGCCCCAACCTCAAAGGAGACTCTGAATAAACCGGATGTCCCCGTGGTCCTCAGGCGATGAAGAAAAGACTTCCAATCGAGAAATCCTTATTCAGGATTAAAAGATAGCAAAACGGAGAGGACTCCAAACAGCAACTCAGTCAACCACAACATGGAAGAAAAAAGATGAAGGAGGTGCTCCGATAGTGCAGGTCAAATGTGGGTTTATTGAAAAACCAACAAATATAAAAGGGATCACAGTACAAAATATAAAAGGTTTAAAAGGGCAATGAGTGGAGTGGTGTACCAAGTCCGACGCGTTTCGTACACAAGTACTTCAACAGGGGCACAATATTAGAAATGAGAAAAATATATGTGTAACCATGACCAATATTCTGATCATTCATTTTATAATTTGTTACATACAGTATAAGAAGGAAAACATACCTTCCAAATATCTGAGAGAGAGAGGGGCGCCTCATAGCACAAAATAGGTAGCAAAGGATGCACCCCTTTTCTGCTGCCCCTTCCTATTCTGGACCATGCTTACTGGTTTACTTTCTTATCTGCTACCTGTTCTGACCCTTGGCTACACTTAAGCCCTGTACACATGATCGGTTTTACCGATGAAAACAGTCCGATGGACTTTTTTCATCGGACAAACCGATCGTGTATGGGCCCCATCGGTCTTTTTTCCATCGGTGTTAAAAAATATAACATGTTTTAAATTTATCCGATGGAAAAAAAAACAATAGCAAATTATTATCTTCTGTGGGGAACTCCATCGGATAAAAAACCCACACATGCTCAGAATCAAGTCGACGCATGCTCAGAAGCATAGAACTTCATTTTTCTTGGCTCGTCGGAGTGTTTTACGTCACAGCGTTTGGGACGATCGGTTTTTTGACTGATGGTGTATAGGCAAGACTGATGGAAGTCAGCTTCATCGGATGGAAAAAATCCATTGGTTTAAAATCCATAGGAAATCCGATCGTGTGTACAGGGCTTAACTGAAATAGGCAGACCATACATGGTGCAAATTTCTTTCCTGCAAACACAGGTTTATTATCTATGTAAAACTTTTATCCCAAAAGACACAAAACTGTTGCGGTAACTAGACATGTGCAGGGCGAAAAAATGTGTTTTGCTTTGTTTTGATTCGGTATTTACATCAATTTGTTTAGTTAAAATTTGTTACATTTGTTTTATTTGTTTTCTGAATTCGTTTTGTTAGTTTCGTATTCAAATTCAAAAAATTCAAGCGAATTCAAAAAAATCTGACCGCAGATTTTCTATTCTATTCTTTTCTATATTTTATTATTCTTTTCTTTTATATTCTATTCTAATATTTTCTATTCAAATGTATTCTATTCGAAAATGTGAATTTCTGAAGATGGTTAGGTTTTATTCTGTTATTTTCTATGTTATTCTATACTATTCTATTGTTTTTCTATTCTATTGTTTCTCTATTCTATTCTTTGCTTTTCTATTCTCTTATTTTCTATTCAATTGTTTTCTATTATTTTGAATTCCATTGTTTTGGATTCCATTCTGAACTGTGGCAGATGTGCATGGGGCACTGGTGGTACCCCGGACTGCGATATTGCTGGGGACACATCGGAAACTTTTGACACATTTTTGGGACCATTGACCATTGGGATACAGCGATTAGTGCTATAAAAATTCACTGATTACTGTATAAATGACATTGGCAGGGAAGGGGTTAACACTAGGGGGCGATCAAGGGGTTAATTGTGTTCCCTCACTGTGTTCTAACTGTAGGGGGGATGGGACGAACTAGGTGAAGAGAGGGATCGGTGTTCGTAAATTGTAGCCTATGGAGATTTTTTAACACTGAAGTTTGCCGCTATTCCACGAGTGTGTGCAATTTTAAAGTGACATAGATACTATTTACTTGGTGTAACATCATCTTTCACATTGTACAAAAAAATCGGGTTAACGTTAGTGGGGTTTTTTTTCACATATATTCATGAAACAGTTTTTTCTCCCAAAAAAAGGCGTTTGAAAAATTGCTGCACAAATATAGCGTAACATAAAAATTGCAACGACTACCATTTTATTCCCTAGGGAATTAAGGTAATTTACTATACTTTCAAAAACTGTACTCAAGCAGGTGGCTTAACGGACAAATTACTGAAGTTTGAAGTTATAACTTCCAACAAGTAATTTCACAGAAAATACAGTCAGGTCCATAAATATTGGGACATCGACACAATTATAATCTTTTTGGCTATATTACACCACCACAATGGATTTGAAATGAAACAAACAAGACTTTCAGCTTTAATTTGAGGGTATTTACATCCAAATCAGGTGAACGGTGTAGGAATTACAACAGTTTGTATATGTGCCTCCCACTTTTTAAGGGAACAAAAGTAATGGCACAGATTAACCACTTGACCACTGGGCACTTAAACCCCCTTAATAACCAGACCAATTTTCAGCTTTCGGTGCTCTCACATTTTGAATGACAATTACTCAGTCATACAACACTGTACCCATATGCAATTTTTTGTCCTTTTTTTCACACAAATAGAGCTTTCTTTTGGTGGTATTTAATCACTGTTGGGTTTTTTATTTTTTGCGCTATAAGAGAAAAAAGACTGAAAATTCTGTAAAAAAATTGGGTTTTTTTCGTTTCCGTTATAAAATTTTGCAAATTACTATTTTTTCTTCATAAATTTTGGCCAAAATTTATACTGCTACATATCTTTGGTAAAAATAAGTACAAATTGGTGCATATTATTTGGTCTTTGTGAAAGTTATAGAGTCCACAAACTATGGTGCCAATATCTGAAAATTGATCACACCTGAAGTACTGACGGCCTATCTCATTACTTGAGACCCTAACATGCCAGAAAAGTACAAATACTCCCCAAATGACCCCTTTTTGGAAAGAAGACATTCCAAGGTATTCAGAAAGAGGCATTGTGAGTTTTTTGAAGTTGTCATTTTTTCCCACAATTCTTTGCAAAATCAAGATTTTTTTTTTTCTCTTTTTTTTTTTCACAAAATTGTCATATTAGCAGGTTATTTCTCACACACAGCATATGCATTCCACAAATTACACCCCAAAACACATTCTGCTATTCCTCCCGAGTATGGCGATACCACATGTGTGAGACTTTTACACAGCGTGGCCACATAGAGAGGCCCAACATGCAGGGAGCCCCTTCAGGCGTTCTGGAGCACCGAGGCCAATTCTGACATTTCTCTCCTACATGTAAAAATCATCATTTATTTGCTATAAAATTACATAGAACCCCAAAACATTATATATGTTTTTTTAGCAAAGACCTTAGAGAATATAATGGTGGTTGTTGCAACTTTTTATCTCGCACGATATTTGTGCAGCAATTTTTTTAACGCGTTTTTTACGGAAAAAAAATGTTTTGTGCTTAAAAAAAAAACAGTAAAGTTAGCCCAATGTTTTTGCATAATGTGAAAGATGAAGTTACGCCGAGTAAATAGATACCTAACATGTCACCCTTAAAAATTGCACACGCTTGTGGAATGGCGCCAAACTTCGCTACTTAAAAATCCCCATAGGTGACGCTTTAAATATTTTTACTGGTTACATGTTTTGAGTTACAGAGGAGGTCTAGGGCCAAAATGATTGCTCTCGCTCTAACGTTCGCAGAGATACCTCACATGTGTGGTTTGAAAACCGTTATCATATGTGGGCGGGACTTACGTATGCGTTCGCTTCTGTATGCGAGCTCACGGGGACAGGGGCGCTTTAAAAAATATATATTTTTTTATTGTTCATTTTACTTTATTTATTTTAGTTTGACATGTTTTTCCGCCCCCAAATTTTTTTTTATCACTTTTATACCTATTACAAGGAACGTAAACATCCCTTGTAATAGGAATATGGCATGACAGGTCCTCTTTACAGTGAGATATGGGGTCAATAAGACCCCACATCTCACCTCTAGGCTGGGAAGCCTGAAAAAAAAAAAACAATCCTGGCTTTGATCGTAGCGGTGAGTCGGTAGAAGCACCGGAGGGCGGCGGGGGGGACATCCCCTCTCGCCTCCCGTAAGAATGATCAAGCGGCGGAACAGCCACTATGATTGTTGTTATGGTGTAGGGAATCGCCGGCTGAAAAAGCTAATATCTGAATGATGCCTGTAGCTGCAAGCATCATTCAGATATCCCCGCACAAAGTCAAGGACGTCATATGACGGCCGGCGGGCGGGAAGTGGTTAATGCAGAGTATTGCCGGGCATTGCGGAGTATGGCAGGGCATTGCGGAGTATGGCAGGGCATTGCGGAGTATGGCAGGGCATTGCAGAGTATGGCAGGGTATTGCGGAGTATGGCAGGGTATTGCATGGGGTATTGCACAGGGGGTATTGCACAGGGTATTGCAGAGTATTGCGCAGGGTATTGCAGAGTATTGCACAGGGTGTATTGTGCAGGGTATTGCAGAGTATTGTGCAGGGTATTGCAGAGTATTGTGCAGGGTATTGCAGAGTATTGCGCAGGGTATTGCAGAGTATTTTGCAGAGTATTGCGCAGGGTGATGCAGAGTATTGTGCAGGGTATTGCAGAGTATTGCAGAGTATTGTGCAGGGTATTGCGCAGGGTATTGCAGAGTATTGTGCAGGGTATTGCAGAGTATTGCGCAGGGTATTGCAGAGTATTTTGCAGAGTATTGCGCAGGGTATTGCAGGGTATTGCGCAGGGTATTGCGCAGGGTATTGCAGAGTATTGCGCAGGGTATTGCAGAGTATTGCGCAGGGTATTGCAGAGTATTGCACCAGGGTATTGCAGAGTATTGCACCAGGGTATTGCAGGGTATTGCAGAGTATTGCGCAGGGTATTGCAGAGTATTGCACCAGGGTATTACAGAGTATTGCACCAGGGTATTGCAGAGTATTGCACCAGGGTATTGCAGGGTATTTTGCAGAGTATTGGCAGGGTATTTTGCAGAGTATTGGCAGGGTATTTTGCAGAGTATTGGCAGGGTATTGCATAGGGATGGCTGAGCAGGGATGGATGGATGGCTGGATCTGTGACTGCAATTGTCACAGATCCAGCCCACAGTGCTGCTGCTGCCATCCGCTCTCTCCCCCTCCCCTCTCACACTGTACCGATCGGTACAGAGAGGGGAGAGAGGAACCGGCGTCATCACATGACGCCGGTCTGTTTACAAGTGATTGCTCCGTCATTTGACGGAGCGATCACGTGGTAAACGGCCGCTATCAGCGGCGATTTACCACGATTCGTGATCCGCCGGGTCTGGACCCGGTGGTCACAGAGTTTCCCGTGTGTGCGCCCCAGGGGGCGCGCGGCAGCGCGATTCTGGGAGGACGTTATATAACGTCCTCCCAGAGTTAAGCAACCACCTTGTCTACGTTATTTGTCGGCAGGTGGTTGTTAACTGGTTAACAATTATGAATCAAACTTTCACTTTTTAATACTTGGTTGCAAATCCTTTGCAGTCAATTACAGCCTGAAGTCTGGAATGCATAGACATTACCAGATGCTGGGTTTCATCCCTGATGATGCTCTGCCAGGCCTCTACTGCAACTGTCTTCAGTTCCTGCTTGTTCTTGGTGCATTTTACCTTCAGTTTTGTCTTCAGCAAGTGAAATGCATGCTCAATCGGATTCAGGTCAGGTGATGGACTTGGCCATTGCATAACATTCCACTTCTTTCCCTTAAAAAACTCTTAGGTTGCTTTCGCAGTATGCTTCGGGTCATTGTCCATCTGCACTGTGAAGCGCCGTCCAATGTGTTCTGAAGCATTTGGCTGAATATGAGCAGATAATATTGCCCGAAACACTTCAGAATTCATCAATAAATACAAGAGAACCAGTTCCATTGACAGCCATACATGTCCACGCCATGACACTACCACCACCATGCTTCACTGATGAGGTGGTATGCTTTGGATCATGAGCAGTTCCTTTCCTTCTCCATACACTTCTCTTCCCATCACTTTCGTACAAGTTGATCTTGGTTTCATCTGTCCATAGGATGTTGTTCCAGAACTGTGAAGGCTTTTTTAGATGTTGTTTGGCAAACTCTAATCTGGCCTTCCTGTTTTTGAGGCTCACCAATGGTTTACATCTTGTGGTGAAACCTCTGTATTCACTCTGGTGAAGTCTTCTCTTGATTGTTGACTTTGACACACATACACCTACCTCCTGGAGAGTGTGCTTGATCTGGCCAACTGTTGTGAAGGGTGTTTTCTTCACCAGGGAAAAAATTCTTTGGTCATTCACCACAGTTGTTATCCGTGGTCTTCCGGGTCTTTTGGTGTTGCTGAGCTCACCGGTGCGTTCTTTCTTTTTAAGGATGTTCCAAACAGTTGGTTTGGCCACACCTAGTGTTTTTGCTATCTCTCTGATGGGTTTGTTTTGTTTTTTCAGCCTAATGATGGCTTGCTTCACTGATAGTGACAGCTCTTTGGATCTCATATTGAGAGTTGACAGCAACAGATTCCAAATGCAAATAGCACACTTGAAATGAACTCTGGACCTTTTATCTGCTCCTTGGAAATAGGATAATGAGGGAATAACACACACCTGGCCATGGAACAGCTGAGCAGCCAATTGTCACATTACTTTTGGTCCCTTAAAAAGTGGGAGGCACATATACAAACTGTTGTAATTCCTACACCGTTCACCTGATTTGGATGTAAATACCCTCAAATTAAAGCTGAAAGTCTGCAGTTAAAGCACATCTTGTTTGTTTCATTTCAAATCCATTGTGGTGGTGTATAGAGCCAAAAAGATTAGAATTGTGTTGATGTCCCAATATTTATGGACCTGACTGTAGATAAATAATAAACTATTATGTTATAACATATAGCATAATAATTTATTGCCACTGTCCTCTTTCACTCCTCCATGATGACATCACAGAGCTGGTGGATGTTAGAGACTTTGCACTCCTTCACCTTCCATTTGAGGATGCCCCACAAATTCTCAATAGGGTTTAGGTCAGGAGGAATGCTTGGCCAGTCAATCACCTTTACCCTCAGCTTCTTTAGCAAGGCAGTGGTCATCTTGGAGGTGTGTTTGGGGTCATTATCATGTTGGAATACTGCCCTGCGGCCCAGTCTCTGAAGGGAGGGGATCATGCTCTGCTTCAGTATGTCAAAGTACATGTTGGCATTCATGGTTCCCTCAATGAACTGTAGCTCTGCAGTGCAGGCAGCAGTCATTCAGCCCCAGACCATGACACTCCCACCACCATGCTTGACTGTATGCAAGACACACTACTTTGTACTCCTCACCTGGTTGCCGCCACACACACTTGACACCATCTGAACCAAATACGTGTATCTTGGTCTCATCAGACCACAGGACATGGTTCCAGTAATCCATGTCCTTAGTCTGCTTGTCTTCAGCAAACTGTTTGTGGGCTTTTTAGTGCATCATCTTTAGAAGAGGCTTCCTTCTGGGACCACAGCCATGCAGACCAATTTGATGCAGTGTGCGGCGTTTGGTGTGAGCACTGAAAGACTGATCCCCCCACCCCTTCAGAAAGCCTCTGGATATGACGCTGAGCATGTACACTCAACTTCTTTGGTCGACCATGGCAAGGCCTGTTCTGAGCGGAATCTGTCCTGTTAAACCCCTGTTTGGTCTTGGCCACTGTGTTGCAGCTCAGTTTCAGGGTATCTTGGCAATCTTCTTATAGCCTAGGCCATCTTTATGTAGAGCAACAATTCTTTTTTTCAGATCCTCAGAGAGTTCTTTGCCATGAGGTGCCATGTTGAACTTCCAGTGACCAGTATGAGAGAGTGAGAGCGATAACACCAAATTTAACACACCTGCTCCCCATTTACACCTGAGACCTTGTAACACTAACGGGTTGCATGACACCGGGAGGGAAAATGGCTAATTGGGCCCAATTTGGACATTTACACTTATTGGTGTACTCACATTTGTTGCCAGCGGTTTAGACATTAATAGCTGTGTGTTGTGTTATTTTGAGGTGACAGCAAATTTACACTGTTATACAAGTTGTACACTACTTTTCATTGTAGCAAAGAGTAATTTCTTCAGTGTTGTCACATGAAAAGATATAATAAAATATTTACAAAAATGTGAGGGGTGTACTCACTTTTGTGAGGTACTGTATATATATATATATATATATATATATATATATATATATATAAAACAGTTAGGGTTATTTAGAAAAATGTCCCCCCACCTGGAGTGCCTACATATATATATATATATATGTGGGCACTCCAGGTGGGGGGACATTTATCTAAATAACCCTAACTGTTTTGCCCACTGGGTTTTAAATAATAAAGTTTGGAATGATCTACTGTTTAGTCTCTAAAGATGATGTCACTGGTTTGTCAGAATTAAATATTTTTCTTTGTGATGAACAGCAAATATGTAGATTATAGCTTAGCAAAATGACTTACAGCAAAACAATTAGTGTAGCAAGGGAATTATAGATAACTTAGTAACAAATTATAAACACTTTTCGTCTTAATAAGCATGATTGCTCTATGATTACTAAAATCACTCATGTTTTTCTAGTAACCCGCAGCTTTCTATTGCATTTTCAGATATTGCATTGATATATCATTCTGGTTAGTTATATTAATCTAGCTCCCAGCATTGGGTCTACTGAAAAATAACAAACAGTCAAATAAGACAAATACAATGCTGCAATAGGAAACAATGTCATAAAAGTGATTCACTAAAACAAATATGATTTAACTTATTGTTACCAGGCACAAAAAAAGTGCATACAAGTTTTCAATATTTTTTAATACCCACGCTAAAAACGTAATGTTATACGGTGCATCAGTTGTAGTAAATGTTATCCTGAGAGGTTACCAGCTATTGTACCTGGGTCTCTTTTGGACTGGACCTCCATTTAATCTGTTTTTCGACCATCACTGAACATTGTTTTATATTGTGTGCCATTGACACTTCTATACTGAAAGGTACTGGTTCTGTTGGACCTCTTGGCTCGAGCTGGACTCAGGAACTGTGGAAGTAACTCTCTGACCGGTCGGATATTCAAGACACCAATACACAGTGAATGGATATATAAGAATATATTGGTTTATTGGCAACATGTCTTTTTATGCATAACAAGGAAAGTTGCCTCCCTCGTATGGACCAATCAGTAATAAGCAAATACATCATGAGTTAAACAAAAATAGATTCTAACAGGTTTTAGTTTTTTTGCAGAAGTGGTCATTTAACATACATCATTGCGGTCAGTCTAAACATGTGTCTGACATTTGAAACAGGAAGATAAGAACATCATACGTCAATGCGGTCAACCTGGCAGTTAAAGCAAAAGAGAGAGATAAGAACTTTTTCTCGGAGTAAGCTTAACCACAAAGTCACATGTCAACCTAAATATATATGCTTGTCAGTTAAAGCAGAAGAAAGATAGGCTTGACCACAAAGTCACATCCTGCTTTACACTTCAGAAAAACATATTCTGTACTAATACATATATTTCAACATATATATTTAAGAAGAATTTTAATCATGATTATTAGTTCATATTGGTTCATACCTTACAACCCCTCCTTTTGATCATGGCTTCAAGAATTGAAGCCCATAGATCATTAGATTATTCATTATACAATTTTTGTTTAGTATGTACCGTGGACATCATCAAGATTGTTTCCTTAGAACCCTGTCTCTTTTTACTAGTGATCTTTCCAATTACCCAGACAATTAATTTAAATACTAAATATAACAGTAGAATGAAGATTAACACCATTACTACTGTTATAGACATTTGTCTGAGAAATGAGAGAATACCTGTGCCCCCGAATCCTCCCTCTCCAAAGGGGCTCCATGTTTTCGCGATATCCCTCGCCTCCTGTTGCAATTGATTTACCTCTTTCCTATGTTGGGCAATTACATCATAGTAATCAGGAATCTCAACAGATGTGTTGTGGATCCAAGTGCAGCACTCATAGTCCTCCGTAACTTCACACAGGCCAGTGAGTGCAGCACTCATGCTTTCAATAGCAAGATCATGAAGTTCTAATTGTTTTCTGATTGCTCTAGTTTCAATGTTTAAACTAGTAATATCATCAGAATTCTTTACCAATACATCATCTATAATATTTGTATAATTATTAAGCCTTTTCATTAAATCTATCCCCCAACCTGTCCAGGAAGGGAACCAGGCCCAAGCCATATCTTTTTCGAGAAATAACTCCTTTTTATTTCGGTGTTTGAGGGGGTACCTAGGATGCATGCTAGCTTCAAGGAGGTGTGTTCCCTTGCTATCTCCTACTATGTCCATAATGGGGACTAGGGATGCAAGATAACACCATCCTTGGGGTTCAGTGGGGATCCAAGGGTGACAACTTTTTCCACAACAAATATAAATACTGTCTCCTAGAGCTAAAGGTCGTTTGTTGAATATTGTCATCATTTCATCAGAAAAAACAGAAAAGGTTAAACTTGACAACAATTTTCCTACTGTGGAAGTGGAACTGGAGTTAAGAAAGTTTATTAGAGTGGTGTTTAGGGCAGGTTCTGAAGTGTGAAAGAAAGGGCTTTCAATTGTAGCTTGTTGGCACACTTCAGCTCCCTTTGTGGAGTTTCCCAACCTAAAACACCAGTCTGGGGAATGACTTCTACCAATAATTTGGAAAGTAAGGTTATTATTGGAAAGCGTTCTTGTGACATTTGTAAGGACGACAGGTGGTGTGCCGTTTAAGAGAGGGGTGAAGTTTAGAGGTACTGCCATTAGGGGGATCCTAGCAGTGCTAGGATGGAGTTTACTACATATCCAACATTTTTCATATCCTGATTTTTGAGCATAAGCATATTTAAATTTAAGCAGCAGCATTTTACCACTAAAATTGTCTTCTATACTTCTTTTTGGTCTGTTAGAATTATCTGACCAACAGTGCCCTATGATTATGAGCATTAAAATAAACAATGTGGTCATTAAGGAAAAAAGAAAAAGTTTTCCGGAAGTGATCCCTCCTTTTGGACCATTAGTGTCTATGGGTATGGAACTCTGAGTTTCTTGTTTTTTATGGTCCACTAGGGAGAATTTTCCGGATCCTTTTCTTGAATACTCTCCAAAACAGAGGTCTTTGTCTTCTCCTTCACCTTCTTCCAGTTTCCCTTTGGAAATGTCTTTAGTCTGGATGCATGGATCCATTGTGGTCCTTGATCTGTAAGAACAGCTGTTCTGGCAACCTTCAGAATTTCAAATGGTCCTTGGAAGATAGGGCCTGGTTGTTTCCAGACAGCAAGTTGTTTTATCAGTACTTTGTCTCCTGGGATATACCAGATGTTTCACGTACTCTTCCTGTAAAGAATAAAGATTAACCTCCTCTCCATCATCATGTTTCCTCTGTGCTGGCCTACCCATAAGTATTTCAAATGGTGACAATCCTGTTCTAGAATTAGGGGCTGTCCTAATTTGAAACAAAACTGCTGGGAGGTAATCAATCCACCCTTTCATGGTTCCTCTTGTTACCTTTTTAAGTTTATCCTTTATATTTCTGTTCATTCTTTCCACTATTCCTGCGCTTTGTGGATGATATGGAATATGTAATTTCCATTGAATGCCCAGGAGTTTTGCAAGATCCTGGGTAAGAGCAGCTGTAAAAGCTGGACCTTGGTCTGACCAGATTTTGGCTGATAACCCATACCTCGAAATCCAGTGATTTATTAGTGCTCTTGATGCTATTTTGACTGTCTCTTCTGTAGTTGGGATAGCCTCGACCCAAGAACTAAACTTGTCCACTATAACTAAAAGATATTTTATATTTCCTTTCTGTTTTGGCATATGTGTAAAGTATATTTGTAGATCTTGGAGGGGGCCTATAGGGGGGGGGGGCAAGTCAAAACTGTTTTCCTTCCTAGGTGACCTGGACCATGTAAGTAAGAAATCAAAAGAGGGGCAACTGACTCTGGTATACCTATTACTCCCTCCTTGCTTGACCAGATGCCACTTGGTAGCTGGTCAAGTTCTGACCTTCCCAGAAAGCTATGTCCTCTCTTGATGCTTTGTCCTGTAACATTCTCACAGTATTTGGGATTTCTGGTGAACTGAAATCTGTAGCGAACAGTGTTAGATTGGGCTGGGCCCCGTGTGCCGAATCGGCTGCTGTTTTAGCAACTCTGTCTGCCAAGGCGTTGCCCAGAGCTTCTTTGGACTTGTCAAATGAATGTCCCTTTACTTTTATAACATTGATTTTTCTGGGCATCTGTAGGGCTGCGAGTAGGATAAGAACAAATTCCTTATTGGCAATTTGTTTGTTGTCTGCAGTTTTAAACCCTCGTTTTTCCCAAATGAGTGCATAATCGAAAATTACGCCAAAAGCATATCTGCTGTCAGTATATATATTTACATCTTTATCTTTAAATAGTTGACATGCTCTGGTGAGTGCATGGAGCTCAGCTTGTTGTGCTGAATTGGCCCCTAAAGGAGAAGCCTCAACCACAACATCAGGTAGCATCACCACTGCATAGCCTGTCTTATATGTGTTATCATTAGGCCTGGAACAACTGCCATCCACAAATACATCCAGGAAATCTGGGTTTGCTTTATCAGTTAAATCCACCCTTGGCAATGTTTGTTGAAGTAAATTGTCATTACAATTATGGTTTACTTCTGGTTCAGCATATGGAAGCTGTAATAGTGCATGTAGCAATCGTATTGCGGGAGTAGTTTCTGAACAGGATTTTACTTCCAAATGTGTTGTATTCAGAAGTATAATTTCATACCCACTGGACCTTTGGGCTGTCATATGCTGGGTATGCATATTTTGTAACAATTGTGCTACTGAATGTGTGGTATAGAGAATAGTGGGTGTGCCCAGAGTGATTTTAGAAGCTTCCTTAACTGCGATTGCATTTGCTGCAAGAGTTTGCAGGCATCCTGGCATTCCCTGTACCTGGAGTGCCACTGGTCTTAAGTTTGTCCCATGGGGTTGGGCCAATACTGCTGCAAACGTAGGCCCTCGCACCACACAGTAAAGTGAGAACAGTTTGTCATAGGAAGGGAGACCTAAAGCAGGAGCCCGCGAGAGGGAAGTCAGAAGAGCGAGGAAGGCCTCTTTCATATCCTCTGTATATTCAATTGTTTTAGGGGCACCCGCAGCTGTAGCTGGATGTAAAATGGAATCCCTAAAAGAACAGTCAGGTATCCACTGTCGACAGTAGACGATTGAGCCTAAAAAGGAAAGCAATGCAGCTTTGTCCTTTGGTGGGCTGAGACAGCGGAGAGCTTGGACTCGTGCCGGGGATATCAATCTGGTCCCATCTGTGATAATACAGCCAAGATATTCAACTCTGTCCCTACACCACTGGATCTTTTTCCTAGACGCCAAGTGACCTTTTAGGGCGAGGTGATTCATCAGGCTTACTGTGTCCTTCTCACACTGTGCCCTGCTCTTACTACAAACAAGTAGGTCATCTACGTACAACAGGATTGTGGAGCCTTCAGAGGACGTCCAATCGTCCATAGTTTTTTTCAAAACTATGCTAAAAGCCGCGGGGCTATCAATAAACCCTTGAGGGAGGCGTGTCCAGGTCAGCTGACCCCCTCCCCAGACAAATGCAAATAGGTGGTGGCATTGTGGATCAACATCAATACTAAAAATTGCATTTGAAAGATCAAATACGGTGTAGCACTTGGAGTTTGCAGGTATATTGGTAAAAATTGAGGTAATATCAGATACCAATGGGGCAGAGGAATCACACTCTTGTTTACCCCTCTCAGATCCTGAACCAACTTCCAGGTACCATCTGCTTTCCTAACTGGATTAATGGGAGTATTCCAGGGACTGACAATTTCCCTGAGGATTCCCAACTTTTTATATTCCTCTATTTGGGGCTGTATTCCAGATACCTTTTCAGTAGACAATCGGTATTGTTTCTGATAATAGGGGAGTGTATTAGGCCGCATAGTGGGCACATAAGGTGTACAGGGTATGTGTCCTACTTCCATTTTAGTTCTTGCCCAGATGTCATGGTTTTCTAATATGGCTGGCAGTGACATAAAGTAACCCAAAAGGTCTTTCTTTTTTGGCATAGTGAGGTCACATTTAGCCGATTTGGCTATGATGCCCCCTTGTTGGTCAAATTTTACAGTAATTTGTAATGCAGACATTAAATCCCTTCCCATGAGGGACAGGGGACAGTCTGGTAGAACTGCAAAGGACATTTCAGTAAGGTAATTATCTTGCATGTCCGTTATTAGCAGTGGCGGTGTGATTTTGTGGTTGACGCTTGTCCCATTTATTCCCATAGAGCATCCCTCGGTGCATTCTTCACTTTCAAAGTGGGGGTCTTTAACACACGAGGTTGACGCCCCTGTGTCTAACAGAAATTTGACCACCCTGCCTTCTACTTTTAAAACCACTTGAGGCAGGGTTTTCCAGTGTGAGGAGAAAAAATGCATCACCAAGGATGGGTACTGCCCCGGGCATCCCTATTGAGGTTTTTGTCCTGATATCCTGGCCAATGTACCTGTATCTCTTCTATGGTGTTTCTGGTTGATCTTGTTTGGTATGGCTGCTGCTGTTGCCTACATTGGGGGTGTACTGGAACTGACTGGGATCTCTGTTGTGGCTGCTGTTGTTATGTGTCATATCTTGGTTGGGGCGGATACTGAGATCTTGGTTGAGATCTCACTCTGTAGCCTCCCCTACCTCTCCTAGGAAAGTTATCCCTGGCTCCCTTTCTCTGGGGACATTCTGATTTCCAGTGGTTTGGATGCCCACAATTAAAACAACCCTGATCCTGATTATGGGGAGGATAATAACTTCTAGGTATGGCTCCTGAACTTGGTCCACTGACCATAGCTATGTTTGGATTTTCTTCTGTAATAGAGGTGAACAATCCTCCTTTGGTGTTAAATACCCCTGAGGATGCCCTCTCCTTTATGTCAGCTATGAATCTATCTGAGGTCATTACCGCCCATTTTGTGTTTATCAGTTTGATTATTTGGGTGGCCCTTGGATCTCCATTATTTATGGCTGTACTCACGAATAGTTGATCATTGTCTATTCCACAACTTTTATATAATTTATGTAATCTACTGACAAAGGTGTAGAAATCCTCTCATGACTGTTGTTTGCAAGATATCAAATCATGCAACATAGTGGTGTTTTTATATGCCTTGAGCCAAGCCTGTAACAATGTGTTCCAAAAAACATTCCAATCCTCCCCATCCTCATATAACTTTGCGTCCTTGGCCCATTGACCTATATTTATGTCAGCTTGGGAATCGGTGTCTACATGTTGAAGTATGGTATTAAGATCTTCAGGAGACATTCTTGTTCCTGAACAGTATCTTTGCAGAAAGGTCACCGCCTGTCTGGGGTCCTTTCTTGGTTTGGGACATGGGTCTCTAATTTCCTTGACCGTACCCAATGGTAATGGTATTTGTACCTGTGTATCTCCCATTGTAATGAAAGGAAAAGCCTGACTAATTGGAGCTGTCAGATCATTTTCATCATCTGATGATGTGGGTGCCTGGTGTTGAGGGGTCCTACTGAAGCTACTCTGAAAATCCTTACTTAACCCATCTCCAGATATATAATCAGCCTTCTTCACTAGATTGGAGTCTGGGTAGCCCCAGTTTCTAAATCCACGTATTATCCCCTTTATTTATCCTAATCTATCTCTACGTTCCTGTAACTCTCTTCTATCTCCTTCTATCACTTTTTCTTCATCTTCCTCTTTTTTAATACACTGTTCTTCCTTTTTTACTAATTGACATAAACGTTCCTGTATCTGTCTTCTATCTTCCCCCTCTCGTAACCAATTAGTTCCCTTTTGTTTAGCTATGGTTAATACTCCTGCTATAACATTTGGATCTAACGAGGGGTATATTTTCTTTGGGACAAGGGATTCATCTTTTACCATAGCATATGGAGGTGGTTTTTCTTGATAAAAATTAGGGGGAGCTGATGGACTTCCTATTGCGTCTTCTAATTGCTCTTTCTTTTCCATTTTTACACTTGTATATTTCTTTCTATATTCTTTCATACCTTTTGCCCAAATCTTACAACATTTAGTCATGTAGTCTTTGTCAAAGTCTTTTATGGGATAATTATACTGTTTATGTTGGCCACATATTCTGGTCACTTCCTCCCACTCTTCCTCGGAACATGGTCCGTATTCACTTAACCCCGACACCTCAAATTGGTGTGCTCTTTTTAGAACTAGTGACCAAAAAGGATCAGTATAATTTTTCCCATAATTGACTTTAATGTAATCAATCGGAGAGGGTTGGTGCTGCTTATCTTCAGCTTCCTTTCCTGCTTGATTACCCATTTTAACAAACAATAATATTTTATTCCTATACTTTAAAATTAAAAAATTTCTGTCTTGCTTTCTCTATTTCGTTCCAGGGGCGGAAAATGTCCTCAACCTTATGACAATTTATAGATTTATGACAAGGAACCCAGTGTTCTCCTTTTTTAAATACAACCAGACACTGTATTTCTGCTACACTTAGTCCCTCGAACACCGGACTGGGGGGTAGTATGTTGTGTATATTAAACCTTAACATATGTTGTTTTGCTCCCTGGAACATAGGACCCTTGCCAATTTTGAACAATTGCCACTAATGACGTGGTCTTCCCTTTGTAAGCAAACAATAAACCAGTTTTACATTCAGGACAACAATATACAGTTGACATTTAAAAAAGCAACCCTTTTTGTGTACACCTTTAAATATAGAGTTTCCACAGATCCCTCCTATGTAGAGAAGAATTTAAGATTCTTTCTCAATCTTATAACCTGGTCTGGCCAACCTAGCGAGACCCTCTGTATCTATTCTAAATCTACCTTTCAATCTTAACAGAGTCCCAGAAAACTTGTAGTTTTCTCGAGAGTCTACTTTATGGTGAACCAATTGACAAGGCAAGACTGTTGTTCCCAAAAATAATTAAAGGGGGTCTTACCTGTTCAATTGGATCATCCCACTTCTGACACCACTGAAAGGTACTGGTTCTGTTGGACCTCTTGGCTCGAGCTGGACTCAGGATCTGTGGAAGTAACTCTCTGACCGGTCGGATATTCAAGACACCAATACACAGTGAATGGATATACAAGAATATATTGGTTTATTGGCAACATGTCTTTTTATGCATAACAAGGAAAGTTGCCTCCCTCGTATGGACCAATCAGCAATAAGCAAATACATCACGATTTAAACAAAAATAGATTCTAACAGGTTTTAGGTTTTTTGCAGAAGTGGTCATTTAACATACGTCATTGCGGTCAGTCTAAACATGTGTCTGACATTTGAAACAGGAAGATAAGAACATCATACATCAATGCGGTCAACCTGGCAGTTAAAGCAGAAGAGAGAGATAAGAACTTTTTCTCGGAGTAAGCTTAACCACAAAGTCACATGTCAACCTAAATATATATGCCTGTCAGTTAAAGCAGAAGAAAGATAGGCTTTACCACAAAGTCACATCCTGCTTTACACTTCAGAAAAACATATTCTGTACTAATACATATATTTCAACATATATATTTAAGAAGAATTTTAATCATGATTATTAGTTCATATTGGTTCATACCTTACATATACCTGATGACATTAGTGGCTTCACATGTGTCTCCTTGTTTGCACAACCAGAGTCTCTGGCTAGTTATTTAAAGATCTCTAAGTGCTAGCAACTTTTTGGGCAATTTAAAACAGTGTCCCAAGGACAACATTTAAAACTCTGCAACACACAATTGGTTCTAAAGAATCTATCTTATGTTATTTATCCATCTATATGTCAATCTGTGTAATCCAGTGGTCATCAACCCTGTCCTCAGGCCCCACTAACAGGCCAGGTTTTATGTATTAACCTGGGGAGATGCAGACTAGAATACTGCAATCACTGAGCAGCAACTTATATCACCTGTGATGTATTTCAGTTATCTTACAAACCTGGCCTGTTAGTGGGGACAGGGTTGATGACCACTAGTGTAATCATATTCTTCATGAAAATTCAGGTGGTGCATGTTACTAAGGAAAAGCACAGAGGAGTATGTAAAACGCTCCTAGGACGGACTCCTTCTTCTTACATATATCCTCGATCCCAGGACATTACCATGCATATGTAGAAAGAAGAAAGAAACAAATGAGAGCACTCTAATTGAATTTTTTCATAAACTGAATGTGAATCAAAGAAACATAAAATTAGCATATATAATAAGTGATAAAGCCATACAATTTCTGGATTTGGATATATCCATAGAGAACAACCAAATAAAAACAAAAACGCACTTCAAACCAGTGGAAAGAAACAGCTATATACCAACAGATAGTTGTCATTATGACCCCTGTTTGATCAACATACCCAAGGGTCAATTGGTGAGGCTCCGGCGGAATTGTTCAGATCAAAAGGTGTATCTAGAACAGGCAAACGAAATTGGTAATAAATATATCTCCAAAGGATATAATGAAGATTTTATCCAGGACAAAATAAGAGAGGTATATAAAAAAAAAACAGAAATCAGCTCACAAAAGATAAAGAAAAAATCAACAACAGATCTCAAGAGGAAGCATTAATTATGGATTTTAATATTCAGCATAAACAACTTGAAAAAATATTTAGGAAACACTGGCCTATTTTAAAAGCAGATAAACAGTTACAAAGTGTCCTACCAGACACACCAAGGGTGGTATACAGAAGAGCACCAACCCTGAGGGACCTAGTGGTGAAGAATATCACTGATCCACCTACTAAAACAAACACACTTACCTTCTTTCAAGGAAAAGGTTTTTACCCGTGTAAACGTTGCTACGCATGCAGAGAAACAGGTTTAAATGTTCCAATTTTAAATCTAACACCACCAATAAGGACTATAATATTAAAGATTTTATTACGTGTAGAACAGAAGGGGTGGTATATATGTTAGAATGTACCTGCTCACTACAGTACATAGGTAGAACCAAGAGACCTCTTTGGAAAAGAATAAGAAAACATGTACAAAACATAAAGGCAGGTTTTCCAAAACATAATGTCTCTAGACATTTTGACCTGTGCCATAAAAGGAATCCGGAAGATCTAAAATTCTGGGCTATACAGAAGTTTAAACCACATTGGAGGGGAAGCCATAAGGTGAGGGAAATCAGCAAAAGTGAATCCCGGTGGATTTATGAAATCTGCACTTTGGCGCCGAATGGTTTAAATATAGATTTTGACCTTAATTGTTTTATTTCTGATTATTAGTATTTTTAGCCACAGTAATTTAATAACAGCATATGGGTCACACAATGTATATTTGGCTCCATGCTCATGAGAGGCCTTGACCCTGGTCTAAGACCAATAGCCTGCAACGAGGGATCAACATTGGTGATCTAATTGGCATGAGGTTGTGGGTATATATATATATATATATATATATATATATATATATATTTACATTGTACCAATACATGTATGCATATGTGTATGAGTAGAAGAGATATGTGTACTGATTAACTGGATATGAATGTTATACACATTTTATATATTTTATATATATATATATATTAATTTGATTACACATACATTGTGTGCAGTATGGATTTTCAGAATAGATGTTATGGGATCACGGGTGGAGGGATGTGGCAACCCCCCCTTTTTTTCATTTTCATTTTTATTTATTTTTATTTAGAATTTTCAATTGATGTATTTAATATTGAATATGTACTATATGATGTTAGCAGTCCCATATCTGGCCACTGGAGGGACTAGCGTACCATCTGCAGCAATGTTTTTATATAGCTTCTCTAAATTGCTTTTTAAATATTGTATATGCCGCAAACCTGTATACATGAGGTGCGGTATCTATACAGAATTTGTATTAATAAATTGTCCAATTTTGCAAATAAAATGTAATCAGCGCTTGTCAGCGATGATGTGTTTACATTCACACCATCACTATGGTAACCAGTGAAGCGGTCTGCCGTCCCCTACAAAAGGGCATGTGGATGGATCAGACGCTACCCATGATTAAGTCACGTGCCAGTGACGTAACGCGTAGGGGGGAGGAGCCTAGTGACGCTCGCAGCAGCAGCAGTCTGAGTGAGGAGCACACTGGAAACTGAGCTGTACAAGCGCTGTTTTGGTTCGGAGGATATGTGAGTGCAAGCCACAACTGATACCGGTTGTGTCTTGTGTTAACTACACTGCGCAATGATTTGTTTCTTTCTTCTTTCTACATATGCATGGTAATGTCCTGGGATTGGGGATATATGTAAGAAGAAGGAGTCCGTCCTAGGAGCGTTTTACTGCTATTCATCAGAAAATGATTTTTTGAATTGTATTGTTCAGTGGTTTATATGAATGTGGTTTGGGGACAAGCTTCATAAAGGATTTGGCATAGTACGCATTGGAATTTATGCTGCCCTTGGACACATTGTATATGAATTCTGTGGATTAGGGGCAATTCTATTGTTTCCACTGCAGATCGTTTGGTTTAGCACCGAGGAATTTTTTTGAACATTGTCACATGTGCACTATAATTAGGTTGGTGGTTAGCGCATCATTAATTTGTTTTAATCATTTATTACGGTCACAGGAATCCTTTATTTGATTGCAGCTTTCACCATTTGGTTATCTTTTTATTGTGTTTTTCACTATTTAATTCATTAGCGCTTCAGTAATTATATCAAAGAAGAGTATGTAATATTTGTCACATTTTACAATTTGTGTTGACATGTAATATCTTTTTCTGATATCACAGGGCTTTTTTTTCAGCGGGAAAACAGGGTAACGCAGTTCCGGCACCTTCAGCACTGAATGTATGTAATGGCAAGGGGTGCTGGGGTGTGCTGGAGAGTCTATTGATGCTTGTTCCTGGAGGGGATCTATTTTTTGCATGGGGAGGTCTATTGTTGTTGCTGGGGGGCTTATTTTGCTAGTGTGGTCAGTTGTTGCTGAAAGGAATCTACTGTTGAGGGAGGGGTCTATTGTTTCTGGCTGTTGGGGGATCTATTGTTGGCGGAGGGAATACATTTTTACGTGACAGTCTATTGTTGCATAGGAGGTCTATTGTTGTTTGTGGGGGGAACTATTGTCTTTGGTTGGGCTTATGTTGCTGGGGGATCAATTATTGATGGAAGGGATCTACATTTGAGGGAGTGGTCTATTGTTGCTCGCTACTGGAGATCTATTGATGCTGAGAAATCTGTTGTTGCTACTGGGGTCTATTGTTGCTGGGGGAATCTATTGTTGATGGGAAAGGTCTATTGTTGCTGGGGGAATCTATTGTTGCTGGGAAAGGTCTATTGTTGCTGGGGGAATCTATTGTTGCTGGGAAGGGTCTATTGTTGCTGGGGGAATCTATTGTTGCTGGGAAGGGTCTATTATTGCTGGGAATGATCTATTGTTGCTGGGGAATCTATTGTTGCTGGGAAGGGTCTATTGTTGCTGGTGGAATTTATTGTTGCTGGGAACAGTCTATTTATGCTGGGTGAATCTATTGTTGCTGGGAAGGGTCTATGTTCTTGGGGGAATCTATTGTTGCTGGGGGAATCTATTGTTGCTGGGAAGGGTCTATTGTTGCTGGGGGAATCTATAGTTGCTGGGAAGGGTCTATTGTTGCTGGGGGAATCTATTGTTGCTGGGAAAGGTCTATTGTTGCTGGGGGAATCTATTGTTGCTGGGAAGGGTCTATTGTTGCTGGGGGAATCTATTGTTGCTGGGAAGCGTCTATTGTTGCTGGGGGAATCTATTGTTGCTGGGAAGGGTCTATTATTGCTGGGAATGATCTATTGTTACTGGGGAATCTATTGTTGCTGGGAAGGGTCTATTGTTGCTGGTGGAATTTATTGTTGCTGGGAACAGTCTATTGTTGCTGGGTGAATCTATTGTTGCTGGGAAGGGTCTATGTTCTTGGGGGAATCTATTGTTGCTGGGGGAATCTATTGTTGCTGGGAAGGGTCTATTGTTGCTGGGGGAATCTATAGTTGCTGGGAAGGGTCTATTGTTGCTGGGGGAATCTATTGTTGCTGGGAAAGGTCTATTGTTGCTGGGGAATCTATTGTTGCTGGGAAAGGTCTATTGTTGCTGGGGGAATCTATTGTTGCTGGGAAGGGTCTATTGTTGCTGGGGGAATCTATTGTTGCTGGGAAGGGTCTATTGTTGCTGGGGGAATCTATTGTTGCTGGGAATGATCTATTGTTGCTGGGAAGGGTCTATTGTTGCTGGCGGAATTTATTGTTGCTGGGAACAGTCTATTGTTGCTGGGTGAATCTATTGTTGCTGGGAAGGGTCTATGTTCTTGGGGGAATCTATTGTTGCTGGGGGGAATCTATTGTTGCTGGGGAAATCTATTGTTGCTGGGAAGGGTCTATTGCTGCTGGGGGGGTCTATTGTTGCTGGGGGGTCTGTTGCTGCTGGAGATCTACCGTACTGCTTTTCTTGGTATTATTAACAAATTCCATACAAATTACCTATCAACACAAAATGGTACTTGGTTATGTAGTCTCTAAAAGGGGCGGGACTGGGAGGTGGGTAGGGGTTGGAACCAAGGGATGCTGCTCAGAGGTGGGTAGGGGGCGGTGAAAAGAAGTGACTCCGAATGGGGGAGTTCCTGCACCTGTTCTCTGAGAAAAAAAGCCCTGGATATCACCAAATGTCTGGGAGAGTGACCCCAGTAGTACCAAGCTTTTCAGGCTTAAAACTTGCAGAACAGGAGATTCCAGGATTCTTTCTGAGTCCAAAACTTTTATTGGAGGATTACAATATGTGGATATGATTTTGAGGCTTATGTATCCATTGTCTGACTTTTATTTCAATTTGATGAATTATTCTCAAACCATTAATATGCAATATTAAAATTTGCAGTTCATTTTGGAGATTCAACGATTGAATGTTTGAATCTTTAAAGACCGTATAGAATGAAAAGTTAATTATTAAACGTTAGAGAAAATAAATAGCTCTGCTTACTTAGTGGACAGAAAATCTGAATTTATGTATGTCAGTATAGGGACATGAACAGTGAATTGCAAAATGTTAAAGGGAAAAAAAAGCAACCAATTAATTTCATCATTTTGAGACATCATAATGACTCTTGTCATGCAAAAAAAGCCATTCCAGTTTGTTAGGTTAAAATGAAATAAAACTTGACATGAAGATTATGAAAATCATTCGCCCACAAACCTTTTAGAATATGCATTGATGAAAACAGTGTAGGTAGCTGTTTTACTTTCCAAAGGTTTGGTATTTCTGTCTATCCAGTGCTGAGATGTACACAGTTCTGACACACAGCACTGTCCTGTCTAGTAGGTTAGGGGACTTGATTTTTCTCCACTGCTGTTTCACTTTCACTTAAAGGTTTACTCCCCAACCCCACCCTATGACTAGACAGTGAAAGATGAAACACTGATGAGCTTATCTCTCTGTCACTCTGCTCTCTCATTCTATTAGCATTCTCCTATTAGCATTGACCTTTCCTTAGTGGGACCATTTTGCCCTACGTGGATCACTGGTTGTCGTTGACTTCCTTGTCCGATGCCTGTGCGTGGCTCTGACGGAACACTCTCTTTGTCTATTCGTTGAGTTATGATCTCTTTCTGTTTGGGTGGAGCATTAACACTTGGGATTTAAGCTACAGATCTAGAACTTGCAAGCCCTCTTTCCCTGAAGAAGATCTGCATTTAGTTTTTTCGAAACGCGTTGGCCGCTCTGTCTGTCTGACAATCTTGGGCTTTCCTTTCAGCTGTTTCCATTTCTACTCCCAACACATGTGTTTGTTTTTATTCCCACTCTAATGTTGTTGATTATTTATGTCCAATAAATTTGTATATTTTTATAATCACTGTTTGTGGTCCATTTCAAATCCCAATTTGAGGAACCTGTTCTAACTTTTATATCTGCCTGGACAGCCTTAAAGGCTTTTTAAGAGAGTGTACAGTGAACACCTTCATTCACCCTGGTCCTCACGGGACCCCCTTCTTGTAGATGTAGCAGAGTCCTTGGCCCCCAGAGGCCTAATGATGACCTCAAGAGTTAGGGAGAGCTGACACCCTTCCTTGTAAAGTGGGTTGCCAGGCATGGTGGGTGTACTGCAAGAGGAAATGATGGGCGCCAGTCAATTTCCGAATGCGAACAAGAGATTTATTGTCTCTTAGCAAGAACTGTGGGAGAGCAGGTTAGGGCAAAGACACCCATAGGTAGATGCAATGTTAATTGGCAAACTCTGAGACACTATAGGTAGACACCTATATAGCCGGATGCCACGTCTGTATAGGTAGGACTGCTGTCTCCTATGGCACTGAACTTGTAACAGTCACTAAAGGTAGTTGTACATAACTCTTGGTTACACAGAACAGTCTGTTTCTTATCTAACAGTATCCCACTGTAGGCCTTCAATCCCTGAGCTCCCAGTCTCTCACTAGACTTCTAGATCCCAGTCTTCACCGGATCTCCTGAGCTCTTCCACAGCTATCCCACTGTATACTCCTCAAGTGTCACCCCCACTAACCTGCTGGGTCCCTGACACTCGCTGAAGCTTTCCCACTTCTTCAATGTCCCCAGCTGCTGAGAAGACTGCTCTGGTACTTGCTCAAGCTTACTCACTGTAGTCTCAAGTATTAAGGTGGATAGTTCCTTAGTGGCGACGGCTTCCCCTTTACCTCCGACCACAACTGCTTCCCTATCCGAGTGAACCTTCACAACTCGGTTGGACTCCAATCCTGCAGTCCCAACCCTACACTGCTTCTCCTGCTCCTGGATAGGCCTCAGGCAGCCTAGCAGTCAAGTGTGCCCAGGATAGGCCTCAGGCTTCCGGACTAGCAGCCCGAAGCGACATAACACACGTCCACCTAGACAGCCGTCCAGGTGGCACAGAACCCCGATCACCTGACTCCACCCAAATAAATAGGTTCTCCCAGCAGGCCAAGGGACTAAAGAAACCCCTGCCTATTGGCTGAGACACCCCATCCATTCATGATCTGTCCTTGCTATGTCCTTATCTATCTAATGTCACCAGACACAATGCCACCTAGTGACAGAAGAGAAAAGTGCAGCAATTCCAGAATTAGGGGCAAGTCAGAGGATCTCCTAATAATTAGCCAGGACCATTATTACCTGGCAAACTAAATTGGTTAGCAACCCTGCCTAAACACCAGGGTGCTACATAGAAATAAAATTTGCACTGTGTAGCTCTCCTCTTAGCTTAACTATGGGTACTGTAGCTGTGGCTAGCTCCCATATACTCTGTGGCTGGCTCTTGTGGGTGGCTGGCTCCTGTGGGTGGCTGGCTGGCTTCTTATGGTGGCTGGCTTGCACCCTGGTTGTTCTGTGGGTGGGTCACTGTGGGTGGCTGGCTGGCACCCTGGCCCTGCTGTAGGTGGGTCACAGTGGGTGGCTGGCTGGCACTCTGGCCCTGTTGTGGGTGGGTCACTGTGGGTGGCTGGCTGGCACCCTGGCTCTTCTGTGGGTGGGTCACCCTGGGTGGGTGGCTGTCTGGCACCCTGGCCCTGCTGTGGTTGTGTCAACATTGGCACCCTGGCTCTGCTGTGGGTGAGTCACCATGGGTTGCTGTCTGGCACCCTGGCTGTGGGTGGGTCACTGTGTTGGCTGGCTGGCAGGCTGGCCATTCTGTGGGTGGTTCACCATGGGTGGCTGACTGGCACCCAGGCTCTGCTGTGGGTGGGTCACCGACTCACCGTGGGTGGCTGGCTGGCATGCAAGCATGCAAAACTTCTGAGTCCTGGGCTGACTTCTTCTATCCAGGCCCCGAGAGTTCCAGCAGGCAGTGCAGCTGGGCCCACTTCCTCGGCCGGGTCCTCGGACCACAGCCAAAGTGCCTGACCAGTCAGTCCTCCCTTGATTCTATGCTAAAAAAGCTTATGAGTGCAGCAGCCCCCTCAGTCCCCTAATACTCAAAGAAGTGTACCTCAAAAAATTGGATTTTAAGGGCAATGAAAAAATTAAATAAAGAAAATAAATATTATAGAAAAATAGAACATTAATTGTACATAGACATAAATCACTAAGAGGTGATAGTGATAAAAAACCATACACAGATATGTATACATGTGATGAGCCATACAAAATACATAAAATTACTGTAAATAACCCAAGAAATTGGAGTCCTAGTAGAAATAGAACTGCTGATTTTACTAGGACTCCAATTTCTTGGGTTCTTTACAGTCATTTTATGTATTTTGTATGGCTCATCACATGTATACATATCTGTGTATGTTTTTTTATCACTATCACCTCTTGGTGATTTATGTCTATGTACAATAAATGTTCTATTTTTCTATAATATTTATTTTCTTTATTAAATTTTTTCATTGCCGTTAAAATCCAATTTTTTGAGGTACACCTCTTTGTTCATTCATTGGGGATGGTGGCAATGCTACATGACATTGAATGGTAGTCTTATTTTTTTCAGTCCCCTAATACTTACCTGAGCCCCATTTTGATCCAGCAATGTTGCATGAGAGCCTCTGCTGTCCGGGACTCTGCCTCAATGTTGGCTGAGACAACAGCGGGTGCCATTGGCTCCCTTTGCTGTCAATCAAAGTCAGTGAGCCAATGAGGAGAGAGAGGGGGCGGGGCATGGCTGAGCCGCAGCTCCATGTCTGATTCGACACACAGAGCAGCGGCTCGGCTCAGGAGCCCCCATAGCAAGCTGTTTGCTCTGGGAGCACTTGGCAGGAGGGAGGGGCCAGGACGCCGGCAAGGGACCCAAGAAGAGGGAGATCTGGGCTGCTCTGTGCAAAACCATTAAACAGAGCGGGTAAGTATGACACATTTGTTATTTTTAATAAAAAAACAAGACTTTAATATCACTTTAAAGCGGAGGTTCCGCAGTCCAACCTTTTTTTTTTTTCTGTGCAATCAATGTTATTTCAGATAACAACTTAATACTCACTTTTTTCGCGATTAAAACCATCCCCAGTCCGTTTTCGTTTAAAAGATAAACTTTTAAAAAAACGATCCTGGCATGTTCCATTTTGCTTGTGGGCATTGTGAAGCCCACAAGCACGGACTTCCGGGAAGCAGTGAATGCTCGCCTCCCGGCATTCACCGCTCTATCTCGCTCATGAGCAGTGTTGACGGCGAGCAGCGCCGTCAACACTTCCTGGTTGCTATCTATTCACCTGTGTGCCTTGAATTAAGATGGCGGAATTGGATTCGCCCTCGTCACGTGACCGGCTTGATGAGTCACGCGACGAGTGAAATCTCAAGAAATTTCAATGGACGGCGTTCATCATTGTCTCCTGGGAAGCATGACACTGTGCTCCCAGGAGACATTGCGGAGACATCCCAGCAAACAATGCGGCGACGGGGAAAAGAAGAGATACGCCTACTCCCGCGGGAGGAAAACCCAGAAGTCCACCTTTACCAAGCTCATGAAAGGTATTTAAATCATCACAAAAAAAAAAACATTAGGCATATGTATATGTATATGGTACACTGATCAGGATAAGCTAATGCTAATATTTTGGGTGAACCTCCGCTTTAAGTTTGTCTGTAAGCTTTAATAGAGACAAACCATGTATCTAGAAGCAAAAATGTGATAGCAATTTACAAAAATTTAAATGCAACATATCCCTTCACACATAGAACTTTTAATAACTACATTTTACCTGCACATCAAATTCAACAGTAGTATTCTGGATTGTATTTATACATTGCATAATGTTTTGTCTATATCCATTACACATCTTGATTTTTTTTATTTTATTCTATTTTCATTCTATTTATTTATTTTTACTAAAGAAGACTTGTTTAAAGTTGTTAAGTAACTCTGTGTAAAAAAACCTTGTTAATTAATTCCCTTTCAAATACATTTTGGCAAGAGTAGCTTAAGTAGACTCATAAGGTAACTACAGATCTTGCCGGAGGCAATAGTTAATATGCTCTGACAAATTAAAACTATGAGAGCCGCTGCCGTGAAATCTATTTAAGGTAGGCAGAATGCCAGGGAGCTGGCGCCAGCATTGCACTATGAAAATGTGTAGTGCCTTGCAAAAAGAGCATTGTCCATTACAAAAAGTCATCTACAATACACATTCATTAAATTGCTGCATTTAGGCAAAGCTAAGAGTGAGGGAAGGTCTGGATGAGTTCAGAAACTGAAATTCAAGGTTAAAAGTCAATCAATAAGCAGCCAAGACCTAAAAGTGCTGAGTTTGACTCACAGGCTTTATTTTCTTCGCCTGGCAGGATATATAATAACAGGCAAGGTCCTGCTGGCCCACAATTCTTTTTAAAGTGAACCCGTGCTTTCCTAATGCTGGACAAAGGAACATAACTGCCCGTCTCAGCTTAATGTACTGCGTATTGGAGCTTACACGGGATTTCCTCTCTTTTCTCTCAACAGATGATAGGGGTGGAGGAGGAATGAGTGGAAAGTGAATAAATGCAGGTGCAGAGGGTTTAAGTTAACCTGCATGGGCAAAGCTGTATGACTGTCCATAGTAAGATCAACGCTGTATCCTGGCCTAGGCCAACAAGGCCCAGGCCTAGGGCAGCACTTTGCAGGGGGCAGCACGGAAAGAGTCCCCGCCGGCTTGCACTACACTGTTAGTGTAACCCAAGCTGCTTCTAATTTTGAGTGTCCTATTGTCCTGGACCACAAACCTTCCTCACTGTGCTACATGTTTCTGCTGCACCATTGGCATGGTTATATCTTCTTAGTCCTCTCCATAAAATTATCAGAAATTTGTGCTTAAAGTTAAACTATAGGCAACACTTTTTCTTTTTCTTTTGGATAGAGAAAGGGAGGGTTACAGCCCCTGTCAGTTTATTTTTTACCAACCCTGTCCCATTGCAGAGATTTCCCTTCACTTCCTGCCCCATAGCCAAACAGGAATTGAGAAGAAATCTATGCAAATTAAGGGAATCCAATGCCCCCCCCCCCAGGCCTAAGAACTAGTGTCCCCACTCGAAAAGGGGTGGGTCTTAAACAGAAAGGGGTGTGGCCTTGACAGGAAGGGGTGGGTCATATTTAAATTGGGGGGTACACAAGTTTAGTCAGGCCTAGGGCAGCACAAAACCTAAATACACTACTGAGTAAGATAGATGTCTCATCAAGAATAATGGGTGGTGGAATTACTGGCCAGCCTTGATAAATCCACCCTGCTCCATTACCTGGCCCTGTACTTCTCTCGGACTTGGCACAGTCATATATTTGTTCAATATTCTTCACAGAAAAGGGTATATAGTAGTTGGTATTTGCCTTCACAAGGCTGTATAAGATTTTTTTTTTGTGAAATAACCAGCATTCCTAAATATTTTTGCAAGTCAAAAAAAAAAAAGGGACTTTGCTGATACCATAAGGTCAATATTGAGTTCAATGACATATACGTATTATCTCAAAACATAAATCTTTTTATTAAATGTAAATTTAAAATAACATTTATCTTTAAAAAGATCCAATACATTTTATATTGTACATGGATAAACAACCTATACCACTCAGAGCCCCAACTTTTATTTATAAAGCATATTAAACACCAATAGATTTTCAAAACTGTTATATTTCCTGGAACTGTAATCTTTTCTTTCTCTCTACATGTTTCGTGACCATCAGTCACTTATTCAGGAGATTGCAATGAACAATTGTCTGTCCATATAACCATATAGTAATTGCACATCATAATATATCACTTTTCAAAACAATCTGCTGAGTCCACTTACAGTATATGCGTATATTGCCCAATTCAAATTTGTGAACTTTAGGTGCATTTTATTTGCGATTTAGTCACATTATCATTAAAGCTCTATATTGTGTAGCGCCCACCCCATTTAGGGGTGCTATATACACAAATTTATGGGCTGGTCTGAGAAAGTAGTTGGGCTCAGACCGTTCTCATTTATAGGTTGTGCTACTTTATTTCTCCAGGTGGTATACTGGTGTGCAGTTCCCTGTGGCCTGTAGGTGGCACTGCCATAAAGGGTCAGGGTTGAACCATCAGTACTAGTGCTGTGCCTTTGGGTGTCCTCTCTCGGCAGCGGTACAGTGGGCATGTTTGGCCTGCCGTGCATGCTGGGAGAGGATACATAAGGGGCAGATGCCGCCTGGGAGGGGTCTTCGGAGGAAGAGAGGAGTCAGAGTCCAAGTGCGTGGCGCATGGCCCTCCAGGCCATGGGGCCACGTGTACATCAGTCCCAGGCACCTTTAGTCCTGGGGCTGCATCTTCAACACTGGGCCCAGCACCTTTAGCTGGAGCCCACTTCTGGGAAGAGAAATCCCAGGGTGTCCCTCGCGAGGGAGCCCGCTTCTAAGGAGAGGAGGCCGGGGGAGGACCTTTCTGATGGACCAGTGAGAGTTCACGGTGAAGGAAGAGGCCCGGTAACTTTCTGGAGGGATTCATCTATCCACCAAGGGCCTAGTAATCTGCTGGCACCTGTCCTTATATACCAAAAGCTAAGAAGTTTGGGGTCTGATAGATTCTGTGGCAGAGAGTCTCCCGATCGTATCTAGGAAAAGAACCTGATTAAACGTCCGAGCATCACTTCGGCTGCTAGGATCCACTTTACAGGAGACTATCCGGGTGAGCTAATCCTACTCTGGGATAGAGTAGCGATTGTAAAATCTACTTGTGCCTGGACTAACCTCCCAAAACCTTGCTGTCCTGTCTCTCATCCACCCTTTCCTATCTGCTGAACATTGAGAAAATAAACTCAACGTTGGAGTTTAAAGTGGTGTGGACATTGGAATTACTTGGGGGGAAAACAGAGACTTGTCCCTATATCCTAGGAGATGAGAACCAACTGACGGAGAACCTAGCTGTGGGACCCAAATACATAACACCACTCAACCTCCTCAACCAGGAGGGTACGGGCATATAGTACGGTGTGCCTTTTTCCTGCAAGTGAGCCAAAGGTAGGGAAAAGGGTCCGTGTGCTACAATTGTGCGCCATGATAAAAGCACGTCAAAGATGAAGGAAGCAGGATTTTTGTTCAACACATTGCACCTTGAGAGCATGTAAAATGCACAGGCGTGATCAGAGCCTATCACTTGGCCTACAACTTCACGTAAAACCAACAGCTCTATTGTGATGAACAATGAGGAGAAATATGTGTCAACCAAAAAGGATATGAGGACCCAGACCCTGCATTCCACCAAGCCATATTGTTGCTTTATCAAATATAATATGTACAGGGATCTGTAAAATGGTAGAGACATAAACACACACGTGTACTCATTCAGATTGAACTGGGAGGACTTGTGTCTTTGGTCCAGCATAGCTCCTAAGCACAAAGAGGAAATATACTGCAATAAAATGCAATAGTGTGCATTTTATTGACGCTATGATGTGAACCGCAGTGAAATGGCCATGCACCATTTCATAAATAGTTTAGCCATATGTCTACATTGTTAAGTAGTGTATGTAATAATAAAAAAAAAATTGTTAAGGAGTGTATGTAAAAAAAATTGTTAAGTAGTGTATGTAGAAAAAAAAAAACAATATATGGTGCTGCGCTGCCAAAAAAATAAAGTGCTAACGTGACAAGAAAAGTGCTAATTTGTAAAGTGAATATGCAAATAATCATAAATTCATCAGAAAAAAATTCCTTCAAAATTACTAATATTAATTAGTAATTATAGAAATCCATATAGATAAAAGTTCATGCAGTATATTTCATTATAAGTCCACACATAATCAAGTGCAAGTGTTGAGGTTTCACAAAATTGATGAATGAATGGTGACTCCAGAGAAAGTTCTGGTGACTTAAAGTGCTGAATCTCAAAAGAATGTAACACTGTGACTCCAGTGATTGGTATCTTCAGTGTGTTTCCACCCACAGGTGTACTAGCCCCTTACCTTACTGCTGTAAGGCAAACAGCATAAAAAAGTAGTCGTGGGTGATCAAGGTATCATATCCTTCAATGATCCCTTCTAGTGGTTTCGGTCTATATGTGGCCTAATTTTTTCTTTCTCTATGTTTACTTCTCCTAGAGGGCTTAGGTCAGCAAGATTCCTCTCAGGGCAACGTATCAGGTAATATAGAGAAAGTTTGGAGAAATAGGAAGCCTCAATGGCCAGTGTATGTAATACCTTTTACATGGTAAATGATTGGCTTTGCCTCAGTATCTGAAGCTATGAAGAGGTTGTTTTCAATATGTACCTTTAAAGTGATTGTAAAGTCTCAATTTTTTTTTTCCTTAAATAAGAAACATGTTATACCTACCTCCTCTGTACAGTTGGTTTTGCACAAAGCATCCTGGATCCTCCTATTCTCAGGTCCCTCTTTGCTGCTCCTGGCCCCTACCTCCTGTCAAGTAGCCCCACTGTAAGCAGCTTCCTATGCGGGCACTGGAGCCAAATCACAGCTCCATATGTCCATTCAGACACGGAGTGCCGACCCCTATCTCTCCTAATTGGCTGACTGACTTTGATTGACAGCCATGGGAGCCAATGGCCCCGCTGCTGTGTCTCAGCCGATCAGGAGGAGTGTCCCAGATGGCTTAGACATTCGCGGACATCGCTGGAGAGAGATGGGGCTCAGGTAAGTAATTAGGGGGTACCGGGGAGGCTGCTACACACAAACGTTTTTTTTATCTTAATGCAGAGAATACATTAAAGCGGAGGTCCGCCAATTTTTTTTTTTTTAAAGTCAGCAGCTACAAATACTGCAGCTGCTGACTTTTAAAATAAGGACACTTGCCTGTCCAGGGCACCCACAATGTAGGCACCCGAAGCCGACCCGTCCCTCAGCTCTCCATCTTTGGTAAGGGAATCAGGAAGTGAAGCCTCGTGGCTCCCTACTGGTTCCCTACTGGTTCCCTACTGCACATGCGCGAGTCGCGCTACGCGATCCGAAAGGTCCCTGCTGTCTTCTGGGACCCGTGTGTTTCCCAGAAGACAGCAGGGGGACGGGAAGTGGCGTAGATACCCGCAGATAATGCGGCTATCTATTAGACAGGTATCTGCTCCCCCCTCCCACCTGGAGGGTTCTGAAAAGCGTAAGTTCCATTTTTGGGTGGAACTCCGCTTTAAGATAAAAAAACTTCTGCCTTTACAACTCCTTTAACCACTTGCTTACTGGGCACATATATCCCCTTCCTACCCAGGCGAAATTTCAGCTTTCGGCACTGTCACGATTTGAATGGAAATTGCGCGGTCGTGGGACGTGGCTCCCAAACAAAATCTACGTCCTTTTTTTCCCACAAATATTGCTTTTTTGTGGTATTTGATCACCTCTGCGGTTTTTGCGCTATAAACAAAAAAAGAGCGACAATTTAGAAAAAAAACACAATATTTTTTACTTTTTGCTATAATAAATATCCCAATTTTTTTTTTTTAACTATTTTTTTTCTCAGTTTAGGCCGATACATATTCTTCTACATATTTTTGGCAAAAAAAATTCGCAATAAGCGTTTATTGATTGGTTTGCGCAAAAGTTATAGCGCCTACAAAATAGGGGATAGAATTCTGAAATTTTTATTAAATTTTTTTACTAGTAATGGCGGTTATCTGCGATTTTTGTCAGGACTGCGATATTGCGGTGGACAGATCGGACACTTTTGACACATTTTTGGGACCATTCGCATTTATACAGCGAACAGTGCTATAAATATGCACTGATTACTGTATAAATGTGACTGGCCGGGACGGGGTTAAATGTTTTCCCTAGGAGTGATTCTTACTGTGGGGGGAGGGGACTGACTGGGGGAGGTGACCGATCGGTGTCCCTATGTACAAGGGACACACCATCGGTCTCCTTTCCATGACAGGACATGGATCTCTGTGTCTACACACAGAGATCCACGTCCTTGGCTGTGTAACAGCTGATCGCGGGTACTTGGCGGACATCGCGGCCGCCAGGCACGCGCATCGGGACCTCAGTGACGTGGCGAGCACGCGCCGTTGGCAGCGCTCGCGCGCCCCCCAGTGGCCGGAGGAGCAGACGGTCAATAGACGGTCTCCTCACGGACCTGAAGAGCCACCTTGTGGCCGTCATTTGACAATGGCCCTTTAAACAAGAAGTTAAGATATATACATATACTGTATATGGTATTAGTAACTTCAGCCAACATCAACATATATCCAAGATATTTGTACTAAACCTTTCCAAAATAGAAGTGCAACTGTAACCCAGATAGCAAGCAATTGAGCTGCATGTTTGAAAATTACTTGCTAAGCTATTGCTAGACTTGCCAGGCTTCACATGTTTGTTGCACAATTGCAGCAACTCTGCATTGCATGGCTGAATTTGCATGCTGTAGACTTTCAGAGCTTTTCCTGTAGACTCACCATTGCAACTTTGATTTCGCTAGAGACTTGCCATGCAAATTTGCTACAAATTGGAAAAGAGTCAACTAGAACTTCTGCTTCAAGTGCTCTGCAAGTGTACAACTTGCCAGTGGAAATGTGCAGCAAGTTAACAGACTTACAATTCAACACTGCCACAAATTTGTGGCAAGTTATTCTTGCTATCTGGGAAACACCTTACATATTGTGTGTACCCAAAAGACTTTGCTCTATATATCTCACTTAAGCTCCAGGTTCATCTACCCAGCACCATCAAGGCTGCCCTATTGGGGGGGCTCTAAAATAAATGCAATGAATACATCCAATAAGTATATACGGTATGCAGGGTTCTCACCTGGATTGTACATTTTACCATGTAATACATAAGCACCCCTTTCCATTCAGACGCAAAGCAGGTGGACTTTTCTGGACTGGCACCACAACAATTTGGCACTTTAATTTATATGATATGGAAATCAATTAAAGACAAACTCATAAGGGTATAATTTTGGACTTTATTTAGCTATTTGCAGACCGCAGATGTATACGTTAAATTAATTTAGGAAACATTTTTAATAAATCACCATAACTCCTAGTTTAAATCATGAGCAGTCCCAAACAAGATTTACTGTTTCTGACAAGCTCACCAATATGTGAGGCTCCCCAAGGTCTGCTTTAAGAAACACTGCTTTGTGGATCCAGAGGAAGGTGAATAAACCACCCATATCTGGACAACTATGCCTCAAAGGGGGGAAAATAGATTTTTAGCCAGTATGGCAATCAGTTTACACCCAGTGATATAGCAAAATAATGCCATAGAATATGTAGAATGACCACTATTGTTGAAGTGGCAATATTGAAATTTCACTTTGGAGACACATTTCCAGAAAATTACAGCAGCTGCAGATTAAAAAGGAAAGGTAATTTTTAATAACATTCAATTACAATATGACGTGTGATGCAATTGTATACGCTATATTATTTTTTCTTTATTTCCTATTTTTTCCCCACGAAAGAGGATTTACTCTTTAAAGACTAAGCCTTTTTCTGACACCTGCTGCTTACAAGTTAAAATTAGTATTTTTTGCTAAAAAATTACTTAAAACCCCCAAACATTATATATATATATATATATATACATATATATATATATATATATATATATATATATACATATATATATATATATATATATATATACATATATATATATATATATGTATATATATATTTTTTTTTAGCAGAGACCCTAGAGAATAAAATGACAGTCGTTGCAATATTTTATGTCACATTATATTTACGCAGCGGTCTTTCAAATGCAATTTTTTGGGGAAGAAATACACTTCAATGAATAAAAAAAAACCCAGCAAAGTTAGCCCAATTTTTTTGTATAATGTGAAAGATGATGTTACGCGTCGAGAATCTTGAGAGAATCATGATCTTTATTCTAAGCAAAAAATTGTGGTTCTCATTTTATCTAGAATCATGGGTATGAAACTTTTTTGGACAATGGGAGAATGGTATAATTTCTATTAATGTATTACTTTTTATTGTTGGCAGTGTTCCCTTTGGTGGTGTTTTTGCGCCTCCAGTTTGCTACCCTCGGATCCCCATTATTAGGTGGGCTTCTGATGGTAGCTCTTTGGCCTCTGCTGGACCGCTTGTGGCTCCCCCAGTACGCCATTCTGTTGAGCTATTAGCTCTCTTTATTATTTTACAAATCTTAGTAATATCTGCTCTCGTCACTTTCCTTTTTTTCAGCCTTTCCTTTTTCCTACCCCCTATACTGAATTGTATGCGATCCTACTGTCAGAACTTAACGTTTTTATTATGCAACTCCTTATATTACCAATATGGCCCCCTTAAACATTTTGACCCTAAAATGTCCAAGGTCTTAATATACCACAAAAACGCATTAAAGCATTCCGTTCATTTGCTAGAGCTAAAATCCACATTCTTTGCCTACAGGAGACCCATTTTACTGAAGAATCTACTCTTAAGTTTTTCAGCTACTCTTATCCACAGGTATATACAGCCTCGGCTGCTACTAAACAATGAGGTGTTCTTATAGCTATTCACTGTACAACCCCATTTGTACTTTCATATGAAGACTCTGAAGGTCGCTACCTCATTCTTATTGGGCATATTTCTAATGTTGCTGTAACCATTGTATCATATTATGCTCCTAATAAACATCCATTATCATTTCTTTCCCATTGTTACCCGTTTATTATATTTAAGATTTATTATCTCCAATATATGATGTGGGTTAAATGAGAGTTCTTTGACCAAGAGTGAAAGCTTTAACACAATAATATTTATTGGTGAGTAGTCTATCTAATACACAACCATCTATCTATAGTCTACAACCAGGAAGAAACTATTAGGTTAAAAGAAAAGAATTACATCAAGGAATACAGAGTATATTCCTTAAAACATTACTGTACAAACATATTTAGTTACAAGTATAAGGCAGACCTTTCCCATAATTACCCTTTGCACCAAGGTTCCATTCTGATGGCTGCTCTCCCATAAAAAGTGAATTTCCCTCCCATCTAGTCCGTGTATATCATTACAGGCTGATGCCTCATTGGTTGGCATAGCGTGGCTCTAAATTGGAGGGCTTACCTATTACTGGTTCAGGACTGGCTACATCTCCATCCCTATACTTTGCATAAGTCAGCCCCCTTTAATGCAAATCCTTGTAACTATTCTGAGCAGGAGATATACTTGAAGTTTCCCGGGAAGTTAAGTATTGATTACGGGTTGGCCTCCCTTCATTACATATCCCAGCATGGGATCCTTTGAAGTGAGTATGTGTAAAACAATGAGGTTTGGATCCCATTGTTTATATACACAAGCCTAGGCACTGAAGTGTCTACTCTAAGGCCTCGTACACACGAACGAGTTTCTCGGCAAAAACCAGCAAGAAACTTGCTGGCAGAGATTTTTTGCCGAGAAATTCGCTCGTGTGTATGGTTTCTCGTCAAGAAAAGCGTCAAGAATCTCGACGAGAAAATAGAGATCCTGCTCTCTATTTTCTCGTCGAGATTCTCGTCAGCCTGTTTCTCGACGAGAAAATTGTGTGTGTGTACACTTACCTTTTCGCCGGGAAGCCCGCGCATGCTCGAAATGACTTCGACGCATGCGCGGTAGCTTCCTAGGCATAGATAGGGTATACCAAGATGGCGGCGACGGCATCGAATGTGACGAGCGCATGCTCGTCGTAGTCGATGACGTCACCGCGTACGCTCCATTCAAAGAACCGCGGGTTCTTTGAATCGAGCGTGTGTACACTCGGCCGGGACAATTTTCTTGTCCAAGAATCTCGTCGAAAAAAACGACATGTTTTTTTCGACGAGAATCTCAGCCGTGTGTACGAGGCCTAAGAGGCATTTCTGTGACGCCTTCCATAGATGCAAGCTAAATTAAATATATTCATAATTACAATATTTTACAGCTATTAATGGAGATTTCATATAAACTCATAAGGCAACACCATTGTGTAATTGATTCACACAAATTAGGTACAGTGATATGGCAAAAAACGAGAAATAATCAAACACACGCTCAATATCTCTCCCTCAGTACTCATAGACAAATTGTTATGTAAAATAACATAAGCAGCTACTATAATAAAACAAAACTATACCAGAAATATGTCAAAACAAAAAAACTATAACATTAGTAGCGCCAGCGCAATCTACAGATTTAAAGATTGCTAAACAGTCCACTAAAATTGTATACACGAGTAGAAAGCCCACTTTAAAGATGAGAAGTGAGTGTAAGATTGTCCATCATAGAAGGAAGTGTTTTAGGGATTCTCAATTTTGTGTCACAATCCCCCTAGGTATTCAACTTACCAGATAATACTGGGTTCTGCGCTTATCTTTCAATAGATGTTGCCACCTCACTGCATACACTCCATCTAAATGTTGCTCATCACAAGCAATGGATAAAGATGCACACAGCGTAATCCAGTACTGAAAAGGTATTTATTGAATGATTCCTCAAGATTGCACACTTACAATATATTCATAGTAAAAAGACATGTAACAACAATGTGTCATAAGTCACTCGCTCCTGTCTACCTCTCACCGCTCCGGCGGTGTTCCCAGGTAAGGTAAGCAGGAAACCCAACGACATGGGTTGCTGCATGGTCATGCACTGACGCGTTTCGTCATTGCTTTCATCAGAGGGTGTGGCCACACAGTGCAGCTCCCAACTTTAAATACACAGCAAGACACTGGGGAAATTAACCCACTTTCGCCTGTGCGTGCTGGACTCATCAACGGCGCTTACCGCCTATCGTTCGAGCCTCAATAGAAAATATGCTGGCATTTTCCCTAATGCATAATGACATTACCATGACTTATAGTTTTAAAATCAGGCAACGTAACTACCATCACTTGCCTTAAGCGAGTGTATTCGAAATAATGCTGCCACTATGAGTGTTCCCATCGGATTGGTATAAACAAACCACAATCCGATTTGATCGCCCAATGTATGGCGCACAAACCAAGTCCAAAAGAACTGGCAGTGGAACAACTGAGATTAAGATTAAATTATATTGGTACTATAAAGTATATTCCACTATATCCCATGGTAACACCATATAGTAAATACTTAAAAGTTTACTTGTACCCAAAATTGCATCTTACTTATATTTCGTATCAGTACCATGCTTATCCATACCATGTTAATCATGCATATTAGAATTGTCATGAGTAAAATGAAAATGCATCAAACATTTGAGTACATAAACCACATATAAAACATCACATCCCACTTATTAAAATGTTTAAATATTCATACAGTGAATCCCTTATCCGCAATCTAGAGTTTTTTTTAACAACAAGGCTGTTGCTCATCCCAAACTTCATAGTCAGGGTTAATAAAATAAAATACAATATATTCTATTTGCTAAAATCTATAATAACTGAGGTCATTATAAATTCATAAAATTCATAAAATTGTATAATGAATCACATAAAAACTGATAAGATCAATAATCACTGATAAAACTATTTAAGTCCAACTCAACAATCATACCTCTCGGACTTAAAGTATCGATAAAATTTTAACTAAAGCAATCCCTGATTTTTCTTGTTAAAAAAAAAAAGCAATCTCTGATAATCCAGTTTTTATTTAAAGAAAGGGCCAATCGTTTGGAGATAAGGTTGTGAAAAAAAATCTTAATCCCCCGGTTAGACCCACTATGTTCTGGGACAACCCAGGCTTCTTTGCGTGCCGCAGATGTATATCCTGTTGACAAGTACACACCAGATTAAGAGGCATAACCGAGTTCCAATCGACAGCTAATTCTAGGGTGTTTAAAATAAAAGACTTAATTTCATGTATGTCCACTTACGTGGTGTATGCACTTCAGTGCCCATGTAATTTGATGTATATTGGTCGCACCAAACGCACTTTAGGCAAATGTGTATCTGAGCATATTAATAACATCAAATTAGGCTATAAAGAACATAGCGTTTCGATGCACTTTATGATCAAACATACAGTGGGGCAAAAAAGTATTTAGTCAGCTACCAATTGTGCAAGTGATGGTAGTTACGTTGCCTGATTTTAAAACTATAAGTCATGGTAATGTCATTATGCATTAGGGAAAATGCCAGCATATTTTCTATTGAGGCTCGAACGATAGGCGGTAAGCGCCGTCGATGAGTTTTTGGATCACTCATAGTGGCAGCATTATTTTGAATACACTCGTTTAAGGCAAGTGATGGTAGTTACGTTGCCCGATTTTAAAACTATAAGTCATGGTAATGTCATTATGCATTGGGAAAAATGCCAGCATATTTTCTAGTCTGAGGCTCGAATGATAGGCAGTAAGCGCCGTCGATAAGTCCAGCACGTGTAGGCGCCAGTGGGTTAATTTCCCCGGTGTCTTGCTGTGTATTTAAAGTTGGGAGCTGCACTGTGAGGCCACACCCTCTGACGAAAGCAATGATGAAACACGTCAGGGCATGACCACGCAGCAACCCACGTCGTCGGCTTTCCTGCTTACCTTACCCAGGAACACCGCCGGAGCGGTGAGAGGTAGACAGGAGTGAGCGACTTATGACACATTGTTGTTACATGTCTTTATACTATGAATATATTGTAAGTGTGCAATCTTGAGGAATCATTCAATAAATACCTTTTTAGTACTGGATTACGCTATGTGCATCTTTATCCATTGCTTGTGATGAGTAACATTTAGATGGAGTGTATGCAGTGAGCTGGCAACATCTATCGAAAGATAAGCGTAGAACCCAGTATTATATGGTAAGTTTGATTACCTAGGGGGATTGTGACGCAAGCGGTGAGGTGAAGGCAATTGGATTTTAATTAAGATCACTAAAACGCTTCCTTCTATGATGGACAGTCTTACACTCACTTCTCATCTTTAAAGTGGACTTTCCACTCGTGTACACTATTTTAGTGGACTGTTTAGCAATCTTTAAATCTGTGGATTGCGCTAACGCTACTAATGTTATAGCTTTTTTGCTTTGACATATTTCTGGTATAGGTACAGTGATATGATGTGGGGACTCGCATCCCAGTTATTTTTCCCTTCTTGGATAAATCTCCCCCTTCTCCCTTCTCCTGTTCCCCTAAGCTTTCATTTCAGCAACTCTAAGCATAACATGTTAGACTCTTGGCGTGAGCTCAATCCAGCTCATAAACAATTTACATATTACTCCCATCCAAACAAATAATTTTCTAGGATTAATCATGTCTTCCTAAGTGTTGGCATGGCCCCAGAGATCCTATCATCAGTTATTACACCCTTTTCTTGGTCCGATCATAGTGCAGTTTGTACTACCATCTCCTCCCCTATCCTGAGATAGATCCCAGGATTCATCTTGGTGCATTAATGATTCCATTCTAACTCTTCTAACATGTCTGCAGTAGGGATGAGCCGAACACCCCCCCCCCGGTTCGGTTCGCACCAGAACCTGCGAACGGACCGAAAGTTCGCGCAAACTTTAGAACCCTATTAAATACAATGAACTCGAACGTTCGAAATCAAAAGTGCTAATTATAACGGCTAATATGCAAGTTATTGTCCTAAAAGGGTTTGGGGACCCGGGTCCTGCCCCAGGAGATTTGTATCAATGCAAAAATAAGTTTTCAAAACTGCATTTTTTTCGGGAGCAGTGATTTTAATGGAAAAAAGTGAAATATTCCTTTAAATATCGTACCTGGGGGGTGTCTATAGTATGCCTGTGAAGTGGCATGTGTTTTCTGTGTTTAGAACTTTCCCTGCACAAAATTACATTTCTAAAGGAAAAAAAGCCATTTAAAACTGCTTGCGGCTTTAATGTAATGTCTGGTCCCGGTAATATGGATGAAAATCTTTGAGAAAAATGGCATAGCTACCCTATCACCCCCACCCCAGCCCATTACCAGACCCTTTGGGTCTTGTATGGATATTAAGGGGAACCCCGCACACAAAATAAAAAAGGCCCTATATACTCTGAACAGCAGTATACAGGCGGTGCAAACAAGACAGGGACTGTAGGTTTGTTCTTAAGTAGAATCTGTTTGTAATTTGGAACAGGTACATTTTTTAAATGTAGCTCCAGACAAAAAAAACAATTTTTAAGCTTTTTGGAAAACATAGGGAAGAGTTATCACCCCTGTAACATTTGTTTTGCTGTCTGTGCACCTGTTCAGAACATTTCACCTCACTTTCCGTCCCAATGACAAATGGTTTTTGAAAATTTGGGTTTTTTATTGAAACAAGGATTGGTGATAAAGCATAGTAGAGAGGAGACACCTTTTCCACATATTAACTCTTACAGGAGAGAATTTCCCTTCCTAGGGGTAGATTTCCTCTCACTTCCTGTTGTCTCCTTCCGTTTGCAAGTAGGAGCCGTTTGTAAGTTGGATGTTTGAAAGTAGGGGCCTGCCGTATATACTCTGCAGAAATTTGGCCCTTAGGTGTTGGTGTTGCCACAACACTGTAAGCCCTCACAGTTACTCTTGGTGGGTGCTGGAACGCCCTGCTGTGAACTATTATATCAAGAATTGTAATTACATGACATTGTTGAACAGTGGTAGGAAAAATTGGGCCTTTGGTGGTGGTGCTGGTACCACAACACTGTAAGCCCTCACAGTTACTCTTGGTGGGTGCAGGAATGGGCCCTGCTGTGAAATATTAGATCAAGAATTGTAATTACATGCCCTTGTTGAACAGGGGCATAAAAATTGGGCCTTTGGTGGTGGTGTTGCCACAACACTGTAAGCCCTCAGTTACTCTTGGTGGGCGCAGGAATGGGCCCTGCTGTGAATTATTAGATCAAGAATTGTAATTACATGCCCCTGTTGAACAGGGGCAGAAAAATTGGGCCTTTGGTGGTGGTGATGGTGGTGGTGGTGGTGGTGTTGCCACAAAACTGTAAGCCCTCACCGTTACTCTTGGTGGGCGCAGGAATGGGCCCTGCTGTGAATTATTAGATCAAGAATTGTAATTACATGCCCCTGTTGAACAGGGGCAGAAAAATTGGGCCTTAGGCACTGGTGCCACAACACTGCAACCCCTCACAGATACTGTACTTGGAGCGCAGCAATGAGCCCTGCTGCAAAGTATTGCATCAAAAATTGTAATTACACGCCCCTGTTAAACAGGGGCAGAAAAATTGTGCCTTAGGTACTGGTGCTGGTGCTACAACACTGCAACCCCTCACAGATACTGTAGTTGGAGCACAGCAATGAGCCCTGCTGCAAAGCATTGCATCAAAAATTGTAAATACACGCCCCTGCTAAACAGGGGCTGAAAAATTGGGCCTTAGCCACTGGTGGTCGGTGCCCAGAACCAAAAATTTTCTTTCAAGCTATCAGCATGATCATTGAGGAGGAATAGGATAGTCACTCAGCATAACAGGATAGTCACTCAGCATCAGCATAGGCAGTCTTGAAGGGATCTGACATTTCCCCAAAAATGATATGGTTACATCAGCATCAGGTGCTTGGTAGCTGGTGGTGATCCAAGACTGATTCATTTTTATGAAGGTCAGTCGATCGACCGAGTCGGTGGACAGGCGCACCCTGTGATTGGTTACAAAGCCTCCAGCAGCACTGAATGTGCATTCCGAAAGAACGCTGGATGCAGGACAGGCCATTAGCTCAATTGCATACTGTGCAAGCTCTGGCCAGTGATCCATCCTCAAGACCCAGTAACCCAGAGGATTTTCAGTGGGAAACGTGTCCAAGTCTGATCTTGCCCCTAGGTATTCCTGCACCATGTAAACCAGACGCTGGCGATGGTTGCTGGAACCGATCATATCTTGGGGCTGCGGACTAAAAAATTGTCTGAACGCATCGGTCAGACAGCCACCTTCTCCACCGCTCCTTCTTTGACTGACCGAAGCCTCAGCAACACGTTGTCCAGGACCAGGAATTTGTAACCTCCCAAGGTCTGGGAACGCATTGCACAGACCATTCTGCAAGGCCTCCCGCAGATGCTTCATCCTCTGCCCCCTCTGCGACGGCAAGATAAGGTCAGCAACCTTACCCTTGTAACGTGGATCAAGGAGGGTTGCCAGCCAGTAATGACCCCTCTCCTTGATCGCATGAATACGAGGATCCTTCCGCAGGATTTGCAGGATCAGGGAGGCCATGCAGCATAGGTTTGCTGAGGCATTCGATGCGGAGTCCTCTGGGTCACTGAGGACGACATGATCCGCAGCCACCTCCTCCCAGCCACTTACAAGTCCGTGGGTGTCTTAGGACTGTAATTGATCCCTTGAAGACTGCTGCTGATGCGGAGTGCTAGGCTCCACCTCCATGCTGACACAATAATCCTCCTCCTCGTCCTCTTCCTGTGTGATAGCCGGGCCAGCAGGATCAGTGTCTGGATAAAGGGGGTCTTGAGAGGTAAGGAAGTCCTCCTCTTCCTCCCTCTGTTCTGCCTCAAGTGCCCTGTCCATTATTCCACGCAGCATGTGCTCCAACAGGTGGACAAGAGGAACAGTGTCACTGATGCATGCACTGTCACTGCTTACCATCCACGTGGCCTCCTCAAATGGTGCCAGGACAGTGCATGCATCCCTGATCATGGCCCACTGGCGTGGGGAAAAAAATCCAAGCTCCACTGACACTGTCCTGGTGCCATATTGCAACATATACTCATTGATTGCCCTCTGCTGCATGTGCAGCCGCTGCAGCATGGCCAATGTAGAGTTCCACCTGGTGGGCATGTCACAGATTAGGCGGTTCTTGGGCAGGTTGCAATCCTTTTGCAGCTCAGCCAGCCGAGCACTGGCATTATATGACTGACGGAAATGCCCACAGAGTTTCCTGGCCTGCTTCAGGACATCCTGTAAGCCCGGGTACCTGCCCAAGAACCGCTGCACCACCAAGTTAAGGACATGAGCCAAACAGGGCACATGGGTCAGTTGTCCCTGTCGGAGTGCGGAGCGGATGTTGTTGCCATTGTCGGAAACCACCTTTCCTGGCTTAAGCTGGCGTGGTGTCAACCACCCCTGAGCCTGCCCCTGCAGAGCTGACAGAATCTCTGCCCCAGTGTGGCTCCTGTCCCCCAAGCACACCAGCTCAAGCACCGCATGGCATCTTTTTGCCTGCATACTTGCGTACCCCCTTGAATGCCTACGGAGCACCGCTGGTTCTGAGGACAAAGCACAGGTAGAGGCCATGGAGGAAGAAGAAGATAAGGGGTGGAGGAGAGAGGTGTGTCAGAATCACCAGTAGTAACACTTTGGAGGCGTGGTGGCGGAACAACCTCCAACACTAGTGCACCTTGTCCTGCATCCTTCCCAGCTGCCAGCAGAGTCACCCAATGCGCCGTGAAAGAAAGGTAACGTCCCTGTCCATGCCTGCTGGACCATGATTCAGCGGTAATATGCACTTTACCGCTGACTGCCCTGTCCAGCAAAGCCAAGACATTGCCTTCCACATGCCGGTAGAGCCGGAATCGCCTTCCGTGAGAAAAAGTGGCGTTTGGGAACCTGCCACTGAGGAACCGCACATTCCAGGAAGGGGGCAGAGTCTACCAACTAAAAAGGCAGCAGTTGAAGTGCTAGCAATTTAGCAAAGCTAGCATTCAAACGCTGGGCATGTGGGTGGCTGGGAGCAAACTTCTTTTGGCGGTGTACCAGCTGGGGCATGGAAATTTGCCTGGTACAATCGGACGTCGGTGTACCGATAGCAGATTGCCCGCAAGTACTTGGCTGTGACACACCTAATTCTACACCTTCATTCCTCTCAGTGCAGGTTTTAGAGAGGACTGAAGGTATAGTGGGGTTGGAGATCCCAGCTGATGAGGAGCAAGGAGAGGTCCGCTTTGTTCTTTGGTGTGGGTCTTTTAGGTAAGCTTGCCAACGGACTGCATGGCAGATCGACATATGTCTGGTCAAGCAGAAAGAAAATTATGATATGGACAGCCGCACTCCAAAAAAAACCTTGACGGTTGCCTTTATTGTAAAAAATGATAGATGCACTACAAATCACAGCAAAACAGGGAAAACAGCTGACGCGTTTCGCACTATCGTCTAGTGCTTACTCATAGCTTCATATATGTCTGGTCAAGCACGTGGTGCCCAAGCGACTGATGTTTTGGCCACGCGAGATACGCTTTAGACATATGTTGCAAATGGCAACGGTGCGATCTGCTGCACACGTCTGAAAAAGGAGGAGCGGCGTGCTGACGTCACCACAAACAACAACGCAAGGTCCCGGAAGGAACGGGCTGTGCGAGTCGGCCGGCTACACGATTTTTTCACACAATAATTTACTGCACTAAATTGTAAGTGTATTTTTAAATGTTATATTAAATCTTTTACCCTGGATTACGCTATGTGGCTTTCTTTTTCATCTTGCCATGAGTCCATCCTGACATTATGAGAAAGACTGGAAACATAACCATTGGATGAGCGGGGATATCTGACAGAGCCATCTAGAGACCCTGGCAGGAGTAACAGCCATCTATGTATACTGATCTCTTGTAGGGAACTTTATTTCTGGTAAGCGGCAGCGTTACTAGAGGTGGTGGATCTGTTTCTTTCGGAAAATAAGCACTTTTCTTGGGTGTTCCCGCGTTTGATGTCAATGAACTTTATGTATCTTGGTATAGTCTCTCCAGAGATTGGCTCAGCAGCATCATAAATCTCGGGGTTCTTTGCCCTTATTAGAACTGTTGGGACATTCAATCCCATACTCCACGTATAGGAATTTTTGGATGTCAGAGATTGGTTACAATATTATTCTTATTTTCATTTAATTCATTGCGCAGCTTAACCACTTCAGATCCGCGCTATAGCCGAAAGACGGCTACAGCGCGGACATGAACTGCCGGGAGGATGCGCATCGCGGAAGAGCTGTGCCCGCTGTGTCGCGCGGGTGGCGATGCACGTGCCTGGCAGCCGCGATATCCGCCAGGTGCCCGCAATCCGCTGTCACAGAGCCAGGGACGTGGATCTCTGTGTGTAAACACAGAGATCCACGTCCTGTCAGGGAGAGGAGACCGATGGTGTGTCCCTTGTACATAGGGACAACCATCGGTCACCTCCCCCAGTCAGTCCCCTCCCCCCACAGTTAGAACACATCTAGGGAAACACATTTAACCCCTTCCTCGCCCCCTAGTGTTAACCCCTTCCTCGCCCCCTAGTGTTAACCCCTTCCCTGCCAGTCACAGTAATCAATGCATTTTTATAGCACTGTTCGCTGTATAAATGTGAATGGTTCCAAAATAGCGCCAAAAGTGTCCGATGTGTCCGCCATAATGTCGCAGTCCCGATAAAAATCGCTGATCGCCGCCATTACTAGAAAAAAAAATTATTATTAAAAATGCCATAAATCTATCCCCTATTTTGTAGACACTATAACTTTAGCGCAAACCAATCAATAAATGCTTATTGTGATTTTTTTTTACCAAAAATATGTAGAAGAATACGTATCGAACTAAACTGAGAAAAAAAATATTTTTTTTAAAAAAAATTGGGATATTTATTATAGCAAAAAGTAAAAAATATTGTGTTTTTTTTTTAAATTGTCATTCTTTTTTTGTTTATAGCGCAAAAAATAAAAAACGCAGAGGTGATCAAATACCACCAAAAAAAAACTCTATTTGTGGGGAAAAAATGATAAAAATGTCATTTAGGTACAGTGTTGTATGACCGCACAATTGTCATTCAAAATGCGTCAGTGCTGAAAGCTGAAAATTGGTCCGGGTACGAAGGGGACGTAGTGCTCAGTAAGCAAGTGGTTTCTCCATTTACTTATTTGTGTGTGTCTCACGTTCTAAGTTGCAGCATTTTCACATTTGTTTTATTATCAATTATTTTCCTATAAGGATTGTCTCCCTAAGACAGCGCAGTATATACACCCTTTATCACACGTCTGAAAAAAGGCCCACACCAAAGAACTTTTGGAATAATGCACAGTAGCAGCGCCCTGCACATGCGGAGCTCTGCTGTGTGATGCAGTCGGTGTGCTGCCCTTAAGCTGGCCCCTGGAGGGCATCCTGCCTCCTTGGAGATGTGCCTCCTCCTCCTCTCTCCTATCAGGCACCCACGTGGAGTCAGTGACCTCATCATCCCCTCCCTCCTCATCACTGGAGCAAATCTGGCAATATGCTGCAGCTGGGGGAACATGACTGCCAGATAGCTGTCCTTGTTGGGCACCCCCTCTCTCTGGGCTCACGTTACTACCCCTTCTCTCTGGGCTCACGTTACTGCCTTCCTCCAGCTGGGTTCCATCATCTGAGCCTTCAAAACACTGGGCATCCTCCTGGATCATGTACCCAACACTGTGCTCAAACGGTTCGGGGGACTCCTCAGAAGGACATGGTGGGGCTAGGAACGGAGTGACTGATGCGATTGAGCCAAGGGAAGAGGCCGCTTTGGCAGCTGCTTTGCCAGACAAAGTACCCTAAGCCTGGGTGAGAGAGGATGAGGAGGAGGAGGACGGCTTGGTCATCCACTCTACCAAGTCTTGGGCATGTTGCGGCTCAACATGGCCAGCTGCCGAAAAGAAGGACAAGCGTGTCCCACGGCCACATGCTGATGAGGATGCACCGTGTCCATGACCAGCACTGTTGTCTCTAGACACTGAGCCTGCTTGCCCTCTTTTACTGCCTCGTGACTGTCTGCCTCTCCTTGTTTGCCTTCCAGACATACTAATGGCCTGCAGTGAGATGTAGCTGCACAAAGGTGGGATGTATATATATATATTATTATATATATAGCTGTACTGATTATAATGCAGCTATCAGAATCAACTGCCGGCTGTGGTATTAGTATGGGAAGAGCAGCAATTGTTTTCAGTTAGTTTTAGGTGAAAACTGTGCAGAGGACACTGAAAATACTTGCCGCTCTCTGCCTGTGGTTTTATTATGAGAACACCACTATAATAGTCAGTAACTGTATTCAGGTAAGCTTTAGGTGAACGCTATGCAAAGCACACAGTACACTAAGTGAAATACTGACTGCAGCTAGCACAATCACCTGCCTGCCTGTCACAGTATAGAGAATAACAGGAACGGATCTAGCTAAACTGAATACAGTGTATAAATATATATACAACACCTAGGATGCATATATATCCTCTACACACTGTAACTGCAGCTAACTGACTCGCCTGCCTGCTCTGTCTAATTCAATATAAATGACACTGTCTCTCTCTGTAATCTCTCTCTTTTAACAACTCCAACACACTACACAAGGCCGCCAAGCCGGCGGCCTTATATAGTGCGGGGCGTGTACTAAACCCCCTGAGACATAATTGGCCAAAGCCACCCTGGCTTTGGCCAATTACGGCTCTCCGTTTTTTCCGCGCTGTGATTGGCCAAGCATGCAGGTCATAGTGCATGCTTGGCCTATCATTAGCCAGCAGTGCACTGCGATGCCGCAATGAATTATGGGCCGTGACGCGCCACTCGAATTTGGGGCGAACGGCCCATAATGTTCAATCTTCGTCGAACGATCGAACAGCCGATGTTCGAGTCGAACATGGGTTCGACTCGAACATGGGTTCGACTCGAACACAAAGCTCATCCCTAGTCTGCAGATATATCCCCTCTTACTCTTTGGGAAGCCCATAAACCTGTCATTCGAAGGGACACTTATCCGGCAAGCATTATTTCTTAAACGCGAGCGTAAGCCCCTTCACCAAAAATTTGAAAATTACATACATACACAGATATTTGGGTTACATGCATCTCAGTTATAGACTTTGTCATCACAGTACAGTTTACAGTGCATACCCGGTTTCCCCAAACCTGTTTATCATATCAGCAAATATAACTCCAGTACTCTAACGGAGAACTGGCATACTAAAACTAGCAAACAAAAACAGACATCCATCAATCCATAGAGCGCCACACCTGGTGTGTGCATGTCAGCCCAACAAGCAGAACAAAACTTCCACTACCCCATGGTCATCGTACCGGGGCATGGTTCTATTAAGTCACCAATAATCTGTTGAGTACAAGCTGTGGGGGGCCACCCGCGGGGACTCCAACCATTCCTGCCATATTTTGGCAAATTTGTTCGGCACCTTCCTGTGTTGATATATGTGCTTCTTCCTAATAGGTATCCTATTAACCTCCTGAACTCATTGTTGGGATGTGGGGGCATGAGGGGAGATCCAATACTTATCAATTCGTTTCCTGGCCAAATATAGCAGCCTCAGTAACGCTATGTATGTAGAGGTCCTCCTCTAGTTCGCCCAGTAGGCAAGTGACTGGGTCAAGTGTAGTATAGGTAGGATTAATGATGTCCAGTACTGCCTGCCAGTATCTGACCAGTTTGGGACATCGCCACAGCATATGAATTAATGTTCCTTGGTGTGAATAACATTTTGGGCATAGAGGAGATTCTCTTCTACCCCACCTGTGCAGTTGTAGCGGTGTCCTATAGAAGCAATGCAAAAAAAACATATGTGTCAGCTTTTGGGCAGCTGACACAGAGACCAGGGGACCGCTCGTCAGTATTTGATCCCATCTATCTCCATATATTGGGCCTACATCATCCTCCTATTTTTCTCTACACTGCAATAGATCAGGAACTTGAATATGGATAAGTAAATGGGCATAGATGTGAGAGATAATACCTTTCTTGTCTGTAGCAGTAAATAAAGTCTGAGTCATCTAGTCTCAGGATTGAGACCCTATCCTGTGCTCTAATAGCATGCCGTAGTTGTAAGAACAAAGTATCGGCCAGCCAGGGAGGGAAACTCCCCCCATAGCTGATTAAAAGACTTCAGTGACATTCCATTATACAATTGTACAAACTATTGGACCCCAGCTCTCCCCCACGCAACCTGGTTTGGAATTTTGTTTAATTCGGGATAGGAGTTGTTATTCTATATGGGAGCAGACTTCAAAAAGCCTCCCAAACCCAGTCTAGTTTTTACTTCCGCCCAAAGTTTTATGCCGCGTACACACGATCGTTTTTAATGTCATTTTCAAAAACGACGTTTTTCTCGACGTGATTTTTCTTGTTTCCTCTCAAGCCTGTCTTGCATACACACGTTCATTTAAAAAACCGCTCGAGCAAAGCGCAGTGACGTAAAACACGTACGACGGCACTATAAAGGGGAAGTTCCGTTCAAATGGCGCCACCCTTCATGTTAGTAAAGTTTGGCGAGAGACGATTCACGCTTTTCAGCCTCGTGCTTTTAAGTCCGTTACAGCGTGACGAATGTGCTATCTCCATTACGAACGCTAGTTTTACCAGAACGAGCGCTACCGTCTCATACTTGATTCTGAGCATGCGCGTTTTTTTTCCCCTCGTAAAATCATACACACTACCGTTTTTCACGTCGTTAAAAAAACGAAGTGAAAAAATAGAGAAGGTTCTCATTTTTTTTAGGCCATTTTTCACGTCGTTAAAAATGCTCTGGAGCCTACACACAATCGTTTTTAATGCCCAATTTAAAAAATAGAATTTTTAACTTCATGAAAAACAGTTGTGTGTATGCGGCATTAGGTTCAACCTTATTGTGGGACAGTGAGTTGTCAGATCCAGGAGACACTGCTCAAGCTGGGACATTGCAGAGTAATCCACCATTGAAGGGATCACCAAGGTCCTAGAGAGACCTAGTGTACTCGGCAGATCCCAGCCGTGTACACTAGATCTCTCTAGGACCTTGGTGATTGGGCGGCTAAAAAATAGGTAAGGATGTGCGGTATTGCTAGTCCTCCCTGGTCTTTAGGATATTGAAAAGTGGACAGTTTAACCCTAGCCACTCCATTTTTCCACAGCAATGCTCTGTATAATGAATCCACCAGTTGAAACCAGTAGTGTGGTATCCACACAGAAGCATTATGGAGGATATAGAAAAACTGGGGAGTCCAGACTATCTTTATTAGATTAGCCCAACCTGTCACTGAAAGCGGCAGTTTACACCAGCTGCCCAGTTTATGTTTGAATTTCGCTAAAATGGGATTAAGGTTCAGGGGTAAATAATCATTCACATTACCAGTCACCATTATGCCTAAATACTTGAATGAATGTACTATCTCCACCTGTGCTGCTATTGCCGGCAGGGACGATGGCAGAGGTTCTAACAATAGAAGAGAAGATTTTTGCAATTTTTTAGCAAATCCAGACAGCTGTCCAAACTGTTCAAAAAGACGCATTACTGTTTCCAGAGAGTCGGTAGTGTCCCCTAAGTATATCAGGTTGTTGTCGGCATAGAGGGAGAGCTTATCCTCCCTCCCACCCTGCCAAAACCCAACAACCTCAGGGGATGTCCTCTTCCTCGCCACCAGAGACTCCAGCGCCAGGGCAATGAGTAATGGCGAGAGGGGGCACCCCTGTCTCATCCCCCTTTGTAAAGTGAAGGGGTCAGACAGGACCCCATTGATCCTAATCCGTGCCTTTAGGAGAGGAATACAGCAAGCACATCAACTTAAGAAAAGTCTCCCCCGATTTAAATTTCTGCATGACAGCCCACAGGTATCTCCACTCAACCCTGTCAAAAGCCTTGGCAGCATCGAGGGAGAACACCGCCCTATTACCAGGGTTATCCACAGGCAGCTGTATGTTCAGGAACAGTCACCTGATGTTCAACACAGTTGATCTAGCCGGAATAAATCCTGACTGATCCAAGTGTATTAAACTGGATACCACCTTTGCCAGCCTGGTAGACAGCACCCTAACTAGCAATTTGATGTCTGTGTTTATTAAAGAAATAGATCGATACGAGTCAGGCAATACTGGGTCCTTGCCATGTTTGGGAATCACCACAATAACAGCTTTGTTCATAGAAGTTGGTAAATGGCCCGTTGTGACAGCATCATTTAGGCTCTCAAGTAGGACAGGCAAAAGAGGGTCGCCATCTTGAGCCGCATGGTCGGGCCCCGGATAGAGATCTTTGCCCTTTTTAGACATGCTGACACCCGAGTAGGACCGCTGGATGGACACCGCGAGCATGTGGGTGGTATCGTGGGTCAGTAGGAGCCGTTACAGCCCAAGAGAGAGGAGTTATCAGGAGTATTTTCAGGAGTCTTCACAGCCGGGCGCGCACTGCGTGAGCCGCGCTGTGCACTGTGAATGCCCGGGCAATCTTCTGGGACCTGTGACGTGTCCCAGAAGATTGCAGGGAGGGAGAAGGGGAGAGGTGATCTTCCTTCCGGCGCTGTGGCGCCAGGGGAGGAAGTTGGAGCTGGGTGCCTGTAAAAGCAGGGTACCCACACCCCCCCAAAAAAATGACATGCCAAATGTGGCATGTCTTAGGGTCACTAGCATTTAAAGCGGAAGTTAAATTTTTGGGTGGAACTTAACTTTTAACTTTCTTCCTAACTAAAACCTGTAACAAATGTATGCATTTAGAGCCTCTAAAACGTGAAAGCCCTAACTGTCCTCCAAATAAATACTGATGCGGAAAAATCTTAAACACAAAAAATAACTGAAAAAAGCTCTGGGAGTTAAGATGTTAATGCGTATGTTAAGCCAAATATTTTCCCCCAAAAAATGGAGATAGAGTGCAGAGTGGTTAGGACCTTTACCAGTTTTTTCCCCCTTCTTGTGTATGTCATGTCTTCACATCCTGTTCTAATACCACAGCAGAAAGTAAGAGGAGATCTCCTAAAACTAAGGAAATATCGCTTTGAGACAGTTGTCATATACCAATTGAAAGAAACCCCTCACCTCCTTTTCTCATCACTTTCTATGGTCACCAGGGCCAGGGCAATAGAGGATTCGTTAGTTTTTTTTTTTTTGATCAGCCAGAGTGCTGATTAAAATAAAAAATGAAGAATGGGTTCCCCGATACACACAAGTGAAGTAGATGGAGGAATGCTCCCCACTGTATTATATTCTGTCAGTGGAGACTCCTCCAATGTCTGAATACACAGACCAGCGTTGCAGCCGATTAGTAGCAGCCACTGATTGAATGAAAGTTTTCCAACAGTCCTGTTTGACAGAAATCAATTGTTTTATCACCTGTTGAGTGGAAACAGCCATAGAAGCATTGAAATTGGATTGGTCCTTGCTGAGCCAGCCAAATATTTATCCGTCGCTGGCTAGCTCAAAGGGATGTCTAAAGGGAAGATCACAATGGACTTTGAAAAAGTGCATGCGCGTGAAACATGTAAGCCACGGCAACCCAGAGCTTGCGGTTGTCACGTACCTGGATCGTGAGCCTGACATGTAGAGGAGAGCCTCTCTTGCCGCACCGGCTTGCGGGCCCCTGAGGTTGAGACAGCGGCCACGGAAGCACGGTGACACAGGAGTGCCTAGGATCAGTCCAATATAGTGGCTGAATGCTCGTAGCTGGAGATGCAGCAGGCAACCCGTTGGCTGGGTAGACCAGGACTGTGGCAGACTGGATCGCAGATGGAAGCAGGAACTGGTGCGATTTGCAGAGCAGAACTGCAGCAGACTGGAGGAGTAGGTGCAGAGTCAGGCAGGCCGGATCGGAGACGTGCTGGTGGAACAGGCAGAACAGCAGGCAGAAGAGAAGTCCAAAACAAGCCGAGGTCAGGGTATCAAGCAGACAAGGTTAGTGAGGGCAAGCCGGGTCACGGATCAGAAGTCAGCACAGATAATGGGTTTCAGGACACACAGAAACTGCAGACCAAACAGCAAGGAGTCTTTGGTGCACTCACTTTAAATAGCCCCTCTGGCACCAATGTTGGTGACAGGCGCACGCGTACGCGGACACCACAACACGGCGGACACCACAACACACTGCCTACGGTGCAACGGGATTCACACCCACGATCAGCCACAGAGCCGTCCGCTTACTATAAGAGCACTCTGCCATTGTGATCTTCCTTTTAGACATCAGCAGAGTCGGACCACCAGCTGGAGGTAAAGGGTTGTGATTCAACCATCTCCCACTGATCACTGGGCTTCTATTGTCGTGTTTAACCCGTAAGCTGATCAGTTGATGTTGACCCTTCCCTACCCAGATGTCATAGTGGTACCGCTTTTCAAATAAATTTTTTTTATATTAGTATCTATATTAGCCACATGCTTCTATTGCCGCGTACACACGACCGTTTTTAATGACGAGAAAAATTAAATTTTTTAAAATGGTCATTAAAAATGATCGTGTGTGGGCTTTCCAGCAGTTTTCCCGGTGACGAAAACGCTGAGAATCACGACGAGAAAAATTGGAACATGCTCTAATTTTTCACGTTGTTTTTTACATCGACATTTTTCTCGTCATGAAAATCGGCCGTGTGGGCTTTAACGGCGTGAAAAAAATGCACATGCTCAGAATCAAGTATGAGACAGGAGCGCTCATTCTGGTAAAACTAGCGTTCGTAATGGAGATATAACATTCGTCACGCTGTAACGGACTGAAAAGCACGAGGCTGAAAAGCGTGAATCGTCGCTCAACAAACTTTACTAACATGAAGGGTGGCACCATCCGAATGGAACTTCCCCTTTATAGTGCCGTCGTACGTGTTGGACGTCACCGCACTTTACTCAAACATTTTTTTCCACGATAGTGTGTAGGCAAGGCAGGCTTGAGAGGAAACACGAAAAATCACGTCAAGAAAAATTCAGTTTTTTTCAATGACATTAAAAATGGTCGTGTGTACGCGGCATCAGACTGTCTTTGCAATCTTTGCAAGTTTTCATTATTAGCAGTTGCTGTGTATTTTAAAAAAGTGCAATAAATTAACTTTATACTTCATCAAAAGGACTACAAGTATTAATGCTTTACCCATAGAGCGCCGTTCTTTTGTTTTTGTCTCTTGTTATCCATCTCTCCAGTGGTTGGCAGCTGCACAGGGTTTTAAGCCTACTCTATATCCTCCAGGGTTGGTATACCCACATATACGGCTGACAGGTTTTAGCGCTTAAGGAATTTTGTGTATAAAGCGGTATTAAATCCAAAACAGAAATGTAATTTGTTCCAGCTTACTAAACATTCGATGTGGTAGCTGCATTCATTTTCTTTTTCTGCGCTTTTTTCCCAGTGATCTGACCAGTAAGACCACACCTCCTGTATTAAAGTGCCACCAGTCTGGATGAATGAATACAGGGGGCATAGCAGACAGCAGCATTATCAGTCTGGGGGGATGAGAGTGTTTGATGTACTAGCAGATTTACACTAACAAATTGAAGCCAAACTGCAGCTACTACTTTATGAGAAATTACAGCAACTGTTTTGTTTCTTTTGGGATAAAGGTCTTACGTAAATAAAAACTGAGAATTATAAGCACCCCTGTCAGTGGTAAAAAGTTTGTCTCAACACTTTAACTGATACGTTTGCAGGTGAGCTTGTTCTTTTAAAAGACAACAAACTTAATGGCCAGAAAATAAAATAAAGAAAAACTAAAAATGAAAACTAATGCAGCCATCACATGTAAGAATTGGTAAGCTGCAATATAGTAAACATCTGCTCTTTGGTTTAATACCACTTTATTAGTAAGTTTGAATCCAACTGAGGCTCAGTCTAACCCTTCCACATTTTATCCAAAATGAACAAAAAATGTTGGCTTACACTTGAACATTTACCAAAATTTACTAGATGTAACATTTGTTGATGACACATTATAAATGCTGTGAATATTACTAGCAAATGGGCAGCAAATGAGCATGAATTAATAGCAGGTCTTTATAAACATATCCCATAATTGTTTCTCTTAGGATTACTCACATTAATGTCATCACTTTTTTCCAGAATACTGTAAAGTGTTAAAAGTTGATTTACATTCTTTGTTTTTGTACAGGTGATGGATATGTCAAATAACTACTTATTAAAAAGCTGCAAATTGTCAATTAATGTCAGATGAGCAGAATAAGAAACTGTAAAGTCTGACTGCACTTGTTGCCATGTCAACTGGAATGCAAAATTCATTTTCCTTAGTATATTTTTAAGATCCTAAGCACCAAATTTAGATTATCTAAAAGACAGGACAAAAAACATTTCATTCGGTATATATTTTTTTTATTATTATTCTATGCAAAATTTAATTTACACATAGTGCTTAGCATTTACAATTAAAATGCTGTATGATGGATTTGGATTCTTTAAAAAACTATTAGATTTCGATGCATATGGAAGAAATTAAGAGAGTCAATTTTATTTTCTTCATGACTTGACGTAATTGTAGCCGTATTAGTGCAATTGTGACAGAGAAAATTAAGTACTGTCCGTGATACTTTTTTTATTTGCACTAACATAGAATTTTTCAGGACAAGCTTTCGGGGTATGTCCCCTTCTTCAAGGTCCAAGCAGTACTGCTTGGACCTTGAAGAAGGGGACATACCCCGAAAGCTTGTCCTGAAAAATTCTATGTTAGTGCAAATAAAAAAAGTATCACGGACAGTACTTAATTTTCATTTTCTTCATGAAAAATACTAGGTATTTCAACCTTCTGATGACAGTACTTTTTGAAATACTGGCATGGAGCAAATATGCAGATCAGGAAAGCCCATCCAAAAGGGACGTCATCCTTCTTATTCGAGGTTAGTGAATAAAGGTTCTGAAGCTAGAAGATAAGCATGACAGCAATGCAACTCTTTCAGACGACAACAGCAAAAGCAGCCCATACAGTATATCACCATAGACTTATTTTATTACATTTTGACATGCCTGCAAGAAATTAATTACATTTTAATTTCTACTTCATGGTGGTCTGGTGTCACGTACCTGATGGTGGTGAGCCCGATATAGCAGAGGGAGGCCTCCCTTACGGCTCCTACTCGCGGCCCCTGGTAAAGTAACAGAAGGCACAGGAGTAAGGAGTGGTACGAGTGCCTGGCAGGATCAACAGAGGTAGAGGTAGTCCAGACGTTCATGAACTCCTCAGGAACTGGGAAACAGGAGCTGAAGCAACTGACAGGTTTGGCAGACAGGAACTGGATCACTGGACCGAAACCAGGAACAAACAGGCACAGTTCAGCAGACTGGAACAGCTTGGACTGGAACAAGGACAGACAGGAACCATTCAGCAGGCTTGGAGCAGACTGGACTGTGTTGTGGAAAAATGTATTAATGTATGTTGTCAGATGTCGCCCAATGTCAGTCTTGCTGTAATGCGCTCATCTGAGTGCATTTACACATACAGACGTTGGTGGAAGATCGGTGGCGGGAAAATCTTCCTATGGAAACAGCGATGTTTGCTCCATTTAGAGATGTTGTTTTATGTCTCGTCAGGGGACTGGCCACTTCCTGACGTTGGTATTAAATGACTCAGAGCGGACAGATCTGCGTCCACAAGAACAGTACCATAGCTATACGACAATTGTGGTCCATTGAGGCATAATTGTCGTATAGTTCCCGTCATTGGAATCAGTGCATGTCACTGATAGTCTATTTGAATGTATACATGTCTATGATTGGTTCGTTTGTTGTATGCGTGTATTGTATTATTATTGTATCATTATGGTATTCATGTACTGGATTGTATGGGACACCCTTTTGGAAGGGATGTCCTTGTATGGTCATCTTCCCTGTGTGAAGGTCACATGCTGTGACATCACTTCCTGTTGGGATTTTAATAAAAGAGCGAGAGACACTGCTCCCAGGCACTCTATGCTGGGATGCTGAGATGAGAACATAGCTGTGTGATGCTGCCTTTCTTGGAATGAATGATGGGACGAATGATGGTGAGTGAAATTTAGCTAAAGATAGCATTATTGCAATAAGATGGAATCTGAAGTCTGTGCTTATTTAGCACAGGAAATATAGGCTGTGTGCTCTGCATACAGCCTATATTTCCACGACAGTAAAATGGCGACTCTGGTGGGACTAGATGGACCCCTTTTGGGCATCAAGTCGAAATGGGGGAAGTATGGATGCACGATCCGATGCGTAGGGGCTCTGTTCTGTAATATAAAAAATTTTCATCTTTTTGAAATAATGCTGTAAGTTTGCAGTATGAGAGATGTGTGTGTGTGTATGTCTATGAGTGTGTGTTTGTGTGTGTGTGTGTGTTTGTGTGTGTGTGAATGTATGAGAGATGTGTGTGTGTGTGTGTTTGTGTGTGAATGTATGGAACAAGTAAATTGCAAGAATTTTGTAGTGTGTAGAGAAGCTGAAAATGGCTGCTCCCATGAGGTTTAGCGGGGGCGGGGCAGGCAGCATGGCCATCAGTGACCAGCTTGGTTGATAGTTCTGTGTATATATTGACTTTCCAATTTTCAGAACAAAGTTGTGTGTAGTGTTTGTGCCTGTGTGAATGTTGATGGAAACTGTATATTGTGTATGAAATGAAGGTATAGCTGTGGTATTTATCAAAAAATAGGAGGTTTGTATAGAACAGATCTGATGTGATATAGTCAACATCCCTAACTGGTACAAATACAAGAGTTTCCCCTCATAGACCGGACTTTATAGGCATGAATTGTCACAACCGCTAAAAGGTAAATTTATAATATTTTATTACAAAAGTAGAAAAATAATAAAACAAAATGGTACATATACAATAAAACTTGATCAATGTGATTTGACAATCAACATATCGCAGAGTTAACATTTAATCATATATGGTGCATGGCATGCCTAAATAGGCTTGTGATTGCAATGCTGATATATGGACATGTGTAAAACACGAAAATATATATATATATATCAGATCCTACGCGTTACGGAGATAACTCCTTCTTCAGGGAAAATCCGATATATGATTCAAAAAATGTAATCTAGAACAGAAAAACAGTTTTCTACACAATGGCATTCATTAAACAACACAGTTGGCCCAAGCCAAAAAATAATAATAATAAAACAATTGCACACATAATGAAATAGTAAAACAAAAACAAAAAACAAAAACATGATCGTCAGTGTACTTACATTGACAACCATGCATCAAAACCCAGAGGGGGATGGACACAATGAACACCGCAGATCATAAGGAGTAAAAAATTGCTATTTAGCAAAGTTGGTAAAAGAACACCCTTAAAAAGGGATGGATGAGACGTCCACACATAGGATATATCCTGAGAGCGAACCGGGACCAAATGCGTCTATGGAGGAAAACATAGAGATGTGTACCAAGAAACTAGAGAAGTGTCCAGGTCATTCTATATGTTGTTGCACCTATTCATACATGGAGTGGATATTAATATAATTGGACCTCAAAAATTTGAAGCCTGTCTCCATGCGGAGGCATAGACTAAGGAGGTCAATGATTATAGGGAAGTATATGCGTATCATTATATACACAATGTATAGTGGTACATTGAGTATGTATGGTGGAAGAATCATATAAGTACTTCATGAATTATCTTACCTCACATAGAGTGCTGTGTAGCTTAGAAGGGGAGAGATGGACGAGACACGGTAATGAGATAGTGGAGAGCCTGCTTATGTTCAAAAGCCCGCAAGGAATTTTCCGTGTATTGAAAATGCAATTCCGTGATGACAGGATAGTGTCATATATCAAGTTAGAAAAACAAGGGAAGGGAGGGCCGCCAATCAGAAGGTTACGTCACAGATCCGGCAGTGAGATGATGTCACTTAAAGTATCTGTGTAGATAAAGCAGACAGAATAGTACCATCAATAAAGATGTATTATATATAGTCCTACAGTGGTAGTCCTACGTGGACACCAGAGCAGGGATAGCGGTCTCCTATATGTGATGCCGAGTAGCAGGAGCCAAAACGGCGAAAAACAATACCTTACCTAGGTTTGTATCCTGCACAGGTGTTCTCTCCCCATCAGCCACAGCACTGGGGATGGAACCAATTTGTGGCCCTTAAATAGGGGTAATGGTGCAATAAACAGTCTCCCCATGACTCACATAAATGTGTCGTATTGCGTGAGCCAAGCGAATAGATGCTGCGGTCCCCCGGGCATGCGGCGCACAGCGTAACCCTCACCCATGGCTAAAGTGGCCAATCAGGGAGAGCCACGTCATGCGTCATGCCCCCACCGGCACGCGTATGCGGCGCGACGAGGTCACATAGTGGAACACGGAGACAAGAAAGGACGGGAGAACCCGTCTGATGTCAGAGATGTATGGTTCCTAGGCAACCAGGCTTACCGCAAATATAGGCCAATCCGACAGGGAAGCCAGCCAGAACGGATGCGAGCATCCGCACAGTGCTGGGCACCCGCCGAAGAGGCCCGCGCGTGCCGGGATCGATCCCAGGATAGGGGAATGCGTGACCAAGTCAAAAATCACCATCAAAATTGCTGGGTCTATTAAAAAATTCCTTTTTACCACTTGTATTCTCGGATGGTGAATCAAATGGATGATAATTTATTGTATCCAAATACAAATGGGGATAGATGCATAGTCATCAAATAAACACCAAGGCCGATATTAGAAAAGGAAAGGGGAATGAAACATATGGGATAAATGGACATGAACGAAAAACAAACATAGACGAAAATTACTTGTGTAAACGTATTTTCCAAAATGCAATACCATAAATGGAATACAATGCATCTCCGATCCCTAATGAGAGAACTTAACAGTGTATATTGCATGTTATTTTGACAAAATTCATACTGCATATATATACTCTGATAGTATTCAAATAACAACGGGAAAGAGGAGAGCAAGGCAAACACACTTCCTAATGAGGAAGTGGGGGGAAAAAAAAAGGAGGGAGGGGGAAAGAAGAAAGGGGAAGGGAGAGGTAGAGAGGGACAAAAACAGGAAGAGAAGAAGCATATCAAAATCAAACAAGGAGGAAATGGCCCCAGAATACAGAAAACTGAAGCAGAACATGTTGTGATTCTATTTCAATCAGACACATCAAAGTGTCTAGGATGGTTGTAGATCAGATCTTATTTCTCCATGCCCCCAGATACAAAACCCTCAAGAAAGGGTCTGTAATTGGCTGCCTCATTGAGGCCTGGGAAGATAGTGGCCTGGAGAAGGAAGATCCATCTCAGCTCCCTCTGCAAAAGTAGCTTATTCCAGTCACCCCCCCCCCCCCCGTGCATTTGGGTGTATTCTATCAAGTACCACAAATTTTACTTTTGGGAATATCCCATTATGGAGGGCTGTGATGTGTCTCCCTAAGGGGAAATCCGGGTTGCGTCCTCTCATGCTCCATATGTGCTTCGTCGTTCTAGTCCGTAGCTCAACCTTCGTCTTACCGACGTAGAACGAGCCACAGTCACACATTAGAAGGTGTTGCACATTAGAAGGTGTTGCAGTTCGCGTAGTGAGCTGCTTTAAATGTCTTGCCATCGGGTAATACACATGTGGGTCCCACATGTATGTAGCGGCAATAGCTGCAGCCCCCACATGTATATGTTCCAATGGTCTTGCAGGGATCTCCCCGATTTTCACCCTTGAATTCACTATGAACAACTCGATCACGGATGGATGTTGCTCGCTTGAAAGTGATTGATGGTTTAGTGGATACAAATCTGCCCAGATTGGAGTCCATGGACAGCAGATGCCAGTATATTTGAATGATATTGCAAATCTTGTTATGCTGATTGGAAAATGATATTATTAGCCTTGTTTCATTATCATTTTGAAATTCCTTTTTAGGTTTTTTGGAATATAACAATTCACATCGGGTTTTTTCCAAGGATTTTTTATATGCCTTTTTGAGGCAGGTTTTGGAATACCCTCTTTCCAACAAACGCAGTTGTAACGAGCTTTACAAGACTTATCAAAAAACTGTTCCATAGTCATAAAGCCATCCGATAAGGGTGGCAACACCGTAACAATGGACAATGACCAATATACAGACATGTGGAAAAAAATTCTATTGAATGAAAATTGGTACCGTTTGATCTCAGTCAACGTTATCAAGAAATTCAACAGTGAATTTTACGATTTGGTAGACATAGCCGGAAGAAAAGGCATTATCACAGCGACCACCTGGAAATATATACGCACCGAGCACCCCAAAATTCCAACTTCTACTCCCTCCCCAAGATACACAAAAATAAGCAGAACCCGCCAGGCCGCCCCATCATTTCAGGCAATGGCTCAATTTCTGAAAAATTGAGCCGCCTAATTGATGAACACCTGCGACCTTTTGTGATCAGTCTCCCCTCGTATGTAAAAGACACAATCCACTTTTTGAAAATTTTGGATGGTTTGACCATATCAGAGCACTCGACACTGAACACTATCGACGTCGAGGCGCTCTATAGCTCAATTCCCCATACTTTGGGCTTGGCAGCTATACACCATGTTTTGTCGCAACAAATTGACGACCAGTGGCCATATAGTGACTTTATAGTCCAATCTCTTGACTATATTCTACATCACAACATCTTCTCCTTTGCTGGCTCCCACTACCTCCAGGTACAGGGCATCGCGATGGGGACTTGCTGTGCCCCATCGTACGCCAATCTGTACCTGGGGGAGTGGGAGCGAGCCCTAATGGCCGATGATTCATGTACGATGTATACTGACCAGATTATGATGTGGGTACGATACATCGACAATGTCTTTTTAATTTTGGATGGACCTGCAGAGATGCTATCAGCCTTTCTGATAAGGTTAAATAAAAATCAGTTCAATTTGGCTTTCACTATGACACATAATGCAAATGAGGTGACCTTTCTTGATGTCACCATTCTCCGGGGGGAGGGAGGTGCCATCCAGACGTGCCTTTTTCGTAAGGCTACGGCTGGAAACTCATTGTTGCACGCATCGAGCTTTCATCCACGTCCACTTATGGCTTCTATGCCATTCAGTCAGTATCTCCGCACTAGGCGGAATTGTTCCGATATGGATATTTTTCAAACTGAAGCCAAAAAATTACAACTGCGTTTGTTGGAAAGAGGGAATTCCAAAACCTGCCTCAAAAAGGCATATAAAAAATCCTTGGAAAAAACCCGATGTGAATTGTTATATTCCAAAAAACCTAAAAAGGAATTTCAAAATGATAATGAAACAAGGCTAATAATATCATTTTCCAATCAGCATAACAAGATTCGCAATATCATTCAAAAATACTGGCATCTGCTGTCCATGGACTCCAATCTGGGCTGGCTTCCCTGTCGGATTGGCCTATATTTGCGGTAAGCCTGGTTGCCTAGGAACCATACATCTCTGACGTCAGACGGGTTCTCCCGTCCTTTCTTGTCTCCGTGTTCCACTATGCGACCTCGTCGCGCCGCATACGCGTGACGGTGGGGGCGTGACGCATGACGTGGCTCTCCCTGATTGGCCACTTCAGCCATGGGTGAGGGTACGCTGTGCGCCGCACGCCCGGGGGACCGCAGCGTCTATTCGCTTGGCTCACGCAATACGACACACTTACGTGAGTCATGGGGAGACTGTTTATTGCACCATTACCCCTATTTAAGGGCCACAAATTGGTTCCATCCCCAGTGCTGTGGCTGACGGGGAGAGAACACTTGTGCAGGATACAAACCTAGGTAAGGTATTGTTTTTCGCCGTTTTGGCTCCTGCTACTCGGCATCACATATAGGAGACAGCTATCCCTGCTCTGGTGTCCACGTAGGACTACCACTGTAGGACTATATATAATACATCTTTATTGATGGTACTATTCTGTCTGCTTTATCTACACAGATCCTTTAAGTGACATCATCTCACTGCCGGATCTGTGACGTAACCTTCTGATTGGCGGCCCTCCCTTCCCTTCTTTTTCTAACTTGATATATGACACTATCCTGTCATCACGGAAGGGCATTTTCAATACACGGAAAATTCCTTGCGGGCTTTTGAACATAAGCAGGCTCTCCACTATCTCATTACCGTGTCTCATCCATCCCTCCCCTTCTAAGCTACACAGCACTCTATGTGAGGTAAGATAATTCATGAAGTACTTATATGATTCTTCCACCATACATACTCAATGTACCACTATACATTGTGTATATAATGATACGCATATACTTCCCTATAATCATTGACCTCCTTAGTCTATGCCTCCGCATGGAGACAGGCTTCAAATTTTTGAGGTCCAATTATATTAATATCCACTCCATGTATGAATAGGTGCAACAACATATAGAATGACCTGGATACTTCTCTAGTTTCTTGGTACACATCTCTATGTTTTCCTCCATAGACGCATTTGGTCCCGGTTCGCTCTCAGGATATATCCTATGTGTGGACGTCTCATCCATCCCTTTTTAAGGGTGTTCTTTTACCAACTTTGCTAAATAGCAATTTTTTACTCCTTATGATCTGCGGTCTTCATTGTGTCCATCCCCCTCTGGGTTTTGATGCATGGTTGTCAATGTAAGTACACTGCCGATCATATTTTTGTTTTTTGTTTTTGTTTTACTATTTCATTATGTGTGCAATTGTTTTATTATTATTATTTTCTGGCTTGGGCCAACTGTGTTGTTTAATGAATGCCATTGTGTAAAAAACAGTTTTTCTGTTCTAGATTAATTTTTTTTAATCATATATCGGATTTTCCCTGAAGAAGGAGTTATCTCCGTAACGCGTAGGATCTGATATATATATATATATATATATATATTGGTGTTTTACACATGTCCATATATCAGCATTGCAATCACAAGCCTATTTAGGCATGCCATGCACCATATATGATTAAATGTTAACTCTGCGATATGTTGATTGTTAAATCGCATTGATCAAGTTTTATTGTATATGTACCATTTTGTTTTATTATTTTTCTACTTTTGTAATAAAATATTATAAATTTACCTTTTAGCGGTTGTGACAATGCATGCCTATAAAGTCCCGTCTATGAGGGGAAACTCTTGTATTTGTAGCTGTGGTATTTAGTGCACTGAGCAGTTTGTAAGTAGATGATTGTTTGGCTGCCATGTGCATTAGTGGGGGAGGGGCGGGCAGCATGGCCATCAGTTACAATAGTGAGAGTTGGTGACTCTCTGTAAATAGCATGGAGGAGTTTTGTGTTGGGGGAGGGCTACGCCCTGAGAGATGATCTGATGTTATACTGTATGTGTGTAGCGTTTGTGATTTCTATGAAAAATAGAAATGGATAGATTGTGATTTTTTTACTTTGTATGGGAACAAGACACATGTCCTCCTAATTGTAAAAATATTTTAAGTAAAGGGTCTGTCTGGTTTTAAGTTGAAAGCAGCCTGCTGCAAGGTATTGTTGGAAGCCAGACAATAGTAGCTGTTTTGTTGAAAGGAATACGCCCTTTGAATGTTTGCGATGGCTTGTTATGGAAACTGATGCCACTGTGTGTGTGTGTGAACTTTACATAGAGAAAAGTGTTATTTTAAGGTTGTGCATGTAACTTACATTATTGAATGCGCTGTTTAGTGGCCAAAGGTTTTTTTTTATGTTTTAGTGGTCATGTGGTGTCTCAGGTGTGAGGCTTTGTGGAGATGGCATGAGCCTTGTGGAGTATAGCTGACTCAAGACACACATTTTTCAGTGGATTTTGATGATCATTTAGAAAAGTTTCAATGGTGTAGTCAGTCCTTGTGAAGAAAAACATTTTTGGTTTTCTAGTGAGGAGATGCTGGTTTTGGCGGGAAAAATTGCATGCGTTAATGGCCCTATTTTTGTTGTTGTCCATGAGGTGTGCGGTGGTCATCCACCATTTTGTTGTCCATGAGGTGTGCGGTGGTCATCCACCATTTTGTTGTCCTGGCTTGTCGGCCATCTTGAGAGACGTTTACAGTTTGAGATAGGAAGTTCCGGGTTGGCAAACACAGCGCCTGGATGCTATTTTAACATTTGTTGATTGGCGCAGTTTTTCGCCTGCTTTATGCGTTTACAGTTTGACCTGTGCACTACTGGGGAGAGTAGTGAGACACCAGGGTGACATACTGAGAGGCTGTTTTTGTTAAATGTTGAATTCGCTGGTTTAAATTGTTTTTCTAAGCATTGCCTTTTGAGTTGAGTAGAGTGGCATCTTGATATAGCGCGGTCTTACCCCGAGGGGTCCCGACGCGCTTGCGGACACATGCACATGCTGGCGCCCATTTATGGATGGGATCTGGTTGATCTACCAGCATGTCTTCGGAGTGTGGGAGGAAGCCAACGCAGACACAGGGAGAACATGCAAACTCCATGCAGAAGGTGTTAGGATGGGGATTTCTCTGTTTTCATTTAAGTGAATGTAAGCTATTGCAGGGTTAGCTGACTTTGCAGTATATGAGTGGCGGTTTATATATTGGATTTCGTTTTTAAGTGAAATTCCTACTTTACACTGAATTTGATAGATTGTAAGACTAACAGAGTTTTTGTACAGTGGTGTGTGTTTTTATGTTTAAATATTTGGGAGTTTCCCAGAAGGCAATTCATATGTTTTGAAGCTTGTACTGTATAGCCATCTTTTGGCAGGAGTTTTGTATTTGAGTCTCAACTTGTGGTTTTGCTTCCAGGGGATGTTTGGGTCAGGGGGAGATTCCCTCCCATTTGCAAAAGGGGGGTTTGTTTCCTTGACAAAGGTTTTTTTAAATTGTTGAAATATATATGCTGTTTAGCCATGGATTTTTTGGTGTCTTAATAGACACGGCAATGTGGCTGGGCTCCCCCCTCCCCCTCCCTCTTCCTGAACAAATGATATGTAAATAAACCAGTTTTTTTTTTTTTTAAGTAGCTGAGCATGTAACCGGAAGTTTCTTTTCAGCATTTATGTATCAACAGGAAGTTGGTGGGAAGAGCTTGGGGTTTTTAAAGGTGAGCCATGAGATTTGTGCTTGGAAGGAAAATGGAAAGCATTTTGCCGTTTAAAAGTGTTTTATATTTTGTTCCAGTTTTTTGTGAAGTTTTATACTGAAATACAGTTGTGGGTAGAGAGCAAACTGAGGGGCATCACCATTATTGTAACATCTGGATACAGAGAGAAGCCACATTGTTCTGCAGGTGGTAAACGGGCGTAAGTGTTCTGTGTGGTTTGGTCTGGCGACGCAGTGTATGGGTGTATAGCGGAAAATGCTTGTGTATGCATACACTGTGAGGGGTAGAGGCCTAATTCGGGGGTTGATCTGTGGTTGTTGCTGTAGTTCCAAAAGTGTTGGGACAACAAGCCATAGAGTTGATGCCTCGGTTAGGGTTTCTAGTTGGGGTACTTGACCAGATAGTGGTTGTAGTTCTTCAATCCACCGTATAAGAAGACACCGGGCGGTGCTCTCCGAAATGGGTGCAACGGTTTAACCTGGACGCAGGTTTAAGACAATAAGCCGATTCGAATCGCCACGGACACAAGGAGGTCTGTGTAAAGGGAAGGAATGGATGCTTCCCACAGTCAGACGGTCACACGGTGCACAAAGCCTAGTTTTGGGGCAAAGGCCTTTGAACCCCAAAAAGATTAACATAGGTGGTCCAAGGATACTATTTTGGGTATCCCTCTGGAGTGGATGTAGTTCAGCTGCGGCTTCAGAAATCTTTAATGATGAGTGTGTTGATGGAGGTGTAGTACACATTTTTGTGATTCTCAGAGGAGGAACGGTGGTTAAATTCTCATGCCCGTTTGTTTGAACTTTGTATGGCTGGTCCATGCAAGGTTCTCGAGCTGCTCTCATGTTTGTCCCATTGTATTTTTTTCTATTGCTGAAAGAGTGAAGGGAGAATTCTGGCTGTTTTTGTTTTTTTAACTTTTGGTTTTGGAAACTATGAAGTATCTCCCCCACATTTGTATCTGAATGTTTGTATGTAGTAACGTGAATATGTTCGAACTTACCGCGGCGATCCTCCGATGCGTCGCGTCTGTTGTATTTTTGTAGGAACGGGAAAAGTAAGGGTTACAGAGGGTTTTGTTTAAATCGGTTTTGAAAGAATGTCATTGACAATTTACCAATTTAGGATCCTAAAACTGCATATGTTTATATTCCACGGAGCTGGTGCGGAGGAGTAATATCAGGAGTGTTTTTTCTGAGGCTGTTTGTATTGCACTGAACTGTTTTGTACCCATTGGGGTTCTTCTGAGCACTTTATATTGCACAATTGTTTTTGTATTTTGCACATATGCAGGTTGGCACATTTATTTGCAGTTTGCACTTTGGTCACAGGTATTTATCTGGTCACGGTTTATTTTAATAAGGTTGGTTTATAGCGCATCAATATCACAATTTATATTAATTTTATGTTACCAGACACATTAATTGATTGCGGCTTTTATCATTTGGTTATCTTATGTATACCACATATTTATATTTGTAATACGTTTGCACCATTTTAGCGCTTCAGTATCTATTTTATTCATATTTATTGGGTCGTTGTAAAGAAGCTTGAGGGATGAGACCACGCCAGCCACTGCAAGAAGCGACTCAACCACACTAAAGAACTGAGTAGTATCTTTGTTTATTTTTATTTTTGTTGTTTAGTAAATTTTAGCAAGGGTAACGATGAAAAGCATCCCAAGTTATTATTTAGGCTCCATGTACACAGAAGCTGATAAACTGCAGTTTATTGGCGTTTTGGCGTTTTTTTAAAAAGCCCATTAACTGCACTCTATGTTAGCCTATGTGTTCATGTACACATAACGTTTTTTAGCTTTAATGAGCAGTGGAGTTAATGGGCTTTTTTCTGAACGCAAGAAATTCACGTTCAAAGTGCCGTTTTTCGGCAGAAAAAAATACCAAAAAACGCAAAACACCGAAAAATGCTCAAAAACGCTCAAAAACGCTGATAAAAGCCAGCTTTTTCTGCTGCTTTAAAAACGACAGTTTTTGAGCTTCTGTGTACATGGAGCCTTAAAGTGCATTTCCTGACTAGCTCAGAAAGCGAACAGGACCGATTGCTCGATCTGTTCTGAGTCTCCACCAAGTTTTAGTACCCAGCGATGACAGCGGTACATGCCATTTATGATGTTATTATGGGTATGAGGAGTTTTTGACAGACTGGTGAAGACTCCAAACAGACACTTGTCAATGGAATCTAACGATGCATTTTTAGAGGGTAAAATTGGTTAGTTTTAATAGCTCTGCCTCTTGTCGGTTTGGGTATCTAGGCAAGTGTGTTTGAACTTTAGTTTGGTGTTTATGCGGATCTGCAGCTTATAAGGTAATTACCCCAATGCAAGAGGTTCATGCGTGATGGTGAAGCTGTCCCAGCATCTTATCTCGTGGCCGATCGTGAGGATCTGATGGCGCGAGAAATTAAGAATGGCAGGGACAGCTAGAAGGGAATTGTTCACCAACCCCGACCAGGTCTGGGCATGGTGTCCTGGATGTACAAGGTGGGGAGGCTCGAGCTTAGGATACGATTGAACAATTCTCATCCGTTAAGGATAGGGTTCTTCATGTAACTGTTGAAGCCAGAGCTGTAGCTAAGTGAAGGTTGGGAGTCCTTTTACGGGTCTGGGGATCTTTGGGGATCTAATTTTTATTTTACAGCGGATCGTGGTTAAAGGAAGTGGGAATATATATACTCATGTAGTTTTTATTTCTATTCTTTCTATGTCGTGACGAGGTGCTCCTGTTGCCTGATTAGACGCATGACCAGAGTTTCCTTGATGAGACGCCCCGAAGCCGGACCCACATACAAGACACAGAGGATCACAGACGGATCAGCGATTACTACAGCTCACCATGTCGTGTCCTCCTTATAACTCATGCTCCTGAAGAACAGAGTCTACTTGTCAAGCCGTGTTTTCCTTTTTATGGACTGTAAGGACTGATTCATTTCCAGGTGTAAGAAGCAGATCAAGTTTCATCGATGGACATGGGGTGCATATGACAAAAAAGGGATGACTGTTGTGGAAAAATGTATTAATGTATGTTGTCAGATGTCCCCCAATGTCAGTCTTGCTGTAATGCGCTCATCTGAGCGCATTTGCACATACAGACGTTGGTGGAAGATCGGTGGCGGGAAAATCTTCCTATGGAAACAGCGATGTTTGCTCCATTTAGAGATGTTGTTTTATGTCTTGTCAGGGGACTGGCCACTTCCTGACGTTGGCATTAAATGACTCCGAGCAGACAGATCTGTGTCCACAAGAACAGTAGCATAGCTATACGACAATTGTGGTCCATTGAGGCATAATTGTTGTATAGTTCCCGTCATTGGAATCAGTGCATGTCACTGATAGTCTATTTGAATGTATACATGTCTAGGATTGGTTCGTTTGTTTTATGCGTGTATTGTATTATTATTGTATCATTATGGTATTCATGTGCTGGATTGTATGGGACACCCTGTTGGAAGGGATGTCCTTGTATGGTCATCTTCCCTGTGTGACATCACTTCCTGTTGGGATTTTAATAAAAGAGCGAGAGACACTGCTCCCAGGCACTCTATGCTGGGATGCTGAGATGAGAACATAGCTGTGTGATGCTGCCTTTCTTGGAATGAATGATGGTGAGTGAAATTTAGCTAAAGATAGCATTATTGCAATAAGATCGAATCTGAAGTCTGTGCTTATTTAGCACAGGAAATATAGGCTGTGTGCTCTGCATACAGCCTATATTTCTACGACAACTGGAACCAGGAACAGTCAGGAACCGTTCAGCAGACTGGAGCGAACTGGACTGGAAGCAGGAACAGACAGGAACCGTGCAGCAGACTGGAACAGACTGGACTGGAACCAGGAACAGACAGGATGGTCATACAGGCCGGGTCGGTTATCAGATGGTCGGCAAGGTACAGAGGTGCAGGCAGAAGAATAGTCAGAACAGGCCAAGGATCAGGTGCAGGCGGATGGCTGGGATAGTCACAGGTAAGCCGGGGTCTTTCACAGGTTAGGTCACAGATCAGGTTTCAGGTACACAAACGCTGTAGAGCAGACAGCGGGGACTGTATGTGATAGGCAGGCTTAAATAGCCCGCCTGGCGCCAACGGAGGTGCGCACGCGTGGTTGCAGCCGCGATCGGGAACCAGAGAGTTCGAGGCGCCTGTTTCTGGCAGGATCTTCATGACATCAGGGCTCACAGTAATCCTGGACAGAATGCTCACATGTCATTCCATGAACACTGTCTAGGAGTAAGGACTGCTGCCAGAGGAGAAGAGGAAGGACCCATGACATCAAAGCACCAACCACATGACTAGAGGATTTAAAGTGATAGTAAAGGTTCAGTTTTGTTTTTTTAATAACAAACCTGTCATATTTACCTGCTCTGTAGCTCAATGGTTTGGTGCGGAGCAGCCTCGATTCTCCTCTTCTCGTGTCCCTCACTGATGCTCCAGGCTCCTCCCTTGTTCTTGCTATGGTGGCACCGTGTGTCCATTCACACACAGAGTGTGGCTCGGCCTTGGCTTCCTACCCTTGCTCCTTACTGGCCAGATCCCAGTGCCCATTTTGACATTCTGTTGCTTTGGTTAGCTTATTCTTACAGGATTCAGTGGGATTCTTTGTCCCCAACCTGGGGCACGTTGGCACTTGTTTTGAGGTACTCAGAGCCCTTGTAGACAGTAGTCTGTGTTTTCTTACCTAATTACCTACCTAGTTAAGAAAAACACACACTACAACTTTTGATTGGCTTCCAGTAGTTAAATCTTTTTTTCTTTTACCCTATTGTACTTTTTTCTGTGTTGTGCATCCCTTTTCTCTTTTTATGTTTTTTTTTTCCTCTGATCAATTAAAATGTATCACTTTCAAGAAGGTTTAAAAAGCACAAAGGTTTAAGCATGGATTTGTAAAGGGGCTGTAATAGTAATGACCTCTAGCAGTCTCTGACCTTTTCTTGCTGCACATTTACAGTCTTTGACTACCTTTTGTTGTATGCCTGCAGCCTCTCTAAGTTTTCTGTATTATTACATTTGCTAAGTATTATAAGCAGTCCTTTGGCAATGTTAAGGGCCACATTTGAGGCCCCATTTATAAAAGTTGATCACCACTGCTTCTGATAATGGTGCTAGATAATGAAGTGCTGCTTTCCACTGTATTGACAAAGTAAAGTTAAGGATTAAAGTGGTTCTAAAGGCCAAAGGTTTTTTATCTTAATGCATTCAATGCATTAAGATAAAAAACCCGTTTGTGTGCAGCAGCCCCCCTCAGGCCCCCCTAATACCTAAGCCCCATTTTGATCCAGCGATGTTGCATGAGACCCTCGGCTTTCCGGGACTCTCCCTCCCGCCATTGGCTCCCGCTGCTGCATTCCATTGGGGGTCCAGCAATGGACACTCCGGCTTCGTACATTGGTAAGTATCGGGTCGCTTTGCTCTGGCCCCTTCTATCATTGTTCTTTCATTTACCACTGTGACACATCTTTTTGTCTATTTAGATACATCCCATCCGCATCTACCCCTGATGAGCGAGCAATGATCTTGCGAAACACGTTGGGTTTCTTTGATGCTTGCATATGTATATACTCCATTGTATTACGTTTGTATCAACTTAATATATCTTTTTTATTATGTGCAAATTCATTGACTGAGCTAATATGTTAAATTATCCATGTATGTACATTCATTTTTAATAAACATTTATACTGCAATTACTCCTGTTACTCAGTGGCAAACTGTGACCACCTCATTTAAAGTCCCAGGGCGACTCTTTTCTGTAAATGAGGAGAGAGAGGGGGTGAATGTACACACAGAGCAGCAGCTCAGCTCGGGTGTCCCCATAGCAAGCTGCTTGCTGTGGAGGCACTCGGCAGGAGGGAGGGTCCAGGAGCGCAAGCAAGGGGTCCGAGAAGAGGAGGATCTGGGCTGCTCTGTGCAAAACCACTGCACAGAGTAGGTAAGGTTAACATGTTTGTTAGTTTTAAACAGAAAAAAAACAAGACTTTAATATCACTTTAAGGTACTGATGTGTTTCCACTGCTTTTATTACAGGCAGGGTTTCTCAACCAGGGTTCCATGGAACCCTAGAGTTCCTCCAGAGGTTGCTAGGGATTCCTTGGGCAATGAGTAATTTCTGCCTCTCACTGACACCATTGATCTTTTAGCTGTCTGTAAGGGACAGATTATTCCCAATGACCACAAGTGTAAGGAGCATTCGTCCCACTAACCATCACACTAATGTATTGTGAGTTGTAGATATAGCAATTTTTAGCAGGGGTTCCCTGAGACTGGAAAGCTATTTCAAGGGTTCCTCTGTGTTGAAAAGGTGGAGAAAGGCAGACACAAGATATCTCAATATCGAGGGGCGCATTCGCGGAGCTTGGCGGTAAAGTAATGCTAGCCTAGAGCTCCGTATCCCTCAGACCGGAGGAGCCTAATAACAGCGGAGGTAACCCGCCTATACGTCCATAAACTGTCCCAAAAAGTGCCCAGAGACACCTACCTCACTGGGGTACTCTTCCCGGGGGTTTTTTGGGTATTTTTGGAGCCGAAAATTGGCAAGAGGGTGACGGCTCACAGCCCCACAGTGCCACAGCTCTCCTGTCATGGCGCTGAAGCCGTCTTATGCAGATATAACAGGGAGGGAGCTGAAACAGCAGCCAGCCCCTCCTGTTACATCACACAGTGAAGCTCCTGCTCCATTAAAGGAACAAAGCCAGCCTATTTTCCTCTCAGGGAATATAATGGGAGAAAAGGAGAACTATGATAAAACTATACAGAAGGAATTGTCACAACAAGTAACACTGGAACAAATAGAGCTGCTGCTCCAAAAATCATTAAAGGCTACCTCAGACTATATCACTACAAGCCTCACTAAGGAGATTAGGGAATTAGGGCATCGTACATCAGCACTTGAATTAAGGACTGATGATTTGGAAAAATGTACAACTAATTTCTCTTCAGAAATTGATAAACTTAAAGAGGAAAATTCTATTCTACAAACAAGATTAGAAGACTATGAATATCGTGCGAGACGGTCCAATATTCGCATTAGAGGAATCCCCGAAACAGTGAATAACTTGCAAAAAAAGGGGGGGGAACTATGCATGAGCATAGGTGGGACTTGAGTGAGGCACATGCCTGTGCCTCCATCCCTGGTACACATATATAGGAGGGGAAATTGGGACTTTGAATGCGGTTCAAGACAGCGTGGGGGTATTTTAAAGGAAGCATGTTTATTAACATGAAAAACAGTGTGGTACAATGTCTGAATCAATGGGGCTGTACATAACCAACACATAGCTATAATGGAAATTGGAGACACATAATGATATCAACTTGGAAACTCATGGCATATGGCGAATACATATCTAACATGGACGTCAAGGACACATAATGATGTCAATCAACAATACATAACAGTATATGAATGAATGAGCAGCTCCCATGAACACACAATCGCACACAATATGATCCTTGAAAACGGCATAATGCAATTGGGATAGCGTATGATGACATGGTTGCTTGTGAATCGGTGGATGGATCAATAAGCTGATATGGGAATGCATTGGCATCCTAGATTTTCCGACGCGTTTCGTGTTGTACACTCATCAGGGGCGGATTCTCCCAAATCTAAGGAGATTGAAATGTATATAAGTCTAAGATAACACTTAGCATACCAGAAAGGGCATATATGTCAATCCTGAACTTACATGCCAAAATTGAATGGTGTGGATAGTGAGGATGATTAAAGTGTTGAACCATGGCCATCAGGAGGATGTCAGTCCCGGAAGCTGAGGAGATCAAGCCAAGTGCAGATAGGGCGCAGGCGTGGATTTCCTCACAAGGGCAGATTACAAAAAAGTAGTACTGCTTCAAATGGTGGTGAAGTACTGGGAAACGCCATACAATCTATATTCAAAAATAGACAAAATGTGTACTGAGTGTAAAACAACCATACTGGACAGAAGTCCAGTGGCAAATGTAGATAGTAAGAAGATTACCTGGGTGTAGAGTAACAGGGGACAGGAGTCCCTGAACAGTATGGCGTTATCCCATGGAGATAGAAAGGAGCTGTGTGTAGGCGGCCCCTATATACCCCTTCATCACTGCGCACAGCCGCACGTTGGCTGACACCAACGTCACGTCAGCTGATTGCATGCCAGGAGGGGCTCAGTTCGGGGAGGGGGAACCCCGCCCACGAAAGGAGCTAACCTCTATAGGCTGCGAGGGGCCGAGATGGTGATGACGCGGCCCGCGTCATGGCGACAAAATGACGTCAGACGCGAGTCACCTGAGCGTGACGTCGATGAGCTGAGTGCGCCGCCCAACTCCCCGGGAACCACCCCACCCGTAAGGCGGGAGGAGGAGGAGAGGGGGCGTGCAGAGCGCATCGCAGCTTCCGGGAGAGTGACAACAATCAAGAGGCTCACGATATCAGCACTGAACAATCCCCATCAGGCTGAAAGAGCACATAATTGCCGTTTGTCTCATGGACATGATTGACATGTTCCAACTGAGAGCAGATCCCCAGTGAGGGTGCAGGGCCACAAAGGGGAACTGAAACCACCCACAAAGATGGCAGGGGAAAACTGCCAGCTAAGTCAAGAACCTCCATCCCTGTAGCGTTGCAAAAAAAGGGGGGGAAACTATGCATGAGCATAGGTGGGACTTTGAGTGAGGTACATGCCTGTGCCTCCATCCCTGGTACACATATATATTGTGAGGGGGTTAGCTCGGCAGCGGGTGTGTGTGACCCCCGGGATGGGCTCCCCACACAAAAACAGGCCCAGCAAACGGAGGTTGTGGTTTTCAAAATCAAAAAAAAGGTGCGGTTTATTTTCTATTTACAGTGACAAAACACAGCAAAGCCAAAAGAAACATATAAACAAAATAAATCCTGGTCAACTTGACCTCTGACTAAACATACAGGTTTCCTAACTAACAACTGGGATCAGCCTAGTGCTGTCCTAGTCCCTAAGTCCCTGGTTTTAAATGTCCAAGCAAATAGCCACACAGGCTTTTTCTCACCGCACAGGGGTTCACTCTCCCTAGACAGTCCACACAGGTCTGGTTCCAGGCATGAGCTAACACCTAATGAATCTGGGAGTTCTTATAGAGGCCTAAATGAGCTGACAAGCTTCAGCTGGCCTCATCAACTCCCTGTCTGTACGACGCCCCACACTCTCCCTAGAGGTATGAGTCATCCATGAGCCCACTAGCCTTATACAACTCTCCACCTAGTTGTATAAGTCGGCGTAAAGCCTGAATCTGGGCGAAATATATCTACCCCCCTGGATGCAACCAGGTGACTTTACCTTCCTGCTGTCACATACCCCCCCCTCTTGTTTTAACCTCGGGGTTGGAACACCAGCAATCAGGCATTCATGTACTCGAGACAAAGCATCCACATTCCCCATTTGAACGCCAGGGCGATGCTTTACTGTGAAGTTGAATTCCTGGAGGGCCAGGAACCACCTATTCACTCTTCTATTTGTTTCCTTGTTTTGAGCCATCCACTTTAACGGAGCGTGATCCGTAACCATGTCAAAGTGCCTACCTAGCAGGTAGTACCGAAGGGAATCTAGAGCCCACTTCACCGCTAAACACTCCTTTTCAACGGTGGCGTAATTTACCTCATGGGACTTCAACTTCCTGCTGAGGTAAATGACTGGGTGCTCTTCCCCGTTCCAGACCTGGGACAATACTGCTCCTAACCCCACATCTGACGCATCACTTTGTACGACAAAGTCTTTAGAGAAGTCGGGTGAGTACAACACTGGCTGGCTACATAAGGCTTGTTTCAAGAATTGGAATGCTGCCTCAGCCTCGGGGGTCCATTTAATCATGACCGACCCTTTCCTCTTCGTTAGGTTGGTTAGGGGCACAGCCTTAGAAGCGAAGTGGGGAATGAATCGCCGATAATACCCAGCGATTCCCAGAAAGGCTCGTACCTGCTTCTTGCTGTTGGGACGTGGCCAACTCTGGATGGCCTCGACTTTGTTGAGTTGGGGTTTTATTACTCCCCTCCCAATGGTGTACCCAAGATATTTGGCCTCCTCCTGCCCAATGGTACACTTCTTGGGGTTAGCCGTAAACCCCGCTTCCCGAACAGAGTCCAGGACTGCTTGCACTTTTGGCAGATGTGAGGCCCAATCTGTGCTATGGACAATTACGTCATCCAGGTAAGCCGCAGCATACTTCCGATGGGGCCTCAGCATCTGGTCCATTTTCCGCTGGAATGTGGCCGGCGCATTCTGTAACCCGAACGGCATTCTTTTATATTGGAACGCCCCGTCTGGGGTTACAAATGCGGTTTTCTCTTTGGCCAATTTGGCCAGGGGGATTTGCCAATACCCTTTTGTGAGGTCAAGAGTCGTCATGTATCGGGCTGTTCCCAGCCGGTCGATCAACTCATCTATACGTGGCATGGGGTAGGTGTCAAATTTTGTAACTTTGTTCAACTGACGAAAATCGTTACAAAATCGCCAGCTCCCATCCGGTTTAGGCACCAACACAATGGGACTAGACCAATCACTTTGGGACTCCTCTATCACCCCTAAGTTCAGCATTTTCTGTACTTCCTCCCGTATTGCCTCCCGTCGGGCCTCTGGGATCCGATAGGGTTTTAACTTCACCCTTTCACCGGGCGGGGTAATGATGTCATGCTCTACCCCAAATGTTTGTCCCGGCAGCTCAGAGAATACCTCCTTGTTGCGAAGCACAAACTCCTTAACCTCCTGTTGTTGGGGTTGTGACAAGGTGGCTGCTATTCCAACCTCAGGAATCACGCAACCAGTTTGAGCTGGTGACCAAGTGTCTGCGACTAGGGACTCTCTATCCCTCCAGGCTTTCAACAGATTAACGTGATAGATCTGTTCGGGCTTTCGCCTTCCTGGTTGTCTGACCTTGTAATTCACTTCACTCACTTTTTCCATTATCTCGTAGGGGCCTTGCCATTTGGCAAGGAATTTACTTTCAACCGTAGGGACAAGTACCAGTATCCTATCCCCCGGGGAAAAGGTACGGGTCTTGGCTCCACGGTTGTACACTCTCTGCTGTGCTAACTGCGCTTGGGCCAAATGTTCCTTCACGATGGGCATTACCTGTGCAATTCGGTCTTGCATCAGGGCGACATGCTCAATCACACTCCTGTGGGGAGAACTCTCACTTTCCCAAGTTTCCTTGGCAATATCCAACAGCCCTCTTGGGTGTCTCCCATACAGTAACTCAAAGGGGGAGAATCCCGTAGAGGATTGGGGCACCTCCCTAATAGCAAACATCAGATAAGGAAGTAGACAGTCCCAATCCTTTCCATCTCTATCCACCACTTTCTTCAACATTTGTTTTAGGGTTTTGTTGAATCTTTCAACCAGCCCATCGGTTTGGGGGTGATACACAGATGTACGTAATTGCGTCACTTTGAACAATTTACACAGCTCCTTCATAACCCGGGACATAAAGGGTGTACCTTGGTCCGTAAGCAGTTCTTTACAAATACCCACCCGGCTAAACACAAGAGATAGCTCTTTGGCTATGGTTTTGGCCGAGGTATTTCGGAGAGGGATCGCTTCTGGATAACGGGTGGCATAGTCCATTATAACTAATATGTACTGGTGCCCCCTAGCGGACTTGATTATAGGACCTACCAAATCCATGGCGATCCTCTCAAACGGGACCTCAATGATGGGTAGAGGGACCAGCGGGCTACGGAAATGTGGCATCGGGGCCGACCTCTGACACACAGGGCAGGAGGAACAATAATTTTCTATGTCCTTCATCACCCCCGGCCAATAGAATCTCTGTAATACCCTCTCTCGGGTTTTCTCTGTCCCCAGATGACCTCCAAGAATGTGCCCATGGGCCAACTCCAACACCAACTTCCTGTAAGGTTTGGGCACCACAAGCTGCTCAACGGTTTCTTCTGCCCTTTTTGCCACCCGATACAGTAGGTCCTTCTCTACGCTGAATTATGGGTAAGTGCAGGTATTATCTGGGTTCACTAACTCGCCATCTATTTTCACTACGTTTTCGCGTGCCTTTATTAGGGCGGGGTCTTTCAACTGTTCTGTGGCAAAGTTTTCCCTGTGAACCTCAAGATCAGAAAACTCCACAGACGGTAGGTTTTCGTCTGAGGAGGTGGGCTCCTCTCCAGTTTCTTGAGTCTCCCCTGCCAATACTGATAAGGGAAATTCCGGAGAGTCCTCACCACTCTCAGGGGAGTTCTGGCTATCACATTCCTGGTACATAGGGGTACCAGTGGGGGGCTCAGGATCATCCCACAGTTCCCAGAACTTCGGAAAATCCCTTCCCACAATGGCGTCATACGGTAACTGAGATACTAAGCCCACTGGATGAGAGAGGGTACCTTTGGGGGTCTCGAAACACACTGTAGTCACTGGATACTCTCGGGTGTCCCCATGCACACAAATAACAGCTACCTTGCTATTCCCAGAGACCTCTGTTTTAACTAACTCAGCCTTTATCAGGGTCACAAGGCTACCTGAATCCAGCAATACCACAACATTTCTACCATTAACACACATTTTGCATAAATGTTTCTCAATTCCTCGAATGGCAGTGCATGCGACTGTCGCACACAGCGACTGACGTCTGCCCGTCAGAAAGTCACACTGCATGGGTTCCTCCACAACCGGGCAATTGGCTGCAATATGTCCCGCTTGCCGGCAGCGGTAGCAAACGATCCTTCTTGCCGCCTCTTGAGCCGCTGATTTCCCAGGCTGTTCTCGCCAAACTTGGGGTAGAGCTCCCACCCTCTCACTCTCTCCACCCTTACCCCTTGGAATCCTCTTATCCGCCCCTGGGGATGGTCTGGTCTTAGGGTGGAAAGTCCGAGTGTCTCTGGAAGAGGCCGTCAGGTTCTCTGTAGCCAAGTATTTCTCCACACGATCCACAAGACCATCGGCCGTCTCTGGGTCTCCATGGCTTACCCAGTTTTGGATGGCAGTAGGAAGAGCTCTCAAAAACCGATCCATTACAACACGTTCCACAATCTTTGGTGCGGACAAAGTCTCTGGCTGTAGCCACTTTCTGCTCAGGTGAATGAGATCATACATTTGAGACCTGGGGGGTTTTCCAAGCTGGAAAGTCCAGTTATGCACACGCTGAGCCCGGACAGCCTGGGTGACACCCAGCCTTGCCAATATCTCAGCTTTTAGCATCACATAATCTTTTGCTTGGTCAGGCTCTAGGTCATAGTAAGCCTTCTGCGATTCACCAGTTAACAGAGGAGCCACCAGTCCAGCCCACTGCTCCTCAGGCCACTTTTCTCTTTCAGCAGTCCTTTCAAATGTGGTCAAAAATACCTCTGGATCATCCTCTCCAGTCATTTTTGTCAATAAACGACTCACCCCAAAGGACGCGGTATTAGTGGGACGGCTTTCCTCACTGGTCTGCGGACGTTGCTGCATTACTGCTTCCCTTTGTTGTAGTCTCTGCTCTTGCTTCTGTAACAGGTCTATGAAGCGGGCCTCAGATTGCTGCTGGGCTTGTTGCTGAGCTTCCAGACTCTGTTGGTGAGCTTGCTGCTGGGCTGCAAGGCTCTGTTGATGAGCTTGCTGCTGGGCTGCGAAGTTCTGTTGTTGAGCTGCAAGGCTCTTTTGCAAACCTGCATTTGTCTGCTGTTGATTGGCATTTGCTAGAGCCAGCTGCTTCAGTATCTCCTCCATGCTGGCTTAAAAAAAACTGCCACTGGTTCTCCACCAACTGTGAGGGGGTTAGCTCGGCAGCGGGTGTGTGTGACCCCCGGGATGGGCTCCCCACACAAAAACAGGCCCAGCAAACGGAGGTTGTGGTTTTCAAAATCAAAAAAAAGGTGCGGTTTATTTTCTATTTACAGTGACAAAACACAGCAAAGCCAAAAGAAACATATAAACAAAATAAATCCTGGTCAACTTGACCTCTGACTAAACATACAGGTTTCCTAACTAACAACTGGGATCAGCCTAGTGCTGTCCTAGTCCCTAAGTCCCTGGTTTTAAATGTCCAAGCAAATAGCCACACAGGCTTTGTCTCACCGCACAGGGGTTCACTCTCCCTAGACAGTCCACACAGGTCTGGTTCCAGGCATGAGCTAACACCTAATGAATCTGGGAGTTCTTATAGAGGCCTAAATGAGCTGACAAGCTTCAGCTGGCCTCATCAACTCCCTGTCTGTACGACGCCCCACACTCTCCCTAGAGGTATGAGTCATCCATGAGCCCACTAGCCTTATACAACTCTCCACCTAGTTGTATAAGTCGGCGTAAAGCCTGAATCTGGGCGAAATATATCTACCCCCCTGGATGCAACCAGGTGACTTTACCTTCCTGCTGTCACAATATGTTAATAAACATGGTTCCTTTAAAATACCCCCACGCTGTCTTGAACCGCATTCAAAGTCCCAATTTCCCCTCCTATAACAGTGATTGACTTGCAAGCCACAATGACTGCTCTTTTTCAGGAACTGCAACAAGGAATTCCGGTAGAGCGACTTGAAATGGATAGGGTGCACAGAGCCCTTACTCCTAAAAAAACGGATGGCCCGCCATGCGATATTATCGCAAAATGTCATTACTACCGGACCAAGGAACAACTACTGAATGCAGCAAGACATAATGGTGCGCTATAATTCCAAGGGCACAATTACCAACTTTTCGCCGATCTCTCACAGCTAACTATTAACAAAAGAAGGGCTTTGAAACCACGCTTTCAAATATTGCAACGCAAAACCATAATCTACCAGTGGGGTTTCCCCTTCTCTGTGAGATTCTCCTATCAAAACCACAAATATACCTGCCGTAGCGCTATAGATCTGCAAACTAACCCTGCAGAATATAGGACTGATGAACACCGTCAATGACGCCTCAGACGCACGCCGAAGATCGCCCTTCTTTCCCGATAAATATAATTCCTCTTCTACCTCTAGAGAAAATGGGAACCATAGTCCCAACAAAAGACTTTGCAAGTCATCACCTGTTTCAGATCCATGTGACTTTATGGATTGAATAGGGTCGCAAACTGTGCTTATTCCCTTTATTACCTTTTTCTGGGAATCTGCTTGACCGACTTGGTCTTGCTCTGGTCCTTAAATGACTACCTCGTGGTTTTCTCATTTTTGCTACACATAAGTTGTTGCTGCAGTGACTTTTTTCAAGTTGTTTTTTTTTTTTTTTCCAGGCCCAACCTGTTATTCTTTGTAATATAGAATATATAGTAATTAATACACTGTTAATAACCAATATTTCTTTACCAGGTTATGGTCGAGTCTAGTTTTAAATTTCAATTATAATTACGGTAGTTATTAAGTTTAGAGGATGACTAATATACATCTCCAATCCTCCAGGCTCGCCTTTTTCCACTAACCCCCAATTAGTAAGCGGTCGTTACTAACTGGTCTATTGCTTATGTTTTCAGTTTTACTTACCGTTTGTAAGAATGTAATTCAATTGGTTGGCTCCCCGAGTTCCGCGGGACTGTTCCTTGTGCCTCCCTTTGCTACCCTCGACTGCCCAGTGACTCAGTGGACGGTTGACGGTAGCTCATGTGCCCTTGGAGGGAGACTTTTTCTCCCCTCAACGGAAATGTCATGAACTTATATTTGTTCTGCTTTCTTATTAGAATATACCTACATTGTACTTTTTCCCTGAGTCCTCTTTTTTTAATTTTTTCCCCCTTCAAACTCCATTTTCTCCTTATGATCCGAGGGTGGTCTCTTCCTTAGTTACTCCATGTCTGGGCATCGTTAGAACCAAAATGTTTTTATTACCATGGCTCCGTTAAATATACTCTCCCTTCATGTTCAGGGATTGAATATTCCACAAAAACGCACTAAAGCTTTTCGTACCTTTAATTCCAAAAAAGCACAAGTCATATGTCTCCAAGAAACACATTTCACACCACTATCCACTCCCAAATTCTTTAGTAGGTCCTACCCGCAAGTCTTTACGGCCTCGGCCTCTATAAAAAAACAAGGTGTGCTTATAGCATTTCACAGTAGTACCCCATTTTCAATTACAAAAGAGATCAAGCATCCAGAAGGCAGGTATCTGATTCTAACAGGGCATTTATTAGACTCAGCTATCACCATTGTGTCATATTATGCTCCCAATAAGCAACCTAACTCTTTCCTACCCCATCTGCTACAAGTCATCGATTCACATAAAATAGGTACTGTAATATTAGGTGGAGAGTCCAATCAGACTATCTTTCCCTTTCTGGATAAATCGTCCATCCCGCAATCCCAAAAGTCCGATAGGCAATCTTTTTCAAAACTAATTGCAAAATACAACCTAGTAGACTCTTGGCGTGAATTGAAGCCAACTAAGAGGCAATATACACACTATTCTTACCCCTGTCGGTCATTCTCAAGAATAGATCACATTTTCATGTCCATAGGTATGACACCGGAAATATTAAATTCCAAAATTGTACCCATCCCATGGTCTGACCATAGTGCAATCTTTAATAACATAGCATCTACAATACCGATATCACGCAACACAACGTGGTTGCTTAGAGACTTTCTGCTCAAAAACCCAATATATAAACAAAATATTGAAACTGCACTTCAGGAGTATTTGAAATTCAATTCCTCACATGACATTTCCCCAACTACTTTATGGGAAGCTCACAAGCCTGTTCTCTGTGGTATATGTTTACGTCAAGCTAATCTATGTATTAGAGAAAGAAAAGCCATGTACCACAGTTTAGAAACAAATTTTAATTCCTGTCATATGGCATTCCAACAAAACCCCTCTCCATCATCCAGATTACAACTAGACAAAGCCAAATTGGAATTTGATCTATTCTTCACTGAGTCAGCGGATAGCTTTTTTTCTCAAATTTCCCTTCCAGCATTATCCAAGACGCAATTTGGAAATGATGGAGGAACCGCTGTCTAGTGAAGAGGTATCCGAGGCTATCAAAAATTTGAAGTGAACAAGCGACCAGGGCCTGATGGATTTTCAGCTCTCTATTACAAAACTTTTGCAGATATCCTGTCACCAGTTGTAACAATTACCTTTAATTCTCTTTTGGATAACCACTCTTTTAGGAAGGAAACCTTGACTGCGATTATCTGCATGCTTCCCAAAATGCAAACAGATGATTCAGTTTGGTCAAACTATCGCCCCATCTCTTTGTTAAATATTGATGTAAAAATTTTATCCAGGGTTCTAGCAAGCAGATTAAATATGATAATAGGCAAACAAATACATTCTGATCAAACTGGTTTCATCTCCATTCGACAAGCTGGCGATAATATCAGACATGCCGCCCTTTTATCCCATGCAGCTAAAATGCGTAGAATCCCCTTGTGTTTTCTTTCTCTCGACATTAAGAAAGCATTTGACACTGTTTCATGGTCGTATATGCATTTCACACTCAGGAAGTGAGGCTTTGGCCCACATTTTATGGGTTGGATTGCTGCATTATACCATAATCCCAAAGCTTATATTAAATATGGCAGTTACAAATCGGAAGAGTTTAATATACAGAGAGGGACTCGCCAAGGACGTCCCCTCTCGCCATTATTATTCGCTTTACTTATCGAACCCTTGGCACAAAGAATAAAGATGGAACCAACAATCACGGGTATAGAGTTAGGTGGATGTCATCACAAAATGTTTATTTGCGGACGACATACTCCTATTTTTATCTTCACCACAGGTTTCGGCCCCAAATCTTATGCTGGTACTTCACGAGTTCTCACACATTTCAGGCCTTACAGTTAATAACCAAAAATCCCTGGCATTGAACATCTCACTCAGCGACACGGTAAAACAAAATCTACAGACCTCGTTACCCTTTAAATGGGTAGATCGCAGCCTACCATATTTGGGTATTCAACTTACGGCCAATGCCTCAGAACTATTTGCTATCAATTACCCACCTTTATTGAAAAGTATCACAAGATTGTTATCTGATTGGTCTACTTTACCAATTTCCTGGTTTGGGAAAAGTAATATAATAAAAATGACTATACTCCCCAAGTATTTATATCTATTTAGAACTCTTCCAGTTCACATTCCTGCCTATTTTCTTAGATTGATCCAACATAAAGTAACACAGTTCACTTGGGGTAAGAAAAAACCTAGTTTGCCTAAATAAACCTTAATCCTACCCAAATCAATGGGTGGGCTGAGATTTCCAGATTTTGCAACGTATTATAAAGCAGCTCAAATGGCACAATTATTAAAGTACCATTCGACCACAGAGACTCCTTTGTGGGTACTTATTGAGGCAATAGACTTTGACCCACTTCCTACTAATAATATCTTATGGCTGAGCCCTTCAGATCGTAGAAAATTAAAGCATCCAATCTCTAAACACTCTTTGTCATTATGGGATAGGTACAAAAGCTCCCATGGCCTACAATCCCCACATACCCCGCTTCTTTCCTTTCATAAAAATCCGGCCTTTTATCCAGCATGGATATTTCCAAGAACCTTTAAGGCTTGGTTCTAAGGTTGGTATTGTGTGTCTATACCACTTAGCATTAACAACTACAATACGACCTTTTCCAGAATTATGTGAGACTTACGGCCTCCTAAATACAGAAATTTTCAGATACTTACAAATCAAGAATTTTTACGGCCCTCTCCTCAACTCTAGTGATAACTTACATAATATTACCCAATTTGAAAGAATATGCCTAAAATATCCGCATGCCAAAAGATAGGGATGAGCCGAACACCCCCCGGTTCGGTTCGCACCAGAAACTGCGAACGGCCCGAAAGTTTGCGCGAACTTTAGAAGCCTATTAAATACAATGGACGCGAACATTCGAAATCAAAAGTGCTAATTATAACGGCTAATATGTAAGTTATTGTCCTAAAAAGGGTTTGGGGACATGTATCAATGCAAAAAGACGTTTTAAAAACGGCCGTTTTTTCGGGAGCAGTGATTTTAATGATGCATTAAGTGAAAAAAAAAGTGATAAATTCCATTAAATATCGTACCTGGGGGGTGTCTAAAGTATGCCTGTGAAGTGGCACGTGTTTCCCGTGTTTAGAACTGTCCCTGCACAAAATTACATTTCTAAAGGAAAAAAAGTCATTTAAAACTGCTTGCGGCTTTAATGTAATGTATGGTCCCGCCAATATGGATGAAAATCATTGGGAAAATGGCATGGGTACCACCCCCCCCCCCCACTACCAGCCCCTTTGGGTCTTGTATGGATATTAAGGGGAACCCCGCACCCAAAGTAAAAAAAGGTCCTATATACTCTGAACAGCAGTATACAGGCAGTGCAAATAAGACAGGGACGGTAGGTTTGTTCTTAAGTAGAATCTGTTTGTAATTTGGAACAGGTACATTTTTTAAGTGTAGTTCCAGCCAAAAAATCTATTTTTAAGCTTTTTGGAAAACATAGGGAAGGGTTATCACCCCTGTAACATTTGTTTTGCTGTCTGTGCACCTGTTCAGAAGATTTCACCTCACTTTCCGTCTCAATGACAAATGTTTTTTGAAAATTTGGAGTTTTTAGTGAAACAAGGATTGGTGATAAAGCATCAGTGGAGAGGAGACACTTTTTTCCCATATTACCTCTTACAGGAAAGAATTTCCCTTCCTAGGGGTAGATTTCCTCTCACTCCCTGTTGTCTCCTTCCGTTTGCAAGTATGAGTCTTTTGTAAGTTGGATGTTTGAAAGTAGGGGCCTGCTGTATATACTCTGCAGAAATTTGGCCCTTACATTGTAAGCCCTCACAGCTACTCTTGGTGGGCGCTGGAACACCCTGCTGTGAACTATTATATCAAGAATTGTAATTACATGCCATTATTGAACAGTGGTAGGAAAAATTGGGCATTTGGTGGTGGTGGTGATGCTGGTGCCACAACACTGTAAGTCCTCACAGTTACTCTTGGTGGGCGCAGGAATGGGCCCAGCTGTGAAATATTTGATCAAGAATTGTAATCACATGCCCCTGTTGAACAGGGGCAGAAAAATTGGGCCTTTGGTGGTGGTGGTGGTGTTGCCACAACACTGTAAGCCCTCACAGTTACTCTTGGTGGGTGCAGGAATGGGCCCTGCTGTGAATTATTAGATCAAGAATTGTAATTACATGCCCCTGTTGAACAGGGGCAGAAAAATTGGGCCTTTGTTGGTGGTGGTGGTGGTGGTGGTGTTGCCACAACACTGTAAGCCCTCACAGTTACTCTTGATGGGCGCAGGAATGGGCCCTGCTGTGACCTATTAGATCAAGAATTGTAATTACATGCCCCTGTTGAACAGGGGCAGAAAAATTGGGCCTTTGTTGGTGGTGGTGGTGTTGCCACAACACTGTAAGCCCTCACAGTTACTCTTGGTGGGCGCAGGAATGGGCCCTGCTGTGAACTATTAGATCAAGAATTGTAATTACATGCCCCTGTTGAACAGGGGCATAAAAATTATGCCTTAGGCACTGGTGCAACAACACTGCAACCCCTCACAGATACTGTACTTGGAGCGCAGCAATGAGCCCTGTTGCAAAGTATTACATCAAAAATTGTAATTACACGCCCCTGTTAAACAGGGGCAGAAAAATTGGGCCTTAGGCACTGGTGCTGGTGCCACAACACTGCAACCCCTCACAGATACTGTAGTTGGAGCACAGCAATGAGCCCTGCTGCAAAACATTGCATCAAAAATTGTAAATACACACCCTTGTTAAACAGGGGCTGAAAAATTGGGCCTTAGCCACTGGTGGCAGTGCCCAGAACCAAAAATGTTCTTTAAAGCTATCAGCATGATTATTGAGGAGGAAGAGGATAGTCACTCAGCATAACAGGATAGTCACTCAGCATCAGCATAGGCAGTCTTGAAGGGATCTGACATTTCCCAAAAAATTATTTGTTTACATGAGCATCAGGTGCTTGGTAGCTGGTGGGGATCCAAGACTGATTCATTTTTATGAAGGTCAGTCGATCGACCAAGTCGGTGGATAGACGCACCCTGTGATCGGTTACAAAGCCTCCAGCAGCACTGAATGTGCGTTCCGAAAAAACGCTGGATGCAGGACAGGCCAGTACATCAATTGCATACTGTGCAAGCTCTGGCCAGTGATCCATCCTCAAGACCCAGTAACCCAGAGGATTTTCGGTGGGAAAGGTGTCCAAGTGTGATCTTGCCCCTAGGTATTCCTGCACCATGTAAACCAGACGCTGGCGATGGTTGCTGGAAGCGATCATACCTTGGGGCTGCGTACTAAAAAATTGTCTGAACGCATCGGTCAGACGGTCACCTTCTCCACCGTTCCTTCTTTGACTGACCGGAGCCTCAGCAACACGTTTTCCAGGACCAGGAATTTGTAACCTCCCAGTCTCTGGGAAAGCGTTGCACAGACTTTTCATCCTCTGCTCTCTCTGCGAGGGCAAGATAAGGTCCGCAACCTTACCCTTGTAACGTGGATCAAGGAGGGTTACCAGACAGTAATGATCCCTCTCCTTGATCGCACGAATACGAGGATCCTTCCGCAGGCTTTGCAAGATCAGGGAGGCCATGCAGTGTAGGTTTGCTGAGGCATTCGGTGCAGAGTCCTCTTGGTCACTGAGGATGACATGGTTCACAGCCACCTACCTCCCAGCCACGTACAAGTCCATGGGTGTCTTGGGACTGTAATTGATATCTTGAAGACTGCTGCTGATGCTGAGTGCTAGGCTCCACCTCCATGCTGACACAATAATCCTCCTCCTCCTCCTCCTCCTCCTCTTCCTGTGTGATAGCCGGGCCAGCAGGAACACTGTCTGGATAAAGGGGGCCTTGAGAGGTAAGGAAGTCCTCCTCTTCCTGCCTCTGTTCTGCCCCAAGTGCCCTGTCCATTATTCCACGCAGCGTGTGCTCCAACAGGTGGACAAGAGGGACAGTGTCACTGATGCATGCACTGTCACTTCTCACCATCCTCGTTGCCTCATAAAATCGTGCCAGGACAGTGCATGCATCCCTGATCATGGCCCACTGGCGTGGGGGAAAAATTCCAAGCTCCCCTGACACTGTCCTGGTGCCATATTGCAACAGATACTCATTGATGGCCCTCTGTTGCATGTGCAGCCGCAGCAGCATGGCCAATGTAGAGTTCCACCTGGTGGGCATGTCACAGATTAGGCGGTTCTTGGGCAGCTTGTAATCCTTTTGCAGGTCAGCCAGCCGAGCACTGGCATTATATGACCGGCGGAAATGCCCACAGAGTTTCCTGGCCTGCTTCAGGACCTCCTGTAAGCCCAGGTACCTGCCCAAGAACCACTGCACCACCAAGTTAAGGATGTGAGCCACACAGGGCACATGGGTCAGTTGTCCCTGTCGGAGGGCGGAGAGTAGGTTGGTGCCATTGTCGGAAACCACCTTTCCTGGCTTAAGCTGGCGTGGCATCAACCACCACTGAGCCTGCCCCTGCAGAGCTGACAGAATCTCTGCCCCTGTGTGGCTCCTGTCCCCCAAGCACACCAGCTCAAGCACCGCATGGCATCTTTTTGCCTGCGTACTTGCGTAGCCCCTTAAACGCCTATGGAGCACCGCTGGTTCAGAGGACAAAGCACAGGTAGAGGCCATGGAGGAAGAAGAAGAGGAGGGGGTGGAGGAGAGAGGTGTGTCAGAATCACCAGTAGTAACATTTTGGAGGCGTGATGGCGGAACAACCTCCAACACTACTGCACCTTGTCCTGCATCCTTCCCAGCTGACAGCAGAGTCACCCAGCGAGGCCAAGACATTGCCTTCCACATAGGGGTAGAGAGCCGGAATCGCCTCCTGTGAGAAAAAGTGGCATTTGGGAACCTGCCACTGAGGAACCGCACATTCAACAAACTCACGGAAGGGGGCAGAGTCTACCAACTGAAAAGGCAGCAGTTGAAGCGCTAGCAATTTAGCCAAGCTAGCATTCAACCGTGGGCATGTGGATGGTTGGGAGCGAAGTTCTTTCGGCGGTGCAGCAGCTGGGGCAGGGCAATTTGCCTGGTACAATCGGACTTCGGTGTACCTGTCAGGGACGTACTGGGCTTGAACCTGGGACCTCTTCTGTGTCTGGCATTGACTCTTCCCACTGAGCCATCTGGGATGCTGGACAGTTCCCTGCCTGATCTGCTGGATAACCTATCTGATCCATTAGACTCTGCTTGGTGTCTTGATTACTGTTGAACTCTGAACCCCTTGCTCCTCCCATGAACTTCCTATAAAAGATGTTCCAGAGATATTATCTGCCAGTCTGCCTGTTGCCAAGATTCGGCCTGGACTTTGACTACTCTCTGCCTGCCACTTATGATATTTACCTTGATGTGTATGACCCGGCTTGTCTGACTCTGCAAACCTGCACCAGCTGACCTGCATCCTCTGCTCTGTGAGCTGCACACGCTGACCTGCATCCTTTGCAATGCAAACCTGCACCTGCTGACCTGCATCCCTGCTCTGCAAACCGGCACCTGCTGACCTGCATCCTCTGCTCTGCAAGCTGCACCCGCTGACCTGCATTCTCTGCTCTGCAACCTGCACCTGCTGACCTGCATCCGCTGCTTCCGGAACCAGCCGTTCCAGTCTCCACTCGGCTCCACCACTCCAAGCAGTGAGGATCAGACAGGCACCCTTACCTCACCGTGCTCTTACCACCACTGTCCCCACTCCAGTGGTCTCCGAGCCGGGGGTTGTATGGGAGGTCCCTCTCTGCACGTCAGGCTCACACCTAAGGTACGTTACAGTACCGATAGCAGATTGTCTGCAAGTACTTGGCTGTGACACACCAAATTCTACACCTTCATTCCTCTCAGTGCAGGTTTCAGAGAGGACTGAAGGTATAGTGGGGTTGGAGTTCCCAGCTGTTGAGGAGCAAGGAGAGGTCCGCTTTGTTCTTTGGTGTGGGTCTTTTAGGTACGCTTGCCAACGGACTGCATGGCAGGTCGACATATGTCTGGTCAAGCACGTGGTACCCAAGCGGCTGATGTTTTGGCCACGCGAGATACGCTTTAGACATATGTTGCAAATGGCAACGGTGCGATCTGCTGCACACGTCTGAAAAAAGGCCCACACCAAAGAACTTTTGGAATAACGTGCAGAGACAGCAGCGCCCCGGACACATGCAGAGCTCTGCAGTGTGATGCAGTCGGTGTGCTGCCCTTAAGCATCCTGCCTCGTTGGAGATGTGCCTCCTCCTCCTCCTCTCTCCTATCAGGTACCCACGTGGAGTCAGTGACCTCATTATCCCCTCCCTCCTCATCACTGGAGCCAATCTGGCAGTATGCTGCAGCTGGGGGAACATGACTGCCAGATAGCTGTCCTTGTTGGGCACTCCCTATCTCTGGGCTCATGTTACTACCCCCTCTCTCTGAGCTCACGTTACTGCCTTCCTCCAGCTGGGTTCCATCATCGGAGCCTTCAAAACGCTGGGCATCCTCCTGTAGCATGTACCCAACACTGTGGTCAAACAGTTCGGGGGACTCCTCAGGAGGACATGGTGGGGCTAGGGAAGGAGTGACTGATGCCATGGAGCTGAGGGAAGAGGCCGCTTTGGCAGCTGCTTTGCCAGACAAAGTACCCTGAGCCTGGGTGAGAGAGGAGGAGGAGGACGGCTTGGTCATCCACTCTACCAAGTCTTGGGCATGTTGCGGCTCAACATGGCCAGCTGCCGAAAAGGATGACAAGCTTGTCCCACGGCCACGTGCTGATGAAGATGCACCATGTCCATGACCAGCAGCACTGTTGCCTCTAGACACAGAGCCTGCTTGCCCTCTTTTTTTGGTTCGTGACTGTCTGCCTCTCCTTGTTTGCTTTCCAGACATACTAATGGCCTGCAGTGAGATGTAGCTGCACAAAGGTGGGATGTATGTATATATATATATATATATATATATATATATATATATATATATATTTGTCTGTACTGATAATGCAGCTATCAGAATCAACTGCCTGCTGTGGTATTAGTATGGGAAAAGCAGCAGCAGTTAGTTTTAGGTGAAAACTGTGCAGAGAGGGACAAAGTACATTGAAAATACTTGCAGCTCTCTGCCTGTGGTTTAATTATAAGAACACCACTATTAGTCACTCACTAACTGTATTCAGGTAAGCTTTAGGTGAACGCTATGCAAAGCACACAGTACACTAAGTGAAACACTGACTGTCTGCAGCTAGCACAATCACCTGCCTGCCTGTTACAGTATAGAGAAAACCAGGAATGGATCTAGCTAAACTAAATACAGTGTATACATATATATACAACACCTATGATTCATATATATGCTCTACACACTGTAACTGCAGCTAACTGACTCGCCTGCCTGCTCTATCTAACTCAATATAAATGACACTGTCTGTCTCTGTAAACTCTCTCGTTTCACAACTCCAACACACTACACAAGGCCGTCGAGCCGGCGGCCTTATATAGTGTGGAACGTGTACTAAACCCCATGAGCCATAATTGGCCAAAGCCACCCTGGCTTTGGCCAATTACGGCTCTCCATTTTTTCTGCGCTGTGATTGGCCAAAGCATGCGGGTCATAGTGCATGCTTGGCCAATCATCAGCCAGCAATGCACTGCGATGCCGCAGTGAATTATGGGCCATGATGCGCCACTCGAACTTGGCACGAACGGCCCATAATGTTCGATCTTCATCGAACGATCGAACAGCCGATGTTCGTGTCGAACATGGGTTCGACTTGAACACGAAGCTCATCTCTAGCCGAAGGTCGTATTTCAATTATTTATTTCCAATTGATCACTAATTCAAATACTATCTTACCCTCTTATGTTGCTAAGTAGGTATCAGATCTAGACTGTAAAATTGATAGCGAAACTTGGACAAACATTTGGTCTAACACTAGCTCTTCATCTACAAATGTATTGGCAATGGAAACATCATATAAAGTGCTTTCCCGCTGGTACCTGGTTTCCACCAGGTTAGCCAAATTTTCAGAGAACAGTTCAGATCTCTGCTTCCGCGGTTGTTCAGATAAAGGAACATATATTCACATTTGGTGGCAGTGTCCACGTGTACGGAAATTCTGGCAAGAGATCTTCCGGATCACCTATAAATTATTCGACTGTATTATTTTACCAGATCCAATGGCAGCCCTACTTAATATTAAACCAGAAACCCTTTCTCTGAATCAATATAAATTATTTATTTTGTTTATGATAGCCGCAAAGCAGGCAATAGCTAGCGCATGTAGAAAACAAAAACAGATGATGCCTTATTAGGACGAAACGCGTCGGGTAGGGCTCTGCTGATGCCACTGCATCATTTATGATTTCAAACGCTTTTACTTGTCTTCTCAAATGTGAGTGACCATTTTAATTTTTTAATAAATGTTCACCTTTTAAATTGAATTACACTATGTGGTCCCTTTCTCTCCTTTAACATTTAAACATTTTGGGAGGAATTCTGTGTGAAGTACCGCTGACCATCTCCACGGTGGATACTCACTGATGTCATTGCTGTGATATACCTTTCCCTGGTCCCTATTGGAAGCCGTGCTCGCTGTCTCTCCCTTTTGGTGTGTCACACCATCAAGCTCGTTTGACTCACTGGGCGTAAGCTCTGTTGGGTCCACCATATCTGGTAAGCCTTATATCTACAGGGTTGTGGACTGCCTGCAGACAACATATTATACAGATATTAGACATACCTTGGATTATTTGGACTTTATACTCACCATTTACTCTATTTTTATTCTTCTGATTTCAATTGTATATACCATACACTATTGGCCTCACTTATAAGTTCATTTAACTTCACAGTTATTTGTCTTTTTATTTGATTATTTGCACTTTACATTTATTATTTCACTTGGTTTTCACCTTGATGTCAATTTTATTTATCATACATTATTGGCTTCACTTATAAAATGTTATTGGCATTATATGGTATCACTTCCACCTACATTGATCACTGTATACTAGCCCCTCAGGCATAGTGATTACATTTTCTGTAGGTGTGTAAGCCTTCATCTACCATTTGCCATCGTTGTGTCACTTACTGCATTACATTAGTTAGTGCATCACCCATTGTGGTTTTGTATCACTATATACTTCACGAGTATATTTTCATTTTGAGCGCCGCACTTTTCTTTATTTTTCAATTGCTAGACCATGGAAATCACCTGTAGTACTGTTGTCAGAAGCCAAAAAGAGAATGAATCATTCTTTGATACATGCTAAAATGGAAGCGCTAGACAAAAATGAGTTGAAGAAATTTGACAGCGTATGGAAACCATGGACCATATACTATTCGTCAGACACTTTTGATTCACGAGTTCTTTTGTCATGGTATTGATACTTTTTTATGGATACTAGGGAAATAATATATGTGGAATCTACCTTCGGAATGCTATGACCCTCCCCTCTCCTTCCATTAGTCTCCATTTTTATTTATTTTTTAGCATATTATTCTTTCTAGAATCTTAACCTACTTTAACTCACTCTTTTATACACTACAGTATATGTTATTTAATATATGTTCGAAATTATGGTTTTGGTCAGAATAGACTAAATCTTCATATCAATTGACCCATGTTATTCTTAGTTCTTAGAAGAACCAATTTTAATTGAAATTTTTTTCAACTATTAACTATATATAGGTAGACTCTTATGATTATAATACCTCTAAATAATACATGGTGTACCATTCGTTTCTTCTCTCTTATTACTATGGTATAATCGGAAACGTATTCAATATTACAACTATAATAGAACACTTATTTTTGTATTGATTTGTATCTCAATATTGTATTTTACTTTTTATCTGTCAACCTCTGATATACTGTAACTGTTGTTATCTATTATTCTAAAATAAAACATTATACGAGAAAAGATATCTCAATATCTTTTTTTTTCTGACCTTATTTTGATAAAATCAGGTGGGATTCTAAAGATCAACTTTTAAGAACCAATAAGAAGCCCTGGGAGGTAGGATGAATGAAATAAAGTTCAGCTTTCACAAGAAAAGTCAATATTTGCATGCTATTTCTGCTGCTATTATTTCTGCTTTTACTGGTGATTTTAACCTCAGTCTGTGTTTTTTTAGCCAATATGGTCAGTTTGAAGTGGTGTAGGATTGCAGCAAACTTAAAAGCACATTAACACTTTGCACATTTCTACTGTATAGCTTTAATATACAGTAATAGAGCTATGTATAAGCTTTTTCTCATGCGTGGAGTTCAGGTCTCCAACTGGCTCAGATCTCCAATGGCAAATGATGTGGGAGAAGTTAATGTGACATTATTTGTGGTTTGTTCATTGTATGAGATGAAGTCAACTGAACAAAGAAGATTAATATTTTTTTTTTTTCCTTTTTTTTGGTTTACAATACCTAACAGTATCTTTTTGTGTACATATGTACAGTATATATACATACAAGCCATATGTTTTTCCATCTTCAAACAGCTAAACGTGTGTTTGTTTTCCTTCATTATAGGTCTTGTAGTGTGTTGAATAGGGATAATTAGTGTGTGCCAGTTCCTATTGAAATTTCCCTCTCCAGCTGTAGAAGTTCTCAGGAAAGTTTGGCCCACATATATTTTTTAAGCTCTATACAATGTTTGTTGAGAAAAGTAATAGATTATTCTAGAAGCTCAAGAAGTACAACAGAAGCCACCATAGGTGTGCTGTAGAGAGATCATTTGAAAGTTCACGGAATGATAATGTATGTTTGATGAAGTGGTAAATTGTTTTAGAAATACTATAAATGTCGACTTTTCCTGCTGTTTGGTGTAATATAACAAAATAGTTTGTTTTTTTATGAGAAAACCTTTATATACAGTTGTGCTCATAAGTTTATATACCCTGGCAGAATTTATGATTTCTTGGTCATTTTTTAGAGAATATAAATGATTTTGACACAAAGGGGTTTGAATGGCTATTAAAGGTAACCATCCTCACCTCTGATCTGTTTGCTTGTAATTAGTGTGTGTGTATAAAAGGTCAATGAGTTTCTGGACTCCTGACAGACCCTTGCATCTTTCATCCAGTGCTACACTTATGTTTCTGGATTCTGAGTCATGGGGAACGCAAAAGAATTGTCAAAGGATCTGCGGGAAAAGGTAGTTGAACTGTATAATACAGGAAAGGGATATAAAAAGATATCCAAGGAATTTAGAATGGCAATCAGCAGTGTTCAAACTCTAATCAAGAAGTGGAAAATGAGGGGTTCTGTTGAAACCAAACCACGGTCAGGTAGACCAACTAAAATTTCAGCCACAACTGCCAGGAAAATTGTTCGGGATGCAAAGAAAAACACACAAATAACTTCAGGTGAAATACCGGACTCTGAAAATATTGTGGAGTGTCTGTTTCAAGATGCACAATAAGGGCTGCATGGTCGAGTCGCCAGAAGAAAGCCATTACATTGCAAATGCCACAAAGTATCCCGCTTACAATACGCCAAACAGTACAAAGACAAGCCTCAAAGGCCTAGTCAACAAGGCCTATGATGAAAGGTACACCATTCCTACTGTGAAACACGGAGGTGGATCGCTGATGTTTTTGTTTTGGGGATGTGTGAGCTACAAAGGCACAGGAAATTTGGTAAAAATTGATGGCAAGATGAATGCAGTATGTTATCAAAAAATACTGGAGGAACATTTGCATTCATCAGCCAGGAAGCTGCGCATGGGGCGTACTTGGACATTCCAACATGACAATGCAAATCCAAAACAATATAAGGGGGGGAAGAGAGATTTGGGACTTTAAATGAGGCAACATACTGTGCATTATGTGCCTCCATCCCTGATTCAATTAAACATGGAGAGGGAGATGGGACTTTGTGTGAGGCAGGTAGCAACCAAATAGGGTAATACACGTACAGATGGCTTAGCACTTTGTTTATTTGTCATAAAGAGGGTATAAAATCGCACTCAGTATGAAATATATAGCAAAGCCATTAAATATATACACACACAATTGGATAAGGTACAGTTCATGAATACATATAATTAAGGATATAATTACATATTCCAAACAGTTCATATACATTAAACACATAATAAAAGTGAAATAGCAGCACATTCCAGTAATCCATGTATTGAGTAGTACTCCGTATAGGGACTAGAGGTAGCAGAGATTATAGAGTACATGTAGCAATAATTATTAAATTGAATAAAAATGTGGTGCATCCTAATAATGCTCAACGAGTTTCGTGTTACTAAAACACTTCATCAGGAATGGTGCATCCACTATTCTGTAAAAAATAATATAAAAAAACGATAAACTCTAGTTGAAACCCCAACTACAAAGGAAGGAGAAGAGAGGAGGATATTGAGGCTAAATTAGCTTACATGGAGCTGGGATTGAGAGGTATGTACTACTGGAATTTAAAAGGAGCCACCAGTATAGGCTGTCTGACACTGGAGCTTGAGGAACCCACACTGCACGCGGGGTCAACATCAAGGCACAAGATCCCCAGGGAATGGATTCTGCGTGGTGTTGAAATGGTAACATAGGGTGAGGCTCTGAAAAAATGTAATTGCTAAGAATAGATCTCTTGTAACTGTACTAATGTGAAACAGGTGAAACCAGTATGTAATAGGGGATGGAGAGGTGAAGGAAACATCACTGAAGTGAGGACCGTGAGACCATGGCCAACAGACATAGAGCTGTGAGTGCGAGGTAAGTATAACGAGCAAGAGTATAGAATCAGGATTGAGTGAAAAAAACAACCAGAATAAGTGCAGCCAAGAAAGAATCCATCTGTGCAAATATAATTACCTTGTGTGCATATAAGGCAACAAGTGATGTGCAGCTTGACCAAAGGTACAGGTAGAAAAGGAAATAAAGGTGCTTGGTAGAGATTTGGCTGATATATATAGATTTGCAACTGACGCCTCTCCATGACCGGTGTTGCCGCCAGGAGGGGCATACCTCTCCTCGTCTGTCTTGCCTAGCGTTACCTGTGGGTTAGCTGGATCTCTACCAAGCACCTTTGCTCTTGCTCGTTATACTTACCTCGCATTTACAGTTCCATGCCTGTTGGCCATGGTCTCACGGTCCTCACTTCAGTGATGTTTCCTTCTCCTCTCCATCCCCTATTACACACTGGTTTCACCTGGTTCACATTAGTACCTTTACAAGAGAGCTATTCTTAGCAATTTAATTTTTTCAGACTCCTTCAATTATCATTCATATTCTCTAAAAAATGGCCAAGAAATCATAAATTCTGCCAGGGTATGTAAACTTATGAGCACAACTGTATATTCACCTAAAAAGGCTGCTTTTGCTTCTTTTTTTATTGTTTTTATTGTTTTGAATTTTTTACAAATGGATGTACAATATAGCCTTCTTTCCTAACCATAAATTATTTTGCCTAGATACATCACACTAACAGGAGAGAGCTTACCATCTACCTAAAGCTGAATTCCAGGAATTCAGCCAGTTTGTAAACAATGCAGGCATACCATGTGGATGCCACCTCCTGGACTTATCTCTATTATTTGCATCTAAAAGGATTTTGGCATTACCGGAAGAGACACTCAGAGCTTTCAGAGAAGAGAAGCACACTCAGTAGCTCTGCCCTACTCTTCATTCACATTCACAGAAGCCCTTGCATTTTGTGAATGAGTCCACATATAATACAAAAGTTTCTGTGATTGGGCAGCAGGAGAGAGATGTGGGCAAAGCAGCTACATCGAATCTGCTGCTGAAGGAGCTGAGACCAGAAGGTCCAGCATTGAAGCTCCTGGAATTATAGCAATACTTCCCTCCTAGGAGCTCCATAAACCTATCAGATGTAAATAATAGAGATAAGTCCAGGAGGTGGAATGTGCCTTGTTGGACTTTACTCATGGTATGCTTGCACATTTACCAAGCTAGATTAATTATTGAAGTTCAGCATTAAAGAGCAATTCCATCCAACAAGTATTCAGGAAGCTGCTAATGCTTTCCAGTTAAAGCAGTTGTAAAGCTTAATTTTTTTTCCTAAAATAAAAAAGATGTTATAACTTACCTGATCTGTTCAATTGTTTTGCACAGAGTTTCCCAAAACTTCCACTCCTGGGGTCCCCGGCCAGTGCTGTCCACTCCTCCTCTTTTCCAAGTGCCCCCCACAGTAAGCCGTTTGCTATGAAGGTACTCATGTGGAAGCACTCTCGAGCCAGGCTGTGTGTATCTATAGACACACACAGTGCGGCTCAGCCTCACCCCCCCCCCCCTTGCTCCCTCCTCACAGAATTTGATTGACAGCAGCAGGAGACCATGGTCCCTGCTGCACAGAAAAGAGGGGAGAAGACTCAGGTAAGTGTTTAAGAGAGGGCTGGGGGAAGTTGCTATTTAAAGTTTTTTTTTATTATTTTTTTACCCTAATGCAGAGAATGCATTAAGGTAAAAAAACATTTTGCCTTTAGAAACATTTTAACATAGCAAATTGTTAAAGTCTGAAAGTTAATTTAATGTTTTACAATTTGAGCTTCTAATCATGGCAGCCTCTAAAAGTACAGTTGTCCCTTAAATCAGAACTTCTTCCCTAAAGGGACATTTTGCTGATCCTTCTCCTCCCCACTTTTTTGGGGGGTTAGTGATTACCTATTTTTGTCACGAACCCGTTCCCACTTCAGCTGGAATCGTCTAAGCCAGGGGTGTCCAAACCTTTTTCAAAGAGGGCCAGATTTCATGAAGTGAACATGCGTGAGGGCCTGACCATTTTACCTGACTTTCTTTGAACCATTAAGACCCCTTTCACACCATTAAGACCCCTTTCACACTGGGGCTGTTTGCAGGCGCTATTGCGCTAAAAATAGCGCCTGCAAACCAACCCTAAACAGCGGCTGCTGTTTCTCCAGTGTGAAAGCCCGAGGGCTTTCACACTGGTGCGGTGCGCTAGCAGGACCGCTCCAAAAGTCCTGCTAGCAGCATCTTTGGAGCGGTAAGAGGAGCGGCGTGTTTACCGCTCCTCCACCGCTCCTTCCCATTGAAAACAATGGGAAACCGCGGCTACACCGCCGGCAATGCGCCGCCGGCGGTATTAACCCTTTTTCGGCCGCTAGCGGGGATTAAAACTGCACCGCTAGCGGCCGAATACCGCCACAATTTCGACGGTATAGCGCCGCTAAAAATAGTGGCCCTATACCGTCAGCGCACCTCCCTCCCCAGTGTGAAAGGGGCCTTAAATGAAATGCAAATTATGAGCTTGGGTGTTTTATGTACTTTTTTAAAATAATATTCTTTCCTTCTGCAGCCAGCCAGCGCCTCTCACTAAAGATGAGCTTGGGTGTTTCATTTACTTTTTTGTATTTTTGTGGTGAAGTCTCCTTTAGCCATCCAGCCCTCTCACTGACTGAAAGGAATGTCGGGCGTGTTCACAAGTAGATGTGCCCAAGCCCGCAAGGAAGATGACAGGCACTGTGACATTTTCCAAAATCTCTGCCTCTGCATGCCGAGCGCCGCTCTCATTGTTAGGATAAGCGGGGCGTGTAGCTGGGCATGTTCACAAGTTTATTTGCCAGAGCCGCTATGAAGCTGACAGCTATGAAGCAGTCCGCAGATGCAGAGATCTGGAAATGTCACAGTGCCTGTGATTGGCTCTGTGCGCTGTCAGCTTCATAGCGGCTCTGGCAAAAAGACTTGTGAACACGCCCAGCTACACGCCCCGCTCATCCTAACAATGAGAGTGGCTCTCGGGATTTGTCATGCTGAAGATGAATCCAAAAAAATAAAAATAAATAATTCTTGGGGGGCCACATTAGAATGTATATGTAAATCCCAAGTGGGGGCCACATCAAACTGGAACGCGGGCCGGACATTGGACATGCCTGGTCTAGGCAATCCTGGCAGAGGTTCTTCCCACCTCCCTGCCCGCAACCTCCTGGGACACGTCACAAGTCTCAGAAGGTTGCAGGCCCATTCACAGGGGGCAGTGTGGCTAATGCATGTGCAGTGGGGTGCCAGCTTTGAAGCTGCAAGGAGCTACCAGCCCGGGTGAGAATAGCACTGGGTCTTTGGACAGGTAAATGTTTCTTTATTAAAAGTCATCAGCTACAGTATGTGTAGCTATTGACTTTCATTTGTTTACAAAAATGACTTAAAGCTCCTCTTTAACGCTAGATTTATGGGTTAGAGTCCAGCTAAGGGTTACATTTAGGGATTGGGAAAAAGGTTTAGGGGTTAGATTGGGGTTAAGACACATTTCATAGCTCTGTATTTTATTATGGTGTGTTAAAAAAAATCCAGCTTGCTGCAATATTAGTGCAGTTTCCAGCACCAGTCATTAGACTGGCTTCAGTTGAACAGTTAGAGGTACAACAGACCACATGTTGTCCAGATTCCTGTTGGACCGGCCAATTTTCGGTTCAAGGCTTGGTTTAGTAGTATATGTGCCAGTAATAATCACATATGGTTATAAAAAATGTCTATACTATCGTTTGAAGAAAAAAAATTCCCTTACTTATGTAGCGGAACCTCACTCTCCCTCTTGGTTATTGTGAACGGCTTGTGTCTAGGGGTACCTGGAAGAGGAGAGTGCAGGAACACTACGCCAAGCTCTCCCCTCATGTGTATAAGAGGGTTGAGCAAAGTTAGTTGATTTACCTCCCGGGTCTGTCCATTGCATACGAAGCCTTGTTGTTCCCTGGAAGTGTGTCTGCCAATAATAGAGCCCCACACCAATCGAAAGTCCAACACTCCTTTATTTCTCGTAACACAATCAGTTGAACTTCCATTAACAATGAACATGGGGGTGTGGGAACGAGTAGGCCCAGGCACAACTGTACTCTCCTATTCCTTTTTAGCGAATAGGCCTGGTGCACGGTCTCTGCCACCGACCGTGAGTTTTGGTCGCTGCCACCGACCGGATGAACTGTTGAGGCCCCTGCCACAGGCCTAATTGTAGGCTCCTGCCACTGACCTGAGTGAATTAGCTGGACCGCTGCCACCGGTCATTGAACGTGGACTGAACTTCCACTTTGAACTTGGCCCCTGTTCGGGAAAGATATCCCTCCGGGCGGTCTCCAGAGGTTCACCCGGCACTGGCAATCTGCTGCACCAGGTCTTCGGGTGAGTCCCTCCTCCGGTCCCTTACGCCTCTGGATTCGGGTGCCCCACTCCCGGGGCCCCCTAGGACAATCCCTCCCTCGCGGGACCCAGCGGAAGGTACTGGGCCCCAGGCCTCCGGCTGAGTACCTCACCCCAGACTGAAGGTGTCTGGGATGGAACACGAACTCCAGGTGTCCAGGCCTAGGCTGCCTGGACACCAACCGCAACCACAGCCCTCAGGTCACAAAGGGTACGGCACTGCAGCGATGGTTCAACCCCGGCCCAAAGTGACAGCGCCACCTGCTGGGCCGCAGGGAACTATGCATCACTGGTGTCCTCACCAGTTTAAAAAGTACATACCCGCTACACTCTCCCCCCTGTTATTTGACACTGGTCCCCAGTGTCTGGAGCAAACCATGCCCAAAAAGGGTCATCATAGCCCGATCCAGAGACCGACTAACAAATTTCAAAAATAAAAAAAAGTTTTTCCTTTCTGAAAATTTACCAACAATTGTGCCTGAACCTGACATGAAAGGGAAAGGAGGGAAACAAACAACACATAACCACATTATCATAATCACATGTTCACAACAACATTCCCTTACACCCATCTTGACTAAGACCCACCCCATTCTCAGTGGTCTTGATGAGATGTTCTCCTGCAGAGGGGAAAAGAACGTTAAACACACATATACCTGACACATATGTTTGTGTAAGAATGAAAGAACCTCTCTGTAGAGAAGCCCTTTCCTTCTATAAGTGTGTGAGTGAACAGTGAATATCGATGGGCAAAACTGCCACCTGGTGACAGTGTCGCGGTAACTGCACTGGTTGAAGATCTTCTTCTCTCTTTGAAGTTTCTAACTACCCCAAAGTCCATGATCACTTTGCGGGATAAAAGAATGAAGAACAAAGAATGGCAACAGTCCTTCAATTCCTCCGGAGAGCACAAACACCCATAACACGGGTACAGTCACTGGGTTTTCCCGAGAAACAACCCCGGAAAGTTCAGCAGCAACAAACACTAGGCAAGGAGTCTTTTCTCCTACAAGTAGAATCTGGGATGCGGCAAGACAAGGGGCTTGAAATGCTTACCCACAGTCTCTATGTGATATTCAACATCCTCTCCTTCTTTCCGTCTAATCAACACTTTGTCAGCATGGATGTACCGACCCAACATCCACTCTGCTTTACAGTCCTTGAACCGCTCAGAGGTTTTCGGGGAACACGCGAGGTACCTGCGGGCATGTGGGACCTGAAGGTGCGTCCACACAAATTTGTTGTACCAGCGGTCCCGGCAGACTTCCACTTCGTACAGAAGCTCCTTGGGTAAGTATGGGTACTCCCACCCATACTCAGTAGCAACCTTTTGGCCGAAAAGACGCTGAAGTCTCGCCAGTGGAGGCATAGTGGCCCGGTCTCACTCACCCGGTTGGACGATGGCGTCTGGATGGCGAGGTGCCTTGACCACCGACCGGATGAACTGTCGAGGCCCCTGCCACAGGCCTAATTGCAGGCCCCTGCCACTGACCTGAGTGAATTAGCTGGACCGCTGCCACCGGTCATTGAGCGTGGACTGAACTTCCTCTTTGAACTTGGCCCCTGTTCGGGAAAGATATCCCTCCGAGCGGTCTCCAGAGGTTCACCCGGCACTGGCAATCTGCTGCACCAGGTCTTCGGGTAAGTCCCTCCTCCGGTCCCTTATGCCTCTGGATTCGGGTGTCCCACTCCTGGGGCCCCCTAGGACAATCCCTCCCTCGCGGGACCCAGCGGAAAGTACTGGGCCCCAGGCCTCCGGCTGAGTACCTCACCCCAGACTGAAGGTCTGGAACACGAACTCCAGGTGTCCAGGCCTAGGCCGCCTGGACACCAACCACAACCACAGCCCTCAGGCTGAAGGTGCCCGGGACACGAACCTCGTGGCGAAGAAGTCCGCCCCCTTTATACCCTCTCCCAGGATGCACAGCGGGTTCCTCCCCCCCGCCGTACAACCGCTGCGAGAGGTCACAAAGGGTACGGCACTGCAGCGATGGTTCAACCCCGGCCCAAAGTGACAGCGCCACCTGCTGGGCCGCAGGGAACTATGCATCACTGGTGTCCTCACCAGTTTAAAAAGTACATACCCGCTACACTTACTTCTTCTGCTACATGTTAGTTTGGCATGGTAGCAGGCAGGTTGTTTATTTGCCTGTTCCTCTGTTGTTGACCAAGGCCATAGTAGGAAAAACAGAAATGAAGGACCACAGAAAGATTTCCTCAGTGGTGCTCTGGAAAATTGAAAATTCTGATGTTTTTGCAGTGGTGAAATTTGCCTGGCCCTTCCCACCTCCCGCATATTCCTGCTGGTCAGTAGGGCAACCTATCATAGGAGTGTACAGGGGGCAGACAGAGTAATCACCCTGATTTGTTAACATTCAAATCTGAATTTTCCATACAAAAATGTATTTTTTATAATTGAGTCATTTACTGTATGTTTTTTAAAGGTATGTTCTTTAACCACTTAAGGACCGCCGCACACCGATGTACGTCAGCAGAATGGCACGGGTGGGCACATGGGCGTACCTGTACGTCCCTGCCTTCCCACGTGTGGGGGGTCCAATTGGACTCCCCCGGTGCCTGAGGCGGTCCGTTTCGCTTCAGGAGAGATCCGTGATGAGGGTACGGCCATTGATTTCTGGCCACCCCCTCACGATCGCTTCTGGCGAATGAGATGCTTCCCCTGCCTGTGTAATGTAAACACAGGCAGGAGGTAGTGATGTCATCTCTACTCGTGGCAGTCTTTTCATCCGGAGGGCCGAGGAGGGAAGACATCAAGTAAGTGCACTAACAGTACATTAACACCAGCACGCATAAGCACATAAATAACCTCCCAGTCACCCCCAGATCACCCCCCAGATCACCCCCCATACCCCAGTCACAGTGTCACTGACTGCAGCAATCATTTATTTACTGATCACTGCATTTAGTGTCATCTGTGACAGTAAAAAGTTGCAGGGCAGTTAGCTTTAGGCCCCTTTAGGTTACCCCCCTAACCCCCCCTCATAAAGGTTTAACCCCTTGATCGCCCCCCAGGTAACCCTTTCACCCCCTATCGCCATTGTCACTAAGCGATCGTTTTTCTGATCGCTGTATTAGTGTCTCTGGTGCCGCTAGGTAGCCAGTTTTTTTTTAGGTTCGCCACCATGTTTTTATAGTGTCAGGTACCCCCATATATGATCTAATAAAGGTTTTAACCCCCTGATTGCCCCTAGAGTTAACCCTTTTACCAGTGATCACTGTATAAGTGTTACGGGTGACGCTGGTTGGTTAGTTTGCTTTTTATAGCATCAGGGCACCCACCGTATATAACCAAATAAAGGTTTAACCCCGGCGGGTGATATCAATTAGGTTTAGTGTCAGATAGGGTCTGCGTCGCCCCAGGCAGCGTCAGGTTAGTGGCAGTAGCACTAACACCCACGCGCAAAGAATACACCTCCCTTAGTGGTATAGTATCTGAACAGATCAATATCTGATCTGATCAGATCTATACTAGCGTCCCCAGCAGTTTAGGGTTCCCAAAAACGCATTGTTAGAGGGATCAGCCCAGATACCCGCTAGCACCTACGTTTTGCCCCTCCGCCCAGCCCAGCCCAGTCCACCCAAGTGCAGTATCGATCACTGTCACTTACAAAACACAACACACATAACTGCAGCGTTCGCAGAGACAGGCCTGATCCCTGCGATCGCTAACAGTTTTTTTGGTAGCGTTTTATAGATTTGCTGACAGTCAGGTGCTTTTTTACCTGTGAATCCTTACTAGTGTAACACTAGAGCCCAAAATGGCAAAGCGAAGGTACACTAGTAAAGAGGCCTACGAGTTTCTGAGCATGACAGATAGTGAAGAGGAGGTCATGCATCTGTCAGATTCAGGCTCAGAATACAATCCCGTAGAAGACAGCGGCTCCATGTCAGATAGCTCTGACGACGAAGATGAGGTCCCTGCTAAGGACAGGCGTACCCCACCCCATTCTGCTGTTGTTGAGGAGCAAAAACCGCAGGTCCCTCGTATGGAGCAGAGAGTCAGTACTAGCGCCGCTATTCCTTCTGGTGAACTGGCAAGCACCAGAGGCCTAGTACACCCTGGTCGTACATCCAGCACTGCAGTAACACTTGGTGACGTGGCGAGTCACATAAGTGCAGTTCAAGCTGGCGAGGTGGCAAGCACAAGTAGTGTCCCACTGCCACCAAGAAGAAGACAAAGACAGGCCCGTCGTGCCCATAGTGACCTTCCTGCTGCATTCGCCAATCCTGATTGGGTCCCCACCACTTCTGCAGCACCCATACTTCCCCCATTCACTGGCCAACCCGGTATTCAGGTGGAAACAGTTGATTTTACGTCACTTGATTTTTATTCGCTGTTTTTCACGGAAGATCTCTATAGATCTATTGTGGACCAAACTAATTTGTATGCTGGTCAATTCATGGCCACTTGTCCCCAGTCCGCCCTTGCCAGAGAATGCAAACCAGTTACGGTTTCGGAATTTAAGATCTTTCTGGGCCTTTCCCTCAACATGGGCATACATAAATTGCCGAAGATGCGGACGTATTGGTCCACACGCCCACATGACCATATGCCCATGTTCTCTGCCTCCATGGCCAGGAAACGATACGAGGTGATCTTGCGGTTCATGCACTTCAACGACAATGAACTTTGTCGTCCTCGTGGAGACCCTGAATATGATCGGCTCTACAAAATTCGGCCCCTCATAAACCACTTCAACTAACGTTTTCCAGCCTTGTTTACTCCCCATCAAGTTGTCTGCGTTGATGAGTCCCTGATTACATTTTATGGCCGCTTGTCTTTCAAACAGTACCTTCCCAGCAAGCGTGCCAGATACGAGGTCAAGTTATATAAGTTCTGTGACAGGGCAACAGGCTATGTATGGAGCTTTATGGTTTATGAGGGAAAAGACAGTCAGGTAGAGCCGTAGAACTGGCCAGATTACGCTTATTCGGAAAGGGGTACCATTTCTATGTGGACAATTATTACACGAGCGTGCCAATTTTTAGTCACTTGTTTGATCATCAGATTGGAGCATGTGGCACCATGCGACCTAATCGCCAGGGCTTTCCCCAGGGGCTTGTAGATTCTCATCTTAGGCTGAGGGAGAGAGCCTGCTTGAAGTGTAATAACTTGCTCGCTGTGAAGTGGAGGGATAATAAGAATGTTTTCGCTCTTACCTCCCTTCACGCAGACACGACAGTCCAAATTCGTACAGCAACTGGTGTTGTGGAGAAACCCCTCTGTGTCCATGAGGATAACCAAAATATGGGAGGGGTGGACCTCAACGACCAGTTGTTGGCGCTGTATCACATTGCACATAAGGCGAGACGCTGGTACAAAAAAGTGTCTCTATACTTATTTCAATTGGCTTTGCTGAACGCTCATGTGCTATACAGAGCTTCAGGACAGGCAGGATCCTTACTTCAATTCCAGGATGAGATCGTCACAGACCTCCTCTATCCAGGCGGTGCTGCACCTCACCATTCCCAACCAAATGCAGTAAGCCGGCTGCATGAGAGGCATTTTCCGTATGTCCTCGAGAGTACCCCTACCCAACGAGCCCCCCAAAGAAAATGTTGTGTCTGTAGAAAGCGCAAATTTAGCCGTGACACCCGTTATTATTGACCCCGCTGTCCTGACAATCCTGGTCTTTTCATTGGTAACTGTTTTGAAACGCTACCACACACTAGTGAAGTTTTAGCGTAGGGTACAGCAATGCACAGAATAGGACACACTTACACAAGGTCTCCCAAGATGCCATCGCATTTTGAGAGACCCAACCCTGGAACCGAAAAGTTTTACAGTTACAAAAAAAAGTGTTAAAAATATTGTGAGGGGGTTAGCTCGGCAGCGGGTGTGTGTGAGCCCCGGGATGGGCTCCCCACACAAAACAGGCCCAGCAAACGGAGGTTGTGGTTTTCAAAATCAAAAAAAGGTGCGGTTTATTTTCTATTTACAGTGACAAAACACAGCAAAGCAAAAGAAACATAACCAAAATAAATCCTGGTCAAGTTGACCTCTGACTAAACATACAGGTTTCCTAACTAACAACTGGGATCAGCCTAGTGCTGTCCTAGTCCCTAAGTCCCTGGTTTTAAATGTCCAAGCAAATAGCCACACAGGCTTTGTCTCACCGCACAGGGGTTCACTCTCCCTAGACAGTCCACACAGGTCTGGTTCCAGGCATGAGCTAACATCTAATGAAGCTGGGAGTTCTTATAGAGGCCTAAATGAGCTGACAAGCTTCAGCTGGCCTCATCAACTCCCTGTCTTACGACGCCCAGCCCTCTCCCTAGAGGTATGAGTCATCCATGAGCCCACTAGCCTTATACAACTCTCCACCTAGTTGTATAAGTCGGCGTAAAGCCTGAATCTGGGCGAAATATATCTACCCCCCTGGATGCAACCAGGTGACTTTACCTTCCTGCTGTCACATACCCCCCCCCTCTTGTTTTAACCTCGGGGTTGGAACACCAGCAATCAGGCATTCATGTACTCGAGACAAAGCATCCACATTCCCCATTTGAACGCCAGGGCGATGCTTTACTGTGAAGTTGAATTCCTGGAGGGCCAGGAACCACCTATTCACTCTTCTATTTGTTTCCTTGTTTTGAGCCATCCACTTTAACGGAGCGTGATCCGTAACCATGTCAAAGTGCCTACCTAGCAGGTAGTACCGAAGGGAATCTAGAGCCCACTTCACCGCTAAACACTCCTTTTCAACGGTGGCGTAATTTACCTCATGGGACTTCAACTTCCTGCTGAGGTAAATGACTGGGTGCTCTTCCCCGTTCCAGACCTGGGACAATACTGCTCCTAACCCCACATCTGACGCATCACTTTGTACGACAAAGTCTTTAGAGAAGTCGGGTGAGTACAACACTGGCTGGCTACATAAGGCTTGTTTCAAGAATTGGAATGCTGCCTCAGCCTCGGGGGTCCATTTAATCATGACCGACCCTTTCCCCTTCGTCAGGTTGGTTAGGGGCACAGCCTTAGAAGCAAAGTGGGGAATGAATCGCCGATAATACCCAGCGATTCCCAGAAAGGCTCGTACCTGCTTCTTGCTGTTGGGACGTGGCCAACTCTGGATGGCCTCGACTTTGTTGAGTTGGGGTTTTATTACTCCCCTCCCAATGGTGTACCCAAGATATTTGGCCTCCTCCTGCCCAATGGTACACTTCTTGGGGTTAGCCGTAAACCCCGCTTCCCGAACAGAGTCCAGGACTGCTTGCACTTTTGGCAGATGTGAGGCCCAATCTGTGCTATGGACAATTACGTCATCCAGGTAAGCCGCAGCATACTTCCGATGGGGCCTCAGCATCTGGTCCATTTTCCGCTGGAATGTGGCCGGCGCATTCTGTAACCCGAACGGCATTCTTTTATATTGGAACGCCCCGTCTGGGGTTACAAATGCGGTTTTCTCTTTGGCCGACTTGGCCAGGGGGATTTGCCAATACCCTTTTGTGAGGTCAAGAGTCGTCATGTATCGGGCTGTTCCCAGCCGGTCGATCAACTCATCTATACGTGGCATGGGGTAGGTGTCAAATTTTGTAACTTTGTTCAACTGACGAAAATCGTTACAAAATCGCCAGCTCCCATCCGGTTTAGGCACCAACACGATGGGACTAGACCAATCACTTTGGGACTCCTCTATCACCCCTAAGTTCAGCATTTTCTGTACTTCCTCCCGTATTGCCTCCCGTCGAGCCTCTGGGATCCGATAGGGTTTTAACTTCACCCTTTCACCGGGCGGGGTAATGATGTCATGCTCTACCCCAGATGTTTGTCCCGGCAGCTCAGAGAATACCTCCTTGTTGCGAAGCACAAACTCCTTAACCTCCTGTTGTTGGGGTTGTGACAAGGTGGCTGCTATTCCAACCTCAGGAATCACGCAACCAGTTTGAGCTGGTGACCAAGTGTCTGCGACTAGGGACTCTCTATCCCTCCAGGCTTTCAACAGATTAACGTGATAGATCTGTTCGGGCTTTCGCCTTCCTGGTTGTCTGACCTTGTAATTCACTTCGCTCACTTTTTCCATTATCTCGTAGGGGCCTTGCCATTTGGCAAGGAATTTACTTTCAACCGTAGGGACAAGTACCAATATCCTATCCCCCGGGGAAAAGGTACGGGTCTTGGCTCCACGGTTGTACACTCTCTGCTGTGCCAACTGCGCTTGGGCCAAATGTTCCTTCACGATGGGCATTACCTGTGCAATTCGATCTTGCATCAGGGCGACATGCTCAATCACACTCCTGTGGGGAGAACTCTCACTTTCCCAAGTTTCCTTGGCAATATCCAACAGCCCTCTTGGGTGTCTCCCATACAGTAACTCAAAGGGGGAGAATCCCGTAGAGGATTGGGGCACCTCCCTAATAGCAAACATCAAATAAGGAAGTAAACAGTCCCAATCCTTTCCATCTCTATCCACCACTTTCTTCAACATTTGTTTTAGGGTTTTGTTGAATCTTTCAACCAGCCCATCGGTTTGGGGGTGATACACAGACGTACGCAATTGCGTCACTTTGAACAATTTACACAGCTCTTTCATAACCCGGGACATAAAGGGTGTACCTTGGTCCGTAAGCAGTTCTTTACAAATACCCACCCGGCTAAAAACAAGAGATAGCTCTTTGGCTATGGTTTTGGCCGAGGTATTTCGGAGAGGGATCGCTTCTGGATAACGGGTGGCATAGTCCATTATAACTAATATGTACTGGTGCCCCCTAGCGGACTTGATTATAGGACCTACCAAATCCATGGCGATCCTCTCAAACGGGACCTCAATGATGGGTAGAGGGACCAGCGGGCTACGGAAATGTGGCATCGGGGCCAACCTCTGACACACAGGGCAGGAGGAACAATAATTTTCTACGTCCTTCATCACCCCCGGCCAATAGAATCTCTGTAATACCCTCTCTCGGGTTTTCTCTGTCCCCAGATGACCTCCAAGAATGTGCCCATGGGCCAACTCCAACACCAACTTCCTGTAAGGTTTGGGCACCACAAGCTGCTCAACGGTTTCTTCTGCCCTTTTTGCCACCCGATACAGTAGGTCCTTCTCTACGCTGAAGTATGGGTAAGTGCAGGTATTATCTGGGTTCACTAACTCGCCATCTATTTTCACTACGTTTTCCCGTGCCTTTATTAGGGCGGGGTCTTTCAACTGTTCTGTGGCAAAGTTTTCCCTGTGAACCTCAAGATCAGAAAACTCCACAGACGGTAGGTTTTCGTCTGAGGAGGTGGGCTCCTCTCCAGTTTCTTGAGTCTCCCCTGCCAATACTGATAAGGGAAATTCCGGAGAGTCCTCACCACTCTCAGGGGAGTTCTGGCTATCACATTCCTGGTACATAGGGGCACCAGTGAGGGGCTCAGGATCATCCCACAGTTCCCAGAACTTCGGAAAATCCCTTCCCACAATGGCGTCATGCGGTAACTGAGATACTAAGCCCACTGGATGAGAGAGGGTACCTTTGGGGGTCTCGAAACACACTGTAGTCACTGGATACTCTCGGGTGTCCCCATGCACACAAATAACAGCTACCTTGCTATTCCCAGAGACCTCTGTTTTAACTAACTCAGCCTTTATCAGGGTCACAAGGCTACCTGAATCCAGCAATACCACAACATTTCTACCATTAACACACATTTTGCATAAATGTTTCTCAGTTCCTCGAATGGCAGTGCATGCGACTGTCGCACACAGCGACTGACGTCTGCCCGTCAGAAAGTCACACTGCATGGGTTCCTCCACAACCGGGCAATTGGCTGCAATATGTCCCGCTTGCCGGCAGCGGTAGCAAACGATCCTTCTTGCCGCCTCTTGAGCCGCTGATTTCCCAGGCTGTTCTCGCCAAACTTGGGGTAGAGCTCCCACCCTCTCACTCTCTCCACCCTCACCCCTTGGAATCCTCTTATCCGCCCCTGGGGATGGTCTGGTCTTAGGGTGGAAAGTCCGAGTGTCTCTGGAAGAGGCCGTCAGGTTCTCTGTAGCCAAGTATTTCTCCACACGATCCACAAGACCATCGGCCGTCTCTGGGTCTCCATGGCTTACCCACTTTTGGATGGCAGTAGGAAGAGCTCTCAAAAACCGATCCATTACAACACGTTCCACAATCTTTGGTGCGGACAAAGTCTCTGGCTGTAGCCACTTTCTGCTCAGGTGAATGAGATCATACATTTGAGACCTGGGGGGTTTTCCAAGCTGGAAAGTCCAGTTATGCACACGCTGAGCCCGGACAGCCTGGGTGACACCCAGCCTTGCCAATATTTCAGCTTTTAGCATCACATAGTCTTTTGCTTGGTTAGGCTCTAGGTCATAGTAAGCTTTCTGCGATTCACCAGTTAACAGAGGAGCCACCAGTCCAGCCCACTGCTCCTCAGGCCACTTTTCTCTTTCAGCGGTCCTTTCAAATGTGGTCAAAAATACCTCTGGATCATCCTCTCCAGTCATTTTTGTCAATAAACGACTCACCCCAAAGGACGCGGTATTAGTGGGACGGCTTTCCTCACTGGTCTGCGGACGTTGCTGCATTACTGCTTCCATCTGTTGTTGTAGTCTCTGCTCTTGCTTCTGCAACAGGTCTATGAAGCGGGCCTCAGATTGCTGCTGGGCTCGTTGCTGAGCCTCCAGACTCTGTTGCAAAGTTGCGTTTGTCTGCTGCTGGGCTGCAAGGCTCCTTTGCAAACCTGCATTTGTCTGCTGTTGATTGGCATTTGCTAGAGCCAGCTGCTTCAGTATCTCCTCCATGCTGGCTTAAAAAAAACTGCCCGCATTCTCCACCAACTGTGAGGGGGTTAGCTCGGCAGCGGGTGTGTGTGAGCCCCGGGATGGGCTCCCCACACAAAACAGGCCCAGCAAACGGAGGTTGTGGTTTTCAAAATCAAAAAAAGGTGCGGTTTATTTTCTATTTACAGTGACAAAACACAGCAAAGCAAAAGAAACATAACCAAAATAAATCCTGGTCAAGTTGACCTCTGACTAAACATACAGGTTTCCTAACTAACAACTGGGATCAGCCTAGTGCTGTCCTAGTCCCTAAGTCCCTGGTTTTAAATGTCCAAGCAAATAGCCACACAGGCTTTGTCTCACCGCACAGGGGTTCACTCTCCCTAGACAGTCCACACAGGTCTGGTTCCAGGCATGAGCTAACATCTAATGAAGCTGGGAGTTCTTATAGAGGCCTAAATGAGCTGACAAGCTTCAGCTGGCCTCATCAACTCCCTGTCTGTACGACGCCCAGCCCTCTCCCTAGAGGTATGAGTCATCCATGAGCCCACTAGCCTTATACAACTCTCCACCTAGTTGTATAAGTCGGCGTAAAGCCTGAATCTGGGCAAAATATATCTACCCCCCTGGATGCAACCAGGTGACTTTACCTTCCTGCTGTCACAATATAAAAAAAGGAAAAAATAAAAAACACAAAAAAAATACAAAATAAAAAAAACAAAAATAGTTGTCGTTTTATTGTTCTCTCCCTCTCTATTCTCTCTCTATTGTTCTGCTCTTTTTTACTGTATTCTATTATGCAATATTTTATTGTTGTTATGTTTTATCATGCTTGCTTTTCAGGTATGTAATTTTTTTATACTTTACTGTTTACTGTGTTTTATTGTTAACCATTTTTTTGTTTTCAGGTACGCCATTCAGCTGCAGCGCGGATTTATTTATCTTGACAGCAACAGCGTTTGCTCCCACGATACATAAAGCCGTGACTCCAGTGCTGTAGGAGGTGATTTCACCACCACAGTTAAAAAAAAGAGCATATATGCCGAAGCATGGGGGCAGCAGCTCCTAATGCAACATACATACAGTCGAAATTCCGATGGAGGCTTGCCCGTGGAAAAGTCCGACCGTGTGTACGCAGCATAACTTTTTATGCCGCGTACATACAGTCGAAATTCCGATGGAGGCTTGCCCGTGGAAAAGTCCGACCGTGTGTTGCGTGGCATAACTTTTTTGCGGGAGGATGCCCCCATGCTTCGGCATATATAAATGGTGCATGTATGCCCATCATTAGAAGTGGGTGGATGAAGGGAGGCATTCTAATGGTGGGCATACACACCGATCAATCTCTTTTTTTCGTTTCAGCCAACAGGCTGCATGAAAAAAAAATTACAATACATGTCCAACAAGAACCAGCAACGTACTGGTATGTTGCTGGCTTTGAATGGTTATACCAGAATGATGCCTGCGGGTTTAGGTATCATCTTGGTATCATTCTTTTCAGCCAGCGGCCGGCTTTCATGTAAAAGCAATCCTAGTGGCTAATTAGCCTCTAGACTGCTTTTACAAGCAGTGGGAAGGAATGTCCCCCCCCCCGGATATAAACAGCGCCATTGGGAAATTGGGAAAGCATTTTATCACACCGATCTTGGTGTGGTCAGATGCTTTGAGGGCAGAGGAAAGATCTAGGGTCTAACCCCCATTTTTTTTCAAAAAAAGAGTACCTGTCACTACCTATTGCTATCATAGGGGATACTTACATTCCCAGAGATAACAATAAAAATGGTAAAAAAAAATAATATGGAAGGAACAGTTTAAAAATAAAATAAAAAAAGCAAAATAAATAATAAAAAAAAGAAAAAAAAGGACCCCTGTCCCCCCCTGCTCTTGCGCAAAGGCGAACGTAAGCGTCGGTCTAGCGTCATATGTAAACAGCAATTGCACCATGCATGTGAGGTATCACCGCGAAGGTCAGATAGAGGGAAGTAATTTTAGCAGTAGACCTCCTCTGTAAATCTAATGTGGTAGCCTGTAAAGGCTTTTAAAGGCTTTTAAAAATGTATGTAGTTTGTCACCACTGCGCGTTTGTGCGCAATTTAAATCATGTCGTGTTTGGTATCCATGTACTCAGCCTAAGATAATCTTTTTTATTTCATTAAACATTTGGGCAATATAGTGTGTTTTAGTGCATTACAATTAAAAAAGGTGTATTTTTTCCCCCAAAAATGTGTTAGAAAAATCGCTGAGCAAAAACTGTGTGGAAAAAAAAAATGAAACACCCACCATTTTTACTTTTAGGGCCTTTGCTTTAAAAAAATATATAATGTTTGGGGGTTCAACGTAATTTTCTTGCAAAAAAAAATATGTTTTCATGTAAACAAAAAGTGTCAGAAAGGGCTTTGTCTTCAAGTGGTTAGAAGAGTGGGTGATGTGTGACATAAGCTTCTAAATGTTGTGCATAAAATGCCAGGACAGTTCAAACCCCCCCCCCCCAAATGACCCAATTTTGGAAAGTAGACACCCCAAGCTATTTACTGAGAGGCATGTCGAGTCCATGGAGTATTTTATATTTTGACACAAGTTGCGCGAATAAGACAATTTCTTTTTTTTTATTTTTCCGCAAAGTTGTCACTAAATAATATATTGCTCAAACATGCCATGGGCATATGTGGAATTACACCCCAAAATACATTCTGTTGCTTCTCCTGAGTACGGGGATGCCATGTGTGTGAGACTTTTTGGGAGCCTAGCTGCGTACGGGACCCCAAAATCCAAGCACCGCCTTCAGGCTTTCTAAGGGTGTAAATTTTTCATTTCACTCCTCACTGCCTATCACAGTTTCGGAGGCCATGGAATGCCCAGATGGCACAAAACCCCCCCCCAAATGACCCCATTTTGGAAAGTAGACACCCCAAGCTATTTGCTGAGAGGTATGGTGAGTATTTTGCAGATCTCGCTTTTTGTCACAAAGTTTTGAAAATTGAAAAAAGAAAAAAAAAACATTTTCTTTTCTTTCTTCATTTTCAAAAACAAATGAGAGCTGTAAAATACTCACTATGCCTCTCAGCAAATAGCTTGGGGTGTCTACTTTCCAAAATGCTATCTTGGCATTTTATGGCCTTAGAAATCTTGAAGGCGGTGCTTGGTTTTCGGGGCCCCGTACGCGGCTAGGCTCCCAAAAAGTCCCACACATGTGGTATCCCCGTACTCAGGAGAAGCAGCAAAATGTGTTTTGGGGTGCAATTCCACATATAACCATGGCATGTGTGAGCAATATATCATTTAGTGACAACTTTTTATAATTTTCTTATTTTTTTTGTCATTATTCTATCACTTGGGAAAAAAATAAAAATAATCAATGGGCTCAACATGCCTCTCAGCAAATAAATTGGGGTGTCTACTTTCCAAAATGGGGCCTTCACAACTGTGATAGGTAGTGATAGGTAGTGAGGAGTGAAATCAAAAATTTGCGCCCTTAGAAATCCTGAAGGCAGTGCTTGGTTTTTGCGGCCCCATACGCGGCTAGGCTCCCAAAAAGTCCCACACACTTGGTATCCCCGTACTCAGGAGAAGCAGCAAAATGTATTTTGGGGTGCAATTCCACATATAACCATGGCATGTTTGAGCAATATATAATTTAGTGACAACTTTTTGTAATTTTTAATTTTTTTTTGTCATTATTTAATCACTTGGGACAAAAAAATGTAATATTCAATGGGCTCAACATGCCTCAGCAAATAGCTTAGGGTGTCTACTTTCCAAAATAGGGTCATTTGGTGGGGTTTTGTGCCATCTTGGCATTGTATGTCCTTCAAAACTGTAGGTAGTGATAGGTAGTGAGGAGTGAAACAAAAATGTATGCCCTTAGAAATCTTGAAGACGGTGCTTGGTTTTCGGGGTCCCGTACGCGGCTAGGTTCCCAAAAAGTCCCACACATGTGGTATCCCGTACTCAGGAGAAGCAGCAGAATGTATTTTGGGGTGTAATTCCACATATGCCCATGGCATGTGTGAGCAATATATCATTAAGTGACAACTTTTTGTAAAAAATGTTTTATTTTTGTCATTATTCAATCACTTGGGACAAAAAAAAATATTCAATGGGCTCAACATGCCCCCTTGGGGTGTCTACTTTCCAAAATGGGGTCATTTTGGGGGGGTTGTACTGCCCTGCCATTTTAGCACCTCAAGAAATTAGATAGGCAGTCATAAATTAAAAGCTGTGTAAATTCCAGAAAATGTACCCTAGTTTGTAGACGCTATAACTTTTGCGCAAACCAAAAAATATATATGCTTATTGACATTTTTTTTACTAAAGACATGTGGCTGAATACATTTTGGCCTAAATGTATGACTAAAATTGAGTTTATTCGATTTTTCTTATAACAAAAAATAGAAAATATCATTTTTTTTCAAAATTTTCAGTCTTTTTCCATTTATATCGCAAAAAATAAAAATCGCAGAGGCAATCAAAAAACATCAAAAGAAAGCTCTATTTGTGGGAAGAAAAGGACGCAAATTTTGTTGAGGTACAACATTGCATGACCGCGCAATTACCAGTTAAAGCAGCGCAGTGCCAAATTGTAAAAACACCTTGGGTCCTTAAGCTGCATAATGGTCCGGGTCTTAAGTGGTTAAAATCATATTGTTGCATCAAAAGCTAAAAGAGATCAGAAAATCTTTGTAAAAGAGTAGTAAAATTCTTATTCCCGTATCATTCAGTAAAATTTCCATTGTAGAAGTGAAAACATATGGAAATAATTCTATTTTCTGCTTCTTGTACAAGTTTTCATAATTTTAAAATTACATCATATAAAATAATACAAGAGGAATCAATATACAAATAAATACCGTTAACTTTGCATAACCACAAATAGCCAACAATTGCAGTTATTCCTTATGGAACGTGACACAACATTGGATTAACTAACCAACGATCTCTGGCATTAAATGACAAACTAGTGGTTAGTCATTAGTGTGCCGTTAACTTGATTAGAATCAGCTTTTCAGGGACATATTAAACTGTTTTGGGAAATGTGAAAAAAAGGAGAATTGGCCAAGTAATATTAAATTGCATCTCCGGAGCGCTATGAAATATGTGTTAAAAGTAATAACATTTCCAGTTTTAGGAAAATCGTGATTAATGCTGGTGTATTAAGAGGCCAACTTGGAAGAAACTATAGATATAAAATATTCCAGATTCCAATTTTGATTTGGCATCTAATAATCTCACTGAAAGTTTAAAGTATCCGAACTGTTCAAACAAGCCCTTGATTTGACTGCAAGTATGACGCTCCCTGGAGAAAGATCCCCTAGATGTTGAATTCAGAAAGACCTTAGACTGACACGTAGATGCTTGAAAGGGCTTAATCTGTTAAATGCTGTGGAAGAGGTCGCTGAAATGCTGATAATTGCATACAAATTGTAACATACAGTACTTTTAGAAGTATAGAAAGCTGCTTGGAGGCCAAAAATATTTTAGTCTCTTGTACATTTGCATGGGTTTTATTACTTGGAATAGGAAACTTCTTGGTTCATGTTCGGTAAATCCTTTCATTTTATAGGACCTTGTATTGAAATATATTGTATTGAAATATAATATATGATGACATGTACCTTAGAGACAACTACTTACCGTAATTTACACAAAGGACTTTACTGATAGTAATAAAACACAAGACTACAACTTTCTATACAGAATACCATAATATATTTAGTTTTATTGTTGAATGTATCCCCCTATTAAACAACTAGGTTAAGATTAAAAGGCCAACTGAAAATTGGAAGTGCCTTTAAACAAAGAGTGTTCAAAGTCTTAAGCCGTGTACACACGATAGGTTTTACCGATGAAAACAGTCCGATGGACTTTTTTCATCGGACAAATCGATCGTGTATGGGCCCCATCGGTCTTTTTTCCATTTAAAAATAGAACATGTTTTAAATTTATCCGATGGTTAAAAAAACAATAGCAAATTACTATCGTCTGTGGAGAACTCCATCGGATAAAAACCCACGCATGCTTTAGAATCAAATCGACGCATGCTAAGAAGCATTGAACTTCATTTTTCTCGGCTCATCGGAGTGTTTTACGTCACTGCGTTTTGACTGATGGTGTGTAGGCAAGACAGATGGAAGTCAGCTTCATCGGTTTTCCGATGGAAAAATCCATCGGTTTAAAAACCATAGGAAATCCGATCGTGTGTACAGGGCTTTACAGTTTGTTACATTTAAAAATCAGCCAATAAAATTTTTGTGTCCTGCCTGCATGTTGAAGAGTGATATAACAGTATGAGCAAATCAGCCAAATGATTAGACAGAAGGAGCTTTAACCTGGAGGTAAATAAGTGCATAATAGGTTTAACCAGGGCTTCCCCCGCGTTCAGTGGGAACGCGGGGGAACGCAGTTCCGGAACCTCCTTGACTGACTGTATGTAATGGCAAGGGGTGCTGGAGTGTGCTGCAGGGTATTGATGCTCACTGCTGGGGATCTATTTTTGCAGGGGGGGTCTATTGTTGCTGGGGAAGTCTATTGTCGCTGGTGGGGGACCTATTGTTGCTGGGGGGTCTTATGTTGCTGGGGGGTCAGTTGCTGCTGAAAGAGATCTACTGTTGGGGGAGGGGTCTATTGTTGATGGCAGCCAGAGAGTCTATTAATGCTGGCTGTGCAGAAATCTGTTGATGCTGCCGGGAGTCTATTGTTGCTGGCGGGGAAATTTTGTTGTGGGTGGTCCATTGTTGTTAGGGGGATCTATTGTTGCTGGCTGCAGGGGATCTATTGTACTGCTTTTCTTGATATCATTACCAAATTCCATACAAATTACTTAGCACCACAAAATGATACTTGGTTCGATATTGTCTAAAAGGGGCGGTACTGGGAGGTGGGTAGGGGCGGAGAAAAGGGGTGACTTGGAAAGGGGGAGTTCTTGCGCCTATTGTCTGAGAAAAAAAAGCCATGGGTTTAACAATGAAAACAGGGTTATAATGACAAAGAGTATACATACAGTACAGAACAATGTTAAACAGATTATGAAGCTGGGCAAACAGGAGTTCCTCAAAGCAATGATTAAGTCTCAATCAGGGCACTAGGCGGCAGCACAGCACAGGTTCTATAAGGATCTATAGTAACAGAGACTAGAGGGGAATCACTACTTCAGTAAAGAGTACAGTATGCAGATAGCATCTTGCACTTATTCTCTCAGACAACATCCCACACAGCAAAGACCAAGCTAGGTCTGGTAGTGAACAACTGGAGTGATCTCAGGGCTGGTAACACAACTGAGCAACTGGAGGAGTCTCGGGACTGGTAGACACAGGGCCACCCCACTTGAAGCGCACTACTCCAGTAGCATTTGGAGCTACTGTATGCTGTCTGCAGCTTGCGCACCCACCAGGACTACCAGTGGAGGACTGTACACCTGCCTGCAGATCACATGCCCAGCTACATGTGCCTGATCAGGTGTAATATCCCTGAGCTGCTGAGAGTAGAGGGAAACAGGGATTGTGGGAACCGAGGGAACTTGGGAGAAAGAAGTTAACCACTTAAGTTCCAGCGCCATTATAAAACGGTGCTGGGAACACATGCTTTTTAATTACAGTACTTCCATTAAGAGCCTTTTCTGGCACTTTTTGTTCACATGTAACAATCTGTATTTTTTGCTAGAAAATTACTTAGAAACCCCAAACATTATATACTTTTTTTAAAACAGAGGCCCTAGAAAATAGATTGGGGGGGTTTTGCAATTTTTTATGTCTCATGGTGAGCCGCTCCAATTGCTATTACAAGAGAGCCAGTCATTGGCTCTAAAAAAATGGTACTGGGGTGATGCCTGCAGCTGCAGGCATCATTCTGGTATAACCACCAAAAGTCCAGCGATGTACAGGTTTGTCGCTGGACAGGAAGTGGTTAAACACATTTCCAGCTGCTATACCGGCCGGGAGTGTGTGTACATTTGTAAAGCCAACTGTCAGCTTTCACATGGAAGTGATACACGTGGCTGTGAAGCCACCTGAACACTTTCACAACCCCCGGCAATTTGCACCCCCACTTCGCTGTCCCACCTGTGTGTCTGGTGCAGTCATGGCAGATATCGTTGGGAATGGCGGCGGGTACTCTACAAACACCCTCCTGTGAATGGACCAGGAAGCAATGTGTATGACACTGCTTCCTGATCCAGTGCTGTCAATCACCAAGATCGATGGTTGGGCTTTAGCAAAATCAGAGAAAATATGGACAGGCTTTTAATGGCACCAAGAGAAAGTTACAAAAAGATAAAATGTAACAAATGTTATTAATACATGATGTTTAACCACTTAAGCCCCGGACCATTTTGTTGCTAAAGGACCAGGCCCCTTTTTGCGATTCGGCACTGCGTCGCTTTAACTGACAATTGCGCGGTCGTGCGACGTGGCTCCCAAACAAAATTTGCGTCCTTTTTTTCCCACAAATAGAGCTTTCTTTTGGTGGTATTTGATCACCTCTCCAGTTTTTATTTTTTGCGCTATAAACCAAAATAGAGCTTATTTACTTTTTGCTATAATAAATATCCCCAAAAAATATATAAAAAAAAAAACACATCGGACACTTTTGACACCATTTTGGGACCATTGTCATTTTTACAGTGATCAGTGCTATAAAAATGCACTGATTACTGTGAAAATGACACTGGCAGTGAAGGGGTTGACCTGTAGGGGGCACTGAAGGGGTTAAGTGTGACCTAATGATTGATTCTTACCGTGTGGGGGAGTGGCTTGGCGTGTGACGTCACTGATCGTCACAGCTGCAGGCATCATCCCCGTATCGTTTTTTTGAGCGGGCGATCGGCTTTCCAGGGATAACAACCGATGTGGCTAAAAGCCGCTCAGTTGTTTTCTTGGAGAAGCGGGAGGGGACATCCCCCCTCCCGCTGCCTCCCGCTGCTCTGGCCGGGCCTCCCGTCCAACCAGGAGATCCGATCTGCGATACGGCACTTCCCGATCGCCCGTAAATGGCTTTGTTCCAGTCTCCTGAATGTAAACACGGCGTAACATCATCTTTCACATTATACAAAAAAATTGGGCTAACTTTACTGTTTTGTTTTTTTAAAATTCATGAAAGTGTCCTTATTCCCAAAAAGTTGCGTTTAAAACACTGCTGCACAAATACTATGTGACATAAAATATTACAACAATCTCTATTTTATTCTCTAGATTCTCTGCTAAATATATATATATAATGTTTGGGTGTTCTAAGTAATTTTCTAGCAAAAAATACGGATTTTAACTTGTAAACACCAAATGTCAGAAATAGGCTTAGGAATGAAAGGGTTAAAATTGATTTATTTACAATAATTGGCACTGGAAACATTGACATACTCTGACCAACATTGACAGTAACAGATTGCCATTGATGTGGAGACATTGGCTGAAATCACTGGGGATATTTGTTGTGTGCATTTAAACTTAGATCCTTCGCCAGCCACTGCCATTTTCTCCCCAGATTTTCAGGCCCTTGATTGGTCGGAGGGGGGTAATGTCATCCAGTGCATGCCTACAGAGTGTCCTACAGAGTGTCCCAGAAACACATGCTGAGCTGCGTGCTCAGCTCATTGTACATCCAATAGAAAACTGCGAGCAGGCAGGTAAGTGTGTATTATTGGAGAAGAGACATAGCATACCTCTTCTGCAATAAAGAGCTGCCTGCTTGCAGTTTTCTTCAAGTTAGGGTTTAGTTCCACTTTAAATGTATGTAAACACTAACAATTAACCTGTCTTTTTTTGCTTCCTTTTTGTCTGTTAAGTATACAAATGAAAGTGTTTTCTTATATGTATTAGAAACAGTGTAAAAATGTTGATCCTGACAGTAATCCAGTGCTACCTAAGGTTATATCAAACAATGTAGTCAGCTTCTCCTCTGTTAACTACAGAGCATCACCCCCAATGTTATGAAGATGAGAAAAGGAGACGTTCTGTAATCCTAACATACTTCCTGTCCTAAGGTGACAACACTGCTCCCCAATTGATACAGTACAGTGAGGGATTGTTGTCACCCAAGGATGGGAAGTGTGCTATTGAAACAATCACCAGTAAAGGTAAAACGTTAGAACTAATTCAACTACCACATGTAAGGACTAGCAGGTGCAATGCATTACTTTTTTTTTTTCTTGGATTGGGATACACCTTAAAGAAGTTGTAAACCCTCAAAGTTTTCACCTTAATGCATTATATGCATTAAGGTAAAATGTCCGCCGGAAACCCACGATCACTGTGTACAGAGGCAGAACGGGGATCTGTAAGTGTAAACAAGCGGATCCCCATTCTGACAGGGAAAATGTCAGAGATCTTCTGTTCCCAGTGATCGGAAACAGTGATCTCTGTCATGTCCCAGTGAGCCCATCTCTTCTACAGTTAGAATACACCCAGGGAATACACTCAACTCCTTGATCGCCCCTAGTGTTATTTTTATAGCACTGATCAATGTAATAATGTTACTGGTCCCCAAAAAGTGTCATTTGGGGTCAGATTTGCCCGGCGCAATGTCACAGTCCCACTAAAAAATCGCAGATCACTGCTATTACTAGTAAAAACAATAAAAAAATATATAAAAGTCCCTAAATCTATCCCATAGGTTAAAAGAAAAAAGGGAATGGAAAGAGAGCAAGCTCTCAAAACAACATGGGATTTTTGAGGGAGACACCAGTACTGTTTAAAAGGCGAGCACAAACGACAAGATAGTATAGAAAAATATAAATTTTAATACATCATTAAAATACAAATTAAGTAGTTTTGCATAGACTGTGAAGAGGTTTGGGAAACAATATACTTGAATGTGCATCTAGCCAACATGTTTCACACAGTTGTGCTTCATCAGGGCCTTGCACTCGTCTTTTTGTTTCCTCTGGTCTGTACAAGACATAAAAATATGCCATTAGTATCAAACAATAAACATAATTAAAGTACAACACAATTACAAAAATTCTTCATTACATAATGTAATATTGCGTATGCATTTGGCAGTAGAAACTGCTGAATGCTCACCTAATCAAAAGGGAATTGAATGTGTCACACACCGCGCTTGACATATGCGCCTATGCCAATAGGACAACCACCCTAAGTGACCTGGTGGGAGTCAGATCCACCAGGTAGGCATGTGGAGATGTTAGACCGTATTCAGCCAGTCAAGGGGTTATAATATTCTAAAAATTTATTGAAAAATTGCATAGTAAGAATAATAGGAAAAAAATGATTAAAATTAAAATAAATTAATAATAATAATGCTCATACACAGAGCACATAGTTCGTAGTATCATAGGCAATTTTAAAATTAAAGATAGGGTATGTATCACATAGTGGAATCATTTAAAGGGAATATATAATGTTAATATTCATTTACAATGATATAAAACATTATTCCTTCGACTAAGGGGCAATAATGATAGATATGCTGAGACGTACATGAATTCAATAGAATAATGGTAATTGGTATTTATATAAAGTCAGCAAATATATCCCATACTATATGTTGGGGTCGTAAATAGCGTGACATAAAAAGAGTAGTAGTTTCATGCATTATTGCTGCCTATGACGATACCTAAATAAAAATATTAGGGTAGATTGTACAGATTGCTATAATTGGGTCAAAAGCCAGAGTTGTAATAATATAAGTAAAGCGAGTGTAAGGAGGCTTTAACAGTGGCTGCATAACAGATTGACTAGTAATCATCCATAACAGCCACTGTCTATAGCTAACATGTGGCTATAGTGACCCAGAAAAGTGTACAAGACAGTTAGGAATAAAGGAAAAAGAAAAATACCTGTAATCATTCAATTAATCGATTCCCAAATAGCGGGAGAGATAGCAAGTGGAGGTTGCAGATGAAGGTTGTCCTACAGCAATCTATGATGCCGCATCCAAGCTGATGGTAAAAAGGTGGGGTGTGTCGGCAGTAGCGCCGCAGACGCCATCCGTTATACAGACGGTCTCACCGGAAGTGACATCACTTCCTGTCCGGGCGTCCCTGGAGGCGCATGCGTCAGATGGTTAGACGCACAGCGCCGGCGCGATCCATCACGCGCTGGACGCGTGGACAGGAAATGAGGAGGGAAGAGATGTCTCCCTCCTCTACCAAGGGACGCACAAACATCCGCACATTGCCATATTCACGGGAGGTGTATCCAAAGGCACATAGCGCAATGCAGCAGCGTGGGAAAATAATAAATAAACTATCCCATAGTTTGTAGACACGATAACTTTTGCGCAAACTAATCAATAGACGCCTATTGCAAAAAAATGTTACCAGAAATTATGTAGAAGAATATATATCGGCCTAAACTGATGAATAAATGTGTTTTTTTATATACCGTATATTGTTTTGGATATGTATTATAGCAGTTTTTTTTTTTAAATTGTCGCTTTTTTTTGTTTATAGCGCAAAAAATAAAAACCACAGAGGTGATCAAATACCACCAAAAGAAAGCTTTATTTTTGGAAAAAAAGGCGTCAGTTTTGTTTGGGTACAGCGTCGCACCACTGCGCAATTGTCAGTTAAAGCAATGCAGTGCCGCATCGCAAAAAATGGCCTGGTCATTAAGGGGGAAAATCCTTCCGGGGCTGAAGTGGTTAATGTCTTTTACTTGTGCCTCAATGTTTAGAAGTTCTATGCTTCACTTTGCCATTTTTTTAAAAATGCCTTCATAAATAAATGTAAATATACTGGGATTTAGTAAAAGAATAAAGGCTGTTCACTTAACAAATTGAATGATGATAAATAGGGTAAACCTCTGTTCACTCTGAATACGCAATCATGTGTGAGGGACATTGCAAAAACAATTTATTTTAAACCATATCATTGGTTCAATAAAGAGAACACAGCCTTATCTAAATTACTAATCTCAGTGAGCATTCACTTTGAAAGTGAGAAGTCTTTATACCTTTAGTTAAAATGTTACTAAACCCACAACAGTAAAATCAGTCTGTACATGCAGTAATTCAGTGGCGTCTCCAGCTTTCATATTTAGGGGGGGCACATGGGGGGACAGGGACAAAAGTAGAGGGGCCAACTATAAAATGCAATTATATATGTGTATATATATATATATATATATATATATATATATATATATATATCCTGGGGCCCTTTACTACGATCCCACAACGGGCCCTTTCACATGTTCTGCAGTGAGCTCCCTTCCTACTATACTGGGGCCCCCCAGGGTGGCAGAAAACAAGAGATATATGTCACCAGCACACCAAGAAAATATAAGGGTCCAAAGCAGTGGGAGACGTATCAGGGTTGCAAAGGTTGTCTTGCCACCAGGCCCTGGTGCTGTCCTGTCCCTGCTATTGACAGCACTGGTCTGGCATCTGTCTCCTTGGCAGCGGCGGCTATTAGGACCTAGTGCTGGAGACATTATGGGTGCATGCAGGGGAAGGCTGGCACTATTGGTTATAGAAAGCAGAGCCCCCAGCTGGGCACCTAGCAGCAGTAATGCTGTATAACCTTCTCTGTTGACATACTGATCGGGATGTGATCCAGGTGATGCTCCCAGTCAGATCTAATAAACACAGTATTTATTAGCATCAAGAGTACAACCACATATATATAATCAACTCTATGTTCAGCAGCCATGTGGGCTCTATGCCTGTAAAGTGTGGGCTTTGATCAATAAAATCACTGATATTTAACACTAGGATTTGACTAGGAGCATCACCTGGATTGCATCCCGGTCAGCATGTCAGAGAAGGCTCCACTGCTGCTAAGCAACATGCAGGGAGCTCAACTGTCTACAACCAATAGAGATGGGCTCGGGTGTGTTTGAAATCCCACATGCCCGATTCTGCCAGGAAGCCAATGCTCCACGGTGCTAATCACAGCCAGTGAGACATTTCCTGATCTGTGCAGCTGCGGACCGGGAAATGTCTCACTGCCTGTGATTAGCGCTGTGCAGTGTGGGCTTCCTGGCAGGCTCTGGCATGTGGAATTTTGAACATGCCCAGTCCATCTCTAACAACAAATTGTGCTGGCCCTCCTGTACATCAGCCCCATAAAGTAACCAGCACTGGGTTCCAATGTGCTGCCGCCGCTGCCATGGAGACAGAGACCAGCGCTGTGAATAGCCGGGACAGGACAGCAACTCTGGTTGTTCCAGCACTGGTCCACACTGAGAGGATTCCCCCCATCCACCTATAATGTGTAGATGGGGGAACTGGATAATTTCTTTTTTTTTCATTCAACCTAATAGTTGAATGAAAAAAAGTGATCAATGTATGGGCTGCCTAAGAGCCAAGACCAGCCATAGACGGTTTAAATCTCAGCTGGTTCAGCAGGAACTGGCTGGGATTTGAACCATTAATGAGCAGATTCTCTTATGATTATCACTAGTGGTTGCTATAGCCACTAGTAGTGATGAGCCGAACACCCCCGGGTTCGGTTCGCACCAGAACCCGCGAACGGACCGAAAGTTCGAACGAACATTAGAACCCTATTAAATACAATGGATGCGAATGTTCGAATTCTAAAGTGCTAATTATAACAACTATTATGCATGTTATTGTCATAAATAGGGTTTGGGAACCCGGGTTGTGCACCAGGGGACATGTATCAATGCAAAAAGAAGTTTTAAAAACGGTCGTTTTTCGGGAGCAGTCATTTTAATGATGCATAAAGTGAAAAAAAAAAAGTCAAATATTCCTTTAAATATCGTACCTGGGGGGTGTCTAAAGTATGCCTGTGAAGTGCCACGTGTTTCCCGTGTTTAGAACTGTCCCTGCACAAAATGACACTTCTAAAGGAAAAAAAAGCCATTTAAAACTGCTTGCGGCTTTAATGTAATGTCTGGTCCCGGTAATATGGATGAAATTCTTTAAGAAAAATGGCATAGCTACCCCATGACCCCCCCCCTACCCCAGCCCATTACCAGCCCCTTTGGGTCTTGTATGGATATTAAGGGGAACCCCGCACATAAAATAAAAAAGGCCCTATATACTCTGAACAGCCGTATACAGGCGGTGCATACAAGACAGGGACTGTAGGTTTGTTCTTATGTAGAATCTGTTTGTAATTTTGAACAGGTACATTGTTGAAGTGTAGCTCCAGCCCAAAAATCTATTTTTAAACTTTTTGGGAAACATAGGTAAGGGTTATCACCCCTGTAACATTTGTTTTGCTGTCTGTGCCCCTGTTCAGAACATTTCACCTCACTTTCCGTCCCAATGACAACTGTTTTTGAAATGTGGTGTTTTTCTTGAAACAAGGATTGCTGATAAAGCATCAGTACAGATGAGACCCCTTTCTCCCATATTTATTCTTACAGGAGAGAATTTTCCTTTCTAGGGGTAGATTTCCTCTCACTTCCTGTTGTCTTCTTTCGTTTGCAAGTAGGAGTCGTTTGTAAGTTGGATGTTTGAAAGTAGGGACCTGCCGTATATACTCTGCAGAAATAGGCCCCTTAGTTGTTGGTGTTGGCACAACACTGTAAGCACTCAGTTACTCTTGGTTGGTGCTGGAACGCCCTGCTGTCAACTATTATATCAGGAATTTTAATTACATATAATTGTTGAACAGTGGTAGTAAAAATTGGGGCTTTGATGGTGGTGCTGGTGCCACAACACTGTAAGCCCTGACAGTTACTCTTGGTGGGTGCAACAATGGGCCCTGCTGTGAATTATTAGATCAAGAATTGTAATTACATGCCCCTTTTGAACAGGGGCTGAAAAATTGGGCCTTTCGTGGTGGTGGTGGTGGTGGCGTTGCCACAAGACTGTAAGCCCTCAGAGTTACTCTTGGTGGGTGCAGCAATGGACCCTGCTGTGAATTATTAGATCAAGAATTGTAATTGCATGCCCCTGTTGAACAGGGGCTGAAAAATTGGGCCTTAGGCACTGGTGGCACAACACTACAACCCCTCACAGATACTGTACTTGGAGCACAGCAATGAGCCCTGTTGCAAAGTATTGCTTCAAAAATTGTAATGACACGCCCCTGTTAAACAGGGGCTGAAAAATTGGGCCTTAGGCACTGGTGCCACAACACTCCAACCCCTCACAGATACTGTACTTGGAGCACAGCAATGAGCCCTATGGCAAATTATTGCTAAAAAAATTGTAATTACACGCCCCTGTAAAACAGGGGCTGAAAAATTGGGCCTTAGCCACTGGTGGCGGCACCCATAAACAAAAATGATCTTCCAAGCTATCATCATCAATCGTATCATTGAGGACTCGGAGGAGGAGGATAGCCAGTCAACATAACAGCACAGGCACTCAGCATCAGCATCAGTCTTGAAGGGATGTGACATGTTAAAATCAATTAGTCTGTTATATCAGCATCAGGTGTGTGGTAGCTGGTGGTGATCCAAGACTGGTTCATCTTGATGAAAGTCAGTCGATCAACCGAGTCGGTGGACAGGCGCACCCTGTGATCCGTGACAAATCCTCCAGCAGCACTGAATGTGCGTTCCGAAAGAACGCTGGATGCAGGACAGGCCAGTAGCTCAATTGCATACTGTGCAAGCTCTGGCCAGTGATCCATCCTCAAGACCCAGTAAGCCAGAGGATTTTCGGTGGGGAAGGTGTCCAAGTCTGACCTTGCCCCTAGATATTCCTGCACCATGTTTATCAGACGCTGGCGATGGTTGCTGGAACCGATCATACTTTGGGGCTGCGGACTAAAGAATTGTCTGAACGCATCGGTCAGACGGCCACCTTCCCCACCGCTCCTTCTTTGACTGGCCGAAGCCTCAGCAACTCGTTGTCCAGGACCAGGAGTTTGTAACCTCCCAGTCTCTGGGAACGCGTTGCACAGACCTTTCTGCAAGGCCTCCCGGAGTTGTCTCATCCTCTGCTCCCTCTGCGACGGTAACATAAGGTCCGCAACCTTACCCTTGTACCGTGGATCAAGGAGAGTGGCCAGCCAGTAATGGTCCCTCTCCTTGATCCGAAGAATACGAGGATCCTTCCGCAGACTTTGCAGGATCAGGGAGGCCATGCAGCGTAGGTTTGCTGAGGCATTCGCTCCGGAGTCCTCTGGGTCACTAAGGACGACATGATCCGCAGCCACCTCCTCCCAGCCACGTACAAGTCCACTGGTTTCTTGGGACTGTAAATCATCCCTAAAAGACTGCTGCTGATGATGCTGAGTGCCAGCCTCCACCTCCATGCTGACACAATCCTCCTCCTCCTCCTCCTCCTCCTCCTCCTCTTCCTGTGCGATGGGTGGGACAGAAGGAACACTGTCTGGGTAAAGGGGGCCTTGAGAGGCAAGGAAGTCCTCCTCTTCCTGCCTCTGTTCTGCCTCAAGTGCCCTGTCCATTATTCCACGCAGCGTGTGCTCCAACAGGTGGACAAGAGGTACAGTGTCACTGATGCATGCACTGTCACTGCTCACCATCCTCGTGGCCTCCTCAAATGGTGCCAGGACAGTGCATGCATCCCTGATCATGCCCCACTGGCGTGGAGAAAAAAAACCAAGCTCCCCTGACCCTGTCCTGGTGCCGTAGTCGCACAGGTACTCATTGATGGCCCTCTGCTGCGTGTGCAGCCGCTGCAGCATGGCCAACGTTGAGTTCCACCTGGTGGGCATGTCACATATAAGGCGGTTCTTGGGCAGGTTCAACTCCTTTTGCAGCTCAGCCAGGCGAGCACTGGCATTATAAGATCTGCGGAAATGCACACAGACTTTCCTGGCCTGCCTCAGGACATCCTGTAAGCCCGGGTACCTGCCCAAGAACCGCTGCACCACCAGGTTAAGGACGTGAGCCACACAGGGCACATGGGTCAGTTGTCCCTGTCGGAGGGCGGAGAGGAGGTTGGTGCCATTGTCGCAAACCACCATTCCTGGCTTAAGCTGGCGTGGCGTCAACCACCTCTCGGCCTGGCCCTGCAGAGCAGACAGGACCTCTGCCCCAGTGTGGCTTCTGTCCCCCAAACACACCAGCGCAAGCACGGCATGGCATCTTTTTGCCTGCGTACTTGCGTAGCCCCGTGAACGGCTACGGAGCACCGCTGGTTCATAGGACAAACCACAGGAAGAGGCCATGGAGGAAGAAGAAGAGGAGGGGGTGGAGGAGAGAGGTGTGTCACAACCAGTAGTAGCATTTTGGAGGCGTGGCGGTGGGACAACCTCCAACACTACTGCACCTTGTCCTGCATCCTTCCCAGCTGCCAAAAGAGTGACCCAATGGGCCGTGAAAGAAAGGTAACGTCCCTGTCCATGCCTGCTGGACCATGAGTCAGCGGTAATATGCACCTTACCGCTGACCGCCCTGTCCAGCGAGGCCAAGACATTGCCTTCCACATGCCGGTAGAGAGCCGGAATAGCCTTCCGTGAGAAAAAGTGGCGTTTGGGAACCTGCCACTGAGGAACCGCACATTGCACAAACTCACGGAAGGGGGCCGAGTCTACCAACTGAAAAGGCAGCAGTTGAAGCGCTAGCAATTTAGCCAAGCTAGCATTCAACCGCTGGGCATGTGGATGGCTGGGAGTGAACTTCTTTCGACGGTCCAGCAGCTGGGGCAGGGAAATTTGCCTGCTAGAATCGGACGTCGGTGTACTGCTAGCAGAGTGGCCGCAGGTACTTGGCTGTGACACACCTAATTCTACACCTTCATTCCTCTCAGTGCATGTTTCAGAGAGGACTGAAGTTATAGTGGGGTTGGAGATCCCAGCTGATGCGGTGCAAGGAGAGGTCCGCTTTGTTCTTTGGTGTGGGTCTTTGAGGTAGGCTTGCCAACGAGCTGCATGGCAGGTCAACATATGTCTGGTCAGGCATGTGGTACCCAAGCGGCTGATGTTTTGGCCACGCGATATACGCTTGAGACATATGTTGCAAACAGCAGCTGTGCGATCTGATGCACTAGCCTCAAAAAAGGCCCACACCAAAGAACTTTTTGAATGACGGGCAGAGGCAGCGCCCTGCACAGGCGGAGCTCTGCGGTGTGATTCCGTCGGTGTACGCTGTACGCTGGCCACCAAAGGGCATCCTGCCTCGTTGGAGATGTGCCTCCTCCTCATCCTCCTCCTCCTCCTCTCTCCTATTAGGCACCCACGTGGAGTCAGTGACCTCATCATCACCTCCCTCCTCATCACTGGAGGCAATCTGGCAGTATGCTGCAGCTGCTGGAACATGACTGCCAGATTGGTGTCCTTCTTGAGCATCCCCTCTGTCTGCTCTCACGCTACTGCCTTCCTCTAGCTGGGTTTCATCATCAGACCCTTCGAAACGCTGGGCATCCTCCTGGAGCATGTACCCAACACTGTGCTGAAACAGTTCGGGGGACTCCTCAGGAGGAGGACATGGTGGGTCTAGGGAAGGAGTGACTGATGATGAGTCTGACATTGATACCAGGGAAGAGGACGCTTTGGCAGCTGCTTTTCCAGTACCCTGAGCCTGGGTGAGAGAGGATGAGGAGGAGGAGGAGGGCTTGGTCATCCACTCTACCAAGTCTTCGGCATGATGTGGCTCAACATGTCCAGCTGCCGAAAAGAAGGACAAGCGTGTCCCATGGCCATGTGCTGATGACAATGCACCGCGTCCACGACCAGCACTGTTGCCCCCAGACACAGAGCCTGCTTGCCCTCTTTTATTGCCTCCTGACTGTCTGCCTCTCCTTGTTTGCCTTCCAGACATTCTAATAGATGGCCTGCAGGGAGATGGGAAAAAAGCAATAAGGGCTACCTTCAGGTGTCCTTCTCTGTCCCTTGAAACAAGGACTTTGACAGTGAAAGAAACTGACACACTCTCCCTACCTACAGTTTTCTGTCCCTAGAAAAAATGTTTTTTTTAAGCACAATTTAGCACAAGGAGAATTACCTCACTGTCCTTCCAGGTCCCTGGAAACAAGGACTTTGACAGTGAAAGAAACTGACACACTCTCCCTACCTACAGTTTTCTGTCCCTAGAAAAAATGTTTTTTTTAAGCACAATATAGCACAAGGAGAATTCACTCACTGTCCTTCCAGGTCCCTGGAAACAAGGACTTTGACAGTGAAAGAAACTGACACACTCTCCCTACCTACAGTTTTCTGTCCCTAGAAAAAATGTTTTTTTTAAGCACAATTTAGCACAAGGAGAATTACCTCACTGTCCTTCCAGGTCCCTGGAAACAAGGACTTTGACAGTGAAAGAAACTGACACACTCTCCCTACCTACAGTTTTCTGTCCCTAGAAAAAATGTTTTTTTTAAGCACAATTTAGCACAAGGAGAATTACCTCACTGTCCTTCCAGGTCCCTGGAAACAAGGACTTTGACAGTGAAAGAAACTGACACACTCTCCCTACCTACAGTTTTCTGTCCCTAGAAAAAATGTTTTTTTTAAGCACAATATAGCACAAGGAGAATTACCTCACTGTCCTTCCAGGTCCCTGGAAACAAGGACTTTGACAGTGAAAGAAACTGACACACTCTCCCTACCTACAGTTTTCTGTCCCTAGAAAAAATGTTTTTTTTAAGCACAATTTAGCACAAGGAGAATTACCTCACTGTCCTTCCAGGTCCCTGGAAACAAGGACTTTGACAGTGAAAGAAACTGACACACTCTCCCTACCTACAGTTTTCTGTCCCTAGAAAAAATGTTTTTTTTAAGCACAATTTAGCACAAGGAGAATTACCTCACTGTCCTTCCAGGTCCCTGGAAACAAGGACTTTGACAGTGAAAGAAACTGACACACTCTCCCTACCTACAGTTTTCTGTCCCTAGAAAAAATGTTTTTTTTAAGCACAATATAGCACAAGGAGAATTCACTCACTGTCCTTCCAGGTCCCTGGAAACAAGGACTTTGACAGTGAAAGAAACTGACACACTCTCCCTACCTACAGTTTTCTGTCCCTAGAAAAAATGTTTTTTTTTAAGCACAATTTAGCACAAGGAGAATTACCTCACTGTCCTTCCAGGTCCCTGGAAACAAGGACTTTGACAGTGAAAGAAACTGACACACTCTCCCTACCTACAGTTTTCTGTCCCTAGAAAAAATGTTTTTTTTAAGCACAATTTAGCACAAGGAGAATTACCTCACTGTCCTTCCAGGTCCCTGGAAACAAGGACTTTGACAGTGAAAGAAACTGACACACTCTCCCTACCTACAGTTTTCTGTCCCTAGAAAAAATGTTTTTTTTAAGCACAATTTAGCACAAGGAGAATTACCTCACTGTCCTTCCAGGTCCCTGGAAACAAGGACTTTGACAGTGAAAGAAACTGACACACTCTCCCTACCTACAGTTTTCTGTCCCTAGAAAAAATGTTTTTTTTAAGCACAATATAGCACAAGGAGAATTCACTCACTGTCCTTCCAGGTCCCTGGAAACAAGGACTTTGACAGTGAAAGAAACTGACACACTCTCCCTACCTACAGTTTTCTGTCCCTAGAAAAAATGTTTTTTTTAAGCACAATTTAGCACAAGGAGAATTACCTCACTGTCCTTCCAGGTCCCTGGAAACAAGGACTTTGACAGTGAAAGAAACTGACACACTCTCCCTACCTACAGTTTTCTGTCCCTAGAAAAAATGTGTTTTTTAAGCACAATTTAGCACAAGGAGAATTACCTCACTGTCCTTCCAGGTCCCTGGAAACAAGGACTTTGACAGTGAAAGAAACTGACACACTCTCCCTACCTACAGTTTTCTGTCCCTAGAAAAAATGTTTTTTTTAAGCACAATATAGCACAAGGAGAATTCACTCACTGTCCTTCCAGGTCCCTGGAAACAAGGACTTTGACAGTGAAAGAAACTGACACACTCTCCCTACCTACAGTTTTCTGTCCCTAGAAAAAATGTTTTTTTTAAGCACAATTTAGCACAAGGAGAATTACCTCACTGTCCTTCCAGGTCCCTGGAAACAAGGACTTTGACAGTGAAAGAAACTGACACACTCTCCCTACCTACAGTTTTCTGTCCCTAGAAAAAATGTTTTTTTAAGCACAATATAGCACAAGGAGAATTCACTCACTGTCCTTCCAGGTCCCTGGAAACAAGGACTTTGACAGTGAAAGAAACTGACACACTCTCCCTACCTACAGTTTTCTGTCCCTAGAAAAAATGTTTTTTTTAAGCACAATTTAGCACAAGGAGAATTACCTCACTGTCCTTCCAGGTCCCTGGAAACAAGGACTTTGACAGTGAAAGAAACTGACACACTCTCCCTACCTACAGTTTTCTGTCCCTAGAAAAAATGTTTTTTTTTAAGCACAATTTAGCACAAGGAGAATTACCTCACTGTCCTTCCAGGTCCCTGGAAACAAGGACTTTGACAGTGAAAGAAACTGACACACTCTCCCTACCTACAGTTTTCTGTCCCTAGAAAAAATGTTTTTTTTAAGCACAATATAGCACAAGGAGAATTCACTCACTGTCCTTCCAGGTCCCTGGAAACAAGGACTTTGACAGTGAAAGAAACTGACACACTCTCCCTACCTACAGTTTTCTGTCCCTAGAAAAAATGTTTTTTTTTAAGCACAATTTAGCACAAGGAGAATTACCTCACTGTCCTTCCAGGTCCCTGGAAACAAGAACTTTGACAGTGAAAGAAACTGACACACTCTCCCTACCTACAGTTTTCTGTCCCTAGAAAAAATGTTTTTTTTTAAGCACAATTTAGCACAAGGAGAATTACCTCACTGTCCTTCCAGGTCCCTGGAAACAAGGACTTTGACAGTGAAAGAAACTGACACACTCTCCCTACCTACAGTTTTCTGTCCCTAGAAAAAATGTTTTTTTTAAGCACAATTTAGCACAAGGAGAATTACCTCACTGTCCTTCCAGGTCCCTGGAAACAAGGACTTTGACAGTGAAAGAAACTGACACACTCTCCCTACCTACAGTTTTCTGTCCCTAGAAAAAATGTTTTTTTTAAGCACAATTTAGCACAAGGAGAATTACCTCACTGTCCTTCCAGGTCCCTGGAAACAAGGACTTTGACAGTGAAAGAAACTGACACACTCTCCCTACCTACAGTTTTCTGTCCCTAGAAAAAATGTTTTTTTTAAGCACAATTTAGCACAAGGAGAATTACCTCACTGTCCTTCCAGGTCCCTGGAAACAAGGACTTTGACAGTGAAAGAAACTGACACACTCTCCCTACCTACAGTTTTCTGTCCCTAGAAAAAATGTTTTTTTTAAGCACAATTTAGCACAAGGAGAATTACCTCACTGTCCTTCCAGGTCCCTGGAAACAAGGACTTTGACAGTGAAAGAAACTGACACACTCTCCCTACCTACAGTTTTCTGTCCCTAGAAAAAATGTTTTTTTTAAGCACAATATAGCACAAGGAGAATTCACTCACTGTCCTTCCAGGTCCCTGGAAACAAGGACTTTGACAGTGAAAGAAACTGACACACTCTCCCTACCTACAGTTTTCTGTCCCTAGAAAAAATGTTTTTTTTAAGCACAATTTAGCACAAGGAGAATTACCTCACTGTCCTTCCAGGTCCCTGGAAACAAGGACTTTGACAGTGAAAGAAACTGACACACTCTCCCTACCTACAGTTTTCTGTCCCTAGAAAAAATGTTTTTTTTAAGCACAATATAGCACAAGGAGAATTCACTCACTGTCCTTCCAGGTCCCTGGAAACAAGGACTTTGACAGTGAAAGAAACTGACACACTCTCCCTACCTACAGTTTTCTGTCCCTAGAAAAAATGTTTTTTTTAAGCACAATTTAGCACAAGGAGAATTACCTCACTGTCCTTCCAGGTCCCTGGAAACAAGGACTTTGACAGTGAAAGAAACTGACACACTCTCCCTACCTACAGTTTTCTGTCCCTAGAAAAAATGTTTTTTTTAAGCACAATTTAGCACAAGGAGAATTACCTCACTGTCCTTCCAGGTCCCTGGAAACAAGGACTTTGACAGTGAAAGAAACTGACACACTCTCCCTACCTACAGTTTTCTGTCCCTAGAAAAAATGTTTTTTTTTAAGCACAATTTAGCACAAGGAGAATTACCTCACTGTCCTTCCAGGTCCCTGGAAACAAGGACTTTGACAGTGAAAGAAACTGACACACTCTCCCTACCTACAGTTTTCTGTCCCTAGAAAAAATGTTTTTTTTAAGCACAATTTAGCACAAGGAGAATTACCTCACTGTCCTTCCAGGTCCCTGGAAACAAGGACTTTGACAGTGAAAGAAACTGACACACTCTCCCTACCTACAGTTTTCTGTCCCTAGAAAAAATGTTTTTTTTAAGCACAATTTAGCACAAGGAGAATTACCTCACTGTCCTTCCAGGTCCCTGGAAACAAGGACTTTGACAGTGAAAGAAACTGACACACTCTCCCTACCTACAGTTTTCTGTCCCTAGAAAAAATGTTTTTTTTAAGCACAATTTAGCACAAGGAGAATTACCTCACTGTCCTTCCAGGTCCCTGGAAACAAGGACTTTGACAGTGAAAGAAACTGACACACTCTCCCTACCTACAGTTTTCTGTCCCTAGAAAAAATGTTTTTTTTAAGCACAATATAGCACAAGGAGAATTCACTCACTGTCCTTCCAGGTCCCTGGAAACAAGGACTTTGACAGTGAAAGAAACTGACACACTCTCCCTACCTACAGTTTTCTGTCCCTAGAAAAAATGTTTTTTTTAAGCACAATTTAGCACAAGGAGAATTACCTCACTGTCCTTCCAGGTCCCTGGAAACAAGGACTTTGACAGTGAAAGAAACTGACACACTCTCCCTACCTACAGTTTTCTGTCCCTAGAAAAAATGTTTTTTTTAAGCACAATATAGCACAAGGAGAATTCACTCACTGTCCTTCCAGGTCCCTGGAAACAAGGACTTTGACAGTGAAAGAAACTGACACACTCTCCCTACCTACAGTTTTCTGTCCCTAGAAAAAATGTTTTTTTTAAGCACAATTTAGCACAAGGAGAATTACCTCACTGTCCTTCCAGGTCCCTGGAAACAAGGACTTTGACAGTGAAAGAAACTGACACACTCTCCCTACCTACAGTTTTCTGTCCCTAGAAAAAATGTTTTTTTTAAGCACAATTTAGCACAAGGAGAATTACCTCACTGTCCTTCCAGGTCCCTGGAAACAAGGACTTTGACAGTGAAAGAAACTGACACACTCTCCCTACCTACAGTTTTCTGTCCCTAGAAAAAATGTTTTTTTTTAAGCACAATTTAGCACAAGGAGAATTACCTCACTGTCCTTCCAGGTCCCTGGAAACAAGGACTTTGACAGTGAAAGAAACTGACACACTCTCCCTACCTACAGTTTTCTGTCCCTAGAAAAAATGTTTTTTTTAAGCACAATTTAGCACAAGGAGAATTACCTCACTGTCCTTCCAGGTCCCTGGAAACAAGGACTTTGACAGTGAAAGAAACTGACACACTCTCCTTACCTACAGTTTTCTGTCCCTAGAAAAAATGTTTTTTTTAAGCACAATTTAGCACAAGGAGAATTACCTCACTGTCCTTCCAGGTCCCTGGAAACAAGGACTTTGACAGTGAAAGAAACTGACACACTCTCCCTACCTACAGTTTTCTGTCCCTAGAAAAAATGTTTTTTTTTAAGCACAATTTAGCACAAGGAGAATTACCTCACTGTCCTTCCAGGTCCCTGGAAACAAGGACTTTGACAGTGAAAGAAACTGACACACTCTCCCTACCTACAGTTTTCTGTCCCTAGAAAAAATGTTTTTTTTAAGCACAATTTAGCACAAGGAGAATTACCTCACTGTCCTTCCAGGTCCCTGGAAACAAGGACTTTGACAGTGAAAGAAACTGACACACTCTCCCTACCTACAGTTTTCTGTCCCTAGAAAAAATGTTTTTTTTAAGCACAATTTAGCACAAGGAGAATTACCTCACTGTCCTTCCAGGTCCCTGGAAACAAGGACTTTGACAGTGAAAGAAACTGACACACTCTCCCTACCTACAGTTTTCTGTTCCTAGAAAAAATGTTTTTTTTTAAGCACAATTTAGCACAAGGAGAATTACCTCACTGTCCTTCCAGGTCCCTGGAAACAAGGACTTTGACAGTGAAAGAAACTGACACACTCTCCCTACCTACAGTTTTCTGTCCCTAGAAAAAATGTTTTTTTTAAGCACAATTTAGCACAAGGAGAATTACCTCACTGTCCTTCCAGGTCCCTGGAAACAAGGACTTTGACAGTGAAAGAAACTGACACACTCTCCCTACCTACAGTTTTCTGTCCCTAGAAAAAATGTTTTTTTTAAGCACAATTTAGCACAAGGAGAATTACCTCACTGTCCTTCCAGGTCCCTGGAAACAAGGACTTTGACAGTGAAAGAAACTGACACACTCTCCCTACCTACAGTTTTCTGTCCCTAGAAAAAATGTTTTTTTTAAGCACAATATAGCACAAGGAGAATTCACTCACTGTCCTTCCAGGTCCCTGGAAACAAGGACTTTGACAGTGAAAGAAACTGACACACTCTCCCTACCTACAGTTTTCTGTCCCTAGAAAAAATGTTTTTTTTAAGCACAATTTAGCACAAGGAGAATTACCTCACTGTCCTTCCAGGTCCCTGGAAACAAGGACTTTGACAGTGAAAGAAACTGACACACTCTCCCTACCTACAGTTTTCTGTCCCTAGAAAAAATGTTTTTTTTAAGCACAATATAGCACAAGGAGAATTCACTCACTGTCCTTCCAGGTCCCTGGAAACAAGGACTTTGACAGTGAAAGAAACTGACACACTCTCCCTACCTACAGTTTTCTGTCCCTAGAAAAAATGTTTTTTTTAAGCACAATTTAGCACAAGGAGAATTACCTCACTGTCCTTCCAGGTCCCTGGAAACAAGGACTTTGACAGTGAAAGAAACTGACACACTCTCCCTACCTACAGTTTTCTGTCCCTAGAAAAAATGTTTTTTTTAAGCACAATTTAGCACAAGGAGAATTACCTCACTGTCCTTCCAGGTCCCTGGAAACAAGGACTTTGACAGTGAAAGAAACTGACACACTCTCCCTACCTACAGTTTTCTGTCCCTAGAAAAAATGTTTTTTTTAAGCACAATTTAGCACAAGGAGAATTACCTCACTGTCCTTCCAGGTCCCTGGAAACAAGGACTTTGACAGTGAAAGAAACTGACACACTCTCCCTACCTACAGTTTTCTGTCCCTAGAAAAAATGTTTTTTTTTAAGCACAATTTAGCACAAGGAGAATTACCTCACTGTCCTTCCAGGTCCCTGGAAACAAGGACTTTGACAGTGAAAGAAACTGACACACTCTCCCTACCTACAGTTTTCTGTCCCTAGAAAAAATGTTTTTTTTAAGCACAATTTAGCACAAGGAGAATTACCTCACTGTCCTTCCAGGTCCCTGGAAACAAGGACTTTGACAGTGAAAGAAACTGACACACTCTCCCTACCTACAGTTTTCTGTCCCTAGAAAAAATGTTTTTTTTAAGCACAATTTAGCACAAGGAGAATTACCTCACTGTCCTTCCAGGTCCCTGGAAACAAGGACTTTGACAGTGAAAGAAACTGACACACTCTCCCTACCTACAGTTTTCTGTCCCTAGAAAAAATGTTTTTTTTAAGCACAATATAGCACAAGGAGAATTCACTCACTGTCCTTCCAGGTCCCTGGAAACAAGGACTTTGACAGTGAAAGAAACTGACACACTCTCCCTACCTACAGTTTTCTGTCCCTAGAAAAAATGTTTTTTTTAAGCACAATATAGCACAAGCACAAAACACACTGACACTCTCCCTACCTATCCTTCTCTTTCCCTAAACTAAAGGAATCCAGGTTAAGCAAGAAAGAAATAAAAGTCACTGTCCCTGCCTATGCTGCTCTATCCCTGCTCCGGAACACACTACACTAGGCCGCCGTGCTGGCGGCCTTTTATAGTGTGGGGCGTGTACTAAACCCCCTCAGCAATAATTGGCCACAGGCATCCTGCCTGTGGCCAATCATTGCTCTCCTCGCTGCCGGCGCTGTGATTGGCCAAGCATGCGGGGTCACAGTGCATGCTTGGCCAATCACAGCGCCTGGATGACACTGCGATGGCGTAGTGCATTGTGGGCCGTTCGCGTCACTCGAATTTGGCGCGAACGGCCCAAATCGTTCGATCTTCGTCGAACGATCGAACAGCCGATGTTCGAGTCGAACGTATGTTCGACTCGAACACGAAGCTCATCCCTAGCCACTAGTGATAATCACTGTTTGTCGGGAGAATACAATTGCTGGGCAGGAGGGATATTCCCCTGTCAGCACTGTCTGTGTTGATGGGGGGAATCATGCAAGTTTCTTTCCTGCACTCTGTGGATGTAGAAAATAAATTTGCACCGTATATTACCTGCCTAACTGAAAGTGAAAGTAAATTGTGAATGTCTTGAAAGAACAGGAGAGGGGGAGGGAGACAGATGGGGGAGAGAAGGGATGGAGATAATGCAGTTCAGTGATTACAGTGTACTGCAGTCTGCAGTGCACACACTTATCCACGGTCCAGGCTAGAATCTCAGGCATCATTCACACACAGCCAGGAATGCTGCTGATTTTCATATTTCCCGCCCGACACATCCCCTCTCTTCAGATACAGCACACCGGGATAGTGTGGGCGGGACTGGAAGGAGGAGGAGGAGCTGTATTCCTCCCTGCTCCTATGTGAGGAGAGTGAGGGGGTGGCTGGACTCGCTGGGCTGTGAAAGAGTGTCATAGACTGACACTCGGCTCAGCTTGCAGTCACCACTCTCGGAATTTACAGGCTGGTTCTCCTGTCCTAAGGACGGGAGAAATCAGTCTGTTTTTTCAGTAACTGAGATGAAGGCTTGGGCCCCCCTCCCCCCCCCCCCCACCACAGTGCTCGTGGAGTCCTTCCTCAAACTCCCTCTTCTCCGTGCTAGTGAGGATGCAGGGGAAGGAGCAGATCGGGCAGCTGTGGTTGTGTGAGCGCTTGCATTATGCAGTGTCAGCGAGCAGAGGGAGGGGGGAGGAATCCCCCGCAGGAGCTTACTGGGGACGCTCTCCCTCTCAGGAGAGACTGTTACTCCAGCGGCGGCCCGAGCAAAATACAAAAAATGCAAAAAAAAAATGGGGGGGGCACATGGTGGGGCACAGCATAATGTTGGGGGGGGCAGGGCCCCCTCTGGCCCCCCCTAGGGACGCCTTTGGCAGTAAAGCATGCTTGTTGTACTCCATGTGGCACCTAGGGGATAATCCTCCAAATTGGGTAAAAAGGCTCCATCTCCTGTGTGAGGGGGTTAGCTCGGCAGCGGGTGTGTGTGACCCCCTGGATGGGTTCACCACACAAAAACAGGCACAGCAGACAGAGTTTATAGTTGCGCACAGGACAGAAACATACTCCCCAGTCTTGCACAACACAGATCTGGTTCCAGGATGGAGCATCACCCTTAGCATGCTGGGAGTTCTTGTAGAGGCCTCAATGAGCCACTTGATTCAGCTGGGTTCATTAACTCTTCGCCTGCAAGACTCCCAGCACATCCCCTAGTGGTATAAATCGGCATAAAGCCTGAATCTAGGACATATATACCTTCCATCCTGGATGCAACCCGGCGACTTTACCTGCCTGCTGTCACATACCCCCCCCCTCTTGTTTTAACCTTGGGGTTGGAACACAAGCAATCAGGCATGCATGTACTCGAGACAAAGCATCCACATTCCCCATTTGAATGCCAGGGCGATGCTTTACTGTAAAGTTGAATTCCTGTAGGGCCAGGAACCACCTATTCACTCTTCTATTTGTCTCTTTGTTTTGAGCCATCCACTTTAAAGGAGCATGATCAGTAATCATGTCAAAGTGCCTACCTAGCAGATAGTACCGAAGGGAATCTAGAGCCCACTTCACCGCTAAACACTCCTTCTCAAGCGTGGCGTAATTTACCTCATGGGACATCAATTTCCTGCTGAGGTAAATGACTGGGTGCTCTTCCCCGTTCCAAATCTGGGACAATACTGCTCCTAACCCAACGTCTGATGCATCACTTTGTACGACAAAGTCCCTATAGAAGTCTGGTGAGTACAACACTGGCTGGCTACATAAGGCTTTTTTTAAGAATTGGAATGCTGCCTCAGCCTCTGGGGTCCATTTAACCATGACCGACTCTTTCCCTTTTGTCAGGTTGGTTAGGGGCACAGCCTGAGAAGCAAAGTGGGGAATGAATCGCCGATAATAACCAGCGATTCCCAGAAAGGCTCGTACCTGCTTCTTGCTGTTGGGATGTGGCCAATTCTGTATGGCCTTGACTTTGTTGACTTGGGGTTTTATTACTCCCCTCCCAATTGTGTACCCAAGATATTTGGCCTCCTCCTGCCCAATGGTACATTTCTTGGGGTTGGCCATAAACCCAGCTTCCCGGATAGAGTCTAGGACTGTTTGCACTTTTGGCAGATGTGAGGCCCAATCTGTGCTGTAGATAATTACATCATCCGGGTAAGCCGCGGCATACTTCTGATGGGGCCTCAGTATCTGGTCCATTTTCCGCTGGAATGTGGCCGGCGCATACTGTAACCCAAACGGCATTCTTTTATATTGGAACGCCCCGTCTGGGGTTACAAATGCGGTTTTCTCCTTGGCCGACTTGGCCAGGGGAATTTGCCAATACCCTTTTGTGAGATCAAGAGTTGTCATGTATCGGGCTGTTCCCAGCCGGTCGATCAACTCATCTATACGTGGCATGGGGTAGGTGTCAAATTTTGTAACTTTGTTCAGTTGTTCAAAATCGTTACAAAATCGCCAGCTCCCATCCGGTTTAGGCACTAACACAATGGGACTTGACCAATCACTTTGGGACTCCTCTATCACCCCTAACTTAAGCATTTTCTGTACTTCCTCACGTATTGCCTCCCGTGGGGCCTCTGGGATCCGATAGGGTTTTAGTTTCACCCTTTCACCGGGCGGGGTAATAATACGCCAGACGTTTGTCCCGGCAGCTCAGAGAAAACCTCCTTGTTGCGAAACACAAACTCCTTAACCTCCTGTTGTTGGGGGTTTGACAAGGTGACTGATATTCCAACCTCAGGAATCCCGCAATCAGAGTGAGCTGGTGACAAAGTTTCCGCGACTAGGGATTCACTATCCCTCCAGGCTTTCAACAGATTAACGTGATAGATCTGTTCGGGCTTTCGCCTTCCTGGTTGTCTGACCTTGTAATTCACTTCGCTCACTTTTTCTATTATCTCATAGGGGCCTTGCCATTTGGCGAAGAATTTGCTTTCAACCGTAGGGACAAGTACCAATACCCTATCCCCCGGGGAAAAGGTACGGGTCCTGGCTCCATGGTTGTACACTTTCTGCTGTGCCAACTGCGCTTGGGCCAAATGTTCCTTTACGATTGGCATTACCTGTGCAATTCTATCTTGCATCAGGGCGACATGCTCAATCACACTCCTGTGGGGAGAACTCTCACTTTCCCAGGTTTCCTTGGCGATATCCAACAGCCCTCTGGGGTGTCTCCCATGAAGTAACTCAAAGGGTGAGAAACCCGTAGAGGATTGGGGTACCTCCCTAATAGCAAACATTAAATAGGGAATTAGACAGTCCCAATCCTTTCCATCTCTATCCACCACTTTCTTTAACATTTGTTTTAGGGTTTTGTTGAATCTTTCAACCAACCCATCTGTTTGGGGGTGATACACAGATGTACGCAATTGTGTCACTTTGAACAACTTACACAGCTCTTTCATAACCCGGGACATAAAGGGTGTACCTTGGTCCGTAAGCAGTTCTTTACAAATACCCACACGGCTAAAAACAAGAGATAGCTCTTTGGCTATGGTTTTGGCCGAGGAATCGCTTCTGGATAATGGGTGGCATAGTCCATTATAACCAAAATGTACTGGTGCCCCCTAGCGGACTTCATTATCGGACCTACCAATTCCATTGCGATCCTCTCAAAGGGGACCTCAATGATGGGAAGAGGTACCAGCGGGTTACGGAAATGTGGCATCGGTGCCGACCTCTGACACACAGGGCAGGAGGAACAATAATTTTCTGTTTCCTTCATGACCCCAGGCCAATAGAACCTCTGCAATACTCTCTCTCGGGTTTTCTCTGTCCCCAGATGACCTCCAAGAATGTGCCCATGGGCCAACTCTAACACCAACTTCCTGTAAGGTTTGGGCACCACAAGCTGCTCAATGGTTTCTTCTGCCCTTTTAGCCACCCGATACAGTAGGTCCTTTTCCATGATGAAGTATGGGTAAGTGCAGGTCTCATCTGGATTCACTAACTCGCCATCTATTTCCACTACGTTTTCCCGTGCCTTTATTAGGGTGGGGTCTTTTAACTGTTCTGTGGCAAAATTTTCCTTGTGAACCTCGAGATCAGAAAACTCCACAGACGGCATGTTTTCGTCTGAGGATGTTGGCTCCTCCCCAGTTTCTCGAGTCTCCCCTGCCAATACCGACAAGGGAAATTCTGGAGAGTCCTCACTAGGCTTGTGCAATTCGTTTCGTAACGAATCGAAATTCGTCCGAATTTAGCAACTTTCGGACATTCGGAAGCATTCGAATTTCCGAACAAAGCAATTACGAATAAAACCGAATCCGAGATAAATTATACCGCAAAATAGCGAATGCCCGAATGTCTTCGGCATAATTCGTTATGAAAAAAGTTACGAATGTACGAATCCATACGAAGCACAATAACACTCACTCTGCTCTCTGCTCCTCCCTCACCGTGCTGAACTCCCTCTCAAAATGGTGTACAGGGACGGAGGCTATAGCCGCATGTAAAAAACGAAAGTAAAATACGAGATTTCTAATCCATTCGAAGCACAATAACACTCTGCTCTGCTCTCTGCTTCTCCCTCACCGTGCTGAACCTTCTCAAAATGGTGTACAGGGGGCGGAGGCTATAGCCGCATGTAAAAAACAAAAGTAAAATACGAGATTTCGAATCGTTACAAATAACCGCTATGTATTTAGAAATGTACAAATCCATTCGAATGCACATTAGGCATAATAGGCAGCGTCGTTGTGAGAGAGACACGGAAAATTACAAATCAACGAACCCAAAAAAAGTTACGAAAGTAGGAGTTGTGTCCAGAATCAACTAAAAACAACGTGCCCTATCGAAAGTACGAATTATAAATCAACTAAAAATTCAACGAAAAATGACGCTTGCGAAAATACGAATTAGTCCGAACACGAAAAATCCCGTCTAGCAAAATTACGAATGATTACGAATCAACAGGACCGAAAAGAAACGAACCGAAACTAAACAAATTTTTCCGTTGTGCACAAGAAACGAACCGAAAATAAACAAATTTTTCCGTTGTGCACAAGTCTAGTCCTCACCACTCTCAGAGGAATTCTGGCTATCACATTCCTGGTATATAGGGGCACCAGTGGGGGGCTCAGGACAATCCCATAGTTCCCAGAACTTTGGAAAATCCCTTCCCACAATGGCATCATGAGGCAAGTGAGACACTAGTCCCACCCGATGAGAGAGGGTACCTTTGGGGGTCTCAAAACACACTGTAGTCACCGGATACTCTTGGGTGTCCCCATGCACACAAAAAACAGCTACCTTGTTATTCCCAGAGACCTCTGTAGTAACTAATTTAGCCTTTATCAGTGTCACCAGGCTACCTGAATCCAGCAACACAACAACATTTCTACCATTAATACACATTTTGCATAAATGTTTCTCAGTTCCCCGAATGGCAGTGCATGCGACTGTCACAAACAGCGACTGACATCTGTCCCTTAGGAAGTCACATTGCATGGGTTCATCCACAACCGGGCAATTTGCTGCAATATGTCCCTCTTGTCGGCAGTGGTAACAAACAATCCTTCTTGCTGCCTCTTGAGCCCCTGACTTCCCAGGCTGTTCTCGCCAAACCTTGGGTAGAACCCTCTCACTCTCTCCACCCTCACCCCTTGGAATCATCTTACCCGCCACTGGGGATGGTCTGGTCTTAGGGTAGAAAGTCCGTGAGTCTCTGGAAGAGGCAGTCAGGTTCTCTGTAGCCAAATACTTCTCTACTCGATCCACAAGATTATCGGCCGTTTCTGAGTCTCCATGGCTTACCCATTTTTGGATGGCAGCAGGAAGAGCTCTCAAGAAACGATCCATCACAACACGTTCCACAATCTTTGGTGCAGACAAATTCTCTGGCTGTAGCTACTTCCTGCTCAGGTGAATGAGATCATACATTTGAGACCTGGGGGGTTTTCCAAGCCGGAAAGTCCAGTTATGCACACGCTGAGCCCGGACAGCCAGGGTGACACCCAGCCGTGCCAATATTTCAGTTTTTAGCATCACATAGTCTTTTGCTTGGTCAGGCTCTAGGTCATAGTAAGCTTTCTGCGATTCACCAGTTAACAGAGGAGCCACCAGTCCAGCCCACTGCTCCTTAGGCCACTTTTCTCTTTCAGCAGTCCTTTCAAATGTGGTCAAAAACACCTCTGGATCATCCTCTCCAGTCATTTTTGTCAATAAACGACTCCAATGGACGTGATATTAGTGGAACGACTTGCCTCACTGGTCTGCGGATGTTGCTGCATTAACGTTTCCATTTGTTGTAGTCTCTGCTCTTGCTTCTGTAACAGGTCTATGAAGCGGGCCTCAGATTGCTGCAGGGCTTGTTGCTGAGCTTCCAGACTCTGTTGGTGAGCTTGCTGCTGGGCTGCAAGGCTCTGTTGATAAGCTTGCTGGTAGGCTGCAAAGCTCTGTTGTTGAGCTGCAAGGCTCTTTTGCAAACCTGCATTTGTCTGCTGCTGATTGGCATTTGCTAGAGCCAGCTGTTTCAGTATCTCCTCCATGCTGGCCTTAAAAAAAACTGCCCGCATTCTCCACCAACTGTGAGGGGGTTAGCTCGGCAGCGGGTGTGTGTGACCGCCTGGATGGGTTCACCACACAAAAACAGGCACAGCAGACAGAGTTTATAGTTGCGCACAGGACAGAAACACACTCCCCAGTCTTGCACAACACAGATCTGGTTCCAGGATGGAGCATCACCCTTAGCATGCTGGGAGTTCTTGTAGAGGCCTCAATGAGCCACTTGATTCAGCTGGGCTCATTAACTCTTCGCCTGCAAGACTCCCAGCACTCCCCCTAGTGGTATAAATCGGCATAAAGCCTGAATCTAGGACATATATACCTTCCATCCTGGATGCAACCCGGCGACTTTACCTGCCTGCTGTCACACCTGATAGAACAGAGCCTTAGGGGCACTCTGCACATGCTCAGTTTGGTGTGTATTGCTAGAGAGATAAATTTTTTCTTGGGAAGGTGCATGTGATCAGCACAGGGCCAATCAGCACTGTCCAGACAGAGGGTCATGGGGTCCTGCAGCTTCATAGGACAGTCAGTGTAGCTTTAACCAGATGCTGATAGAAGTCATAAAACTGCTAGATACCGCTGATAAGAAAAGGTATTTAGCAGTTTATATTTACTAAAATAATTGTATTTCCATGTTCTGTGTATTGTGGGAGACCAGATATAGTAAATGCAGGGTCCTGGGTTTAATAACACTTTCATCACCCCAATGGATAACAAGGGACAGTCCCCTGCCAGGGAATGGGAGAGCACTGTCTGTCACGAAGCAGAGGATCAGGTAAGAAAGAGGGTTGACTGTCCTCCTAGACCAAACAAACTGTTTACCCTTAAGCCTCGTACACACGACCGGTTTTCTCATCAAGAAACTACAAGAAAACTGCTGGGAGAGCTTTCTTGCCAAGAAAACCGTTCTTATGTATGGTTTTTCGTCGAGAAAACTGCCGGGAATCTTAACGAGAAAAATAGAGAACCTGCTCTCTATTTTCTTGTCAGGATTCTTGTTTTTCTCGTCGGGATTCTCGTCGGCCTGTTTCCCGATGAGAAAACCGGTCGTGTGTATGCTTTTCTGAGTCTTAAAAAATCGCGCATGCTCAGAATCAAGTATGAGACGGGAGCGCTCCTTCTGGTAAAACTAGCATTCGTAATGGAGATAGCACATTCGTCATGCTGTAACGGACGGAAAAGCACGAAGACTGAAAAGCGCGAATCGTCTCTCCCCAAACTTTTACTAACACGCGGTAACACAAGATCAGCAAAAGCAGCCCAAGGGGTGGCGCCATTGGAATCAAACTTCCCCTTTATACTACCGTCGTACGTGTTGTACGTCACCGCGCTTTACAACGACGAGATTTGGAATTGACAGTGTGTATGCAAGGAAAGCTTGACAAGAATCCCGTCAAGCTTGACAAGAATCTCGTAGAGAAAAACGGCGGGTTTTTTTATGACGAGATTCTCGGTCGTGTGTACTAGGCTTTACAGTCGGGCACCTGCTGCAAGGCAGAATATTTAATTCTAATGGGGCTGGGCTTTTAGCGCCTTTAGCCATCTTGATTGGCTGGCCTGAGATCACATACAGTCAGGTCCATAAATATTGGGACATCGACACAATTCTAATCTTTTTGGCTCTATACACCACCACAATGGACTTGAAATGAAACAAACAAAATGTGCTTTAACTGCAGACTTTCAGCTTTAATTTGAGGGTATTTACATCCAAATCAGGTAAACGGTGTAGGAATTACAACAGTTTGTATATGTGCCTCCCACTATTTAAGGGACCAAAAGTAATGGGACAGATTAACAATCATCAATCAAACTTTCACTTTTTAATACTTGGTTGCAAATCCTTTGCAGTCAATTACAGCCTGAAGTCTGGAACGCATAGACATCACCAGACACTGGGTTTCATCCCTGGTGATGCTCTGCCAGGCCTCTACTGCAACTGTCTTCAGTTCCTGCTTGTTCTTCGGGCATTTTCCCCTCAGTTTTGTCTTCAGCAAGTGAAATGCATGCTCAATCGGATTCAGGTCAGGTGATTGACTTGGCCATTGCATAACATTCCACTTCTTTCCCTTAAAAAACTCTTTGGTTGCTTTCGCAGTATGCTTCGGGTCATTGTCCATCTGCACTGTGAAGCGCCGTCCAATGAGTTCTGAAGCATTTGGCTGAATATGAGCAGATAATATTGCCCGAAACACTTCAGAATTCATCCTCCTGCTTTTGTCAGCAGTCACATCATCAATAAATACAAGAGAACCAGTTCCATTGGCAGCCATACATGCCCACGCCATCACACTACCACCACCATGCTTCACTGATGAGGTGGTATGCTTTGGATCATGAGCAGTTCCTTTCCTTCCCCATACTCTTCTCTTCCCATCACTCTGGCACCAGTTGATCTTGGTCTCATCTGTCCATAGGATGTTGTTCCAGAACTGTGAAGGCTTTTTTAGATGTTGTTTGGCAAACTCTAATCTGGCCTTCCTGTTTTTGAGGCTCATCAATGGTTTACATCTTGTGGTGAACCCTCTGTATTCACTCTGGTGAAGTCTTCTCTTGATTGTTGACTTTGACACACATACACTTACGTCCAGGAGAGTGTTCTTGATCTGGCCAACTGTTGTGAAGGGTGTTTTCTTCACCAGGGAAAGAATTCTTAGGTCATCCACCACAGTTGTTTTCTGTGGTCTTCCTGGTCTTTTGGTGTTGCTGAGCTCTTTCTTTCTTTTTAAGGATTTTCCAAACAGTTGATTTGGCCACACCTAATTTTTTTGCTATCTCTCTTTTTCTTTTTCAGCCTAATGATGGCTTGCTTCACTGATAGTGACAGCTCTTTGGATCTCATATTGAGAGTTGACAGCAACAGATTCCAAATGCAAATAGCACACTTGAAATGAACTCTGGACCGTGTATCTGCTCCTTGCAAATGGGATAATGAGGGAATAACACACACCTGGCCATGGAACAGCTGAGCAGCCAATTGTCCCATTACTTTTGGTCCCTTAAAAAGTGGGAGGCACATATACAAACTGTTGTAATTCCTTCACCGTTCACCTGATTTGGATGTAAATACCCTCAAATTAAAGCTGAAAGTCTGCAGTTAAAGCACATCTTGTTCGTTTCATTTCAAATCCTTTGTGGTGGTGTATAGCAGTGTTTCTCAACTCCAGTCCTCAAGGCGCACCAACAGGTCATGTTTTTGGGATTTCCATTGATTTTCACAGGTGATTTGAGCAGTTTCACTGCCTTAGTAATTATCACAGCTGTTTTATCTGCAGGAAATCCCAAAAACATGACCTGTTGGTGCGCCTTGAGGACTGGAGTTGAGAAACACTGGTGTATAGAGCCAAAAAGATTAGAATTGTGTTGATGTCCCAATATTTATGGACCTGACTGTAACTCTTACACATGTGCGCGGGAGGTAAGTCATCCTGGAATCCAAGGAAGCTGAGATTTTACACTGAGCAGTACATGCACAATCCTAAGAAAAGTGCAACCAGGTAGGGTAGACACATTTATGGCAAAAGGACATACGGAGCCTCTTCCTTAGTAAAAGCCTACCAACGTTTTTAAAACACTCAAAGTGATTGTAGATGTGATTGTTAAATTAACAAACAGGTTTATACTTACCTGCTCTGTGCAATTCCATTCCTAAACCTTCTTTTCTCAGGTCCCCTACTGGTGCCTCTAGCTCCTCCTCTCTTGTGAGTGTCCCATAAGAAGCTGCTTTCTATGGGGGCACTCGTCTGGCTTGCTCCCAAGCCCCAATGCCTGAATCTATAGACACAGACAGCGGGGCTTGGCCCCACCCCCTGTTCCCTCATCACTGGGTTTGATTAACAGTAGCAGGAGCCAATGGCCGCTCCCCCAGAAAAGCCTGTGAGAACCGGAAGTAAGGGGAGAGACGAGCTGCAAACAGGCACAGTACTGGAGCGAATGATGGCTCAGGTAAGGATAAGGGGGGTCAGAGGACATACTGATACCTAAACATTTTTTACCTTAATGCAAGGAATGCATTAAAGTAAAAAAAAAAATTAAGCTTTATAACCACTTTTGGTTTCCTTTGAAATGATTTGATATTGCTACGACTAATTGTCATCTGCCTAGGATGGCATTACAGTGGGGGCTGGTGACAGGTGAAGTTGTTCACAATAAGGTGTTGGATATAGAGGTGAAAAGCAGAAACATATTTCATATTCCATACAGTATAATAAAGATCCATCAAGTAAAGAATGCTTTCTCCACCTAATCTGCTCTCAGCATGCTTATTTCTTTCGTCTACTAGCTTGGTTTAACAAGAGTGGCACTTACAAGAGACTGTCAATCTAAAATGAGCTGCACTTACCAGAGGAAGTTAATCCAAAGTGAGCTATACTTACAAGAGACTGTCATGTTCTAGAGACATGCACTTGCAAGAAACTTTCAAACCAAAATGAGCCATACCTGCAAGGGATTGTCATATGTGAGAGACGGGCACTTACATTAGAGTGCTAGAGACTTCTGTCACCTTTCTCCTTCTTGACATGCAATTATATTTTCACTACCTGCTCTGCCCACATACAGCTGCAGTTAAAGTGGATTTAAACATGAGAACAAAAATAATATATATTGCAGATCCTTAGTCTTTAGCTGTAGTGGCTGCGTTAGCTTTTTTTCAGACTAGGTGCAGGTAGGGCTGCTGTTAGAAATCACGAGGTCCCATACAGCCTACTTGAGAGGGACCCCCTTGGCTGAAAGTGACTGAGGACATAGATTTATCAGTCCCTTTCTCTGTAGCCTCAGCTGCCCAGATGACTGAATAGAAAGCACTCTAAGGCAGTTTACTATGCTTCCGTGATATATGGACAAAGGAGTGATTGGTACCTCACTGTGCTCATTTAGAAAAGAAAGGAACCAGAAAATTATATCTTTCCTGGGCCCTTCCCCTACTCTCCATCCTGAAACATCCCCCTGTGTGCCCACAGGAACTGCCTGCAGGAGAGGACAGGAGGGAAGCCAGCAGTGCAGCGGAGGAAAGAGGCAGATAGGGGGGCTTGGACAGCAGATGGAACTAGAAGCATTCCCCTTGCAGTGCACCTGGAGTGAGAAAGAGGAGGAGAAGCTGGCAGCACTGCAGGGGGAGGCAGAATAGGACCAGTGTCTGCAATAAAACAGTACAGCAGGCCCTCCTGCTCAGCAGGTGCCCGGGCCCCCGGTTTTGAACTGATGGGGCCCGGTTCAGCACAGGAAGGCTGGCTGTACTGTCTTATCAGCGGCCCTGGGTGCAGGTAGCCAAGCTGGAAAAATTTACATTTTAAAAACAGATTATTTCAAGAGTTCAGCTTTAAAGGAAAACTATAGTCTAAGCATGTACTTTCAGCATTGTAATAGCAATACAAACAATAGCTATTATTGACAATACAATATAAAAGCTTACTTGAAAAATCTCCTTTCATGTTGTGAGTGCTGCCTGTTAGCTGGCCATCTCTTTCCATACCTTTCTGGATTCCCTGCATGCTGTGCAGCTTTTCCTCTGCTGTTTACTTTCAATTTCTAAGGACTACATATCCCATGGTACCTTGCTGCCTGCAAGCAGTGATTCCTCTGTTGACTTTGCCTCCTGAAACTCCTCCTCTGTAGTTCAGAAGGCAGGCTCAGTGAAATGTGTGACACAGCAGTGCCTACTCACAGGGCATAAGAAATGAGCCAAAGAATTCAGGGAAGTAAATGTGAGCAGATCTTCACAAAGTACGTTTACAAACTTCAGGATCGTTCCAATTAAAAGGAGTAGATTAGAAATAATTCAAATACAATGTGGAAATTATTATAATGATTTAAATTTTTGACCATGGATATGTTTTAAGTGTTAATTTGCTAGGGTGTACTTGTTAGGCCTCATGTACTTGGTAACGCTCCAAATATGCTGGAATACTTCTGCCACAAATTTGCAGAAAAAATATGTTTTTAATGTACGTATGCATTTGCGTTTAAACATGCATTGCATTGCATTATTCTGGTCAGAATATTACATTTTCTATGGCCATTGGAATCATTTAGGTGCAGAGATGCACGCTATATAACTATTTGTTAGTTATATACTTTTTATAAAATGACAGTTAAGCCCCGTACACACGATCGGTTTAACTGATGAAAACCGTCCGATGGATGGTTTTCATCAGACCAACCGATCGTGTATGGTACCCATCGGTCTTTTTTCCATCGGATGGAAAAAATAGAACTTGTTTTAAAATTTTCCGATGGATAAAAAACCGATGGGAATTTCCGATCGTCTATGGGCAAGTCCATCGGTTTAAAAACACACGCATGCTCAGACTGAATTAGGAGACGGGAGCGCTCGTTCTTGTAAAACTAGCGTTCCTAATGGAGAGAGCACATTCGTCATTCTGCAAGTTATTGCTTCGCATATTGCTTCGCATGCAGCGCATGTTTTTTTGCTTTCGAACGGTCTTTAAAATGTCATTTTGGCAGCAGAACTTTCTCCTGAGTTCTGACAAATGTATGTCTTTCTTTTTTCTAGTGATCTTAGGAATAATTAGTAAAATTCTGCAAGGCCGACCTCCCAAATTACACCTTTATGTTTTTTGACTCTTAAAATTTGTTGTGCATTTTTTGGTGTGTCAATTTCTCAGAACAACATAACATTTAATTTTAGAAAGATCATGGAGGTTGGTGTCCCTTGTTCTTAATTACACATTGTATTTATGCAATCTTATTGCTACTTCTCAAAAAAACACATCAGACATGTAGGTTGGCTGAAATCAAATTTCCCTTTATTTTGGAAAAAACAAATCAAAAACCGAAGGGCAACTATTCCCAAATTAGCAGAGAATATAAAGTTATTCCCAAATGCAGACCTGACTATGATCAATAATAAAATCAACAACAGCATGAAATCAGGAGCAGCAGCCAAAGACATACATCATCCCAAGCTGTGGTACTCCATCAACCTTCAATTTCTGGGTGAGCAGCTCGAGGCCAGGGAATCACCTCCTGCTCTTCCTTGTAGCCTTCCTTCAACGCCTCTCTGCAGCGTTCTCTCCATGGCCCCGTCCATGCACCCTTACAGGCTGGGCCACTGTGGGTGGTGATGTGGCAGGAGGAGGAGGAGAAGGAGGAGAGGGATTGGGCTGCTGCGAGATATGGGTGGCCTCAGTCAGCAGCCCCCTCGCCCCCATGTGTACGGCCATATAGATGAGATGCTCACAGAGGGCCCGTTTTCCCGCCTCCATTCTGAGCAGCTTATCCGCCAGATAGGTGCTAAACCCCTCCGTAGGGTTGAGGGGGGCCCTCATAATGGCAGCAGCCTCCTGAATCATCTTTAGTGACTCCTCCTCCACTTGTGTCATCCGCCGTTGTTTTGGCGGTCTGACGTGGAGGGGAGCCACTTGGGAGACGGTGCTGCCACTAGGCCTGGGGACCTGCTGAGTCCCACTGGGCCCTGCCTCCTCCTGCCTGTCACACTCCTGACCCTCTTCCTCCTGGCTTGCCTCATCCTGTTTATAAAATAAAAAGTAGATTTCTATTATTTGAGGAATCAATCACACACAATTTTGATCTCATTACTGATTTATTTTAGAGGGGGGGGGTGGGATCATTTATGGCTAAGCCAAACAGGTCAACTCCATATTACTTAGTGGACAATAATTAGCATCAAAAATACTATACCGGGCTGAAGATGTGAAGATCTGGCTCTTCTAGCTCGGGAGGCTCCTCCTCCGCCTCTGCAGGGGTGGAGGGAAGGGTGGAAGGAACGCTGGAGGGAAGGGTGGAAGGAAGGGTTGAGGGAAGGCTGGAAATAGATTCCCTGGCCTCGATCTGGTCATCCAGGAATTGAAGATGTCTGTAGTACCACAGCTTGGGCTTTACTACATTGTCGGCTGCTGCTCCTGATCTCTTGGACTGGCGCACTTCCTTGAATTTTTTTTTATAAGAATTGCGCAGGCTGTTGATTTTATTATTGATCATAGTGTAGTCTGCATCTGAGATCCATGGCTTCATATCCTCGGCTAATTTGGTAATAGTTGCCCGTCGTACATCACTTTTGTGATACGCAGGGTGTTTGAGCTCCCAAAGGTTGCGCTGTTCCTTATACTTTTCAATAAAAACAAGCATCACCTCCGGCTCTCTTAGTTTATGCATCTATTAGGATCAGCAAGTACAAAAAAAAAAGGATCAGAATTGATTCTCCTCAACTTATCACAATATTGCCCTTTACAATCATGACCCATTAATATGCCACTGCAGGCCCGAGTTCCCTTCTTACCTTAGTTCACTTCGTGGGTTCACTTCCGGTCGTCCTTACTCCGCGCATCCCTAATAACTTCTTTCCCCTTTTTATACCCTGCGCATGCGTGTAACTCCGCCCTCGTCGCCCTCCCATGACGGACTTTTTCTGCATTTCCCCGCCCCTTAACGATCGGCGCACAGTGTGAGACGGCGACATGTCGCAGACACAGGTGGCTTCTTTACTTGAAATTACCGACGAGGAAAGCCCGGAGGCGGAAATGTCCCGATCCTGTAAAAAAAGATACAAGGCGACTAATATGTATTTTTCTGAGATGGCGGAGATGGTGGACATTCTGCGGAGGAAGGATTACGACGGCAAACATGGCCCATACGACACCCCTAATCTCCGGAAGTCACAAATTATGGACAAAGTGGCGAAGACTCTCTATAAAAAATATGGGGTCAGGAGATCCAAGGAACAACTCCGTAAAAGGTGGTCAGACCTGAAGATCAGGGAGCCGGAGCAGTATAGGAAGCTTATAAAAAGCATAGAAAAAAGTAAGTATATTTTACTGTGTTCTTTCACATTGTAATATGTATTCTTCCATGTTTTGCACCATGTGCTTGGCTTGACTGGGTTCACATTTTGAAATCTCACCTTTTAGGTTAAGTGGAGAGTCCACTTATTTGCCCAATGTTTTGACCAATAACTTGCTGCTCTTCCCCCAAACATGTTTGGCACATATGCACGTAAACTACATGTGGGCATGCCTCATTTTACTTCAACAATGTTTATCTACACATTGTTGGCCAGATGATGTGTTGTAAGGAAATTTAGAATGTGACTGAAAGAAGAAACTGTATTCTGGGTAAAGGAGATGACACTCCAGCAGTTGTGTACTCTTTTTTGTTCTTCAGCAAGATACTATACTCTGGGCCACATGACCAAATTTATTAACGGTGTCACACACAGGTGGTCCAGTGGATACCTTGGTGGTTATCCAAGTGTATTTGTGAATGTCCTCAAAAATAACAGGTTGCTTTGTTGAGTTTGCAAGATCACATATGTTCATGTTGGAACTCAGGGCCAAATATCAATTGTACCCCACTTCAAAACATTGAGGATCCCTTTTCAGGCCTTAAAAAAGTCTGTGTGCTAAAGTATACATTTTTGTTGTAAATTCCCATAGGGGAGAGGAGAGTGGGAGGACACCATGCTCATGAGACGAGGAACCCAACACCACAGAAAATCCCAGAAGCTCCCAAAGCAGACCAAGATCAGCAGGTTCAGGAAGCGGAGGTGGAGGAAGCGGAGGTGGAGGAAGGGGAGGTGGAGGAAGGAGAGGTGGAGCTTATCAGCACAACAGGTCAGTGTCTGTCACCACAACTTCAAGGTAAATACAGATGTAGGACTGCTTAGTGTAAAACCATTTTTTTTGTTTTAGGGACTGAACGTGGGGGTGTGTCAGGAAGTCCAAATCCGCCATTCTCGAGTGCCAGCGCCAAAATAATCATTCAGGAAATCATGGAATGCAGTAGCGAAATGGACATTATGAGAAAGAGAATGATTGTGATTGAGCAAAAATATAAAAACATGATAGATATTTTGGGGAGAATAGTGTGAACCCCCCCCCCCTTTTTGTGTTTTTTGTTCTGCGTCTGAAATTATCTCAGGGATTTCCAACATCCCAAATGTGAAGATGCAGACACTGAAGACTCAACATGTGCTATCTGCCGTCACAGGATATCTATGTCCCTGTTTTGGGGGTGCAACCTCTTCCTCCCTGAAGTAGGGGAGAGGAAGGGTTTACATCCCCAAAGCACGACCATTGATCCCCCATGATGGCAGATAGCACATGTTTACCCTAGCCATGGGATCTTGTTGAAGATACCCATTTGAGCCCCAAAAGAAAGTGTGTTTGTTAACATTTGGGATGGATCAGGGGTACCATCACCCCATCTCCAGTTGGTATTTTTCACAGTGTTATTTTATTACTTTTTCAGACTTAAAAAAATGGCTTACGACCCATGCATGTTTCTGCAAAAAAAGCTGCACATAAAAAAAAAAATAGCATTTCTAAAAACCCCAAAAAAATGCGGTGCAAACAATAAAAACATTTGGGAAGTCTAAAAAAGGCGTGCCTTGTTCTTTCTATGCTCAAGAGCAGTTCTGAAGATGCAAAAACCGTGGTTTTCGCTCTGAGTTTTGAGGCTATTTACTAAGGACAATTACACTTGGCACTACTAGAACCTGGGAGACACATAAACCCAAAATACAAGAATGACAACACAAGTTTGTATGAATTCCATGTTTTTTTTTATTTTTAAAAGGTTTAATACTTGGTCAGATGTGGTCTGGCATTGCGATGGCCCCCCTACCCGTGAAGTACTCTACGTATTTCTGGCGTACTTCACGGGCACTTTGGGGGGCCAAGCCAGTACGGGCAGTGCTGAGGCCAGTCAGATTAATCAGTTCAGATGGACCAGCCTCAGGCCCAAATGATGAAACATAATTGTTTGCAAATTTGCGTAGAAAATTGTGCAATATGCAGCAGCAGTAGACGATGTGGTTCAGTTTATAATCCGCCAAATGTATCGCTGTCTGGAACAGGCGGAACCGGCTGGCCATTATCCCGAAGGCATTCTCCACAACTCTCCGGGCTCTGGCCAGCCGGTAATTTAAAAACCCTCCTCTCCGGGGTGAGGGTGCGTTGGGGAAACGGTCGCATCAGGTGTGGTCCTAGTCCAAAAGCCTCATCCGCAATGAAAACGAACGGGAGCCCTTCAACGTTCTCTGCATCTGGAGGCAGTGCAAGACCCCCAGCCTGCAGACGGTGAGCGAACTCCGTCTCCGCGAATGATCCGCCATCGGACATCCGGCCGTTCTTCCCCACGTCCACATACAGGAACTCGTACCGTGCCGACACCACCGCCATTAACACTATGCTATTAAAACCTTTATAGTTTAAATAGTATGACCCCGAACAGGGTGGCGGCACTATGTGGACGTGCTTCCCATCAATTGCCCCTCCACAGTTGGGGAAATCCCCCCAAAAATGAAAAGGAAAATAGAAGGCTAGCTGGGTTTGCACCCACGATAGCATGCTGGAGAGGTTAGTGAAGGGAAATAGGCATGTAGGGCCCAAAAAGGGATTTACAGGTAAAAAAAGGCATGTGGAAAATGGGGACATTACCAGGATATTACAAACAGGCATATTTGTGTTAGGAGGGGAAAAAAAAAAAAACGAGAATAAAAAAAGATAATGTGAGGTTAAAGGAGCATAATTACCTTCATATAGTCCTTCTGCAGGACCTGAATGATGGCCGAACACGTCTCAGGGATAATGATCCCGAGAGCCTGGGGGGAGATGCCTGTTGAGAACTTGAGGTCCTGAAAGCTTCTCCCAGTCGCCAGGTATCTCAACGTGGCAATAAGCCTCTGCTCGGCAGTGATGGCCTGGCACATCACAGTGTCCTGCCTCGTGATATAGGGGGACAGCAAATCCAACAGATGGTGAAATACGGGGTCCGTCATCCTGAGATAATTCCTGAAATCATCAGGGTTATTCTCATGGACTTCCCGCAGCAGAGGCATATGAGAGAATTGGTCCCGCTGGAGCAACCAATTCTTAGTCCATGAACTCCTCCTCACCCTGTTCACAGACTGAACTCGGGTTACAGTGTTAACTGCAACACCAAGCCCAAAGCCAGCACGAGCTCGAGAACGAGAACGCACTTCAAACATGGTTTTAAACCGGTCGGCTGGTCAGAACGCACTCAAACAGAACGCACCGTGGAACAGCAAGGCCTGAAAAGAATGATCTGAAAAACAGTAAACGAACGGCCAAGTCGGCACTGCAAGGTAGTAACGACCTGACTGCACGCACTGAATCACAAATACAAACCCACAAGCACAAACTGAACACCAGGAAACGATCTGCAAAGCACGGAGACTGAAAAGCGCGAATCGGCTCTTACCAAACTTTTACTAACACGCGGTAACACAAAATCAGCAAAAGCAGCCCAAGGGGTGGCGCCATTAGATTTGTTCGGCCCTTATATAGCGCGTTGTACGTTTTGTACGTGCCGTCGTTTTGTTGCCGTCGGTTTTTAAACACATGGTGTGTGGCCAAGACTGATGAAAAACATTTTCATTTGATTTCCGATGGTCAAATCCATCGGACGAAAATCCATAGGTTATCCGATCTTGTGTACATGGCTTTACAGTTTTACACTATGTGGAGTTCCCCAATTTTCTTTTTATATCACGGTTGAACATATTATGTCATTGGATGGGATGGGAGGTCTTGATGACTAAAGGTGTCGATGTGGAAGTCATACAAGTTCCCCTACAGATGACACATTGATTTATACAGCTCTTATGGCTCCTTTCATAAAAAGGTCCACATGTTCCAGTAAGAGTCCTCTGTACCTAAGGTGACCTTGAATCATGGTCACATGATAGTTTATGTTTTTTGGGTTTGTATTCGATATGTGCAAAGAGAGATCACACAAATACTTATAAGTATAACATTTATTAAAAGTAATGACAGCATTATAGACAGATAATATTAGAAAATATAACAAGAATACTTAACTAAAGATGCAGTTTCGCCATGGAGTCCCCAAGATTTTCATATGGCATGGCACACAGGTGATCACAGACGCATGCTTGATTCAAAGCTCTGAAGCGAGACTAAGATCTCACCAGTTTTGGCTGTGGTAATATAAAAACTTGAATGCAAGTAAATGGTCAATCGTAGAGAAAAAAGTGAGCTCAGCCACATCCTGGTCAGTTACCAATAACATTCCTTTGGTGAGAGTCAACTAAGGAAAATCATACTTATGTCCTTATATGGCTTGTATGGCCCCTTAACCAGGGCTTGGAATTCATTATTAGATATTTGTGAGACGACTAGACCACTTTAACTAAGGAAATATGTAATATGAAATTTCCCCTTCAGGTGGTGGTACACTTTGGCCATGAGAACCTCTGACCAGGATCTCCTCATCACATCAATCGTTGATTTGGACTTATTTTGGACTTTTTATTTTTTTGTTACCTTCTATTTATTAAGACATACTTATTTGGGTTTTGGATTCTTACTTGTAGCGAGGCAATATACATTTAGATATTGCTTATAACCTTACAATTATTACCTCCCAGAGGCTAGTGGTATTTTATAGTTCTATGGTCAATGCTATATGTTTTGAGGATTTAGGCAATTTTGTGTCAAAGCATGTAAAAAATACTGCTACTGATTTAAAAAAATACCAAAAGCGACAAGGAAGAAGAATTTACATTGATAACATGTGGTTATATTTTTTGTAAATTAGCCAATAAGATATTTTAAAGTGCTTGTAACTCCTTACATATACCCAGTGAAGTGACTGGCCTCAGGTGATACACAGAGATGAAAAAAATCCTTTGTAAGCAGTCATCTCTTCTCTACCTCCATTCAAAGTGCAGAATTTAAAAAGCTTGTCTGAACTGTCAGAAGAAAAAGGGCAGAGAGCTGAAATTATACTCTGCAGAGCTCAGTGAGGGGGGCTCTGAGAGCTGATTGGAGGGAAGGAACACACCTCTTTCAAACAGCACTCAGGAACAGAACTGAGGCTATCATTCAGCTGGAGTTCTCTCCCCTGTCACCTTTTTTCTCTTGGTGTCAGGAAAACTTGTCAGAAGTGACTCATGCTGATAGTAGAGGAGCGAAGCAGCAGACAGAAATGACACTTAGTACTCTGGATTGAAACAAGTACACACTATAGGGGGATATGCTTTGTTCATATTTCATGTCTGAGGTTTGCAACCACTTTAATGCTAAATGATGAAATTCCACATGGTAAAACACATAACACCTGGTAAAGAGAATAAGTTTACAGAAGCATAAGCATGTCACAGTACAACGTGAAAAAAAGATCAGTGAGCTGTAGAAAGTCTCACATTTGAACTCTTAAATGGTTTATCTTCCCCGTTCCAGATCACAGGGAGTCTTATTGCAGCCACATGTAGGCTGAACAGGGGGTACACACTGGAACTGTTCTGATTACTGGCTATATGTATTCTACACTGCAGAAATTGATGAAAGAAATGTGGAACGTGTGTGGCATGCCAATAACCCCTTGAACCACTCCCTGTTCTTCCTGAGGTGCCTGTGTGATTCCAACTTTCAATCTCTGCCATACAGCCCCTGCGATGTGTTGTATTAGTTGCACCTGCTGTCCCCCTATAGCCATGCCAATAATAATATACTTATGTAGCACTCGCCCACCCTACTAATTCTCTCCTCCTTGATCTAGTAGGGTACACCTGCTACTTGCCCGGTATTCCTCCCTAAGTGTAGAGAGGCGAGCTGTGTTTGTTTTGTTTTGGGTCTTGCGGCTATTAAATCCCCATAGTGGATCCTCACGCTCCGTTGTCTAGACAGTGTTGAATAAAGTTAATGTCCACACAGGATTTAAACCTGAATGACAAGGTTTATTCTCTTTTCTTTGTAATAACTCGAAAGCAGGTTCAAAGATGAAGAAAGTAAAAAAGTGGGGTTGGTTCAGGCACGCAACACCTACAATGCAATCGTCGCCACTTAAGCCTGAGTGGGCTTTGCTCACCCGGATAATCCCCTTGTGAGCGGTCCTAGCAGCCGGTGTGGAGCACGGAACAGATAATTATAGTTTCCCTGGGATACGATCAGGAGATCCTGTCACAGAATCTTTAAGTCCCGAACTCCCCGGCCTAGTAACAACCAGAACTTAGGTGCCAATGGGGCACGTCACAAAGCTTTTGGAGGATTGGAATCCTTCCCTCTGACAGGTAACCAGGCCTCTCCCGAGACAGTGACTTCTTCACTAATCCCCTTGGGACCGATCCTCCCCTAGCGTCCTCTCCTTCAGAGTTGGTCACCCTCACTTGGGTACCCTGGGACTCCTTTTCAGGTGCAGGCCTCAGCCAAAGGTGCTGGGCCTACCTGCAGCGATGCAGCCTCGGGCTAAAGGTGCCGGAGACCGAAACACACGCACGCACCCCCGGCCATGAGGGCCACCGAAGGTGGGGTATGTGCCGAACTGGACCAAGGGGTCCCCTGGATCTCCTCACGCCCAATGGTATCTGCCCCTTAAGTACCCTCTCCCAGCATGCACAGCTTGCCGACCACGCCCACTGCATGGCCGCCGAGGGAGGAAACCCAATGGCGCTGCGATACCTCCTGTGGTTCAACCTGAGCCTGAAGTGACAGCGCCACCCCCAGGCAACAGGGAACTGTACTGCCAGGCAGCATCACACCAAGAGCAGAAGCAGCTCAATAGAATTTAATTGATCTGAGCCCAAACTACAGGCTCAGACTGCCCCTTAAATTTTAAAATAGCGCCCCCTAAATTGGGGGGGTGCTACACTTACAAATGGATACCAGGCACAAAATCTAATTGGCAGACGATAACCTAAAAATGTAATATTTATTTAAAACTGAACGCCAGTCTTATCCTCAATTTTGCACAGTTCTACAGGTTTCTCTCCTATATAATATTTTTTTTAAAATAGAGAGCCTACTGTGCCCACAAAAAACAACCAGTACTCAATGGGGTTTATTTACTAAAACCGGAGAGTGCAAAATCTGGAGCAGGTGTGCTTGGTAGCCAATCAGCTTCTAACTTCAGATTGGTCAGTAAGGCTTTGACACAAAAATCTGGAAGCTTATTAGTTTTTATGCAGAGCTCCACCGGATTTTGCACTCTCCAGTCTTAGTAAATCAACCCTAATATGACAAATCACAAACCAAAAAAATAGTAGAAGCAGTGGAAGCACTACAGTGCGGCAAAAAATAGGGCACTAAAAGGTTATTGTAACATAAACAAAAGCAGCGCCTCAACAATATATAAATCATACGTTTTGTAACTTGTGAAATTAAATTCCTGTGTATCACCAATGTGGTTCAATGACATATAACTATACTGTTACAGTGAAGACCCGTCACCAGTAAATATAAGGCTTAAATGGGAGTTCCACCCTTTTTTTATGTTTATTAAAAGTCAGCAGCTACAAAAAGTGCAGCTGCTGGCTTTTAATAAACATATACTCCGCTCCTCTCCCCCCCTTCTCTGCCGGCGCCTCCATTCATTGTGTGGGCACCCGGCCGTGACAGCTTTCGGCTTCACGGCCGCGCACTCATTGCGCATGCGCAAATGGCGCAGCGCTCTCTGAATGGACAGGCTATCGCCTGGGACCTGTCACGTCCCAGGTAATCGCCTACAGGGAGGGGCCGCCACAAGGCGATATGACGTATCGCCTAGGCGAGCCCAGGGCGGAAGCAGGAAGTGGGACAGGAAGTCCCACTCCTACTGAAGCCCCCACTCCCCCCCCCAAAAAAAATTACAAGCCAAATGTGGCATGTAAGGGGGCGAGGAGTGGATAAAGCGGAAGTTCCAAATTTGGGTGGAACTCCGCTTTAACAAAAAGTATACCTCCCACACAGAGGTATATTGCACTCAATAAAAGTAAAATAGGGTTGTGTCAAGGCCACCTCTGCTTTCACTCTGCTGACCGGCACTCAATGGAGGAACAGGGTCCGTAAAGGCAACCAACTGACAAGCGGCTCTTCGGGGCATACATCAACAGACCTCAGCTCCAATATCCCTGCTCCTCTCATCAATACAAGGCACCCCCGATACATCACATATTGTGAAGGGCAAAAGGAGACTCTAATAGTACAGCAAATTTCAAAATTCATTAAGGTAAAACAATAAAAAGCTGGCTGATAATACTTACATATGAGCCACTACTCTCCACAAGAGAGCAATCAGAGACGTCAGTGCACACACAAGCTCCACCCCCTCCACCCATATAGGAACATAAACTAAAGTGCAATAAAAATATACAATATCGACTGTGATGTTTGCATATGAATCAAATAACCATCTATAATCTAATAATCGTATACTCCACCTATAGTTGAAATCAATCTCAACTGCTACTGTATAGTGCATAAAAAACTGTATTGTTGATCATCTGCGATATAGTGTGTGCAGAAGTCTAATATCACACGTTAATGACGTAAAGTGCTGAGTGCAAAATAACCACTTAGGGTATAATGAATAATGTAACCATCATAAATAAGTACAACACAATAGACTCCAACCCCTCAGCACATCACATAATTAATTCAGTCCACGTAAAAGTGTAATATGTTCCCCCTCTTCCAATGTGTCAACTACTATCACAGAACATAGATATTAGTGTGTTGTCTTCTCCAGACCAACATTTCACATGCAGTATAGGGCTAGTTTTTGAATCAAGTGCCCAAAGAAAGATTGACTCTCACCTTTGGTGAAGGACCTCAACTTGCTTCCAGGGAATGTGACAGGTGCCTGGATGAAAACCTTTAAATTTCTTAGCTTCAGCATATTAATGAAAGGAAAGAGGACAGAAGCAGCAGGAAAGTGTGAACCAGTGATGCCTTGTACACACGATCGGATTTTCCGTTGGGATAAACTTGACGGATTTTTCCGACGGAATTCTGTTCCAGCTGTCTTCCATACACACTGTCACACCAAATTCTGACCGTCAAGAACGCGGTGACGTACAACACTACGACGAGCCGATAAAAATGAAGTTCAATGCTTCCAAGCATGCGTCGACTTGATCCTGAGCATGCGTGGTTTTTTCTCCGTCGGAGTTCCACACAGACGAACAGAATTTCCAATAGGAATTTTTTCCATCGGAAAAAAAGAGAACATGTTCTCTTTCTAAATTCCGACAGAAAAAAGTCCGATGGGGTACACACATGGTCGAAATATCCGATGAAAAAATTCCGTCTGACTTTTTCCATCGGAAATTCCGATCGTGTGTACAAGGCATAATGGATTTTTATTAACACAAGGCTAAAAACACAAGTGTACAAAGGAAGACAGCCTACTTATGAGATATTGAAAATTGCCACAGCCCTGGTGAAACTTGGGACTCTTGGGGCACAACTAACTACTCCTGGTTCCAAGCTAGAGATGGTCAAAATGATCTCTGCCTTACGTGTTACGTCAGAAATGACTTCATCAGAGAATTGTCACAGTTAAGGGGTCAGGCTTGGAGGCCAGGGAAATGGTTCAAACAGAAACCAGCAGGATAAATTCAACAGCAGGTCCCCCTGGCTGACCTGAAATGCAGGGTCAAGCACTAACCGGTCTTCACAAGAGCTCCTGATGGCAGGATTTGCTGCATGCTAGTAGGGATGAGCCGAACACCCCCCGGTTCGGTTTGCATCAGAACCTGCAAACGGACCGAAAGTTTGCGCAAACTATCGAGCCCCCGGTTAAAGTCTATGGGACTCGATTGTTCGGAGACAAAAAATCTATTTTTAAGCTTTTTGGAAAACATAGGGAAGGGTTATCACCCCTGTAACATTTGTTTTGCTGTCTGTGCACCTGTTCAGAATATTTCACCTCACTTTCCGTCCCAATGACAAATGTTTTTTGAAAATTTGGGGTTTTTAGTGAAACAAGGATTGGTGATAAAGTATCAGTGGAGAGGAGACACCTTTTTCCCATATTAACTCTTACCGGAGAGAATTTCCCTTCCTAGGGGTAGATTTCCTCTCACTTCCTGTTGTCTCCTTCCGTTTGCAAGTAGGAGTCGTTTGTAAGTTGGATGTTTGAAAGTAGGGGTCTGCCGTATATACTCTGCAGAAATTTGGCCCTTAGGTGTTGGTGTTGCCACAACACTGTAAACCCTCACAGTTACTCTTGGTGGGCACTGGAACACCCTGCTGTGAACTATTATATCAAGAATTGTAATTACATGCCATTGTTGAACAGTGGTAGGAAAAATTGGGCCTTTGGTGGTGGTGGTGGTGCTGGTGCCACAACACTGTAAGTCCTCACAGTTACTCTTGGTGGGCGCAGGAATGGGCCCAGCTGTGAAATATTAGATCAAGAATTGTAATTACATGCCCCTGTTGAACAGGGGCAGAAAAATTGGGCCTTTGGTGTTGGTGTTGCCACAACACTGTAAGCCCTCACAGTTACTCTTGGTGGGCGCAGGAATGGGCCCTGCTGTGAAATATTAGATCAAGAATTGTAGTTACATGCCCCTGTTAAACGAGGGCATAAAAATTGGGCCTTAGGCACTGCTGCCACAACACTGCAACCCCTCACAGATACTCTAGTTGAAGCGCAGGAATGAGCCCTTCTGCAAAGTATTGCATCAAAAATTGTAATTACATACCCCTGTTAAACAGGGGCTGAAAAATTGGGCCTTAGGCACTGGTGCTGGTGCCACAACACTGCAACCCCTCACAGATACTCTAGTTGGAGCGCAGGAATGAGCCCTGCTACAAAGTATTGCATCAACATTTTTAATTACATGCCCCTGTTAAACAGGGGCAGAAAAATTGGGCCTTAGCCACTGGTGGCGGTGCCCAGAACCAAAAATGTTCTTACAAGCTATCAGCATGATCATTGAGGAGGAAGAGGATAGTCACTCAGCATAACAGCATAGTCACTCAGCATCATCATAGGCAGTCTTGAAGGGATCTGACATTTCCAAAAAAAATATTCGGTTACATCAGCATCAGGTGCTTGGAAGCTGGTGGTGATCCAAGACTGATTCATTTTTATGAAGGTCAGTCGATCGACCGAGTCGGTGGACAGGCGCATCCTGTGATCGGTTTCAAAGCCTCCAGCAGCACTGAATGTGCGTTCCGAAAGAACGCCGGATGCAGGACAGGCCAGTAGCTTAATTGCATACTGTGCAAGCTCTGGCCAGTGATCCATCCTCAAGACCCAGTAACCCAGAGGATTTTCGGTGGGAAAGGTGTCCAAGTCTGATCTTGCCCCTAGGTATTCCTGCACCATGTAAACCAGACGCTGGCGATGGTTGCTGGAACCGATCATACCTTGGGGCTGCAGACTAAAAAATTGTCTGAACGCATCGGTCAGACGGCCACCTTCTCCACCGCTCCTTCTTTGACTGACCGAAGCCTCAGCAACACAGTCCCAGTCTCACAGTCTCTGGGAACGTGTTGCACAGACCTTTCTGCAAGGCCTCCCGAAGATGCTTCATCCTCTGCTCCCTCTGCGATGGCAAAATAAGGTCCGTAACCTTACCCTTGTAACGTGGATCAAGGAGGGTTGCCAGCCAGTAATTGTCCCTCTCCTTGACAGCACGAATACGAGGATCCTTCCGCAGGCTTTGCAGGATCAGGGAGGCCATGCAGCGTAGGTTTGCTGAGGCATTTGGTCCGGAGCCACCTCCTCCCAGCCACGTACAAGTCCATGGGTGTCTTGGGACTGTAATTGATCCCTTAAATACTGCTGCTGATGCTGAGTGCTAGGCTCCACCTCCATGCTGACACAATAATCCTCCTCCTCGTCCTCTTCCTGTGTGATAGCCGGGCCAGCAGGATCAGTGTCTGGATAAAGGGGGTCTTGAGAGGTAAGGAAGTCCTCCTCTTCCTCCCTCTGTTCTGCCTCAAGTTCCCTGTCCATTATTCCACACAGTGTGCTGGCACAATCCTCCTCGTCCTCCTCCTCGTCCTCTTCCTGTGTGATAGGCGGTCCAGCAGGAACACTGTCTGGATAAAGGGGGCATTGAGAGGTAAGGAAGTCCTCCTCTTCCTCCCTCTGTTCTGCCTCAAGTTCCCTGTCCATTATTCCACACAGCGTGTGCTCCAACAGGTGGACAAGAGGGACAGTGTCACTGATGCATGCACTGTCACTGCTCACCATCCTCGTGGCCTCCTCAAATGGTGACAGGACAGTGCATGCATCCCTGATCATGACCCACTGGCGTAGCAAAAATAAACAAGCTCCCCTGACCCTGTCCTGGTGCCATATTGGCACAGATACTCATTAATGGCCCTCTGCTGCATGTGCAGCCGCTGCAGCATGGCCAACGTTGAGTTCCACCTGGTGGGCATGTCACAGATTAGGCTGTTCTTGGGCAGGTTAAATTCCTTTTGCAGGTCAGTCAGCCGAGCACTGGCATTATATGACCGGCGTAAATGCACACAGACTTTCCTGGCCTGCCTCAGGACATCCTGTAAGCCTGGGTACCTGCACCACTGGACCGCTGCACCACCAAGTTAAGGACGTGAGACAAACAGGGCACATGGGTCAGGTGTCCCTGTCGGAGGGCGGAGAGGAGGTTAGTGACATTGTCGGAAACCACCATTCCTGGATTAAGCTGGCATGGCGTCAACCACCTCTGAGCCTGCCCCTGCAGAGCTGACAGAATCTCTGCCCCAGTGTGGCTCCTGTCCCCCAAGCACACCAGCTCAAGCACCGCATGGCATCTCCTTGCCTGCATACTTGCATAGCCCCTTGAACACCTACGGAGCACCACTGGTTCCGAGGACAAAGCACAGGAAGAGGCCATGGAGGAAGAAGAAGAGGAGGGGGTGAAGGAGAGAGGTGTGTCAGAATCACCAGTAGTAGCATTTTGGAGGCGTGGTGGCGGAACAACCTCCAACACTACTGCACCTTGTCCTGCATCCTTCCCAGCTGCCACCAGAGTCACCCAATGTGCCGTGAAAGATAGGTAACGTCCCTGTCCATGCCTGCTGGACCTTGACTCAGCGGTAATATGCAATTTACCGCTGACCGCCCTGTCCAGCGAGGCCAAGACATTGCCTTTCACATGCCGGTATAGAGCCGGAATCGCCTTCCGTGAGATAAAGTGGCATTTGGGAACCTGCCACTGCGGAACCGCACATTCCACAAACTCACAGAAAGGGGCAGAGTCTACCAACTGAAAACGCAGCAGTTGAAGGGCTAGCAATTTAGCCAAGCTAGCATTCAACCGCTGGGCATGTGGATGGCTGGGAGCGAATTTCTTTCGGCGGTGCAGCAGCTGGGGCAGGGAAATTTGCATGGTACAATCTGACGTTGGTGTACCGATAGCAGATTGCCCGCAAGTACTTGGCTGTGACACACCTAATTCTACACCTTAATTCCTCTCAGTGCAGGTTTCATAGAGGACTGAAGGTATAGTGGGGTTGGAGATCCCAGCTGATGAGGAGCAAGGAGAGGTCCGCTTTGTTCTTTGGTGTGGGTCTTTTAGGTGTGCTTGCCAACGAACTGCATGGCAGGTCGACATATGTCTGATCAAGCATGTGGTGCCCAAGCGAGTGATGTTTTGGCCACACGAGATATGCCTGAGACATATGTTGCAAATAGCAGCGCTGCAATCTGATGCACTCGTCTCAAAAAAGGCCCACACAAAGAACTTTTGGAATAACGCACAGAGACAGCAGCGGCCTGCACATGCAGAGCTCTGCGGTGTGATGCTGTCAGTGTGCTGCCCTTAAGCTGGGCCCTGGAGGGCATCCTGCCTCATTAGAGATGTGGCTCCTCCTCCTCCTCCTCTCTCCTCTCTCCTATCAGGCACCCACGTAGAGTCCGTGACCTCATCATCGTCTCCCTCCTCATCACTGTAGCAAACCTGGCACTATGCTGCAGCTGGGGGAACATGACTGCCAGATTGCTGTCCTTCTTGGGCACCCCCTCTCTCTGGGCTCACGTTACTGCCTTCCTCTAGCTGGGTACCATCATTGGAGCCTTCAAAACGCTGGGCATCCTCCTGGAGCATGTACCCAACACTGTGGTCAAACAGTTCGGGGGACTTCTCAGGAGGACATGGTGGGGCTAGGGAAGGAGTGACTGATGCCACTGAGCCAAGGGAAGAGGCCGCTTTGGCAGCTGCTTTGCCAGACAAAGTACCCTGAGCCCGGGTAAGAGAGGATGAGGAGGATGAGGAGGATGAGGACAGCTTGGTCATCCACTCTACCAAGTCTTCGGCATGTTACGTCTCAACACGGCCAGCTGCCAAAAAAAGGACAAGCGTGTCCCACGGCCACGTGCGGATGAGGATGCACTGTGTCCACAACCAGCACTGTTGCCTCTAGACACAGAGCCTGCTTGCCCTCTTTTATTGGCTGGTGACTGTCTGCCTCTCCTCATTGTCCTTCCAGACATACTAATGGCCTGCAGGGAGATGTAGCTGCACAAAGCTGGGATGTATATATATACTGATTATACTGCAGCTAGCAGAATCAATTGCCTGCCTGTAGTATTATTAGTATGAGAACACCAGCAATTGTCTTCAGTTAGCTTTAGTTGCACACTGTGCAGAGGACACAGTACACTAACTGAAAATATTGGAGCTTCCTGCCTGTGGTATTAGTATGAGAACACCAGCAATTGTATTCAGGTAAGCTTTAGGTGCACACTGTGCAAAGGACACTAAATCAAAATACTGCAGCTCCCTACATGTATTTGTATGAGAACACCAGCAATTGTATTCAGGTAAGCTTTAGGTGCACACTGTGCAAAGGACACTAAATCAAAATACTGCAGCTCCCTGCCTGTATTTGTATGAGAACACCAGCAATTGTATTCAGGTAAGCTTTAGGTGCACACTGTGCAAAGGACACTAAAACAAAATACTGCAGCTCCCTGCCTGTATTTGTATGAGAACACCAGCAATTGTATTCAGGTAAGCTTTAGGTGCACACTGTGCAAAGGACACTAAGACAAAATACTGCAGCACCCTGCCTGTATTTGTATGAGAACACCAGCAATTGCATTCAGGTAAGCTTTAGGTGCACACTGTGCAAAGGACACTAAAACAAAATACTGTAGCTCCCTGCCTGTATTTGTATGAGAACACCAGCAATTGTATTCAGGTAAGCTTTAGGTGCACACTGTGCAAAGGACACTAAAACAAAATACTGCAGCTCCCTTCCTGTATTTGTATGAGAACACCAGCAATTATATTCAGATAAGCTTTAGGTGCACACTGTGCAAAGGACACTAAATCAAAATACTGCAGCTCCCTGCCTGTATTTGTATGAGAACACCAGCAATTGTATTCAGGTAAAGTTTAGGTGCACACTGTGCAAAGGACACAGATCCCCTGCCTGCCTGTCAGTATATTTCTCTCCATTTTTTCTGCGCTGTGATTGGCCAAAGCATGTGGGTCATAGTGCATGCTTGGCCAATCATCAGCCAGCAATGCACTGCGATGCCGCAGTGAATTATGGACCGTGACGCGCCACTCGAATTTGACGCGAACGGCCCATAATGTTCGAAATTTGGCGAACGGCCGAAAAGACGATGTTCGAGTCGAACATGGGTTTGACTCGAACTCAAAGCTCATTCCTACATGCTAGTGCCAGGTCGTGGTCCTCAAGATCGCCCCATCAGGAGGTGAGCAAGCTGGTGCCGGTAACAGATTTAGCAGGTAGGGATTCAGCAGAAGCGTATTCGGTGAAAAAGCCAAAGGTTGGTAACAAATGGCTGCAGGTTGGGATTAAGCGGAAGCATAGATGAGGAACAAGCCAAAGGTCAGTAACGAGTGGTAGTGAAGATACAGATGTCAGCAGAAGTGCAAGGAGCAAGATATTGATTAAAGCAGAGCACAATAATCTGGCAAACAGGAAGTGCAAAGCTATGGTTTAAATAGGAAGTTCATGGAAGGAGCAAAGAGTTCAAGGTTCACAAGAACCAAGATACAAAGTAAGGTTTCTAAGGAATCGGGCAACGAGCCATCCAGCATGTCATGTGGCTCAATGAGAAGAGATGCTGCCATACACAACAGAGGTCCTGGGTACAGATCATGACCGGCATCTAGATCACTGGACAGATACTGCTATTTAAAGTGGTTCCAAAGGCAAAAAGTTTTTTATCTTAATGCATTTTATGCATTAAGATAAAAAAAAAAAGATTCTGTGTGCAGCTGCCCCCTCAGCCCCCCTAATACTTACCGCAGCCCCATCTCCATCCAGTGATGTTGCACGAGAGCCTCGGCTGTCTGGGACTGTCCCTCCTGATTGGCTGAGACACATCAGCAGTCGCCATTGGCTCCTGATGCTGTCAAAGTCAGTGAGCCAGTGAGGAGAGGCGTGGGGCCGAGCTGCAGCTCTGTGTCTGAATGGAATTTTACTAGTGTATGGCCAGCCAGAAGGCTTTTCCACAGGTAGCCAGGAGATACTAAATATAGGCAGGGATATACAAGGATGTATATATGCCGTAGCTGCGATGCTTTGCTTTGCTGCTGTGGCAACATCGGCTACAGATGTTGACAGGATTGACTGTCAAACTTGTCCATTGAGATCAAGGGGCTCGTAGAGATTTTGCCTCACAGTTGTTATGCTGTCCTGCAATGTAAATTTGCTGTTTGGAAATCAGAAAAATAAAATAAAAATGTTTTAAAAAACAGGCTTTAGGAGACAGCAGTAGCACCTCCTGAATGCCTGCCAGCTGCTGCTATACAGCCCTCTGAAAAGCAATCCACCCTGGATCGCTTTTCTGAGGGCAGTAAGCATTACCACCTGTCTGAAACAGCCCTTAGATTGAATTTAAAAGGCTTACAGCACTATCTATCTATCTATCTATCTATCTATCTATCTATCTATCTATCTATCTATCTATAGTATCTATCTATCTATCTATAGTATCTATCTATCTATCTATCTATCTATCTATCTATCTATCTATCTATCTATCTATAGTATCTATCTATCTATCTATAGTATCTATCTATCTATCTATCTATCTATCTATCTATAGTATCTATCTATCTATCTATAGTATCTATCTATCTATCTATCTATCTATCTATCTATCTATCTATCTATAGTATCTATCTATCTATCTATAGTATCTATCTATCTATCTATCTATCATACTCATAAATAGAAAACCAAATATAGAATGAGAAAAATTAGAAATTATCCAAAGGTGGGGGGGGGGGGCAGAATGTGGAAAATAGCCTTTTAGGCATAAGTGGAAAATGAATTATTTTTATTACTTAAGCCAAACTTCAAGGACCTGGAGAGCGATTAATTTTCATAGAGGGCAGATTGGGATAACAGTGACTTGAAAACACCTGACCCAGTCTGGAAAGATCAAATAAAATGTGCTGGCTAATTAAGTTTGACAAGCCTCTAAAGATGTAGAGATTTTTGGCTGTTAAAAGGTTATGTAATGGAAGAATTTATATCACATAGCTAGCATTCAAATTCCCAAGGCTATGATCAGAAAATATTTAAGTCTGTTAAAAAAAAAAAAAAGAATTAAAAATATATATTTTTTCTTGTGTACAGTTTTATACAGAAAAACATTAGTCACATAACAACACTACCCTCTAGTGGACAAATGGGTAATTAATGGGTTTATGTGAAATTTAAATATGTTTCAGTACAAGTTTGTGGGTTCTAAACTGATAAATAGTGTGTGCAGTCATGTGTATAAATAGTAAAACATGTTTCACAGAAAAATTTCCAGCTAGATCAAAAAAAGAACTAGTTTATATATATATATATATATATATATATATATATATATATATATATATATATATATGTGTAGCGGGTATGTACTATTTAGGGGCAGCATCTGCGTGGTAGTATGACCCAGATGCACTAATTGGTAGAGTAGGGCTGTTTTCATTCGTGTGAAGACATCAGGGGTGCTCAGTTCCCTGCGGCTCAGTAGGTGGTGCTGTCGCTTTGGGCCGGGGTTGAACCACCACTGCAGTTCTGTACCTTTTGTGACCTATCGCAGCAGCTGTACAGCGGGGCGGGGAACCTGCTGTGCTTGCTGGGAGAGGGGATAAAAGGGGGCGGACATCTTTACCACGAGGTCCGAGTCCCAGGCACCTTCAGCCTGAGGGCTGCTGCCCGTGATCGGTGTCCAGGTGCCTTTGGCCTGGACACGTGGAGTTCGTGTTCCATCCCAGACACCTTCAGTCTGGGGTGAGGTACTTAACCAAAGGCCTGGGGCCCGGTACCTTCCACTGGGTCCCACGAGGGAGGGATCGTCCTAAGGTGCCCCTGGTGTCGGGTGCCTGAATCCAGGGCGTAAGGGACCGGAGAGGTGACCTTCCCGTAGAGCTGGTGCAGCATATTGCCGGTGCCGGATGGGCCTCCGGAGACCATCCGGATGGATGTCTTTCCCTAACAAGAGCCAACTACAAAAGGAAGGTAGTTCATGTTTCACGGCCGGTGGCAGCGGTCCACTTCGTCAACCACGGCCGGTGGCAGAGACCTGCTCCCAGGCCTGTGGCAGGGGCCTCAACAGTTTTCCCAGTCGGTGGCAGCGGCCAACCTCACGGTCGGTGGCAGAGACCGTGCGCCAAGCCTATTTGCACTAGAAGGAATAGGAGAGTTCACTGTGCCTGGACCTGCTCGTATCCACACCCCTGTCTGTTTATTTAAAAGTTCAACTGATGCTGTTCACTTGTCAAGAAGAATAAAGGAGTGTTGGACTTTTTATGGTGTGGGGCTCTATTACTGACAGTCAAACTTCCACAGGAGAAGCAGAGGCTCCATCCAGAACATAGGCCCGAAGGTAAAATAAGTGTTGGCTTTCACCTCTGCACATTAGAGGACATGGGTCATAGTGAACCTCACCCTCCTCCCACATACCCCTAGACAAGCCAGCCGTTTCACTGACAAGGGAGAAGGGGGTGAGGCCGCTACATATGTATGAAAAGTTTTAAAGGGTGGGCAACACCAGCGGGTAATAACAGTAATCTATGCAGGTAACCAGTTGTTTCTCCATAAACACTACAATACACACACAAAAATTAAAAAGGGTCACATCACAGGGAGCATCATTTTTTGTTCCTATTAACCACTTGAAGACCAGGCTGTTCTGACATTTTTGTTTAAAAGTAAAAATCTGCATTTTTATTAACTAGAAAATTACTTGCATGGATAGAACCCCCAAACATTATATACTGTATATAAAATGAAGAAAATAAATCCAAATCAAATCAGTATTTGGTGTGACCACCCTTTGCTTTCAAAACACGATCAATTATTCTAGGTACACTTGTACACAGTTTTTGAAGAAACTCGGCAGGTAGGTTGTTCCAAACATCTTGGAAAACTAACCCCAGATCTTTTATGGATGTAGGCTGCCTCAAATCCATCTGTTTATTCATGTAATCCCAGACAGACTTGGTGATGCTGAGATCAGGGCCCTGTGGTGGCCAAACCATCACTTCTAGGATAAGAAGATAGTTCTTAATGACATTGGCTGTAAGTTTGGGGTCGTTGTCCTGCTGCAAAATGAATTTGGGGTCAAACACACGCCTCCCTGATGGTATGGCATGATGGATAAATATCTGCCTGTATTTCTCAGCATTTCCAAACTTGCAAGGTACCTCCACCATGCTTCACTGTTGCCTGCAGACACTCATTATTGTACCACTCTCCAGCCCATCGCAAATAAACTGTCTCCTGCTACTGCTAAATATTTCACATTTTGACTTATCAGTCCAGAGCACCTGCTGCTATTTTTCTGTACCCCAGTTTCTACGTTTTCGTAGAGCTTTGGCCCAGAGAAGACGGCAACATTTCTGGATCATATTCAGATATGGCTCCTTCTTTGCATGATAGAGTTTTACCTTGCATTTTTAGATGGCACAGTAAACTGTACTCACAGACAGTGATTTTTGGAAGTACTCATGAGCCCATGCAGTGATGTCCATTACAGAATCATGCCTGTTTTTAATTCAGTGCCGTTTGAGGGCCAGAAGATCACAGGCATCCAATATTGCATCAACAGAAACAACACTCTTGCTCACTGGCTTCACTTGGCCCAAACTTCTGGGTGTAGCCAGTGGCGTGCATTCTGGGTGCTACCTGGACACCATACTAGTCATTTAGCCAGACCAATGAAGTGTCCACTGTAAGATAATAATTGGGTAAGGTACATTACAACATAGTTATATTCAATGTCTTGCAAACCACAGCTATGTCTATTCAACCATTCGTAGGCCAATATGTTACAGTACAAGCACTTGTCCCAATGGGTCACTTTAGTAGTTACATCAGTACATCTAAGTGCAGTGTATTTTTATCCAAGCATATTACAGCCATGGGACACACTATAGGTCCAAACTTGTTCTCAAATATATATTTTTTCTTCTGGCCAGGTTTCAATACCTATTTGACCACTCCCATCTAAGGGGAGTGCCCGAGGTTTTCATGATATGAGTAGTATGGCATTTATGTATGTATAAATTCAGCTAAAGGAGCCTCTACTGCTAGGCTCTGAGGAAGGACAGTCCTTCAAAATGTGTCAGCCAGCAGGGGCCCCTGCATAGACCCCCCAGGGTCTGGAGACTGTACATTCCAGGACTTTAAAGCCACAGAAGATTGGCTGTTTCTAGCTTACTTGCATCTCATATTTGCGAGTAGTTTTTAATACATTTTTTTATCTTCAATAAATTTATGTGGGATAATGCACTAAGTTGGGGCTCCCTCTTTTCTTTTCATCCAATATTGCATTTCAGCCTTGTCCCTTGTGAACAGAGATTTCTCTAGAATTCACTGAGGGCCAATTTACAGTGATTTTTGCTAAAATGTATGTATATTTCCATCCATTTTAGTCGCATTTTAATGTGCGCTGACATCTGTTGACATACATTTCGACGTCCATTGACATACATTTTACATTTTAGCACAACGCAACATTATGGTGTGAATATGACACATTGTAAAATATTGTTTTTCAGATGTCCTTCCGTTGATCTGCATTTTACAGCTGCGATAAAACGCACTGGCGTGAATTGGTACTGAATCTTTTGATGAATTGTATGTACTCTAGATGATCAATGTAATGCCTGCAATTAAATATATTTCTTGCCCGGGTTGAGATGTCAACGTGAAAAGGGAGTGGACGGCTAAGTGTACCGATGCAAAAAGTGGGTGTGCCTAATTTCAACAGAGGTCATCAATTTCAAAGTCATCAATATTAGATATTTTCTTTTTTTTTTTTTTTTTCATATTGCATTATTTATAAAATGTACAACTAATACAAATCCAAACTGACTAATAACTGACTCCTATCTTATAATAGCATTTTAATAAGAAACTTTGTAATAGCATATTTTTTATTTTAATAGGTTGGAAATTATATTAAAATTGATCATAAAGCAAATTCTATACAATACGGGGGGAATTTATCAAAACTGGAGCAGAACAGAAACTGGAACAGCTGTGAATGGCAACAAAGTGTAGTCAGTACACAAGTCAAGGGTGAGTAACAAGTGGTTGCAGGTTGGGATCAAGTAAGAAGCATAGTGGAGGAACAAGCTAAAGTTCCGTAACGAGTGGTAGTGAAGCAGGAGTGACAAGAGTGAGGTATTGGCATAGAGGAAGTGCAAAAGCATGGCTTCAATAGGAAGTTCATGAGAGGAGCAAAGGGTTCAAGAGAAACAAGAGACAAGGCAAGGTTATCTACGGAATCAGGCAGGGAGTTTTCCAGTATCTCAGGTGGTTCAGCAAGAAATTATACTGCCAAAAACAGCAGAGATTGCAAGTTCAGATCCACGGCCTGACAGAGCCATGGTTGTCACCCTAGGCTGCTCTACTGATGTGGACTACAAACATGTTCACATCTCTTCATCCTAATTATATAAGGGCATGGCTATCAATAGTTTACAGAAGATAACTAGGAAGGAAGATATTCGTCAGTCCAGCTCACAGGATGTGACAAGGACACATACTTTCTGGCAGGATCAACAGGTATTTTGTATATTTGCTGAAAATGCAGCCTCCACACCTACGGACTGTAAGCTGAAATATATAAAATTTTAGTTTTTGGGTGTTAAAGATAGAAAATGACTTATTGCTATGCAAATATGCTCCTGTTTTGATAAATTCTCCTCTATGTGTTTTCTACATATTGCATGCTGATTCTAAGCTAAACTTCCAAGAATGTAAGGCAGTTCAGATAAAATAATTTAGAATTTTCTCTAAATAATCAGGCAACTTATGGAAAACATATTCTGCCTGCCATTTTGTGAAATTAAGTTTTCAGTGCTGTGCATCTGCAAATAGAAAGAGGGGGGCAATGTAAAAGCAGCTTAAAAGGTAAGTATTCTTTTACAAAACAAAGCACTGTGTATTGTGCTGTAATACAGAGAGATGGTTTTGTCAAAAGTATTTAAAGATGAACTAATCCTTTAAAAGAGAAGTACCGGTATGTTTGAATGCAAATGCATGTCTTTTTCATGAAGGCCTTTGGAGAATAGGCTGCATATTCATGGTACCAGTGACAAAGCTAGACATTCTTTTACCCAGGCCAAAGACTCAGTTTGGTGTCCCCCTTATCCGAAGAGGACAGTGTCAGTAGTGCAGTGGATGGTGTCTCTTTTTTTTTTTAGCAACCCTGTTGGGTGTCTTTAGGGAAATATCAAGGGTCTACACAGACCCCCGATGTCTCACTTTGGAAACAGAAAGGGACTGAGGACAGATTCCTCAGTCCCTTTCCCTGCAGTTTCAGTTGCACTGGACAGTGAATGAATGGAAAGTGCTCGGTGCTGAACAGCTTCCTGTTCGTTCACAAACTGAAGCATAGTAAACAGCTGGCAGTGCTGTGGAGGAGGGGAGGTGAAGGGAGCACACAGGGGGTCATGTGATCATACGGCAGTTATTGATGGCTCTCACCTAGCTGACATTGTGCAGGAGCCACTGCCCCCACCGCAGCATTATGCCCACACCTTCCCCCCTGCAGCTTCCCCCCCCACGCTGTTTCTTCACCCCCCCTACCAGCTTAGAAGACACCTAGAGTGCCACTCAGCAGCCCTGACACCACACTTCCCCATCATATAATACCAGTCACAGCACCCCTTTCTTTCTTTTTTTATTTATTTATATAATTCGGAGGATACAGGACCCATAGGGCCAACATAAGAAAGAGTAATACAAGAAAACTTGTGTAGGAAGACATACGGTGCAACATAACACAACAGCATGCATATCTTAGTACGTAATATGTTTCAATTACCCATGCGAGCATGACTGTCTACACTACAATAAAGCAAAACACTGTCCCAAAGGTCTTGCTCCTCAAGGTTCTCTTTATAAAAATTGATAAGAAATAGAGAGAAAAGTAAAAACAGAGCATATCTGTAGGTTACAGAATAGAAATGTCAGAGGGAGTATAGATCAAAAGCAAGGAGAGGGGAAGGTTGGGGGGGGGGGACCATGAGCATGGGCCCTCAGAATGTAGGGTAAAACCTGAATCGGTATTTCTGTCGTGTGTCAATACCTTTGTCATTACAGCCCCCTTCACCCAGTAGCTCTGTCACCGCACCCCAACGCCCTTGTCACAGCACCTCCCTTCAACCAGCACTTGTCATAGTACATCTATCACAAGACATGTGCACTGCCAAAAAATGTGTTTGTTTTCCTTTTCGTTTCATTTGGGGGTTTTTTTATCGGGTCATTCGTTATGATCGAAATTCGTTATTTCAAATAAATTAGAAAATTCGGAAATTCAAAAAAAATAACTAAATATTAATGACTATTAAATAATAGGTATTGGAATTTCCTTTCAAATTTTACTAACAAATTATTTAATAATAAATAATAATAATAAAAAGTTTTTATCATTATTGATATTATTATTATTATTATTTATTATTAATTTGTTACGTTCCATTCGTTTAGATGCGGCATTCGCTACTTTGAATAATTAGTAACTTCGGATAAATTCGTATTCATTACGTTCACTAACAGACAAATTTGAAAGGAAATTCCAATATCTAGAATTTAATAGTTAGTAATAGTTATTAGTTATTATTTCAGATTTTCGGGTTTTTCTAATTTTCGGATTTTCGTTCCTATTTTCGGATTTTCATTCTTTTGAATTTTCAGATTTTCGTTCTTATTTTCGGATTTTGAAATTTTCAAAATTTTCGAACTTTCGATTTTTGGATTTTCGAATTTCAAATCTTCGAATCTCAAAATCTTCTAATTTTCGAATTTCGTAAAAATTTGTTAAATGGGTTTTCGTTAATTTGAATATTTCCAAATTACAGAATTTTTCGAATTTAGTTGAAAAACAAATTCGGAACAACGAATTGCACATGTCTATCGATCACCCAACACCTCTGTCACTACACATAGATCTCCGTTACCAACATGTCAACATTGCATGTTGTTGATTTTTTGATGATAAGAAAAAAAACGAAATGCCAGTTTACAGGCACACGCAAACACAGTTATTATTATACAGGATTTATATAGCACCAACAGTTTGCGCAGCACTTTACAACATGAGGGCAAACAGTACAGTTATAATACAATTCAATACAGGAGGAATCAGAGGGCCCTGCTCATAATGCCGCATACTCACAACCGTTTTTTCATGACGAGAAAAATTCCATTTTTTTATTTGGTCATTAAAAACGATTGTGTGGAGGCGCATGTGCGGCAGCTCCCAAGATGGCCGCTGGCTACTAGAGCTCCGCTCCACCACGGTAGAACGGTCCCCCGAGCCTAACACCGGGATTACTGAACAGGGAGGATCCCCGGGCACCCACAGCTAACAACGGCGCTGTCCAGGAGAAGCCTCATGAGCCAGATGTCCGCGGCGGCTGTTCCGGTCAGCTATGCCAAGATGGCGGCGGCTCCTCGAGGCACTTTCTTCACAGAGGAAGTGGAAGATTCTATTGCTGACCAGGATTTACTGCCACCTCACTCGCCAGGTACTGCCTTTCAACCCCTGTCCCTGGTCACATCTCCTTCATCCACTGAATCCCTGCTGGGAAGTATGGGCTCTGTCCTACCCACCACACCTGTGCGGGACCCACACACAGGCCTGCTTCTTTCCGTGTCTGAAGCCAAGGATTCCACCCCTGTCCCCAATGACTTCCCCTCCATGATGGAAGCTTTCTCCCAACTACTCTCAAAGAGCCTAGCACTGAATGCAGCTCAAATTACTGCATCCATCCACGCTGATTTACAGCAACTAGGGACAAGGATGGACATGATTGAAAATAAATCTGACCAAGCAGTGTTACGTATCAATCAGAATGCAGCCAGAATGCAAGACATGCAGGATCAATTGGAAATAGCTTATACAAAAATCGACGATCTAGAGAACAGATCGAGACGATACAGCTTTAGAATTAGGGGGCTCCCAGAATCTGAGAAAGATGTGCAAGCAGCTGTAAAGACTCTGCTAAAGAGCCTTATCCCAGACATTACAGATCAACGCATGGAACTGGACAGGGCTCACAGAGCCCTACAACCCCCCCCCCCCCCCCGAGCAGATGGTCTCCCAAGGGACATAATAGTGAAACCCCATTTCTATTCCATCAAAGAGGAGGTGATGAGGAAGTCCAGGTTTTCTGACAATCTCAAACTGCTTGGCCACAGGCTACAGATCTTTGCAGACCTGTCACCTTACACAGTGCAGAAAAGACGCTCTCTTAAACACTGCTCCAACCCCTGATTGAAAAACGAATCGTCTACAGATGGTCGTTCCCTCTCCGCCTGAATTTCTCTTACAGAAACAAGCACCATGGCTTCTCCTCCTTGGCAGAGGGAGAACACCTTCTTCTTCAGCTGGGCCTACTTTCACAGGAACCAGCCCCATCTCAGTCAGGACGGGGCACCCCATCGTCCACGAAGAGACCCCCACCAGCGAGCCCTCTACAACCGTCTTGGCTGAAGCAAAACTCCAAACGTCCCAAAGAAAACCTCCCGCCATGATGCACTGAATCTCTCTTAGGATCAGGACTCTGATCCGGGAACTCTCCTACCACCAATTCCCCAGCCATAGGGGTTTTTCAGGACCACCTGTCATTTCTGCCCCCCTTTGTCCCCATTTGTCCAAGGACACCTCTTTCACATATCGACCCTCCGGTGATCTGGCCCCTTGCTTCCACGGAACAAGTGACAGCTAACTGTCAATCTCTCACAGACTACCTAAGGGGTGAGGGGTAATTTCTCCATTACTTTTCCGGGAGCTGCTATGGAAGGCAGGCCGTAGCTTTGTTATACTAAACATGGAACATAACTTTCCCCTCTATGGGGTTCCTCCTGTTTTTGATGCTCATTTTTTATTTTATTTTTTTATTTTTATTTTTACTAGCATTCTTGCATTGAGAATGGCCTCATGGGCCTTCGGTCACGATGGGTTAATAGTGTATTGGCATCATCCTATTACAGACTTCACTGCACGGTCGGTGTGACTCACTGCGACGGCGGCGCATGTGAATATCTTTGCACACAGCTGAAGTCTACTCCCTTCCCTGTTCTTGGGGTTTTTGATATGTGCTTCTCGCCTGGTCTGCCTTTTTTTCCCTGAGCCCTTGCTCTGAGAGCGGGGCCCTGGGGGGGGGGAGCGGATTTGGGGAGGAGTACTAAATTTGTTAATTGTTGTATTTATTTTGTTGACATTTCAGATGGGACGTTCTGGTTATGGGATCGCATACGATCCTTGTTAATTTTTTGCTGATACGATTTATAGGTGGCGGGGCTGTGGTGGACCCAGTGCACCTCCAGCGGGAACCAGGAGCACCGTTGGTTGCTTATCCAGCTTCCCGACAAGTTTGGGTAGCCGGTCCTCTCAGGTCTAGGGGTAGGGTATGGCTTGTCCATCCCACCCGGGGGGTAAGGGGGGGTCTGGGGACCCCCGGGTGTTAAGTTTTTATTACTGTTACATGAATGCATGTTTGATGACACAGGTCTCTGTAACTTACATACTCTCTCTCCGATCCTTTTTTACTCCTTTTTTTCTCTTCCTCCTTTTCTCTACTCCTCTGAGTACTCCCAGGTTCCGCAATTGCCACTGGCTCCACCTCCCAGGCTCTAGCTCTACGGCGAACACGCTTCTTGGACTCCCCGAAGTGAACCCTCTACAAGGACACGGTAAGACCCACATCTTAGGAGTAGGCTCACACCACCCGAAAAAATGTCTAACAACCGCACCATCACTCCCAACCTCAAAATCGTTTCCCACAACGCTCAGGGGCTCAACTCCCCTGTCAAGCGAAGGAAAATATTCCAACTTTACCACTCCATGCATGCAGACATAGTTTTTCTCCAAGAGACTCACTTCCCCTCATCCTACCAACCTTCTTTTCTCCATCAGCACTTCCCACAATTCTTCATCTCCTCGGCAGCCAACAAAACAAAAGGAGTGGCCATCTGCTTTGCTAAGCATATTAACCTCTCCCAACCTGAGACTATCTCGGACCCCCTGGGACGCTATATCTTGGTCTCCGGGACCATCGACGGGGAATTATACACCTTTATCTCTTACTACTCCCCTAATAAAGGCCAGAATTTTTTTTTTGACTCCCTGTTGCAAAAATTAAAACCTCACCTAAAGGGAACGATTTTTCTGGGGGGGGACTCTAACATCGCGTTCGATTACTCTCTCGACAAATCCGGGGATGGGAAGCCGAAACCTAGGCGCCCTTCTAGACAGAGCGTCAAAATAGCACAGTTGCTTCATGAGGCAGGACTGATAGACGTTTGGAGGGAGTTCAACCCCCCACTCCAAAGACTACACGCACTTTTCGGCACCTCACAATTCCTTCGCCAGGATAGACCACATCTTCACTCACCCCAATACAATTCCTCTACTCACGAGAGCCAAAATTGTAGATACCCCCCTGTCCGACCACTCAATGGTCACTCTGATAACCCAAAGAACTATGGGACGTAATGGTCCCCCTCGCTGGCGCCTGCAGGAATCATTCCTAAGCGACCCAATACAATGCACCATATTAGAGGGGGCCATAAAAGAATACTTCAGCATAAATCTGACAAGCGACGTTTCCCCTGCTACCGTTTGGGCAGCCCATAAGGCCGTTATTAGAGGGAAGATCATTCAAATGACGGCTAAACTTAGAGCAGAACATAGAGCTGACACGATTAAACTTACTGAAGACTTCTGAGCACTCGCAAAGAAACACAAACAACACCCCACACAGGAGTATCTAGCTAATCTGGACAAGGCCCGGGCCCTCCTTAACTTGACCCTAACGACAGCTGTTGAAAAGCACCTCAGGTGGACAGGAGCGAAAATCAGACTACACTCGGGAGATTTGACTCAAAACCCTACCAAGATTATGGATGCCTTCCTTCGATTCTATTCTGACCTTTACAAACCGACCCCCCCACGACCGACACAGAATAACTTCCTAGACTCCCTCCCCCTACCTACCCTGTCAAACGACCATAAAGACCTCTTAGAAAGTCCTTTCACCCAAGCAGAAGTACTAGACACGATCAAAGCTTTGAAAGTGGGCTCATCACCTGGTCCGGATGGTTTCTCCACAGGGTACTACAAAAAGTTTAGCCCCTGCCTAGCCCCTCACTTGACAAAACTATTCAACTCCCTTAGGGAAGGTACCCCTTTAAGATCAGATCTGAATGTGGCTTACATTTCAGTTATTCCTAAACTGGGGAAGGACACAAGTGAGGTGGGGAATTACCGTCCGATCTCCCTGATCAACAACGATATCAAGATCATGACAAAGATACTAGCCAACAGAGTTGCCAGCTTCATTCCCCTATATATTCATAAAGACCAGGTGGGATTCATCCCAGGGAGGCAAGGTCCGGATCAGATTCGAAGGACCATAGATGTCATATCCTTCCTCAAATCCCAATGGGATGGGAGCCCACCACAAACGGCCTTCATCCTCTCGATTGATTTACACAAAGCTTTTGATTCCATCGACTGGACATACCTGTCTGATATACTACGGAGATGGGGTTTTGGCCCACTTTTTTAAAATCTAATCCAATCGCTTTACTCCAACCCGTCTGCCCAGGTACGCCTGATGGGCAGGTACTCAACCTCGTTCTACTATAGGTAGGGGCACCAGACAGGGATGCCCACTCTCGCCCCTCCTCTTTGCTATGGCCATAGAGACTTTGGCCATAGTGATCAGATCGAATCCCGACATTAGGGGAGTAGCCTGCGGGAACCAGGAACACAAATGCGCACTCTACGCAGATGACCTCCTCCTATACATAACTTCTCCCCTAATCTCCACCCCTGGGGTGTACAAAGTGTTGAGGTCATTCAGCAAAATTTCAGGTCTAAGGGTCAATATGAATAAATCGACAGCTTTAAATGTAAATATCCCCCCTGACCTGCTCACCCAACTTGCGAGTAACTTTGACTTTTCCTGGGCCCCTGCTGCAATCCCTTACTTAGGGATAAATTTAACCTCGGATATAAATAACCTATGTAGATCAAATTATCCCCCTATGATACTTAAATGTAGAGGCGATCTTGATAAATGGTCTAGATGTGGTCTGTCCTGGCTGGGAAGGGTACACGCGGTAAAGATGACGCTCCTCCCCCGCCTTCTGTACTTATTCCGTTCTCTACCAGTCCCTCTCACGAAGTGTTTCCTTACCAAATTTCAGTCAGAAATAATACGCTTTATCTGGGGCAACAAGGGGTATAGGTGTCCTTCCAAAATCCTTCATCGCTTGAAATCACAGGGCGGACTAGGGCTTCCAGACCTCTGGGGATACTACCAGGCAGCGCAATTATCACAAATTTCATTAATCTACTCCAGGGGACCAAAGCCAGACTGGCCCTCTATGGAAAGAATGGCCAACCCCCTCAATACCATTGATTTCCTCCTATGGTGTGACCCAAAGATCAGACCGGCTATAATGTGCCCCACCCTCTCCCACTCCATTACCCTAGGAGCTAAGCTATACTCTCAACATTCCCTGACCTCACCTTTAAAACCACTAGCTCACATATTTCACAACCCGGCCTTCCCCCCAGGATTAAATATTAAGGCGTTTAAATGGTGGACAGACAAAGGCCTCTACCGCATAGGCCACTTCTTCTCCCCGGTGGGCCCCCTTACCTTGTCCCACTGCAGGAAGAAACTGGACATGCCGATTCGGAATTATTCAGATTCTCCCAAATATCACATTTCTTAAATTCCGTCTGGTCCGACAAAACAACACCTCCCGCTATAACCCCTTATAAACACTGGTGCACCAACACTATGGACCAGAAGGGAGGTATCTCTTTGATTTACACAGCCCTCCTGACTAATTTGGGGAAGCCGACTTACGCTCGAGCCTGGGAAGAGGACACGGGCAAAACGTGGACAGCACCAGATTGGTTCCGTGCCTCAACACGCTCCTACAAAGGTATTTGCAATATTTCTCTCATAGAAGCCAGTATTAAGGTCCTGACCAGGTGGTATTATGTTCCCTCCAGATTAGCTTTGATTTATCCAGGGTCCTCGCCCTTATGCTTCAGAGGCTGTGAACTTGAGGGCACAATGCTACATACTTGGTGGACATGCCCTCGCATTAGAGCCTTCTGGCAGAAAATCTTCCGAACTATTAGCTCTTTAACGAAGGAAACGGTGGCTCCCAACCCCAGCATAGCCTTGCTCAACCATAATATCCCCAATCTGTCTAAACACCAACAGGCTCTCTCTTTCTTTCTTTTGTTAGGTGCTAAGATTACTATAGCTACGGCCTGGAAGAGACCCACCGTTTCCTTCCATTGCTGCAAGAGGAAAGTGACTTGGATCATGGCTCAAGAGCAAATAGTGGCAAAACTTAATGACAAAATCGGGAAGTGTAGTACCACCTGGGAACCTTGGGCTTCGTTTTGTAACATTTCACCCATTCCTGGGATTGTGGCTGGAACTGGGATGTCTCCCTCCCCTCCCTGACTTCATCTTCCTCCTTTTCTCCTTCCTTTCACACGTTTCTTCTCTCTCCTTTCTGGGACAGTCTAGTCTCTAAACTACCTATAGACCAGACAGGCCTACAGTTTCTCCTAAGGGGATTGTCTTAAAGGTTGTTGGCCGGACTGTCAGAGGGATAGTACCCTCTATTATCCTGTTAATGAGTAACCACTGTGGCTTTGCTCCAAGAACCGGGAGGCTCCACTTTTATAGCCTCTCTGTTCGATCAATTTCAAAACTCCGCCGGGGGGATGCCCGGGATTTCCGGGAGGGATCTATACACATTCACAGAAAGATCCCATTGGGGTGGTGTGTGTGGAACCTCTCAGACTGTTGGACGGCCTCCCCCCAGTGATCAGATGTTATTCTAAATGTTGAGTATCTACTTATTGACCCTTTGACGGTACCGAACGGGTTTGTTACTTACAAGGCTAATCTCTATTCTTTACGTGCTCACTCCTACAGACGCCTGAACCTCTTCACTTCACCACAGGTGATCGAGGATATTCTGCTCATGTCCTGTCCGAATTCATCATACCTTGTTATATGCTATGTTTCATAATATGTATGTATAATTTTTTTCAATAAAAATTAGGGCTGTGGAAATTAACTATTAATTCCTCGATTAATCGATTAATTGTTTTGATTGATCAAAATTCTTTTGATCGATCAAAATTCTTTTGATCGATCAAGATTCTTTTGATTGGTACGCACCTCTCCCCCGACTTCTGGGTCTTCAGGGAGATCCGGTGACGTCACAGACACCGGCGGGGCTTGCCGTGTCCATCTGAAGGGCTCCTTTGCTGTGCCTTCATATCTGCATGCCGGCGGGACCTTACTATCTGCCACACGCAAGGGCTGTTACACTTCCCTCTATCACTTCCCTCTATAAACCTGGGATTCTACAGCCATCCACTGGGAGTTGTGATAGTTCCCTTCACGGGACATCTACATGCCGATGGACTGATGTTAGCCCCTTCTCATCTGGATTCAGCAGTGGTATTGTTGTACACATTTTTATACCAGTATCATACTTAGCTACATGTTTTTATGACTGCTTTTGCTACCGTTTGGCATTACTCGCACCATTTTTACAGTTTATGTAGCTACATCGATTTTATCTCCAGTGCAATATTTATTTTGTTACCTACTTGAAGACTATAAAAGTTTTAATGCTATTCCCATCGAGCGCTGCCTTTGTGTGTTTTTTGCATCCTGCTATCCATTTTTCCAGTGGTTGGTCGCTGCACTGGGAATCGGCTGCAAGGAGATCAGCTAAAAGTAGTTGGATCTATGTGCGTTATAATTAATCGAAATTAGTCGATTAATCGATTAAAAAAAATCGATTAATCGAACACAAAAATTTTAATCAGTAACAGCCCTAATAAAAATATATCCAAGTAAAAACAATTGTGTGTAGGCTCCAGAGCATTTTTCGTGACGTGAAAAATGGGCATTAAAAATTTGAAACATGCTCTATTTTTTCTCATCGTTTTTCACGTCGTCGTTTTTCTTGTCGTGAGAAAACGGCCGTGTGTAGAATTTAACGACGTGAAAAAAACGCGCATGCTCAGAAGCAAGTTATGAGACGGGAGCGCTCGTTCTGGTAAAACTAGCGTTCATAATGGAGATAGCACATTCGTCACGCTGTAACGGACGGAAGAGCACAAGGCTAAAAAGTACAAATCGTCTCTCACCAAACTTTACTAACACGAGGATCAGCAAAAGCAGCCCAAAGGCTGGCGCCATCCGAATGGAACTTCCCCTTTATAGTGCCGTTGTACGTGTTGTACATTACCGCGCTTTGCTCAAGCATTTTTTTTCACGATAGTGTGTAGTCAAGGCAGGCTTGAGGAGAAAAACATAGTTTTTTTCAATGACATTAAAAACGGTCGTGGGTACGCGGCATTAGAGCTTACAATCTAGGAGTTAGTCATAAAACACCCAACAACCAGATTTCTCCTCTCCAAATATCAAATGGCAATGTCATTGCTGATTGTCTCATTTCTGTCCAAAAGACAGACAATCAGCAACCTGTCACTGGCATTGCATGAACTCCCCCTTTCCCTGGTAATATTGGTTTATTGCCTGTCAGTGGATCCATTATTGTTCCGGGCCAAGCTTGCCAGCAAAGTGTCAGTGGGCTTGAAGAACTATATTTCATTGTGAGGGGGGCAGAGGGGTTTACAATGGTCAGCTCTTATCCCCATGATTTACATTTTTTATCAAAAATAAAAAGTTCCTATAACGCCTTAAAAAGTATTAACTGGCATCTGGGCTTTCATTTGTTATTTTTTAAAGTGCATTAAAGACTACCCTGTCCAACGAGTGGCAGCCCTGCTTTGTCATTACACTGCAAGGGGAAATTGTATCAACAATTATAATAATTAATCAATCAATGTATCATTAATTCTAAATAATTAGTTATCAATAGTAAACATTTCTTTTTCGTACATCACGGGACACAGAGCGACATAGTCATTACTAATGGGTTATATAGTTACCGTCAGGTGCTGGCACTGGCAACTTCCAAAACCGGAAGTACCCTCCCCTATATAAGCCCCTCCCATCCGGGAGCACCTCAGTTTTTTGCCAGTGTCTAAGGTGTTGGCCAAGAAGAAACATGTGTTTTTCACTGAGCTTGCGTACAGGTTCTTTTGGGCCTCAGTAAGCTATTCCGGATCCGACCAAAAAAGCTTCATAGCTAAACGGTCGGTACCCGGGCCTTGCAGAGAAGAGCAAGGTTCTGCCTGTAATGCTTCTCTTAGGAGAGCTGGACCCTGGGATCCAGAGCTCTGGTCATACCCACGACCAAGATGTTTTCTGTGCAGGGTGCTATACAGGTCCAGGGGAGTGGAATCCTTGGGAACCCGGTCCCTGAAGGTTTGATTACAATGCCTGCCGTGATAGGTGAAGTTTGGGCTTTTGTGGACCAAACAAAGTCCTGCGGCGGGGAACAGGTAAGTGGGGGCCCCCAGGAACTTGGTTCTATTGGGGGACCCCCAAGCCTAATTTGTCTTTCTGTCTGTTACCTAACGGTATTCCCGCTAATATCTGTGCATGCCTGTAACTACTAAAAAAATGTAATAATTTGTAATGGTGGTCAAGAAAAAAAAAAAAAAAAAAGGAATGTTTTTTTATATATGTTTAGTATATTAAACTGCGGTACCTGTGTTTGTCCACTAGAGGCCGCTGTGGAATGTTTTTCTTGTCATATGGACTAGTTTCTTCTCAGAGAACAAAGTCCAGGCAGCTGGTGAGTTCTCCTACAGGAAACTGTTTCCTCTGCCATGTTGCAGTGTTCGTCTATCCCCCGGCCTGCGGCAAAGGGGGCCCTGGCTCCTGTCCCTGGTTTCCATGTTTGAAAATTAGCGCCGAGGCGCACGTGGCCGCGCGCGTGCGCGTGCACGCGCCTCTATATATAGAGGTGGCCGGAAAAAGGGGCGGGGCCTGGGGGATGACGCTCTGTGCGCGCCGCAGCGCTTCTGCGCATGTGCGGGCGTCCCAGCAGGTTTTTAAAAAGCCACATTATTGCAGTAAGCTGGCTATGAAGTACAGAGACAGAGCTGGCAACATTTAAAGGCATACAGCAAGCGGTTGATACAGGCATCCCCTAGAAAGGCACATTAGTAGACACCAACTGTGATATAGCAGCAATTGTGCTAGACTATTCTCAGTAAAAGTGGTGTATTACGGCTGGAATACCTCAGCTTTAGGCTTAGGAATATGCCGTCCAGTAGCTCCGGAACTGAATCTTCCAGGAAGCGAAGGGGGTCTCATCGGGCTCTGAGGATCTTGGGCATACTCCTGCTGCACCAGTCTCCCCTGAAGTTCAGAGGTAAGTGACCGTAGAGACCCCGCAGGGGTACTTGGTACTGTGGCTGTCCTCAGTCACCTGCTCCTGTGTATGTAACAGAGGAGGTTTTTTCCTCAGCTCTGGGAGGATTAGAGAGAGATTGTCAAAATTTATCGCTGCCTCCCTGTCAGGGAAAGCACGCCCGATCTCCGTCTCCTCCTTCAGAGTGCCTGTTAGCAGAGCAACAGTCCCATACAGGGATCGACCTGCCTGAAGGGGATCAGGATAAGGTTGATTCTGTTATAGAGGAATCAACAGTGGGGGAACCTTTTCTCAGCATCTCAAGCTGAAAGATTATGGGTTCAGTCTCTGACTAACATGGTCCGATCAGCATTTAAAAATGCACCTTGCGGAACCATCAACCACTACTGTATCCTCGTTGGGGTCGCTAGAAGCCCCCAGACTGTTTGTTCTTTTCCACTTCACCCTTTACTGAAAGGGCTCATTTACCAGGATTGGGAACGTCCTGAGAAAATATTTATTCCCCCAAGAGATTTCCGGTGGTCTATCCCATGGAGGATAAGTTCATCAAAAAAAAAAAAAAATGGAAGGTCCCTACAGTGGACGCAGCCATCTCTTGTATGTATAAATCACTGACATGTCCAGTGGATAATGTCCAAATGTTCAAGAACCCAATAGATAAAAGATTGGAGTCCTTATGAAAATCTGCTTGGTGATACAACCAGCAGTAGCAGCTATTGGGGTCTGCTAAGCAGTGAAGGATCAGTTGAAACAGGTCTTGAGGGACTTGACAGATCAGCAGGCTTTGCCCTAGCTGATCTACCTAGAGCCTTAGGCTTTGCGGTTGACGCCATAGAGGATTCAGTCCATCAGGCCTCCCGCCTTACGCTGTCTATAGTACATATGCGTAGGCTCCTATGGCTCAGAAACTGGTCTGCTGAAGCTCCCTGTAAAGAATGGCTGGTTAGCGTCCCATTTCATGGTGAACGCTTATTCAGGGAAAACCTGGACAAATATATCCAGAAAATTTCCAGCGGTAAAAATACGCTCTTGCCGGTTAAAAGCAGAGTTAGAGGTCCCTCTTTAAGAGGCCTGCTTCTCCAGTCCCTGGGGCATCGGCTGTGTAACAGTTCCGACGGCCTCCTCGGTCAAATCCCAGGGGTAAAAAACAGGGACAGTAGCAGGGTAATGAGAAACCCTGGGTCAGGGGAGGTACAAAACCTCCCCCAAAGTTAAATTCATTGAAGCCCCCACTCAGTCGGGTGGGGGGAGGACTCCAGTTGTTCGCAAAGAGACCTGGCGGGACACGATCAAGACAGATAGGTGCTCTCCGCAGTAGGTTTGGGATACAGTTTGGAGTTAAAAGACTCTCCTCCTTCCCATTTTGAGGTCAAACGTGCCAAGGGATCCCCGGAAGAGAGAGTCCCTCCTGTTGGCACTAGAACAACTATTGCTCCAAGGAGTAATTATGGAGGTTCCCCTGGAAGAATGAGGGTTCGGGTTTTACTCAAACCTCTTTACAGTCCCGAAGCAAACGCGGACGGGAGGCCCATATTAATTCTAAAAAGGGCTATACAAATTCCTGTATATCAGGACTTTCCGATGGAGTCGATCCGATCGGTGGCCACTGCCCTACAAGGGGAGGATTGGTTAGCCACGATCGACATCAAAAATGCTTATTTGCACATTCCCATCTTTCCAGTCCACCAAAAATTTCTACGCTTTGCAGTAGAAGGGCGCCATTTTCAGTTCAGAGCCTTACCCTTCGGTTTGGCCACAGCACCAAGAGTGTTCACAAAAATTCTGGCCCTTTATTGGCCAATCTAAGAACACAAGGTGTAATGATAATGGCATATCTGGATGACTTGTTGCTGATAGACCACTCAGTGAAAAAACTAGACGTGGTCGTTCACAAGACGATCAAGTATCTGGAATCTCACGGTTGGATTATCAACCGAGACAAGTCAGCCCTAAAAACCAGTCAAAAGTCTGGAATACTTGGGGCTAAGGTTGGATTCAGGCCAGAGAAAAATATTCTTGCCTCGAGGAAAGGTGTTGTCTTTGAAAGATTTGATCCACTTAGTGGGTACAAAAAAGACAGCCGTCCATACGCCTGTATATGAGGCTGCTGGGAAAAATGGTGGCATCATTCGAAGCAGTACCCTACGGTCAATTCCATTCAAGGAATTTGCAAGGGGCCATACTGTCAGCCTGGAACAAAAAAGTTCAGGCCCTAGACTTACAATGTCCTTGTCCCCTTCCGTTCACAAGAGCCTCCGTTGGTGGTTGGTTCCCCAGAATCTGGAAAAAAGGAAATCCTTCAGTCCGATTTCTTGGAAGGTGGTCACTACAGATGCCAGCCTTATAGGCTGGGGAGCAGTACTGGAGCAATAGTCTCTCCAGGGCAGATGGTCGGATGCAGAAAAGGCCCTGCCCATCAATCTCTTAGAGATACGAGCAGCCCGGTATGCCCTAGTAGCATGGACATCCAAACTCCAAGGGTCCCCTGTCAGAATTCAATCAGACAATGCCACAGCAGTGGCATATATCAATCATCAGGGGGGCACCAGGAGTCGTGTAGCCCAGAGGGAAGTAAATTACATCCTGAAATGGGCAGAAAAATATGTCCCAGCCATATCTGCGGTATTCATTCCAGGAGTGGAGAATTGGAAGGCGGACTTTCTAAGTCGCCAGCAATTAGGCCCAGAGGAAGGGTCCCTTCACCCCGAGGTTTTCTGGACAATATGTCAGCGGTGGGGAACATCGGATGTAGATCTTCTAGCATCCAGATTCAACGCAAAGGGGGACAGGGTTGTCTCTCGGACAAGGGATCCCCTAGCTTGCGGCTCGGATGCCCTAGTGTTCCCTTGGGATCAGTTCAAGCTGATATATGCATTCACACCGCCAATGGTTACCTCGATTACTCCGCAGAATCAGGGTAGAAAAGAAACCAGTGATTCCGGTGGCTCCAGCGTGGCCCCGAAGAGCGTGGTACGCGGAGATTGTAAAATTTCAGTGGGGAGTCCTTGGACTCTCCCACGTCGTCCGGCTTTCGCAAGGACCGATATGCCACCCTTCCTTACCAGCCCTAGGTTTGACGGCCTGGCTATTGAAGCCCACATTCTAAAAAAGAGAGGGCTCTCTAATGCTGTGGTATCTACCATGATCAATGCCAGGAAGCCGGTATCCAGGCAGATCTACTATAGAATCTGGAAGGCGTACATCGCGTGGTGTGAGGCCAAGAAATGGCATCCACATAAGTACGTAATAGGTAGGATTCTGGACTTCCTACAGTGGGCTGTAGATAGGAAGCTTGCCTTGAGTACTATCAAGGGTCAGATTTCGGCCTTGTCAATATTTTTTCAAAGGCCCTTGGCTTCGCATTCACTAGTCAAAGCCTTTATACAAGGAGTGATGCGTATTAGTCCTCCGGTTAATATTCCCATATGTCCATGGGATCTAAACTTGGTTCTGTCGGTTCTACAGAAACAACCATTTGAACCATTACAGCATATTTCCTTGGTGCTTCTCACCAGGAAATTGATTTTTCTAGTAGCCATTTGTTCGGCTAAAAGAGTATCGGAATTAGCAGCTATGTCCTGTAAGGAGCCATATCTGGTTATCCATAAGGACAGAGTAGTGTTACGTCCTCATCCAGCCTTTCTTCCTAAGGTGGTATCGAGGTTTCATTTGAACCAAGATGTGGTTCTTCCTTCTTTTTTCCCCAAACCTACTTCGGTAGAGGAAAAGTTATTGCATTCTTTGGATGTAGTAAGAGCAGTTAAAGCTTATCTAAAAGCCACTGCTCAGATTCGCAGAACGGATACTTTGTTTATTCTGCCGGAAGGCCCCAGAAAGGGTCAGGCAGCGTCAAAATCTACTTTAGCCAAGTGGATTCGACAGGTCATTATGCAAGCTTATGGCTTGAGAAGGAGACCGCCTCCGTTCAAAGTTAGAGCGCACTCCACGAGAGCAGTTGGAACTTCATGGGCAGTGCATCACCAGGCCTCCCTGGCTCAAATCTGTAAGGCCGCAACGTGGTCTTCAGTTCACACGTTTACTAGGTTCTACCAGGTGGACGTTAGAAGTCAGGAGGATGTCGCCTTTAGGCGCAGTGTGTTGCAGGCCGCAAAAGATCCTCATGTCTGATAGCGCTCAGCTTATATATGGTGTATCCCCCCCCTCATTTGGCATTGCTTTAGGACATCCCATTAGTAATGACTATGTCGCTCTGTGTCCCGTGATGTACGAAAAAGAAAATAGGATTTTTATAACAGCTTACCTGTAAAATCCTTTTCTTGGAGTACATCACGGGACACAGAGCTCCCACCCCTCTTTTGGGGACACTTATTGCTTTGCTACAAAACTGAGGTGCTCCCGGATGGGAGGGGCTTATATAGGGGAGGGTACTTCCGGTTTTGGAAGTTGCCAGTGCCAGCACCTGACGGTAACTATATAACCCATTAGTAATGACTATGTCGCTCTGTGTCCCGTGATGTACTCCAAGAAAAGGATTTTACAGGTAAGCTGTTATAAAAATCCTATTTTTTTTTACCACTGTGCCTATCTGGAGTGGGTAGGCTGCATATAACAGATCAAAACCACATTGTTTCCATTTCCGTTTTTTTTTTTTTTAATAAATCGGTAGCAGTTGTCCAAACATCCTGTGCAGTATCCTTGGTTGTTACAAGTGTTTGTGCAGCTGTCACTAGATGGCGATGTTTATCTGGATTACAAAGAGGAATACTGTGTAAGCGATTTAACTTTTTTTTTTTTTGTCTTCGACCAGTTGACCGCGGGGTTGATTTACTAAAGAAGTACAGCATATTCAACTTGCAAAAGGAATTTTTACTAGCCTAGTGCAGTGTTTCTCAACTCCAGTCCTCAAGGCGCCCCAACAGGTCATGTTTTCAGGATTTCCCTCAGATAAAACGGCTGTGGTAATTACTTAGGCCTGGTTCACACTTGTCCGACAAACGCTCCGACATTAGGAGCTCATGTCGCATGACGTGTGAAAATCAATGTTTCCCTATGAGAGCCGTCTTAACTGGTCCGACACAAGTCGGTCCGACATTAAAAATGCTCCCTGTACTACTTCTGTCCGACTTTGATCCTACTTCAGCCCATTGAATATCATTGAAGTCGGATCAAAGTAGGATCCTTGTCCTAACCATCCGACATTTGATGAATGTCGGATGGATGTCGGACCAATGTAGGATCAATGTAGGACTGATGTCGCAGAGCAAAGTAGGATGAAAGTCGGATGAATGTCGTGTCGTATCAGTGTGAACCCAGCCTGAGGCCTGGTTCACACTGGTCCGACAAACGCTCCGACATTGGGAGCTCATGTCGCATGACGTGTGAAAATCAATGTTTCCCTATGAGAGCCGTCTTAACTGGTCCGACACAAGTCGGTCCGACTTTGAAAATGCTCCCTGTACTACTTTGGTCCGACTTTGATCCTACTTCAGCCCATTGAATATCATTGAAGTCGGATCAAAGTAGGATCCTTGTCCTAACCATCTGACTTTGGACATCCGACATGGTGATTACAACAGCAGTAAAAGGAATTTATCTCACCCTGGGATTGTTTTGATTGGTCAAAGGACAAGTCAGACTAGCACAAAGTCGGATCGAAGTAGTATCCTGTTCATGAAAGTCGGATGGATGTCGGACCAATGTAGGATCAATGTAGGACTGATGTCGCAGAGCAAAGTAGGATGAAAGTTGTATGACTGTCGTGTTGTACCAGTGTGAACCCCAAAATCCAAACCAGACCCTTATCCGAGCACACAACCTGGCCGGCCGCAGGGGAAGAGGGGTGACGATAGAGCGGCCCCCTCCCTCCTGAACCGTACCAGGCCGCATGCCCTCAACATGGGGGGTTTGGTGCTCTGGGGCAGGGGGGCGACCTGCGGCCCCCCACCCCAGAGCACCCTGCCCCCATGTTGATGAGGACAGGGCCTCTTCCCGACAACCCTGGCCGTTGGTTGTCGGGGTCTGCGGGCGGGGGGCTTATCGGAATCCGGGAGCCCCCTTTAATAAAGGGGCCCCCGGATCCTGGCCCCCCCACCCTATGTGAATGAGTATGGGGTACATCGTACCCCTACCCATTCACCTGGTGGAAAAAAATTGCAATAAAAAAACCACACAGCTTTTTAAAGTATTTTATTGCACAGCTCCGGGGGTCTTCTTCCGACTTCGGGGGTCTCCGGTGTCGTCGCCGCGCTCTCCGGTTCTTTCTTCTGCCGGGCCTCCGCTAACTTCTTCTTAGCTCTTTTGCTAGCGGAGGCCCGGTCTTCTCCGTCGCCTTCTTCTTCTCCCGCTCTCCGGTTCTTCTCCCGCTCCGGGGGTCTTCTTCTGACTTCGGGGGTCTCCGGTGTCGTCGCCGCGCTCTTCGGTTCTTTCTTCTGCCGGGCCTCCGCTAACTTCTTTTTAGCTCTTTTGCTAGCGGAGGCCCGGTCTTCTCCGTCGCCTTCTTCTTCTCCCGCTCTCCGGTTCTTCTCCCGCTCTCCGGTTCTTTCTTCCGCCGGGCCTCCGCTAACTTCTTTTTAGCTCTTTTGCTAACGGAGGCCCGGTCTTTTTAAAGTATTTTATTGCACAGCTCCGGGGGTCTTCTTCCGACTTCGGGGGTCTCCGGTGTCGTCGCCGCGCTCTCCGGTTCTTTCTTCTGCCGGGCCTCCGCTAACTTCTTCTTAGCTCTTTTGCTAGCGGAGGCCCGGTCTTCTCCGTCGCCTTCTTCTTCTCCCGCTCTCCGGTTCTTCTCCCGCTCCGGGGGTCTTCTTCTGACTTCGGGGGTCTCCGGTGTCGTCGCCGCGCTCTTCGGTTCTTTCTTCTGCCGGGCCTCCGCTAACTTCTTTTTAGCTCTTTTGCTAGCGGAGGCCCGGTCTTCTCCGTCGCCTTCTTCTTCTCCCGCTCTCCGGTTCTTCTCCCGCTCTCCGGTTCTTTCTTCCGCCGGGCCTCCGCTAACTTCTTTTTAGCTCTTTTGCTAACGGAGGCCCGGTCTTCTCCGTCGTTTCGTCCGGCTCTCCGTTGTCCTTCTGCCGGCCCCTCCACTAACTTCTTTAGCTCTTTTGCTAGTGGAGGAGCCGGTCTTCCCGTCGGCGTCTTCTTCCCTCTTCTCCTCCTCGATGTTGACGCGTTGCTTCCTCCCGCTGTAATACTGGCTCTCCGCTCCGCTCCGCATTAATATAGGCTTCCCATGACGTCACAGTCACATGTTCCCATGACGTCACAGTCATATGCTCCGGGGCCATGTGCCCCGGAACATGTGACTGTGACGTTATGAGAAGCCTATATTAATGCGGAGCGGAGCGGAGAGCCAGTATTACAGCGGGAGGAAGCGACGCGTCAACATCGAGGAGGAGAAGAGGGAAGAAGACGCCGACGGCGCCGACGGGAAGACCGGCTCCTCCACTAGCAAAAGAGCTAAAGAAGTTAGTGGAGGGGCCGGCAGAAGGACAACGGAGAGCCGGACGAGACGACGGAGAAGACCGGGCCTCCGTTAGCAAAAGAGCTAAAAAGAAGTTAGCGGAGGCCTGGCGGAAGAAAGAACCGGAGAGCGGGAGAAGAACCGGAGAGCTGGAGAAGAAGAAGGCGACGGAGAAGACCGGGCCTCCGCTAGCAAAAGAGCTAAAAATAAGTTAGCGGAGGCCCGGCAGAAGAAAGAACCGAAGAGCGCGGCGACGACACCGGAGACCCCCGAAGTCGGAAGAAGACCCCCGGAGCTGTGCAATAAAATACTTTAAAAAGCTGTGTGGTTTTTTTATTGCAATTTTTTTCCACCAGGTGAATGGGTAGGGGTACGATGTACCCCATACTCAATCACATAGGGTGGGGGGCCCGGGATCCGGGGGCCCCCTTATTGAAGGGGGCTCCCAGATTCCGATAAGCCCCCCGCCCGCAGACCCCGACAACCAACGGCCAGGGTTGTCGGGAAGAGGCCCTGTCCTCATAAACATGGGGGCAGGGTGCTCTGGGGTGGGGGGGGCCGCAGGTCGCCCCCCTGCCCCAGAGCACCAAACCCCCCCATGTTGAGGGCATGCGGCCTGGTACGGTTCAGGAGGGAGGGGGGCCGCTCGCTCGTCCCCCCCTCTTCCCCTGCGGCCTGCCAGGTTGCGTGCTCGGATAAGGGTCTGGTTTGGGTTTTGAGGGGACCCCCACGCCGTTTTTTCGGCGTAGGGGCGCCCCTTCAAATCCAGACCAGACCTAAGGGCCTGGTATGCTCCTGGAGGGGGAAGCCATGCCGGTTTTTTATTTAAAATTTGGCCTGGAGTTCCCCCTCAAGAGCAGTACAGCACAAGTCGCATGCCAAAGTCGGATCATGCAAGACTGCGGTCCGACTTTGATCCGACTTCAATGATAGTCAATGGGCTGAAGTCGGATCAAAGTCGGACCAAAGTAGTACAGGGAGCATTCTCAAAGTCGGACCGACATGTGTCGGACCAGTTAAGACGGCTCTCATAGGGAAACATTGATTTTCACACGTCATGTGACATGAGCTCCCAATGTCGGAGCGTTTGTCGCCCCAGTGTGAACCAGGCCTGAGGCAGTGAAACTGATTAAATCACCTGTGCAAAATAATGGAAAGCCTGAAAATATGACCTGTTGGTGCGCCTTGAGGACTGGAGTTGAGAAACACTGGCCTAGTGAATGAGGTGAAGCTAAGTGAAATTTCACTTTGTAAAGAATGCGCAAGGTAAAAAAAAAAAATTTGCACAAACTTGATGATGAAGTCAAAACAGCTTCACCTTACTCACTAAACTACGTTAAAATTCACTTGGCAAAGAGAACATACTTTACTTCTTTAGTTAATGAAGCCCAATGCTGTTGATGATGTGTCATAATACAGGAGCATTTTATGTCGAAGTATTTGAGATTAAGGCTGGGTGCACACTATCTTCGCATGTGGCTCACAGCAGGGGTCCTGTGCATCACCGTTTCAGGGCTGAATTCGGACCTGAAATGGACAAAACGACGCACAGGACCCCTGTGAAAATTCGCACCGGAGCCGCACCGGAGATATGTGAACCGGCTCTATATAGAGGCGGTCAAGATCTCCTCCTATTGCCAATTGGATGCAGGGAACCCACATCCAATTGGCAAAAGTGTGAACCCAGCCTTAAGTGTATGTCAGGCCAAGGATCTTTCTAGTTTTGAAAAGAATGGGGAATGATTAGAACTCGTACCGGGTTTTTGTGGCTATCTGGGGCTCCATTAGGCCTTTTGTCGAAGGGACGTAAGATTGGTTATAGATTACCATACAAGTCGATGTGAATTCAGAACCTACTTGATGCAGATCAAATGCAGATCACATGCACCTCTTAATGATCCCAAATGATCTCAGAAGTGTCTCAAACTGGAGCAGCCTTTTTCAAACAGGATGCCTTCAGATTTCTTAAGGGATGCCTTGTCAAAATACCAAAAATGTGCCCAAAAAATGTATGAAATCCAGAGCATATATCAAGCCTGCCTTTTAGTTACACAATACCAGAGGTTTACATTGTGCACCATAGGTGTGCGCAGCCTATTGCATTAGGGTGTGCACCCCAAATGTATTTAAACATGGACAGTGTCAGTAGAGCAGGGGTTGGTGTTAGTAGGGCCATGGACAGTGTCAGTAGCTTTTTATTTGTATTATTTTAATCTTTTTCTTTTTTTGATTTTTTTTTCGGGGGCATTGGTGCAATATCAGCAGGGGGAATCTGCACCTTAAGCTGTGATTAGGGTGTGCCCAGGCACATCCGGCACACCCCCTGCGCATGCCTATGTTGTGCACCATTACAATCTTCTAGCCACCAGCGTCGTAACAACCTGGGAAGTCATCGGTTGATATGGAGGATGCCGGGCGCCTGACAACATCCTTGTTTGCCCCTTCCCTGCCCCTCTCTGTTAGCACTGGGGTCACATTAAGGCTGGGTTCAAACCATTGGGAATTGGATGCGGGATCTCCGCATCCAATTCGCAATAGCAGGAGATTTTGACCGGCTCTCATATCTCCGCAGCAGGTCTGGTGCGTTGGTCCAATTCAGGTGTGAATTCAGCCCAAAATTCGGGCTTCAATCGGACCTGAAACAGTGAACTAGCAGGCACCGGACCCCTGCTGTGAGCCGCATGTAGCTTGCAGTTCATAAGTCAACCGAGGAAGAGAAACCAAGGGAGAAGAGAAACATTGGAATACTAGTCAGTACCTGTGTGCAAAGATGTGTTTGCTTTGGAATAATAAGTCACCTCTAACATTGATTGTCCTAAGTGTGTGGATGTGCTGCATTATGAAAAACGAAAAACTATTAGTTCAGCTTTTTTACATTTTAGAATGGGGTGCCTGGAGATTGTGCAGAATTTTAAAGGGTGCCTTGAATGAAATAAGGTTAAGAAACACTGCCTTAGACAGAGTTGTGGTTTTGCTGAATGCTTAGCCATTTTTGTCTTTTGCATTTGTTTTCTGAATCTTATTCTGGACATTTGTTTCCTGGATCTTATTCTGGTCATTTGCATTTGTTTCCTGGATCTGTTATGATTATGGTTATAAAAGATCGAAGCTAAGCATATGTGGCTAAAAAAGAGCCAAATACTGTAAGTGCTCTTGAATACATCTATAAAGGACAGCATATGGGCGTACAGTGTAAAATACATCTGTTGTTTCATCTGGGAGCCACAGTCGCCTTGTATTTTAGCCCATTGAAATGCATTACAGGAAACTCTGTGCATACGCAATCACCAGCACTGGCATATTCTCCTGCAAGCATATGGGCGTATTTTTCAAAATGTAAAATGTGTCCCTTGTGCTTCTGTCTTCTAGTTCAGTAGTATTTTTCCTCCTCTGATGTCCTCCCCAAGATCTATGAATGGAGGGCGTGGACCTATCAATCATTACCCATCCTCCATTCATAGTTTGTTTTTTATTTATTCACTTGCCAACTGGACACTTTTACCCTCTTCCTGTCCAGGCCAATTTTCAGATTTCAGTGCTATTGCACTTTGAATGACAATTGCACTGTCATGCACCACTGTACTCAAATGACATTTTTATAATTTTTTCACACAAATAGAGTTTTTTTTTGTTTGTTTGTTTTTTTGCTTAACAAATAAAAATTCATAGTTTGTTATAACATTTTGCAAACAGGTCATTTTTCTCCTTCACTGATGTGCGCTGATGAGACTGCACTGATAGGCACTAATAGACTGCACTGATTGGCACTGATGAGGACGCACTGATGGGCATTGATGAGGTTTCACTGATAGATGGCACTGATGGGTGATAGGTCATTCGGCTATAGCGCGGTCGGCAAGTGGTTATAGAAGCTGTAATATGGTTTCTATGAATGGAGCAGCTGGATGGAAAGGGTGGGCATAGTTGGATTGTAGAGGAGGGGATATCAATGCTAATAATAATGTAGAATGAATATAACACTTAATCATGCCAATTAACCTAAATTTAAAACAATCTAAACCCAGAGAATTATCAACTGGTGGCACAATAATGCCACTAAGCTGTGGGTCCCTTTGGAGAAGTTTATGGTGAGGCGTAACCCATTGTATGCCCCGTGGTTAACCCAGGAATTCAGAGGCTTGTCAGATGCAGTGTCACCTTTGACGACTCATGCTTTGAGGGTCTGAGACTGTATTAATCGCCAGCTCTTCTTGGCACCCTCTGTTTCACCATTGCCACCATTGAGAGGTTTTACTTGGTTCTTGCCGGGTGAACACATGGCCTTTTCTGGGCCATAGGCTTTGGATGGCGAGACCTGCTGTGGAAAATTCCTGGAGGGTGGGAGACTTCTCCACCTACAAACCCTTCAGGAGCTTCCCCATGGACTTCTTAACGTACACACTTTCATCATTTCTTCTCGACTTGCGGGCGCTCTGTTCGGGCGGTGACTGCACTTACCCAATGTGAACGTCTGCCCGTTGCAGATGAACTTGTACCTCATATGATCTCAGAATTATACACACTGCTCACTCCGGTTTCTACCACAGTCAAACCTGCCTTTATCCGCAAGTGGAAATGTGATTTTGATTACGAGTTCTCTGGGGACCAGTTATCTCACTTGTACAGGCTGACCCATTCAAGCTCTATAGACTCTAAGGCCTCGTACACACGACCGATTTTCTCGTCGTAAACAGTCAAGAAAAGTGCCGCAAGAGTTTTTTTGTCTAGAAAAACGTTCGTGTGTATGGTTTTACGACGAGAAACTTGACGAGAATCTCGACGAGAAAATAGAGAACCTGCTCTCTATTTTCTCGTCAGGATTACAGATTTCCTCGTCGTGTTTCTCGTCGGCCTGTTTTGTGACGAGAAAATGGTTCGTGTGTATGCTTTTACGACTCTTCCAAAAGCGCGCATGCTCACAAGCAACTATGAGACGGGAGCGCATCTTCTGGTAAAACAAGCCTTCATAATGGAGAGAGCACATTCGTCACGCTCATAAATATTTCATCGTTTAAATGTTCTGCATTGAATTCTTCGTTAGAATGTTACATTAATCAAAACGAGAGACCTTCTTTTGCTGCTGATATTCACACAGAGTTCTGCCTTATTTTTAACCTTTTTCATGCTGCTCTTTATAAGATTTATGTGTATTATATCGTGCAAGTTTTTAGGAATAATTTAAATGGTTAGATTTTTCAAAATGATGTTAATTATAATTTCTCAATGTTTTGATAGCGATCTCACATTTAATTTTCTAATCTATATTTTTAAAATTTCACACCATGTTTTTGAGCTAATCAGATTTAGTTATTCTTTTGGGGGGGTGATATCTGTGCCTTTTATTGTCAGTCAAATGTATCTGCTTACTCCAAAGCTTTTTTTTTTTTATTTAAAAATACACATAGTCAAGTATGAACTTAAACAAAAAACACATTTATTCATGTTTATAAATTAAATAAAGAGAAGGCAGCGCTGGAGAAGCTGCTGCCATTTGTGCATCCCAGGGACCCCAGAGCACACACCAACCCTGTGTGGACACTAAAATTGGGAGCTTGAGAAGGCCCACATTTCAGAACACAATCTGATGCTGGCCTCCCAGAGGTCAGGAACAGCAGCAGGTGAGATATATGTCCCAAGTGTGTGGTACTACAACAGGCTGCCTTCTGTCCGACCAGTGCGACCACAATGAAGCAAGGCCATCACTTCCTCTTCTTCCTGGCAACCTTCCCTGCAGCCTTTCCTGAAGCCTTTCCTGAAGCCTTTCCTGCAGCCTTTCCTGCAGCCTTCCTTCTTCGTTTAGCTGGAGGCTGGCCCACTGGAGGGGTACTCCTGTCAGGAGGAGGAGGTGGAGGTGTAGCAGAAGGGGGTGGGGCAGAAGAAGAAGGTGGAGGTGTAGCAGAAGGGGGTGGGGCAGAAGGTGGAGGTGTAGCAGAAGGGGGTGGGGCAGAAGGTGGAGGTGTAGCAGAAGGGGGTGGGGCAGAAGGTGGAGGTGTAGCAGAAGGGGGTGGGGCAGAAGGTGGAGGTGTAGCAGAAGGGGGTGGGGCAGAAGGTGGAGGGGTAGCAGAAGGGGGTGGGGCAGAAGAGGAAGGTGGAGGTGGAGGTTGAGGTTGGGTCAGTTGGGCCACCTCACATATGGCGGTATTGGGGGTAATTTGCTCCATCACCCCCTTGTTGAGCAAGGTGATGAGCAGGGGTTCGCATAGGAGGCGTTGCTCCATGCTCATCACCTTGAACTTAGCCTCCACTAGGCCGGCAATGGCCTCTTCAGGGGATGTGGGCTCCTTGAGGGTGGCATGGGCCTCTTTAATAAGGGCCATTGCTGCGTCACTGGTGGTCCTGTCCCTCCTGCCTCTTTTGTGAAGCCTGATGGGAGGCACCTGGGATCTGGTGCTTCTCCTTTGCCCTGCCACCTCCTGTCTGCCACTGGGCCCTGCCACCTCCTGGCTGCCACTGGGCCCTGCCACCTCCTGGCTGGTACTGGGCCCTGCCACCTCCTGGCTGCCACTGGGCCCTGCCACCTCCTGGCTGGTACTGGGCCCTGCCACCTCCTGGCTGCCACTGGGCCCTTCCTCCTCCTGCCTGACAGTTTCCAGACCCTCCTCCTGGCTGATTTCATCCTGTGTATGAAAAAGAAACATAGTTTAATATGTTGGTTTAATCTTTGCCTCAAACTTTGTAATCCTGATGGAAGCAATTAGAATGTAAATGCATAAATCCTTGCTTTAAATTTACCACTACATCAGCTTGACTATTTACCACACAATTAAGTGCAGAATAATGTCTACAGATCATGATTTCACTTGTGGAATACAAAATAATGTATGTTTCTCATCCTGACATATTTGGGAAACATTAATTTTATCCCACTACATTTTCAGTTAATACTATACCTGGCTCCAGATGGACAAATCAGGATCATCCAGGATGGCTGCCTCCTCTTGCTCCAGAGAAGGCTCAGGTTGGCTGCAGGGAAGTCTGGGGGGAAGAGTGGAGAGTGATGGCCTTGGCTCAATGTGGTCATCCAGGAAGGACATCCTGCTGTAGTACCACAAAACCGGGACATAAACATCATCTGCTGCTGCTCCTGACCTCTGAGAAGCCAGCACCTTAGAGCGTTCAGTCCTGTAGGTACCTCTCAAGCTCCCAATTTTAGTGTCCACTTGTTTTGCTGTGGCTGTGGGCACCTTGGTATGCACAAATGGGAGCAGCTTCTCCAGCGCTGCTTTTCTCACCCCTTTTTTTTTATGGATGGGGTTTTTGGTCTCCCACAGAGCCGGCAGCTCCCTTACCCGGTCAATAAATTCCGCCAGGAACTCTTTGTCGCTAATAAAGACATTCATATTGTATCTGCAAGTAAAATAATTTATATTTAAATAATGTGAGGCAAACAGTCTAACCTCCTTCACATCCTAGTCACCATATATATCCTCCACCAATCTCAAGACAGTATAGGCCCACAATTTTTACAAGTCTCACAAAATCACATACCTTCGTTCGCACGTCCGTCACTTGAACTCCTCTCTCCGCACACCGAACGTACTATAGTCACATGTGTGTTTGCTATATACACACCACGCATGCGTCCAAATTCGAACACGTCGCTCCGCACACGTCGCCCGCCCATGACGTTCTAACTAACATCTTTTCCCCGCCCCTTCTCTTTCGGCGCGCAGACAGATATGGCGGAGTTACAGCAGGTGTCTGATAATTCCGCAACTAGCGAGGAGACAAGCCCGGAGACCGAGGACACGTCACGATCAAGGAGGAGATTCAAGGCATCGAATATGTCTTTGGCGGAGATGGCGGAGATGGTGGACATCTTGGTCAAGGCTGATTATGATGCCAAGCATGGGCCGTATAGCAAACCAAATAGAAGGAAGGCCAAAATCCTCACTAAAGTTGTGAAGAGTCTGAGGGCGAAGTTCGGGGTGAAACGCTCAAATGAGCAGCTCAGAAAGAGGTGGTCAGACCTCAAACTGAGGGAGCCAGACCAGTTGAGGAGCATAAAGAGGATGCTCGCTAAAAGTAAGTAAAATGACGACCTTTCTGCTATTAATCTTTTTAGAAACTGACTTTTTTTTTTTTTTTTTTCATATTGGACTCCCTTCCAAAATGTAATATTTTGAACTAGGTTGGGCACAGTAATCGTTCGTTACGTTACCGACACTTCGTTCGGCCACTATCCGCGGTTTTGGCTTATTTAAGACCCCCAAAAGTAATTAGACATCTGCCATTTTTGATCAAGTATTGTGGCTAATTTTTAAGTCTAGATGATGTGTTTGTAAGGAGAATGAAATGCAAACTTTAATCAGTGTAAAGGAGAGGACACTCAGCAGCTGCTTCCACATCTGTACTTTGGAGCACTATAGTGTGGGCCACCAGACCCGCCTTTTTTGGGTGTCCCACACAGGTGCATCAGAGTTTATTTGTGGTGCCTCCATGTCCAAAAAATTACATCCAAATGTGAATACTAAACATATTTGGGGTCATAAATAATGCATTTTTCTTTAAATTCCGCACAAACACACACTTGTACCCCACTTCCAAACAATTTAGCCTGTTTTAAGTTTAAAAATGAGATTTTTACAGTGTGATAAATAGACCTTTGGTTTTATTCTCATAGGGGAGAGAAGACTGGGAGGAGGACACTCCAGGGAGCACATGCACCCCACAACTTCCAAGCAACCCCAAACTCCCAAAGATCCACAACCGAAAGATGTGCAGGAAGTTGAGGTGGAGGAAGGAGAAGTGCAGGAAGGAGAGGTGGATGACGTTGTGGATCTGGTCACCACAACAGGTCAGTATCTGACACCACAGCTTAAGGTAAGCGAGGTAGGCCTGCAGAGTTTTATTCATTTTTTTTAATGGTTTTTAGGGGATGGAAATGTTGTGAAGGATAGCACACCGTTCTCTGCTGACAGTGCCCTCCGCCTCATCCAGCAAGTGATGGAATGTAGCACGGAACTGGACCTAATTAAACAAAGAATCCATGTGATGGAACAAACATTTAAAGACATTCTCAATGTTTTGGGGAGAATTCAATAAGCCATCCAAACACATTTGTTTTTACATGTTTGTTTTTATATTTTTACTAATTTTTTGAGTAACAAAGCAGCCAAAAATTGAATATGCACACAGTGTGTGAACATGTGCTATCTGCCATCAGGGGATATCCATGTACGTCTTTTGTGGGTGCAACCCCTTCCTCGTATCAAAAGTCGGTGAACTGAGGAAGGGGATGCACCCCCAAAACACGTCCATTGATCACCCCTGATGGCAGATAGCACATGTTGACAATAGGGATCAGGATTGTAAACTTCCTATTTGCAAAAAATTAAAAATGTGTGCATATTGAATTTTTGGCTGGGCAAGGGGTGGCAGGACCCCATATTAGGACGGGCACATAGAGACATAGTTTGTGTAACTGAATGTCTCAGATTGCTCAGAGGTATCCAATGTTGTCATTTTAGAAATGCAAGTGGTATTTTTGTATTTTCATAAGCCAAAATTTGCCGGGTTGTGGCCAGGCCAACCCCAAAGTAAAAAAAAAAAAAAAAGTGCAGAGAGTAAAATATTTGACCACAAACAACGTGTAGCTTCTTTTTATAATACTCTCTAAGCTTATTTGGTTCTTTTGTAAGGTAACATAGTGAAATTGGTTGTTATTTACTAAAGTAAAATACACTTGCCACTACAAATGCACAAAGACAAACTAGGAGACAGGAAAGAACAAATAATTAAAGGTTTAAACAAGATTTTTATTGGGATACTTAGACATAGGCTGGCATAGGAATTGCCCCCCTACCCGTGAAATACTCCATGTATTTGTCCCGAACCACACAGGCATTTTGGGGGGGCAAGCCAAGACGGGCAGATTCCAGGCCCGGAAGGGGATTTGCAGGGGAAAGTCCAGCCTCTGGCAAAACTGAGGCCATATACGAATTAGATTTTTGGCTCAGAAAGTTGTGTAGCACACAGCAGCATAACACTACATAGTTTATTTTGTAGTCCGCCAAGTGGATGGAAGTCATAAAAAGGCGGAACCGGCTGGCCATTATGCCGAAGGCATTTTCAACGACTCTTCGGGCCCTGGCCAGCCGGTAATTGAACACACTCTTCTCTGGGGTCAGGGTCCTCTGTGGAAATGGCCTCATAAGATGCCGTCCGAGTCCGAAGGCTTCATCAGCCAAGAAAACAAAGGGGAGTCCTTCAATATTCCCTGCATCCGGTGGCAATGCAAGGTCGTCACTCTGGAGACGGAGGGCAAACTCCGTCTGGATGAAGGATCCCCCATCGGACATCCGGCCATTCTTCCCTACATCAACATAGAGGAATTCATACCGTGCTGACACCACCGCCATCAGCACAATGCTATGAAACCCCTTGTAGTTGTAGTAGTAGGACCCAGAACGGGGGTGGCGGCACGATGCGGACGTGCTTCCCGTCTATGGCACCACCGCAGTTGGGGAAGTCCCACCGCGTGGCAAACTCCGATGCCACAGTCTGCCATTCCTGTGGCGTGGAAGGAAGCTGTGGAGTGAAACAAGATGAAATAATATTAGGAAAACAAAGGCATACATTACAAGCAAATTCTAAACCAAAAAATTAGAGACCAACATCAATCTAATTATACGTTTATTAAGGTGTGTAAAAAAAGTATAATGGAAGGCTCATTTATCATATTCATCACCACCTCTGATGGGCCATTACTAAATTATTTTGGGGGGGGGGGGAGATGTGTTTGGCCACAGGATAGCATTGCAGTGGCGGTGCGTCCAGAGTGGGCGCTGGAGCACTGTCCCCTCTCTCCTGTGCCCATCACTCAGAACAATACATAGGTTCATGCGTTGCATGAACCTATGTATTGTCTATGCCGCACACTATTCAGGTGGATGGCCTCTTGTAAAGCGACCGACATATGAATAATTGCATCATTTAGGGGGTTAAAATTGCAGAGCAGAAACAGGTATTAAAAAAGTCTTGCAAATTACAACCTGAGGGATGTAATTGGCTTCCTCAAAGAAAAATCGGGGACGCAAGGAGGGGGCATTCCTTGTGTAAACACTGACAGGCTGCTCTGGCAATCATGTTCACCAAGTCTGTTTAATGGTAACATGATTGGCTGATGCAACATGAAGGGAAGGAGAAGACATCAAGGACAGAAGAAGGATGGCGCTGACCACAAGAAGGTAAGTGCAGGGCTGGGGGGAAACTGGCTGCATTAGAGGGGACTAAATGGCTGCATTGGAGGGGACAACTGGGGGCGTTTATTAGGCAACAGAGCAAAAAAGGAGGAAGTTTATTTCCGAAATTGGGGTTGGAACCCCCCAACATTTGGAGCAACAGGCGCCCCTGCTGGAAAAGTTAGTGAGGGGAAATATTTAGGGAGGATAAAAAAGGGGCAATCTAAAGCTTCCAACATGCATGGGGACAAAGGGGACATTCTCAGCATATTACAATCATGGTAATTAGGGAAGGATGAAAGAAATACAATACATTAGCATACATGTAATACATAAAATGTGATGTTAAGGGAGAAAACTTACCCTAATATAGTCCTCCTGCAGGACTTGTATAACAGCAGGACAGGTGTCTGGGATTATGAGGCCCAGAGCCTGGGGGGAGATGCCTGTGGTGAACTTCAAGTCCTGAAGACTTCTCCCTGTCGCCAGGTAACGCAACGTGGCGATGAGCCTCTACTCAGCACTGATGGCTTCCAGCATAACGGTGTCCTTCCTGGTAATATAGGGGGACACCAAAGCCAACAGTTCCTGAAAAACGGGGTCAGACATCCTCAGAAAATTCCTGTAGTCCTCAGGATTATTCTCGACGATCTCCCGCAGCAGAGGCATGTGGCAGAATTGGTCCCGCTGGAGCAACCAATTCTTGGTCCATGAACTCCTCCTCACACCATTCATGGACTGGTCTTGGTCCAAAACAAGCAGACCAACACCAAGCGCACGCACAGCACGAACTCGACGACGAGAACGTCCAGGCGACATGGCTAGGAAACGGTCGTCTAATCAGAACGTACAGAACAGAACGCACTTTAGAACAGCAAGGCCTATGAATAACGAACTGAAATTCAGAAACGAACAGGCAATAACGCACTGTAAAACAGATACGACCTGCCTAGACGCCCTGAAAGTCAAGATACGAACCCACAAGCACAAACTGAACCGCAGAAAACGATCTGAAAAGTACGAAGACTGAAAAGCGCGAATCGTCTCTTCCCAAACTTTTACTTCACACGCGGTAACATGAGATCAGCAAAAGCAGCCCAAGGGGTGGCGCCAAGAAAAAAGATCTTCCCCTTTATAGTGCCGTCGTACGTGCTGGACGTGAGCGCAGAGAACCACGAGGAAATTGGAAAATGACAGTGTGTACGCATAGAAAGCTTGACGAGAAAATCGACAAGCTTAACAAGAATCTCGTCGAAAAAAACGACGTGTTTTTTACGACGAGAAAATCCGTCGTGTGTACGAGGCCTCAGACTCAAAAAAACAATTATAAGATCCTGACACAATGCTAACTTGTTCCTGTTGCTCTGACACATGTTTATTCCTCTATCTCAGACCTCTGTTGGCAGGGTTGTGGTCAGCGTGGCATGCTTCTACATATATGGTGGGATTGTCCCTTGATTCAGGTTTTCTGGAAAGCTGTTAGGACTCGGATTGCAGAAATACTGGATATTGACATCCCTCTCTCCGATCCATTTTCTCCTCTATGTGCCTACAGTCCAACTCAGTCAATACAAACGATACACCTTTCCACATCTTCTAAATGCTGCCAAACGACTTAATACCAATATATTGGAATTGGAAACTAACTGAGGTTCCTGGTTGTGAGGAATGGACCAAGAAGGTAAATGGGATCATGGAGGCAGAGGAATGGATATCCACTTGTAAGGGTACATTGGAATGTTTCCGCACCATTTGGGCTGCGTGGCGGGAAGACACTGTGGCTGCGACCTATGTCTCATCCAGCCTTCATGTGCCCTCGTTGAAACTAGCAGACCTCAACTTTGGGCTACCAATCTGATTTTACCTTGCATATTTTAGTTCAATGGTATATGCCAGTGTAAGTGATCTCAAAGATTTTATCAGTCTACACTGCGCCCGACTTCCCCCTTTGTTTCCCCTACTACTTTCCCTACTACCACTTCTTACCCTTTTCTCCCCTCATTTCTTCTTACTTCCCCTTTTTTTGCCTCTTTTTGATTCATTTGGTAATTCATGGTTTATGCTGTACCTGGGAGAAATGCGGGGCTCAGGAGCCTCTAGTGATAATACGGTGAACAACCTAGTGTTGTCACTCTGGCGACCCAAGGGACCAGGTGGACCATACGGTTGGTGCCAGGGCAACCTCCCATATGGTGTTCACGTCATGCAGTCCACCAATTGTCTCCCATGTATGTTTATTCTGTTTTGGGAAGTGGTTGCCACCATCCCTATTTCTGTACTTGAAATGGGAAAAAGACCCACTTATGGGATTTTAAAGGCAACTAAAAAAGAAAAATGCATAACCATTTATATATAAAACCACTTTTTATTACAAAACTCTAAAAAGACATAGCCTTGTTAAAAACAAACGTGGCCATATTTAGGCCAAGATCCATTGTACACATCAATATGCAGTTGATACTTTGGCAATGTTACATATCTCTTTGGAGGATTTTATGTTCAGCAGATAGTGCAGCTGTGCAGGTCTGCTCCTTAGCACATCTCACACAATTGTGTAGGAGCAGACCTGCACAGCTTGGTTTGGGTGAACAGCAGTGAAAAATGGGCCTTGTGTAATTTTGTCCCTTTTCCATGGTGTGGGAATCTTTATAATCCCAGGAAAAGTCGAGAGTCAATTCAGGATCAATGGACTGGAAAGTATGTGCAAGCCTTTCACCAGTTGGATGAGGAACCTTACGAATGCCTCTGTTCTGGCCTAAGCTGATCCAACCAAACCTTACGAACTGCATGTCAATGCCAGCCGACATGGGATAGGTAGGGTTTTGAATAAAGAACATTGTCAGGTTTGCGTGCCGCTTGTAGAATCTGTTCCTTCACATGGTAGAATTGAACTGGTAAAAGTAAATGGGATTTACTCTAGGCCCTTTGCTATTACAAATGGAACCTGGCAGGGCTGCCCCCTGTCGCCTCTTTTATTTGCCCTAACATTAGAATTGCTTTTAAATAAGATACAACAGAACACGGATATTGTGGGTATTGAGGTGGGGAGAAAGGAATATAAAGTATCGGCATATGCGGGTGATATGCTCTTCTCACTAGCAAGACCTCAAATTTCGCTACCAAATCTAATGAAAGAAGTAGAATTATATGGGACTATGTCAAACTTAAAAATAAATTATGGTAAATCAGAGGCGATGGGGGTTCCATCAAAAGTGGGCTAGAACATAGCTTTAAGTTCAGATGGACAACTAAAGCACTGAATTATCTAGGAACACAAATACCCCCAAATTTAGTAAATACTTTTGAGTTAAACTTTGTACCATTACTTAGCACAGTCAGAACTTTATTGGAAGGCTGGAGTAAAGGAATACACTCATGGTTTGGGAGATGTAATATTCTAAAAATGAGTGTGTTGCCAAAATTCCTTTATCTCTTTCAAGCATTGCCGGTGAGAATCCCCATGTCTTACTTCAATCAAGTCCGTGGAGTGTTCACTAAATTTATTTGGGCCAGTAAACGGCCAAGAATAGGTAGAACATTGCTGACCTCACCCAAAAGGGTCGGAGGAATATCGGCACCAGATATGTATAAATACTATCAGGCGGTCCAACTCGGTAGGATAGTAGATTGGAGTAGACATGGGGATTACAAACTGTGGGTCATTATGGAGCAGCAAATGTGTCCAGTTCCTCTAAAAAGGGCTTTATGGTGTTATAAAACTCTACCACCTCTAGCAAAAAATCACCCTACGATAGGTGAAACCTTAAGAATAGGAAATAAAGTAAACCAGAACTCTAAATTCTCCACCAAATACTCTCCTCTGTTTCCGATCTTAGGAAACCCAGAGTTCCCACCAGGCATGGACTCACAAATACTTAGGAAACTGAGAGAAAAGGGAAGATTTCAAGCCTCACATTTTTTAGGAGACAGAGGATGGGTATCAATTGGTGCATTAATACAACAAGGAGGGCAATATGAAATTCCCATATGGAAAGCTCAACAGGTTAGACATTATTTGGAGACCCTGGGACCCGCAGAAAGATATAGGTGAACACTAACTAAATTCGAGGAGTACTGTGAGGGAGAGGAACCCCTATCCCACGTAATCTCTAAAATATATATAATCCTGACTGCACCCTCAGAGGACTCTAAAATGGATTGCCTTGCCAAATGGGAACGAGATCTAGGCCACACTCCCTCTCCAGCACAATGCCAGAATATCATAGATCTGTCGTTAAAATCTTCAAGGTGTACGAAAATACAGGAATCAAACTATAAAATTTTAACACGTTGGTATTATACGCCATCGGCCTTGAACAAATTTTTTCCAGAAATATCTGACAGGTGCTGGAGAGGATGTGATGAAAAAGGGACTATGATACACATTTTTTGGGCATGCCCAGTAATTAGACAATTTTGGCAAACTGTACAGAGAATTACTCAAACACTAAAGCCCCGTACACACGATCGGATAACCTATGGATTTTCGTCCGATGGATTTGTCCATCGGAAATCCGATGAAACTGTTTTTCATCAGTCTTGGCCACACACCATCAGTCAAAAAACCGACCGTTCCAAACGCGGTGACGTAAAACACTCCGATGAGCTGTGAAAAATGAAGTTTAATGCTTCTGAGCATGCGTCGACTTGATTCTGAGCATGCGTGGGTTTTTTAACCGATGGACTTGCCCATAGACGATCGGAAATTCCCATCGGTTTTTTATCCATCGGAAAATTTTAAAACAAGTTCTATTTTTTACAACCGATGGAAAAAAGACCGATGGGTACCATACACGATCGGTTGGTCTGATGAAAACCGTCCATCGGACGGTTTTCATCAGTCAAACCGATCGTGTGTACGGGGCTTTACAGAACATCAGATTGCAGAAGAACCAGCTTTTTTCTTGCTACACCATACACAAATACCACCTAAAAAATATATAAACTCAGTCTTGTGCCAGCAAATGTGGCAAAAAGTTGTATTGCAATGAAATGGAAAGACCCTAGCACCCCTACGATTTCAATGTGGTTAAACAAAGTTAGAAGGGTGGGAATAATGGAGAAATTCTTACCGATAACGTTGGAGGAAAAAAAACAAATACAAGAAATATGGGCACCATGGGAGCAATTTGTAAAAACAGAGGAAGGGAAGAAGTTATTAGGAGAGTAAAAATAAAAATTAGGCTGACTGACACCCCCCCCCCACACTTTTTTTTGTGTGTTTAATGTTCTCCTGCGTAAAGCAGGGGTAAAGAAGGGAGGATATGGGGGTCGAGGGAAGGGGATGGGGGGAGAATAGGGGAAATAGGAAAGGATAGCAGGGTCAAAAGAAATGGGAGATGTGGAGGGAAAGGAAAGTAGAGGGGCAATAGGAAGAATAGACTATGAGACTATAGTAAAATAAGGAATTTGATGGATGATTAATCAAGTATTGCTTTACATGTTTTCTTTAAATGGCAATGTTGCATCTGTATACTCTGCTCCAAGAAAAAAAAGAATTAAAAAAAAGAAGAAGTGGACTCTCATTAGTATGTCTCTCGGAGTACCTTCTGGAAGGAAGGACGGCTTGGGAATTCTATGAATTCTGTCTACTATGAGGTCCTGTGCAGTCAGCGTGGGAACCAGAGTGGAGAACAGTGTGTGGGCATACTGTAGGAGCTGAGTAGCTGGGACAGATTCTGGGACCACCCTCAACTTGATGTTGTTCCTTATGGACCTGTCCTCAAGGTCGGCGACCTTGTCTTTCAGCCATGCTATATCCTCTCCCTGGGCCGCATGTGTGTCCACCATGGTGTTGTATGTAGATGTATACTCATCCATCTGTTGTTCCACTCTGTCCACCCTGACCCCAATAGCCTGTACCTCCTTGTGGCATTGATTTATCCCCCTAACCATATCTGCTTGGAGAGATGATCTGAGTGAAATCAGCATTTCTTTAAGCATGGTGTCAGATATGGGTCTCTCAGCAGTGGGGAAGTCCGCTATGGGGTCAGTCAGGTGGTGGGCTTGTGTAGCGTTGTCCCCTGGAGGCCCGCTTACCTCCATGTCCTGGTTGCTATGCGGCCTTGCAGGGGATTCCATCCTCGGCTTTGATTTGGCCAGGCTCCTGGTGGATCGGCTGGATGTGCCCGAGGACGATCCGCTGTGCGGACGATTTGCGGGGACCTCCGTGCCCGTTATCATGGATCGCGGCCTTGTCTCCTTGCCTTTGTGAGCCGCCGCCATATTGTTGAAGCCCGGGCTTCAGCGAGAAGAAACTGGATATTTTAAGAGATGGGGCGGGTTCTTTTTTCGCTGCGTCATTCCCAGGCTGTCTGGTAGTCGGGCTGGGGTGTTTGTGGCCGTGGATGTGCGCTGTGGGCTCTGATGTTTGCGGATCCCTCCGACGGCCGAGCAGAGCTCCTAGTTCAGACATCCATCTTGGAGCTCGGTCGTCACGCCCCCCCTTACATAAAGAACATGATGAACACCTACGACCTGTTGCCTACGTGAGCTCGAGCCTGACCCCTGCTGAGAAGAACTGTAGTGGATAAGTTGAAAAACTATTTGTATGGTGCAGAGTTTGTGGTTAAAATAGATAATAATCCCCTTACGTATATCCTCACTACAGCCACAGGGCACAAATTATTGGCCGTGCTATCTATTCTCTGGTTAAGATTGAACTATCATCCAGGGGTCAGGAACAAAGATGCTGACACCCTGTTGAGGAGACTCTATGACCCTGAAACTCTCTCAGAAGAGTGGACCCAACTAACGACAGAAGTGGTACAAGCTCTGTGCCAAGGAGCTGAGCACCGGGAGGAGCTTCTGCTGCAGGTGTTCCTAATTACACCACAGCCCATTTTTTTCAAAATTGTCGCTCTTTTTTTGTTTATAGCTCAAAAAATAAAAAACGCAGAGGTGATCAACTACCACTAAAAGAAAGCTCTATTTGTGGGAAAAAAATCTATTTTGTTTGGGTACAGGATCACATGACCGCACAATTGTCAGTTAAAGTAACACAGTGCCCTATCGCAAAAAATGGCCTGGTCATTAAGGGGGTAAATCATTTTGGGGCTCAAGTGTTTAAAGGGACATTATCCTGGGTGCTCCAACACAACCATTGGACCCCAACAAGCTGGTCAGCAGGAGTGGCTTTATTACAGACTGAGTGTGAGGGACGTAAGTCAGGATTGCCCCAGTATAGGGTTTAGAAGATGTTGTTTTTCTATACACCCTATGTTTGTATTACAGTATATTTCTTTCTACTGCTCACCTATTTGCAATAATTTGCTTGTTATAGCTTACCTGTTGCTGTATCATTCCTGTTGTTTCATGTCTCTTTTGCTACCAGGGTACTGCATATATATCTCAATAAATATTCCCCACCCAGCTTGATGTAACAGAGTTATGGGCACAGGAACAGGTGACCCGAGAAACAGTGGCTCTTTTCCGGAGTATAGTGTGAATGAGGTCTTAGGATATGCCTGCCAATTTACAACAGGCAGACTGCACACATTGTTCTGCATTTCCTCATAACATTAGCAGTGTTACTATGCTTTGAAGCATTGTAGCAATCTGAAAAAAAGAGCCTCTTTGTAAATCATTTCTTCTTTCTGGCACAGAACCCACTGTCTTTCTCTTCTCTCAGCGCCAAATCCAGACTTGTTGTAAAATCCCCTACAGTAGCAGTTCCTGATGCTTTTGTCATCTTGTACATCACAGAAGACATTCAGTATTTACACTTCTCCCTAGACTCCCTAAAGCAGGGGTCTCAAACTGGTGGCCCTCCAGCTGTTGCAGAACTACAAGTCCCATCATGCCTCTGCCTGAGGGAGTCATGCTTGTAACTGTCAGCCTTGCAATGCCTCATGGGACTTGTAGTTCCGCAGCAGCTGGAGGGCCGTCAGTTTGAGACCCCTGCCTTACAGTGTATTTATGGTCAAAATGTTAAATTATTCATTAATTTCAGCATTGTATTTCATGATTTCCAGCCTACTCCTATTAAAGTAGTACTTTACTCTCAACATTAAAGTGATTGTAAACCCTCGTTTTTTTTGTTTTTTTTTTGCTTTTTTTAAAGCGGAGTTCCACCCAAAAGCGGAACTTCCGCTTAAACCACTCCTCGCCCCCTTACATGCCACATTTGGCATGTAATTTTTTTTGGCGGGGGAGTGGGGGCTTCAGTAGGAGTGGGACTTCCTGTCCCACTTCCTCCTTCTGCCCAGTGAGCGCTTAGGCGGCCCCTCCCTGTAGGCGATCACCTGGGACACGTGACAGGTCCCAGGCAATCGCCTGTCCACTCAGGGAGCGCAGCACTGCTCGCGCATGCGCAGTGAGTGCCCGGCCGTGAAGCCGAAAGCTGTCACGGCCGGATGCCCACATTTAGAATGGAGGCGCCAGCGGAGAGGGGGGGAGAGGAGCGATGCTCCGGGTGGCCGCGTCGCTGGACAGTGGAACAGGTAAGTGTCTGTTTATTAAAAGCCAGCAGCTACACTTTTTGTAGCTGCTGAATTTTAATAAACATAAAAAAGGCTGAAACTCCCCTTTAAATAACAAACATATTATACTTACCTCCACTATGCAGTTCGTTTTGCACAGAGTGGCCCAGATCATCGTCATTAAGGCAAACAAAACACAAGGGTTTACAACCCCTTTAACTTTTTTTTATCCCCATGCTACTAGTCTTAATAAACAAATAAGAAAGTACGAGTACCGATACTTTTTTTAAGTACTCGCCAATACCAAGGCCGATACCAATTACCGATACCTGTTTTCGGCATTTAGGGAGATCAAGATGAGGAGGAGGATGAGGAGGAACAGGGAGGGGGGTCTCCATCATCTATCGACGTGCTGTGTAATATTACCACCTGGATTAGATCAAGTGATGAAGAAACACAGCACTCCCAACACTCAGCACTGCTGGCCCCACATCTAGGAGGTCCATGCTGTCACCCTACGTCCACCTCTTCCTCCAGTCCCATCTCCTTCATCCCATGTACCTCTGATCCTGCAGTCCATACAACACTGGCCACTGTTCCCCAACTCATAAGACCAATGAGAAGGGACTAAAACACAAAAAAGGGAGTGCTGTTCCAAAGTAGTAGAAATAAGGATCCCTACTGAAGAAGTCAATGCTCCGTCTAGGGGACGGAGCCTGCGTATTGATGTTACATCGTGGCCATCTTGAGACCTATTGTCTCTGAAATGTGTTTTCAGCATGCACGGCTTACAGTGCCATCTTTGTGAGTTTTATACCTTGCCTTTTTTATATACTATTAAACATTTTAAATGGAGAGCACTATACTCTGCCTTCCTTTTTTTACATATATATCCATCATATATGGTGAGAGGATCAAGTCTCGGAAGTTCGTAAATCCGAAAATTCGGAAATACAAAAATCCAAAATTTCAGTAATTCTGAAATTTGGAATGTCGAAAATCCGAAAATAAGAATGAAAATCCCAAAACTTAAAAGAACGAAAATCCGAAAATAAGAACAAAAATCTGGAAATTCTAAAACCCGAAAATCTAAAATAATAACTAACTGAAGGCCCATACACACGATCTGACTTTTTGACAACAACGGTCCGACGGACGTGTTTGATCGGACAATCCGACCGTGTGTATGCTCCATCGGAGAATTGTTTTTGCTTTTTCATCGGACAAATGTTCGGTGTGAATGCTCTCAAACTTTTCAGCAACAAATGTCCGATGGAGACTAATCCGATTGTGTGTACACAAGTCCATTGGACTAAAGTCCAAAGTACAAACACGCATTCTCAAAACCAATACTAAAGATCAGACAACAATAGCAGAAGTTGCCCAAAGGATGGTGGTAAAGAGCTGAAAAACCATGTGATTTGGTGAAATGTCCTGCCGTGTGTATGCAGAACAAGTTCACAGCCAATGCCCATTCGGATCAAAATCCACGGAAAAGTCAGACGAAAGTTCGATCGTGTGTATGAGGCTTAATAATAACTTTCGTAATTCGTAAATTCAGATAAATTCGTATTCGTTACTTTAATCAACAGCCAAATTTGAAAGGAAATTCCAAAACCTATAATTTAGTCGTTATTATTAGTTAGTTATTATTTAGAATTTTGGGATTTTCGTACTTTCTAATTTGCATATTTTCCTTTCTTATTTTTGGATTTTCGGATTTTTGAATTTTCAGATTTTTGAATTTCCGAATTTTCGAATTTCCGAATTCCGAATTTTTGAATTTCTGAATTTTGAGTTTCCAAATTTACGAATTCTGAATTTACAAACTTTCAAATTTCAGAAAAAATCAAAAAACAAAACGAAAACGAACAAATTTTTCGGAAGTGCACATGTCTACTGTATATATGAACTTTTGGCAATAGATGTTTATTGATCACTATTTTTAGTTACACTTATATTATTATTGATGTTTTTTATAGCGCAGCACTGTCTATTGATTAGAAATAAGGATAAATCCATGAAATCCAAAGCAGATATACAATTTATTGTTAAAAAATCATCATCACGGTCAGATAATTGTGTGGATGATAACAATGGGTGCTTGGAGCAAATAAAGGTGGAGATGCACTTCACAGCCTCTGGATCTCCTGAGAGGTATTGACAAGGTACACTGACACTGCGAGACCCGAAGGAGACACGCTCACAGCCAAAGGAGATCGGCACAGACTCAGAGGGGAATTTTTTTTTTAAATACAAGGCTTCCTGTGAATGGCTGCTGAAACACAGCAATGAGACTGCGCCCTCACCATGAGCCCCAGGTCCCATACTAATGATGGGGAACCAAAAAAATCTAGTTCCTAAACACCTGATTACTATGATAGCCTCTGATTGGTTATCACAGTGATCAGTCACTATCGCTTCTCGGCCTTTTGGCTGCGATCTTGTATCGGAGTTAAAGGGTTTGACTGACGGCACGCGTTCTGCTCGGCCTGGGGGTGTCTCCTTGATTGGTGCACCCCCTGCTGCTATTGGGCAGGACATTGCTAGAGGTTACGAGAAGGCGATTGTGGGTCATAGTCCCACAGGGCACAGCTGGTCGGTGGTGAGGAGTCTCCCGGGGCCCCCTTGTGGGGTACCCTAGGATTTCGTTGTCGGCCGGTGCGGATCGGTGCTCATCATGGCGAATCGAGGCCTCCAAAATTTGCTACGTTTCCTGGTGAAGCCAGAGTTCAGGGAGAAGGTATCGTTGAAGGCTATCGTGGTGGACGTGTCGATGGATGCTTGCAACGTCGGGGTAAGTCAGGTATTTTGTTTACAAGACTTCCCATTGCAAGGCATTTATGATGTCACTTTCTCGTCTGCCGAGGTTTGTCTTAATGCCTTTGAGAAGGCAAAGGAAAAGAAGGAGAATGAAGTCATGGAGTGTCTAGAAGTGGTGCCATTATTTATGCAGGATGAAAAGATGGTAATCCTTCACATGTACAACCCTTATGCAGATCCGGCACTGGTGAGAGCCTTTTTGTCGGGGTATTGTGATGTGTTGAAAGGGGGTGAGAAAGTGCTAAATAGATATAAAATATGGACTGGGAAGTACCGTTTTTTTTCCCGGTTTAAGCTGGATAAAGAATGTGTAGGAGGTGTGAAGCATCCACCTTCGGCCTTTACAATTGCAGGGGAGAGAGGGTTCTTGTACTATCAAGGGCAGCCCCAGTACTGTCGTAAATGTTTAAGGTACGGACATACCAGCGCAGATTGTGATACGGCACAAAGGTGCCGTTTTTGTAAGCAACCTGGGCATAAAGAAAATGAGTGTGGGGCCAGTAGGACTTGCGATATTTGTCACAAGGCAGGTCATCTAGCCAGGCAATGTGGCGAATACAAAAAATGGAAGAAGACCTTTGCATGGGCAGCTGCTGGTGGGAAGAGCCAGGAGGAAGAGCCGAGGCCACAAAGTAGTGGACAGGAGGGCAGTACCGGGGTGACCCCCAAGGTGTGGTTCCCAGGCGGTGCCGGGGTGACCCCCAAGGTGTGGCGTCCGGGCAAGCTCCTCCCTGGCCCTCAGGCCGATGAAGCCGTGCCCAAGGATACAGTAGGAACAAATGATGGGTGCGTGGCTGGCGCAGAGGCTGCGATCGTGGCTGACGCGACTAGTCCCAGCCCTGATGTCCCAGAAGGGGAGACTGTTGAGGGCAATAATACAGGTCAGGAGGAATATCCTGATGTGGTCGCTGAACCCCCCCGTGAAGATGTGGAGATGGATACCGGAACAACGCCTGAACTGTTGCAGGAGTCCCCTCGAGAAGGGGATGAAGTGGACTTGGCTGTTGATATGTTGGCTAATCAGAAATCGATTCCTTTGCTGGGTGAAGTGTCCTCTAGTGAAGGAGAGGATGAGATGGTGGACGTTGAAAGCAATGACAGTTTTGAGTGTGCTCAACGTGAAATTTTCCCTGTGGAAATTATTTTGCAGCCCTCTGGGAAATGTGCCAGAGGAGATGGGGTGGGCACGGAGAGCGGGGAAGAGGGTTCCCTGCAAATAAATTTTCTGGGGCTTCATCTGATGAGGTCGCCAGTTCTCCTGCCCCTAGGAGAAGGCAAAAGCAAGACAGTGTGCAGTCTGAAGGAGAGGGCCAATTTAAAAAAAAATCACTATGGCTAGTTTTGTTCAATTTCTTTTTGTAATGGCGGTCACCATTGGTTCTTTAAATGTAAGAGGAATGAAGTCAGGATGGAGGAATGCTGCAATTGTTGATTACTTGGAGACTGTTAAAGCGGATGTTATTTGCGTACAAGAGTGTGGATTGGATGGACCTGTGGGTATTGCAGATTGGAAGAAAGGTGTGGCTGTGTGGGCACCTTGTTGCAGATCCAGAGTGGAGGGGGTGGGGATCTTGATTAAAAACAATAACATCCAAGTTTTGTCCCATGAAATATTGATCCCCGGTAGATGCTTGTCTGTAGTCTTGGATTTTGTGGGCGAAAAAATCAGAGTTATCAACTGTTACGCTCCAGCTGATAAAGGGGAACGTAGAGAATTCCTAGAGATCCTCAGGATGTATTTACCAGGTAGAATGACTACTGTTGTGGTCGGGGATCTAAATTGTGTTAGGTCATGTAATGACAGAAAAGGGTTGGCGGGTGGAGGTAGTACGGATGTTACCTCTAAAGTCTTGAATGATTTGATTGTGGATTTCCGGTTGAAAGATGCTGCCGTGGTAATGGAAGGAAGTGTCCCCTCCCATACGTACTTTGCTGATAGGGGTACGGTGTCATCACGCATAGACTTCCTTCTGTTGTCTGAATTTCTGAATCCGCTAGAGTTCTGCACTGCTCCTGTGCTCTTCTCTGACCATGTTCTTTTGTTATGTAAGGTGGATCTGGATGTGGGGGTGAGGTTTGGTGCTGGTCTTTGGAAGCTAAATTGCACTGTATTGGATGATGAGGAGGTGTGCAAGAAGTTTGAAGCCTTTTTTGGAACGCTGGTGGTGAGAAAAAAGGAGTATGCCAATATATTGATGTGGTGGGATTGGATGAAGATGCAAGTGGCCGGTTTTTTCAGAAGAATGAGTGTGCAAAAGGCCAGGGAGAGGAGGGAGAGGGAGAACTTGCTAATACAGAGAATTCAGTTTCTTCACCAATGTAGACGTATGGGCCTAGAAGTTGACCAGGAGTTGGAGGAGGTGAGAGTGGCTAGGACGCAGGTGCTAAAAGATAAGGGCAAATGGATCATTTTTAAGGCAAAGATACAGGATATGGAGGAAGGTGAGCGATGTTCACGTTTCTTTTTTAAGAAAGTTCTGAGTACAAAAAAAGTAATGAGTTCTGTTCTGGTAGGGGAGGTGGAGGTTGGAGGAGACAGAATGGTGGAGGAGGTGGCGTTTTTTTATAAAGATTTATATAGTGGAAAGTATGTTTCATCGGAGGAGGAGGTAGCTGAATATTGTGATGTGGTGGAAAGATGTCTAGGGAAAGAGGATGCAGAGGGCTTGGTGGATCCTGTAGTGGGGGAGGAGGTAGAGGCTGCCCTTAAAAGAATGCCAAAAAATAAAACCCCAGGAAGAGACGGATTGTCTGCAGAATTATACATTAAGTTTTGGTTCCTGTTCAAGATTCACTTGGTAGAGTTGGTGACCTACTGCATCGAGCATGGAATCATGTCTGATACAATGAAAGAAGGTGCTATTACTTTGATCTTCAAAAAAGGGGATAGGAGAGATATAAAAAACTGGAGGCCAATTACTCTACTTAATGTAGATTATAAATTAGTGGCAAAGATACTGGGGGTGTGTAAAGTCCGTATTCTATATGGACGATGCTACCTTCACCTGTACATCTGAAGCTGACGTAAGGCGAGTAGAGTTACAGCTAAGCCTTTTTAGTGGTATGTCAGGCCTTAATGTAAACTGGCACAAGAGCCAGGTGTGTGTTATGAGTGGCATCTGTAGGATTGAAAACACCAAGGTAAAGGTTTCTGACTCTATTACCATTTTGGGTACCCATTTTGAAAGAGATCTGTCCAATCAAATCAACATGGAGCATGTAATGGAGAAGATCACCCGGAAGTTGGATTTTTGGAAGACCAGACGGCTGACCCTGTCGGGTAGGGTTTTGATCACCAAAGCTGTTATACTGCCTTTGCTACTCTATCTCTGCGTGATCTTCCCGCCAGGAGTCAGGATGGTACAGAGGGTGACAAGAGCCCTCTTTGTGTTTTTTTGGGGCGCCAAGATGGAGATAGTTGCCCGGGTCGGTGGTAGTGAAGAAGCCCTGCCTGGGTGGATATGGCTTTCCGGACATATCCATGTATCTTGGTATGCATTTCTGGCTGGGACATTACAAGACGTTCGCTGGTGGAGGGATGGTGGCTTGCCTAATGCATTATTTGGCAGGCTGGTCTCTGGTGAAGTGGGGGTGGTGCGTTAAAGACCTTTCAAGACCAGTGGCTTTGGTCCCCCCTCCTTTTATGCTCACCTGGATCAGTTTTATAGGGAGCATGGGTTAGGAGAATTAGGGGTAGGGGCGGTCGGGAAGGCTGGATTGTTAAGGTGGCTTTCCCGAGATGAAACTGTGGCGAATATCCGAGGACTGGGCTCTAGGATGACGGAAGCATGCTGGAAGAATTTCTCTATCAGTGGTGTCACCAACCGGCAGAAGGAGATCGCCTGGATGGCTTTCCACAGGGTCTTGCTGACTTGAGTCTTTTTGAGAATAAGAGACCTGTGCAGAGTGGAAACATGCCCTAGAGATGGATGTGCCGGGTTGGAAACAGCGGAGCATGCCTTAGTTGAATGTGCCTTTGCTAGAAGAGTGAGAAGAAAGCTAGTCCCCTTCCTGGATGTGGCTCTTGGCATTAGAGACTTAGACTTTGATGGCTGGTTCCTTGGGTTGGTGGAGGGTGATAGGGATAGGCAGAGAAGAGCGTGGGTGTTTATGGCTGTGTTGAGAGAGGTGTTGTGGGATGTGAGGTGTTGGGAAGTAAGAGGTAAACGCATGGTGTCGAGAGATGATTGCATGAATTTATGCCTGGCGAAACTGTATGTGGTTTTGTTGGTAGATCGGAAAGGGATGGGGGTGGAGGAGGCTGATAGTTTTTGGGGGTGGGGGAAGTGGGTGGGGTGGGGGAGGAGGGTTTGAGGGAATGTATTTTTTAATATGTGACTGTATGCTGATATTTATTGCTTGTGTTTCTGTTTTTACAAATATCGAAAGTTTTGAACTACTTACCTGAATGATGATTGTAGCGTTGTACTAGAAAAGAATCGAAAGTTGGTTCTTGATGGATGAGTACTGTATGCTAGAATCTGATGGAAAAAAATCTGTTCTTATCAGTTGCCAGAGGATGCGCTGAAGCACCTCCTATCTGTGGAGGGCTGATGCAAATCCAATGGCGTCATTAGCACCTGGAAGGATGGTTTCGGTAGGGGCCATGCCGGCTGCCCGACAGTAAACTGGGGGCCGGCTTATGGTTGAGTCTGAGCCGTCTGGAAGGGTGCTCCTGGTGAGGATGGAATGCTGCATTTGGTCTGGTCTTTTTGCCGAGTCTTATTCTGGCCTTCTGGCCAGATGGTGTAAGTGCTGTCCTTGTTGGTGACCTGGAGGGAGGAGCTGGCTAATCCCTGTACCTGAGGCGGGGTGCGGCCATGCAAATCCCCCGGGTTGATGGGAGTCTGGAAGGGCTAGTATCGGCGGAGGCTGTAAAAGGGGCAGCTCTCCCTGAGAAAACCTTGAAGGGCTCTCTATCAGCAGGACAGAGGGCTGCACCGACCGGTCGGGGGGTCGGATAGGAACCAAAAAGCCCATGGTGTATGTGCCCTTGGAGTGGCAGTCCAAGGGTGCCAGACGATCACTGTGAGTGAGGGTCACATTGATATATGGCATCGCGGTCACTGCACCATAACACGCTTTTTTAGCACCTGCCTCCTGGGCCGGGCCTTTTGGCTAGGACCGGAGGAATTTTTTATTCCTGGCCATTGTATTGCACAATGGCCACTTTTCACTCTCCCACCTTCCTTCTCCCCACTTTTTTTTTATTTAACCCCAGTGTTTGTCACTTTTTTGTATTTTTTTGTTGGTTGTCTGCACGTTTGTCACAGTGTGTTTAGTAGGGTGTAGGTCATCGGGCCTGCCCTGAACGACTTGGGAGTCGGTGGACATGGCCTTCTGGCTTAGTTCACCTGCTCTCATGGGGTCTCCCTTCGGGGGAGCCCCACCTAGTACTTGGGTGGGTCTGTTTCGGCAGACCCTCCAGAGAAAGGGGTCCGTCTGGTTTCGGCCAGATGGACCGCGTGATGTACCTCAGTCCCCGTCTGGAGCCTAATGCCCCGGGGGATCAGGGTAAGGTCCTTCCTAGCGGAGGACAAGTGTAACACCCGTTGCACGTTTTGTGTCACTCTTTATGTGTGTGCACTTTTTTTGGCACCGGGTGGAGTTTTTGGGTGTGTTTCACACGCCATGGGCTTTTCAAAAAAAAGTGATCAGTCACTATCACTTCTCGGCCTTTTGGCTAAGATCAAGTGTAGTATCTGTTCTTATCAGTTGCCAGGAGGTGGCGTTGTGCTAACCGTCCCCAGTACACGGCGAGGTGGAAAGGGATGGCGGTGGCATATGCAAAACCTGCTGGTCTGGAGGCGGAAGCCTTCTGATGGGGATGGATAACCATTGGGTCGAGGCTGAAGGGCCGGGTCCCTGGCCTTCTGGCCTAGATTTGGTGCAGCTTTCCAACCCTGCCAGTGGTTCGGGAGAGGAACGCCGGCCCCCTTATGGAGGGGGGTTGGTCAGTACGTCCCGAACGTAATTAGATGGGAGCGATGGGGGTAGCTCAGCGACCGGGGCTCTCTCCCTAAGCTTCCAGAGCTCCAGTCCCTTTCTGGTTGGGAAGGAGGTTGTGCCTGTCTGGGCTGTTGGCCAGGGTTGAGAGAAAAGCCTGTGGTGATTGTGCTCCTGGAGTGGCACTCCAGGGGTGCCATACTTGCACTGTATCGAAGGGCACTTTCGAGTGTTGGCACCTTGGTCATGTCACCACACACACTTTTTTTCACACCTGCCTCTAGGGCCGGGCCTTTTGGCTAGAACCAGAGGAATTTTTGAATCCTGGCCGGAGGGCCGGCCATCGTAATGCACGATGGTCACTTTTCACTCTTCCCACCTTCCTTCTCCCCACTTTCTTTTTATTTATCCCTGTGTGCGTCACTTTTATGTCTTTTTTTTTTGTTGGTTGTGAACACGTTTTGTCACAGTGTGTTTAGTAGGGTGTAGGTCCTCGGGCCTGCCCTGAACGACTTGGGAGTCGGTGGACATGGCCTTCTGGCTTAGTTCGCCTGCTCTCATGGGGTCTCCCTTCGGGGGAGCCCTGCCAAGTACTTGGGTGGGTCTGTTTCGGCAGACCCTCCAGAGAAAGGGGTCCGTCTGGTTTCGGCCAGATGGACCACGTGATGTACCTCAGTCCCCGTCTGGAGCCTAACGCCTCGGGGGATCAGGGTAAGGTCCTTCCTTGTGGAGGACAAGTGTTACACCCATTGCACATTTTGTGTTTCACTCTTTATGTGTGTGCACTTTTTTTGGCACCGGGTGGAGTTTTTGGGTGTGTTTCACACGCCATGGGCTTTTCAAAAAAAAAAAAGTGATCAGTCACTATACAACCCACCCCTGTGTTTTTTTCCCTCTCTTCTCTTGAATAGAGAAAAAGATACATTGTACTTTTTTTCCTCCTTGTGAGACAAGAAAACTGTAAACAAGTGTGTGTGTAAAAAAAAAAAAAATAATAATAATAAAAAAAAATAACCACTTGTCGACAATCCTTTTTCTGTCACTTTTTGCTTACAAGTTTAAATCAGTATTTTTTGCTAGAAAATGACGTATAACCCCCAAACATTATACTTTTTTTTTTAGCAGAGAGCTTAGGGAATAAAATGGCGATCATTGCAATTTTTTATGTCACACGATATTTGCATATTTTGGAACAAATACACTTTAATTAATTTAAATAAAAACAACACACAATATTTACCCCAATTTGTTTGTATAATATTAAAGACGGGGCCGCCATCAGGAATTTTGGGGCCCCTTACACAGCTTCAGGCATGGGTCCCCTGGAGCAGAGAAGAACCGGGGGGTGCTCTGCCGCCGCAAATTGAGAAGCGGGGGGGGCGGCCGCGAATTGTTAAGGTTGGGGGGGGCCTTGGGTGCTGACGAACAAAGAAAGAACAAAAAAAAAGGGGGGTTGCCATCCGGGCCTCTGGGGACCTCTGGGCCCCTTACAAAAAATAAATAAAAATTAAATAATTTTTATGTATTTTTTATAAAAAATACATAAAAAAGGAGGTTACCATCTGGGCCCCTTACAAAAAAAAAATGTTTTATAAAAATTTTTTTTTTTTTTTATTTAAAAAAAAGAGGGGGTTGCCATCCGGGGCCTGGGGACCTCCGAGCTTCTGTGGGCCTCTGGGGACCTCAGCGCCCCTTACAAAAAATAAATTAAAAAAAATAAATTATTATTTTTTTTTATAAAAAAATACATAAAAAAGGGGAATTACCATCCGGGGCCCTGGGGACCTCTGGGCCCCTTAAAAAAAAAAAGAAAAAGGGGGGTTTCCATCCGGGCCCAGTACCCCCCTCATGGCAGCCCAGATTAAAGATTATGTTAGGCCAGGTAAATATATATCTAACATGTCATGCTTTAAAATTGCGCACGCTCGTGGAATGGCGACAGACTGCGGTACTTAAAAATCTCCAGAGGTATTGCTTTAACCTCGGCAGGTTACCTGCTTACAGTTACAGAGGATGTCTAGTGCTAGAATTATTGCTCTCGCTCTAACGTTTGCGGCGATACCTCACATGTGTGGTTCAAATACTGTTTACATATGCGGGCGTGACTTACGTATGCATTCCCGTTGCGTGCAAGCACCTAGCCATGGGAGCTCTTTAACCACTTCCTGCCTGGCCTATAGCAGAATGACGGCCGGGCGGTGGTTCAGTTACCCTGAATGGGCGTCATATGATGTCCAGCAGGATAACAGCCACTGCGCTCCCGTGGGGGTGTGCATCTCTGCAATCGTTGGTGTCTGACACAACGCTACACCGATCTCGGTAAAGAACCTCAGACGGAGGCTCTTTAGCACGTGATCAGCCGTGTCCAATCACGGCTGATAACGATGTAAACAGGAAGAGCCATTGATCGGCTTTTCCTTACTAGCATCTGACAGATGCGAGGAGAGACGATCAGCTGCTCTCCTGACGGGAGGGTCTGTGCTGATTGTTTATCAGCGCATCCCCCCCCTCGGATGCCCATCCAGGACCACCAGGATGCCGCCAGGACCACCAGGGATGGCCATCACACTGGACACTGAAAAAATAAAAACCACAGAGGTCAGGGGCGTAACTAGAAATCACAGGGCCCCATAGCAAAATGTTGTATGGGGCCCCCCCTGCAAACAGCCCCCCTCCAACAAAAAAAATGGTAGGGCTTAAATTAAATAGTGGGTGTGGCTTAAAGAGTGTGCCTCAAATCGGGTGTTGTTCGAGTCTGAGATGAATGAGGGACGGAGGAATGAAGAAAGAAAGAAAGAAAGAAAGAGAGAGAAAGAGAGAAAGACAGCAGGCCCAGATCCTACACCACAATAGCAATATGTGTATTCCAGAAAGTTTAGCAATCAGTAGATAAAGATACTCCAAACACGTGGTGTTAGCACTTCAATCATCACGGCACCATGGTTGTTATGGTATCAGGATGATTAAAGCGCATTATTTCTTATATTACATTGTTATATAAAATTAAATAGTTCAACTCACCATAATGCAGAATCAGTGGGAGCTCCGAGTGTGTCACTTGCCACGTCGCCTGCCACCAGATGCCATCAGGTGTCCCCAGCAGAGTCCATCCTTATATCAGGCATTCCCAGCAGAATCCGTCCTTATATCAGGTGTCCCCAGAAGAGTCCCTCCTTTCATCAGGTGCCCCCAGTAGCGTCCCTCCTTACATCAGGCATTCCCAGTAGAGTCCCGCCTTACATCAGGTGCCCCCAGTAGAGTCCCTCCTTACATCAGGTGCCCCCAGTAGAGTCCCTCCTTACATCAGGCATTCCCAGTAGAGTACCTCCTTACATTAGGTGCCCCCAGTAGAGTCCCTCCTTACATCAGGCATTCCCAGTAGAGTCCCTCCTTACATCAGATGCCCCCAGTAGAGTCCCTCCTTACATCAGGCATTCCCAGTTACCAGTGGCGTCACTAGGGTTGGTGTCACCCGGTGCAGAAAAAGTACAGTACAGACCCTCCTCTATCAGTATAGACCCTCCTACATCAGTATAGACCCCCCCTCAGGATAAACCACCCCCTCCTTCATCTGGTACAGACCCCCCCTGGAAAAACCAGCCCCATCTGTACAGACCCCTCCAGGACAACTCAACCCCCTCCAACTGTACAGACCCCCTCCAAGAGTACAGACCCCCCCAAGATAATCCCCCATCTGTACAGATCCCCCAGGACAATTCACACCGAAGGAGTACAGACTCCCAGGACAATTCACCCCCCCAGGAGTACAGACCCCCCAGGACAATTCACCCCCCCAGGAGTACAGACCCCCCCAGGACAATTCACCCCCCAGGAGTACAGACCCCCCCAGGACAATTCACCCCCCAGGAGTACAGACCCCCCCAGGACAATTCACCCCCCAGGAGTACAGACCCCCAGGACAATTCACCCCCCCAGGAGTACAGACCCCCCAGGACAATTCACCCCCCAGGAGTACAGACCCCCCAGGAAAATTCATCCCCCCAGGATTACAGACCCCCCACGACAATTCACCCCTCGAGGAGAACAGACCCCAGGACAATTCACCCCCCCAGGAGTACAGACCCCCCGCCCCCCCATTCATGCACCTGGGCGTACAGCCACCCAGAGAGTTACTTGCTCAGATTGTCACTGACTCTCTGGGTGGCACGATGTGATAGGAGGCAGCCAGTGAGAGTGAGACAGCAGAGACTCACTCAGACAGGGATAGTGCGGCGCCGGGACCCAGGACTCTCCATCGGGCCTCGGCGCCGCTCAGGACTCACTATGCTCGTCTCCGCGCCATTTACAGAGCCAAGAGGCGGAGCCTGGGTAGCAAGAAAGCGGACAATAGAAATGGAGCTCCATTTCTATTGCAGCCGCTTTCATTGCCACCCGGGCTCCGCCTCTTAATTCTTCCTTAGCTGGTCTTCTGTAAAATGGAGATGGAGACACAAATGACCAGTGCCGCGGATCTCTAGCGGTGGCAAGGAAAAAAAAAAAAAGTTGGCAAGTACAGTATGCATTCCTCATCCTCCCCGGGCCCCACTGGGCTGCGGGCCCCATAGCGCCCGCGTGGGTCACTATGGTGGTAGTTCCGCCACTGACAGAGGTGATTAAATACCACCAAACAAAGCTCTATTTGTGGGAACAAAATGATAAAAATTATGTTTGGGTACAGTGTAGCGTGACTTTGCAATTGTCATTTAAACAGCGACAGCGCTGAAAGCTAAAAATTGGCCTGGGCAGGAAGAGAGTGGAAGTGCCTGGTATTGAAGTGGTTAAAATAAAATAAAAAATTGTTAACCCGGTACCATTTTTTAGAGCCAGCGGTTGGCTTTTTAATGATAACAACTGATGTGGCTAAAAGCCGCTCGTCTGTTATCCTAAAGGAACGGGAGTAATTGCCCCCCCTCCCGCCGCCTTCCGCCGATCTTCCCGGGCCTCCCGTCCCACCGGGAGACCCGATCCACGATCCGGCATTTATGCCAGCTAAGCTGAGACTTGAACAAAGCTGGAAACGGCTTTGATCTAGTCTCCTACGTAAAAACACAGAAGCGACGTCACAACGTCACTTCCGGTTTACTCAGCTGCCAATGGCTCCAATTTGAAAAAAAATGACAGTATTCAGAATTGCCAATTTTGCCGATCTGAATACTTTTAAGTGCAAAGCAGGGATTTTAGACCCCCGATCCCTCCATAAAGAGTACTTGTCACCAGGGCCGATCCTAGGGTCACAGACGCCTGGGTGCAGAAATATTTCTGGCGCCCCCACATGGGCGTGGTTATCTTACTAACCCCTCCCCTTTACAAATGTTTCTATGGCAACGACTCAAACACAGAAATGCTCCCCTAAGGAGTCTTCGTTACCCTAGGATCCTCCCATGATCTCTTAACAATAAACAAAATACAGAAAGAGAAGCAGAGTACTCTAATGGGACCTGGAGAGGGGTCTCTCTAATGTACACAGAGAGGGCCTCTGTTAGAGAGTCTGTTAGAAAGAGCCCCCAGACATACTATAGGAGATGGTCAGAGACTGCAGACATGATACAAGAGATGGTCAGAGACTGCAGACATGATACAGGAGAAGGTCAGAGATTGCAAAAATGATACAAGAGATCAAAGTAGCCTCATCAGTGCCCATCAAATGCATCCTACCAGTGCCCACCAAATGAAGCTTATCAGTGCGCACAAAATGCAGCTTATCAGTGCCCACCCAATGCAGCCTCACCAGTGCCCACCAAATGCAGCCTTAGCAGCCTACCAGTGCCCACCAAATGCAGCCTTAGCAGCCTACCTGTGTCCACCAAATGCAGCCTACCAGCACCCACCAAATGCAGCCTACCAGTGCCCACCAAATGCAGCCTACCAGTGCCCACCAAACAGGGTTGGTGCAAGGATTTTCGACACCCTAGGTGAAACCTCATTTTGCCCAACCCCCCTTCCCCTGGCTCCGCCGCTGACTCCATCCCCTTTGCCCTGCCCATGTATTGCACATACCTCCCAACTATTGAACTTGAGCATAAGGGGCACTTCAGAGAGATGTGCGCCACAGCAAAAAGTGGGTGTCACCAAACATGATTGTGGGAGGGGCTTAAGGGCCACGGTTAAAAAAAACATGGGCTTCCTTGTACATATAAATATGCTTCGATTGCTGTGCCACAAGCTGAAGTCTTGGGGATACATATAAACCTCAACACAATCATTTAGAAAATTACTTCCAATACATCTGGTTTTGTATACACTGAAAATAGATAAAGAGCTTAAAATAGAGGATTATAAAGGATCTGAGGAACCCGGGCTGGAGCAAAGGAATAAGTACTGCAGTTTGAACCCTCAGGGAGAGAGAGAGGGAGAGGGAAGAATCACTATGATATATGGAAGAAAGGAAGGGGGAACACTATGGTATGTGGAAGAAAGGAAGATGGGACACTATGGTACATGGAAGGCAGGAAGGAAGGATCACTATGGAAGAAAGGAAGGAGGGATCGTGATGGTACATGGAAGAAAGGAAGGAGGGATCGCTATGGTACATGGAAGGAAGGAAGGATCACCATGGTACAAAGTATATTAATGCATTAAAGTGTCTGTTCACCAATGCCAGAAGTCTGCCAAGCAAAATAGGTGAGTTGGAAGCTCTGGTGCATGAGGAGAGCTATGATGTAATCGGTATTGCTGAAACTTGGCTTCATTCCTCACATGACTGGGCTATTAATATTCCTGGCTATGCACTCTTTCGGAAAGACAGGGTAAAAAGGAAAGGTGATGGGGTCTGTCTCTATGTGAGAAGTGATCTCAAAGCGAGTGTGAAAGAGGACCTGGTGGATGGAGAGTGGGATGAGTCTGAAGCATTATGGGTGGAACTGCATACAGATGTGCATAGTTCAAAGCTAATCATTGGAGTTTGTTATAGACCACCCAATGTTAATGAGGAGGTGGAGACTCAGCTCCTTGCACAGATGGAAAGGGCTGCAAGGGCTGGGACGGTGATAATAATGGGGGATTTTAACTACCCAGAAATTGACTGGAGTAATGGAACTGCTGGGACAGTTAAAGGGCAAAAATTTATAAACCTATTGCAGGACAATTTTATGGTCCAGTTTAGTGAGGCCCCAACTAGGAATGATGCTCTGTTGGACCTGGTAATCTCAAACCATGCAGAGCGTATTACTAACACCTGGGTAGCAGTGACCATAACATGATTTCATTTGATGTTAGTTGTAAGCAAAAATCACATACGGGAAAGATAAAAACACTTAATTTCAAAAGAGCAAATTTTCCAAGGATGAGCGCTGCTCTCCAGGACTTAGACTGGGAGGGAATATTGGCATCAATGGGCACAGAACAGAAATGGGAATTCTTCAAAAAGACTGTTTGTGAACTCACTGCAAAGTATATTCCCATGGGCAATAAGTTTAAAAGGCTAAAAATAAAACCTATGTGGCTCACTGCCAAAGTTAAAAAAGCTATAAACTATAAGAAAAGAGCTTTTAAAAAATATAAAAATGAGGGAACACTAGTGTCATTTAAATATTACAAAGAATATAACAGGATATGTAAAAAGGAAATCAAGGATGCAAAAATTCAAAATGAACGACAGATTGCAAAAGATAGTAGGACAAACCCCCAAAAATTCTTCAAATATATTAATAGTAAAAAGGTCAAGTCTGAGCATGTAGGCCCTTTACAAAATAATCTAGAGTGGGTGACTGGGGACAAAGAGAAAGCTAATTTATTAAATACTTTCTTCAGTTCTGTGTATTACGAAGGAGCATGGGGGAGCTCATGTCCAAAATGGGGGTGGTAGTGACACAGCCCCAAATCCACAATGGCTCAAAAGTGATATGGTCCAGGAATATTTAGATGGAATAAAGGTGGATAAAGCACCTGGACCAGATGGCATTCACCCACGGATCCTAAAATAATTGAGCTCTGTAATTTCAAAGCCATTGTATCTAATTTTTAGGGACTCATTATTGACAGGAATAGTACCACTGGATTGGCGCAGGGCCAATGTGGTGCCTATATTTAAAAAGGGAATTAAGTCTTTACCAAGTAACTATAGACCTGTTAGTTTAACTTCTATAGTTGGGAAGATACTGGAGAGATTAATAAAAGACCACATAGACGAGTTCTTGCTGGAAAAAAACTATTTAAGCAACAGACAGCATGGATTCATGAAAGACAGAAGTTGTCAGACAAACCTGATTTCTTTTTATGAAGAGGTAAGTAAAACCTTGGACAGAGGCGTGGCTGTGGATGTGGTATACTTGGATTTTGCAAAAGCGTTCGATACAGTTCCCCACACACGGCTCATGTGCAAGGTAAAGTCTACAGGATTGGAAATATCAGTTTGTAAATGGATAGAAAACTGGCTAAAAGACAGAATTCAGAGAGTAGTGGTTAATGATTCTTACTCTGAATGGTCCAAGGTTATCAGTGGTGTACCCCAAGGTTCAGTGCTGGGACCATTACTTTTTAATATGTTTATAAATGATATTGGGTCTGAGATCAAAAGTAACATTTCTGTCTTTGCAGATGACACCAAGCTATGCAGTGGAATAACGTCCTTACAGGATGTCGCCAATTTACAAACCAACCTCAATGCTCTGTCTAATTGGGCGACTATGTGGCAGATGAGGTTTAATGTTGATAAATGTAAAGGTATGCACTTGGGGGCTAGTAATATGAATGCATCATACATACTAGGGGGAGTACAACTGGGTGGATCCGTAGTGGAGAAGGATCTGGGGGTTTCAGTAGATCATAAGCTCAATAATGGCATGCAATGCCAAGCTGCGGTTTCCAAAGCGAGCAAAGTCCTTTCTTGTATTAAGAGAGGTATGGTCTCCAGAGAGAGAGATATCATTTTGTCCCTGTTCAAATCATTAGTAAGACCTCATCTGGAATATGCAGTTCAGTTTTGGGCCCCAGTTCTCAAAAAGGATATTGGGGAACTGGAGAAAGTGCAGAGAAGGGCAACCAAACTGATAAGAGCTATGGAGGAGTTCAGCTATGAGGAAAGATTAGAGGAACTGAATTTATTCACTCTTGAGAAGAGGAGATTAAGGGGAGATATGATCAACATGTACAAATATATAAGGGGTCCATATAGTGAACTTGGTGTTAAGTTATTCACTTTACGGTCAACACAAAGGACAAGGGGGCACTCTTTGCGTCTAGAGGAAAAGAGATTTCACCCCCAAATACGGAAAGGTTTCTTCACAGTAAGAGCTGTGAAAATGTGGAATAGACTCCCTGCAGAGGTGGTTCTGGCCAGCTCAGTAGATTGCTTTAAGAAGGGCCTGGATTCTTTCTTAAATGTACATAATATAACTGGGTACTAACATTTATAGGTAAAGTTGATCCGGAGAATATCCGATTGCCTCTCGGGGGATCAGGAAGGAATTTTTTCCCCTGCTGTAGCAAATTGGATCATGCTCTGCTGGGGTTTTTTGCCTTCCTCTGGATCAACTGTGGGTATAGAATTGGGTATATGGGATTGTACAATATATATATTTTTTTTTTATGGTTGAACTGGATGGACTTGTGTCTTTTTTCAACCTGACTAACTATGTAACTATGTAACATGGAAGAAAGGAAGGAGGGATCACTATGGTACATAGAAGAAAGGAAGGAGGGATCACTATGGTACATGGAAGGAAGGATCTCTATGGTATATGGAAGAAAGGAAGGAGGGATCACTATGGTACATGGAAGGAAGGATCACTATAGTACATGGAAGGATCTCTATGGTATATGGAAGAACGGAAGGAGGGATCACTATGGTACATGGAAGAAAGGAGGGAGGGATCACTATGGCACATGGAAGAAAGGAAAGAGGCATCACTATGGTACATGGAAGGAAGGAAGGGGAACACTGTGGTATATGGAAGGCAGGAAGGAAGGATCACTATGGTACATGGAAGGAGGGATCACTATGGTACATGGAAGGAAGGATCACTATTGTACGTGGAAGAAAGGAAGGAGGGATCACTATAGTACATGGAAGAAAGGAAGGAGAGATCACTATAGTAAATGGAAGAAAGGAAGGGGAAACACTATGGTATATGGAAGAAAGGAAGGGGGGAACACTATGGTACATGGAAGAAAGGAAGGGGGGAACACTATGGTACATGGAAGAAAGGAAGGAGGGCTCACTATGGTACATGGAAGAAAGGAAAGAGGGTTCACTATGGTACATGGAAGGCAGGAAGGATCACTATGGAACATGGAAGAAAGGAAGGAGGGATCACTATGGTACATGGAAGACAGGAAGGATCATGACGGTACATGGATGGATCACTATGACACACAGAATGCAGGAAGGATCACTATGACACCTGGAAGGCAGGAAGGATTACTATGGTACATGGAAGGCAGGAAAGAGGGATCACTATGGCACATGGAAGGCAGGAAGAATCACAATGGTACATGGAAGGATTCACTATGGCACACAGAAGGCAGGAAGGATCACTATGACACCTGGAAGGCAGGAAAGAGGGATAACTATGGCACATGGAAGGCAGGAAGGAAGTACCACTATGGCACATGGAAGGCAGGAAGGATCACTTTGGTATATGGAAGAAAGGAAGGAAGGACCGCTATGGCACATGGAAGGCAGGAAGGATCCCTATGGCACATGGAAGGCAGGAAGACTATGGCACATGGAAGGCTGGAAGACACTATGGTATATGGAAGAAAGGAAGGAGGGCTCACTATGGTACATGGAAGGAAGGAAGGAGGGCTCACTATGGTACATGGAAGAAAGGAAGGAGAGTTCACTATGGTACATGGAAGGCAGGAAGGATCACTATGGTACATGGAAGAAAGGAAGGAGGGATCACTATGGTACATGGAAGACAGGAAGGATCATGACGGTACATGGATGGATCACTATGACACACAGAATGCAGGAAGGATCACTATGACACCTGGAAGGCAGGAAGGATTACTATGGTACATGGAAGGCAGGAAAGAGGGATCACTATGGCACATGGAAGGCAGGAAGAATCACGATGGTACATGGAAGGATTCACTATGGCACACAGAAGGCAGGAAGGATCACTATGACACCTGGAAGGCAGGAAAGAGGGATAACTATGGCACATGGAAGGCAGGAAGGAAGTACCACTATGGCACATGGAAGGCAGGAAGGATCACTTTGGTATATGGAAGAAAGGAAGGAAGGACCGCTATGGCACATGGAAGGCAGGAAGGATCCCTATGGCACATGGAAGGCAGGAAGACTATGGCACATGGAAGGCTGGAAGACACTATGGTATATGGAAGAAAGGAAGGAGGGCTCACTATGGTACATGGAAGGAAGGAAGGAGGGCTCACTATGGTACATGGAAGAAAGGAAGGAGAGTTCACTATGGTACATGGAAGGCAGGAAGGATCACTATGGTACATGGAAGAAAGGAAGGAGGGATCACTATGGTACATAGAAGACAGGAAGGATCACAATGGTACATGGAAGGATCACTATGGCACACAGAAGGCAGGAAGGATCACTATGACACCTGGAAGGCAGGAAGGATTACTATGGTACATGGAAGGCAGGAAAGAGGGATCATTATGGCACATGGAAGGCAGGAAGGAAGGACCACTATGGCACATGGAAGGCAGGAAGGATCACTTTGGTACATGGAAAGGCAGGAAGGAAGGACCGCTATGGCACATGGAAGGCAGGAAGGATCCCTATGGCACATGGAAGGCAGGAAGACTATGGCACATGGAAGGCTGGAAGACTATAACACATGGAAGGCTGGAAGACTATAGCATATGGAAGGCTGGAAGATTATGGGACATGGAAGGCTATGGCACATGGAAGGCTGGAAGGCTATGACACATGGAAGGCTATGGCACATGGAAGGCTGGAAGACTGGCACGTGGAAGACTATGGCACATGGAAGGCTGGAAGACTGGCACACGGAAGACTATGGCACATGGAAGGCTATGGCACATGGAAGGCTAGAAGACTGGCACATGGAAGACTATGGCACATGGAAGGCTGGAAGGCTAAGGAACATGGAAGACTATACATGGAAGCCTGGAAGACTATGGCATCTAGAGAAGAGAGAGAGGGGAGAGATCACTCACCCAGGCTGCATTGTCTTCAGAGGCACAGGCACTCAGGCAGCGACATCAGCTCAGCAGGATCAATAGCTGGCTGGTTTGAAATCTCCCACCCCCACACCCCCTTCCTAGGCACAGATTGGCTGCATGAAGGGGTTGTGGGTGGGCACAGGGGGGACATGGGGAGGAGGTGGGGCAGACCTAGCCTACCTCCTCCTCGTACCGTACTGACTATACACCGGGCACCGGGCGAGGGATATGCAGCGAGGGGACGGGCGGGGAATATGAAGCTATATGCACACTGCCGTGTGTGCGCCGGGGGGCGGGGAATATGCACATTGCCGTGGGGGGGGCGGGGATAATGCTGCTATTCAACACACTGCCGTGGGCACGGCCAGGGGGCGGGAATATGCACATTGACGTGGAGCAGGCAATATGCTGCTATTTAACACACTGCTGCGGGCGCGATGGGGGGCGGAGAATATGCACATTGCCGCGGGCGCGAGGCAGCACACTTGGGGCTGACGATACCCTGGCACTTTGGCGCCCCCTGTTCTGAGGCGCCGGGGTTCACTGCACCCGTGCACCCGCCCAGGATCGGCCCTGCTTGTCACCACCTATTACTGTCACAAGGGATGCTTACATTCCTTGTGACAGCAATAAAAGTGATCAGAATTTTATTTATTTTTTAAAGTGACAATGTAAAAAAAAAAAAGTAAAGTACCCCCCTCCCCATGTGTTTGTGCAGCAAAAAAAAAACACATGCGTAAGTCGCGCCTGCATATGTAAGGTTGAATAAATATTTTATTATTAGTTTTAAAGTAAAGCAATAAAGGGTAGAAAATGAAGAAAAGGGGAAGGAAGATCAGTGGTAAACAAATACCACATAACATAAAAATATACAGGTGTAAGGCCCCTTTCACACTTGTGGGACCTGAAAGTTGCACAATTTTGCCGCGATTTTTTGCTGCGACTTTGACGCGACTTGAAGCAATGCCTATGTAATCTTGAAGTCTATGAGCCTCAAGTCACATCAAAGTCGGACCAAAGTAATGCAGGGACTACTTTGAAGTCGCACAGATATGAATGGTACTCATTGGAAATCATTGGGAACGACTTGTCAGACTTTGTAGTCCCAATTCGCAGGACAAGTCACACAAGTGTGAAAGGGGCCTAAGTGACAATCCTCAGAATTGTGATCAGTACCAAAAACTGTTGTGGTTCCTGCGTGGGTAGACACAGAAGTCGTTAAACGGAGCGCCCGCATATGTAAATGGTGTTCAAATCACGCATGTTAGGTATCGCTGCGATCACCAGAGTGAGAGCAATACTTCCAGCAAAAGACCTCCTCTGTAACTCTAACCTGGTAACCGTAAAAAAAAAAAATGAAAGCATCACCTATGGAGATTTTTTCAGGTACCATAGTTTGTTGCCATTCCACGAGTGTGGGCAATTTCAAAGCATGATATGTTAGGTATCTATTTACTCGGCGTAACATCATCGTTCACATTCTACAAAAAAAGTGGGCTAACTTTACTGCTTATTTATTTATTTTTTAATTCATAAAACATTGCGTTTGTAAGACCGCTACGCAAATACCGTGTGACATAAAATATTGCAACGATCGCCATTTTATTTTCTGGGGTCTCTGCTAAAAATATATATATGTAGCGCCCATCCCAATTTATGGGATGCTATATGTGTACATTTAGGGGTGGTCCGAGCCCATAGTTGGGCTCGGACTTGTTGATTAGAACAAATTGTGCTTCTGCTCTGGGTGCGATGCTGCCTGGCAGTACAGTTCCCTGTTGCCTGGGGGTGGCGCTGTCACTTCCGGCTCAGGTTGAACGACAGGAGGTATCGCAGCACTATTGGGTGTCCTCTCTCGGCAGCGGTGCGGTGGGCGTGGTCGATCCGCTGTGCCTGCTGGGAGGGGGTATTTAAGGGGCAGACGCCATCAGACGGGTTGGTAGGACTCCAGGTAGGGTTGCCACCTCATCCCTTTAAACCCGAACACATATGAATTACACAGATTCTAAGGCTAATTTAATGCAGATGAGGCACCAAGTGAGTTTAATTACCACCTTAATCAGCCACAGAACCTGTGTAATTAATATGTGTTCGAGTTTAAAGGGATGAGGTGGCAACCCTAACTCCAGGGGACCCCTTGGTCTTGGAGGACGTGTGGCGTGTACCCCACCTTTGTGGCCCTCATAGCCAGGGGGTGCGTGCATGTGCTTCAGTCTCGGGCACCTTCAGCCCGAGGCTGCATCGCTGTTTGGTAGGCCTGGCTCAGCTGCCTGGGGTCTACACCTTACGGAGGGATCCCAAGCTGCCCACCATTTGGGAGCCCAACTTTAGGAAAGGAGTCCAGGGGAGTATCGGTCCCAAGAGTAGATCAGCGACGATACTGCTGTCTCAGGGAGAGGCCTGAAGACTCGCCTAAAGAGGGATCCGCCATCTTTATTTGTGGAGGTTCAGGGCAGTAATCATTCCTGTGGCAGAGGAATTCTCCTGATTGCATCCTATTAAAAGGAAAGGAAAGCTTTAATCCATGCTCCACTCCAGCTGCTAGGACCGCTCTTAAAGGCACTATCCGGGTCAGCGATACCCACTCAGGCTTGAGTGGCGATGAAAGTGTTCTTTGAGTGTTGCGTGCCTGAACCTTCCCCTACTCTGTCAGTCCTCTCTCTTTATCTCAAGTTATACCCCAAGCAAAAGAATAAAGCCTTGCTGTTCAGGTTTTACTCCTGTGTGGACATTGACTTTATTCAAGTGAGAGACTTTCTACCCCGGATGGCGGAGCACAAGGATCCACTCGTGAGAGGTAACTCGCCGCAAGGTCCAAAATCTAACACCGCTCGCCTCTCCATACATGGAGTTGGATACCGGGCAAGTAGCAGGTGTGCCTTACTGCAAATGGGTGAAGCAGAGGGGTCTATGTGCTACATTATATATATATATATATATATATATATATATATATATATAAATATATATATATATATATATATGTAGCGGGGTGTCATATTTAGGGGGAGCATCTGAGTGGTAACTAGGCTCAGATGCACTAATTGATAGGTTTCATGGACCATTTCTATCCCTGGGAGATAGTACTGGTGTGCAGTTCCCTGGGGCCTATGGGTGGCGCTGTTGCCATGGCCCGGGTTGAACCGCAGTAGGGTTGTGCCTTTTTTTGTCCCCTCTCGGCAGCAGTACGGCGGGGCGGGGAACCTGCTGTGCCTGTTGGGTGAAGATATAAAAGGGGGCGGCCATCTTCGAGGAGAGGTCCACGCCCAGGCACCTTAGGCCTGGGTGTGTGTCGCCTCCGAGTGCCCTAGGCACCTTAGGCCTGGGTGCAGCAACCTTCGGCTGGGGTCCGCTAGGGATCGCGGCTCCCAGGGATCTGCCTTGCGAGGGGACCCGTATCCAGGACGAGGAGGCCAGGGAGGTGACCCTTTCTGAAGACCCAGCGCAGAGTCGTGGTGACAGAGGGGGCCTCTGGTAACTCTCCAGAGGGATGTTCTTATCCTACTCAACAGTGGCGGCTGGTGCTCCAAATTTTTGGGGGGGCGCAAACAAACTGAAAAAAAAAATCAATTGCCGCCACTGTGCCCATTAAACCCAGCCACTGTGCCCAAATGCCACCAGTTTGCCCCCTCAAATACAGCCAGTTTGTTTCCACATACAGCCAGTTTGTCCCCATATACAGCCAGTGTGCCCCCATATATATATAACCAGTGTGCCCCCATATATACAGCCAGTGTGCCCCCCATATACAGCCAGTGTGCCCCCATATACAGCCAGTGTGCTCCCATATACAACCAGTTTGTCCCCATATACAACCAGTGTGCCCCCATATATATAGCCAGTGTGCCCCCATATACAGCCAGTGTGCCCCCATATACAGCCAGTGTGCCCCCATATACAGCCAGTGTGCCCCCATATACAGCCAGTTTGTCCCCATATATATAGCCAGTGTGCCCCCATATACAGCCAGTTTGTCCCCCATATACAGCCAGTTCCCCCCAAATGCAGCCAGTTTGTCCCCCATATACAGCCAGTTCCCCCCAAATGCAGCCTGTTCCCCCCCCCAGCCCTGCACTTACCTTCCTCCGTCCGCGCCGTCCTCGATGTGTTCTCCCGCCCTCGATAACTCTTCAGCCAATCAGGTTACCGGTAACCAGATCCGGTGAACCTGATTGGCTGAAACCTCCACAGTCTTCTCCAAGGAACGCACCCCCGTGTGTACCTGGGAGGAGTTTTTGGAAGCCGAATACAGCGTGAGAGCTGTATTCGGAAAGCCTATCAGAGCCGCTGGCTCTGATAGACACTTCCAGAACACACCCACCGCCGCTCTAATTCATATGGCCGGCGCTCACCAGGAGGCCGGCCATATGAATAATGGGCAGCGCGGCAGCGGTGACAATACACAGATTCATGCAATGCATGAATCTGTGTATTGTCTTTCAATGGCGGTGTGGGAGCGAGAGGGGGCGGCGCTCCGGCGCCCTCTATGGACGCACCACCACTGCTACTCAAGGAAGGAAGTGTGGGTTCTTTATGTCACAGTGGCAGTGACTCTATGCACACCAGGTCAGTGGCAGTGACTTGCAACTATTCACCAGGTCAGTGGCAGTGACTTGCAATTATTCACCAGGTCAGTGGCAGTGACCAACCTCACGGTCCGTGGCAGGGACCGTGCGCCAAGCCTGTTTGTGCAAATCAGAATAGGAGAAACCCTAAATTATGTTTGTGCCTGGACCTCCTCCCACCTTATCTGATCCGTGTTTGTCTCAGCCTGTCTGCTCTCAAAGAGACTATTTATTAGGCTTGTGCAATTCGTTTCGTAACTAATCGAAATTCGTCCGAATTTAGCAACTTTCGGACATTCGGAAGCATTCGAATTTCCGAACAAAGCAATTACGAATAAAACCGAATCCGAAATAAATTATACCGCAAAATAGCGAATGCCCGAATGTCTTCGGCATAATTCGTTATGAAAAAACTTACGAATGTACAAATCCATTGGAAACACAATAACACTCACTCTGCTCTGCTCTCTGCTTCTCCTTCACCGTGCTGAACTCCCTCTCAAAATGGTGTACAGGGGCGGAGGCTATAGCCGCATGTAAAAAACGAAAGTAAAATACGAGATTTCTAATCCATTCGAAGCACAATAACACTCTGCTCTCCTCTCTGCTTCTCCCTCACCGTGCTGAACCCTCTCAAAATGGTGTACAGGGGCGGAGGCTATAGCCGCATGTAAAAAACGAAAGTAAAATACGAGATTTCGAATCGTTACAAATAACCGCAATGTATTTCGAAAAGTACAAATCCATTCGAAGCACATTAGGCATAATAGTCAGCGTCGTCGTGAGAGAGACACAGAAAATTACGAATCAACGAACCCAAAAAAAGTTACGAAAGTAGGAGTTGTGTCCAGAATCAACGAAAAACAACGTACTCTACCGAAAGTACGAATTATAAAGCAACAAAAAATTCAACGAAAAATGTCGCTTGCAAAAATACGAATGAGTCCGAACACGAAAAATCCCGTCTAGCAAAATTACGAATGATTACGAATCAACAGGACCGGAAAGAAACGAACCGAAACGGAACGAATTTTTCCGTTGTGCACAAGCCTACTATTTATTGCCCTTATGAATAAATAAGAAGTTGGACTTTTCAGTTGGTGTGGACAATTGTTTAATGGGGAGAACTAAGGACTTGTTTCTGGCTACCCCAGAAACGAGGTCAGCTCTGGAGGTTTTAAACACTGGCTGCAGGCAGGCCCGAGAAAACTAACACCGCTCAACCTCCCCATCCAGGAGGGTACGGGCTTGTGGTGCGGTGTGCCTTAGTCTTTCCTGTGCAGGAGCCAAGAAGAGAAAAGCAGGTAAAGGCTGGGGTGGGTGCACTACATACATTGCTACATTGTACTGTGTGTATGTATGTGTGTGTATATGTATATATATATATATATATATATATATATATATATATATATATATATATATATAATATTTGGGGGGTTCTAAGTCATTTTCTAGTAAAAAATAATAATTTTAACTTGTAAAGCAACAAATGTCAGAAATAGGCTTAGGCATGAAAGGGTTAACAAATCTAGCTCCGTATTCATTCCCATACAATGGGCTGGGAAGTGATGAACATTCCCCGGAGCACTGGGAAAGTTTCTGCTTACTAATGGAATTCCAGTCCAACAATCCATGGAGAAGGGAATGCTATGAGACGGTCCCGCACACAGGACATGACCCCCGCTATAATGTGTACACCCCCCTTCCCATCCATGTAGTAGGAAGGTGGACCCCGATCCTGCTGAGCTGTTTCCGTTCAGTCACATGACCGGCCTGAGCTCGGGATGAGCAGAGCGCTGTGTGTATAGGAGATCCGCTCCCTGATGGTGGACTGTGCACCGGGGACACCGAACACCGGGGACACCGCTCTCATTCATCATGTCTGAAGGAGGAGTGAAAGCCGGGAGGGAGCCCGAGAAGAGCGGAGCGGAGGAGGAGGAGGTAGGTGGATTGCTAATGGACAGGAATAGTATCCTGTGCGGGTCCCTCTCACCCCAATTGTAGGAATAAGAACTCCCCGGGATCAGTATGGAGAGGAGGAGGAGGGGGGGAGAAAACAGAACTTTCAAAAAGTATTTTGGGTTCAGTTAAAAGAAGAGATCTGATGAGTGGAGAGGAGTCCAGGACTTTCCTTATCACTACCTGTGAATACACAAATCTGATGGGAAATTTGATTAAATGTGATGCCTTTTAGTGGTGAAGTCAAGCTGTCCATAGGAGAAGGGTCACGTATGTGCGGGGCCGCCAGGGCGTGCACGTGTGTTCGCTTTCACAGGTACCAGCGACAAATGGGAGAAATCACCGCCCCCCCGCCGTTAAGCATTAGACCCCTTTCACACTGGGGCGGCGAGTTCGTTAGCGGTAGAGCGCCACTCGTTTTAGACTCCTTTCACACTGGGGCGGCGAGTTCGTTAGCGGTAGAGCGCCATTCGTTTTAGACTCCTTTCACACTGGGGCGGCGAGTTCGTTAGCGGTAGAGCGCCACTCGTTTTAGACTCCTTTCACACTGGGGCGGCGAGTTTGTTAGCGGTAGAGAGCCACTCGTTTTAGACTCCTTTCACACTGGGGCGGCGAGTTCGTTAGCGGTAGAGCACCACTCGTTTTAGACTCCTTTCACACTGGGGCGGCGAGTTCGTTAGCGGTAGAGCGCCATTTGTTTTAGACTCCTTTCACACTGGGGCGGCAAGTTCTGTAGAGCGCCACTCGTTTTAAGCCCCGTACACACAGTCGGACTTTTGCCCAACAAACTTCGTTTTAAGCAAGTTGGACCAACAATCCGACCGTGTGTATGCTCCATCGGACAATTTTTTTTCGTTTGGTTTTGTTTTCATCGGACAAAAGTTGGGTCTGCAAACGGACAAACTTTTGCCCAACAAAAGTCCGATGGAGCAAAGTCCTACCGTGTGTACAGAAAACCATAGGACTTTTGTCTAATGTTAAAATCAACCAACAATAGCAGAAGTTGACCAAAGGGTGGCGGTAAAGAGCAGAAAAACCATGTGATGTTGCAAAAAGTTTTGGGAAATTTTGCAGAAAAGTCCTGTGGTGTGTATGCTATGGGTGTGCCCAGCCAACTCCGTTCGGACAAAAATCCACGGAAAAGTCTGATGGAAGTCCGACCGTGTGTACGGGGCTTTAGACCCCTTTCACACTGGGGCGGCGAGTTTGTTAGAGCGCCACTCGTTTTAGACTCCTTCCACACTTGGGCGGCAGTTTCGTTAGAGCGCCGCTCGGTTTAGGCTCCTTTCACACTGGGGTGGCAGGTTCGTTAGAGCGCAGCTCGTTTTAGACCCCTTTCACACTGGGACGGCGAGATCGTAAGTGGTAGAGCGCCACTCGTTTTAGACCCCTTTCACACTGGGGCGGCGAGTTCTGTAGAGCGCCACTCGTTTTAGACCCCTTCCACACTGGGGTGGCAGGTTCGTTAGAGCGCCGCTCGTTTTAGACCCCTTTCACACTGGGGCGGTGAGTTCGTTAGCGGTAGAGCGGCACTCGTTTTAGACCCCTTTCACACTGGGGCGGCGAGTTTGTTAGCGGTAGAGCGCACGTATGTTCGCTTTCACAGGTACCAGCGACAAATGGGAGAAATCACCACCCCCGCCCCCTGACCCTTTTTAAGTAACACAATACAGAGAACCGTATGGTGCTGCGGCACCGTTTGGTTTCACTCTGGGGGGGGGGTGCCATTAAGCATTAGACCCCTTTCACACTGGGGCCGCCCCGTGCATTAACGGTAAAGCGCCGCTCGTTTTAGACTCCTTTCACATCGGGGCGGCAAGTTTGTTAGGGCACCGCTCGTTTTAGACCCCTTTCACACTGGGGCGGCGAGTTCGTTAACGGTAGAGCGCTGCTCATTTTAGACTCCTTTCACACTGGGGCGGCGAGTTCGTTAGAGCACCACTCGTTTTAGACTCCTTTCACACTGGGGCGGCGGGTTCGTTGGCGGTAGAGCGCCGCTCATTTTAGACCCCTTTCACACTGGGGCGGCGAGTTTGTTAGCAGTGCACGTGTGTTCGCTTTCACAGGTACCAGCGACAAATGGGAGAAATCACCACCCCCCCGCCCCCTGACTCTTTTTAAGTAACACAACACAGAGAACCGTATGGTGCTGCGGCACCGTTTGGTTTCACGCTTTGTGCCGTTAAGCATTAGACCCCTTTCACACTGGGGCCGCCCCGTGCATTAACGGTAAAGCACAGCTCGTTTTAGACTCCTTTCACACTTTAGGCGGCGAGTTCGTTAACGGTAGAGCGCCGCTCGTTTTATACCCCTTTTACACTGGGACGGTGGGTTCATTAGCGGTAGAGCACCGCTCGTTTTAGACCCCTTTCACACTGGGGCGGCGAGTCCATTAGCGGTAAAGCGCCACTAGTTTTAGCTGCGCTTTTCAGCCGCGGGCCATCTCCTGTGTGGGCATCTGAAGTGAATTACTTCCTGGATTCCGTGCATGCTGGCTACCCAGCATTCACCTGCCAATCTTGTGCATGTGCAGTGCGGCGCAAGCAGTATAATAGCTTGTAGGTCGGGTTTCCATAGCAACAGCGGCATCGGAGCGACTCCGCCCCATTGCTATGGAAAACGATTGCCTCCTGGGATTGATGACACATCTCCCAGGAGACATTACACAGCCGGAAATGACGTGCGGGGCCGCGGCCACTAAGGAAGTGAAAAAAATAAAATAAAATTTAAATGCCAATTCGTTTTAAGGGTACACGATCAGCAAAGGGTCAATTAGCGATGTCCAGACAGAGGGTCAGGGGTCAGGGGTCATGCAGCCTCATAGGACAGTCAGAGTAGAATGAAAGCTCCTCCTACAAGCTTTAACCAGTGCTCGGCCAGACACTGATATAATCATAAGTCTGCTATATACTGCTGATGAGAAAAGGTATTTAGCAGTTTATAATTCCTAAAATAATAAAATTTCTATATTTTGTGTACTGTGAGAGACCAGATATAGTGAATGCAGGGTCCTTTTTAAGTTTGTCCAGTTTATCAGAAACTGAATAAAATTTGCTCCATGTATGGCAGTGCAATGCTTTGTTACAGTGTATCGCATCGTTTACCTTTTTTTTTTTTTTCTTTATTCTTTTGAAATGTCCCAGAAAGACATATCATTCAAATTTATGAACCAAACCTTATTGGGATGCGGTGCAGTGTATTAGAGCAAGCTGAGCTAAGTCTCGGTTCACATTATGAGCCGCATGTGTATCGCACAGGAAGCACAACGCATTCCTGTTCAATTCACATGCGATTCAAGCCTATTTATTTTGAATGGACCCAAATCACACCGCATTGCATCAAAGACGTGCATGCACCAATTTTGGAACTGCACTGCAAATAGATTGCATGGTACTTTTGTACCAATCGATCTGGTGCCGGCAAATGCACTGTGTTTGGTGTGTTGTTTGGGTGCGGTGTCATTAAGATTGCACTGACAGCTGCAGCAGATTGCAAGGGCAGTGCGATTAGAATGCCGCACAGGAAATGCACTTGGAGTGCTGCATTTCCCACATTACATTGGTGTGGACCTAATTCAAAATTCATGCCCTACTCTTTTTTTTTTTTTTGTGACAATGTTTCATATTTGGAATACATGGCCACATTCCTTTGTTTTTGTTTTTAAATGTGTGTGTTTTGTTTAATGCTAAAATGTATCAGTTTAACAACACTTTTTTCACCTACTGTGTGTTATTACTAGCTAACCTGCTACATCACGATGTTTACAAATACATTTCTGCAAATGTAAGGGCTCCTTCGCACAGGCGATTCACAGAGCAGACTGTGCTGAGATGGACCTGTCATCCGATCTCTATGGGAGATCGGATGAAATCAGACCGTCTATCCGTTTTCATCCAATCTCCATCCGTATGGATGTCAGCTATGAATGGAGAATAGAGCGTCCGATCAGTTCTGCCTGAAAACCTGACAGGCGGACCTGATCGGGAAGCCTGTGTGATAGGGGCCTAAGTTATACTGTGTGTGTGTGTGTGTATATATATATATATATATATATATATATATATTTATTAATATTACTATTATTATTATATATATATTTTTTTATATATTAGAGCTGCACGATTCTGGCTAAAAATGAGAATCACAATTTTTTATTTTTTTTGCTTAGAATAAAGATCACGATTCTCGCGGCGTAAAATCTTTCACATTATTCAAAAAAATTTGGGCTAACTTTACTGGTTTTTGTTTTTTAATTCAATAAAGTAATTTTATTTTTTTTTTCAAAAAAATTGCATTTGAAAGACGGCTGCGCAAATACAGTGTGACATAAAATATTGCAATAACCACCATTTTATTCTCTAGGGTCTCTACTAAAAAAATGTATGTATGTGTGTGTGTGTATGTAATATATAATATATGTGTGTGTGTGTGTGTGTGTGTGTGTGTGTGTGTGTGTGTGTGTGTGTGTGTGTGTTTGGGGGTTCTAAGTAATTTTCTAGCAAAAAAAAAAAAATTTGACTTGAAACCAACAAATGTCAGAAAAAGGTTTAGTGGTTAAACTTTCCTCATTTACACATCAAAGTCTATTCCTTTGATCTGAGGCTGGGTTCACACTGATACGACACATCCGACTTTCATCCTACTTTGCTCTGCGACATCAGTCCTACATTGATCCTACATTGGTCCGACATCCATCCGACATTCATGAACAGGATACTACTTTGATCCGACATTGTGCTAGTCTGACTTGTCCTTTGACCAATCAAAACAATCCCAGTGTGAGATAAATTCCTTTTACTGCTGCTGTAATCACCATGTCGGATGTCAAATGTCGGATGGTTAGGACAAGGATCCTACTTTGATCCGACTTCAATGATATTCAATGGGCTGAAGTCGGATCAAAGTCGGACAGAAGTAGTACAGGGAGCATTTTTAATGTCGGACCGACTTGTGTCGGACCAGTTAAGACGGCTCTCATAAGGAAACATTGATTTTCACACGTCATGCGACATGAGCTCCTAATGTCGGAGCGTTTGTCGGACAAGTGTGAACCAGGCCTTGGAGAAATTGTTACAATGTTTAGACTTGGTTCCACTTCTAAAGAATGTTGCGATACTTGGCAGACTGCCCGGATTTTTTTTTCCTTTCTTTTGATGGCTTCAGCAGAGAGAATTCTCTGCATAGAAAGATCAGGAAATACTTTGTCAAGATTGCAACAGGGAAAAATATCGCGATAACGATACTTGACGACATTTTTCAGCAGTGAGGTGCAATGCAATTCACTTCTTTGCATCAAGTTATAGCCAAAAGAACTGAATGAAATCACTTTGTGAAATTTCAATAAAGTTCAAACCAAAAAAGTTACAGGGCAATGCATTGTTTACAGCACATTGGCACCACTGCCAGCACCTTGGAAGATTTTGATGAGAAACAGATTAACTGTTAAATTGTAATGAAGTTGGTAAACATTTACAGATGTTAGAATGCCAGTGTCCTTTTCAGCTCAGGATCAGTTTAGTGATTGTGCTGACATTACGACTGCTCAGATGAAAAGGCCATTAAGCACATATTTTTTATTTATTTTTTGCTGGGAGTTTGAAATTCAGGTTATTTTTGCAACGGTGGAAAAGGATATGCACTATCCCACGAACCAATGAAAACATCCCAAAGTGTACTCTATCCACCCTGCTGTTTCTGCACTTCATGCAAAGTGAACTTTAACCCCAGAAAAAAAAGTGTTACCATAGGAACCAGCACAAATGGTTCTTTTTGATGTGGCCAGGGGGGTTTTCAGGCGCTTTTGGGCTAAAAATAAAGCGCCTGAAAAACGGCACCCTTGCAGTGTCAGTGTGAAAGCCCGAGGGCCTTCACACTGAGGCGATGCGCTGGCAGGACGTTAAAAAAACTCCTGCAAGCAGCATCTTTGGAGTGGTGAAGGAGCGGTCTATACACCGCTCCTTCACCACTCCTGCCCATTGAAATGAATGGGCAGCGGGCCGAACTGCTGAAAAAGCTCCACTGCAGCGGCCCTTTGCCGGTGGTTTTACCCCTTTTTTTTGGCTGCTAGTGGGGGTTAAAAGTGCCCCTCTATCGGCTGAATACCTCCACAAAAACGATGGTAAAGTGCCGCTAAAAATAGCGGAGCTTTACCGCCGACGCCTTGGTGTGAAAGCACCCTTAAATGATTTAAATTACTAGTAAAAAGGATTAAATTAAATCAACTCAATTTAAATCATAATTTTGAAAGAGCAGCTGCCATCTCTGTCTCTCAGCGGCTCCTCCTCGAACCCCCTATTAACTCACCGACAGTCCCATTCACTTTAATGGGACGGCTGGTGATGCAGCAGTGACACAACAAGGCAAGGGACGTGGCAGCAGCAGGTAAGTGGATGCCCGCTAACAGGCGCTGCCATGATGGATCTAAAATGACAGGTGCTCTTTAAATGTAAGGACTCCTTCTCGCTGGTAGTTAGAATCTTTACTATTTGCAAACAAAATGAAGGTTTCCTATTTAGAATGAAAAGGAAAAATTGCGCTAGATTGAAAGTCAGATTTGCTGAATACAATCTTGCACAGATGTATAATTTATGATATAACACCCAGTGACTTGAAAATGAGCAAATGTACTATCACCATATAGACAACCTGCTTACCAGATAGTAAGCAGATGGCTTAAACCCAGCCCAGGCCTTTATCCTTATGGGTAACCACAGAGATCCCAAAAAGATGATGTTGAACCCCACAATCCGATATACACAGGCTCCGTGCGTTGTGTGTCAATCAGTCCTAAAACAAAAAAAGGAAGATCATAGCATGATACCATCTAACTTAGATGTTTTTTTAGGCACATATGGTTGCAATAAATTGTAAACACCAAATAGACCAAATGCATGGACATAAAACACCCAGTGACTGATTCTTGGACATGTGCACCACCACCACACAGATATCCTGCTTATCAGATAGCAAGCCAAGAATGGCAGATGGCTTAAACCCAGCCCGGGTCGTTACTCTGCAGGAGTATCGCAACTGCTGTGTGAACACTCCCAGGTGAGTGACCATAGACGCCGTATGTTTCGTGAGGGGTAAGCAGCAATCTTATGCTGCCACCAGCACCAATTTACAGGACTAAAAAGTATCCTATTTAGAATAATAAGCTGTCAGGTTAGTAAAACGTGATATCAGAACCGATTCAATCATACAGTTTGCAGTGTACATAGATTTGCAAAACAATGGAATAAAGGAATATTCATGAACTTTGTTTTATCTCATGGTTACTGTGACATTGTGTGAATGCATCAATGCAGTGCATGTTATCTCAGTTTGCAGAGCTTGGATTCATTGAATGAGTTTACCAAAAATGTAAATATTGCAGAATATACAGCCTCATGCTACATAACTAAGCGCCATTTCATGCTGAATAGAATAAATTATTAATGTATCCTAAATAGAAAATTATCTTTTAAATAGGTTTTTTACTCCAACAAAATCTGATACATTGAGGTTGATGTGGGCATGTACATCGAGATATAAAAGTCTAGTTTGACCACATTTAAAGCCCAACTTCAGACAATATTTTTAGGTTGGTTTTGGAAACAGAAGCCTTCCTCGGGATATAAGGGTCTAGGCTGACCACATTTAAAGCCCAACTTCAGACAATATTTTTAGGTTGGTTTTGGAAACAGAAGCCTTCCTCGGGATATAAGGGTCTAGGCTGACCACATTTAAAGCCCAACTTCAGACAATATTTTTAGTTTGGTTTTGGAAAGAGTTGGGAAGGTAGAGGAACGAGAAACTCCTGTTGGGTTACTTCCATTTGTTGCTCTGTGATTGACACTCAAACACGTTAGAGGGCTTGCCAGCTGAAGCCATATTGTGATCATTTATTTTTGTGATTCGCTATTTTGTGTGCAGTCCTGGGAAACATTTGTCCTCTCATTTGTTGGGACAGGAAGTAAGGTGAGCTCTTTCCATCAGGTTCACAAATAGACAAAAAACTTGAGGGATATTTACTATTGAAAACTATTATTTATATGTGTGGGAAATATTCTTCTAACCCCATGTCCGATCAGATAGCCCATACCTTGTATAGTCCACATATGAGCATATGTGACAATCGTCTGGTTTTCCTCGATGTCCGAACTGAAGAAAGAATTTGTGTACGACAGGCTTTTTTTTGTTGTTTATTTTTTCTAATTATGCGCAGTCTGATTTTCTGTTAGGAAAGCAGTACACATTAAATGAAAATCGTTTGTTCTGTTCATGTACGAGAAAAATTTAGGAATTTGTTCCTTCGGAAATTTTTGCTTGAATCCGATGTGGAAAGTTGTGTACACACTATAGGAAAATCGAACGATCATGCCTATTTTCTCATAGTGTACTGAGCTTTTAGGGTTGTCATGAACTCCATAAAAAGCAGATGCCAAACTAAATGAACCCTTCTAGAGTTTGAGATTCTGTCTTCCTTTCTTATCAATTGCTCATTATGTTGACATGTTTCCTTAGTTTTTTTTAAATGGCACTTTTTGTTTTAAAATGAATGTACGAACAAGGAATACATTATAGAGTCTATGAGCAAGCAGTTTTTTCACAAGTTGAGTAAATTTAAAGTGGAACGCTAGCTAAAATCTAATTTCTATAGGCTCACAGAAGTGCTATATGCGCGATCTTTACAGGAACAGCCTACAAAAAATTTACGTTCTGGTATTACACACAAGTGTTGTCCTCCTATTAAACCTACAACCCAAAACATCTGTAAAGCCTCGTACACATGGCCGGTTTTCTCGGCAAGAAAACAGCTGGGAGAGCTTTTTGCCGAGAAAACCGGTTGCGTGTATGGTTTCTCGACGGGAAAACTGCCGGGAATCTCGACGAGAAAAATAGAGAACCTGCTCTCTATTTTTTCGTCGGCCTGTGTCCCGACGAGAAAACCATGCGTGTGTACGAGGCTTGTGTGCTTACCTGTCCCCAGGTAAGCCCGCGCATGCTCGATGAGACTTCGACGCATGCACGGTAGCTTACAAGGGTAGTGTAGGGTGAAGCAAGATGGTGGCATCGATTTTGACGAGCGAACGCTCATCGTAGTAGATGACGTCACCACGTTCTTGCCATTCAAAAGAACGGCAGTTCTTTTGAATGTGCATGTGTACACAGGGCTTGGCAAGAAAAGCTTGCCAGGAATCCCGTCAGGAAAAACAATGTTTTTTTGCTGACGCGATTCTCGCCCGTGTGTACAGGGCTTTAGAGGTTGTAAATTGTACATAGTATAATGAGCTATCTCCTATGGTTCTGCCCAGACCCGTCAGCATTTTGGAAAATGGTTAACACTCTATCACATTTGGTGGAATGCCAGATAGAACTGGACCCATTAATTCACCTGCTGGGGGTCCCACTCAGCAGACTAGAAAAAAACCCTGAAAAAAATCCTCTCTCCTATCCTCACAGCACGCCATAGCGCAACACGCTGTTCACTCACTACTAGAGTTGCACGATTAAACGTTAAATCACATCACGATTCAACTCCCCCTCGTGATCCTAAGCCCACTTTTCCACGATTCATTCATGTAACAAGTGCAGGGCTGTTCTCTGCTCACTCACAGCTGTCAAAAAAAAAAAAACGTTGGGCAAATATTGCGCTGAGATAAAAGGAAACGTATCATTTTGGTTCTTTTAGATCAAATGGATGAACTTCGGTCTGTAAATGAGGTCAGTTTAACCACTTAACCCGTTCCTGCCTAATCCTTTTTCTGCCATTTGTTGCTTACAAGTTAAAATCCTTTTTTTTTTTTTTTTTTGCTAGAAAATTACTTGGTACCTCCCAAACATATTGTGTTTGTTTGTTTGTTTGTTTGTTTGTTTGTTTGTTTTTGCTAGAAAATTACTTGGTACCTCCCAAACATATTGTGTTTGTTTGTTTGTTTGTTTGTTTGTTTTTTTTTGCAGAGACCCTAGAGAAGAAAATGGCAATCGCAATAGTTTTGTCACCTGGTATTTGCGCATTGGCCTTTCAAACGCAACTTTATGGGAACAAATAAACTTTCATGAATTTAGAAACACAAAAAAACAGTAAAGTTAGCCCAATTTTTTGGGGGAAATGTGAAAGATGTTACACCGAATAAATAGATACATAACATGTCGTGCTTTGAAATTGCGCACACACGTGGAATGGCGACAAACTACGGCACTTAAAGATCTCCATAGGCGCGACGCTTTAAACATTTCTATAGGTTACCTGTTTAGAGTTACATAGAAGGACACACCAACTGAAACTCCAACTCAAGAAATTTTTCAGAACGGGGGGCGTGGCCTAGCAGCGGCGGGAATGGCGGAGTGAGGAGACAGGCGCCCGGAGCATGGTGCGATCCCTGTGGCTGTAGCGTGTATAGGAAAGTCGAGGAAAGCAGAGAATTGTAGCTGAAGCTGAGATTTGATCACCGCGGATGTCCTGATGTCTTGATCTGCCTGGTTTGCCGGATCTGCCCGATCAACCCTTACCTTGCTCTGCGGAGTTTTGCGGCTGGATCGTGCCGGTCTAGCGTTGGAGCTGTGGTTCGGCACTGCAGTAGTGGTGGAGGAGGTTGGTTCTGAGCGGCAGCTGCGCTGATGTATGGTGAGAGCTGTGGAAAGCCGGGGAAGAGCAGCAGCTATGGACTGATGTAGATTTCCATATAATTGCATAATTACTCACCTATCCCATATCTTTCACATATCCACATCCATATCTATACCTACATCTGCATATGCCTATGCCTCTATCTATTCCTCTGCGGTCTGACCCGGTTTGATACGTATAGGTGGAGGAAGGCGGAGGAAAGTGGTCGGAAGGCTCTGTGTGGAGCTGCAGGATTGCAGCTGAGATATTGGCTAATAGATTTGTGGGACTCTCGGAGGACTCTCAGGCTACTGGAGTGGGGAAGGAGCTGCATCTAAGGTATGAAAATATAGATTCCTGCAGGATGTCTACATACTGAGCAATATCTGTGCATATTACTGCATATTACTGAACTTTGAACTTTGAATACTGATTCTGATTGTATGATCGCATGAGTGCGGGCGTAGAATAGGAGATCATTTGACCTTATATGAGCTATAGCACCGCACCTGGATAAATAAATTAATATAGAAGGGGATGAGCAACAGAAGGTGGAAGGGGGGAGAGAATAAAAATAATCCATATACAATACCGACATTGCCTCTACAACCGGTCATTAAGGACTTTTTTACCCAGACAAGAGCAGCACGGGCAGCAATAGTGGAAACCCGTGGCGATCTGTGTCTGGAAATTCCAAAGGCAGCCCCCCGCTTGAGCCTACCCCCGATTCCAAACGAGATGGAGAGTCAGAATCAGAGCCAGAGACAGAGAATAACAATGTCAGATCAGAAGGAAGGGACATCCTTTGGGATGATAGATCCGGAGTTAAAAAAGATCCTGAAGGCACTGCCTACACGGAAAGATCTGGAGACAATGATGGCTCAATATGAGGATGGGCATAGACAGGAGATGCAGTTGATACGAGCCGAGATACAAACACTGAAAGAAAAGGTAACAGGAGAGGGGATAATGGTGAGCAAATTGGACGATCGTATTATGAAATTGGAAAAGGAGCAATTATCACAGAGAAAACAGGTCTCTATGATCCAGTTAAGATTGGAGGAATCCGAAGACCGTAGCCGGAGGAATAATTTAAGATTCAGAGGGATCCCGGAGGAAGTGGGGGATGATAAAATACAGACGGTAGTAATATCCATATGCCAACAATTAGGCGTAATAGAAAGCTTGAAGGAAATTGAATTTGACAGGCTACATAGAGCTACATAGAGCATGGGGACCCCAATCTATAGACCCAGCAAGACCTAGGGACGTGATAGGAAGGTTACACCGTTATGCCCACAAAGAGTGCATTGCACGTAAAGGGTTTCACAGTAAAAATACTCCCAGACCTTTCAAGGGCTACCCTCCAGCGGGGAGCTATATTACGTCCACTCCTTGAGAAAATCAGATCATCAGGCGCCTCCTATCACTGGGGGTACCCCATCTCCCTGACGATTCAAAAAGAGACTTGATTCTTTTCCGTGAACGACCCCTCGGACTTACCAGATGCTTTCTTATTTTTGGGGATAGAACAATGTGATATACCAGACTGGTTACAACCTCTTAAGTGGAGACAACGAGGAGGAGGAAATAGGGCATTAATAAGAAAGGAACCTACAGACAGTAGAACTGGGCAATGAATTCGGTAGACCGAGACGGTATATGGAAATGGATCAATCAGTATGAAGCAACGGAAAAGTCAAGAAGAGAGGGGGAAAAAGGGAAATATAAAACTTTTTTTTTTTCTCCCCCTTTTTTATTTTTTTATTTTGGCCCCTCCCCCTTCTTTCTGCAGGCTCTCTTTCCTTTTCTCTCTCCTTTCCTTTCTCTCTTCGTTATGATCCTTTTTTGCAGCCTCATCCTTCTCTCGCCCCTCTTCCCCTCCCCCCCGGAGCTTTTTCTTCGGGTTTTTTTTTTTCTTTTTTGGGCTTTAACCCCCCCTGCCTCCCATTCTTTGCTATCTCTCTCTCTCTCTCTTTCTCCCCCACAGCTATTTTCCTTGCATCTTCGCGTTTTCCGCGGTCTTCTTAGCCGTTCTTGGACAAGGCGGATGATTTCAGAGTGCGCAGGAATAAAGGAGAGGGATATTTATATGCATGTATTTATAGGTATCTATGTGCCATGCCACACTGGAAATAAGGGAGTGTCAGGTTAATTTAGTTCTGGGGGACACACAAGAAAATTGGAATAGGGGACATAGGGGGGTCACTACAGTGGGATATACGGACACTCGGTAAAATTTACCGTTATCACTTAAATTACACAAAACACAGGGAACACATAAGAGAATTAGTTACCTGTTCAAGGAGGGTAGGGGCGGAGGGAATAGGGGTGAGTAGAAGAGACACAGGTAATAATAGAAGAGTTGAGAAAAACACAAATATAACACAGAATAGGATCTACAATATAAACACAATTTTTATTTAAATCTTATGAGCACGGGTAAATATAATTAAATAAATTGAGAATGATTTCTCAATATAACATAGGGATACAGGGATAGGGATTCACATAAATATTAGTACTCCGGTGTGGCTGGGGACATATAGATTGAGGGGATGGAGGGTGGGGGGGTGGGGGGGGTTCGTGGTGGTGTGGGGGGTGAGGGGAATATGTTTATAGTATGTGATATGGTAATGTGGTTATATTGCTCGGGATGGGGGGGGGGAGAGGTGGGGAGAGGTGGGAGGATATAGAATGTATTAATGTGGAATTGAAATTTGAAGTTTGAAAATCTCTGAAATCATTGGTTGGTTTCAGGGAGGTGGGGGAGGGAGAAGGGGTGGATTTATGAATTATTTGTGTTTAAGATTACTCATTTTCAGAAATCCCCTCTCCTACTTTGGTATCTGTGCTTTCTTGACATAACTTAAGCAAAAAACAGTCATGGGGATGGGGACCGCTGCTTTGCCATTGCGGCCGCTGCTGGACAAACCCCCTATATTCGGTATCTACGGATAAATAGGTAATCCAAGTAGGTACCGGTGTTTAAACCCCGGGGTTTTTTTTTGTTTTTTTGGGGGTTTTTTTCCCTCTCTTGTTTTCTCTCTCTATCTTATCTCTGGCCGCTGGACCATAGAAGATGGGAGGACTTAAAGTGACCTCTATAAATACAAAGGGTTTGAATATCCCGGAGAAACGAAGGATGCTACGCCATGATTTGAAACAGACTAAAACAGATATTGGAATGATACAGGAAACTCATTTTAAAGAAGGAAAATTTCCTCTCCTCCAAAATGGATATTTCCCTAATGTATATTTGGCATGTAATAAAGAGGCCAAAACTAAGGGCGTGGCTATTTTAATATCCAATCGAATAGCATGGTCCTTGCTGGATAAATACGCAGATCCAGGAGGGAGGTATTTATTCCTGAAGGGATTTATTGGGAATATAAAGGTAACTTTAGCTACCATTTATACTCCAAATATTAATCAAGAAAACTTTATTGGGAAAATGCTATGAAAACTGATGAAATTTAAAGAAGGGAAATTAATTCTAGGAGGGGATCTCAATGTATCCTTAGACCCAAGAATTGATACCTCTGGAGGTTCCTCCTCTGTATCTAGCGGGGCAAGGAAACGCATTCTTCAGAAATTTCATGAAAATCAACTGATAGATGTTTGGCGTATCCTGCACACAGATGAGAGGGACTACACATATTTCTCTAATCCACACCAAGTATATTCAAGGATAGATCTTTTTTTGATACCACAGCAATTACTCTCCTGTGTGCAGGATATATCAATTGGTAGTATAACTTGGTCAGATCATGCTCCAGTCATAATAGAAATTTCATTATCAGGGGCTGTCCATCCGGTGGAATGGAGTTGGAGACTGAATGAGAGCCTATTACAATCACCAGAAATCTTAGCAGACCTGAGTAAAGAAATTACATGGTATTTTGAAATAAACGACAGTGCAGAAAGCGACCCTGGAATTGTATGGGAGGCGCATAAAACAGTTATAAGGGGGATCCTAATTAAACATGGCTCTCGAGTAAAAAAGGCCAGAGAAAAGGAATTAAATGAATTACTGGGAAAAATGCAAGAATTGGAGATATTACATAAAGAAACATTAGAAAAGGGCGTAGGAAATGAGTTGGCACATCTAAGACGACAGATATCAGATATTTTACGATATAAAGCAAAGGCGGTATTACAAAGAGGGAGACGGGACACATATGAATCTGGAGACAAGTGCGGCAAATTACTAGCAAAAAAACTGAAAGAACAACAAACACGATCGTATATACCGTATATTAAAGGAAAAAGGGATCAAAAAATCTCAATCCCGAAAGATATCGCGCAGGAATTTGGGGAATATTACTCCTCACTGTATAACTTAGTACATCCTTCTTTGCCCCACTTGTCTCTAGATGAATATCTAGCCTCCGCACAATTAGCCCGACTACCATCTCCGATTCGAAGTAAGTTAGAAGCACCCATCACGTCTGAGGAAATATTTACAGCAATACAAATGATAAAACATGGGAAGGCTCCCGGACCAGATGGTTTCTCGATACAATATTTTAAAAGTTTTTTTCCCATATTAAGTCCACACGACTAAACTATTTAATGCTATTGGTCAGGAAACTACCTTTACACCAGATACATTAAGAGCACACATTAAAATCCTACCAAAGGAAGGTAAAGATCCGACATCCTGTAGTAGCTACCGTCCGATATCATTATTAAATACAGACCTAAAGATATTTATGAAGACTCTAGCCACTCGACTACAACCCCATGTGTCTCAGTTAGTACATCTAGATCAAGTGGGATTCATTCCCAAACGTGAAGCAAGAGATAGTACTATTAAAGTGCTAAATCTAATTCAACAAGCAAACCAATTAAAAAACCCTAGCGTATTCATAAATACGGATGCGGAAAAAGCCTTTGACAGGGTAAATTGGAAATTCATACTTGGAGTACTGAGACACATGGGGCTAGGGGTCGGATGCTGCAGTGGATATCTGAGCTATACTCAAAACCACAAGCAATGGTAAAGGTAAATGGAGTATACTCTAAAATATTTTTGATATCAAATGGGACCCGTCAGGGGTGTCCCTTGTCACCACTCCTATTTGCACTAACATTAGAACCTTTCCTGAATAAGATCAGACAGAACACAGACATCGTAGGAATAAGAATAGGAAGAGAAGAGTATAAGGTTTCGGCGTACGCTGATGACTTACTATTCTCATTAGCTTCTCCGCAAATATCATTGCCTAACCTACTGAAGGAAGTAGAACAGTATGGAGTTCTGTCTGACTTCAGGATAAATTATGGTAAATCGGAGGCTATGGGAGTGGCGATGCAGGGACACCTAAGCAGAGACACCTTTTTTTTCTTCCCATCATGTGCAACTTTAAATACTCAGCGGACACCCTCCAGAGGCTAAGGAATACTGCCTCAACATTACCAACCTCCACCCAAAAAATACTACGAAAAGAACAACTGCTAAGGATCAATCGACTATCAAAAACACGAAAACACCACTTCAACTACAACATATAGCTTGCGCCCTGATCAACACCAGATCGGCAGTCAAGCACAGACAGGAAATTCACGACTTCATCACGCAAAACGACATAGATTGCCTCTTTATCACGGAAAGCTGGCTAACACCTGACTGTAACACCATCCTAACAGAATTGGTGCCTGAGAACTACTCCATCCTAACTGAGCATTAGACTTGTGCACAACGGAAAAATTCGTTCCGTTTCGGTTCGTTTCTTTCCGGTCCTGTTGATTCGTAATCATTCGTAATTTTGCTAGACGGGATTTTTCGTGTTCGGACTCATTCGTATTTTTGCAAGCAACATTTTTCGTTGAATTTTTTTGTTGCTTTATAATTCGTACTTTCGGTAGAGTACGTTGTTTTTCGTTGATTCTGGACACAACTCCTACTTTCGTAACTTTTTTTGGGTTCGTACTTTCGGTAGAGTACGTTGTTTTTCGTTGATTCTGGACACAACTCCTACTTTCGTAACTTTTTTTGGGTTCGTTGATTCGTAATTTTCCGTGTCTCTCTCACAACGACGCTGCCTATTATGCCTAATGTGCTTCGAATGGATTTGTACTTTTCTAAATACATAGCGGTTATTTGTAACGATTCGAAATCTCGTATTTTACTTTCGTTTTTTACATGCGGCTATAGGCTCCGCCCCTGTACACCATTTTGAGAGGGTTCAGCACGGTGAGGGAGAAGCAGAGAGCAGAGCAGAGTGAGTGTTATTGTGCTTCGAATGGATTTGAAATCTCGTATTTTACTTTCGTTTTTTCATGCGGCTATAGCCTCCGCCCCTGTACACCATTTTGAGAGGGAGTTCAGCATGGTGAGGGAGAAGCAGAGAGCAGAGTGAGTGTTATTGTGCTTCGAATGGATTCGTACATTCGTAACTTTTTTCATAACGAATTATGCCGAAGACCTTCGGGCATTCGCTATTTTGCGGTATAATTTATTTCGGATTCGGTTTTATTCGTAATTGCTCTGTTCGGAAATTTGAATGCTTCCGAATGTCCGAAAGTTGCTAAATTCGGACGAATTTTGATTCGTTACGAAACGAATTGCACAAGCCTACTGAGCATAGAACAGGACAAAGAGGAGGAGGCCTAGCAGTGATCTTCAAATCTCACCTCTCTATCATCAAACCAACTCTACAGAACTCATTGCCGTTCATGGAGACACTCACTCTGCAACTCCAAACAACACCCCAGGACACCATTCACATACTGCTATGCTACAGACCGCCAGGACCAAAGACAAATCTCCTCACACCCTTTACCGAATTCATCTCGACATACACTTTAAAAACCAAAAACTTCCTATTACTCGGGGACTTCAATCTCTGGGCTAACTCCACTCAGGACCCCATCGCCACCTCCTGCATCAACCAATTGGAAGAATTAGGTCTGCAGCAACTGATAAATGCCCCCACGCATGGATTGGGGCACATTCTGGACCTCATCTTCAAACAAAATCTGGACATCAACACAGTGGACAACATGCCGTTACCATGGACGGATCACCACGCTATCAAATTTAAACTTACCACCAACACCATCTCCCAAAAATCAGAACACTCAATAACAACAAAATGGACAAGATCTCAGAAGAAACTACACTCGGAACTCTTCAAAACTACTCTATCAAATAAAATAGGAACGCAAAATCTCAACCACTCAACGGAACAAACACTCAACTCCTTAAACAAAGCATTACTACAAACAGCAGACACAGTCGCTCCGAGACGCAGGGCCCTCATTCGCAGAAACAACTCCGGCTGGTTTAATGACACTCTTACCCTACTGAAGCAAGAACGCAGAAGAGCCGAAGGAGCCTGGAGAAGAAACCCAACTAAGGAAAACCACATTAATTACAAAGCACTCACTAAGAAATATCACAAAGCAATTTTCAAAGCAAAAAAGGAACATTTCTCAAACACCATCAAAAAAGGCCTAAACCGACCTCGTGAACTCTTCAAACTAGTAACTCAAACTATGAACCCCACCTGCCTAGAACCTTCAGCAAACGAAACACAAGAGTTCTGTAATGAGCTATCGGACTTTTTTATCGACAAAATCGAAAACATTCGAGAATCAATTCAACAGAAAAAAACAACCAACCCTGCTCTGCCAAAGCAAATAGAGGAAATCAATATGAACACTATACAATTGACAAAATTTTCGCTGGTCCCGATCACCATCGACACCACCAAAAATATAATCAGAAGCCTCAGAGACAGCACATCTCCAAATGACATAATCTCTACAAAACTCCTGAAAGAATGTACCGACATTTTAGCACCCACCATAACACACCTCGTAAATCAATCATTCAAAGAAGGTATTGTTCCAATCTCTCTCAAGCAAGGCATAATCAAACCCCTCCTAAAGAAACCCAACCTGGACCCCAAAGACCCAAACTACCGCAGACCGGTAACAAGCCTCAACACCATCTCCAAGATCATGGAGAAAGCAGTAGTACAACAGCTACAACTCTATTTGGACACCCACAAACTCTTGGATCCACTACAATCAGGCTTCCGCCCAGGCCATGGCACAGAAACAGCACTTCTTAAAATATGGGATGACACCCTCGAAGCAGCAGATGACGGAGAATCATGTCTCCTGGTGCTGCTGGACCTCAGTGCAGCGTTCGACACAGTAGACCAAAAAACTCTACTCATTCGCCTTAAAGAAGTAGCCGGAGTCGCAGACCCTGACCTACACTGGTTCGCATCCTTCCTAGACAATCGTTCCCAGACAGTGAAACTAGGAGCCTTCACCTCTGAAACTCGCACAATTTCTTGCGGAGTCCCCCAAGGATCACCCCTGTCACCCGTGCTCTTTAACATCTACCTCCGCCCACTCCTCAAAATCATCAGCAAACAGGGCCTGTGCTACCACTCATATGCTGACGACACCCAACTCTACTTTCGTATCACCGGGAAAAAAGACCAATATCACGGATTGGAAACCTGTCTCACATTGATCGATGAATGGATGACTGAGAATTCCCTCAAACTCAACGGATCCAAAACAGAACTCCTTCTCCTCCACGCAAACCGAAAGACAAAAACTAAGACTTCTTGGACACTCCCCACTATCCTTGGACAGACCGTTACCCCGAGCACCAAAGTCAAAAGTCTCGGAGTCATCTTTGACTCGGAGATGTCGATGGACGCACAAATTAGATCAGTAGTCAGCGGAGCTCACCATCTCCTCCGTCTACTACGTAGACTCATCCCCTTCATCCCAAAAGAGGATACAGCAGTAGTAGTTGGAACAATTATCAACTCCCGACTCGATTACGCAAACGCCCTCTACCTCGGACTACCCAAATACCAGATTTCGCGCCTACAAGTCATCCAGAACACGGCTGCCAGGCTGGTAACGGGAAAAAAACCTTGGGAATCCATCACCCCATCACTAAGGACCCTTCATTGGCTAACCGTAAAGGATCGGATCACATTCAAGACCCTCTGTCTCACCCACAAGTGCACACAGGGAAACGCTCCACAATATCTATGCGAGAAGATAAAACACTACACCCCCAATCGCAATCTCCGATCAACCAACCAAAACCTCCTTCACATCCCCAAGTCCCGCTACAAATCAAAGGGAGAACGAAGATTTGCAGTCCAAGGACCACGGCTATGGAACGCTCTACCCACCAACATCCGCATGGAAGAAAACCACCGGGCCTTCAGGAAAAAACTTAAGACCCACCTATTCTGAAGGGTCAGGATGTCACTGGATGCAAAGCGCCTTGAGGCGATTTAGTTCGCATTTGTAGCGCTATACAAGTTATTCACTCACTCACTCAGAGTTCTCCGGCGACGACGGAGAAGACCGGGCCTCTGCTAGCAAAAGAGCTAAAAAGAAGTTAGCGGAGGCCCGGCGGAAGAAAGAACCGGAGAACGCGGCGACGACACCGGAGAGCGGGAGAAGAACCGGAGAGCGGGAGAAGAAGAAGACGGAGAAGACCGGGCCTCCGTTAGCAAAAGAGCTAAAAAGAAGTTAGCGGAGGCCCGGCAGAAGAAAGAACCGGAGAACCCGGCGACGACACCGGAGACCCCCGAAGTCGAAAGAAGACCTCCGGAGTGGTGCAATAAAATACTTTTAAAAACTGTGTTGTGTTTTTATTTCCATTTATTTTCCACCAGGTGAATGGGTAGGGGTACGATGTACCCCATACTCATTCACATAGGGTGGGGGGGCCGGTATCTGGGGGCCCCCTTATTAAAGGGGGCTCCCGGATTCCGATAAGCCCCCCGCCCGCAGACCCCGACAACCAACGGCCAGGGTTGTCGGGAAGAGGCCCTGTCCTCATCAACATGAGGACAGGGTGCTCTGGGGTGGGGGGGCTGCAGGTCGCCCCCCTGCCCCAGAGCACCAAACCCCCCATGTTTAAGGCATGTGGCCTGGTACGGTTCAGGAGGGAGGGGGGCCGCTATCGTCCCCCCGTCTTCCCCTGTGGCCTGCCAGGTTGCGTGCTCGGATAAGGGTCTGGTTTGGATCTTGAGGGGGACCCCCACGCCGTTTTTTCGGCGTAGGGTTCCCCTTCAAATCCAGACCAGACCCAAGGGCCTGGTATGCTCCTGGAGGGGGAACCCACGCCGTTTTTTTCTTTAAAAATTGTCGTGGAGTTCCCGCTTAGGATTCATACCAAACGCAGTGCCTGGTATTGGCGGGAATCCGCGTCGGATCCCCGCTCAATACAGTGTCGCGTCTCCTCGCCATTGCAGCGAGCGCGACACGTGTCGCCACCCTGCTGCCGACATCTCGGCACTCCTGTCGCCGAGAATCTCGGCGATGGGAGCGCGATAGAAACACAATATCGGCGGCACCTAGAGGATTATGTCAAGTGTCACACTTTACGAATCTTGAGAACTGGCCAACAATACAAAACATGACTCAACAAGGTGGCCAATTTGAAATGACAGTTTGGCAGGCACGACAAGTGAGACACTTTTTAGTATCCCTTAGCCCAATGGAGAAATATTGTAGATCACATACAAAGTTTGAGATATACTACGACGAAAAGGAACCGATCTCCCATGTTATATCTAAAATATACGCTCTTCTGGTAACGCCTCCAGAGGAGTATAAAATAAAAAGTCTGAGTAAATGGGAGAGGGACATGAATCAAAGCTTTTCATCAATACAGAGTAAGAAAATAGAACAGCTGGCCCTGAGTAGTTCTAGATGTACCAAGACACAGGAATCTAATTACAAATTGTTAATGCGATGGTACTAATACACCAGCAGTTCTAAATATTTTTTTTCCAGAAGAATCCGATAGATGTTGGAGGAGCTGTGGTGAGCGGGGGACCATCTTTCATATCTTCTGGCAGTGTCCAGTGATTAGACGATTCTGGCTGGAGGTGCAGAGAATAACGCAAATGTTTACGGAATATCAAGTTCCGGATGACCCAGCCTTCTTTTTGTTACAGAGCTCTCAAATCTCAATAAAAATGTATAAGAACTCAATAATATGCCACATGGTGAATGCAGCCAAAAGCTGCATATCTCTATGCTGGAAAGAAACTCGATCACCCCCTATTTCTATGTGGCTGGAAAAAATAAGACGAGTGTGGATAATGGAAAATCTATGGCCCAGCACAGTAGGAATAACGGAACAAATTAATGAGATATGGGCACCATGGGAAGAATTTGTAAAGTCGGAAGAGGGTGTTATTGTTTCCGGGGTGCAAGGGGTTAGGGTAAAAGAATGGGTGGGAGGGATGAGTAAGTAGAGAAATAGACGACAATTAAGATTTTGTTTCATATGTGGATCAGGAAAATATTACTGATGTATAATATGTAATATGTTTTATGAGATGGGCAATATTATGTTATTGTTATTGTCTATGGGGTATGGAAAGAAAAAAAAAAGTTACAGAAATAAAGAATAAAAATAAAATAAAAAAAGAGAGTTACATAGAAGGTCTTGTGCTAGAATTATTGTTCTCGCTTTAAAGATCATGGCGATATCTCATATGTGTGGTTTGAACACTGTTTACATTTGCGGGTGCGACTTGCGTATGAGTTTGCTTCTGCACTTAAAGCGGAGTTCCACCCTAAAAAAAAAAAATAGTGCAAAAAAATAGAAAAAATAATTTTTTACTCACCAGAAAAGGCGGTTGCTATGCGGATGTTCCTAATCTGCCTCTTCCTTATCCTCGGCAGGTCTTCTTCCTTCGTCCTACTCACGGTGTCTTCTGGGGAATGGGGCGCACTGCCTTCTGGGAACTGTGTGTATCCCAGAGAGCAGCCGCCCATTCAGAAAACACTGTGAGACTCGCGCATGCGCAGTAGGAAACGGGCAGTGAAGCCGCACGGCTTCACTGCTTGTTTTCCTTAGTGAGGATGGCGGTGCTGGGAGCTGCCAGGATCGAGGGATTGGCCTGGGGGGGGGCGACATCGCAGGCGAGTAGGACAGGTAAGTGTCCTTATTAAAAGTCAGCAGCTACAGTGTTTGTAGCTGCTGACTATTTTTTTTTTTTAAATCGTTGGTGGAAACCCGCTTTAAGCACAAAGTCACGGGGCGCTTACATTTTTTTTTTTTTTTTTTTACACTGTCTCTTTAAAAAAAACGAAAAAAAAAATCTGATCATTTTTATTGCTGTCAGAAGGGATGTAAAACATCCCTTGTGACAGGTACTCTTTATGAAGAGATCTGAAACTCCTGCACTTAAAAGCATTAAAAACGCCAAGTTTGTCAGTTTTGAATGCTGTAATTTTTTTTAAAATTTGGTTAAAATCAGTATTTTCTGCTAGAAAATTACTTGGAACAATTTTTTGGGGAAAAAATGCACTTCAATGAATTAAAAAATTAAAATAAACAGTAAAGTTAGCCCTATTTTTTTGATAGATGATGTCAAGAATCGTGAGATAATCATGATCTTTATTCTAAGCAAAAAAAAATTGTGATTCTCGATTTATTCAGAATCGTGCAGCTCTACTCTCTACAAAAAGGAAACAGCAAACTCCCCCTACTGTGCTTGACTTATGCCCTGTGCACACGATCAGTTTTTCCGATGGGAAAACCATGGGTTTTTTTTTTCAGCAGGAAAACTGCTCAAACGTGTGTTACATACACACGGTCACACAAATCTTGTCTGAAATTCCGAACGTCAAGAACGCGGCGACGTACAAGACGTATGACGAGCCGAGATCAATGAAGTTTAATAGGCAGTTCGGCTCTTCTGCTTGATTCTGAACATGCGTGTTTTTTTTCGCGCCGTAATTGCATACAGACGATCGCCATTCCCGATAGGAATTTTTCCTGTCACAAATTCTCACAAAAAAAGTGTGATGGAGCATACACACGGTCAGAATTCCTGACAAAAAGCTCACATCGCACTTTTCTTGTCAGGAAAACTGATCGTGTGTACGAAGCATTACTCTACCAAATCAAAGTTCAAATTATCAAAAAGTTATTATGATGGGAATGCACAAAACCTTGGACAAAATTTTCTTTTTGTTTACAAACTTTTTTATTGTGTACAAAATAATGGTACAAACATTATGTCATGACATCAGAGAATTGCAGTATATTCAATCAATAATTATGATTTATGACAGAATAAAGCGTCGTTGGAAAAGATTTATTATTATTATTATTATTTTATTTTTTCATTTTTACATTTATTACAAATAGAAAATAAATGATTGAGTAGTATTTTGGAATGTGGAGTTATTTTCGTGCATAAATGAATTGGTTGTGAAAGGGGATTCTAGTTTGGGTCTAAAAGGTGGTCTGAGTATGTGAACCATAGGTTCCATTTTTTTATCCAGTAGGTGCATTATATTATGTAAGGTATGAAATTTTTTTTATGGAAACGACTCGAGAAAATTTCAAACAACATTCTAACCCTTACCCTTCCCAACTGTCCCTTGTTCGCCTCGATCTTAGGTTTGAACACATTTCAATTAAGAATAGTCCATACAATTTGTGTATCCATCCACTGACTGATAGCTTATCATTGGAAATCCCCATCGTTATCAATTTCCCAATTGAAAATTAGAATAAACGACATATTTACCTTTAGGGCTCTTTCACACGGGGCGGATCCGTGAAGATCCGCCCCGTGAAGCTCCGCTTGCTCTGCGGGGATCGCTCCGTTGATCCCCGCTGAGCCGGCGGATGACTGGGCGGTCCCCGCACACTGTGCAGGGACGGCCCTGTCAGAGCGCCGCTCTCCCCTATAGGGGATCGGATGACGACGGACCGTAGAGTCCGTCGTCATCCGATCCGCTCCGCAGACGGAAGGAAAAATAGGGTTTTTCTCCATCACACTTTAGTGGAGCAGGTCGGATGTCAGCGGACATGTCACCGCTGACATCCGTGGCTCCCTTGGGGTACATGGAGCGTCCATCCAGGTCCGCCTAAAAAACTGACTCCGTGTGAAAGGGGCCTTATGGGAAAAAAAATACCTTGGACAAATTTTAACGCAGTGTGGAGTACATGGGACACATATGATCCAAATTCAGCACTGATGCTGCTTTGGGTTTTTGCTCTGGACCCGGCAGCGGATGGCTAATTTTCCACTTGTTTTCGTTGCTAATTTTCCCTCCTCCCTCCTCCCTCCTCCCTCCTCCCTCCTCCTCTCCTTTATTGCTAAGAAAACACTATGATGTGAAGATGATCATATTGCTTCTTCTATTGCAATTGGGTGGCATTGTCTTTTCCATTAATAGGGTTCCAAGGACAAATTTTCCTTTTTTTTTTTTTTTTTTTTTTTTCTTTATTATGCTGCTGTACATTATGTATGCTCCTGTCATTTAAGGTATAAAATCGAAATAAATATTTAAACAAAAAAAAAATCAGTTAAACCTCAAGTTATTATTTCTGTCTGTGTTGGGGAGATTCACACTCACTTCCTGTTGACCTTTGTCACTAGGATAGATAGTGAGGAGAAATTAAAATTTTATAAATCCCAGTCAGATGTAGGACTTCTTGATACTTTGGGAAATCTACCTCTCGCTTCCTGAGACAGTAAGGGGCACATTACTAAAGCAGTAAGGCCCCTTTCACACAAGAGGTCCAATTGGGTCCGCCTGTCTGTTTTTCAGGTGTACCCAATCAGACCCTGCATTCGCCTCTTATGGGCAGCCGGATCTAAACAGATTGGTGTCTGTTTACACTGGGCTTCCTCCAATCCGAACCGATTCAGCAAACCTAAATGGAAGGGGATCCATTCCCCTCCATCTGGCCGGATTGTAGGGCAGTTCAGTTCAGTGTAAATGGAATGCCGGTCCGGTTAGAGCAGAGCAAGCTGTGTCCATGTCCGCTCTGCATAAGGAACAACGATCTCTCTACTCCCAGTCAGTCCATCCCCCTGACAGTACGAAAGGACCTCCCTAAGGAAAAACTGACTTTGATCACCCCTAGTGTTAACCGCTTCCCTGCCAGTCGCCATTTATACAGTGTCAGTGCATTTTTATAGCAGTGATCACGGTATTGGTGTCACTAGTCACCAAAGAGTGTCACTTGGGGTCAGATTTGTCCGCCGCAATGTCGCAGTCCTGCTAAAAAATCGCTGATCCCTCGTCATTAATGGTAAAAAAAAATAAAAGTCCCTAAATCTTTCCCCTATTTTGTAGACGCTATAACTTTTGCGCAAACTAATCAATATACGCTTTATGATTTTTCTTTTTTTGTTTATAGCGCAAAAAATAAAAACCACAGAGCTGATCAAATATCACCAAAAGAAAGCTCTATTTGTAGGAAAAAAAGGACATCAATTTTGTTTGGGTACAACGTCCGCAATTGTTAGTTAAAGCGACGCAGTGCCGTATCTTAAAAAAATTCCTGGTCATTAAGGGGGTAAATCCTTCCGGGGCTGAAGTGGTTAATAGAGTTCACCTGTGTGTAATTGAATCTCAGTATAAATACAGCTGTTCTGTGAAGCCCTCAGAGGTTTGTTAGAGAACCTTTTGTGAACAAAGAGCATCATGAATGCCAAGGAACACACCAGACAGGTCAGGAATAAAGTTGTAGAGAGGTTTAAAGCAGGGTTAGGTTATATAAAAAAATAAAACAAATATCCCAAGCTTTGAACATCTCACAGATCACAGTTCAATCCATCATCTGAAAATGGAAAGAGTATGGCACAACTGCAAACCTACCAAGACATGGCCGTCCACCTAAACTGACAGGCAAGTCAAGTAGAGCATTAATCAGAAAAGCAGCCAAGAGGTCCATGGTAACTCAGAAGGCGCTGCAGAGATCCATAGCTCAGGTGGGAGAATCTGTCCACAGGACAACTATTAGTCATGCACTCCACAAATCTGGCCTTTATGGAAGAATGGCAAGAAGAAAGCCATTGTTGAAAGCGAGCCATAAGAAGTCCGTTTGCAGTTTACGAGAAGCCATGTGAGGGACACAGCAAATATGTGGAAGAAGGTGCTCTGGTCAGTTGAGACCGAAATTTTACTTTTTGGCCTAAAAGCAAAATGCTATGTGTGGTTTAAAACTAACACTGAACATAACCCTGAGTGCACCATCCCCACCGTGAAACATGGTGGTGACAGCATCATTTTGTGGGGATATTTTTCTTCAGGAGGGACAGGGAAGCTGATCAGAGTTGATGGGAAGATTGATGGAGCCAAATACTGGGCAATCTTAGAAGGAAACCTGTTAAAATCTGCAAGAGACTTGAGACTGGGGCTGAGGTTCACCTTCCAGCAGGACAACGACCCTAAACATACAGCCAGAGCTACAATGGAATGGTTTAGATAAAAGCATATTCATGTGTTAGAATTGCCCAGTCAAAGTCCAGACCTAAATCCAACTGAGAATCTGTGGCAAGGCTTGAAAGTTGCTGTTCACAGACGCTCTCCATCCAATCTGACAGCTTGAGCTATTTTGCAAAGAAGAATGGGCAAAAATGTCACTCTCTAGATGTGCAAAGCTGGTAGAGACATACCCAAAAAGACTTGCAGCTGGAATTGCAGTGAAAGGTGGTTCTACAAAGTATTGACTCAGGGGGGCTGAATACAAATGCACACCACACCTTTCACATATTTATTTGTAAAAAATTTAGAAAACCATTTATCATTTTCCTTTCACTTCACAATTATGTGCCACTTTGTGTTGGTCTATCACAGAAAATCCCAATAAAATACATTTACGTTTTTGGTTGTAACATGACAAAATGTGGAAAATTTCAAGGGGCATGAATACTTTTTCAAGGCACTGTATGTGCAATGGTTGGCAGCTACCATATTTCTGCTGTACTACCAATGTTTTGGCTCTGTACTGTGAAAATAATCCGACACATTAAGACAGGGTTTCTCAATCACTGTTCGACGAGAAATACCCAGGGGCTCCGCCAGGATCTACACATCAAGCGCATCCCCACATATCTGTCAATCTTCCCACACATGCAGGGAGGAAACTTCATGCTGTTCCCCCACCGGACCCTCCGTTCCTCTTGTCCATCCCAGGTGCTTGTTTGTAACCTCACAAGTGTTGGACTAGAGGGGAGGAGAGGCCGCTAGGGAACAGCATGACACAAGAGTATATCCAACACACATCTGGGAGGGAAAGATTTAGTGGCAGCCTCATCAATTAACAGTGCAAAGAGGCAAGCATTAATAATCTTTTATTACATTGTTCCAATTACCAGACTATTGATTTTTAAGTCTTCCCATAAGTTTGTGCATTTATTATACAAGTGTAACCTTGGATTACGAGCATAATCCGTTCCAGGAGAATGCTTGTAATCCAAAGCACTCGCATATCAAAGCGAGTTTCCCTATAGAAGTCAATGGAAATGAAAATAATTTGTTCCACGTTGACTTCTATGGCATGCAATACCGCATGTGACCAGAGGTGGGGAGGGCACGGGAGAGCCTCGGAAAGGCTCAGGGACAGCTCGGCTGAACTCGGAAATGCTTGGGAACTGAGTTTTTCCGAGTATTTCTGAACGGCTCTGATCGGCTCTGCGCGTCTCCGGCGCCCCTGCACCTCTGGCCAAATGCAGTATTGCACACCGCTGTGGCTTGAATCCTGCTCGTTGTGTGAGACAACACTAGCAAACAGAGTCAGGATTTTTACAAAAACAATGCTCATATTGCGAAATGCTCGTTAACCGCGTTACTCGCAATCCGAGGTTTCACTGTATTTTATTGCTAATAAAAAAATGCGTGAAAAGTAGGTTATGTGGTATCCAATGGCTTGGTTCACACCAGCGCGGTCAGTTCCAGGGCTTTCCTGTTTCAGAAAAAAAAATAGAACGTGCTGCGTTTTTCCTGCACTGGACTGTACTGGAATGCGGTAAAACGCATAAAAAAAGGGGAGTGGAGAATTCTTGGATGTCCTGGAAGAATTACAGGGTTGTATAATCCCAAACTCTACTTGCTGTTTCCCGCTGGGAAGTGTCTTTACTACCTGAGGTTTCCCTCCTCTGCCACCCCAGGAGGGGCAAACCTCCCCAAAAGTTCTAGTGGTACTAGTTGTAGCTCCTTGGAAGAAGTGGCTGACCTTTTTGTTTTTTGTGCTTGGCTTCAGAAACCAGAAGAAGAGCTTCCTCACGGTGCTGCTCTGCTGGAATTGAGGTGCAGCTGTATGATGCATTTAGTGGGCCCATCTGGTGATGGCTCCTTTCATGCATGATGATAAGGACTGAGCATTCCAGGAAGTTGCAGGTTTTATGTGAATACACTGGCAGCCTTTTAAGTTGGACATGTGCAAGGGACGTCGAGCATGCTCCGTCTGCTCTTTTTCTGGCATCTCTGAGCTCAGACACTCAAGAAGAGCTAGTGGGCAAGTGCTGAAGTGGCAAATGTGCATACATTTTACGTGAGTGGGATTTGCTGGATGTAAATGCAGAGCAAAAAGATGACGATTTTTAAGACACTGTATCAACTCATAGATTCCTCAAACTAACCATTATGAAAAAAAAAAAACGTAAAAATACCAATATAAAACATTCAGACAGCGTAGTGTTTAAATTGGATAGAGGTGAAACTCGTCCATTTAAGTCTCATCCTATAGTCATTTCCGCACTCCCATCACACATGTTATTCATACAGTTACTTGTAAACGCATACAGTGTATGAAATGTTTATCCAAGTGCTGGAAAGGGGCTTGACTCAACGCATTTCTCAGTCTCCTATTCCTGTTTCATCAGGAGTTTTAATGGAGTTGAAGTCTATAGCAAATCACAGAACATAGCACTTGCCTTGATCTTGTACAAATTAATTGTATAATGAATTACAAGAATAGTTACATAGTTTTTTGAACAAGCACAGAAACTGTGTGTCCGCTATACACCACACACAAGCATCCTGACCCCTGTCAGATACAGGACTATCCCAGGGGGACCAAGGATCTCGCCATCAATAGAAGCTAATAGAATAGTAAAGGTAATGAACCCTAATTATTGATTCAGACAGGGCATTACCAATTAGAAGTAACAGAAGTAACAATGAGGCTTAAATATAGAATAGTAAATCTAATTGTTACCTTAGTATTCCATTAGCATTGCAGAAGCTGTAGCGATAGCACCTCTCAATTTGCAGAGCCGATAGCCAGACAATTGACTTCCATTGCTAACTGATTCAGCGTGTGGTGTACTATACTTTAGTATCATCGACTACATACAGTAAGTGGCGCTATGTTCCACCAGAGTATGGCCAACTTGTCTGCTGCCAGGACTGAAATCAAGTCGTCCTGAATGCTTCTTTACCATTCAGGAGAAGCCTTGTCATTTTATCAATGATTACAAGGCTTCCTCTGGCCAAGATAGAGAGGTGGGCAGATGACATCACAATTTCCACCTGGGCCAATCAGACAATACCTTGTAATAACTGATAAAAATACACACTGAACTATTTACAGTCAAAGTAAGCCTTGAATTCTACTTCAATGAATGCTCATTTTGATTTGGACTTCTGATTGATTGTACCGGTTATACAGCTTCCAGGCTAATATGTTTGTCATGTCTTCTTTCAGTGTCAGCAGCAATCATTTACCACTAGGTCTGGACTTGTTACAGTGGATCTAAAGGCTAAAAGGTGCTTTTATCAAGATTACCCATTTTGCACCCAGCCAATGTACAACGGCGGGGTGGGTGCTCCCTAATTACGAAAGGACGTACCCATATGTCCTCCCAGAACTTTTACCTGTGTATCCGATGTAAACAGTCGATTGCCGATCATGGTACTCGGCCGATGAGAGCAGCCAATGGTACCAAGTGATCGCTGTGACCAATCACAGCAACCACAGTTACAATAGTAAGCATGGCTGTCATTCATGATGCCTTCCTTACTACTAAGATGACCTCTGTAATTGGTCACGGTGATCACATGGTACCAGGACCAATCACAGAGCCCTGTACCATGTGATAGCTGTTACCAATCACAGTAGTAAGCAAGGTTTCAGGAATGAAACCTTTGAACAGTGTTGGAGAACAGTGTTGGAGAACAGTGTTGGAGAACAGTGTTGGAGAACAGTGTTGGAGAACAGTGTTGGAGAACAGTGTTGGAGAACAGTGTTGGAGAACAGTGTTGGAGAACAGTGTTGGAGAACAGTGTTGGAGAACAGTGTTGGAGAACAGTGTTGGAGAAGCAAATGGAGTGTGGAAAAAAAATTACTGATTCCATTACCTCCTCCCCATCCAGAGTAGTAAGGTGTTACTATGGTAACACTGCACCAGTCAGTGTCCCTAATCATCGCCACACCAGTCAGTCAGATCTAGTGTCCCTGATCACCACCGTATCAGTTACAGCCGTGGCAATCTGAAATGGGAGCGGGTACCTGTCAAAACCAGGTACTTGGTCCCCCCAAAAAAGTGTCAAATGTGGTGGAGGAGTATGCAAACAAGCAGAACTCCCCTTTTGGGTGGAGTTCTGCTTTAAGTTAAAAAAACAAAAAACGTTTTGCCTTTTTTAGAACCAATTTTATTACCGCATTAATGAGCCAGAATTATCTTTTTCTCTGTTCAGAATCTTCTCCTGGCTGCTGCATATGTTTATGATGCTCAGTACAACAGAAACATTCCTTTTGAAACATCACCTCAGTCAATAAGGTTGGTATATTACAATTTATGACATGAAAAGCTTTTGTTGTCTTACAGGAATGTTCTGACAGCCTATTAAGCAAAGCAAGTGCTCTATATGGACAAACATTTGTCAAATTCCCTGTATCCCAGACAACCAACCCCTGGTTGCAGGAAAGAAAATCAACCCATCCATAGCTGGGTTTACTGTCTTTGATAATTATTACCCCCAAAAAATATTTTATGCTGTGCTGTTCCCAACTACATTACCTGCCTGCAGTTTGTATGTTAGTTGGGTATTTTCTGAGGGCTGCAGTTTCCTTCCACAATCCAAACACATACTGGTAGGTTAAGTGTCCTCCACCCAACGTTGGCCCTTCTTTGTAAGCTCATTTAGGAGAAGGAACTGATGTAAATGCTTCTGTGTTTTCTGGTAACTGGTCTAATATATAGAAATTGTCATATACTGTATATGTATTAAGGATTAAGATATTAAATAGTTGTTTTATCTGCTTTAATTACTTTATGTTGTCACTATGATGTACATTTTTGTTTTGTAGACTTTACTATTTCTATAACCACTGGGCTATGCAGCTGGCAACCTATGTCTGTATAACGGTTGACTTGGCTCTGGCAGTCTTTGAAGAGCCGGCTGTATATCCACTTCCATTCCTGGTAAGATTGGATTGCTGAACCTGATATAAATCTGACCACAGGCAATATATTATAGTTAGACATGCCCTGGATCTCGTTCACATAAACATGTATGTTTAGGTTACTTGAGTTTGCCTCTTTTTGCTAGTAGTGCGCAGACATTGTGACCTATGGTATCTTGATGTGCCGCTCCAGCCCATTGTGGGGTGTATATGATCGCTTTGCAGCCGTTGCTGGGAGTTCCACTGGTGGGGTGGAGCTTGTCCTAGATCCTGCTGTAGCTCAAAGGAAAAGGGAGGAGGCAAGCCGCACATCCGTCTCGTCCTGTGGTTGGTGTCAGAGTGGCAACCTCAGCCTGGGCTCCAACCAGGCCACGCCCCAGCGTGTTTCGCCCCCCCGGTAGCTTAGTCGCAGGGATCATAACAGGGTGGAACAAAACGAACTGGGGCGTGGCCTGGTTGGAGCCCATGCTGAGTTTGCCCCATGGCACTCGGACACTAACCATAGGACGAGACGGATGTGCGGCTTTAGGGATTACCTCCTCCCTTTTCCTTTGACTGGTAGACATCACCAGCATTTTTTTTTTAAATCTCTGGCTGGGTATAATAGTGTGCAGCTATGAGATATTTGTATTAAAAAAAAAAGTTTCAGTATTTCAGCTAAAAAACGTACAAATGGTGGCCAATGGCCATCTTCTACAAGTCGACACGATACATATCACACAGATCAGCAAATACAATCCTACATTTTAATGCCAGAAGACAGTTTGTGATCACAATAAAAGGGGAAATGCAACTTTATTAACAGTCTGATTACAATGTGACAAAATTAGTCAAACCAGCTGAAAATGATATATTATAAGTGCATATACTGTACAGGCAAAACTTTTTAAAGGATAAATTCACTTTAGGAACATGTCATATGTTCCACCTGTTTTTAGGGTTGAACATGTAACCTGTTCCAGTATCTGCAGCCTATCCCTCTGCCCCCCCCCCTTCCTGTGACAACAGTCAGGTGATCTTCTCCCCGCACCCGCTGTCACAATGTGCAAACAGGACGGCCTTGTGTAGCACCACCCACACAGCTCCTTTATTCATTCGTAGTTTTCTGTGAGTGAATGCGTACAAGTACTGTCGCCCATTGCAGCTTGATGACTTTTAGTTTTCAATTAGCTACAAGGGCGCTAGTGAACATCCTCATAGTCCATTGATCTTATTGGTCTACTAAGGAAAAAAATAAAAAAGTGTACTTTCTTTATCGTACACCACGGGACACAGAGCTAGTCATTACATAATGGTTAAGGGTCACCAGCGGTGATTGGACACTGGCACAACCAATGGAAGACAGTTCCCCTCCATATAACCCCTCCCATCAGGGAAGTACCTCAGTTTTTTCGCCAGTGTCGAAAGGTGTTGGACGCGTTAGGAGGTGCTAAAGGAAAGCTCTACCAAAGAGACCCTCTGGGGGTAAAAGAGCTATGCTTTCGGATCCATCCAAGACGCCTACAAATGAGCTGAATCTGGATGGGATCCGGGCCTCATCCATGAGGCGTCGCCTGTAATGTCTCTCTTCGGAGGACTGGGCTCTAAGATCCAGCACTTTCGCTATTTCGCTATAAAGTCCTGGTAAGAGTCTTGTACAAGGCCCAGGGGAGAGGTATCCTTTAAATAGGAACCCATATCCCTGAAGGTTGGCACACATAGCCCACCGTGAAGGGTGAAGTTTGGTATCTGTCTGAAATCTTTCAGCAGAAAAACCTGCGGCGTGGATAAGGTGAGATTAGAAGGTCCATAACTAGGTTGGGACCTTTTTCAAAAAGTGGATGTCTTCTTTTTTTCCACCACTGGGGGGAGTAAAGAGCTGAATATACTCACCTCACTCTGTTCAGTGTCGGCTTCGGCGAAGTACACTGCTCGTCACCTCCGCTGCTGAGCTTGCTGGGGCACCCCGATCCTCCTTTCGGTGGCCGACCAGACACCTGCAGATGCAGGTAAGTGGGAACAAGGGCTGATGAGAGTCCTCTCTCACTATGGCCACCGCCATAGCGCTAAGGGCCGCGCGCGCGCGGGAGCGCGCTTTATCGGAGGGGGGGGGGGGGCGAAGGCGTGCGCGGGCACGTGGCGCGCGCAGGCACAGAAACGGCGCCAAATTTAAAAGACTGTCAGTGTGAGAAGCACTGCAGCAGCAAGCAAGCTCGTTAGTTCTCTTATTCCTGGCAGAGAAACACAGCAGCTATACAGGGACGTAAGACTCCATGTGGTTGGATTGGGTACTTCCTAGAAGACATCCATGTTATGCATAGTTATGTGTTAAAAGTTGCATACTTAATGTATTTGCTAAACTGAACACGGTAGTATATGCATTTAGGTACCTTGTATTTTGTCTAAACAGTAAGCCTTCCAGGGGAAGTAATACGGACAAAAAGAGATGAGAAAGCACCACCGCCTGAGAGGAGGCTCTAACTGTGCTGACTCGGTACCTTTCTCTCCTGTGTTGCTAGATGCACCTGTTCAGGATGAGCCATTACCTCTGTCAGGTATGGCGGCTTCCCCAGTGAAGCCTGGGCCTGTATATGTCACTGAGGACACTTTATCAGCTGCCCTAAATAATCTGGAGGAAAAAATTGCTACCTTAATCGCTAAGTCCTCTAAAAAGGGACAATAAGCGAAGCAGGTCTCTTCCAGTATTGGACCTCCCTTCAGAAGTACCTGAGGGAGGAGGATGAGGAGGAGGAGGCTACATCAGCAGAGGATGAGGAGCCAGATTTTAAGGTCACAGGTACAATGCTATAGCAGTGCATTTAAGTTAACCTCTGCGGAGGTAACGGAATTACCTGTCTCCTCCCTAGGGTCATTAAGATCCCTGCAAGGTGCATGCTCCTTCCCGGTTCATCCGTTACTAGAGGATCTAATATACGCAAACTGGCAACATCCAGATAAGCGTTTCTCACCTCCAAAAAGGTTTAACATTCTTTATCCTATGGGGGAATTTTTTTTTTTAAAGAAATGGAGCCTGCCTGCGGTAGTTGCGGCTATTTCTTGTGTAAATTAAAACCTGACATGTCCGGTGGATAATGTACAAGGGTTTAAAAGATCCTTCTGAGAGGAAGTTGAAATCCTCCTTCCTTTTGGCCGGCTCAATTACCCAACCTGCAGTAGCAGCAGTCGGTATGGGTCAGGTCATCAGCCAACAGGTAAAGCAGGGGCTGAAGGAACTGCCTTCAGAGCAGGCTAGAAATTGGGAAAATTTGCCTAAAGCCTTATGCTTCACAGTGGATGCCATGAGAGATTCTATCATACAGGCATCACGCCTTACACTCCAGCTGGTACAGATGCGCAGAGTACTTTGGCTTAAGCATTGGTCAGCGGAGACCCCATGCAAAAAGCTGTTGGCAAGTTCCCGTTCCATGGCGAACGCCTATTTGGGGAAGATTTAGAAAAATATATACAGAAGATCAAGTGGTAAAATGACTTTTACCTGAGAGAAAAACAAGAGATCTTGTTTTAAACGCTCTCTCCCCAAGCTCCCGGGAAATCTGACTCCAACCAGTGGCGGCGGCCTGTTTTAGCCGCCCACAAAAGCCAAGGGGCAAGCTCAGAAGAACAAGAAGCCGTGGGGTGCAAGAGCTAATAAGCAAGCCCCCAAAGCCTCTCAGTGAAGGGGCGCCCCCGCTCGGCCGAGTGGGAGGAAGGCTTTGTCAGTTCTGAGCGACTTGGTGGTCAGAAATCCAGGACAATTGGGTAGTATCCACAATATCCTCAGGGTACAAACTGGAATTTCGAGAGATCCCATCTTCTCAATTCCGAGGTTCAAGACTCTCCAAGGATCCACAAAAAAGAGAATCCTTCTTCAAAGGTTTGAATCACTTAATGGCTCAAGGGGTAGTTACAGACGTACCCCAAAAAGAGCGAGGTTCAGGTTTTTACTCAAACCTCTTTGTGATTCCAAAGCCAAATGGAGATGTCAGACCCATCCTGGATCTAAAATCCCTAAATCGGTTCCTGAACGATCGCCATTTTCGAATGGAAACGATCCGATCCGTGGCCGCCACTTTAAAGGGCGGAAAATTCATGGCGCCCATAGATATCAAGGACGCACATTTACACATACCCATTCTCCCCGCTCACCAAAGATTCCTAAGGTTTGCGGTAGAAGATCGCCACTTTCAATTTGTGGCTCTGCCGTTTGGTGTAGCCACCGCGCCCATAGTATTCACAAAGGTGCTAGCTCCTCTGTTAGCAAACCTAAGAACACGGGGCATTGCGGTAACAGCCTATCTGGACGATCTACTAGTAATAGATCGGTCAAAGGACGGATTGGGTCACGCTGTACACACTACAGTAGGATACCTGGAGCATTTTAGGATGGATTATAAATTTACAAAAATCCTCTCTCCAGGCCCAAAGAAGGATAGGGTACCTGGGCATGATCATAGATACAGCCCAAAATGGGGTATACCTGCCAGAACCGAAGATACAGTCTCTGAAAGACCTGATCCACAAGGTCAAAGCAAACAAGAGGCCGTCTATTCGCCTTTGCATGAGACTATTGGGAAAGATGGTAGCCTCCTTCGAGGCGGTCCCTTACGCCCAGTTTCATTCGAGACTACTTCAAGGCAATATTTTAGCTTCCTGGAACAGGAAGAGCCAAGCTCTGGATATACCCATGCGCCTGTCCTCACAAGTACGCCACAGCTTCGATTGGTGGCTAGAAGCCAGGAATTTACGGAAGGGAAAGTCCTTCCTCCCAGTGGCCTGGAAGGTGGTATCTACGGATGCCAGCCTATCGGGCTGGGGTGCAGTATTCGAGGAGGCTTCTACCCAGGGAACCTGGGCCAAGACTCAGGGGATCCTGCCCATCAATGTGCTAGAGATCCGGGCGGTATATCTAGCCCTCAAAACCTGGACATACAGGTTACAGGGCTACCCAGTTCGGGTTCAATCCGACAATGCTACTGCAGTAGCTTACATCAATCACCAAGGAGGCACCCGCAGTCGGGCAGCCCAAAGAGAGGTGAACCGGATCCTGGCATGGGCAGAAGAGCATGTACCTTGCCTTTCTGCAATCTTCATTCCAGGGATAGAAAATTGGCAAGCAGACTACCTGAGTCGTCAGCAGCTGCTACCAGGGAGTGGTCTCTTCACCCGAGATCTTTCAGGCCATATGTCTGAGATGGGGAAACCCAGATGTAGACCTGCTAGCTGCCAGGTTCAACAAGAAATTGGACAACTTTGTGTCCAGAACGAGAGATCCTCTAGCCTACGGGACAGACGCTCTAATAATACAGACGCTCTAATAACTCCATGGAATCAGTTCTCACTGATCTATGCATTCCCTCCGATCCCTCTTCTACAAAGACTGCTTCGCAGGATCAAGGAGGAGGGAATACCAGTAATCCTAGTGGCCCCAAACTGGCCCAGGAGGCCTTGGTACGCCGAGATTGTAAAAATGGCGATAGGAAGGCCCTGGAAGTTTCCACTTCGACACGACCTGCTGTCACAGGGTCCAGTATTCCACCCTTCCTTACAAAGGCTAAAGTTGACGGCCTGGCTGCTGAGACCCACATTTTTAAAAAGAGAGGGGTCTCTGGTCCGGCTCTTTCTACGCTCATTAATGCTAGAAAGCCAGCCTCCAGACTCATCTATAATAGAGTCTGGAGAGCATACGTTTCCTGGTGTGAATCCAGATGTTGGAATCCTTAGAAATATGAAATAAGTAGGATTCTTGCTTTTTGCCAGTTAGGAGTGGATATGAATTTAGCCCTTAGCACCATCAAAGGGCAAATATCGGCTCTATCAGTCTTCTTTCAGAGACCATTGGCATCTCACTCCCTAGTTCGGACATTCATTAAGGGGGTACTGAGGATAAATCCTCCAGTTAGGACTCCCTTGTGTCCATGGGATTTGAATTTGGTATTGTCAGTGTTGCAAAAGCAACCTTTTGAACCTATTCGCCATATTCCTTTAATTATATTGAGTAGGAAGTTGGCCTTTCTGATTGCTATAGCTTCTGCTAGGAGAGTATCAGAGCTAGCAGCTCTTTCTTGTAAAGAGCCTTATCTAATTTGTCACAAGGACAAAATCGTACTACGACCCCATCCGGCTTTTCTACCTAAGGTGGTGTCGGCTTTTCACTTGAATCAAGACATTGTTCTGCCTTCCTTTTTTCCAAACCCGCGGACGGCGGGGGAAAAATTATTACACTCTCTAGATCTACTGAGAGCGGTAAAGGTGTATCTGCAAGCAACCGCTCAGATACGTAAAACAGATGTTTTGTTTATTTTACCAGATGGGCCCAAGAAGGGCCAAGCGGTATCAAAATCCACCATTTCCAGGTGGATTAGACAAGTAATTATTCAAGCTTATGGTTTAAAGAACAGGACTCCTCCTTTTCCTGTTAAGGCGCACTCTACCAGGGCGATAGGTGCTTCATGGGCAGTGCACCACCAGGCTTCGATGGCTCAGATCTGTAAAGCTGCAACTTGGTCTTCAGTCCATACATTTTCCAAATTCTATCAAATAGATGTGAAAGGACATGAGGATTCCGCCTTTGGGCGAAGTGTGCTGCAGGCAGCAGTATAGGGCTTCTGGTCCGCAAGCGGCCTGTTTTGATCTGTGTCTCCCCCCCTTCATATGAGCATTGCTCTGGGACGTCCCATTATGTAATGACTAGCTCTGTGTCCCGTGGTGTACGATAAAGAAAATAGGATTTTTATAACAGCTTACCTGTAAAATCCTTTTCTTGGAGTACACCACGGGACACAGAGGTCCCCCCCTTCTTATGGGAACCTTACTGCTTTGCTACAAAACTGAGGTACTTCCCTGATGGGAGGGGTTATATGGAGGGGAACTGTCTTCCATTGGTTGTGCCAGTGTCCAATCACCGCTGGTGACCCTTAACCATTATGTAATGACTAGCTCTGTGTCCCGTGGTGTACTCCAAGAAAAGGATTTTACAGGTAAGCTGTTATAAAAATCCTATTTTTTTTTGTTTTTTACCGGGAAAAAAAATGTGCTTTTTGATTTTTTTTTTAAAGGTGAGCTTATCCTTTAACACTCATGTGCCTTTATAATTTGCTGTCTAGGGAATGCCCATTGGAAGATTCCCTCCACCTCTTGTTCTAGGGACAACTCTAACATTTTGGGTTTCCCTCCACTCTTGTTATAGGTGACAATGGTCATCAGTTCAAATTTAATTTAAATTTTTTATCATTTGTATTTCTATAGCTGTACATAGGAATACAAAGGAGTGAACCAAAGAAAACTTGACAGAGGTCTTTCTTTCTGTATTCAAAAAATACAATTTTGCCTAGAGATACACCTCATCATAAAGTAACTGTACTCGATCTCTACCTGACTCATTATTTTTTTGTTTTTCAGGCAACTTCCATTGTAGAAGTTTTCTGCCTAATGGCTTTCTTTGCACGCCTTGTACATTTTAGTAAAGTCACTCCTCGCAATGTGTTCTGGAAAGACACCAAGAATATCTGTGTAATTGTCACAATACTGGTAGGTAATTTATACTTGTGTACAACCAGCCTGCCCATACATGGATGAAAATTTTGGCCCGTCCCTGCTGAACCAGCCAAATTTCAATCCATGTATGGCTGGTTTTAGTCTATAGTTTGTGGGTGTGGTAGATGTCAGTTCAAAGTTCAGGTCACTGACTGAGAAGAATGTGTTTGCCACCACCCCCCACTGATTTTCTTTTTTTCACCTTTTATATTAATGCATGCTGTTTTGAGGCAGCCAATTTTACTATTTTTGGGGCCTTGGTGGGCCCAAACATACAAAATAATCTACGTGCACCATTTGTGACAACTCGGCACACCACAACACACAGAACATGCACACCGATATGTGGTGAGACAATGTAGTGCAGGTATATTTGTTTTTACTATATACAAAAAGAGGTTTAACTTTGGATTAATATTGTATGTTTTATTTTGGACAGCTTAATTTAATCGATCTTATTATCTATGGATGTTTGAGTATAGCTCACATTCACAGCATTCGATGGTCAAGAGTGCTACGTCCCATTTACTTGGTTAACTTTGCTGAAAGTCGGCAGGTACGTTAATGCTCCTATATTTCTGTTGTGTTTTCTGTTTTACTACTTTTATTTTTTTCAATTTAACCACTTCAGCCCCAGAAGATTTGGCTGCTCAATGACCAGGCCATTTTTTGCGATGCGGCACTGCGTCGCTTTAACTGACAATTGCGCGGTCGTGCGGCGCTGTACCAAAACAAAATTTGAAGTTCTTTTTTTCCCCACAAATAGAGCTTTCTTTTGGTGGTATTTGATCACCTCCTGTGTTTTTTTATTTTTTGCGCTATAAACAAAAAATGTGACAATTTTGAAAAAAACACAATATTTTGAACTTTTTGCTATAACAAATATCCCAATTTTTTTTTCGAAAAAAAGCAATTTTTTTTCTCAGTTTAGGCCGATTATGTATTCTTCTACATATTTTTGGTAATAAAAATCACAATAAGCGTATAGTGATTTGTTTGCGCTAAAGGTATAGCATCTACTACATCTACTAAATAGGGGATAGATTTATGGCATTTTTATTATTATTTTTTTTTACTCGTAATGGTGGTGATCTGCGATTTTTATCGGGACTGCGACATTATGGCGGACACTTTGGACACTTTTTTGGGACCATTGGCATTTATACAGCGATCAGTGCTATTAAAATGAACTGATTACTGTAAAAATTTCACTGGCAGGGAATGGATTAACACTAGGGGGCGATCAAGGGGTTAACTGGGTTCCCTAGTGTGTGTTTTAACTGTGGGGGGGATGGGACTCACTATAAGAGATGACAGATCGTGGTTCCCAACTATTAGGAACTCACAATCTTAAACTCCTCTCAGAACAGGGATGTGTGTGTTTACTTACACACACACACACACACACACACACACACACACACACACACACGTCCCTGTTCTTCCTCTCGTGCCCGCGATCGCGCGTTGCCGGCGGTCATCACGACCGCTGGTCGCAAGCATCGGCAACCCTGCAGTGCAGCGGGCGCACGCTTGCTATCCCGCTTAAACGAACCAACGTACAGCTACGACGCTTCGCGGGATCGTGCCGACCTGCCGCAGGATAATGCAGGGGCGGATCCAGAGTCTTTTCTCGGGAGGGGCACTGACAAAAATTATGTTTTTTTTGTGGGAAATTTATCGGGGAAATGGCTGGTGTCATCAGGATGATTGAAGCGCATTATTTCTATTATTACATTGTAATATAAAATTAAATAGTTCAATGCAGAATCAGTGGGAGCCCCGAGTGTGTCACTTGCCACCATAGCCTGCAATTAGTGGGAGCCTTGAGCGTGTCACTTGCCACACATTGCGGATTGTCACTTGCCACGTCACCTGCCACATCTTGTGGATTGTCACTTGTCACACCTTGGATTGTCACTTGCCACATCACCTGCCACACCTTGCGGATTGTCACTAGCCACACCTTGCGGATTGTCACTTGCCACTCACCTGACACACCTTGCTGATTGTCACTTGCCTGCCACCAGATGCAGATTGTATTTTGCCACGTCACCTGACACAATTTGCGGATTGTCACTAACTTGCCTGCTAGGGTGTAGTTTTGGTTGTCTCTTGCTGTGTCCCAGACTCCCAGAGTCAGGCAGCAGAGAGATAATGTAATCTCTCTGCTGCCTGCACAGTGAGGGCGGAAGTCACTGCAGGAATATAGGACAGGCACGGGCGGTGAGAGATGAGCCTGCTCTCTCACTCTCACCTGCGCTGCCAACACACTGAGCAGCACGGTCTGCCCACGAACCGCGCCGCCCGCCCACAAACCGTGCCGCAAGCGGAGCCGCCCGCCTTCTTACCCGTCTGTGGAGCCTGCAGAGTGGCCCGACGTGACTCACTGACGTCACTCGTTGCTAGATGCCAAGCGGCCCAGGCGTTAGCAACGAGTGCAGGGAAGAGGCTCCACCCACCTCCTCCTCCGCTCCTGGTATCGTGTCAGTGCGCCGCGTAACTACATTAGACGAGTCTCTCTCTCGGCGCCGCTGAACGGCTGATGTGAGAAACTGAGAGAGAGACTCAGAGAGGCAGTGGCAGCCGCAGAACAAGTACTGTATATACTCGAGTATAAGCGACCCGAATATAAGCCGAGGCACCTAATTTTACCCCAAAAAAATGGGAAAACGTATTGACTCGAGTATAAGCCTAGGGTGTCCATCTGCATGCCTCACTGTGCCCATGCTTCACTGTGCCCATGACTAGACTGATGTTTAACATGGGAGTCTATGGAAGGAGTGCCCAGCTTTGAAAAATCGGTTCTCCACGGCCGTAGGTCTCCCAGACACCAAACTTTGAACACCTGTAGAGGAGATATGGGACTACATGTGTGCCAAGTTTGGGGTCCAGAAGACCTATGGCCGGCCGGTACCGGGTCCCCAAAGTCCGGGAGATCAGGCGCAAAAAAAAAAAACAGAGCAAGCAAGTGAGTGTGACAGATGGTCTCGGGGGGGCAATTGTCCTGTTGCCCCCCCCCCCCCCCTGGGATAATGACGGCGGCAGGTCGGCAAGTGGTTAAAGAAGTTCTCCACTTATTTATGTTTTTATTGTACTTGAGTACCACTGTTGTGGACTTTCATATATTGGTGGTTAATTCTATGACTTCAAGAACCTCTTTAAAAAAAGTCTCTCGACTTGCAAAGAATTTAGCAGAAATAATATTTGTGCTTTTTCAAGATATTTTTTAGAATCTGGTAAAAAAAAAAGCTAAAGCCTGGTACACACGATCGGATTTTCATCGGACAAAGCGTAGGACTTTTGCCGAAGGGCGTTTGCCAGGAACTTGTATTGCATACAAACGGCGAAAAATTGTTGGCCAACAAACACGAAACTACGTGTTTTTTTTCCAGCTCTTTAGCGCCACCCTTTGGGCAAGCTAATGTTGTGTTATGGTGAGCATTGCTTCTGAGCATGCGTGTTTGTACTTTGGAGTTTTGTCCGACGGACTTGTGTACACACAATCGGATAATCCGACAGCACACATTTGTTGGCGGACAATTTTAAAGCATGCTATCCCACATTTGTCCACGGAAAATGCAACAATAATTGTCTGATGGAGCATACAAACGGTCGGATTTTCCGACAACAGCATGCCATCACACAATTCCCATTGGATAATCCGATCGTGTGTACGAGGCTTTAAAATAGTTCAAACCTAAAATCCCAGTCATGTTACAGATTTTAAGCCACTTAAAGCAGACCTTCAGTAATTTTTTCATCTTTCCATCTATTAAATCTTCTGCCCTTGTTTTAACTTTGGATAGTATTTTTTTTTTCTTTCTGCCAGTAAATACCTTATACAGCCCACTTCCTCTTTCTCGTCTGGTCATTAGCCTAGGCTTATGACATCATACACAGCTCTCTCACTCTCGTGAGAGTTTGACAGGAAGGGAGGGGGGATGAGTCATAAGAGGGCCAATGAGAGCTGCAAGGCTGCAGAGCTGGAGGTGTGCGTCTGTGTAAATTCAGGATCAAACAGACTGCAGCTTCAGCTGCCCACAGTTAAAATGGATGCAGCCAGACTCAGTGGAGGGAGATTTCTGCAGCATATTTGGCAAGTACAGAATCACAGTATATATAAAATAATATGCAAAGTGTTTGGAGGGAAGCTTCAGAATGGCAAAGATGTTTTTATTACAAATTATGTGAGCAGACTGCAGCTCCTCTTTAAATTGCAATTAGGCCTCATGCCCACGGACGTTTTTACAGCCGTGTTTTTGAGCGTTTTTTACAGCTTAAAAACGCCTGTCCATGTTATTGTATACATTTTTTGACTGTATTTTTTTTTTTTTTTAAACGCCGGAGCTCAAAAACGCAATTGCAGCGTTTTTGCGCGTTTTGAGAGTTTTTTAACGCTTCGCGTTTTTTTTATGCCTAACGCCGACGCCGAGGAACGCACTGGTCCTGGCTTTTTTTTACAGCTTAAAAACGCCTATGCTATTTGCAGCTCAAAAACGTCTAGGTGGGCATGAAGCTATAGACTAACATGGACAGGCGTTTTTAAGCTGTAAAAAACGTTCAAAACGCGGCTGTAAAAACGTCCGTGGGCATGAGGCCTAACTGTATTGTGTGTGTTTTGTTTTTATTTTTGCAGTGTTCACAGTTGTGCTCGTAAAATAACATACCCCAAGCCAGAATGTGTATGTGGACCATTTTATTTTCAAAAACATGATCAAAGCAAACCCGTTTTTATTATAATTCTAATAGACTACTTGACTTTCCACAATATTAATATGTAGCGGGTATTTGAATTTAGGGGAAGCATCTGGGTGGTAGTGTAACCCAGATGCACTGATTGCTAGGGAATCTGAGACCCTTTTGTGGTTCTTGGAGGACTCTGGTGGTGTAAGGTTCCCTGTGGCCTACAGGTGGCGTTGTTGCCCTGGGCCGGAGGTGAACTCACCGCAAGACCGTGCCTTTTTGTCCTCCCCTGGAGCTGGTACAGCGGGGCAGGGAACCCGCTGTGACGCAAAGGGAGAGGGGATAAAACGGGCGGACGCCTTTACCACGGGGTTGGTGTGGGGAGGTTCAGAGTCGGAGTTGGAGTGGGAGGACACGGCCGCACCCAGGCACCTTCAGCTTGGGTGCTGGCATTCCGGTGCTCCGGGCCCAGGTGCCCTTGACCTGGCCGGAGCGGAGATGGAGTCCATCTCGGGCACCTTTAGCCTGGGGTGAGGTACTATGGCGGATGCCCGGAGCTCAGTACCTTCGACTGAGTTCCGCGAGGGTGGAGGAATCCGAGGGGGCCCTAACTCCTTGGGTGCCCGTGTCTGAGTTTGTGAGGTCTGGTGTGCAGAACTTCTCCGGAGAGTCCGGCGCAGCATTGCTGGTGACAGAGAGGCCTCCGGTATCTCCCTTGGACGTATTTCCTTCCCCTGACAGGGGCCGTGTTAGCGAAGGTAATTCACGTTCTACCTCACATAGTCAGTGGCAGTGATTATTCGCCACTGGTGATACCACAGTGGTTGGCAAGAGAAGGGAAAGGATTGTGCCTCGACCTATTCCCATTACTACTAAGTTGTTGCAAAAGAATCCAACTTAACCGTGCTGTGTGTTTATTCGCTGAGAAGAATAAAACTGTGTTGGACCTATTCACTGTGTGGAACTCTGGTTACTAGGAGCAAAGGAGTCAGGAACGAAGTACAGGACTTGACTCCAGGACACCTACACAAAGCCCGATCTTTCTGGTCTTCACCTCGTCACTATAAAGGACATGGGCCGTGGTGTATCTCATCCCTCCCCCCAGCACTAACACCCCTAGACAAAGACAGACAAGCCGAGAATGAGAAGGGGAGAGAGGGGTGAGGGCGCTACAAATACATACCAATAAAAGAAAATGGCCCTGTTCAAAAGTTTGCATCATTAATATCATGCATTTCCCTCTAAAGCCTCAATGACAGCTTGCAGTCTTTTGTGATTAGTTGTGAAAGAGGCCCCTATTTTCTAATGTGGTAACGCTGCCCATTATTCTAATAAAAAAGCTTCCAGGACCCATATGCTTCTTATGTAGCATGAACTGGAAGTCTGCAATCCTCCCAAAGTGGCTCAATGGTGTTGAGTTCAGGAGACTGTGATGACGGCAACTCCCAGGATCTACACTTTTTAGATTTCTTTTTGCTGCAGCCACTGCAGGGTCAACTTGGCCCATTGGTAGGTTTCCAGACTGATGCAAATTTCCAATTTTTCTAAATGGTTTACCTCCTGCTATTTTAACTAAATTCCCTGCCTCTGTAAGTCGCATAAGCCCCAAATTAGCAGAGATTCTCGATGGGGAAAGGCTCTCTTCATAGGCCGTATTGACTTCTCTCCAAAGATAGCGTTTTAGTTGTGACCAAAATTCTGTTTTGAGCTCATCATTTCAAATATTTTTTTTGGGACGTTTTGAGGCTCATCTAGATGCTGTTTGGCGCACCGACTTTCACTACTACTGAACGGCATGCAGGCAGTCTGTAGACAGTGAATTGGTACACATTGACTGTACAGACTCCCTCTCACAGCCAGATTTGATAGATCTGCAGGGACTGGTGCACGAACCTGGACGCAGAGCCTGTACATCCGGGTCTGTGCACCCATACCTGTTAAAGTCAGCTGTGTGTGTGTGTGGGTCTGCTTAACCAGTGCATACCCACTTACCTACTATACGCTGCTGGCAGGCAGATTAGCGGTAGTGATACAAAAATAAAAAAATGGCTGCACAGGACTAAGCACCTGCGTGAATAACCCCTAATGCCTTGTACACACGATCGGACTTCTATCTGACTTTTCTGTGGATTTTGGTCCGAAGGACGTTGGCCGTGAACTTGTTCTGCATACACACGGCAGAACATTTTCAGCCAACATTTACCAAACCACTTGGTTTTTCAGTTCTTTACCCGCCACCTTTTGGGCAACTTCTGCTATTGTTGTCTGATGTTTAGCATTGGTTCGGAGCATGCGTGTTTGTACTTTGCATTTTAGTCCGACGGATTTGTGTACACACGATCGGACAATCCGACGGAACACATGTTTTGTCGGAAAATTTGAGAGCATGCAGAGCCAACATTTGTTGTCGGAAATTCCGACAACAATTGTTCGTTGGAGCATACAGACGGTCGGATTGTCCGATGAAACGCGTCCGTCGGACCATTGTTGTCGAAAATCCGATCGTGTGTATGGGCCTTTACTGAAAACAGCAGATCATTCTTTGCTAAAATTAAAGTGGTTGTAACCCCACTTTGACAACTTGCACCTACAGGTAAGCCTAGATTAAGGCTTGCCTGTAGGTGCAATAAATGTCTACACGGTTAAGGAGATATTTTCAGAAAACACTGCACCGATGTCTATGGGGCATGCACGCCGTAGACAACGGCGCAGGCGCACTGAGCGTCTCGGCATAATGAATGGGATATGCCGTGATTATGCCGGTCCCGCGCGCATTCGCGGGAGTGACGTCATCTCGCCGCTCCGGCCAGTCACAGCGCCGGAGCGGCGATACCAGGAGGAAGCTCCGAGGGGACATGGTGTCAGCGGAGGGGAACAAGGAGGACTTGGGGGGCTTCGATTTCAGGTAAGTGCCACATAATGAGCTAGTATGCTATGCATACTAGCTCATTATGCCTTTCTCTTGCAGGGTCTTATTTTATCCTGTTTTTTCGGGGGGGAGGGGTTTACTCTTTAAAAGCCACCCAAAGGGGTGGATTTACTAAAGGCACTGTGAATTTTACAAATGCAGTTGCACTAATTTTTCCCAGACTTATAAAGTTCACGGTCTATTTAGCTTTTAGTAAATCTAGTTTAGTTCTAGTAATGAAGATTCGTTTCCAGGATTTCTGAAGACAGAGGTACCCAAGGAACTGGCTTGATTAAAGCCTAATAAAGTAACGATCCATGATGATATTCATCCCTGAGTTCTAAGAGAACTTTGAGATATAGTTGTTGGAACATTCACTGAACTTTTTAATCAGAGACTTCAGGAACTTTTATTTGTACAGTCTGGAGGAAAGAAGAAGGGAAGTAGGAGACATGAGGTTCGTGGAGGGGCAGTATTTTCAATATGAAGCCAAGATCAAGAACATGGGGACATGATTTCAAACTAGCAAGAGGAAAGTTCAAAACTAATCTTAGAAAGTGTTATTTTAACAAAAGGGTAGTTGATGCTTGGAATAGACTTCCAGAAGAGGTAGCGAGTCGGTCAGCAGTAAGGCCTCATCCATACTGGACGTTGTAAATGCCAGTAGCTGTAGAATACCGCATGCAGTACCGCATTTGGCCAGAGGTGTGGGGGCTCCAGTGACGCTCAGACACTTGGAAACACTCCGTTCCCTAGTGTTTTCCGTGTGCTTCCGGCGCCCCCGCACCTCTGGCCACATCAGTGCCGCCTGTCAGTGCCCATCAGTATTGGTATTGAAGTTTTTAAAAAAAGGAGGGGGTCAGACTCGATGAACCACTTTGTTTTTTTTTGTTTTTCTGCCATCACTCTCTTAAGTTCACCCCAAAATTTGTCTTTAGCCAAAACAGTTTGTTGTTTTGTAGATGGCATGGAAGGGGTTCAAACCCTATGTTTTTTTGTTTTTGCTTTCTGTGTCCTGTTGGGGAGATGTGTATTTACTTCTAGAACTGGAGACACAACAGGAAGCAAGAAGAAATCCCACAAACGTGAGGAGGAAATGCCAATATAACTTATTGGAATATTGCCCATTCCCCCACCCATATAATTTTTGGGTGATAACTAAAATTTTGTACTTGCCATCATTCTTTGTGCAGGTGACATTGTTCACCCACACAAATAAGACACTGCACTGCCGAAATGTAAGATTTTCCAGAGAGTGAATCTGTCTGTCTCATTGCTTACCTCATTTTTGTCTTCAAGTATAACTAAAGGCAAATTATTATTATTTTTTTGTTATAGATGGAGTGGAGAGGGATTAGAGCTCCTGTCAGTTTTTATTGCTGTCTGTGCTCATGTTATGGGGATTCCCCCTCTCTACTTTGTCCTGTTTACTATTATCATTGAAAGTTAAGAAAAAAACTACAGTAATTTTGGGTTGTCCCCAGAAAAGTAATAGATGGGAAATCTTCCAATGGGGACCCTAGTTCTGGTGACCTGGGGGTCCCCAAGGAATTCCTTAATTTGCAGGGGTTTCCTCTTACTTCCTGTTTGGCTATGGGACACAGATGGTGAAAAAAAATCTTACTGGGGTTATAACCCTCCCTTCCCTTGCTCTATCTAAAATAATAAAAAAAATGCCTATAGTTTTACTTAAACTGAAAAGCAAAAAGGAAATGAACCAGAACACAGGAATTTGTCAGCAGGTCAGGGCACTCAAGTCAGGCAAATTCAATAGGGATTCCACATGTACAGAATTCTTTGCAGCATGCAATGCTTCATTAGATCTATTAACTTCTGTTGTGTTTATTAAATTGGAGATCTAAAAAATAATTGTTTGAACTGTTTGTGTGTATTTGATATATTTATTGCAGATTCGTCGAGCGTTCCGCAGCATTAGAAACACTTTACCTGAGATCCTCTATGTATTCCTTCTCTTTATGTTCAGTGTCCTCATTTTTTCTCTTATGGCTTTGAAACTTTTTGCGAACAGGTAAGCAAAGTTTCATGACCTATTTTTATTTGCATATCTCTCCCATTGTTTCCATGCTGTTCCTTAGTTGCATGCTCTGATTGCTCCACTGTTTATAGTTATTTTTCGTTGTTTTATTGCTTTATCCTTTAGAGCAGTGGTCTCCAAAGAGCAGCCTGGTGGCCGGATGCGCCCCTTTGCTTGCCTTTATCTGGCCCTTGGGGCACTTTACCTCCCACTGATGCAAGACACTATATATATTCCTGCCACTGGTACAAACAATGGGGCAAACATGTTGCTACTGACATCAACAATAGGGCACTATTCCTCCCACTGACGCCAGCGAGGGGGCACTATTCCTCCCACTGACGCCAGTGAGGGGGCACTATTCCTCCCACTGACGTCAGCGAGGGGGCACTATTCCTCCCACTGACGCCAGCGAGGGGGCACTATTCCTCCCACTGACGCCAGCGAGGGGGCACTATTCCTCCCACTGACGCCAGCGAGGGGGCACTATTCCTCCCACTGACGCCAGCGAGGGGGTACTATTCCTCCCACTGACGCCAGCGTGGGGGTACTATTCCTCCCACTGACGCCAGCGTGGGGGCACTATTCCTCCCACTGACGCCAGCGTGGGGGCACTATTCCTCCCACTGACGCCAGCGTGGGGGCACTATTCCTCCCACTGACGCCAGCGTGGGGGCACTATTCCTCCCACTGACGCCAGCGTGGGGGCACTATTCCTCCCACTGACGCCAGCGAGGGGGCACTATTCCTCCCACTGACGCCAGCGAGGGGGCACTATTCCTCCCACTGACGCCAGCGAGGGGGCACTATTCCTCCCACTGACGCCAGCGAGGGGGCACTATTCCTCCCACTGACGCCAGCGAGGGGGCACTATTCCCCCCCACTGACGCCAGCGAGGGGGCACTATTCCCCCCCACTGACGCCAGCGAGGGGGCACTATTCCCCCCACTGACGCCAGCGAGGGGGCACTATTCCCCCCACTGACGCCAGCGAGGGGGCACTATTCCTCCCCGTAGTACATGTACTAGGTGAAGGAATTGTTTGCATTGTTTACTCCCACTGATGCCAGGACAATTTCTACTCCCAATGGCCACAATCCGGCCCCCCCCTGAAGTCTGAAGGATAGTAAACTGGCCCTTTGTTTAGAAAGTTTGGAGACCCCTGCTTTAGACCCCTTGGGCCTCAGGGAAGTGACCCTCCACATTCTCTGTAGTTATGCCTTAAATGATGACACTATTCCTCCCACTGACGCCAGCGAGGGGGCACTATTCCTCCCACTGACGCCAGCGAGGGGGCACTATTCCTCCCACTGACGCCAGCGAGGGGGCACTATTCCTCCCACTGACGCCAGCGAGGGGGCACTATTGCCCCCACTGACGCCAACGAGGGGGCACTATTGCCCCCACTGACGCCAACGAGGGGGCACTATTGCCCCCACTGACGCCAACGAGGGGGCACTATTGCCCCCACTGACGCCAACAAGGGGGCACTATTCCCCCCACTGACGCCAGCGAGGGGGCACTATTCCCCCCACTGACGCCAGCGAGGGGGCACTATTCCCCCCACTGACGCCAGCGAGGGGGCACTATTCCCCCCACTGACGCCAGCGAGGGGGCACTATTCCTCCCCGTAGTACATGTACTAGGTGAAGGAATTGTTTGCATTGTTTACTCCCACTGATGCCAGGACAATTTCTACTCCCAATTGCCACAATCCGGCCCCCCCTGAAGTCTGAAGGATAGTAAACTGGCCCTTTGTTTAGAAAGTTTGGAGACCCCTGCTTTAGACCCCTTGGGCCTCAGGGAAGTGACCCTCCACATTCTCTGTAGTTATGCCTTAAATGATGACATTATATTAATAGTAATATACTACAGTTTCTGGGCACTGCACCTGTTTTATCTGTATTCCTAATATTACAAACTTGTCTGAAAGTAGATCTTTTTTGGTCATGTATATGTTGTAGCTTATGGACCCCCAATAAGCAGAAACCTGTATTTTCTGCTGCAGGGGGGTGTCAACTTATCTCCTCTTTAAGATTAGGTTTACATTTGCAGCAGACCTTGCTGCCCCTCTGAAAATATTCCACAGTGGATCGATTTTTAGAGGTGTTTGACAGGCTACGAGGATGTGATATGTAGCCTCCTCACTCACTTGTCTTAACCTTGTAAAACTTGCACCAAACGTGTGCAGTGCATGTGGTTGCAGGGCAGTTGCAGCCGGACCCTATTCACTTGAATCGGTCGTGTGCAGCAGCAGTACAGCCTGCCAATCGAGACTGGGTATCATTTTTGCAGGAGCATGTGTACAGCCCCATCCGGCTGACTTTACAGCTTGAGGGGGTGGGGCTCATCTACCTGTTTTTCTCACCCCTCGGCCACAAGTGTAAATGAGCCCTAACAGCTTCTCAAGGATCCAGTCTTTCCTGACTGTGAAACATCAACGATTCCAACTTCACAGGATTCTCAAAGTTTTCAAATTTTTATAATGTCTGTGCTTACTCCTAAGGCTGTGCTAAACTGTAAATTAAAGCCCAACTCCGGGTCAATTTTTTCCCCCCTATGCAGCGGGGCTGTGCCCGTCCTGCATGGATCAACTGCTTGTTTTTTCTAGGGATGAGCAGAAAGTTTATACTCGCCTGATCCGCCAATCCCTCGGAAAAATGCGCTCCCCCACGGTCCACCGGAGGACTGTTGCTGTCTATGAAGTGTGCTCTGAGCATGCTGATGTCAGGAGCAGTCCATTTTCAAGACTGCTTGAAAAGCAAGGGGGGCAGGAGCCGCAGGGACCGGTCTTGGGTAGGGAGGATCAGCGAGTCGGGTAAGTATATCATCTCCTCTGTCCTCCCCTAAAACAAAATGAGCAGTTAACCCTACTGCACGGGAAAAATAAATTTTGCCTGGAGTTCTGCTTTAAACTATTTAATGAATTAAGTAAACCCAACAACTGTTCCATCAGCAGCAAGTTTTACTGATTAGTTGTAATTAGTTGCTGCTAAGGACCAGCCAACACAGCCCATTATTTGTGAATTCTGTGCAGTATTTGTAGTAATCAGGCAGTACAGGGGTTTACATCAGTGGCAACTGGTGATCCATTTTTTTTTTTATGGGAAGGCAAACAAACCTGGCCCCCAAACACCCCCACCCCCTAATCGCTCGATTGATTGTCGCCTGCCAGCCCCGCACTTACCCCATCCAGGTCGTGGCTTCAGCAGCTCCCCCCCCCCCCGCATCTCCTCCCGAGTCCCGGCGGTCGCTTCTCCTCCTCCTCCTGGCCAATTGGGTCTTGGGGAGGAGAAGCAGGAAGACATTAGTGAATATTAATTTGCTAATAACACGCAAGTGGGTGGGCTCGGGACACAGTGCTTTGCGCCCTGAGCCCGCCCTTTTTTAAGCCAATTAGAGCCTCAGGCTCTAATTATGTGCTTAAAAAAAAACCATTGCAATTCATGCGCCCGGTGTCCTGCATGGAGGTTAGGGGGCTGGGCGCATGGATTAGGGGCACATGGATTAGGGGGGCTGCGCCCCTTATGAGCGGCAACCACTGGTTTACGAACAAGTGATAATGAGTAGTTGTGTTTGCTGTTGCAATGGCGATTTTCCAACATTTTCGGTAAACTTTGTGACCAATTCCTTCTATTCAAAAGAAAAAGCACTGAGGATTGACAGATATGTCAAATGTATATCTAATATACAGTCAACAACTTTAGTGCCAGTTTACACAGGCGCGACCTGCCAGGCGACTTAGTCACCTGACAAGTCGTGCTCCTTTCTGTACTATGGAACCGTTCTAATAGGAGCGACACAAGTCGCTCCGACTTAGAAAAAGGTTCCTGTACTACTTTGGGACGAGTTCAGGGCGACTTCCATTGACTTCAATACAGAAGTCATTTTGCAAGTCGAGGTAGAAAAAGGGGATGTTTTTGCGCTGAAAGCCAGCGCAAAAACATCCCCTTTTTCTACCTCTACTAGTGTGTATAGTGAACACAATTCATTTTTGCAGCTTTTAGCGCTATACACTTCACTTGCTTTTTATTTACTCTTTAGTACCGCGAAAGACCATTTTCGTTTATCATTTTGCAAGTCGCCTCTGAAGTCATGTGCAGGTCGCCTGCAAGAGTCGCGTGGCAAGTCGTGCCACTCCTGTGTGAACCGGCACTTACAGAACCTCCTGATTTAATTTAATAATTTCTTTATAAATGTTTAAGTCTCTGACACGTTTTAGATGTCACTGGTTCCCCTTGCTTTTTTTCCAGGCTGCTTGGATGTTCTTTTTTAGAAGTAAGGAACATATTTAGTGTCTTTGTTGTAGTTCTTATTGCAGCCATGGGTTATTTGTGCTGTGCCGAGTTTATTTAAAACCTAAAAATTGAATTTGCAGAAAACTCAAGACAGCTGATGGAGAAGCTTACTTTGAAAACTACCTTGAAGCTGTATTTAATCTTTATGTGTTGGTGACTACTGCTAATAGCCCCGATGTCATGTAAGTTGTAACTGTATTCATTTAACAGTTTTATTGGCAGGGTACCTAATATACAATTTCCTAAAATTGGATTAAAGAACATTAAGTCTCGGTTCACACTGATGCGGTGCGGGATTCGCAGTGATTCCTGTGTTTCTACCACATTACAATCGCACTCCGTTCTGCTATTCAGCACTGCGCTACTTTAACTGGCAATGGTGTGGTCATGCAACACTGTACCCAAATTAAACTTAAATAATTTTTCTAAGCTTTCTTATGGTTGTATTTGTTACCACAGTGTTTGCTATATAAATGAAAAAATACTATACATTTTGAAAAAAAAGTTTTTCGGTTATATAATTTTGCCCACAAAAAATCTTTCTTCATAAATATAGGCCAAAATGTAGTCTGCTACACTTTTTTGATAAACCTAATCCAAATCAGTCTATATTATTTAGTCTGGGTGAAAATTTTATAGTCTACAAAGTATGGTATATATATTTGAAAAATCATCAATCCTGATGTACTGAATATCTATCTAATTTCTTGAGGCCCTAAAATGCCAGGACAGTACAAATATCCCCAAATGACCCCTTTTTGGAAAGTAGACAGGCGAAGGTATTTAGTAAGAGACATGTCGTGTTTTTTAAGTTGTAATTTTGTGCCACTTTTTTTCTTTTTTTTTTTGAAAATGAAGAAATTAAATGAAATGTTGTGGTTTTTTTTTTGGTTTTTTTTCATACTGTCACCAGTGCAGTACAGTGTCTTCATATGACTGGTGTGGCGGTGATCAGGGATACTGACAGGTGACAGTATGTTAAAATATATATATATATATATATATATATATATATATATATATATATATATATATATATATATATATATATATATATTAAATAACTTTTTATAAAAAAAAGAACATTTTTAAAAAATTGTTATTTACCTACTCTCATCTGAGTAGTTCAGTGTCACCATAGTACAGGGTGTTGTGATTGGCCCAGGTGCCATGTAATAGCTGTGGGTCAATCACAATAGTAAGCAAAACGGTCATGAATAGAAGCCATTCATGACGGTTTTGTTGACATTGGTCATGACAATCACATGATTACAATCATAGCGATCACATGATACTCTGGCTGCTTACAGTGGCTAGGTACCAAGCGCCATGATCCACTGTGTCCAGCGGACTTAAGATCATGCCACTGCGCGTCCCGAGGGACGCATTAGTGTGCATGTGCACCTCACCGTACCAGCAAGTGGTTAAAGCTGTACTTGGGGATAAGAAAATATTGTCCAATTACAGGAGGCTTCTTGGATCATTGTATGTTTTATGTATTTTTTTTCAGAAGTGTGTACAGGGGGTCCCCGAGTTACGAACACCCGAGTTACGAACGACTCCTACTTACGAACGGCCTCAAATGCCGGCCACTTGTGCTCTACGATACCTTTCAAGCAGCTCCGACACATTCTACACTGCCGTACTACGCCCCAGATAACATAACAAGTGCCCGGAACATCCCACATCCTTTCACAGGCGGTAGTTACACTTACGAACACTTACGAATGCAGTGTTCCGACCGGAAGTTACACTTACAAATGCAGTGTTGCGACTTACGAACAACTTCGACTTACGAACAAACCTACAGTCCCTATTGTGTTCGTAACTCGGGGACCCCCTGTAGTAATCCAGTGTGAGACAATGCTTTCATGCAGGAGTTTTCTGTAATATAGACCAGACTGGTCATTGCTGCGCTCTGTCATTGTGCAGGGTTTCTAGCCTTGTGTCCTTCCCCTCCTATAGTTTTCTGCAGGCAGCCTTTAGTGAAAGGGCTTGCCGGACCCTTCCCACAGATCTGCTTTCTGCACAAGCTATGAACAGCAGTGATGATAGTAATAACAGGGCTTTTAAAGATATTTCGTTCTCACAAAGAGGATTTATATCCTTTGTGGCTATTATGGAGTTCAGTTTCAAAATGCACACACATTTTGTACCTTGTTCACAACCTGAGCAAGTTTTATAAACATCTTATTTTTTATTTGGGAAAAGTAATTACATTTATAATAAATTGAGTGCAGCATGGTTCTGTGTATATTATTTCTTTATTGGTGTAAATAATAGAAAAACTATAAAAAAACCTATTATGTAGTCATCTTTCCTGGCAAAAGTTGTAACTCTAGTCGTCTTTTTTCTTTTTTTTTCTTTTAAAAGACATGTTGTTTACCGAGTTTAGTGGTTCAGACAGAAAGTAATACACAAATTAGTCAGAAAGTGCTTTTTCCTTTTTCTTATGGTAAAAGGCAGGCAGGTTCTTCTGTGTTGTCCCTTTTGTTAAACCATATTGCTCTGGGAGTCATTTGCCATGCATTTAAATGTATTTTTCTTTAACCTGGATGGATGGATATGTGTATAAAAAAAATTATATATATATATAAAAAGCAACCATAACTTTATGACCAGGTTAAGTATAATGGCATCTGAAAGACCGTGGGATATATTGGGTATATGCTGTCCCTCAAGTTAATGTGTTGAAAGCAAAAAAAATGGACATTGCAGTTTGTTGTGTATGGGGCATAGCTCAGACCTATTGGGGTATCCATGCTGACCCGTGTCCACAGCCTTAAGAGCCTACTGAGCATTAGAACTGGACCATGGAGCGATGGAAGAAGGTGGCCTGGTCTGATGAATCACATTTTCTTTTACATCATGTGGATGGCCGGGTGCGTTTTCGTCGCTTACCTGCCAAAGAGATGGCACCAGAATGCAGTATGTAAGGAAGGCAAGCTGGTGAAAGCAGTGTGTTGCTTTGGGCAATGTTCTGCTGGGAAACCTTGGGTCCTGCCATTCACGTGGATGTTACTTTGACACATACTGTACCACTTACCTAAACATTGTTGATGACCAAGTATACCTCTTCATGGAAACCGTATTCCCTGATGGCAGTAGCCTCTTTCAGAAGGATTATGCGCCCTGCCACACTGCAAGAATGGTTTAATGAACACAAAATCAAGTCGCACACATACATACACACCCCACAAAAGTATGTATACTTTACTCTTTCGTCCATGGACCGACACAGCTTCTCTATTGACAAAGTGGGTATTATCCGTTAATTAGGAGTGACTAGGCAGAAAAACTTGTAAAAAGTGTTGCATCACACCTTCTACAGTACCGCCCAGGGGGCGGACCCTCTGGGTATACCCTCTCAGTCTGCATCTTCGCAGATCAGTTTTTTTCTGTCTAGCAAGGAGTAGGACATGGCTCCCTTCGGGCCCATTGGTCCGGGGGAAAAAAGATATATATATATTTTTATTGCTACATTTGTTGTTTCCTGCGATCTTCGATCAACTGCCGACTGGGTGACAGGCTGGATCCTCGATCCTTGTAGTCTCCCCAGTTTCGGCCATCGAGCGTGTGCCGACCCTAGCTACGCGCTGGGTTTTCCACGACATGCCCGTCGCTCCACGGGTGGCCGGTGAGCTTACGCTCCAGGGCCTGCATCGGACCGCTCAGCTTCGGCTGACCTTACGGCCGAGTCGCAGCAGCCTGGCCGGTGAGCTTACGCTCCAAGGCTTGCATCGGACCGCTCAGCTTCGGCTGACCTTACGGCCGAGTCGCAGCAGCCTGTCCGGTGAGCGTCATGCTCCAGGGCATACATATGATCGTCCCTTCTGGGTCCAATCACAGCATGCCTGGCCAACAGTCACCTTCCGTGCGCGGACGATGATCTGTTTGGAATGTCTTCCAGCAGAATACATGCAGGATAGGTAAGTAAAACTCCCCTGCCTCGGCTGGGTGATTTAGCTGGACATTCCTGGAGAGATCAAGTAAGTGGTTGTGGCCCCTTTCTTCCCTCTCTCCCTGCCTTTCCCTCCTCCCTGGGCTTCTAGCTAAAGGTTGCTGGGTGCTGGGGGTCACCTAGGGGGTCCCACTGGAGCGGGGCTGGCTGTAACTAACATTTAAAAGAAATGTCATTTTTTCTTACCTGTGTTTGTGTCCTTCCTCCTCCATGCTGTCGGCGGCCATTTTGAGGTGGTCCATGCCAAGTTTGGCCTCTTGTGACTGCCCGGCGGCCATCTTCCTGTGGTTCGGCCACACCCACTGGCCCCTATCAGCTGATCGGCGGCCATGTTTGTCCACCCTGTATGCAGATATTGCCGTTCGGCGGCCATCTTTTTGTGGGCTATGGCTGCTTGACCTCTATCTTCTGTCGGCGGCCATTTTCTTAGAGCCCACATTATCTTCCATACAGACGTTTTTGGCAACCATTTTTCGAGAGCCTCCGGCCTCTAGGGTGTATTACACTGGCGCGAAAATTCACACAGGAAGTGCTGATAAAAGAAGCAGACTGACACAGCAGCAGCGGGACAGCATCACAGGCGCAGCATAGCAGTACCTATCCAGGGTGGTGAGTCCTCTGGGTGACCCGGCCTCTCTGCAGCACAGGAGGGTGGCCTATTGATATCTTGCCTGGAGCCCTGTGAGTGTCAGCGTGTGGTCAGCATGGCATCTGAGCCAGATGTCTTCTCCCCTGAAACACCAGATTTAGCAGCTGGTGCCCCTGAGGTGTCTATGAACGCTATGACTGCAATCCTAGAGGCGTTTGCTGCCAGGGTGGAAGCAGCACACGGGAATACAGGGGGTAGTAAACGCCCCATCCCCTGCAAGCTTCTGGGGATAATTCTGGTGCAGAACCAGGTCCAGCTACGGCTCGGGTCCCAGATTCTGACGCATCAGAGACTGCAGACCGTGACCGGACAGTGAGAATGACTCAAAGTCCAGGTCAGTACGCGAGACGGCTTTGGTATCTGACCTTATTACTGCAGTGCGGGATATGCTAAAATTGGAAAATACTGCAGAAGCAGCAGAGACTCCGGTCCACTTGGGTTTCATAGACCTGCCCGCACTGCTAAGGTGTTCCCTTGTGTGTCTTTTGATAAGCTCTTATACAAGGAATGGGAGAACCCACTGAGGGTCTTTACAGCCCCAAAGAGGTTTGCGGTACGGTACCCCTTTTGAGGAGAGTTTTCTGAAGAAATGGACCTCTCCCCCCTATAGTGGACCCTCCGGTGTCCAGACTTGATAGAGCCACCACAATTCCTGTAGAAGGGGCTCCTGTTTTCAAGGACCCTGTGGATAAGAAGGCTGAAGCACTCGCTTGCTACCTATACTCAGTGGTAGGCTCGGCAGTACGCCCGGCATTGGCGGGGGCCCTAGTGTCTCACACACTTACTGAATGGGCAAGATTGCTACTCCAGGGGTTAAGGAGCGAGATGCTCCTCCTGATGAGATAACATTGGCCGACCTGTTGGTCCAGGGCCTTAGGTTTGTCTGCGAGTCAGACATGAATACTATTCCCCTGCTGTCTAAAACTTCGGTTTATGCAGTAGCAATACGCCGCCTGATCTGGCTAAAAGGCTGGTCTGCGGACCAGACTTCCAAGAAAGCCCTGTTGGATCTGCCTTTTAAGGGCGACAGACTTTTTGGGGCTTCTCTGGATGACATCATCAAGGATGCCACAGGAAGTAAAAGCACTTTGCTTCCCCAAATTAGCAAGGGTAAGGGGCCACGCCAAGGGCAAGGGCCCTCCTTTACTGCACGCAAGTGTTTTTTTCGTCCCCCTAGGGCGACAGGGAAAAGACCCCAGGCCGATAAAGCGCCTGCCCAAGGACAAAAGCGTCCCTGGTCCCGCATACCCAATAAGCCTGCGGACAAATTTGCGTCCGCATGAAGGTCCACCCCCACCCAGCTCTCGGGTGGGGAGACGTCTTCGCAAATTCGCGACTCAGTGGACAGCACTAATCTCCGACAGGTGGGTTTGCGAAGTAATCTCCTCAGGCTACAAGATAGTTTCTCTCTTGTCCACCGGACAGATTCAACACCTCCAATCTCCAGCTACTACTGACCCGCCGGGAGGCCCTGTATGGGGCGGTCCAGGGTCTACTGGAACGCGGGGTAGTTATTCCAGTTCCAGAACTGGAACGGGGTTTTTACTCAAATCTGTTCATTGTGCCGAAGAAGGAGGGGGTTCGTCCAAGCTTGGATCTCAGAGCCCTCAATTGCTTTGTGAAGGTACAAAGTTTTCGGATGGAGTCGGTTCGATCTGTAGTCACGGCTCTCCATCCGGGGGACTTTCTGGCCTCCTTGGACATCAAGGACGCATACCTGCATGTCCCCATATACTCCAGACACCAGAGGTTTCTGCGATTTGCTATCGGGAAGGACCACTACCAGTTTGTGGCCCTCCCGTTGGGCCTTGCCTCAGCACCCAGGACGTTCACCAAGGTGCTCGCTCCGATTCTGGCACGTCTAAGACAGCGGGGTATCGCTATCACAGGCTACTTAGACGACCTTCTGCTGAAGGCCCCTTCAAGCTCAGAATTAGAGGTAAGCGTGTCCATTACCTGTCAGACTCTTTGAGACTGTGGTTGGATACTAAACACGCAAAAGTCAGTATTGGTGCCCACTCAACGCCTAGGGTACCTGGGGTTGATTCTGGATTCTTCAGAGGCAAAGGTATTCCTCCCTGTGGAGAAGTTGCAGACCCTCCGGGCTGCAGTATGGCAGCTGACTTCCAGGAATTGGCCGTTTTTTGCATGCGAGTGTTGGGCCTCAGGGTAGCCTCCTTCGAGGCGGTTCCATATGCTCAATACCACACTCGAGTGTTACAGAAGGAAGTTCTGTCCAGATGGAACAGATGTCCATCATCTCTGGATTATCAAATCCGAGTGAGCCACATAGTCAGGAGATCCCTGGTATGGTGGCTGACAGCACCGGCTCTAATGGCCGGGAAGTCATTTCTTCCGGTTTACTGGATAGTGATCACGACGGACGCCAGCCTTACAGGTTGGGGGGAGTCTGGGGTGTTCAGTCGGCGCAAGGTCGCTGGACCCCAGAGGAAGGCCTCCTGCCGATCAATGTCCTGGTAATCCGGGCGATCAGGCTGTGCCTCTTCAAATGGTCTCAGAGGCTGCAAGGGCGTCCAGTCAGGATCCAGTCAGACAACGCCACAGCAGTGGCATATGTCAATCATCAAGGAGGAACAAGAAGCTCAGCTGCAGCATCGGAGATCGCTTGCATCCTGAAGTGGGCAGAGAGGAGCGTACCGGCACTGTCGGCCGTGTACATTCCGGGTGTGGAAAACTGGCAGGCGGACTACCTGAGCCGCCAGATGCTGGACCAGGGAGAAGGGTCCTTACACCCGGAGGTGTTCCAACTCCTCTGCCAAAGATGGGGCACACCAGACGTAGATCTTCTGGCTTCCCGACTCAATCGGAAGGTATTGAGATTTGTGGCCCGGTCAAGAGACCCATGGGCAGACGCAACGGACGCGTTGGTAGCATCGTGGGGTCAGTATCGGCTAATCTATGCCTTCCCTCCCTTAAGGCTTCTTCCTCTTCTGCTCCGCAGAGTGGAGGCAGAGGGAATTCCAATGATCCTAATCGCTCCAGATTGGCCTCAGCGTCCTTGGTACGCCGATCTAGTACGTCTGGTAGCAGACGTCCCCTGGTGCCTACCACTACGGAAGGACCTGCTATCGCAAGGTCCCATATTCCATCCTGCTTTACAGTCATTGGCTTTAACGGCATGGCTGTTGAGAACCAGGTACTGAGAGACTGGGGCCTGTCAGACTCAGTAATCTCTACTATGAGAAGTGCTCGAAAACCGTCCTCTAGGAAGGTCTATCACCGCACTTGGAGGGCCTACATCTCCATGTGTGAGGAAATGAAATGGCATCCGCGTACCTATTTGGTTTCCAGAATCCTGCTGTTTTTACAGCATGGGGTGGACCAAGGGCTTGCCCTAAGTACGATTTAAGGGACAGATATCTGCCCTGGCTGTCTTTTTTTCAGCGACCCCTGGCGACTCACTCTCTCGTGAGTACATTTGTGCAGGGGGTCCGACATGTGGCCCCTCCGGTCCATCCCCCGTTACCTCCGTGGGACTTGAACCTGGTCCTCTCGGTGCTTCAGAAGGCACCGTTTGAGAATATTAGAGATATTCCCCTGTTGACACTTTCTCAGAAAGTGGTCTTTTTGGTGGCTGTTACGTCAGTTAGACGAGTCTCTGAGCTGGCAGCCTTGTCCTGCAAGGCTCCCTATTTGATTTTCCACAAGGATAAGGTGGTGCTGCGGCCGCAGCCTTCCTTTCTTCCGAAAGTCGTTTCGGCTTTTCATCTCAACGAAGACATTGTACTTCCATCCTTGTGTCCTCAGCCGTCGAATCCTAAGGAGTCGGCGTTGCATTCCTTGGACGTTGTCCGAGCTTTGAGAGTATACCTATCTGCTACTTCCCTGTTCCGGAAGTCAGGCGCATTCGACCAGGGCAATAGGTGCCTCTTGGGCTTTCCGAAATCAAGCGTCTGTTTCCCAATTATGTAAAGTGGCGACTTGGTCGTCCGCTCACACTTTCACAAAATTCTACAAAATTGATGTAGGTGCATCTTCGGATGCCTCTTTTGGCCGCAAGGTTTTGCAAGCGGCTGTTTAGAGTTGCAACTCCTCCGTTGGAGGAGTGCTGTTTTGTGTTTGGGGTGAATTTTATTTTTATGCTGTTACCACCCCTCGTTTTTTCTCTGACACTGCTTTGGGACGTCCCACTTTGTCAATAGAGAAGCTGTGTCGGTCCATGGACGAAAGAGTAAATAGGATTTTTTACTCACCGTAAAATCCATTTCTCTGAGTCCATGGACCGACACAGCACCCACCCCTCCTTTTAAGTTTGTACTGCTTTTTGACGAACTGATCTGCGAAGATGCAGACTGAGAGGGTATACCCAGAGGGTCCGCCTCCTGGGCGGTACTGTAGAAGGTGTGATGCAACACTTTTTACAAGTTTTTCTGCCTAGTCACTCCTAATTAACGGATAATACCCACTTTGTCAATAGAGAAGCTGTGTCGGTGCATGGACTCAGAGAAAAGGATTTTACGGTGAGTAAAAAATCCTATTTTTTCTATTTATGTAAACTTCTGTTGACCAAAACTGCTTTAGTCTACTTTTTAACTCCAACACAAACTGAAAAAAGCACCTGAACCACTCCTAGCTCATCATAGCAGGCACTTCAAGATGACTGCATGTCCAGTCAGTTTTTCTACTTGGCATCTCCAGTGTTTTTTGGATGGTATGGTATGCAGATTGCAGCCAAGTTTCCATGGTTGGGAGTCTGATCCTGCCCCATTTCACTTCTTAAGCCCAAATATTAGCTGGTGCAGTTTCACATCAGTGATGAGAGATTAGTAGGGCATTGGAGGTAAGAGGGGGTAGCCAAGCTCTCAACTAGGAATTCTGCCTGGAATTCGGGACACCAAGGATGCTAAATAGAAGAAATGACCTGATGTGAAGGTAATTGGAGGTTCAGGTTCTTTTTTTTACAGTGCTACATGCCATTGTGGTGGAGCCTGTCTTTCCCTGACACACAAACTGCTTACAGATTCCAGGATAGTAAAGTACCTTTTCAGCTTCAGTACAAGTGAGCTGACAGTTCTGGTATAAGTTGGAAAATGGTACCCTCCGGCAGACCAGTATATAGCCTAAAGCCTCGTACACACGACCAATTTTCTCAGCAAGAACCAGCAAGAAACTTGCTGGCAGAGCTTTCTTGCCGAGTAAATCGGTTGTGTGTACGCGGCTTTCAGGTTTCTCGTCAAGAAAACAGGCAAGAATCTCGACGAGAAAAATAGAGAACCTGCTCTCTATTTTCTCGTCGGGATTCTCGTCGGCCTGTTTCTCGACAAGAAACCCGAGTGTGTGTGTGTGTACACTTGCCTGTCGCCGTGGAAACCCGTGCATGCTCGAAAAGACTGACGCATGCGCGGTAGCTTCCTAGGCATAGGTAGGGTGTAGCAAGATGGCGGCGACGGCATCGAATGTGACGAGCGCACGCTCGTAGTAGTCGATGACGTCACTGCGTTCGTGCCATTCAAAAGAACGGCGGTTCTTTTGAAAGGTACGTGTGTACACTCGGCCGGGACAAGATTCTTGTCCAAGAATCTCGTTAGGAAAAAGGACAAGTTTTTTCCTGACGAGATTCTCGGCCGTGTGTACGAGGCTTCATACAGGATTTGTGGTTCACACTCAAAAATATATATAATGTATATGATGGAGTTTCAGAAAAACTGTATATATTTAGTTTTTGTCATATATAATGTCTTGGTTTATATACCAGTATTTGGTGGCCTAAAATTGCATTGCAATTTTACAGCTTTTAAAGATCTCACTGTAAAACTTAAGTGTAGGATCACTATCCACTTTTCTGTATGTTTGTAATTAGTATGCAAAGTTTTGTTGTCATGTATTTCTTTAATATCTTGTTTTCAGGATGCCAGCTTATGACTACAACTGGTGGTATTCCATTTTCTTCATTGCCTACATCATTTTGAACACTTACATCTTCATGTCAGTCTTCTTGGCTGTTGTGTACAACAATTACAGGAAGCACCTAAAGGTAGATCACTCATAATACAATTAAAAGAATTCAAAAAGCGCTCTACTAATAAGATCGGTAGAAAGGCTCTGGTTGACTATTTGAACCACATTAAGAGCCCATTCACACCAGAAGTTGCACGTTTTTGCATGCACAGTTTTGTGGATTGTGCATTTTTCTTAAGCTTGCAAGTTTTTTGAGGTCCTTTCTGTCTTCTTTTTACTTTGGGCTTTTATGTGTACTGCGTTGCAGTGAATATTCGTGCATTCACATTTTTTTCATTGCAATTGTGTGAACTATGCCCATAGGATAACCTGGATTCTGGACTGTCTATGCAGTTGGAGTGCAGTCAGAAATGCACCTCACTGCATCTGGTGTGAAGGAGCCCTTAATCTGATCTTATTAAAAGTACAGCCATGTGAATGCACAAATGTACAAGGCTTTCGGAGCTAGATCCTTGTCAGCTTTTTGACTAAAGGTGTTTCCTTTTAACTTGAAAAGTAATCTAAAATACAAATAATTAAATGTACAATGTATCCATTCTTTAAGGGTCCTCATTTGGGGTATAGGGTTAATATCAAGTGAGGCTCCTGATATTTTTGACTTTATGTGGCTCGGTTTTTGAATTCATGTAATGGATGGGTGATTCTGTTTATCTTCCTTGAAAAAAGTCCTATCCACACAAGCCTGGTGGTTGGCATATCCTTTATATGCCTGCACCAGATATGGTACTACATGGGTGTGGGGGTTCGGGGGTGTTTTTTTTTTTTTTTGTTTTGTATAATCTATACTACTTTCTATTGGTAAAACCTAGGTGTACTTGGCACATTGTGCATACAGTGCATCCGGAAAGTATTCACAGCGCTTCACTTTTTCCACATTTTGTTATGTTACAGCCTTATTCCAAAATCTATTAAATTCATTATTTTCCTAAAAATTCTACAAACCATACCCCATAATGACAACATGAAAGAATTTTGTTTGAAATCTTTGCAAATGTATAAAAAAAACAAAAAAAAAACATCACATGTACAGAAGTATTCACAGCCTTTACCATGACACAAACAATTGAGCTCAGTTGAATCCTGTTTCCACTGACCATCCTTGAGATGTTTCTATAACTTGATTAGAGTACACCTGTGGTAAATTCAGTTAATTGGACATGATTTGAAAAGGCACACACCTGTCTTATAAAGTCCAACAGTTAACCGTGCATGTCAGAGCACAAACCGAGCCATGAAGTCCAAGGAATTGTCTGTAGACCTCCAAGACAGGATTGTATTGAGGCACAGATCTGGGGAAGGGTACAGAAAAATGTCTGCCTCATTGAAGGTCCCAATGAGCACAGTGGCCTCCATCATCCGTAAATGGAAGAAGTTTGGAACCACCAGGCCTCTTGGGACAGCAGGCAGGACCTTAAAACCTCTATAATTAAAATAAATCAACACACCAAGTATTGGATAAATAAGGCCGTGGCTGCTTTATTATTGGATTACAATAAACTTATGAACTTCTCATAAATAAATTAACTTTAAACAGCTCAGCCACTACGGCTCAAGCTTATATAATATTTAAACTTCAAATTATCCATACATAAAAAATAAATATATTGAAAACATCTGTCCACCTATGTAATTAATAACAAAGGTGACCTTACCACATAATAAGCAACCACGACAATTAATTTCTACATAAGGGGCGGGTGGGTAGGGGAACACCACAGATCCTGTCTTCTGAGGCGACTGCTTTATAAAACGGAACCCCCTTTATATAGCCCTAACAAGAACCTGATTAGACCGGTACTGACTAGCCCAGTACCACTTTAGCCTTAAAAAAAACCCGGGAAACAGCACGAGCCTACTGCGTGATCACCAGGTGATCAGCTAAAGCCCGGGAAAGTCGTTTTAACCTTCCCTATGCCATATGAAAACCCCCCAGCTGTTCCCTCTAGCAATCCTACCATGACTATTTAAGGGGATCTTAAAACTGTTTGCCCTGCCGCTTTCCCATGAGAAAAGGGGGGGTTATAACTGTCTCCCCCTTTTCTATCATGGGACAGCAGGCAGGACCTTAAAACCTCTATAATTAAAATAAATCAACACACCAAGTATTGGATAAATAAGGCCGTGGCTGCTTTATTATTGGATTACAATAAACTTATGAACTTCTCATAAATAAATTAACTTTAAACAGCTTAGCCACTACGGCTCAAGCTTATATAATATTTAAACTTCAAATTATCCACAAGACAGGTGGATTCAAATCCGCCTGTCATCAAACCCCACAACCACGGCCCTTTCAATACACGTACCTAAATCAGCATTAAATATATCTAAACCTATGTCGGATAAATGTACCCCATCTGCGCTATATAAACCCTGTATGAAACCTTCCAACTCGGTATGCCTGAAAGACCACATCCCAAAAACCGATAATAATTTAGCAACAGCCCTATTTACGCGACGCCTAACTTTTTCCAAAGGACGCATGGCTGGCAAAGAAAGCCATCGTAGCCTTTGCACCAATTCGGAAAAAATAATACTAGTATTTGGTAATAGTAATTGAATTTTTAATAGGTCATCCCTAATCTTAAAGATGAGATCCAACGTTTTTTGTTTCCCGATATCATTCCCCCCCAGATGTATAATCAAAACATCCGGAGGCGAAAAATCCTTAAGAAGCTTATTGAATTCTAGCAAAAGGCTAGACCACACCATACCCCGTCTACCAAACCACAAAACCTTAAACAAAGAAGGATCCAATCCTAAATTGCTAGAATATTTTCTTGCAGCAGCTCTCCGATGTGCCCAAAAAACGTAAGAATGGCCGATGATCCAAACCAATCTGAATTTACCTAAAATAAATCAAACGGATAGATTAGGACGAATATACAAAAGATAACGGTCAGACTTCCATCTACCAACTCCCTTAATAACATCAGTGCCCAGTCCCAACCTAGAAGCTTCAGTAGCTGCACCAATCCTAAAAGAGTGCGATGTAATATGATACCCTTGAAGATTTAATTTTTTTAAACCTTTCTTAAAAACACTAATAAATTGATATTTAGTAAGAGGGACACCAGATTCATGAATAAAAAAGATGTCCGACAAAGAAGGCCTAATATCACAATATTGAGATACTAATTTCACCGGGCAAATAGGAGAGCCATTACAAGCAAATAAACTCACCCAGCTACCAATACCAAGTTGATCTGTTTTTGACCGACGAATAAAAATTTTCAACATACCATCCGAAATAAGCACATCAGAGGTGTGAATTAACTGAAACTCTGATACCCTAAGTGCTGCAAAAAATGCTAAGGAAAAAACCGCCCGAAAAAGAACAGCTTCAAACTCTGAAAAACAAATAAGTGAGGTAACTGCACAAAGATTGCTTAATATAGCAGGGGTAATCGGAGAACGTTGATCTTTTCTAAAATAAAATTTCTTATAACCTTTCATAGCTTGCTGAACTGAAAAAAACGTTAAACAAGAAGAAAAACCATTGAGTTTTAGAAAAAAAGAAACTCCAGATAGTGTCTTCTGGACATATGACCAGGAATAATTTTTGTTAAATAAAGATTCCAAAAAAAGCAAAATTAATTTTTCAGAAAATGAAACGGCAGGTTTCTGTATAGAATTTAAGAACATCAGCCACATCAACCAGGCTGATCGATATCCAGCCAAAGTTGAGGGTGCAATTGAATGTTGAATGTAGGCAGAAATGGGCTTCAAACCAGGTCCCATATATTGGTTGGGCACTGCATCCCTACAGGATCCGCATCCGGATACAGCTGAAAAAATCGATCCATCTGTAGGCGAGACAGAGAATCCGCCACGTCATTGTCCTTACCTGCCACATGAGTTGCCTTTAACCAAACATTCCAACTCAAGCACCGGAAGACCATATGGCGTAGAAGTACAATGACCGGCGGAGATTTGGACGTTAGACAGTTTATTGCAAACATAACACCTTTGTTATCAGTCCTAACCATTATCCGTTTATTCTGAAAATGCTGGCCCCAGATTTCTAAAGCTACTATTATCGGAAAAAGTTCCAATAATACAATATTCTTTAACAGACCTTTGTTTTTCCAACTGGTAGGCCAGCGCTCTGCACACCACTGCGATCGCCAAATGGCAGCAAAGCCGCATGACCCCGCAGAGTCGGTAAACAGAAAAAATTCATTATCCAAAATGAATTCTTCCTGCCAAACAGCTTTTCCATTAAAATACATAAGGAATTGAATCCATACCAACATATCTTCCTTCATATCGTGAGTAACTCTTATATGAGAAAACGGGGATATTAAACCCGAAATGGCCAGATACAGCCGTCGTGAGAACACCTTTCCCACCGGCATAATCCTAGATGCGAATGCCAGTAAGCCGAGTAGTGACTGCATTTCCTTTAAACAAACTTTCTTTTTCCTAATGATGAGTAATAAAGAAGATCTAAGCTTGACTAATTTATCGTCAGGTAACCTAAACTCCATTAGCTCGGAATCAATCGTGATACCTAAGAATTCAATGCAAGTTGAGGGCCAGGCAGTTTTTTCAGTGGCTAAAGGAACTCCGAAATGGCTACATATTGTGAAAAAAGCATCTAATAACCTTGTACAATCCGAAGAGTGAGGAGGGCCTAAAAACAAAAAATCATCTAAATAATGGATCAAAAAGGTTGAATTAGATATATTGCTAACTACCCATTCTAAAAAGGATGAAAAAGATTCAAAATAAAAACAGGACAAAGAGCAGCCCATTGGTAAGCACTTATCGAAATAAAAATAACCATCAAAGAAAAAACCTAAAGAATTAAAACCAGCAGGGTTGATAGGAAGGAGGCGAAAAGCAGATTTAATATCTGCTTTAGCCAGAAGGGCCCCCTTACCGAGCAACCTAAGCTTAACTAAAGCATCCTCAAAAGACGCATAAGAAACAGAGGAAAGACTATCCTCAATTTGGTCATTCAGGGAGTGATCCTTGGGAAAAGACAAATGGTGAATCAACCTGAAAGAATTTTTTTCTTTTTTGGGGACAATTCCTAATGGCGAAATCCTGAAATTAATAAATGGAGGGGAACTAAAAGGACCGGCTACCCTCCCTTCAGAAACTTCCTTATAAATTTTTTCCCAAACAATATTAAAATAATTTTCTACTGATTTTAAATTATTTATTCGTGTGCAACCCGAACCGCAAAATGACGGCAAAACAAAACCCTCTCTAAATCCTTCAAGAATTAGCTGAGCCTTCGCCTTGTCTGGATATATTTTGAGCCAAGGAAGCATGTTTTGCCAGATCACCGGGGTGCGAGCCTTTTTGAACAGGTCCTTGTTGGTTAAATGTCGCCATTCGTTTGAAACATTTGCTGACAGAATGTGTTCCTGAACAAAAGGCACATTCGTGGCGGTACCTGCAAGAGTTGGGCCACTTACATTGTCCGTCATTAAAGTTGAAACAAATTCCTTTCTTGTAACCTGACGGCTGACCGGTTGATTGCTGTAAAATCTGATTTTGTTTGGAAAAATTTTGTCGTTGAGGGAGAAAAAGATTGAGCCAGAGCCCAACGTCCTTCACTCCCCATTTTAAAGATTTGTGGACTGCTAATTTCTGACGAAAAGCCTCATCATAATTAAACCAAGAGGTACCACCAAAACTTTTATACGCCTCCAAAATAACATCCAGATGTTGAAAAAGTCCCGAACTCTTCTCCGGAAATTTTTCACAAAGGATACCAGAAAATATGCAGAAAGCCTGCAACCAGTTGTTGAAAGACCTGGTCACAGGCCTCCTACGATCCTCATCCTCTTTTTTTTCTTTTACAATAAAATCTTTTGAAGAGGGAAGCAAAGATAATAAATCCAAAAATTCGCCCCTCCATATCTTTTCTTTTACTGCTAAGGAAAGATGAAAACCTAACGGAGATACCTCACAGGGAATGGGTACTTTTAAACAGGTTTCAGGTAAATTTTGTATTTGTGCATTCTGATAGGAAGTAACAGTATCACTAATAGAATGTAAAATATGCTCGTCATTTACTATTTGAACACAAGATGGCGACAATACATCCACCATAGCATTATCAGGAACAATTACAGGATTTTTTAATGACTGAATTTCATTAGTTAATTTAGCTATTGATTCAACAATGTTATGCAGAGTAAGCACATTAATTGACTCACCTGCTACAGATATACCAGCCTCCTCAGTTGTAGCGGAAGGAGCTGATCTGCCAGCAGGCCTAGTACTGACCTCAGACTGCTGTGTTCGTTGCCATGGTGACGAGCTATGCTGCTGAATGAGGTGTGGAGACTGTGCTGACGTACCGCCCACAGCTCCGCCTCTGCTACTGGCTCCGCCTCTTCTCATAGGAGAAGTACCTGGCGCCGACGCTGGCATTGTTGCGGGCTGTCTCTCCGCCCGACCTCTGGATGCTGCCCCGCTCCTCCTCGCCGGCTGCCCTGTTCTTTTAGCAGCCGGCGCTTGCGGTGGTGAAGGGGAGAGTCTCCGGCATGGGGTCCGCCTTCTTTTTGCGGAGCCACGCCCCCCTGATGACGCGGCGTTACTGACCCTCTCCAGACGTGGCACGTCCTCCGTCATTGCGGCTCCCTCCTCTTCCGGGATCATCATGGACTCCTCGCTGCGCTCCCTCACCGCTATACTTTCTCCGGCCGCGAAGCTTCGGGATTCCTCCGCCCTTGCTGTAGCTCCCACCGGAGCTTCTTGACGCGAAGCCAGCGGTAAGTCTAGACACTGCCGGATCCAATCCTCGCCGCCTTCTTCTCCTGCCCGCTCGATCAGCCGCCGCAGTAGGCTCATCTTCTGGCCTCAGAAGACCCTGTTTGTTCAATGGAGAAACTCCTAGAACACCACAGATCCTGTCTTCTGAGGCGACTGCTTTATAAAACGGAACCCCCTTTATATAGCCCTAACAAGAACCTGATTAGACCGGTACTGACTAGCCCAGTACCACTTTAGCCTTAAAAAAAACCCGGGAAACAGCACGAGCCTACTGCGTGATCACCAGGTGATCAGCTAAAGCCCGGGAAAGTCGTTTTAACCTTCCCTATGCCATATGAAAACCCCCCAGCTGTTCCCTCTAGCAATCCTACCATGACTATTTAAGGGGATCTTAAAACTGTTTGCCCTGCCGCTTTCCCATGAGAAAAGGGGGGGTTATAACTGTCTCCCCCTTTTCTATCATCCTAGAGTGGACCGCCCAGCCAAACTTAGAGATAGGAGGAGGAGAACGGCCTTAGTCAGGGAGGTGACCAAAAACCGGTCAGTATGACAGAGCTACGGTGTTTCTCTGTGGAGAGAGGAGAAACTTCCAGAAGAACAAACCATCTCTGCAGCACTCCACCAATCAGGCATGTATGATAAAGTGGCCAGACAGAAGCCACTTCTCAGTAAAAGGCACATGATAGCCGCCTGGAGTTTGCCAAAAGGCACCTGAAGGGCTCAGACCATGAGAAACAAATTTCTCTGGTCTGATGAAACAAAGATTGAACTCTTTGGCCTGAATGGCGAGCGTCATGTCTGGAGGAAACCATGCACTGCTCATCACCTGGCCAATGCCATCCCTACAGTTACATAGGTACATAGTTAGTCAGGTTGAAAAAAGACAAAGTCCATCCAGTTCAACCATAAAAAAATAAATAAATAAAATAAAAAATATCGTACAATCCCATATACCCAATTCTATACCCACAGTTGATCCAGAGGAAGGCAAAAAAAAACAGCAGAGCATGATCCAATTTGCTACAGCAGGGGAAAAAAATCCTTCCTGATCCCCCGAGAGGCAATCGGATTTACCCTGGATCAACTTTACCTATAACTGTTAGTACTCAGTTATATTATGTACATTTAGGAAAGTATCCAGGCCTTTCTTAAAGCAATCTACTGAGCTGGCCAGAACCACCTCTGCAGGGAGTCTGTTCCACATTTTCACAGCTCTTACTGTGAAGAAACCTTTCCGTATTTGGAGATGAAATCTTTTTTCTTCTAGACGTAAAGAGTGCCCCCTTGTTCTCTGTGTTGACCGTAAAGTGAATAACTCATCACCAAGTTCACTATATGGACCCCTTATATATTTGTACATGTTAATCATATCCCCCCTTATTCTCCTCTTCTCAAGAGTGAATAAATTCAGTTCCTCTAATCTTTCTTCATAGCTGAGCTCCTCCTATCAGTTTTGTTGCCCTTCTCTGCACTTTCTCCAGTTCCCCGATATGCTTTTTGAGAACTGGTGCCCAAAACTGAACTGCATATTCCAGATGAGGTCTTACTAATGATTTGTACAGGGGCAAAATGATATCTCTCTCTCTGGAGACCATACCTCTCTTAATACAAGAAAGGACTTTGCTCGCTTTGGAAACCACAGCTTGGCATTGCATGCCATTATTGAGCTTATGATCTACCAAAACCCCCAGATCCTTCTCCACTACGGATCCCCCCAGTTGTACTCCCCCTAGTATGTATGATGCATTCATATTATTAGCCCCCAAGTGCATAACTTTACATTTATCAACATTAAACCTCATCTGCCACATAGTTGCCCAATTAGACAGAGCATCGAGGTCGGCTTGTAATTTGGAGACATCTTGTAAGGGCGTTATTCCACTGCATAGCTTGGTGTCATCTGCAAAGACAGAAATGTTACTTTTGATCTCAGACCCAATATAATTTATAAAGATATTAAAAAGTAAGGGTCCCAGCACTGAACCTTGGGGTACACCACTGATAACCTTGGACCATTCAGAGTAAGAATCATTAACCACTACTCTCTGAATTCTGTCTTTTAGCCAGTTTTCTATCCATTTACAAACTGATATTTCCAATCCTGTAGACTTTACCTTACACATGAGCCGTGTGTGGGGAACTGTATCAAACGCTTTTGCAAAATCCAAGTATACCACGTCCACAGCCACGCCTCTGTCCAAGGTTTTACTTACCTCTTCATAAAAAGAAATCAGGTTTGTCTGACAACTTCTGTCTTTCATGAATCCATGCTGTCTGTTGCTTAAATAGTTTTTTTTCTAGCAAGAACTCATCTATGTGGTCTTTTATTAATCTTTCCAGTATCTTCCCAACTATGGAAGTTAAACTAACAGGTCTATAGTTACTTGGTAAAGACTTTGTTCCCTTTTTAAATATAGGCACCACATTGGCCCTGCGCCAATCCAGTGGTACTATTCCTGTCATTAATGAGTCCCAAAATTAGATACAATAGCTTTGAAATTACAGAGCTCAATTCTTTTAGGATCCGTGGGTGTATGCCATCTGGTCCAGGTGCTTTATCCACCTTTATTCTGTCTAAATATTTCTGGACCATATCACTTTTGAGCATGTGAAGCATGGTGGTGGCAGCATCATGCTGTAGGGATTTTTTTCAGCAGCAGAAACTGAGAGACTAGTCAGGATTGAGGGAAAGATTAATGCAGCAATGTACAGAGAAATCCTTGATGAAAACCTGCTCCAGAGGGCTCTGGACCTCAAAATGGGGGAAGGTTCATCTTCCAACAGGACAACGACCCTAAGCACACAGCCAAGATAACAAAGGAGTGGCTACAGGACAACTCTGTGAATGTCCTTGAGTGGCCCAGACTTGAACCCGATTGACCACCTCTGGAGAGATCTGAAAATGGCTGTGCACCGATGCTCCCCATCCAACCTGATGGAACTTGAGAGGTCCTACAAAGAAGAATGTGAGAAACTGACAAAAAATAGGTGTGCCAAGCTTGTAGCATCATACTCACTCAAAAAAGAGGCTGTAATTGGTGCCACAGGTGCTTTAACAAAGTATTGAGCAAAGGCTGTGAATACTTATGTACATTATGTGATTTATTTATTTTTTGTTTATTTTTAATGAATGTTTGCAAAGATTTCAAACAAACTGCTTTCACGTTATCATTATGGGGTATTGTTTGTAGAATTTTGAAGAAATTAATTCAATCCATTTTGGAATAAGGCTGTAACATAACAAAATGTGGAAAAAGTGAAGTGCTGTGACTACTTTCCGGATGCACTGTAAATGGAATTATTGTAACAGTGGATTTTTATTTTTATATATTTTTTATTGTGTTGTATGGAAATGTCAATTAGTCAGATATTGATAAAGGAAATAAAAAAATGGTTTATCGTCTTTAATGCACTTATCTTTACTTCCCTTTTTAATAACATGCAATTTTACTGGCTTTTTAACTAATGTTAGTTAAAGCCATTGTATTCACATCATAGAATGAGACGTGGAATCTCAAGAGAGATTGTAATATGTATTTAAAATAGATTAGAGATAATCATTAAACCTTTTTATATAAAGGAGTCCAGGTTTTTTTTTTTTCTTTTTAACCACTGTGTAACTTTGAATTGCATATATTTTTTCATATGGTTTTAGAGATCTGGTTTTTATCCATGAGGCTTAAGGTGTACCTGTGCCCAGACTCTGGACATTAAATTAGCTACATTGGGGGTGCTCAACCTGTGGCCTGCGGAGCCCTCTGAGGTGGTCCGCGACCTCCTGCTCTGGGGTGGCGGGTTGCCAATCTGCCGTCCCAGAAAATCAGAGTGGATGAAGCCAGCCCAGGAGGGAGCAGGATGCTTCCTTTATAGTGCCGTGTCCTGTCCCAGGCGAAGTGCATTTGGTATTACTCTGCCTGGGAGAGGAACCTTTCTAACAGCCAGCGATGCTAGCAGAAGCTGAAAGGTAAAGGGTCAGTTTATTAAACATCACAGTTTAGCAATGGGCATATTTAGTTTTAAACATCATAGTTTTGCAATGGGCATACTGTATATGAGCACTGTTAAAAAAACAAAGGTTATTAGGCTGCTTTCACACTTATCGGCAGGTGCTGCGCTTTGCCATAGACTTCTATTATAGACTGAATGCAGAAGTTTTGGTGCATTTTCTGAAAGTGCACCACACCTGCAATATATAATGGAAGTCTATGGCAAAGTGCAGATTTCCCGCAGGAGAGCCACAGGTGCACTCTGGTGCGGGTAAACCGCAGCGCACCAGCGTGAAAGCAGCCTTGGGCCCCTTTTCACATGATCGGTCCCATCAGGTCCGCCTGTCCGTTTGTTTTTTTTTCTTCTTTCTTTTTGTGATTAAACAGAGGGGAAAACATCCAATGGGAATTGGTTCCACTGAAAATTATGATACTGATTGTTTAAAATCTTCATTATGCTATTCAAAAAAAATAAAATATTTTTATTGTGAACCTTTTCATTTCATTGTGGCCCACGACCAGTTACCAAATGGCCCTGTTCTTCAAAAGGTTGAGCACCCCTGATCTACATGGTTCCTAATGCTCAGCTCTGTGTACAGCAAAAAAATACTCCTGCAGTAGGCCTCCACACCTAAATGCTCTTTGTCTAGAGAGTTGCAGAAGAAGATGTGTTACTTGCCTAGCTCCCATGATCCCTGTGATGAGTCAGCCACCTCTGTAGGCATCGGTGGCACTTTTGCTTCCACCCCGTATAATACAAGTTTATTAGCCTTGCACTATACGGGTTGACTCTGTGGTTTGGTTCAGAGACCAGTGCTTGTACTGGGGAAAAAAGGGGGCCAGAACTTATTGAATCGGGTAAGTAATGCATCCTCTATAGCAGGGATATGCAATTAGTGGACCTCCAGCTGTTCCAGAACTACAAGTCCCATGAGGCATAGCAAGACTCTGACAGCCACAAGCATGACACCCAGAGGCAGAGGCATGATGGGACATGTAGTTTTGCCACAGCTGGAGGTCCGCTAATTGCATATCCCTGCTTTATAGTGTATAACACAAACAAAGCACCACATGCAACAGATCTGACTTGACCACTTAAGAACCGGAAGATTTGCCCCCTTAATGACCAGACCGTTTTTTGCGATATGGCACTGCATCGTTTTAACTGACAATTGCGCGGTCGTGCGATGCTGTACCCAAACAACATTTATGTCTTTTTTTTTCTCCACAAATAGAGCTTCATTTGGTGGTATTCGATCACCTCTGAGGTTTTCTATTTTTTGCGCTATATACAAAAAAAGAGCAACTATTTTGAAAAAAAAATAATTTTTTTACTATAATAAATATACAAAAAGATGCACAAAAGTTTATAGCGTCTACAAAATAGGGGATATAGTTGTGCCATTTTTATTATAATTTTTTTACTTTTACTAGTAATGATCAGCAAATTTTAACGGGACTGTGACATTGCAGCAGACAGATCGGACACTTTTGACACTTTTTTTTTTTTGGACCATTGACATTTTATACAGCGATCAGAGCTAAAAATAGCCACTGATTACTGTATAAATGTCACTGACAGGGAAGGGGGTTAACACTATGGGGCGATCAAGGGGTTAAGTGTGTCCTAGGGAGGTGTTTCTAACTGTGTACAGTGTACTGACAGGCAGTAGAGAGAGATCACTGTTTCTGATCACTAGGAACAGCAGATCTATCTATATTTCCCTGACAGAATGGGGATCTGTCTGTTTACATTGACAGATCCCCATTCTGGCTCTCTGAGGAGTGATCCTTAAAGCGGCCGCCGTACAGCTATTGCCATTCGCGCAGGGGAGGTAACCTGCTGCCGTATAACTGCGATAGCTGGTCGGCAAGTAGTTAGTGTTTGTAAACTCCATTCATGAAATCTGACCTGGGCACATATATCTATAGTGTTTACTTGCCTCTATCCAAATCTATATGTCCTGTGTCTTTCTGCTGCTCCGTTCCACTGTTAGTAGCATGATAACTTCAAACAAGTTTTCTGACACACAAGATAAAAGCAGCTTGAAATTTGTGTCAGGGAGGGAACTTGGAGATAAACAGAGAGCTTGTCTATTCACAGTACAGCTCTGCAAGTTTCTTTGTTCCTCTGCCTATGTAGAGAGGGGGTGTGTGCCTTTCCTCCAATCAGCTGTCACACAGTGTATGCCCAGACTCCACACCCACTGCTGAAATGGGAAGAAAGATTTCTAACATGATGTGCACTTTCTAAAGAATGTAGAAAGCTAAAGACAGCAGATATATATGTAATAAATATGTAGGGAGATTTGTTTCATCTCTTGGTATCATCTGAGGCTATTCACTTCACTGGGTATAGGAAAGGGGTTAACATCCACTTTAAACTGACAATTCACATAGTGTAAGCCACTTCTTTCATAATCTCCTAACTCACCCTGAGCTGTAGATCAGAAAATAATTTTGGGAATTCCCTGAGATCTCAAACGTTTTTCAAGAGTCCCTCCATGGTAAAAAGGTTGAGAAAGGCTGGTTTAGCAAACTGTTTTTTCAATCGAAATCTTGAGAGTAGAAATCAATAGCAACCAATCAGAACTCATGCTGATTTAGTCAGACCAGTACAGAATGAATCATGATTGAATTCAGTGTGTTTATGCGCATGTATCATAAAAGCTCTAAGTGTTTTTTTCTACTTGGTTAAATTGGTATTTAGTAATAGCCTATCAACTGAAAATTGTTACATTTTACTTCCAGAATGAAATCCGTAAGCTAGCTTACATGAAACGTCGCAAGATGGCAGAGGCATTTAATGCACTCAAAGTGAAAGAAGGTTCTGATTTTGTTATAATAGAGGCCACATGGAACAAACTGGTGAAGTTGGTGGCACCAGATATCAGTAACTCTCACAGAGAACTGCTGCTAAGAGTGTCTAAAGAAGAAAACCAAAGATGCGTGGGTGAGTAAATACAAGCTGTAAATCCTTTTAGATAGTCTATGATGAATCACTGTTTAGATTAGAACACAGTGTTGGGAATTTTATCAAAATTAAAGTTAATAAATTTCCTTCACTGGATATGAACATTTTTGTTTAGCAGGTTGTCAGGTTTCTCGGGGAGAGACTTGATGACCAAACAGGAAAGGGAATGCATTTAAAATATCTAACCCATCCTTCCCTAGTATCGGGTGAACACGCCTTGTATAAGAGAGCTGCTCCCTTTTGTCATCTGTATTTTCAGGGTACTATGGTAATGCATACCTGTGATTTAAAAAGAACCTCTGCTCCTCCTGTAGATCTTAAAGTAGAAGGCTAGTCAAATACAAATGAGCTTAACCACTTAAGCCCCGGACCATTTGGTAGCTAGAGGACCAGAGGTGAATTCAGAATTTTGCACTGCGCTGCTTTAACTGTAAATTGTGCGGACATGCAATGTTGTACCCAAACGAAATTTGCGTCCTTTTCTTCCCACAAATAGAGCTTTCTTTTAATGGTATTTGATTGCCTCTGCGATTTTTATTTTTTGCGATATAAACGGAAAAAGACCGAAAATTTTGAAAAAAAATGATATTTTCTACTTTTTGTTATAAGAAAAATCGAATAAACTCAATTGTAGTCATACATTTAGGCCAAAATGTATTCAGCCACATGTTTTTAATAAAAAAAATGTCAATAAGCGTATATTTATTGGTTTGCGCGAAAGTTATAGAGTTTACAAACTAGGGTACATTTTCTGAAATTTACACAGCTTTAAATTTATGACTGCCTATCTCATTTCTTGAGGTGCTAAAATGACAGGGCAGTACAAAACCCCCCCAAATGACCCCATTTTGGAAAGTAGACACCCCAAGGAAATTGCTGAGAGGCATGTTGAGCACATTGAATTTTTTATTTTTTTGTCCCAAGTGATTGAATAATGACTAAAAAAAAAAAAAAATTACAAAAAGTTGTCACTAAATGATATATTGCTCACACATGCCATGGTTATATGTGGAATTGCACCCCAAAATACATTCTGCTGCTTCTCCTGAGTACGGGGATACCACATGTGTGGGACTTTTTGGGAGCCTAGCCGCGTACGGGACCCCGGAAACCAAGCACCGCCTTCAGGATTTCTAAGGGCGCAAATTTTTGATTTCACTCCTCACTACCTATCACAGTTTCGAAGGCCATAAAATGCCAAAATAGCACAAAACCCCCCCAAATGACCCCATTTTAGAAAGTAGACACCCCAAGGAAATTGCTGAGAGGCCTGTTGAGCCCATTGAATATAATTTTTTTGTCCCAAGTGATTGAATAATGACAAAAAAAAAAAAATTACAAAAAGTTGTCACTAAATGATATATTGCTCACACATGCCATGGTTATATGTGGAATTACACCCCAAAATACATTTTTCTGCTTCTCCTGAGTACGGGGATACCACATGTGTGGGACTTTTTAGGAGCCTAGCCGCATACGGGACCCCGAAAACCAAGCACCGCCTTCAGGATTTCTAGGCACAAATTTTTGATTTCACTCCTCACTACCTATCACAGTTTCGAAGGCCATAAAATGCCAAAATCGCACAAAACCCCCCCAAATGACCCCATTTTGGAATATAGACACCCCAAGCTATTTGCTGAGAGGAATGGCGAGTATTTTACAGCTCTCATTTGTTTTTGAAAATGAAGAAAGAAAAAAAAAAAAAATATATATATATATATATATATATATATATATATATATATATATATATATATATATATATATATATATATATATATATATATATTTTTTTTTCAATTTTCAAAACTTTGTGACAAAAAGCGAGATCTGCAAAATACTCACAATACCTCTCAGCAAATAGCTTGGGGTGTCTACTTTCCAAAATGGGGTCATTTGGGGGGGGTTTTGTGCTATCTGGGCATTCCATGGCCTCCGAAACTGTGATAGGCAGTGAGAAGTGAAATCAAAAATTTACACCCTTAGAAAGCCTGAAGGCGGTGCTTGGTTTTTGGGGTCCCGTACACGGCTAGGCTCCCAAAAAGTCTCACACATGTGGTATCCCCGTACTCAGGAGAAGCAACAGAATGTATTTTGGGGTGTAATTCCACATATGCCCATGGCATGTTTGAGCAATATATCATTTAGTGACAACTTTGTGCAAAAAAAAAAAAAAATTGTCGTTTTTCCGCAACTTGTGTCAACATATAAAATATTCCATGGACTCGACATGCCTCTCAGTATATAGCTTGGGGTGTCTACTTTCCAAAATGGGGTCATTTGGGGGGTTTTGAACTGTTCTGGCATTTTATACACAACATTAGGAAGCTTACATCCACTCTTCTAACCACTTGCAGACAAAGCCCTTTTTGACACTTTTTGTTTACATGAAAACATTTTTTTTTTTTGCAAGAAAATTATGTTGAACCCCCAAACATTATATATATATATTTTTAAAGCAAAGGCCCTACAGATTAAAATGGTGGGTGTTGCATTTTTTTTTTCTACACAGTATTTGCGCAGCGATTTTTCAAACGCATTTTTTGGGTTAAAAAATACACTTTTTTTAATTTTAATGCACTAAAACACACTATATTGCCCAAATGTTTGATGAAATAAAAAAGATGATCTTAGGCCGAGTACATAGATACCAAACACGACATGCTTTAAAATTTCACACAAACGCGCATTGGCGACAAACTACATACATTTTTAAAAGCCTTTACAGGTTACCCCAGTAGATTTACAGAGGAGGTCTACTGCTAAAATGATTGCCCTCGATCTGACCTTCGCGGTGATACCTCACATGCATGGTGCAATTGCTGTTTACATATGACGCCAGACCGACGCTTGCGTTCGCCATTGGGCAAGAGTAGGGCAGGACAGGGGTGCTTTTTTTTTTTTTTTTTTTTTTTTTTTATTAATTTTGCTTTTTTATTTTATTTTTAAATTGTTCCTTCCAAGTATTTTTTTTTTTATCATTTTTATTGTTATCTCAGGGAATGTAAATATCCCCTATGATAGCAATAGGTAGTGACAGGTACTCTTTTTTTGAAAAAACTGGGGTCTTCTAGACCCTAGATTTTTCCTCTGCCCTCAAAGCATCTGACCACACCAAGATCGGTGTGATAAAATGCTTTCCCAATTTCCCAATGGCGCTTTTTATATCCGGGGGGGGCATTCCCTCCCACTGCTTGTAAAAGCAGTCCAGAGGCTAATTAGCCGCTAGGATTGCTTTTACATGAAAGCCGGCCGCAGGCTGAAAAGAATGATACCAAGATGATACCTAAACCCGCAGGCATCATTCTGGTATAAACATTCAAAGTCCAGCAACATACCAGTACGTTGCTGGTCCTTGTTGGACATGTATTGTAATCTTTTTATTTCATGCAGCCAGTTGGCTGAACGAAAAAAGAGATTGATCGGTGGGTATGCCCACCATTAGAATACCGCCCTTCATCCACCCACTTCCAATGATGGGCATACACGCACCATTTATATATGCCGAAGCATGGGGGCATCCTCCCGCAAAAAAGTTATGCCGCACACACATGGTCGGACTTTTCCACGGGCAAGCCTCCGTCGGAATTTCGACCGTATGTACGCGGCATTAGGAGCAAAATCGCTCCTCCGCCCCTGCTGCCCCAATGCTTCGGCATATTTGCTTTTTTTTTTTTTAACTGTGGTGGTGAAATCACCTCCTACAGCACTGGAGTCGCAGGGATCAGGCCTGTCTCTGCGAACGCTGCAGTTATGTGTGTTGTGTTTTGTAAGTGACAGTGATCGATCGATACTGCACTTGGGGGGCCTGGGCTGGACGGAGGGGCAAAACGCAGGTGCTAGCAGGTATCTGGGCTGATCCCGCTAACACTGCGTTTTTGGGAGCCCTAAACTGCTGGGGACGCTAGTATAGATCTGATCAGATATTGATCTGTTCAGATACTATACCACTAAGGGGGGTGTATGCTTCACGCGTGGGTGTTAGCGTTACTGGCACTAACCTGACGCTGCCTGGGGTGTGACTCAGACCCTCTCTGACGCTAAAACCTAATTGATATCACCCGCCGGGCGATCAGGGGGTTAAACCTTTATTGGGTTATATACACGACGGGTGCCCTGACACTATAAAAAGCAAACTAACTAACCAGCGTCACCCGTAACACTTATATGGTGATCACTGGTGAAAGGGTTAACTAGGGGCAATTAGGGGGTTAAAACCTTTATTAGATAATATATGGGGGTACCTGACGCTATAAAAACCTGCGGCAAACCTAAAAAAAATTACCAGCTACCGATCTGCATCACCGACACTAAGACAGCGTTTAGAAAAACAATTGCTTAGCGACAGTGGTGATAGGGGGTGAAAGGGTTACCTGGGGGGCGATCAAGGGGGTTAAACCTTTATTAGATAATATATTGGGGTACCTGACGCTATAAAAACCTGCGGCGAACCTAAAAAAAATTACCGGCTACCGATCTGCATCACTGACGCTAAGACAGCGGTCAGAAAAATGATCGCTAAGCGACAGTGGTGATAGGGGGTGAAAGGGTTATCTGGGGGGTGATCAGGGGGTTAAACCTTTATTAGGGGGGGTTAGGGGGCTACACTGGACCTAAGACTAAACTTTGGTGACACTTTTACAGTCACAAATGTCACTGATTGCAGTGATCACTAAATAAATGGTCACTGCAATCAGTGACACTGTGACTGGGGGCTGGGGGGGGTGATCTGGGGGGTGATCTGGGGTGTCTGGGGGGGCGATTTATGTCCCTATGTGTCCTGGTGTCAGTGTAGTGTTGTGTGCACTGACCTGATATCTTCTCTTGTACGGCGCTCGGTATATGTGAGCGCCGCACCAGAGATGACATCACTTCCTCCTGCTCCCTCTGTCTGACACAGACAGAGGGGGCATTTCCATTCGCCGGGAGCGATCGCGAGGGGGTGGCCAGAAACGAATGGCTGCCCCCTCATCCCGGAACGCTCCCGGACACTTAGCCACCGCTCACTGTATAGAAGGGGGGTCCGATTGGACCCCCCAACTGTACAAAGGCAATCACGTACACTCTACGTGATTGTGCCTGTCGGTGCCATTCTGCCGACGTATATATACAGTGAGCGGTCGTTAAGTGGTTAAACCTGCCCCAACCCCCACTCTAAGCCCTATTCTAGCTATCCTATCAAGAATATATGTCTATACTTGCCTGTTCTGAGAGCACTCCAGCCCAGTCGCATGATTGGCTTCCAGCGGCCAGCCTCAGTGAAGTGGAGAGATCACCAACAGCTGCAATGCTTATGCAGTGCCGTCACCCATAGGCTTATTATGGACCATCCGGTGTCTGCTGTCCCTCCTATACACTGAAGGCGGTGCTGGGAGCTGATCATGTCACTGGAATGGAGTGCCCTCAGAATAGGTAAGTATACAGATCTATCCCTTACAGGATAGTTAGAACAGGACTTAAACCTCATACACATCGGATTATCCAATGGGAATTGTGTGATGACAGGCTGTTGTCGGAAAATCCGACCGTTTGCATGCTTCATCGGACAATTGTCGGATTTTCCACGGACAAATGTGGGATAGCATGCTTTAAAATTGTCCACCAACAATTGTGTGTTGTCGGATTTTCTGATTGTGTGTACACAAGTCCATTGGACAAAACTCCAAAGTACAAACACGCATGCTCAGAAGCAATGCTCACCATAACACATTAGCAGAAGTTGCCCAAAGGGTGGTGCTAAAGAGCTCAAAAACCAAGTTGTTTCATGTTTGTTGGCCGACAATTCTTTGCCGTTTGTATGCAAGACAAATTCCTGGCCAACGCCCTTCGGACAAAAGTCCAACGCTTTGTCTGCAGAAAATCCGATCATGTGTATGAGGCTTTAGAATGGGGGTGAGAACAGGTTTAAGCTTCGATAGTATTTGACTGGACTTCTACTTTAACGTGTCACATTTTTTGTGGAGAAAAAAACATATACATTTTCCCTCCTTTACCAATCAATTTTTGGAAAAAACAAATGGGATGTTTTGGCGCACTGTGATGGAGCCACCCAGGTATACAATGAATAAAGGCAGGTGTAATTAAAAGTCCTTAAGGTCCAATGAGTCCAAAAGTTCACAAAAAGCTTGACTCAGGGGCAGTGGATTCATCAAGAGCTAGAAGATACTCTGTGTGAATGTAAAATGGAAGAAAAGAAACTGTGTCATAAAAGCATAAAAAAAAAAAAACTATTTTATTTCCACAAGTAAGTAACTCGCAAGAAACAGAATGGAGAGCGCTCATCTAGCTACAAGCACCACTGTCTAGCTCCAGTTTGATCCCACTGATTGTAGATCCCTGGAAGGCTGTCTTGGGCTGTGCTGGTGGCTCTCAGCACTTCCTGGCCAGCTTCCTGTTGTGACGTCATCTCTGCCTGCCCAGTGGACCCAAGCTGGCCAGGTAGTGCTGGAAGAGTTATGTTTAGGCCTTTCAAAGAATGAGTATTTTGATTATCTGTAAACTTCATGAAATTAACACAGGTCCTTTCTTACCCAGAGAAGAAAGCCTTTATCCGTTTAGCTGACTTGTTGAACATTAAAGTTATCACAGTGAAGGCTCGAAAACATCCAATTGAATGCTGGCTGCCTCATTTGTACAGAAGTGCAGCAAGTCGCTTTATACGAAAGGTCGTCCATCATAAGTAAGTTTCCCTGATAGAAAGTGCAGTAATGATAACGGCTTTTCTCATGTGCTTGCTACACATTTCCTATCCATTTTTTTTTCTATTTTAGGGGGTTTGTTTATGCTTTTGATGTGATCATTCTAATCAATGCCATTTTTATCGCCCTGGATGACCGAAACCCACTAATATCCCATGCAGAGTGGGGGTTCCTCTCTCTCTACGTTATAGAAATTCTCCTGAAACTCTACACATATGATCCTAGGACTTTCTTTGCCAAGAATCAGTTTTGGAACTGGTATGTTTTACTTTTTTCAGTTCATAATTCAGTGATAAATTCATTTTCTCTGTAAAAAATTGTAGCTACTTAGAAGCCCAGATATGCCCATTTGTGATTCAGAGTGGATACAAGTAAATTAATGCACAGTACATATTACTGAAATGTGAAGCTGTACTATTGTGGAAACATGAGTGGAGATTCAGTTTCTTGCAAATGCCTTTTCTGACTGGTGCTATATATTGTGATACGGCACTGCGTCGCTTTAACTGACAATTGCACAACCATGCGACGCTGTACCCAAACAAAACGTCCTTTTTTCCCCCACAAATAGAGCTTTCTTTTGGTGGTATTTGGTGACCTTTGCAATCTTTTTTTTGCGCTATAAACAAAATAGGAGCGTCAGTTTTGAAAAAAAACACAAATTTTTACTTTTTGCTATAATAAACATCCCAAAACAATTTTTTTTTTAAACTTTTTTGTCAGTTTTAGGCCGATATATATTCTTCTACATATTTTCGGTAAAAAAAATCTCAATAAGCGTATATTGATTGGTTTGCGCAAAAGTTATAACGTCTACAAAATAGGAGATGGAGTTATGGCATTTTTTTTATTATTATTATTATTATACAGGTGTAGCGATACCTCCAACTAAGGAGGCCGCAGAATTAGATTTGGGCCCTGAGTGCAGCTTCGCCAACCCCCGGCAATAGGCTCTACCCCCTTCTGGCACAGCTAGTACTAACAATCAATGATATATCCTATGCAATATAATAACTAAGCAAGGACACAGTAATGAATTGTAATAGGTAAAGTGTTTTACTTATTTTCTCAATATGGATAAAGGGGTAACAGTAATCACAGTTCAAGATTATTACTCCTAAGGGCAGCGTCCTGCCACTCTAACACACTATGTAGTAACACACGCTATAGGTGCGCCATACGGGCGACCGTTAACTAAGTGCCCTATGGCGCAGTAATCAAACACGCTAGAATCCCCACCAGGCCTGGTTCTAATATTTAACTTAGTCCTTCTTTCTTCACTGGCAGGTCTGTAATGGTGGTGCACTTTAAACAGAGTATAACTTTGTAATCCAAGGGGTATAGAACTTGGTTAAATAAAGCCGCAGGCTCAGTTCTGACAAGGCTCTTCAATAGGGGTATCAAAATAACTTGTAGGCCACGGCAGTCTATAGGCCTATATACAGTAACAGTATCTTAGCTGGGCTTATGCCCTCTCACCCGCCGGACTACGGATCCAGCCCGGGAAACCTCCACCGGCCGTGTCACACACACACTCGATCTCTCCAACGATCGGGTCCCCGATCGTACAAGGCTGTAGCGCGCAAAGTCAGATGCCACCCAGGCTCGCAGAGGGGGGGGGGGTGGAAGGCTCTTTGGTGCAGAGCAAGGCCTCAGGCTTCAGGCCTTGCTCTCTGACACATCCGCACAGGAGGATCCGTCTGTGAAGTCTCGTGTCCCAAAGAGACCGAGCCCGGCCTCGCCTCCTCCTTTTATAACCCCTCCCATGAGTCTCTGCGGTGGAACACGTGAAGAATGGGGTTATGGGTGATGTAGTCTCTTCCCATTATAGGGGAACACCCCGCTACACACTCCCCCCACTTAAACTCTTTGGTCCCCAAAGATACATTTTAACAACAACTATATATAATACTGGACAATTCTGAAAACGATGTTGGGATAGGGGATTCCCACCATAACTGAGGGGTAGAATTCCTTTGCCCACAGGTCACATTATCATGGGTGGCCTGCCTAACTGTGCCAGAGAGTGAGCTGGGGTTGCCCTCCACCAAATGGACAGTGGAGGGATCCGGAATCTCAGCATTTCTCCTAGCAGTGACTACAGAGTCTTTCGAACTGTTCCCCATCTGAGGGTAGGTCAGCTTCTTAGGAGGTCGAATGAATCTTCGAGCCCTTTGCTCTCCTGGAATCTCTGGCTCTGGCGCCACAGGCTCCTCTTCCTCGGAGCAACTATCATGGGCATCTTCCCAGTAATCTGCTGAAGGACTAGAGGGGATGAACTCTGTAGCCTCTGGGTTCAGTGTTTCATCTGTGGTATCTTGGGTGACTGGAAGATCTATGATAGAAGTTCCTGGAGTTGGGGAAGACCACAGCCAATCAAGTTCTCCCTCCTCATCTCCACTAAGTTGGGAGGCTTATCCATTTTCAGCTCGGGAGGTCTGTGACCGAGTGTTCGGCCTAGGAGTATCCAAGATAGAGGCCGGTTCAGGGGAGTCTCCCACGGGAGGTATTCTAACTGCCTCCGCAAGTGGGAGCAGGTGGTTTCGATGCCATGTCTTCAGTGGGCCTACCTTTCCCTCTGGCTTCACCTTGTAGACAGGTAGGCCCGGCAACTTCCTGCAGATGACATAGGGTTCAGATCTCCATCTGTCTGCAAGTTTGTGCTTTCCGGGGACTCCCAGATTGCGCAACAGTACTCGATCCCCGGGCTGTAGGTCTTGTACCCGGACCTTCAAGTCGAAATTTCTTTTATTCCGAGCTCCCCTTTGATCTGAGGCCGCTTGAGCTTGTTCATAGGCTACTTTCAGGCTGTGTCTGAGCCTGTCCACATATCCTTTGTGGGATGTGGCTGAGGAATGGTCCAGTGAGGTGCCAAAAGCCAGGTCCACCGGTAGTCTCGCTTTTCTCCCAAACATGAGTCGAAATGGGGAGTAGCCTGTAGCATCACTGATGGTGCAGTTGTAAGCATGTACTATGGCTGCTATGTGTTGGCTCCAATGTTGCTTTTTCTCGCTTTCCAGAGTCCCCAACATGTTGAGCAAGGTTCGGTTGAACCTTTCCGGCTGAGCGTCTCCCTGAGGATGGTAAGGTGTAGTTCGAGTCTTCTTAATTCCCAAAGAATCAAAGAGCTTCCGGATCAGCTTACTCTCGAAGTCCCTCCCTTGGTCTGAATTGAGTCTCTGTGGCAGCCCATAATGGACAAAGTACTTCTCCATAAGTACCTTGGCCACGGTGGAGGCCTTCTGGTCTTTGGTGGGGAAAGCCTGGGCATACCGGGTGAAATGGTCGGTTATCACCAGAACATTTCCTAGTCCACTCAGGTCGGGTTCGAGGCAGAGAAAGTCAATGCACACCAGGTCCATGGGCCCTTGGCTCTGTAGCTGGCCCATTGGGGCAGCTTGATGGGGCAAAGTCTTCCTCTGGATGCATCGCGCACATGAGTGGCAGTACTCCTCTACCTCCGCCCTCATGCAGGGCCAATAGAACTGACTTCTGACAAGTTGAAAGGTCCTTTCAGCCCCTAGGTGGCCATGATTGTCATGCAGGGCAATCAGAACAGTCTCCCGATGTTTCTCTGGGAGGAACAGCTGCCACTTATCTTCTGAGTCATCAGAGGGGCCCCTTCGGTAGACCACTCCCTGATGTAACTGCAACCTATCCCACTCCTTCCTCAGCAGGCGAGCTTCTTTTGAAGGTTGACGCATGAGTCTGTTTGGATCCTGATTTTTCAAGGCCTCCAGGACCAATCTCCCCATGGGGTCTTCCAATTGGTCACACCTCAATTCCTTCTTGGACAGTCTTGGTAGGTTGTCCTCTTCCAATTGAGCTTCTCCACAGTAGTGTTTGGGGACTCCCACCGTGGTAACTCCTATTTCCTCTGCTCTGGAGCCTCCTCGGGCTTGGAATTCGGCTCCTTGACAAAGGGCCCGCACCCCGTCCGGTGCCACTTGGGTCCAATCTTCTGTTTCAATGGTGGGGGAATGACATCTCCTGGACAGAGCGTCTGCGTCTCGATTCCCCACTCCTGGTCTATACTTAAGGCTGAAGTTGAATCCAGACAGTGCGGCCAGCCACCTGTGTCCAGTGGCGTCCAGCTTGGCTGTGGTGAACAGGTAGGTAAGGGGGTTGTTGTCGGTCTTCACAGTGAACTCCGCTCCATATAGGTAGTCTTTGAGCTTGTCTACTACCGCCCACTTGAGGGCCAGGAACTCCAGCTTGTGAGTGGGGTAGTTCTTCTCAGAGGGGGTCAGGCTCCTACTCACATAGGCAACGGGCCGCAATTGCCCCTCGTGTTCTTGGTAAAGTACTCCTCCCAGACCGTCATGACTAGCATCCACGTGCAGTTCATAGGGTTTGGTTGGGTCTGCGTAGGCCAAGACTGGTGCATTGGTCAGGCTCCTCTTCAATACCTGGAAAGCCTCCTCACACTTCTGATTCCACTGATCTCTGATGGACTCTCCTGGCCTCCTGGGCCCCGAGCCATCCTCTTCTCCTTCAGTCTTGAGCAACTCATTCAATGGTCTAGCAATTCGGGCAAATCCCTCCACAAACCTCCTGTAGTAGGAGCAGAAGCCCAAGAAGGATCTGAGTTCTGTTACTGTGATGGGCCGTGGCCAGGAGGTAACTGCCTCCAATTTCTCAGGGTCTGTGGCCACCCCTTCTTCAGACACTATGTGCCCCAGATAGTTCACAGAAGACTGGTAGAACCGACACTTCTCAGGCGAAAGCTTAAGTCCTTCCTCACTGAGTCTTCTCAACACTTTTTCCAGTCTCTCTTCATGTTCCTCCATGGTTCTCCCAAAGACAATGACATCGTCCAGGTATACAAGGACTTCGATCAGGTTCATGTCTCCTACTGTCTTCTCCATGAGACGTTGGAAAGTAGCTGGGGCTCCAGACAGACCTTGGGGCATCCGGTCGAATTCAAAGAACCCCACTGGGGTTATGAAAGCTGTCTTCTCCTTGTCTGCTGGGTGCATCGGAATCTGATAGTACCCACTCTTGAGATCCATAACGCTGAACCATTTGGCTCCAGACAAGCTCTGTAGGGCATCCTCTATCCTCGGAGTGGTGTATTGGTCAGGTATGGTTCTCCTGTTGAGAGTCCTGTAGTCGATACAGAGCCTCAATGATCCATTCTTCTTTCGGACCACCACTATAGGAGAGGCATAGGGGCTTCTGGACTCCCGTATCACACCAGTCCTCTTGAGTTCTGCAAGTTGTTCCCTCAGATCCTCCAGATCTGCTAGCGGGACCCGCCTGACCCTCTCTCGGAAGGGCTTATCTTCCTGGAGGCGGATCCGATGGGTGGCACTCCTTGCACACCCCACATCAAACTCATCCTTAGAGAAGATCTTCTCCCATCTATTCAACTGGGCCTTGGCTCTCTCTTTCCAAGCCCTGGACAGATTTGGGTTTTCCATGGACAGCTTCTCCCAAGCATCCCCTCCTCCACCTGTCCTCTTCACTTCTGACAGGGTAACAGGGGCCGCCGGGGCTCACCTGGCCTAGCAGCATTCTGGCTGGGATTTCCATGGGGTCTTTGGTAGTATTCCTAACACTCACTGGAACTCTATAATGGGCCTTCTTCAGGACCTTCAGCGGAATCACTTCCGGTATCACCTCCAGGCCTGGGGACTCACCCCTTGGGTCTGACTCCAGCATGACAAAGGGACCAGGCTGCTCCCAAGTAAGCTTCACAGTGGCCCTGAGACAGGTTACTTCGCCGGGCTGCAACACTACCCCTTCTCTTCCAAGTCTCCACACCTTCCCTATCCCCTCTCCAGGGGTCTCCCGCTCTTGGACCAGCCGTTGGTAGGCTGTCTTCAGCATGGGATGGATCTTGGTAGCTGCTTGTCTTTCTTCTGTCACGAGAGGGGTCAGGAGTGTTCGGACCAGGTCCGTGTTCGTCCCTATTATAAGGGAATTCTTGTTGGCTCCAGGCGGCCTAGGGCACACAACTGCCAGGGTGTCAAACACTTCGGCCTTCCCAGCCACGGATGGGTCAAAGGTCATTTTGATGGGAAGGTAGCCGTCGTAAGGGAAACTCTGGGTTCCAATTCCCCATATTTCCAGCTCTTCTATCTTCTGGATAGGCAGATGACTCAGGTGCCTGTCATCGAAGTCCCGGTATAGTAGGGTCACTTGTGCCCCGGTATCTAGGAGGCCCCTGGTGTAGACTCCCTCCACTTGAATGGGCACTATAGGGGATGGGCCTACCAGCTTCTCGGGATATGGTCCGTCAGGAGCCGCCTTCTTCAGACCTTTTCCCTTTGGACTCTCTCTTGTCCTATTCCCTTTGGACTTGAACCTTTCTTGAGCCTGGTATGCACTGACTTCCCTCCTTTTAATGGGTGTAGGAACCCGCTGAGGGGTACTATTATTTTTCTTGGGTGGGCACCCCCTTTGGGGAGTGCTGTGCCTCTCCTGAGGGGTCTCCCCCCTTCCTCCTGGAGTATAGCTTTGTTGAGGGGTATTGCGTTTCCCCTTTGGTGTTCTATCTCTCTTTTTGTGTTTCTTCACATTCAGCTTGGAGTTTACTGAAGATGATGGGCACCCGGTTGACTCCTTCACCGGGGCCCTCTGGAGTTTCCCGCCGGCTTGCGGTTGTCTGGTCTCTTCTTCTTCGGACTAGAACATGTGGCTGCAATGTGGCCAACTCCCCCACAGTTGAAGCAGACTATATCTCCCCATTCTTGTAAAGGTTCGGGTGCTGAGGTAATCGGGAACATTTCCTTCCTTGGACTTTCCTTCTTCTTGGGACACTCTGTGTCTTTTGCTATCAGAGAGGTCAATATCTCTAACACCTTGGACGTCTGAGTTTTTAGACAGTCCTGCGCCGTGCACCCTGCATTCCCAAACCGGAAACTTTTCACTGCTTCTGCTGCTGCACCTTTAAGGCTTTCTAACACTCGCTGCCTCTTCTGTGCTTCAGGCACCTCCCATGCCTCCACCGCCTGTAATGCCTGCTCCACCCAGGTATCAAAATCTTCTTCCCCTGCCGGGACAGGGAGCTTCCCTGAGAATATTTTTAGTCTCCGGTAGCTAGTTTCCACATGCACCGTACTTGTCTTCTGACATTTGGCTAGCAAATCCCCTATTGCATTTATCAGTTCTGGTGATATAGCAGTGGCCGGTGCAGGTGCCACCGGGGGTGTCGCCCTGTCTTCTCTTTCAGGTGGAGTTCGGGCCGCAGCCTGTGGCGATCCCGTAGGGGATGGTTCCCTTTCTACAGTTATTGCGTGCGCCAGCCTAAATGTTCTGTTGTCTGGTGTCCGCAGACACTTGTGCTTACAGGCCTCTGGCATCCCGTCCCAATATTCCACTAATGCGTATTGATATGAGATGTCTGGGTCTGTCTTTATGTCTATCACCCACGGTGTGTGATCTGGGGACACTGAACTCATTAGTTCCTCTACCGTCTCACTCGACCATTTCTCCCCAGGGAGGCTAATGGCTATCGACTGTTTTGGCTCTGTATTAGCGGCTTTGCACCACTCTTCTACCGCTCTTGGATCCATGGGGTCCATGCCGGCACTTCTGGGGTTCGCTTGCTGCATCAGGATCCCGGACGAGAACCCCCACGTGTAGCGATACCTCCAACTAAGGAGGCCGCAGAATTAGATTTGGGCCCTGAGTGCAGCTCCGCCAACCCCCGGCAATAGGCTCTACCCCCTTCTGGCACAGCTAGTACTAACAATCAATGATATATCCTATGCAATATAATAACTAAGCAAGGACACAGTAATGAATTGTAATAGGTAAAGTGATTTACTTATTTTCTCAATATGGATAAAGGGGTAACAGTAATCACAGTTCAAGATAATCACTCCTAAGGGCAGCGTCCTGCCACTCTAACACACTATGTAGTAACACACGCTACAGGTGCGCCATACGGGCGACCGTTAACTAAGTGCCCTATGGCGCAGTAATCAAACACGCTAGAATCCCCACCAGGCCTGGTTCTAATATTTAACTTCGTCCTTCTTTCTTCACCGGCAGGTCTGTAATGGTGGTGCACTTTAAACAGAGTATAACTTTGTAATCCAAGGGGTATAGAACTTGGTTAAATAAAGCCGCAGGCTCAGTTCTGACAAGGCTCTTCAATAGGGGTATCAAAATAACTTGTAGGCCACGGCAGTCTATAGGCCTATATACAGTAACAGTATCTTAGCTGGGCTTATGCCCTCTCACCCGCCGGACTACGGATCCAGCCCGGGAAACCTCCACCGGCCGTGTCACACACACACACACACTCGATCTCTCCAACGATCGGGTCCCCGATTGTACAAGGCTGTAGCGCGCAAAGTCAGATGCCACCCAGGCTCGCAGAGGGGGGGTGGAAGGCTCTTTGGTGCAGAGCAAGGCCTCAGGCCTTGCTCTCCGACACATCCGCACAGGAGGATCCGTCTGTGAAGTCTCGTGTCCCAAAGAGACCGAGCCCGGCCTCGCCTCCTCCTTTTATAACCCCTCCCATGAGTCTCTGCGGTGGAACATGTGAAGAATGGGGTTATGGGTGATGTAGTCTCTTCCCATTATAGGGGAACACCCCGCTACACAGGATTTATATAGCGCCAACAGTTTGCGCAGCGCTTTACAACATCAGGGAAGATAGTACAGTTACAATACAATTTCTAGAAGGGAGGGTCAAGTGGAACAAAGGGTAGTAGCTGTGGGGGATGATCAGATGGACAAAACGAAAATACAGTTGTTAGGTGTGGGTAGGGTAGGCTTCTCTGAAGAGGAGGGTTTTCAGGGATCCTCTAAAAGCTGATAGAGAAGGAGATAGACGTACAGATTGAGGTAAGGAGTTCCATAGGCTTGGAGAGGCTCTGAAAAAGTCCTGGAGACGAGCATGGAAGCAGGTGATGAGAGAGCTAGAGAGCAGGAAGTCTTGAGAAGAACAAAGAGAACGATTAGGTTGGTATTTAGAGACTAGGTCAGTGATGTAGCTGGGGGCAGAGTTGTGGCTGGCTTTGTAGGTAGTTGTTAGTATTTTGAATTTAATTTGTTGGGTGAGCGGAAGCCAGTGGAGGGATTGACAGAGGGGAGTAGCAGAGATCAAGCGATTGGTAAGGTGGATAACTCTGGCAGCAGCATTGATAATGGACTGAAGGAGGGATAGAGTGTTCAGAGGTAAGCCAATGAGGAGGGAGTTGCAGTAATCGAGGCAAGAGATGACCAGGGAGTAAATTAAGAGTTTTGTTGTGTCATTGGTTAGAAAGGGGCGTATTTTGGAGATGTTGCAGAGGTTGAGGCAGCAAGATTTGGACAGTGATTGGACGTGGGGCTTAAAGGAGAGTTCAGAGTCCAGGACTACTCCTAGGACCTTGGCATGTGGGGACGGGCTGATAGTTGTGCCATCAATTTTGACAGAGAGCTCAGGGGAAGAGGCACGTGGGGGAGGAAAAATTATAAGTTCGGTTTTGGATAGATTGAGTTTGAGGAAGTGGTGTGACATTCAAACTGATATATCTGATAGTAAATTAGTGATACATGAGGAGAATGAAGAAGTGAGTTGAGGGGCAGAGAAATAGATTTGAGTGTCGTCAGCGTAGAGATGGTATTGGAAGCCGTGGGAGGCATTTAGCTGACCCAGGGAGGAGGTGTAGATTGAAAATAGGAGAGGTTCAAGAACAGAACCTTGGGGGACCCCAACAGAGAAAGGAAGAGGAGAGAAGGAAGTGGAGTTGTAAGTAACGCTAAAGGTGCAGTTGGATAAGTAGGTAGAGAACCAGCGAAGAGTACAGTCACAGAGACCAAAAGCGTGGAGTTTTTTGAGGAGGAGGGGGTGGTCAACCGTATCGAAGGCAGCAGAGAGGTCCAGGAGTAGGAGTACAGAATAGTGTCCCTTAGTTTTGGCCGTTAGTATATTGTTTGTTTTAGGAGAACAGTTTCTGTGGAATGTTGAGGACGAAATTCAGACTGAAGATCAAGAAGGTTATTATCAGCAAGGTGGACGCTCAGTCGGTTGTAGACCAGACGTTCAAGGAGTTTGGATAAAAAGGGGAGCAAGGAGATGGGGCGTAGGTTGTTAAGATTGGATGGGTCCACTGAGGGCTTTTTAAGTATGGGGCTGACTAGTGCATGTTTCAAAGAGTTAGGGAAGATGCCAGAATTGAGGGAGAGATTGAAGATGTGGGTTAGAGAGTGTAGAATAGAGCCAGAGGGTGAACGTAGCATTTTCGAGGAAACAGGATCCAGAGGGCAGGTGGTAAGATGGCCATTGGCAAGTAATTTAGCACCCTCATCTATTGTGGTGGGGTTAAAAGAGGGAAGTAATGATTGTACCTGTGGGCATGGGGTGTAAAGCATGAAGGGTATCTGAACTGTAGAGATCTCCTTGCGAATTGTATCAATCTTCTGTTTGAAGTGATTGGCGATCTCCTGGGCAGTGAGTTAGTGGGTGGAGGATGAAGGAGAGAGTTGAAGGTAGGGAAGTGTTGACGGGGACGGGATGATACATTTTTAATGAGGGTGATGAAATAGGTCTGCTTGGCAGTGAGGAGGCTGGAATTGTATTTTTGGAGGGCAGATTTATACTGGCTGAAATCTTTCTGAGACTTTGCCTTACACCACAGGCACTCGAGAGCACGGCTGTGTTGGTTTTCAGACTTCTAGTATCATTTGTTTGCCAGGGTTGAAGGGTGTTTCCTTCAGAGTGAGTAGGAGCATGTATCCATTGCTTCAGGTCAAAGATGGAGGTTAGACTGAAGTTTGGAAGTATTATTATTGTTATTTTTTTTTTACTAGTAATGGCGGCGATCAATGCTTTTTAGCAGGACTGCGACATTGCCGCAGACAGATCACACACTTTTTTGGGACCATTGACATTTATACAGAGATCAGAGCTAAAAATAGCCACTGATTACTGTATAAATGTCACTGGCAGGAAAGGGGTTAACACTACGGGGCGATCCAAGGGTTAAATGTGTTTCCTTGTGTGTTCTAACTGTGGTGGATGGGACTGAATGGGAGAACGGAGATCTGTCTGTTTACATTGACAGATTTCCGTTCTGTCTGTCAGAAGCGATTGCGGGTGGCTGGCGGGCATCGCGACCGCCTGCCACGCGCATCTGCTCCGGTGCCACGCACGCGCCCCCTAGAGCTCTTAAAGCAGCCGACGTACCATGACGCGGATTCGCCCAGGGGAGCCAACCTGCTGTAGTATAACTGCAGCGGCTGGTCCTTAAGTGGTTAATTTACAAGCATGGTTGTTTTCTTTAAATTCTCTAATATTAATACATAAATAATTAAAGTCCAGTTAAACTTGACTGAATACATTTCAAGTTCATCAAAACAAAAGGTTTCCAATTCTTACAGTTGCCAGAATGTTGTCATGAATGAACCCTGCTTTCTATGTTTAAGCAGTGATCTCTCTGAAGAGATTCATCAGGCCTCTTGGAATCACAGCTAGAGCTCTCCAGTTAGTAGGGATGGGCCCGGTGCTCGATTCGAACCCATGTTCGAATCGAGCACCGGGCGTTCGCTCGCTCGTCGAGCCCAGAACTATTTGGGCCGTTCGCATCACATTCGTGTGATGCGAGCGGCCCCGCAATGCATTGCGGCCGGCGCGGCCGGCGCAGTGCATTGCTGGCTGATGATTGGCCAAGCATGCACTGTGACCCCGCATGCTTGGCCAATCACAGCGCCCGAAACTCGGAGAGCAATAATTGGCTACAGGCAGGACGCCTGTAGCCAATTACAGCTCAGGGGCTTTAGTACATGCCCCACCATTTAAAAGGCCGCCACGCCATCGGCCCCGGTCACATGAGTTCCGGCTTTAGGAGAGATCAGTCTGCTGATTCTGTCTTTGCTTGATACTGAAAGATTTGCTCTTCTTTGCTAAACCATTGGCTATTTCTTTGCTAAACCATTGCTACCTAAGTCATTGATCGTTCATTGCTGCTGATTGCACAGTTAGCGTGTTATTAGCTGCTGCTGGGGATTAGTCTGGTGCGTGCTTACTGTTAGTACAGTATTGCAGTAGTACCAACCGCAGTGCTGTTAGCACAGCATTGCACCCCAACAGCACCCATAGGACTTCTAGTGTGTTAGTGGCAGCAAACAGAGCTCCTATATTTTCATCTCAGAAGCACCCATAGGACTTCTAGTGTGTTAGTGGCATCACACAGAGCTCCTATATTTTCTTCTCAGCAGCACCCATAGGACTTCTAGTGTGTTAGTGGCAGCAAACAGAGCTCCTATATTTTCTTCTCAGCAGCACCCATAGGACTTCTAGTGTGTTAGTGGCATCACACAGAGCTCCTATATTTTCTTCTCAGCAGCACCCATAGGACTTCTAGTGTGTTAGTGGCAGCAAACATAGCTCCTATATTTTCTTCTCAGCAGCACCCATAGGACTTCTAGTGTGTTAGTGGCATCACACAGAGCTCCTATATTTTCATCTCAGAAGCACCCATAGGACTTCTAGTGTGTTAGTGGCATCACACAGAGCTCCTATATTTTCTTCTCAGCAGCACCCATAGGACTTCTAGTGTGTTAGTGGCAGCAAACAGAGCTCCTATATTTTCATCTCAGAAGCACCCATAGGACTTCTAGTGTGTTAGTGGCATCACACAGAGCTCCTATATTTTCATCTCAGAAGCACCCATAGGACTTCTAGTGTGTTAGTGGCATCACACAGAGCTCCTATATTTTCTTCTCAGCAGCACCCATAGGACTTCTAGTGTGTTAGTGGCAGCAAACAGAGCTCCTATATTTTCTTCTCAGCAGCACCCATAGGACTTCTAGTGTGTTAGTGGCATCACACAGAGCTCCTATATTTTCTTCTCAGCAGCACCCATAGGACTTCTAGTGTGTTAGTGGCAGCAAACAGAGCTCCTATATTTTCTTCTCAGCAGCACCCATAGGACTTCTAGTGTGTTAGTGGCATCACACAGAGCTCCTATATTTTCATCTCAGAAGCACCCATAGGACTTCTAGTGTGTTAGTGGCATCACACAGAGCTCCTATATTTTCTTCTCAGCAGCACCCATAGGACTTCTAGTGTGTTAGTGGCATCACACAGAGCTCCTATATTTTCATCTCAGAAGCACCCATAGGACTTCTAGTGTGTTAGTGGCATCACACAGAGCTCCTATATTTTCTTCTCAGCAGCACCCATAGGACTTCTAGTGTGTTAGTGGCAGCAAACAGAGCTCCTATATTTTCTTCTCAGCAGCACCCATAGGACTTCTAGTGTGTTAGTGGCATCACACAGAGCTCCTATATTTTCTTCTCAGCAGCACCCATAGGACTTCTAGTGTGTTAGTGGCAGCAAACAGAGCTCCTATATTTTCTTCTCAGCAGCACCCATAGGACTTCTAGTGTGTTAGTGGCATCACACAGAGCTCCTATATTTTCATCTCAGAAGCACCCATAGGACTTCTAGTGTGTTAGTGGCATCACACAGAGCTCCTATATTTTCTTCTCAGCAGCACCCATAGGACTTCTAGTGTGTTAGTGGCAGCAAACAGAGCTCCTATATTTTCATCTCAGAAGCACCCATAGGACTTCTAGTGTGTTAGTGGCATCACACAGAGCTCCTATATTTTCATCTCAGAAGCACCCATAGGACTTCTAGTGTGTTAGTGGCATCACACAGAGCTCCTATATTTTCTTCTCAGCAGCACCCATAGGACTTCTAGTGTGTTAGTGGCAGCAAACAGAGCTCCTATATTTTCTTCTCAGCAGCACCCATAGGACTTCTAGTGTGTTAGTGGCATCACACAGAGCTCCTATATTTTCTTCTCAGCAGCACCCATAGGACTTCTAGTGTGTTAGTGGCAGCAAACAGAGCTCCTATATTTTCTTCTCAGCAGCACCCATAGGACTTCTAGTGTGTTAGTGGCATCACACAGAGCTCCTATATTTTCATCTCAGAAGCACCCATAGGACTTCTAGTGTGTTAGTGGCATCACACAGAGCTCCTATATTTTCTTCTCAGCAGCACCCATAGGACTTCTAGTGTGTTAGTGGCATCACACAGAGCTCCTATATTTTCTTCTCAGCAGCACCCATAGGACTTCTAGTGTATTAGTGGCAGCAAACAGAGCTCCTATATTTTCTTCTCAGAAGCACCCATAGGACTTCTAGTGTGTTAGTGGTATCACACAGAGTTCCTATATTTTCATCTCAGAAGCACCCATAGGACTTCTAGTGTGTTAGTGGCATCACACAGAGCTCCTATATTTTCTTCTCAGCAGCACCCATAGGACTTCTAGTGTGTTAGTGGCATCACACAGAGCTCCTATATTTTCATCTCAGAAGCACCAATAGGACTTCTAGTGTGTTAGTGGCAGCAAACAGAGCTCCTATATTTTCTTGTCAGCAGCACACATAGTACCTATAGTGTGTTAGTGTCAGCACCCATAGGACCTACAGTGTGTTGTGAGCACACATAGGAGTTCTATTTTTTATACTATATACACTACCGACTACAATGGCTGGAAGACCGCCAAGGAGAGGCAGAGCGTGCCGAGGCAAGAACACAGGGCAGGCAGGCTCTGTTTCTAGAGACAACAGTGCTGGCCGTGGACGTGGTCGTGCATCGTCATCAGCACGTGGCCATGGGACACGCTTGTCTTTGTTTTCGGCAGCTGGACATGTGGAGCCGCATCATGCCGAAGGCTTGGTAGAATGGATGACCAAGCCCTCCTCATCCTCCTCATCCTCTCTCACCCAGGCTCAGGGTACTGGCAGAGCAGCTGCCAACGCGTACTCAATGGCATCATCAGCCACCCCTTCCCTAGACCCACCATGTCCTCCTGAGGAGTCCCCCGAACTGTTTGAGCACAGTGTTTGGTACATGCTCCAGGAGGATGCCCAACGATTCGAAGGCTCGGATGATGATACCCAGCTTGAGGAAGTCAGTAGTGTGCGCGCAGAGAGAGGGGATGCTGAAGGACAGCAATCTGGCAGTAGTGTTCCACCAGCTGCAGCTTACTGCCAGGTTTGCTCTAGTGGTGAAGAGGGAGGGGATGATGAGGTCACTGACTCCACGTGGGTGCCTGAAGGGAGAGAGGAGGAGGAGGAGGAGGATGCAGCGTCACATGTCCAACGAGGCAGGATGCCCCCTGGAGGCCAGCTAGAGGCCAGCACAGCAACTGTACCACACCGCAGAGCTCCGCCTGTGCAGGGCGCTGCCTCTGCACGTTATCACAAAAGTTCTTTGGTGTGGGCCTTTTTTGAGACGAGTGCATCAGATCGCACCACTGCTATTTGCAATATTTGTCTCAAGCGTATCTCGCGTGGCCAAAACATCAGCCGCTTGGGCACCACAAGCATGAGCAGACATATGTCGACCTGCCATGCAGCTCGTTGGCAAGCACACATAAAAGACCCACACCAAAGAACAAAGCGGACCTCTCCTTGCTCCTCATCAGCTGGGATCTCCATCCCCACTATATCTTCAGTCCTCTCTGAAAGCTGCTCTGAGAGGACTGAAGGTGTAGAATTAGGTGTGTCACAACCAAGTACTTGCAGTACACCTACGTCCGATTGTAGCAGGCAAATTTCCCTGCCCCAGCTGCTGGACCGTCGAAAGAAGTATACTCCCAGCCATCCACATGCCCAGCGGTTGAATGCTAGCTTGGCTAAATTGCTAGCACTTCAACTGCTGCCTTTTCAGTTGATAGACTCGGCCCCCTTCCGTGAGTTTGTTCAATGTGCGGTTCCTCAGTGGCAGGTTCCCAAACGCCACTTTTTCTCACGGAAGGCGATTCCGTCTCTCTACTGGCATGTGGAAGGCAATGTCCATGCCTCGCTGGACAGGGCGGTCAGCGGTAAGGTGCATATTACCGCTGACTCATGGTCCAGCAGGCATGGACAGGGACGTTATCTTTCTTTCACGGCCCATTGGGTCACTCTATTGGCAGCTGGGAGGGATGCAGGACAAGGTGCAGTAGTGTTGGAGGTTGTTCTGCCACCACGCCTCCAAAATGCTACTACTGGTTGTGACACACCTCTCTCCTCCACCCCCTCCTCTTCTTCTTCCTCCATGTCCTCTTCGAGTGCTCTGTCCTCGGAACCAGCGGTGCTCCGTAGGCGTACAAGGGGCTACGCGAGTACGCAGGCAAAAAGATGCCATGCCGTGCTTGCGCTGGTGTGTTTGGGGGACAGGAGCCACACTGGGCCAGAGGTTCTGGCAGCTCTGCAGGGGCAGGCCGAGAGGTGGTTGACGCCACGCCAGCTTAAGCCAGGAATGGTCGTTTCTGATAATGGCACCAACCTCCTCTCCGCCCTGCGACAGGGGCAGCTCACCCATGTGCCCTGTATGGCTCACGTCCTCAACCTGGTGGTGCAGCGGTTCTTGGGCAGGTTCCCAGGCTTACAGGATGTCCTGAGGCAGGCCAGGAAAGTCTGTGTGCATTTCCGCCGATCTTATAATGCCAGTGCTCGGCTGACTGAGCTGCAAAAGGAGCTGAACCTGCCCAAGAACCGCCTAATATGTGACATGCCCACCAGGTGGAACTCAATGTTGGCCATGCTGCAGCGACTGCACATGCAGCAGAGGGCCATCAATGAGTACCTTTGCGACTACGGCACCAGGACAGGGTCAGGGGAGCTTGGCTTTTTTTCCCCACGCCAGTGGAGCATGATCAGGGATGCATGCACTGTCCTCTCACCATTTGAGGAGGCCACGAGGATGGTGAGCAGTGACAGTGCATGCATCAGTGACACTGTACCTCTTGTCCACCTGTTGGAGCATACGCTGCGTGGGATAATGGACAGGGCACTTGAGGCAGAACAGAGGCAGGAAGAGGAGGACTTCCTTGTCTCTCAAGGCCCCCTTTATCCAGACAATGTTCCTTCTGTCCCACCCATCACACAGGAAGAGGAGGAGGAGGAGGAGGAGGAGGATTGTGTGAGCATGGAGGTGGAGCCTGGCACTCAGCATCAGCAGCAGCAGTCTTTTAGGGATGATGTACAGTCCCAACAAACCAGTGGACTTGTACGTGGCTGGGAGGAGGTGGCTGGCGATCATGTCATCCTCAGTGACCCAGAAGACTCCGGACCGAATGCCTCAGCTAACCTACGCTGCATGGCCTCCCTGATCCTGCAAAGCCTGCGGAAGGATCCTCGTGTTCTTCGGATCAAGGAGAGTGACCATTACTGGCTGGCCACTCTCCTTGATCCACGGTACAAGGGTAAGGTTGCGGACCTTATCTTGCCGTCGCAGAGGGAGCAGAGGATGAGACATCTCAGGGAGGCCTTGCAGAAAGGTCTGTGCAACGCGTTCCCAGAAACTGGGAGGTTACAAACTCCTGGTCCTGGACGACGAGTTGCTGAGGCTTCGGTCAGTAGCAGAAGGAGCGGTGGGGAAGGTGGACGTCTGACCGATGCGTTCAGACAATTTTTTAGTCCGCAGCCCCAAGGTATGATCGGTTCCAGCAACCATCGCCAGCGTCTGATATACATGGTGCAGGAATACCTAGGGGCAAGGTCAGACTTGGACACCTTTCCCACCGAAAATCGTCTGGCTTACTGGGTCCTGAGGATGGATCACTGGCCAGAGCTTGCACAGTATGCAATTGAGCTACTGGCCTGTCCTGCATCCAGCGTTCTTTCCGAACGCACATTCAGTGCTGCTGGAGGATTTGTCACCGATCATAGGGTGCGCCTGTCCACCGACTCGGTTGATCGACTGACCTTCATAAAAATGAATCAGTCTTGGATCACCACCAGCTACCAGACACCTGAAGCGGATATAACGGAATAATTTATAATGTCACATCCCTTCAAGACTGCCTATGCTGATTCTGAGTGACTGTCCTGTTATGTTCACTGACTATCCTCTTCCTCCTCCTCAATGATCCATGCCACCACACCAGTGCCTAAGGCACAATTTTTCAGCCCCTGTATAACAGGGGCGTGTAATTAAAATTTTTTAAAAAGATGCTTCGCAACAGGTGTGACTGCTGTGCTCAGAGTACAGTATCTGTGAGGGGTTGCAGTGTTGTGGCACCAGCACCAGTGCCTAAGGCACAATTTTTCAGCCCGTTGGGGCGTGTAATTACAATTTTTAGGCAATGCTTTGCAACAGGTCTCATTGCTGTGCTCAGAGTACAGTATCTGTGAGGGGTTGCAGTGTTGTGGCACCAGCACCAGTGCCTAAGGCACAATTTTTCAGCCCCTGTATAACAGGGGCGTGTAATTACAATTTTTTAAAAAGATGCTTCGCAACAGGTGTGACTGCTGTGCTCCAAGTACAGTATCTGTGAGGGGTTGCAGTGTTGTGGCACCAGCACCAATGCCTAAGGCACAATTTTTCAGCCCCTGTTTAACAGGGGCGTGTAATTACAAATCTTGATCTAATAGTTCACAGCAGGGCCCATTCCTGCGCCCACCAAGAGTAACTATGAGGGCCTACAGTCTTGTGGCAACACCGTCCACCACCACCACCAAAGGCCCAATTTTTCTGCCCTGTTCAACAGGTGCATGCAATTACAAATCTTGATCTAATAACTCACAGCAGGGCCCATTCCTGCACCCACCAAGAGTAACTGTGAGGGCTTACAGTCTTGTGGCAACACCGTCCACCACCACCACCACCACCACCAAAGGCCCAATTTTTCTGCCCGGTTCAACAGGTGCATGCAAGTACAAATCTTGATCTATTAACTCACAGCAGGGCCCATTCCTGTGCCCACCAGTCTTGTGGTTACACCAACATCTAATAGGGCAAATTTCTGCAGAGTATATACGGCAGGCCCCTACTTTCAAACATCCAACTTACAAACGACTCCTACTTGCAAACGGCAAGAGAAAACAGGAAGTGAGAGGAAATCTACCCCTAGGAAGGAAAATTCTATCCTGTTAGATTTAATTTGGGAAAAAGGTATCTCCTCTCTACTGATGCTTTATCACCAATCCTTGTTTCAATTAAAACCCCACTTTTCCAAAAACATTTGTCATTGGGACGGAAAGTGAGGTGACATGTTCTGAACAGATGTGCAAAGACAGCAAATGTTACAGGGGTGATAACCCCTCCCTATGTTCTCCAAAAAGCTTAAAAATTGATTTTTTTGGGATGTAGCTACACTTCATAATGTACCTGTTCAGATTCTACTTAAGAACAAACCTACAGTCCATGTCTTGTTTGCACCACCTATATACTGCTGTTCAGAGTATATAGGGTTGTAGGTATATGGTTTTATTTTGGGTGCGGGGTCCCCCTTAGTATCCATACAAGACCCAAAGGGGCTTTTATGGGGTAGCCATGCCATTTTTCTCAAGGATTTTCAGCCATATGGCGGCCAGGACAAGACATGACATTAAAGCCGCAAGTGGTTTTAAATGGCTTCTTTTTTTCCTTTACAAATGTCATTTTGTGCAAGGACAGTTCTAAACACGGGAAACACATGCCACTTCACAGGCATACTTTAGACACCCCCCAGGTACCATATTTAAAGGAAAATTTCACTTTTTTTTTTTTCACTTTATGCATCATTAAAATGACTGCTCCCGAAAAAACTTTAGTTTTTAAAATTTCTTTTTGCATTGATATATGTCCCCTGGGGCAGGACCCGGGTCCCCAAACCTGTTTTATGACATTAACATGCATATTGGCCGTTGTAATTAGCAATTTTGATTTCGAACGTTCGCGTCCATTATAACGAATAGGGTTCGAAAATTCGCGCGAACTTTCGGTCCGTTCGAAGGTTCTGGTGCGAACCGAACCCGGGGGTGTTCGGCTCATCCCTACCAGTTAGCATGGGGGTGAGCTTTGCTGTTTGCAGAGCTGTAGGCCTGACTCAGCGGGTAGTGTCAGACCTCTGCATAGACCACTGCCTCCACTTGGAGAAAGGGTCTATTTAGCATGTTGGCAGGGGATATGATTTTCTAGTCCAGAATGTGGCTGCTTTTCAAACAAAACAATCTTATTAAAAAAAATATATATATATTTTTGTTATACAAATGGTTTATTAAGAAAGTAACCACAATAACATTATTGCATATCGCAATCCTACAGTAGGCTTGGTGTCTGTGGATCAGACTGTTTACTTTTACAATGTGTGACAGTAAGGCCTCATGCCCACGGACGTTTTTACAGCTGTGTTTTTTACAGCTTAAAAACGCCTGTCCATGTTATTGTAAATATTTTTTGTTTTTATTTTTTTTGAAAAAAAAAAAAAAGTCGGAGCTAAAAACGCGACCGCGCGTTAGTGCGCGTTTTTTGCGCGTTAGTGCGCATTTTTGCGCGTTTTTTTCTGCCTAATTCTGACGCTGAGGAACGCACTGGCCCTGGGTTTTTTTTACAGCTTACAAACGCCTATGCTCTTTACAGCTCAAAATTGCCTAGGTGGGCATGAAGCTATAGACTAACATGGACAGGCGTTTTTAAGCTGTAAAAAACGCGGCTGAAAAAACGCCCGTGGGCATGAGGCCTAAAAGGGAAGCAATGGAGCAGAGGAGGGAATGTATAAAATGCCTAAGTTGGATATAGTGGAAGTGTTCCCTCCTGTCTGGCAAAGTAGAAGAGAACAGTTTTTATTCTAGAAAATACTATCTTGCTTTAAAAATCAATTACCGTAACCTGTATTGGAAAAAAAAAAAAGACTGATGCCAGATCGTCTTCCTTTTTTTTCTTTTCTGGCAGAACACTTTTTTTCCCCCAATGTGAATTGAAAAATTAAGCCGATCCATACAATGTAAAGTATAAACACCTTATTGGATCAGATAAACTTGAATTGGATTTATTTTATTCAATAAATTTATATTATAATTTTTATTAGGATTATGTTCAACAATAAAAAAAATTGTAAATGTAGAATAACAATTGGTAAGGTAATGAACTTGTCTCTGGAATTAACACAGAGTAGTTGTCAATTGCTGTTCAATCCCATGTTCCACTATCATACCAAAGTATTACATGATTACAGTATAGACAATGGTAAGTTTGCAAGTTACATAAATAGAGCATCTTAACAAGTATAGGCTACTTTTATTTTCAGTTTAGGAGGGACATGTAAAAGTGTCTAACTTTTGGATTATGTGTGAAAGAAGGAAAATAAATGGAGACAAACAAAGGGGGGTGGGCGGGGGGTGTAGGGAGCTCCAATCTTCCCAGTTTGAGAATTAGACTGATTTTTTTATTTATTTTTAACAATAATGAATTTCTGCATACTGATGCCTACTAAATGATTATCTATAGGCTGTAATTTAATAGTCTTTGTCACAAATACAAACCAGTATTTGCTGTATTAAATGTGTGGTTGCTTATGTACCAACCCCTGTCAATAAAGATGTTTAACATCTTCTACACTATTTTTATAGGTTTGACACCTTTATCATCATTGCTGCCCTTATTGCCACCATAGTCAACTCAGGACTGAAATCAGGTATGTGTATCATGTATGCAGCTGGAACCTTGTCTAAATGGACTTTGCAAATCGTTAATACAAAATTTTCCTATCTGATGTGCACTGTTTGTTTAATTTTAATGCATATTGTCTTGCCACACAAGTACTTATTAAAGCTAAAGTTTACTTGTATACTGCTGCGTATACTGCTATCCTTCACTTAGTATTTATTGCCTGTTAGTTACAGACAGACCCTGTCCTCAAACACATTAAATGTGGAAAACCTTGGTTAATACCCTTTGGAATGGGAGAAAGTGGTATATTAACATAGGGGCTGCCCTAATAGATTATTAGGACAGACCCTTCACCTAGCACCAACCCAGCTGGTCTTGGATTGGCTTTTATGCTAAGGTAAAAGTGAAAAATTGTCAGAAGTGCCAGAGGTAGCTAAACAGTGTAAAAAAGAAATACATTTAAAACCTATTATGGATTTCCAAATTACTTATTTGTACCAATACATTGCTAAAATGAACACATATAGAATAGTTGAAACTACAAGGGGTTGTCAGGACCAGCAATATACTCTTTAAAATTAAATACATTGAACTGTACTGATGTGGTTACCTCATAGGTTGATGGGATGAAATATAATAGATTCTATATGTTAAAGGGGTTGTAAAGGTTTGTTTTTTATTTTAAAAATAGGTTCCTTTAAGCTAGTGCATTGTTGGTTCACTTACCTTTTCCTTAGATTTCCCTTCTAAATGTTTTTTTTCTTTGTCTGAATTTCTCACTTCCTGTTCCTCCCTCAGTAAGCTTGCCCCCATCATCCGAGCCGTTCTGGCTGGGGGTTAGTCAGTGCGCTCGCCCCCTCCCTTGGGAATACATCCCTGCGGGGAGACGCTGTGAACGTTCACAGTGTCTCCCCGCAGGGATGCAGTCCCAAGGGAGGGGGCGAGCGCGCTGACTAACCCCCCCAGCCAGAACGGCTCGGATGATAGGGGCAAGCTTACTGAGGAGAAACAGGAAGTGAGAAATTCAGACAAAAAAAAACATTTAGAAGGGAAATCGAAGGAAAAGGTAAGTGAACCAACAATGCACTAGCTTGAAGGAACCTATTTTGAAAATAAAAAACGAACGATGCTCCCCAAAACAATGGTGCAAGTAAATGAATGACAACCCCACTGTGAGATTGTGTGTAACGTAACTCCTTTAGCTGTGGCGTCACTCCTCCTCCTGGCTGAAAGTTCTCTGACTTTTTTGTTTCCTTCTTTTTCCAGTCTCTGATACTACATATCCCATGATCCTTTGAGCCTCTGTAGCTTCAGAGCAGGCTATGGGTGTCGCTTGTACTAGTTCTGGGAGTGGATGTGGGTGGGTCCTAGGGTTACTGTGGACGTTTCTGGGCCTTTGTGTGTGGTGAAAAGTGTAAATGTGTCATACCTCTTTCTGTGTCATTCCCGTCTTGCAGCATGCCAAAGAATAATGGCTTACTGCAAGACTACAGAGAAATGGCTAGGGGAGGTTTTTATGAAGGTGTTTCATTCATATGTAAATTAATCACTTCCCACCCTCCCCAGAACCCTGCTCTCTGTGATCTGAGGAGTGGGACTCTCCCTATTCACACTGGTTGGCATATTTAACTGGGCAGGATTGAATTCTAATTGTAATCCATTCAATCCTAGCCAGCAGCAGCACAGCTAGCTTTCAGAACAGGCTGTATATGAAGGGGTTTCCTTCTTGAACAATACTGGGAACTGTGAGATGGGACTTGGGAGGATTGGACTCTTCCTGTAGGTGTGACTGGGCAGGATTGAATGCTAATTAGAATATATTAAATCCCACCCCCATCAGAGCTGTGAAGGAAGTTGCATCATTTGCAGAGTCTGAAAGACTAAAAAGGGGAGTGTTACAGACTCTGGTCACTGCAGAAAGGGGCTGTGGAAGGGAGTCTATCAGCAGGATATACAGAATGTCACATGAGACAAAGCCACAACTAAACCCAGAATATCGGGGATCTGCAGACAACATAGAATCAGTCAAAGAACTTAGTTGTTCTTGCCAGGATACACTTCACTGGTGAAGATAGCCTGATGTTTGCCAGCCAGGTATTCAGCACGAGGCTGACTCCCGGGGGTATTGTGACTTGACGTCCACTAGTTAGTTTTGAACAGTGATATTTTTATCACTGCACTGACTGTGCTATCTTTGCACCCTTCTTGCAAGTATCCATGTTTGGACTTTGCGGTGAATATGAAACTTTCCCATTAGGACGTCCCCTACCCCCGTTTTGGGCAGACTTCATTGGATATACCTGATCTGCCTAGCTATTTCCGCTAGTTGTAAACATCAGGCTCTCTTCACCAGTGAAGTGTATCCTGGCAAGAACAATGAAGTTCTTTGATTCTTTGATCAGCAGACCACACACATATCTGCTTTCACCATACTACACATATGAGCTGGCAACTTCTGAGCAACTTGTCGCTGTTTTGGACCCTTTTCCAAGATAGTGAGATTTGTCCCAAGCGTGTATAAAAAACCTTCCCATTTTGTCCGTCCTGACGAAGCCTTACGGCGAAACGGGTCGACGTTCAAGGGACCTCCTATTGATTGATATATACATTGTATGGTTTTTAATCTTTGTTTAACATTTATGTGTCATTAAAGCATTTTTTCTATTCCATTTTCGTGTGTTGCCTATAAAGTCCGACCCTGGTTTTGCTCCTCCTGAGTAGACAATTTTTTCCTTCATTATAACAAAGAATTCCTTTATTTTCCTAAGTGGCTGGTTGACATTTTAGTGCTGTGGTTTTTAGTATTTTTAAAGGGACATTTTTAGGACCCATTCACTCCTGTGTGAATGAGCCCAAAGTGATGTGCATGCAGAGCAGATTACTCTTATCAGGGCCGATCCTAGGGTCACAGACGCCTGGGTGCAGAAATATTTCTGGCGCCCCCCCCCCCACATGGGCGTGGTTATCTTTACTAATTCCTCCCCTTTACACGTGTTTCTATGGCAATGACTCAAACACAGAGATGCTCCCCTAAGGAGTCTTCGTTACCCTGGGATCCTCCCACGATCTCTTAACAATAAACAAAATACAGAAAAAGCAAGGAGTACTCTAATGGGACCTGGAGGGGGGTCTCTCTAATGTACACAGAGAGGGCTTCTGTTAGAGAGTCTGTTAGAAAGACATCGTAGAGGAGATGGTCAGAGACTGCAGATATGATACAATAGATGGTCAGAGACTGCAAAAATTATACAAGAGATCAATGTAGCCTCGTTAGTGCCCACCAAATGCAGCCTACCAGTGCCCATCAATTGCAGCCTACCAGTGCCCATCAATTGCAGCCTTATCAGTGCCCACCAAATGCAGCCTACCAGTGCCCACCAAATGCAGCCTACCAGTGCCCACCAAATGCAGCCTACCAGTGCCCACCAAATGCAGCCTTATCAGTGCCCACCAAATGCAGCCTTATCAGTGCCCACCAAATGCAGCCTACCAGTGCCCACCAAATGCAGCCTTATCAGTGCCCACCAAATGCAGCCTACCAGTGCCCACCAAATGCAGCCTACCAGTGCCCACCAAATGCAGCCTACCAGTGCCCACCAAATGCAGCCTACCAGTGCCCACTAAACAGGGTTGGTGCAAGGATTTTTGACACCCTAGGCAAAACCTAATTTTGGGCTTCCTTGTCCCTCTAAATATGCTTTGATTGTGTGCCACAAGCTGGAGTCTTAGGGATACATATAAACCTCAACACAATCATTTAGAAATGTACTTCCAATACATCTGGTTTTGTATACACTGAGAATAGACAAAGAGCTTAAAATAGAGGATTATAAAGGATCTGAGGAACCCGGGATGGAGCCAAAGAATAAGTACTGCAGTATGACCCCTTAGGGAGAGAGAGAGGGAAGAATCACTATGGTGTAAGGAAGAAAGGAAGAGGGGACACTATGGTACACAGAAGGCAGGAAGGAAGGATCACTATGGTACATGGAAGAAAGGGAGGAGGGATTACTATGGTACATGGAAGGAAGGATAACTATGGCACATGGGAGGCAGGAAGGGTCACTATGGTACATGGAAGGATTACTATGGCACACAGAAGGCAGGAAGGATTACTATGGTACATGGAAGGCAGGACCACTATGGCACATGGAAGACAGGAAGGATCACTATGGTACATGGAAGGATTACTATGGCACACAGAAGGCAGGAAGGATTACTATGGTACATGGAAGGCAGGACCACTATGGCACATGGAAGACAGGAAGGATCACTATGGTACATGGAAGGCAGGACCACTATGGTACATGGAAGGATGTAAGACTGGCACATGGAAGGCTGGAAGACTGTGGCACATGGAAGGCTGGAAGACTGTGGCACATGGAAGGCTGGAAGACTGTGGCACATGGAAGGCTGGAAGACTGTGGCACATGGAAGGCTGGAAGACTGTGGCACATGGAAGGCTGGAAGACTGTGGCACATGGAAGGCTGTGGCACATGGAAGGCTGGAAGGCTATGGCACACGGAAGGCTGGAAGGCTATGGCACATGGAAGGCTGGAAGGCTATGGCACATGGAAGGCTATGGCACATGGAAGGCTGAAGAAGACTATGGCACATGGAAGGCTATGGCACATGGAAGGCTGAAGAAGACTATGGCACATGGAAGGCTGAAGAAGACTATGGCACATGGAAGCAGGGGAGGGCTGGCAGCCTTAGGACTGGGGGGCAAATCCAGTCAAGTGGCCCATTAAACCACCAAATCAGCTCACTATCACCAGTGCCCATCCAAAGCAGCCTCACCAGTGTCCATCAATGCAGCCTGATCAGTGCCCATCAATGAAGCCTTGCCAGTGTCCATCAATGCAGTCTGTTTATTGCATGGGGATTAGAGAGAGAAGAGCCGCCGGATTACACAGAGTGGAGATCTACTGCCTACCCGATGTGGCTGCTGTCATACGAAGTCCCGCCTCCAGGACTGGCTTCTATGATAGACGTCACCAGTGTGCCGTCTATCAAAGGAGCCGGTCCAGGAGGTGGGACTTCGTATCACAGCAGCCGCCGGGTAAGCGGGAGGTCCCCGCTCTGTGTAATCCAGCGGTGCTTGCCCCCACTTCCCTTCTGAGGCAGCCCAATAGGCCCAGCAGGACCCATGGTAGGGCCGGCCTTGGTAGCTCTCCCTCTGCCTCAGCTCACGGTGCACCCTCCCAGGATTGGCCTTGCAAAGTGGGGACAGAATCGGGCATGGACTTGGTCCCGGGACAGTGTCCTCAGTCCGGGGACTGTCCCGGGAAACCGGGGACATCTGGTCGCCCTAGGCTAGTAGCCAGCAGACCCAAAAGGCTATGGTCAGCTCCCAGCAGGAGCCAGAGGCCAGCGGCCAGCAGGGCTTACAGGCCAGCGGCCAGCAGGACCCACAGGTCAGTGGCCAGCAGGACACACAGGTCATTTTATTCTGGCTGCGCTGCTCTCAGTTCTCCACTCACTGGGAGCTTGAGAGCGCGTGGACTACTTAGCAGTGCTGATATGCACTGGTAGGTGGCACTGGTGGGCACTACTTAGCAGCAGTGGGTCTGGAGTGTGCGGGACTGATGTCCCGTTTACACAAGACGATAAACGACTTTTTTTTCTCTTCACGCTGTCAGCATGAGGGGAACAAAATGGCAATTACCAGCTTCTGTTTTCATCACGTGATCAGCTGTCATTGGCTGACAGCTGATCACATGGTAAGGGGCCGATATCTGCCCCTCACTCCGATCTGTGATCAGCCGAGTCTCATGGACTCACTGATCACAGGGCATGCCGCGTGCACCCCACACGTTAGGTATCTATTTACTCTGCATAATATCATCTTTCACATTATACAAAAAAATTGGGCTAATGTTAGTTTTTTTTTAGTTTTTTATTCATGACAGTGTATTTTCCCAAAGAAATTGCATTGCATCAGTGCGGTTTTTCAAATGAAATATTTTATGTGACGTAAAATATTGCAACAATCGCCATTTTATTCTCTAGGGTTTCTGCTAAAAAAAAATACATCATACATATATATATATATATATATATATGTGTGTGTGTGTGTGTGTATGTATATATATATATATATATATATATATATATATATATATATATATATATATATATATATATATATATATATATATATATGTTTGGGGGTTCTAAGTAATTTTCTAACAAAAATACAGATTTTTGACAAGTGTCAAAAAAAGGTTTAGGCATGAAGGGGTATATAATATCAGCCCCCAGCATGAAACAATGAGAAGGAAGAGAGGAATCTTTATTTTCAATAAAAAAACAAAAAAAAAAACACATTCACCAAAAAAAAAAAACGTACATTATCTCTGCTCTGCTCACCTCATGGAGTGACAGTCCGCTTCCCGCAGCCTCTCGTCCTTTCTCCTGCTGTGGACAGGCTGGGGAGTTTCTGCCCCCAGGGACTGCTACTGGGCTGCTGGCGATAGGGACTATATGTCCCACGATGCTTTGCAGCTGCTGGAGGCCTGGCTGATGGGCACTCTCCACCTACCAATGAGGAAGCAGGGGAGGGAACAGAGTGGGCGGCCGGGCTCTACGAGCGGAGCCCGCACATGCTGCAGTGTTTGGAGGAGAGGGAGGGGGGAAATCCCCCGCAGGAGCTGACAGGCTGGCTCTCACTCCTCTGTCGGTGGATTAGTGTGATCGCGACCGACGGGAGGAGTGGAGCCGCGGGTGACAGAGCGGCCCCGCTACATGAGTGAGTGTCGCTTGAGCTTCAGCACCCCTCCCTCTGCCTCAGCTCATGGCCCCTGCCCTGACCCGACTTCCTCTGGAAAAAAAAAACGTGAGCGGGCAGCCGCCGGCCGTTATCCATATAAGTTAGGGCGGCAGCCTAGGGGGAAATTGCCACCCTGCCCCAGCCCGCCCCTGCATGGAAGACTATATATGGAAGCCTGGGAGACTTTGGCACATTTAGAGAAGAGAGAGGGGAGAGATCACTCACCCAGGCTGCATTGTCTTCAGAGGCAGGCACAGGCACTCAGGCAGCGACATCAGGCAGGATCACTGGCTGGCTTGAAATCTCCCGCCCTCATCCCTTTCCAGGCACAGATTGGCTACGCGAAAGGGTTGTGGGCGGGCACAGGGGGGACATGGGGAGGAGGTGGGGCAGACCTAGCCTACCTCCTCCTCATACGAAATATACAGCGGGCAAGCGGGGAGGAAAAATATACAGCCGGAGGGCGAACATTGCCGTGGGGCGGGGAATATGAAGCTAGGCTATCTTATGCACACTGCCGTGGGCACGCTGGGAGGCGGGGAATAGTGCCGTTATACTGAGCGCCGGGGGCGAGGAAAATGCACACTGCCACGGGCGCGAGGCAGAACACTCGGGACTGACAATCATGATACTCTGGCACTTTGGCGCCCCCTGCTCTGCGGCGCCTCGGTGCAATGCACCCCAGGCACCCGCCCAGGATCGGCCCTGACTCTTATGCCTCGTACACACAATCAGATTTTTTCCGATGGGAATTGTGTGACGACAGACTGTATTAAGTCACATCTCTATCATTTTTTACCCTTCCTATTATGTGCCACGATTGGGAGGTGATATTTGTTCAAATTCTAAAGCTAGCCATTATACCGTTTTTAGTTTCTAACAATCGGCAGTCAAATAGATTCCTCTGTTGAATGGCGACATCTCCTGTCAGCACATTTTTTTTCTGACAGTTGCACCTGCAGCTTTAAGAAAACACTGATCAGCCACCGCAGTGGCCGATTGAGAAAAGTTTTCCAGCTTGTCCGCTTGACAGAAGTCGATCAAATGACTTGACATCTGTCAGGCGGGGGTGGTTACAGACTGATCAGAATGTGGTCGGTCCCTGCTGAATTTCGAACACTGTATAGCCAGCTTTACAGTTTCAGGGGGCTTTTATTAATATTTACCTGGTGAGCTTATTTCTCTACAGGGAGTCAGTACAACAGCCAGCAGATCCTAGACATTGTCTTCATTCTCCGGGTTCTCCGACTCATCAGGATCATTGACAGTATTCAAAGGTATCTATAGCTTCTGTCTATATGTTGGATACTCGCATAGGCTGCTGCATGCATATATACCTTCTGTTTTAGTAAATTTTAAATCTAGGTCTGTAATGACCATTTAATGAGGATGCAATTTCCAAAGGGTAATGTACAATAATGTGGCATCATTTTAATCACACCTCTTCTCAATCTCTAAAAAAGAAGTAGATCTTGGAGTCAGCAACATTTAAAGGATATTAAAACAATAACATGGATTTAGAACATAGTGGAGCCAATGCAAAATGATCTGACCAATACCCAGCCAGGTGGTAATTAGGTGTAGTATACCTTCCTACTAGTCATCTTCCTTCAACATCACAACCTAAGCATTTGCAATCAGTTTTGTGTTTGAAAGTAAAAGTGGACTTTATGGGCGCTAACACAAGAATAAGACATCTCTATAAAGTTCAGATTTTACATTTCAAATATATTCGCATGTATTGTATTGAAACAAGCTTCTGAAATAAAGGATTTGCATGGACTTCTCTTTTGCAGGTTTCGAGTCATCATGAATACACTGATCAACATCCTACCCTCCATGCTGACATTTTGCGGTATTATTTTCGTACGTAGTTTTGTTATGTTAACATTGTTCGCATTATCTCAACATAGTTATAGCTTTTATTTTGTGTGCAATATCATAGATGTTCAACAATGGACTGATATAATGTGGAGCAAAGGTATGTGGAGAATAAGCATTGCAGCAGTCTCTTACCACCAGTCACGTATCCATGTAGTCCCCAGGAAATCAAACCTGGAATCTGATTGGTTGCTATAGGTGGCTTTCCCACAGTTCTTTTCCAAATGGGTGCTTTTTACTTGGTCAACTTTTGTACACCAGATAAAGGAATTTTCTTCCACATGTTCTTTTCTTTAAAAAATAGCTTGAGAATGTAATTTGTATTTTCTACATGCCCTCTGCAATGACTCCGTCTCTCAGTAGACATAAGCAAAGATCTGTTTATATGATTGCTTACATTATGTTACTCTACTTTGCACATCATCATTTTACTTTGTACTGCCCTACAAGCCACATAATACTCAGTTTTAAAGAACAACTGCCAATTTTTGCAGTGAATATTGAGTTGGTGGAATTGGTGTAAAATCCATCAGTCTGAAAAGTTTAATTTCCCTTTCTACCAATAGTCAATGTTTTTTTTGTTTTACAAATCTTGAAAACCGTGCTCGGACATTTTCTGAGTCTTGGTGTAGTGTTTGTGTGTGTGTTTACATAGAACAAGTTTCTGTTTTTTTTTTTTTCAGTATGTTAATCTTGTTTATGCCTCCATAGGTTATATATTATGTGTTTGCCATTATTGGAATGGAAGTCTTTAAGGACAAAATTCGTTTTTTTCCTGAAAATTCCACAGACCCTTCTGCACTGGAGTGTGGAGCCATCGTCTTGAGGGACTCTGCTTTTGCTAAAAGCAAGTACTGCAAAAATAACTTCAATAACATAGGATACGCGTTCATTGTATTAGTGGAGCTGACTGTCGTCAACCAGTGGCATAATATCCTTTTATTAATGCTTTTTAAAGAGGACGTAAACCCTGGGATTTTTATATTTTTTTTAAAAAACCCTGCAAAAGAAAGCCATAATGAGCTAGTATGCATAGCATACTAGCTCATTATGAATGACTTACCTGAGATCGAAGCCCCCGCAGCGGTCCTCAGTTACCTCCACCGCCATCTTGCCTTGATGTCCCATCACGGATGTCAATGTATTGCCGCTCCGGCACTGTGATTGGCCGGAGCGGCGATGACGTCACACGTATGCGCTAGTGCGCATGCGCGTGATGTCATCGGCTCATCTATTTTATAGTAAATGTCTCCTTAACCATGTAGGTTAAGGAGATATTTCTTGCACCTACAGGCAAGCCTTAATCTAGGCTTACCTATAGGTGCAAGTTGTCTAAGTGGGTTTACAACCACTTTAAAGCTGAAATTTTTAACTTTTATTTTGCCATCCCTGGTTCCTCCTTACCCACCTAATTAACATGCTAAAACCTTTACGTTTTCATTATATACCTTATTTTAAACCCAGTAATGTCACCACTGGATCTCTGTGCATGGCTGGTGGGAGGTTCCAGCAGAATGCTGTACTTCTCTCAAGAGCTCTCCGCCCCAATGGAAGCAGTGTGCTGCTTCTTAGGGAATAGTTATGTCAGTATCAAAATGCCTTGAGTGGATGCCTATGTGGAGGGGTGGGCGGTCCTATGCAGGCATTGTCTGGCTGTACCTTTTTATAGTACCCTTACAGCTCATTGAAACATTCATTCCTCCTAAATTGTGATGGAATTAAACTCAATTTTATCATGTATACCAGCATGCCTTTGGTATGGCATAAAGAAAGTGTGGAAAGAGGTACATTTTTGCTTTTTGCATGAAGATATTGTAAAATGGCCTGGACAGTTTTGTTGGTACCCATAGTCTAGAAAAAGATCATAAATAAGACCATAGTGAAATAGTGTAATTAGTATCAAACATGTCTTCTATCTTGTAATCGGTCAGTCAGCCTTTTTAATGGAGAAAAATAGTCACTCTGCTGAACTCCACTGAACATGGACCACAGAAAGCAAAGCAGAGTTGTGTGAGTAGATCAGAAAGAAAATTATAGAACAGCATGTCAAAATGTAGGCTATAAGACCATCTACAAGCAATTTGATGCTACTATTACTACAGTTAGAAAATATAAATATGTTTAAGGCCCAATGCGAGTGTAGCCAACCACACTGAAAATGGCTACAGGAAGAAGATTGACCCCAGATTTGAACAGAAGGTGAATGGTAGACAAAGAACAAAGGAAAACTTCCCAAGAGATACAAAGCTGAACCCCAAAATCAAGATACATGAGGGTCTGATGGCACCATCCATCACTTTTTGCTGGGGCTCAGAAAGAAAAAAGACCTAGGAGGACTTCACTATTCAAAGAAAAAACAAAAACAAAGCCTGACTTGAACCTGCCAAAGCATATTGACAAGCCACAATTATTCTGGGAAAAATTCCTTTGGAAAAATCGGATATAAATGTAATTTTTGGCAAGTCGCAACAGCTGTGTTCACCAATGAAAAAAAAAATTTAAGATGTTCCTACTGTGAAACATGGAAGAGCTTTAGTTATATTTTGGGGGTGTTATGCTGTGTCTGGCACAGGGTGCCGTGAAAATGTGCATGGCACAATAAAAATCTCCAGACTATTAGGGAATTCAAGAGTGAAACATGCTGCCCAGAGTCAGGAAGCCCTGTCTGAGAACATGATGACAACACACAGCTCAAAGAACCCCAGAATGCCTAAGAACAAAACACTGGATTATCCTAAAGTGGCCTTCTATGAGCCCTGATCTGAATTCTATCAAACATCTATAGAAAGAGCTGAAACACACAGCATGGAAAAGTACTCTTCAAACCTGAGAGAGCTGAGCAGTTTGCTCAGAAATAGTGGACCAAAATATCCGCTAGCAGGTGTAGAAGTCTCATTCAGATCTACAGAAATCACTTGTTTGCATTTAATTCCCCTAAAGTTTGTTCAGGAAATGTTAGGATAAGGGTCCCATACAGGCCCGGACTGGGAAAAAAAATAGGCCCGGGCATTTTAGACTGGGAAGACCATGGCATATTTACCGGCCCCTTCCCTCTAATCCTAATGGAGGTGAGTGGGACTGGGAAAGAGCACAGGGGGGGTCGTAGCGCACGAGGGGATGGCAGAGAGCACCAGGGGGGCTGTAGAGCACTAGGGGGGTGCTTGGGAGCACGGGGCAGAGAGCACTGGGGGGAGTCTGAGAGCACAGGACTAGGGGGCTGGAGAGCACAGGGGGGGGTGGGAAGCCTGAGAGCACAGGGGGAAGTCGGAGCACTGGGGGGTGGAGATCACATGGGGGGCCTGAGAGCATGGGGGAGCTCAGAGCCCTGGGGGGGGGCTGGAGAACAAGGGGGGTAGTTGGAGCACTGGAGGATTGAGAGTACATGGGGGACCTGAGAGCCCAGGGGGGGTCAGAGAGCACTGGGGGCGGGGGTGGAGAGCACATGGGGGGACACAAGAGCCCAGGGGGTGGAGAGCACATATGGGGGACCTGAGAGCCCAGGGGGGGTCAGAGAGCACTGGGGGGTGGAGAGCACATGGGGGGACCTGATAGCCCAGGGAGGGGGTAACAGAGCACATGGGAGGACCTGAGAGCCCAGGGAGGGGGTCAGTGAGCACTGGGGGGGTGGAGAGCACATGAGGGGGACCTGAGAGCCCAGGCAGGGGGTCAGAGAGCACTGGGGGGATTGGAGAGCATATGGGGGACCTGAGAGCCCAGGGGGGGTCAGAGCACTGGGGGGTGGAGAGCACATGAGGGGGACCTCAGAGCCCAGGAAGGGGGTCAGAGAGCACTGGGGGGGTGAAGAGCACATGGGAGGGGGACCTGAGAGCACTGGGGGGTGGAGAGCACTGGGGGGACCTGAGAGCAGTGGAGGTGGAGAGCCCATGGGGGTCAGAGAGCACTGGCAGTCAGAGAGCACATAGGGGACCTGAGAGCCCAGGGGGGGGTCGGAGAGCAAAGCAAGGGGAGAGGCGCCTCTGAGTGCAGATGTTTAAAACAATTTAATAAGAGATTGCAGTACAAGCAACTCACATTTTACTGGATAAAAACAGGCATTGTACGATTTCCATATGTAGGAGAGGGTATCATCAGGTCAGTCATCAGCCTCCTTCTCCTGCTGGGGCGCTGTGTTGCTGGTTCTTCCTATCTGCACCGCTTTAGATGGATGGAATAGCCGGCGGCGGTGGAGATACTGCAGAGCACGGCCTGGGTGATGGTTTTTCCGGCAGGCGAGGGCCGATGACGTCACTGGCATGCGCCGCGTTTCCTGAGCCGGCGTGCTGCGTGTGACGTGGCAGTCGCGCTCCTTTGTCAAGCTGGTGGGTGGGTTGGAGGAGCTGGTATTTGATGGACATGGAGGGAGCATAGAAAGGACAGAGGGGCGGGGCTGGGGGACGGAGGTGGGAGACGTGTCAGCAAAGAGAGCTATTAGTCATGGCATGATGGTAAAGCCAGATAGAGTATATAGATAGTGGTTTTAGAATGGAATAAAGAACACTATGAGTAGGGGTACTATGAGTAGGGGAATACAATAAATTATGTGGTATGAACAAGAATAAGAATAATTTTAGAGAAATTTAAATAAATTTAAATAAATTAAATTAAATTTAAAAGAAAGGGCAGTAGCTTGGAAAGGGATATGTTGAGGATATAATGAGTGTATATATATATATATGTAAAGGTCCATATACATGCATATATACATATGAAAGAAGGGGGGGGGCAGGCAAAAAGGTATCCCTGTACATACATGTGTACATATAAAAGGAAGGGGGGGGGGAAGCAAAAGGGTATATAATAAAAATGATAAAAATTATTAGGGATGGAGTGGGAATAGAGTAAATATAGATAAGTACGGTACTAATAAATTAATAAAATTAAAGGGTGAGGGAGGGGACGATGTGTGCGAATGGAATAAGGAATGGATGGGTAAAAGGGGGGAGGAGGGGGAGATCACATAGACACATGCATGTATGCGCCCATGGGAATTATAGATGAGGTGACAGGTCAGGATGGTCATAGAAAGAGGGGGGGCGGGGGGGAGAAAGAGAAGAACTACTGGACCTATATACACATGCGCATGTATGAGCGCATACACACTCACATGTATACGCGCATACATACACACCCGCATGTGTACATTCGGGGGGGGGGGGGAGAGGTTAGTATAGTCAGCACAGTTGCTAGCAGGGGGTATGCGTGTACATAAGTTCATGATGGGGGGGGGTTTAAATGAATGGAACCGTAAGGCCTCTGATAGAGGAAATGTCATCATAAGTAATAAAATAATAATATAATATACTATATACATGATACATATAAAATATATAAGATCAAAAGGAATGGTATACAATATATATAGAGATATGTCTGCGAGCACATAAATATATGATTATATGATTGAGGCAAAGGTGCGAAATGCAGGGTACAAAAATACAAAGCTACAAAAATACATATTAAAGATAACAATGAAAATGATGATAATGGGAACAATCAATATAACGGGAGTGAGAAGAAGAGGGGGGGGAGGGGAGAGGGAGAGGGAGAGGGAGAGGGAGGGGAGGGGGGGGAGGGGGAAAGGGAAATGGAAAAAAAAAAAATGGGGAGGGAGGAAAGGGAGGAGGGAGAGGGGGGAAGAGGAAGGGGAGGGAGGGGAAAGGGGAATGGGAAGGTAGGACAGGATGGGGAAGGTATTGATAAGTGGGGCAGGGGAACTATACTTACAGACACCCGCCACCCCCAAGTTTGGGTAGAGCAATATACGAAAACCTGTGAGATATATATAATTTAAAGAGTGAAATTACATATCAAAGATGTTGAGATACTGCTAAAATATATATATATATATATATATATCTATATATATATATCTCTCTCTAAAGGGGGGGGCTGGGGGGGAGGATATTACAGGATAGTATGGACTTCGATGCTCTCATTAATTCCTCCAGGTGAGAGGACATCCAGGCTGTAGATCCAGTAGGTCTCACGGGCGCAAAGTTTTTTGAATCTTTCGGCTGCAGGGAGGGATCTGTCGATTTGCTCGATGACCCACACTTGGAGTCCTGTGGTGGATTTTTGATGTACTTTGGCAAAGTGTTTGGGGACACTGTGAGGGTCTGTACCACCCTCTATATATCTGCGGTGTTCCCCAAATCTCTGTCTTAGTGGGCATATGGTGCGGCCTACATACATTAGGCCGCATGGGCAGCTAAGGCCGTACACCACAAAGTCTGAAGAACAGTTGAAGAATTCCTTCAACTGGTATGTTTTTCCTTTAGTGCTGAAGCATTTTTGGCCATGTTTAACAAATTTGCATGTTTTGCAGAGTGGTTTACGGCATTGGTACATCCCTATGATTGGTATGAGAACTGGTGTGGGTATGGATGAAGTGGTGGGTTTTAGTCTGCTAGGGGCGAGTTTGTTCTTTAAGTTTGGAGCCCTGTGGTAGGTAACTCTGGGGTAGGGTGGCAGTTCAGATTTCAAATGTGGGTCCTGCTGGAGAATATTCCAATGTTTGAGTAATATTTTTTCCATGTTCTTATGTCTAGAGTGGAAAGTGGTTACGAATCTGGTCGAGCAGTCACGTGTGGCTTGCTCAGTTTTTGGTGGCTTACCATGGAGGTAGAATCTGTGTGCATCATCAACCAGGTGTTCAGGATATTGTTTGTCCATGAATTTCTTTTTGAGGTTTGTACTAAGTTCGATGTAGTCTGAGTCTCTGGTGCAATTCTGTCTGAGGCGACAGAATTGACCCTTGGGGATGTTTTTGATCCAATTCTTGTGGTGACAGCTATTGTAGTGCAGGTACGAGTTTCCAGCGGTAGGCTTGGTGTAGTTTCTGGCAAAGATGGTGTGTTCATCATGTCCAAGTTCAAGATCCAAAAAGGCTATGGTGGAAGGGTCACAGACGGATGTGAATGACAGCCCGTAGGTGTTGTTGTTACAGTGTTGTACGAAAGGCTGGATGAGCTCGAGAGGACCATCCCAGATAATGATAAGGTCGTCTATGTATCGTCCGAAGAAAACGATATTTGCTGCAAACGGATTATTTGTATGAATATGGTGGGTCTCCCAAAAACCCATGGCTAGGTTGGCATATGAGGGAGCGAAATTGGCCCCCATCGTCGTGCCTTGTGATTGTAGGTAGAAGTCTCCATTGAAATTAAAATAGTTGTGGGTTAAACAGGATTGAGTGGCTAGTTTGATAAAATCAGCCTGACGGGGATTGATGAGTGGTTCCAGAAGCAAAAATTGTTCTAGTGCCATGAGCCCAAAAGTGTGTGGAATAGATGTATACAATGAACATACATCAAGTGACAGCCAGGCGTATGAAGGTTCCCACCTGTAGGGGGACAGGAGTTCTAGGAGATGTGTACTGTCACGAATGTATGATTGTAATTGGCAAACAATAGGTTGGAGGAATAAATCTATATACATACTGAATCCTGTGGTTACACTACCCATAGCGGCTACGATGGGTCTACCTGGTGGGTGTTGTGAGTTTTTGTGAATTTTGGGCAGGTAGTAGAAATATGGAATGTGATAGAAGTTTTTTCGTAAAAACGAGCTTTCCGTTTTAGAAATGATGTCATCTTTGAGTGCGTTGGATATTAAAACATCTGCTTCTTTGGCAAACTCTATAGTTGGGTCCTTGTTGAGTTTGGTATAAGTGGTGCTGTCAGACAGGAGTCTGTACGCTTCCTTTAGGTAGTCAGTCTTGTCCAGGATGATGATGCTTCCTCCTTTGTCGGCGGGTTTTATTACAGTGCTGTCAGTGTGTAGCAGTAGGTCTAATGCTTTAATTTCTGATGGTGAGAGGTTGTTATGTTTGGAAGAAGAAGTGGAATTACACAATTTGACCAGGTCTGCATAAACCACTCTGTAGAAGCTTTCGATATATGGACCTTTAGAGTGAGTGGGAAAGAAAATGGATTTGGGTTTCAGGGAGGAGTGGACTACCGGTGGTGAGGTAGCAAAATGTTGGGTATAGAGTTTTGAGATGTTGTCTTCATCAAGAGTCCTCGGTGAGGGAGTCTATGTTGGTGTCGAAAGATTCAAAGGGAAGTTCTGGTGGGTCGGAATCGGATGGTATTGGAAGGGGGGTGATCAGGACATTATTGGTGATGTTGTTATTATCTTTTTCTTGTTGGATATGGAAGTGTCTTTTGAGGGTAAGGTTACGTATGTAATGATTAAGGTCTTTAAAAAGGAGGAATGGATTTGGTTTATTGATGGGAGCGAAGTTCAGTCCATGACTAAGAAGAGAAGTATCAGCAGTAGATAGAATATGAGAAGAAAGATTGAATATGTTTATCGTTTCTGGTATTTTTGGATTTTTGGATAGTTGTCTTCCTCGTCCTCCTCTGCAGCCTCTCCTGTAAGTTTTCTTTTTCTTGAGGCTAGAGGCAGAGGAGGACTGGGCACTAAAAAAGATGGTGTGAGGTTTCCAGTGGGAGGGGGTACAGAAGTGGACGTACTTGGAGTATGTGGACCAGATGATTCCAGTGTCACTGACGGTATAGATCTGGTGGTCATACTGATTGAGGTAGCAGATATATCTGCTATAACTGCTGTATGGGGAAGGTCCGAGATAATAATTTGGTTGCCAAGGTCGGATTCCTGACGATCTCCGGGGCAGGGGCTCGTATTCACAGCAGTAGGTCCGTTGGGAGCTGTGATGGGCTGTGAACAAGACGATCTGTTATAGAACAGATTAAGAGAGGAGATAAGGCCATTTTTCTTGTTGTAGTTGTATTTGCTGTGTGTTTTGTTCTGATACTGATAGTGATGGTGTCTGGAGATATTTGTGTTGATCCAGAGGGGTGTTTGGACCATACGAGAAGATGGAGGTTTCTCATGGTATCTGTCTGAGAGAGGATGGTTATGGAACTGGATGTCCATCAGAGGCTGGGGCAGTGAGGGGGGAGGGGGCGGGATGTGTGAACATGTATGTGGAGTAAGTGAGTTAGGGGTAGCATCTGTGATGGGTGCGGTTGTGGCAGAGTGGGGAGTGTTTTTATTCCAGGAAAAGACCCTGTTGGAATTATAGTCATCAAGATCGCGTTTAAATTTGCCCATTTTGGTGTTAACCATATGGTCCTCATCTTTTTGAGTGTTGTGCTTGAGGACCTCGAGCCAACTGGAGGGAATGGGTACTGAGTGACTAGAGATATCTATATAAATGAGGGAAAGGGAAGCACTCACAATGCCACATCCGTTGGATAACTTGGAAAAGCGTGAAAAGATAGCTCAAAAATAGAGATACCTGGGGGTCGGACTTTGAAGGCAAGGACACATAAGATAAACAAAAAAATATTTTATTTATAAAAGACAAGACAGAAACTATAATAGAGTAGATTAAAACACTGTATACGAGATGATTGTACAGATGTGGTCCCTGTGTGCGTCTACGCGTTTCGCCGTGAGGCTTCTTCAGGACGAACAGTGATAGTAGGTAAACACGCCTTACTATCTTGGGAGCAGGAGGGTATAATATATATTATCCCTTGATCAAAAAGTTTTTTTGTATATATTATTTTATAAGCAGGCCCAGAACCGTTGTAGTGAGCGCGGAAACAATTCACATCTCGCAGAAAAACAGGATGAAATTTCAGGTGCTTCTTAGAGCAAAAGGCAGCTAGAGACGAAAACCTCAAGACTCAGCGTACCAGCTGAAATAGCAGTCTGTATGCAGAAAAAGACTGCATGGGGACACCAGTGAGCAAAATTGAGGCTAACAAAATAATGCAGCCAAGCATGTATAGGAAACAAGTAGATCCCTTAGATCCAGCCAGAATTGTAAGCAGAAAGTAGATCAAGCCCTAGTGGCCACAGATAGTATAACACGCAGATGTCCCCAGGAGACAGCAGGATGCTGTACACGATCCTGCTGTCTCCTGGGGACATCTGCGTGTTATACTATCTGTGGCCACTAGGGCTTGATCTACTTTCTGCTTACAATTCTGGCTGGATCTAAGGGATCTACTTGTTTCCTATACATGCTTGGCTGCATTATTTTGTTAGCCTCAATTTTGCTCACTGGTGTCCCCATGCAGTCTTTTTCTGCATACAGACTGCTATTTCAGCTGGTACGCTGAGTCTTGAGGTTTTCGTCTCTAGCTGCCTTTTGCTCTAAGAAGCACCTGAAATTTCATCCTGTTTTTCTGCGAGATGTGAATTGTTTCCGCGCTCACTACAACGGTTCTGGGCCTGCTTATAAAATAATATATACAAAAAAACTTTTTGATCAAGGGATAATATATATTATACCCTCCTGCTCCCAAGATAGTAAGGCGTGTTTACCTACTATCACTGTTCGTCCTGAAGAAGCCTCACGGCGAAACGCGTAGACGCACACAGGGACCACATCTGTACAATCATCTCGTATACAGTGTTTTAATCTACTCTATTATAGTTTCTGTCTTGTCTTTTATAAATAAAATATTTTTTTGTTTATCTTATGTGTCCTTGCCTTCAAAGTCCGACCCCCAGGTATCTCTATTTTTGAGCTATCTTTTCACGCTTTGACTAGAGATATCCTCTATGAGAGTTTTAAGTTGACTATTAACCACTTAACGACCGCCCACCGCCGATTTACGTCGGCAGAATGGCACGGACAGGCAGAATCACGTAGATCTACGTGATCGCCTTTGTGCAGTTGGGGGGTCCATCCGGACCCCCCTTCACTGCAGTGAGCGGCCGTTAAGTGTTCGGGAGTGATCAGGCATGAGGGGGCGGCCGCTCGATTCCGCCCCCCCCTCGCGATCGCTCCCGGCCAATGAAATTGCTTCCTCCGCCATGTGATGTAAACACAGGCTGGAGGAAGTGATGTCATCTCCCTCGCCGCGGTCTTTTCGTTCCCGGCGCCGAGGAGTGAAGACAGAGGTTAGTGCTCCAACAGTCCACTGACACGTAGGTACACATAGGCACACAAATCACCCCCCAGTCACCCCCAGATCACCCCCCAGGTCACCCCAAAGCCCCCAATCACAGTGTCACTGATTGCAGTGATCATTTATTTTACTGATCACTGCATTTAGTGTCATCTGTGATTGTAAAAAGTTGCAAGGCAGTTAGGATTAGGCCCCTTTAGGTCCAGGGTAGCCCCCTAACCCCCCCTAATAAAGGTTTAACCCCTTGATCACCCCCCAGGTAACCCTTTCACCCCCTAACTTCAGCGTCACTAAGCGATTGTTTTTCCGATCGCTGTATTCGTGTCGCTGGTGTTTTAGATAGGCAGTTATTTTTTTTTTAGGTTCGCCGCAGGTTTTTATTGGTGTCAGGTACCCCCATATTTAACCTAATAAAGGTTTTAACCCCCTGATTGCCCCTAGTTAACCCTTTCACCAGTGATCACCATATAAAGGTTACGGGTGACGCTGGTTGATTAGTTTGCTTTTTATAGCATCAGGGCACCCACGGTATATAACCCAATAAAGGTTTAACCCCCCTGATCGCCCGGCGGGTGAGATCAATTAGGTTTTAGCGCCAGAGAGGGTCTGCGTCGCCCCAGGCAGTGTTAGGTTAGTGCCAGTAACGCTAACACCCACGCGCAAAGCATACACCCCCCTTAGTGGTATAGTATCTGATCAGATCTATACTAGCATCCCCAGCGGTTTAGGGTTCCCAAAAACGCAGTGTTAGCGGGATCAGCCCAGATACCTGCTAGTACCTGCGTTTAGCCCCTCCGCCCAGCCCAGCCCAGCCCACCCAAGTGCAGTATCGATCGATCACTGTCACTTACCAAACACAACACACATAACTGCAGCGTTCGCAGAGACAGGCCTGATCCCTGCGATCGCTAACAGTTTTTTTGTAGCGTTTGATATATTTGCTGACGACAGTCAGGTGCTTTTTTTCCTGTGAATCTTACTAGTGTACCCCTAAATTTAGAGCCCAAAATGGCAAGACGAAGGTACACTAGTAAAGAGGCCTACGAGATTCTGAGCATGACAGATAGTGAAGAGGAGGTCACGTATCTGTCAGATTCAGGCTCAGAATATCTTCCCGTAGAAGACAGTGACGTCAGCGGCCCCACGTCAGATAGCTCTGACGACGAAGTTGAGGTCCCTGCTAAGGTCAGGCGTACCCGATCCCGATCTTCTGAGGTTGTTGAGGAGCAAGAACCGCAGGTCTCTCGTATCATGGAGCAGAGTAGTACTAGCGCCGCTATTCCTTCTGGTGAACTGGCAAGCACCAGCGGCCTAGTACAGCCTGGACGTACATCCAGCACTGCAGTAACACTTGGTGACGTGGCGAGTCCCATAAGTGCAGTTCAAGCTGGCGAGGTGGCAAGCACAAGTAGTGTCCCGCTGCCACCAAGAAGACAAAGGCAGGCCCGTCGTGCCCATACTGCCCTTCCTGCAGAATTCGCCTATCCTGATTGGGTCCCCACCACTTCTGCAGAACCCGTACTTCCCCCATTCACTGCCCAACCCGGTATTCAGGTGGAAACAGCTGATTTTATGCCAATCGATTTTTATTCGCTGTTTTTCACGGAAGATCTCTATAGATCTATTGTGGACCAGAGTAATTTATATGCTGGTCAATTTATCGCCGCTAACCCCCAGTTGCCTAAAATTGCCAGAAATTGGAAACCAATTACGGTTTCCGAATTTAAGACCTTTCTGGGCCTTTCCCTCAACATGGGCACACATAAATTTCCGTCATTGCGTGCTTATTGGTCCACGCACCCAATTGACCACATGCCCGTGTTCTCTGCCTCCATGTCCAGGGCACGATACGAGCAGATTTTGCGGTTCATGCACTTCAACGACAATGAACTTTGTCGTCCACGTGGGGACCCTGAATACGACCGGCTCTATAAAATTCGGCCCCTCATAAACCACTTCAACGAACGTTTTGCAGCCTTGTTTACTCCCGATCAAGTTGTCTGCGTTGATGAGTCCCTGATTAAATTTTCTGGCCGCTTGTCTTTCAAGCAGTACCTTCCCAGCAAGCGTGCCAGATACGGGGTCAAGCTCTACAAGTTCTGTGACAGGGCAACAGGCTATGTAGTGAACTTTACGGTTTATGAGGGAAAAGACAGTCAGATTGAGTCGGTCAACTGCCCGGATTACATAGGGAGCGCTGGCAAGATAGTGTGGAACTTGGTGTCACCCTTATTCGGAAAGGGGTACCACTTGTATGTGGACAATTATTACACGAGCGTGCCACTGTTTAGTCACTTGTTTGATCATAAGATTGGAGCATGTGGCACCGTGCGACCTAATCGCCGGGGCTTTCCCCAGCGGCTTGTAGATGCCCGTCTTAGGCTGGGGGAGAGAGCCTGCTTGAAGTGTAATAACTTGCTCGCTATGAAGTGGAGGGACAATAAGAATGTTTTCCTTCTTACCTCCCTTCATGCAGACACGACAGTCCAAATTCGTACGGCGACTGGTGTTGTGGAGAAACCCCTCTGTGTCCACGAATATAACCAAAATATGGGAGGGGTGGACCTCAACGACCAGTTGATGGCGCCGTATCTAATTGACCGTAAGGCGAGACGCTGGTACAAAAAAGTGTCTCTATCATTATTCCAATTGGCTTTGCTGAACGCTCATGTGCTATACAGAGCTTCAGGCGGGACGTTATCTCTTCTAAAATTCCAGAATGAGATAGTCACAGAACTCCTGTATCCAGGCGGTTCTGCACCTCACCATCCCCAACCAAATGCAGTAAGCCGGCTGCATGAGAGGCATTATTCGTATGTCCTCCCGAGTACCCCTACCCAAAGCCACCCCCAAAAAAGATGTCGTGTCTGTAGCAAGCGCGGATTTAGGCGTGACACCCGTAGTTTTTTGTCCACTCTGTCCTGACAAGCCTGGTCTTTGCCAAGGTGAATGTTTTGAACGCTACCACTCAAAAGTGAAGTTTTAGCGTAGGGTACAGCATTTCACAGACTAGGACACACTTACACAGGGTCTCCCAAGATGCCATTACATTTTGAGAGACCCGAACCATTACAGTTGTAAAGTTACAAAAAAAAGTGTAAAAAAGAAAAAAAAACGTAAAAAACAAAACACAAAAAAAATATAAAATAAAAAAACCAAAAATAGTTGTCGTTTTATTGTTCTCTCTCTCTCTATTTTCTCTCTATTGTTCTGCTCTTTTTTACTGTATTCTATTCTGCAATGTTTTATCATGCTTGCTTTTCAGGTATGTAATTTTTTGTTTTCAGGTGCGCCATTCAACTGCAGCGCGGAATTATTTATCTTGACAGCAACAGCGTTTGCTCCCACGATACATAAAGCCGTGACTCCAGTGCTGTAGGAGGTGATTTCACCACCACAGTTAAAAAAAAGCATATATGCCGAAGCATGGGGGCAGCAGGGGCGGAGGAGCGATTTTGCTCCTAATGCCGCGTACATACGGTCGAAATTCCGACCGTGTGTACGCGGCATAACTTTTTTGCGGGAGGATGCCCCCATGCTTCGGCATATATATATTTTAGGCACAGGTTGCGTTAAAACATTTTTTTATTTTTTACTAGGTTTTGTTTTGGTATTTGCTTTGCAGGTATGGCATGGTAAGGTCCTACTGTTGTACTGTAATGTTACTTTGTTTTAATGTTAACCACCATTTGCTTAGCAGGTACGCCATTCAGTTGCAGCGCGGATCTATTTATCTTGACAGCAACAGCGTTTGCTCCCACGATACATAAAGCCGTGACTCCAACGCTGTAGGAGGTGATTTCACCACCACAGTTAAAAAAAAGAGCATATATGCCGAAGCATGGGGGCAGCAGGGGCGGAGGAGCGATTTTGCTCCTAATGCCGCGTATATACGGTCGAAATTCCAACGGAGGCTTATCCGTGGAAAAGTCCGACCGTGTGTACGCGGCATAACCTTTTATGCCGCGTACATACGGTCGAAATTCCGACGAAGGCTTGACCGTGTGTACGCGGCATAACTTTTTTGCGGGAGGATGCCCCCATGCTTCGGCATATATGCCCATCATTAGAAGTGGGTGGATGAAGGGAGGTATTCTAATGGTGGGCATACCCACCAATCAATCTCTTTTTTTCGTTCAGCCAATAGGCTGTATGAAAAAAAAGATTACAATACATGTCCAACAAGGACCAGCAACGTACTGGTATGTTGCTGGGCTTTGAATGTTTATACCAGAATGATGCCTGCGGGTTTAGGTATCATCTTGGTATCATTCTTTTCAGCCAGCAGCCGGCTTTCATGTAAAAGCAATTCTTGCAGATAATTAGCCTCTAGACTGCTTTTACAAGCAGTGGGAGGGAATGTCCCCCCCCCCCCCCGGATATAAAAAGCGCCATTGGGAAATTGGGAAAGCATTTTATCACACCGATCTTGGTGTGGTCAGATGCTTTGAGGGCAGAGGAAAGATCTAGGGTCTAACCCCCCAATTTTTTTCAAAAAAAAGAGTACCTGTCACTACCTATTGCTATCATAGGGGATATTTACATTCCCTGAGATAACGATAAAAATGGTAAAAAAATAAAATATGGAAGGCACAGTTTAAAAATAAAATAAAAAAGCCAAATAAATAATAAAAAAAAAAAGCACCGCTGTCCCCCCCTGCTATTGCGCAAAGGCGAACGCAAGCGTCGGTCTAGCGTCATATGTAAACAGCAATTGCATCATGCATGTGAGGTATCACCGCGAAGGTCAGATCGAGGGCAGTCATTTTAGCAGTAGACCTCCTCTGTAAATCTAACGTGGTAACCTGTAAAGGCTTTTAAATGCTTTTAAAAATGAATGTAGTTTTGTCGCCGCTGCGCGTTTGTGCGCAATTTTAAAGCATGTCGTGTTTGGTATCCATGTACTCGGCCTATGATCATCTTTTTTATTTCATCAAACATTTGGGCAATATAGTGTTTTTTAGTGCATTAAAAATAAAAAAAGTGTGTTTTTCCCCCAAAAAATGCGTTTGAAAAATCGCTGCGCAAATACTGTGTGGAAAAAAAAAATGCAACACCCACTATTTTAATCTGTAGGGCCTTTGCTTTAAAAAAATATATAATGTTTGGGGGTTCAACATAATTTTCTTGCAAAAAAAAAATTTCTTTCATGTAAACAAAAAGTGTCAGAAAGGGCTTTGTCTTCAAGTGGTTAGAAGAGTGGATGATGTGTGACATAAGCTTCCTAATGTTGTGCATAAAATGCCAGGACAGTTCAAAACCCCCCCAAATGACCCCATTTTGTAAAGTAGACACCTCAAGCTATTTGCTGAGAGGCATGTTGAGCCCATTGAATATTTTTTTTTTTGTCCCAAGTGATTGAATAATGACCAAAAAAAAAAAAAATGTACAAAAAGTTGTCACTAAATTATATATTGCTCAAACATGCCATGGGCATATGTGGAATTACACCCCAAAATACATTCTGTTGCTTCTCCTGAGTACGGGGATACCACATGTGTGGGACTTTTTGGGAGCCTAGTCGCGTACGGGACCCCAAAATCCAAGCACCGCCTTCAGGATTTCTATGGGTGTAAATTTTTGATTTCACTCCTCACTGCCTATCACAGTTTCGGAGGCCATGGAATGCCCAGATGGCACAAAACCCCCCCAAATGACCCCATTTTGGAAAGTAGACACCCCAAGCTATTTGCTGAGAGGTAAAAAAAAAAAAAAAAAAAAAAAAAAAAAAAAAAAAAAAAAAAAAAAAAAAAAAAAAAAAAAAAAAAAAAGAAAAAAAAATGTCTGTCTTAATTTTCAAAAACAAATGAGAGCTGTAAAATACTCACCATGCCTCTCAGCAAATAGCTTGGGGTGTCTACTTTCCAAAATGGGGTCATTTGTGGGGGTTTTGGGCTATTTTGACATTTTATGGCCTTCAAAACTGTGATAGGTAGTGAGGAGTGAAATCAAAAATTTATGCCCTTAGAAACCTTGAAGGCGGTGCTTGGTTTTTGGGGTCCCGTACGCGGCTAGGCTCCCAAAAAGTCCCACACATGTGGTATCCCCGTACTCAGGAGAAGCAGCAGAATGTATTTTGGGGTGTAATTTCACATATGCCCATGGCATGTGTGAGCAATATATCATTTAGTGACAACTTTGTGCAAAAAAAAACAGTTTGTCATATTCCCGCAACCTGTGGCAAAATATAAAATATTCCATGGACTCAACATGCCTCTCAGCAAATAGCTTGGGGTGTCTACTTTCCAAAATGGGGTAATTTGGGGGGGTTTTGTGCTATTTTGGCATTTTATGGCCTTCGAAACTGTGATAGGTAGTGAGGAGTTAAATCAAAAATTTGCGCCCTTAGAAATCCTGAAGGCGGTGCTTGGTTTTTGGGGCCCTGTACGCGGCTAGGCTCCCAAAAAGTCCCACACATGTGGTATCCCCGTACTCAGGAAAAGCAGCAGAATGTATTTTGGGGTGCAATTCCACATATAACCATGGCATGTGTGAGCAATATATCATTTAGTGACAACTTTTTGTACATTTTTTTTTTTTCTTTTTGTCATTATTCAATCATTTGGGACAAAAAAAAAATATTCAATGGGGTCAACATGCCTCTCAGCAAATAGCTTGGGGTGTCTACTTTCCAAAATGGGGTCATTTGGGGGGTTTTGTGCCATCTTGGCATTTTATGGCCTTCAAAACTGTGATAGGTAGTGAGGAGTGAAATCAAAAATTTATGCCCTTAGAAACCTTGAAGGCGGTGCTTGGTTTTGGGGTCCCGTATGCGGCTAGGCTCCCAAAAAGTCCCACACATGTGGTATCCCCGTACTCAGGAGAAGCAGCAGAATGTATTTTGGGGTGTAATTTCACATATGCCCATGGCATGTGTGAGCAATATATCATTTAGTGACAACTTTGTGCAAAAAAAAAAAAGTTTGTCATATTCCCGCAACTTGTGGCAAAATATTCCATGGACTGAACATGCCTCTCAGTAAATAGCTTGGGGTGTCTACTTTCCAAAATGGGGTCATTTGGGGGGGTTTTGTGCTATTTTGGCATTTTATGGCCTTCGAAACTGTGATAGGTAGTGAGGAGTGAAATCAAAAATTTGCGCCCTTAGAAATCCTGAAGGCGGTGCTTGGTTTCCGGGGTCCCGTACGTGGCTAGGCTCCTAAAAAGTCCCACACATGTGGTATCCCCGTACTCAGGAGAAGCAGCAGAATGTATTTTGGGGTGCAATTCCACATATAACCATGGCATGTGTGAGCAATATATCATTTAGTGATAACTTTTTGTAATTTTTTTTTTTTTTTTTTGTCATTATTCAATCACTTGGGACAAAAAAAAAAAATATTCAATGGGCTCAACATGCCTCTCAGCAATTTCCTTGGGGTGTCTACTTTCCAAAATGGGGTCATTTGGGGGGGTTTTGTACTGCCCTGCCATTTTAGCACCTCAAGAAATGAGATTTCAGAAAATGTACCCTAGTTTGTAAACGCTATAACTTTTGCGCAAACCAATAAATATACGCTTATTGACATTTTTTTTACTAAAGACATGTGGCTGAATACATTTTGGCCTAAATGTATGACTAAAATTGAGTTTATTCGATTTTTCTTATAACAAAAAGTAGAAAATATCATTTTTTTTCAAAATTTTCGGTCTTTTTCTGTTTATATCGCAAAAAATAAAAATCGCAGAGGCAATCAAATACCATTAAAAGAAAGCTCTATTTGTGGGAAGAAAAGGACGCAAATTTCATTTGGGTACAACATTGCATGTCCGCGCAATTTACAGTTAAAGCAGCGCAGTGCCGAATCCCAAAAACAGGCTTGGTCCTAATGGTCCGAAATGGTCCGGGGCTTAAGTGGTTAAAGTTGTTAAACCTATTGTTCCTGTGGGAGATGAGTATTCCCATCCATTTAGTTGTGCAGAATTCCGCGATGTTAGCCCATTCATTCGAGCTGCTGGTGTCCAGGAACATAGGGCATTCTTTCATCACACGTAGACCTCTAGGTGAGATCTTGGTGTCAATATATTGTGATAGAAAGAATTTGTCCCACCACTGCTGGTTGGTAGTCTGGATAATTCTTTCAAGTTGTTTAAATTTGCCACAGAGGCTATGGCGTATTTTGCCTATAAGTTTGGCGTTATTGGAGAAGGTAATGGTAGATAGTGTGGAGTATATCTGTTCCAAAACCATGTATCTGTGGCTCTCGACAGTGGAGATAATATCCATGGTGGATGGGTGTGGGTAACGGGATATGATAAGAGATGGTGACTATAAATAATAGAGCAGGGGGTAAAAAATGTGTGAACAGGATAATATCTTATCTGTACATATATAGATAAATAAATGTAGATAAATAAATAGATATAATGACCAAGGATAAAAAGCAATATACAGCACTGTATAAATTGCAAATATAAAACATGTACAGAATGATTAAGATATATACATACTAGAGGATGAGGGATTGGTCTGCAGCATAAAAAAAGGTTTCAGAGATATACATTATACAAGTAAATATGCGCATGAGTCCAAATCGCTGTTATCCTTAGAGTATGGGGTTTAGGATAGTGTATGTACAATGCATGTACAATCGGTAAACATAGAGACCAGGCTCTCGGGGCATGTGGAGGGGAGAGAGAAAAAATGAATAAATGAATGAAGGGGAGGGAGCCGGGCGGGGAGTAGTAAAAACAGTCACATATACAGTCTCAGGGCTGCCATCAAGGAGAAACAGAAACCGTGTTCCAAAAGTACTGAAAAGAAAAGCAAGGGGAGAGGCGCCTCTGAGTGCAGATGTTTAAAACAATTTAATAAGAGATTGCAGTACAAGCAACTCACATTTTACTGGATAAAAACGGGCATTGTACGATTTCCATATGTAGGAGAGGGTATCATCAGGTCAGTCATCAGCCTCCTTCTCCTGCTGGGGCGCTGTGTTGCTGGTTCTTCCTATCTGCACCGCTTTAGATGGATGGAATAGCCGGCGGCGGTGGAGATACTGCAGAGCACGGCCTGGGTGATGGTTTTTCCGGCAGGCGAGGGCCGATGACGTCACTGGCATGCGACGCGTTTCCTGAGCCGGCGTGCTGCGTGTGACGTGGCAGTCGCGCTCCTTTGTCAAGCTGGTAGGTGGGTTGGAGGAGCTGGTATTTGATGGACATGGAGGGGGCGGAGGAAGGACAGAGGGGCGTGGCTAGGGCACAGAGGCGAGAGGAGTGTCAGCAGAGAGAGCTCTGGTATTTGATGGACATGGAGGGAGCATAGAAAGGACAGAGGGGCGGGGCTGGGGGACGGAGGTGGGAGACGTGTCAGCAAAGAGAGCTATTAGTCATGGCATGATGGTAAAGCCAGATAGAGTATATAGATAGTGGTTTTAGAACGGAATAAAGAACACTTTGAGTAGGGGTACTATGAGTAGGGGAATACAATAAATTATGTGGTATGAACAAGAATAAGAATAATTTTAGAGAAATTTAAATAAATTTAAATAAATTTAAATAAATTAAATTAAATTTAAAAGAAAGGGCAGTAGCTTGGAAAGGGATATGTTGAGGATATAATGAGTATATATATATATGTAAAGGTCCATATACATGCATATATACATATGAAAGAAGGGGGGGGGCAGGCAAAAAGGTATCCCTATACATACATGTGTACATATAAAAGGAAGGGGGGGGGAAGCAAAAGGGTATATAATAAAAATGATAAAAATTATTAGGGATGGAATGGGAATGGGAGTGGGAATAGAGTAAATATAGATAAGTACGGTACTAATAAATTAATAAAATTAAAGGGTGAGGGAGGGGACGATGTGTGCGAATGGAATAAGGAATGGATGGGTAAAAGGGGGGAGGGGGGGGAGATCACATAGACACATGCATGTATGCGCCCATGGGAATTATAGATGAGGTGACAGGTCAGGATGGTCATAGAAAGAGGGGGGGCGGGGGGGGGGAGAAAGAGGAGAAGAACTACTGGACCTATATACACATGCGCATGTATGAGCGCATACACACTCGCATGTGTACATTCGAGGGGGGGGGGAGAGGTTAGTATAGTCAGCACAGTTGCTAGCAGGGGGTATGCGTGTACATAAGTTCATGATGGGGGGGGTTTAAATGAATGGAACCGTAAGGCCTCTGATAGAGGAAATGTCATCATAAGTAATAAAATAATAATATAATATACTATATACATGATACATATAAAATATATAAGATCAAAGGGAATGGTATACAATATATATAGAGATATGTCTGCGAGCACATAAATATATGAGTATATGATTGAGGCAAAGGTGCGAAATGCAGGGTACAAAAATACAAAACTACAAAAATACATATTAACGATAACAATGAAAATGATGATAATGGGAACAATCAATATAACGGGAGTGAGAAGAAGAGGGGGGGGAGGGGAGAGGGAGAGGGAGGGGAGAGGGGGGAAGGGGGAAAGGGAAATGGAAAAAAAAAAAACGGGGAGGGAGGAAAGGGAGGAGGGAGAGGGGGGAAGAGGAAGGGGAGGGAGGGGAATGGGAAGGTAGGACAGGATGGGGAAGGTATTGATAAGTGGGGCAGGGGAACTATACTTACAGACACCCGCCACCCCCAAGTTTGGGTAGAGCAATATACGAAAACCTGTGAGATATATATAATTTAAAGAGTGAAATTACATATCAAAGATGTTGAGATACTGCTAAAATATATATATATATATATATCTCTAAAGGGGGGGGCTGGGGGGGAGGATATTACAGGATAGTATGGACTTCGATGCTCTCATTAATTCCTCCAGGGGAGAGGACATCCAGGCTGTAGATCCAGTAGGTCTCACGGGCGCAAAGTTTTTTGAATCGGGGTCGGAGAGCACTGGGGGGACCTGAGAGCCCGGGGGGGGTCAGAGAGCACTGGGGGGTAGAGAGCACATGGGGGGAGCCGAGAGCCCAAGGGGGGGTTTAGAGAGCACTGGAGTGGCAGCAGAAAGTAGTCAGATGGGAGGATAGAAAAGAATCAACCTCTGCCATCTTCCTCCTGCTGCCTCTGAATGCATGCGGGAGAGAGAGGAGAAGAAGCGAGTTTTAAGAGGCTGCAGGAGTAGAATAGGGAGAGATTGATTCTCCTATGCAGCCACCCCGCCGCTCCTCCTATCCAGGCGTACAGGGAGCTTACCTTGTTTCTGGTCCTGTGTCTCCTCCACATCCCCTCCCGCGTCATGGTCACAGATCACCTGACCTGTAGTTTACGCCCCCCCGCATGACGGCGGAACGGAACTGGCCGGCCGGCTGCGGAGAGGCCAGGTGAGCGGTGTGGGCTCAAGGAGCAGCCCAGCTGCTTTGGCCACACCACCACATGTGGCCCGGCGGCCCCGGCCCACCGGGCAAGTGCCCGGTATGCCCTATGGCCAGTCTGGGCCTGGTCCCATAATATTTTGTTCATACCATTTTTTTTTTTTTTTTTTTTTTTTTATGTTTTAATATTTGAAATGTTCTGATGTGTCCAATTTTTATTAAATATTGAATAAACCATGATGGATGCCAATTAATTTAGTAATCTTCAACAAATCTGTCTGTTCATAAGTACAATACTAAATTGTTGCCTTTGGAATGCAGTCAGAGGTACAATGCTTTAAATAATTTCACCATGAAGATGTACAGCTATGAAGCTTACTAATTTCTGGAGGAATTAATTTTTTTTAAGCTCAATTAACATAAGTAAATGATCTATATAATATTGTAAATCTTCACTTCACTTTTCTTCACTATGTTCAGGTCCACTTTAAATTATCCCGGATTGGGGCTTCAACATGCCTGATAAGAGAATATGATGAAACATGGCCATTTTTGCATTTATAGTGCATGGTGGCATCAGTGCGTTTCCTTTTTTAATGTGCAGATATCTACCACTATGTAGAATCTTGTTCTATTGTGAACTTTCCTCTCCATGGAAGCCAGTGTTGTCAACCTTCAGTATTTTTACTGGAAGCCAGTAAAAAACAGGCAATTTTTGCCTGCCAGTAAATGTCAGTAAAAGTAAAAGGTTGCCAGTAAAAAATATGGACGTGATGCTCGACTTGGTCCAGAGCTGGCTGAGACCATCCGAGTGCCTGCTACAGTGTGATCGGGTGACTCTGGTGGAGGCGGTGCCTTAGCATGTCATGTGATTTCATGGTGCAATGGAGCCAAGACATAGCGGCCAGAGCCTCCTCTTCGGGTCTACGGTATGGGAGCAATGCAGGCTGGGACCGTCAGTGCTGTTTAGACTGGATTGGACTGAAGGAACTACTTGGCTTGGAGAGAGAGACTGTCACTGGGACATGTCGTGTCGGGGAGGTCTCATTATCATCTGTCCTGCTGCACACTGCTGTCAGTGTCACTGAGAGTTGATTTTATGTGTGTGTGCCGCCTATTCTAATTTCTTGCCCTCCTGTCTCCTGTCCCTGAGCTACTTACTATATCGAAAATAAAATAAGAAATATGTTTTTTGCCTTATTAACTACCTTAAAGGTGAGTTCCATCTTTTTTATGTTTATTAAAAGTCAGCAGCTACAAAAAGTGTAGTTGCTGACTTTTTAATAAACAGACACTTGCCTGCTCCACGGTCCAGCGATGCGGCCGCCCGGAGCGCCGCTCCTCTACCCCCCTCTCCGCTGGCGCCTCTATTCACACTGTGGGCACCTAGCCATGACCCGGCCGGGCACTCACTGCGCATGCGCGAGTCGCGCTGCGCTCTAGGAGTGGACAGGCTATCTCCTGGAACCTGTCCCAGGAGATCGCCTACAGCAGGGGTGTGCAAACTTTTTTCAAAGAGGGCCAGATTTGATTAAGTGAACATGCTCGAGGGCCGACCATTTTGCCTGACATTCTTTGAACCATTAAAATTCGGTCTAAGTGTGTTAGTTTGAGCACTAATACACTGCCCAACAAGAATTCTCTTGCCTTCGTGGCTGTGTGTGGTGAAGAGATTAGCTCAGGCGTATTATTTGGATATACCGTGTTTATTGGCGTATAACACGCACCTTCACTTTAAGAGGGAAGTTTCAGGAAAAAAAACTTAAAATTTTAAATAAAGAAGTGTGAAGCAAAATAAGGGTCAGTGCCCATCTGCAGACCCCCAATTACCAGGAATGCAGCCCCCACGATTGCTAGGAATGCAGCCCCCACAATTGCCAGGAATGCAGCCCCCACGATTGCCAGGAATGCAGCACCCACCATTGCCAGGAATGCAGCACCCACCATTGCCAGGAATGCACGCACTATTACCAGGAAGGTATATCTTTTGTGGCCCCAGTGCTGGGAGATCGTCAGATATATATGTGTAGATAACCAGGCGGGCCGTTCAAAACTGGGCCGCGGGCCGCAATTGGCCCACGGGCCGGACATGCCTAGCCTACAGGTAGGGGCCACCTAAGGCGAGAGGAGGAGTTGCCTAGGCGGTCCCTGGGTGGAAGTAGGAAGTGGGACAGGAAGTCACACTCCTACTGAAGCCCCCACTCCCCCCCCCCAAAAAAATGACATCCCAAATGTGGCATGTAAGGGGGCGAGGAGTGCTTAAAGCGGAAGTTCCACTTTTGGGTGGAACTCCGCTTTAAATCATATTGTTAATTGCATATTGTATTTGTTTGTAGCCTAAATACTCTAATTTGCACTTAAAGCTGTAATTTTGTAACTTTTGAAAATGGCAGTAAAAACTTGGCTGTGCCAGTAAAATTTGGGTGTTGTGTCAGTAAATTTCAGTCTGGTAGGTTGGCAACACTGATGGAAGCTCTGTGTACTGAACAGATAAAGGACAAGTAACTTTTGGTTAAAAAAAAAAACACGAGGTAGAGATTTTGGGTAGGTAAGGTTGTCGAAAATATTTATTCTGTATAACAGCAAATTTTGAAATGTATTACATTTACGCTTTGATGTTGCCTTTCTTAACATCCTACTTATCGCCAATGGGTTTTCTCTGGTAACCCACCCAGCAGCTAAAATTTATTTTATTTCATTCCATGTGGTGGTTGTCATCATGATAATCAAGTAAGTTTTTATACTGTTCTCTATATTGTTTATGTAGATTACATTTATTCCCCAATTTTCCTTCGAAAAATGAAATTAATCAGAATTGTATACAAAATGTTTTTAAGAAATTATGCTTTCTGTCATTTTCTGCAAGAAGAAGCTAACAAAGCAACAAACCAGGGAAACTCTGGAGCCTGATCTACTATTAGGCATAACATATGAGCACTGGAAAGGACAACTCTAGATTAAAATGGCTTTTACCAAGTTGCTTTGAAAATGGCCAATAGCCACAGTATTTTTAAAGCAAGTTTTGTCAGTATATTAATTCTTATCTCCAATTAGAAAAAAAAAAGGTCTGCCACTCCACCCTCTGTACCCAAGATAAACCTTTGGTTTAAAAATAAAATCTAAAAAGATCTAATTACTTATCTAAAACTCCAGTCACAACACTCTTTAGGATCCTGGGTCTTTGATATTTTAGTCCATAGTATGAGAGGGGACCTGTCTGCAATAATGAAATGGGTTACATGCATTGGCTGCCACAAGTATTCATCACAAGCGCCTCTCTTTAAACCTCCAGATCAGTGGTTTGCCTGATTTAGTGCCCAGTCCCTGAAGACCCCTATGTAAAGGTAACTCCTTGCTTCTGCTGCTGACACAGTGAGTAAACAGGGCGGAAGTCTTTTACACATTCAATTCCAGGTGCCTGCCACTCCCCCCTCCACGTGGTGTGGTTTTGCAGTCAACGATGGTCATGGCGCCATTTGGGTGTGCTTCCAGAGTCCGTGGTGGTGCTATTGCGCTTTGCGCTCCTTGATTGTGGTTCAGTTATGCAGAGCTCATCGCTAGACCCATCTCACTGATTTGGAGTACCTGGGTCTGAGGTTGTACATAAAATTGTCCAAAATTGTTCTGCCTCAAACCAAACTTCTGCCCCATGATTCTAATTCAAGGTCCCATCAACCTCCAGAGGACTCGATTCGTACATGCATGACTGTCTTGGGTATCATGAAGGCTTCTTAAGATGTGGTGCCATGCACCTAGTTTCTCTCCAGACGATTGCAGCCTTTGATTGCCGGATGTGTCTGAACCCCAAGGCCAGACATTCTCTGACCTGGTCTATTTCCAATCTGGAAACCGAGTTAGGGGAAACCTTTTTACTCCACAGTTGAGGATGGTTCTCACGGATGCCAACCTGTTGTGCTGAGGAACAGTCTTGAGCACCTTCAAGATTGAACCTCAACATTCTAAAACTCGGGACGATTTGGTTATCTGTTCAATGCTGGACTCCTCTATTGTGGGGACAACTGTCTAGAATACGAGTGGACAATGCCATGATTATGGCCTACATCCATCATCAAGGAGGCACCAGAAGTCACGCTGCCCTATAAGAAACAGATTTGATCCTCTCTTGGGCAGAACTTCCCTAAACTGGACCTGCTCCTGGGATCCCCAGACCTTCACAGTGAGCGCTCTGGTAATGCTGTGGGATCAGTTCAATCTGTTGTACCTTTCTGCCCCTCTAGATTCTGCCTTGCTTACTTCACTGGATTGAGATAGAAAGTATACCAGTGTTACTATTTACACTGAATTCGCCCAGGAGAACCATGGTATTCCAACATACACAAGCTTCTGGCAGAAGCTCTGTGGGATCTTCTGATCGTCCAGACCTCTTGTCCCACATGCCAGTGTTCCATCCCGCTTGCTTTAACCGCATACGGTCCTGTGCGAGTCGAACTTTTATCCTAGAAAGCACTATGTGGGACTTATTCTGACTTTTCAGCCTGCTCTGCATCAAAAGTTGACCATCAGTACCATTAAGGGACACATCTCAGTCTTGGCCATTCTATTTCATAGGCCTTGGCATCTCATTCTCTAGTTAATGCCTTTGATCAGGAAGTAGTGCACATCTCTACCCCTGGTCATTCCCCTGCTTTTTCCAGTAAAGAGCCTTTCTTAGTGTTTCACAAGGACAAGGTTGTTTTGAGACCTACGACCTCCTTTCTCCCAAAGGTGGTCTCCGCCTTCCACCTTTAATCAGGATATTGTTAGTTTGTTTCTTCCTTCCTTTCTGTTTTTCGGGTGTAAGGTGCTACAAGCTTCTGTCGAAGTCTGTGAAGTCCTTTTCCTGTATGTTTTGTGGGCCTGTTGGCATTGTTTCCTGTTTTGCCCACCCCTCAGTTGGATTGCTTTTTGGAAGTCCTAGACATAGTCATTTTAAGAAGCTTGTGTCTTGTTCTGTGCTTCAGGAAACCGATTTTACTGGTAAGTCAAGAATCCTATTGTTATAAAAAATTTAAGTTTGTATTAAAGCAGAAGTTCACACAAAAAGTGAACATCCGCTTTTTAGAACCCTCCCCCCCCCCCCTTCCGGTGGTGTCACATTTGGCACCTTTCAGGGGGGAGGGGGGTGCAGCCCCTTCGCGTCACCCCCCGCTGTCTTCTGGGAAACGCACTGTTCCCAGGAGAGAGCGGGGACCAGTGATGGAGCGCCGCGATAGCCGCAAGGCTTCACTTCCTGATTCCCTCCCCGAGGATGGCGGCGGAAGCATCAGAGGACCGAGTGATTGCTCAGCCTCGTCTGCTGACATCGCGGGCGTGCTGGACAGGTAAGTGTCCATTTTTTAAAAGTCAGCAGCTGCAGTATTTGTAGCTACTGGCTTTTAAAAAAATAAATAAATCGGGTGAACCTCCGCTTTAAGCAATATTTTAGGAAACTCAATGTCATCTAGTTAGGGCATTCTGTTCTTTAAGCATAATGGCATTGTGTAAATAGAACAACTGAAGCTTGTATAAGTTATGCAATACCTCTTGGTCAAATTTTAGCTTGTATATGTAATGGCAGTTCTTTAGGTGGAAAAGTAACCCAACACCGAAAGAAAATTTTAAGATTTTTTTTTTTTTCTTTTTGTATGTACCCACCGCCATCACAGATATTGATGTATGTCTTATTTCTCAGCATATTCGTGGCATTTATTTTGGAAGCTTTTTTTGTGGAGTATTCGTTGGAAAGGAGTGAAGTTGAAACTACTATTGAGACCAAGATTCAGGAGCTGGGTATGGCTGTGAAAGAGTAAGTGATATATGTATTTGTATTTTTCATTTTAATTACTGTGTACAAAGTAAATAACAAGGTCACTTGCACAGTCACTGCCTCTACGGTCACCAGATCTCAATCCAATAGCGCACCTTTGGGATGTGGTGGAACGAGATTCGCATCATGGATGTGCAGCCGACAAATCTGCATCAACTGCATGATGCTATCATGTCAATATGGACCAAGTCAAAAAAAAGAGGCAATTAAGGGGAATATAATAACTATGGATAAATGCATAAGCACTCCTATAGTTAACTTTGTGTAGATTTTATTCACTTTAAGGCCATTACAAAGAACAAGGGGAAACCTCTTTTATAGTTGAAGGAAAAGACATTTAAAAGGCTACTTCACAGTAAGAGCTGTGAAAATGTAAAATCATCTCCCTCTGGAAATATAATAGTTCTGACCAGCCCAGTCGGTTGTTTTAAGAAAAAGAGCGGGATAAATTCCTAAATGCGCAAAATATAACTGGATATTAACATATTTAGATAACACTGTTGAGCCAAGGAATATTCGTTTTGCCTTCTGGGAGATGAGGAAGGAATTTATTTTCCTCTGCTGGAGCAAATTTAAAAAAGCATTTTTATATAAGGGTTTAGCCTTCCTCTAGATCAGTGGTTCTTAACCTTTTTAGTGCCGTGACCCCTTGATAAAATTTCCCAAGTTGTGGGGACCCCTAACAGTAAAATTAATTTCGTAGTGTGGGTTGTCAGCACCCAAGGCAAGACCAGTAATTTGTGCCCCCAACCCACGGACATTTAGCGCTCCCTGAGTCCCTTCCACTAGCATTAATAGCCCTTTTGGAACATTTTGGGATGTACCACTCTCCCTTTTGATCTTTTTTCTTTCCCTTTTATCTCTCTCTATCCTAATTTCTTGTTCCCCCCCCCCATCCCTCTCTCTAGCCGTCTTTCTTGTTCTTTCTCTTATTCTTTCTTTGCTCCTCCCCCTCTTTTCCTCTCCTTTCCCTTCCATGTATTCTCTATTTGTATTCCTTCTCTTACTCCTTGGTGGGGGGGGGGGTGGAATGAGAGGCGGTGTTGGGGGGGGAGTTCTGATCAGCCGACATAGGTGCTCTTGATCAAGGTCGTCTGCTGATCTGAGATCTGTAGTGGGGACTTTTAATCAGTGGCGGCTGGTGCTCAAAATTTTTGGGGGGGCGCAAACAAACTGAAAAAAAAAAATCAATTGCCGCCACTGTGCCCATTAAACGCAGCCACTGTGCCCAAACGCCACCAGTTTGCCCCCTCAAATACAGCCAGTTTGTTTCCATATACAGCCAGTTTGTTTCCATATACAGCCAGTGTGCCCCCATATATATATAACCAGTGTGCCCCCATATATACAGCCAGTGTGCCCCCATATATACAGCCAGTGTGCTCCCATATATAGCCAGTGTGTCCCCATATATATATATATATAGCCAGTGTGCCCCATATATATATATATATATATATATATATATATATATATATATATATATATATATATATATATATATAGCCAGTGTGCCCCCATATACAGCCAGTGTGCCCCCATATACAGCCAGTGTGCCCCCATATACAGCCAGTGTGCCCCCATATACAGCCAGTGTGCCCCCATATACAGCCAGTGTGCCCCCATATACAGCCAGTTTGTCCCCATATATACAGCCAGTTTGTCCCCATATATACAGCCAGTTTGTCCCCATATATACAGCCAGTTTGCCCCATATACAGCCAGTTTGCCCCATATACAGCCAGTTTGCCCCCATTTACAGCCAGTTTGCCCCCATATACAGCCAGTGTGTCCCCATATATACAGCCAGTGTGTCCCCATATATACAGCCAGTGTGTCCCCATATATACAGCCAGTGTGTCCCCATATATACAGCCAGTGTGTCCCCATATATACAGCCAGTGTGTCCCCATATATACAGCCAGTGTGTCCCCATATATACAGCCAGTGTGTCCCCATATATACAGCCAGTGTGTCCCCATATATACAGCCAGTGTGCCCCCATATATACAGCCAGTGTGCCCCCATATATACAGCCAGTGTGCCCCCATATATACAGCCAGTGTGCCCCCATATATACAGCCAGTGTGCCCCCATATATACAGCCAGTGTGCCCCCATATATACAGCCAGTGTGCCCCCATATATACAGCCAGTGTGCCCCCATATATACAGCCAGTGTGCCCCCATATACAGCCAGTGTGCCCCCATATATATAGCCAGTGTGCCCCCATATACAGCCAGTTTGTCCCCATATACAGCCAGTGTGCCCCCATATACAGCCAGTTTGTCCCCCATATACAGCCAGTTCCCCCCAAATGCAGCCAGCGTGTCCCCCATATTCAGCCAGTTCCCCCCATATTCAGCCAGTTTGTCCCCCAAATGCAGCCAGTTTGTCCCCCATATACAGCCAGTTCCCCCCATATACAGCCAGTTCCCCCCATATTCAGCCAGTTCCCCCCATATTCAGCCAGTTTGTCCCCCATATACAGCCAGTTCCCCCCATATTCAGCCAGTGTGTCCCCTATATACAGCCAGTTCCCCCCAAATGCAGCCAGTTTGTCCCCCATATACAGCCAGTTCCCCCCATATTCAGCCAGTTTGTCCCCCATATACAGCCAGTGTGTCCCCCAAATGCAGTCAGTTTGTCCCCCAAATGCAGCCTGTCCCCCCCCCCAGCCCTGCACTTACCTTCTTCGGTCCGCGCCGTCCTCGATGTGTTATCCCGCCCTCGATGTCGCTTCAGCCAATCAGGTTACCGGTAACCAGATCCGGTGAACCTGATTGGCTGAAACCTCCACACAGTCTTCTCCAAGGAACGCACCCCCGTGCGTACCTGGGAGGAGTTTTTGGAAGCCGAATACAGCGTGAGAGCTGTATTCAGAAAGCCTATCAGAGCCGCCGGCTCTGATAGGCACTTCCAAGTTACGGCCACCGCTCTAATTCATATGGCCGGCGCTCACCAGGAGGCCGGCCATATGAATAGTGGGCAGCGCGGTGCGGTGCAATGCATGAATCTGTGTATTGTCTTTCAGTGGCGGTGCGGGAGCGAGAGGGGGCGGCGCTCCGGCGCCCTCTATGGACGCACCGCCACTGCTTTTAATGGCAATTCTAATCACAGGTAATGTTACTCACTGTGTCTCCAGCTCTGTGGTGTCTCGCATTAATGACACCTATGTCGAAATCAGGAGATAGGGTCTCCTCCAGCCCCTCCCACTTCACATACCTCACCAGTCAGCTGACCTCTAGTCTCTGCCCCCCACCCATGCTGTGAACTGAATGGGCGGCTGCGAAGAGACTGAGTGGGCAGCCGCGGGCTCCAGGAACAGCCCAGCTGGGCAGCCACATACTCCATGGACAGCCCTGCTGGGCAGCTGCGAAAAGGCTGGGAGAGAGGTGCGGGCTTCAGGAACAGCCCAGGCTTCGGTGACCCCTGGCAAATCGCCATTCGACCCCCAGGTTGAGAACCACTGCTCTAGATAAACTGTAGGTATAGGATTCTGTATATGGAGGTTTTCTATAAATGTATTTAATTTTTTTTCTATTGGTTTAACTAGATGAACTTTGTCCTTTTTTTTTTTTTTTCAACCCAACAATGTATGCAACTATGTTTCAAAAAAAGGTAGAACGGGGTGGGACTTTAATTGTGCCTGAGAGGATTATGAACAAAATAGAATACAAACACTTTGATTATAGAAAAATAGATAAATTGTATTTATCTGCCATAGGCAGTACCTTCTAAGAATAAAAATCAAGTTAAGATAAATTACAGTCTTAGGGCTCTTTCACACGGGACGGATCAGTAATGATCCGCCCCGTGAAGCTCAGCGGGGATCGCTGTGTTGATCCCCGCTGAGCCGGCGGATGACTGGGCGGTCCCCGCACACTGTGCAGGGACCGCCCTGTCAGAGCGCCGCTCTCCCCTATGGGGGATCGGATGATGACCGACCGTAGAGTCCATTGTCACCCGATCCGATCCGCAGACGGAAGGAAAAATAGGGTTTTCCTCCGTCACACTTTTGCGTATCGGAGCGGGTCGGATGTCAGCGGACATGTCACCGCTGACATCCGTGGCTCCATAGGAGGACATGGAGCATCCGTTCAGGTCCGCCTAAAAAACTGACAGGCGGACCTGAACGGACCCTCCGTGTGAAAGAGCCCTTAGCGTTTGATTTCGGGGTGTGCAGGTCCCAAACAGTTAAAGGTGTGGCCTACGCATTTCGCGGACAGTTCCACTTCGTCAGGGCCTTGAAAGTAGCATAATAGGACATCACATGAATTCTATAGATAAAATATTGATAAACATTACATGAGTTACATGGTTTCCATAAACAAAGATACAGATAAATAAGAAGTAAGTGTGTTGATACATTTGTTTTACATGATTTTGTATTAATGTCATATCACATTGAACATTTGTTTATACAGTCTATATGTTATATTGTAAAACATCTAACATATAAATACAGTTACACTATGTACTTGTTGGTGTACAGCAGTGTTTCACATATAAGGAGGGTTCAAGTGAGAATGCTCAATTAAATGATATTAACTATCTATCTAGGTTGGATTTTTTTACCAATATAGAAGAAGGTTCTTGTTCATTCACATGCACTTCAACTCAACCGGAGACTGTAATTGAAGGACGCCGGCTCAGTGGGACATTTGGGCCTGGGAGCCCGTGGGGACACTCCACCCCACCTCGACGGAGGAAAATGGGATAAGGCCTCTATATGCAGATGGGGGAATCTAGTGAACCATGTGAACAGAATATAGAAAGAAGAATTAATATGAGAGGAAAAATTTATAAAAGAAAGGAAAAAGAAAAAGGGAAAAAAGGCAGGGAAAGGGACCAGGTGTGTCGGAGGAGGAGAGGGGGAAGTGAGTAGAGGGGAGTGGAGGAAAGAGAGAAAAGGGGGATAGTGAGGGGGAAAGAGGTGTGTGTAAGGGGGCAAAATGAAAAAAGAGGAGAAAAGTATGGAAAAGGGGGGGAAAGATGGGGACAATAGCAAATAGGGGGGAGAAACAGGGAACTTTGAGAAGAAGAAAAATATCCTTTTTCCCTCTCACTATCTTCCTTTTCTCTCTTTCCTCCACTCCCCTCTTCTCACTTCCCCTGTTCTTTCTCCCCCCTCTCCTCCTCCGACACACCTGGTCCCTTTCCTTGCCTTTTTTCCCTTTTTTCTTTTTCTTTTTCCTTTCTTTTATTAATTTTTCCTCTCATATTCATTCTTCTTTCTATATTCTGTTCACATGGTTCACTAGATTCTCCCATCTGCATATAGGGGCCTTATCCCATTTTCCTCCGTCGAGGTGGGGTTGATTGTCCCCATGGGCTCCTAGGCCCAAATGTCCCACCGAGCCGGCGTCCTCCGATTACAGTCTCCGTGTGAGTTGAAATGCATGTGAATGAAATAGAACCTTCTATATTGGTAAAAAAATCAAAACTCCACACATCGTTAATATAATCTAATTGAGCATTCTCACTTGAACCCTCCTTATATGTGAAACACCGCTGTACACCAACAAGTATATAGTGTAACTGTAGTTATATGTTGGATGTTTTACAAAATAACATATAGACTGTATCAACAAATATTCAATGTGATATGACATTAATACAAATTCATGTAAAACAAATTTATCAGTACACTTCTTATTCATCTGTATCTTTGTTTGTGTAAACCATGTAACTCATGTACTGTTTATCAATATTTTATCTATAGAATTCATGTGATGTCCTATTGTGCTACATTCAAGGCCCTGACGAAGGGGAACTGTCCGAAACGCGTAGGCCACACCTTTCTGTTTGGGACCTGCACACCCTGAATTCAAACTCTAAGACCGTAATTTTATCTTAACTTGATTTTTATTCTTAGAAGGTACTGCCTTAAGGCAGATAAATAAAATGTATCCATTTTTCTATAATCAAATTATTTGTATTCTATTTTGTTCATACTCCTCTCAGGCACAATTAAAGTCCCACCCCGTTCTACCTTTTTTTGAAGCATAGTTGCATATTCTTGGGGGATGGTGCCTCTGTAGGAGTCTTTGTGATTCCACGTCTACCCCTACACATAAACCTAACAATGTAAATACACTTCTCGCTGCCAGTGTTCTTTGCTACTCTCTTTCATCGTCCGCACTTTCATTCACTCTGTATCTGCACATCCTCCCCCTGTTGTGTGCACCTCCTGGAATTCCTACTCCGATCCCAAATTCTTTGCTGACTGCCTTTTCCCACGTCCCACTGCATTTCCCTCACTACCTCCTGCATCATAACCTCTCCAATTAGCTTCTGTATTCTTCATTCTTCTTCTATCCACCTTCATATTCCCTCGTGTTTTCCTCTACTATCCAGGTTGCAGAACTCACACACATTTCTTATCGCTACCAGCCACCGTCGCCTAAATTCCTTCCAGTTTCTTATAAATGTTTTTTCGGCACACTAGGCTTAAAATGTTGCCTACCCCGATGTTTCTATTAGCCTTATATGGTACTGATTTTTCCAAAGGGAAGATCATCCTTCTGGAAACTTAACAGACAACATGGAAGACTGTGAAAATGATACTGGAGCATTCGGAGAGAGAGAGCAAAAAGGACTGATGTTTCGAATAGCTTCCAAGCGTATGTATTTTTATTATAAATAATAGGATTACTACACCCAGAAGTGAATTTACCGGGTGAGTGGGCAGTGTTCATGTACTTGTACCGGGTGGGGGGGAGTTATTGCACTTCTTATGTATTATAAAGTAATTGTCCCATAAGCTGGTCATATACTGCTGTACAAATGGACAAATTCTGCCAAACCGGACAAAGTTTGAACTGTTGGTTGCACTGCCAGCATTACCTGGCTCCAAAAAGTTTTGAAAAATTGAAGGAGCCAGGTTGAAAATTGTCAGCTGAGTCCCATCAGATGCAGTCACTGTTCTGGTACATAAGCAGCCGTGGGTGTTGTAGCAGCTTGAATAAAATAGACAGCGGTATACCTCCATCCACGCTGTGAATAGAGAAATCTATACATTTAAGTCTAGCCTTAGACATTGAATGTAAATTGGGAAAAAAACTCTAGATGGACTTTTTTGGCACCACAATATACACAATCATCTAAAAATATAGTAGTTTATTTTCACAAAAATATAAAATTGACACACAAGGTGCAGTTTAAAATGCCTAGCATTACATGCTAGGGAAGTTACCACATATGCATCACCGCAACTGCCCTTAGGCCACACTGTAATTCAACATAGAACTTGTGTAGATATGATCATCAATATCAAAGATGGGCCTGGTGTGGGTTGATGTCAAGGGTAGGGGAGCTTAACGCTCAATGCTCTACATGTTTCTAAAGCACTTCTTCAGGAGCTTCAAGTAAGTACTATAGAATGTAATCGCATGTTCCGGGTTGTCCTGCAGTAGTAAAGGGGCGTAGACCAGCAGATATAGCATCCAAGCTGTGGTCAGCAAAGTAATAAAATAAGGAATGGTTGGCATGGGGAATGGGGGAAGGGGGAAAAAAAGTATATTTTGGGAGAGAGTATATCGATATTATATGGGGTCCATCAGGAACCCCAGGTACTTATGAAGTTACCTACACCCCAATATATCCCACTAAACCTGCTGCCCACTCCAGCACACAATGGGAGCCGATCCTCAGTGTATTGGGTAAATTCCCATTGTTTGCTCTCCCGGGCAGCGTGGGTCAATTTTATATTTTTTCTGATAATAAACTACTATACATTTTAGATGATTGTGTATATTGTGGTGCCTAAAAAGTCCATCTAGAGTTTATTTTCCCAATTTACCTTCAATTTAGGATGTGGCGCCTGTTTTTCATTGCATCCACAGTACCTCCCTGTAGGTATGCCCCTCTTTCAAATTCAACTTTAGACATTGAATGGTTATGTGCACCCCTAATGCTACCTGTGTAAGATCTAATGCTACCTTTTGTTCGATCAATATAAAACCAATAAGTGTGTAGACTCCCATAGATATGTTGATATTTAAGCACTTCCATACCGGGCATTTTCACCCCCTTCCTGCCCAGGCCAATTTTCAGCTTTCAGCGCTGTCACACTTTGAATGAGAATTGTGCGGTCTTGCTATAATAAATATCGAAATATCCCAATTTTGTTTTTTTTAAAACAATTTTTTTCCACAGTTTAGGCCGATATGTATTCTTCTACATATTTTTGGTAAAAAAAAAATCACAATAAGCGTATAGTGATTGGTTTGCGCAAAAGTTATAGCGCCTACAAAATAGGGGATAGAATTATGACATTATTTAAAAAAATTTTACTAGTAATGGCTGCGATTTTTGTCAGGACTGCGATATTGTGGCGGACACATTGGACACTTTTGACACTATTTTGGGACCATTCACATTTATACAGCGAACAGTGCTATAAATATGCACTAATTACTGTATAAATGTGACTGGCAGGGAAGGGGTTAACACTAGGGGGCGATCGAGGGGTTAAATGTGTTCCCTAAAGAGTAAATCTAACTGTGGGGGGAGGAGACTGACTGGGGGAGGTGACCGATCGGTGTCCCTATGTACAAGGGACACACCATCGGTCTCCTCTCCCTGACAGAACGTGGATCTCTGTGTTTACACACACGGAGATCCACGTCCCTGCTCTGTGACGAGCAATCGCGGGTGCCTGGTGGACATCGCGGCCGCCGGGCGCGCGCATCGGGTCCCCAGTGATGCGGCGAGTGTGCGCGCGCTCTCCAGGGAATCCCAGGACGTCATATGACGGCCGCCCGGAGGGACGAAGGGTTCCTGCGGACGTCATTTGACTATACGCCGGAGGGGAAGCGGCTAAGGAAACTGTCTGTTTGTTTTTTAAACAGGTACATGTCTGTATTAACTGTTTATCACTCAATTGTGGGGTTCCCTCTAGAGGTTTAAAAAAACAAAGCTGCAATACTACTCAATTCAGCACTCCCCCCAACAGTACTTCCTCAGAGAAGATGGCAAAAGACACCAGAAGGGAAAAAAAAAAAAAAAGAATATTGCTGGGGGAGGAGGGAATTCAGAGTTAGGCTTTAATGCTAAAAATCCCCTCAATTGATTTTCCTTCTTATTTTGACAGAATAAACCCATTGTATTTGCTTGTTGAAGTGTATCATTATACCTTGTTACATTGGTTACCTCTACAGTGTTTATGTACATCTGCAGTTTATCTTCTGTGATCTAATATATAAAAATGGCACCCCCTAAATCTAAATGCTTAATAGTGTGTAGCGGGTACTTGAATTTAAGGGAGGCATCTGGGTGGTAGTGTAACCGGATGCACAAATTGCTAGGGGATCCGAGACCCTTTTCTGGTTCTTGGAGGACTCTGGTGGTGTGGGGTTCATTGCGGTTCACGGGTGGCGCTGTTGCCCTGGGCCGGAGCTGAATTCACACCGCAAGACTGTACCTTTTTGTCCTCCCCTGGAGCTGGTACAGCAGGGCGGGGAACCCGCTGTGACGCAAAGGGAGAGGGGATAAAGGGGGCGTACGCCCTGACCACGGGGGTTCAGAGTTCGGAGTGGGAGTCGGAGGACTCTGCCGCACCCAGGCACCTTCAGCTTGGGTGCTGGCATTCCAGTGTTTCATGCCTAGGTGCCCTTGACCTGGCCGGAGCGAGGATGGAGTCCATCCCAGGCACCTTTAGCCTGGGGTGAGGTACTATGGCGGAGGCCTGGGGCTCAGTACCTTCGACTGAGTTCCGCGAGGGTGGAGGAATCCGAGGGGGCCCTAACTCTTTGGGTGCCCGTGTCTGAGTTCGTGAGGACTGGTGTGAGGAACATCTCTGGAGAGTCCGGCGCAGCATCGCTGGTGACAGAGGCCTCCGGTGACTCCCTTGGACGGATTTCCTTCCCCTGACAGGGGCCGTGCTAGCGAAGGTAATTCACGTTCTACCTCTCATAGTCAGTGGCAGTGACTATTAGCCACTGGTGATACCACAGTGGTTGGCAGCAGAAGGGAAAAAGCATTGTGCCTCGATCTATTCCCCATCCTTACTCAGTAGAAGAAACTGTTTATTGTTTGGCAAGAAGAATAAAACTGAGTTGGACCTATTCACTGTGTGGAACTCTGGAACTCTGGTTACTAGGAGCAAAGAAGTCAGGAACGAAGTACTGGACTTGACTCTAGGACACCTGCACAGGGCCCAATGTTCTGGCCTTCACCTCTCAGCTATGGAGGACATGGGGCGTGGTGTATCTCGTCTCTCTCTCCCAGGTACCCCTAGACAACAGCCGCATAACCGATAAAGCAAGAGAGAGAGTAGGGGTTGCTACAAGTGCTATTGGCAAGCTGCTGCCATCTTTTTTAGTGCAATATCCAAAAGTTATATAAACCGTGTTGAGGCGCTAGCTTAATCCTGTGATAGCTAGTGTATGTACTAGTACAATTAGACAATGCAATCATAAAAACCTCAAAAGAAAATGAATTAACCAAACATAACAAGTAAAGTCCACTTTTAGTGTATTTCTGAAAAAAATCTTCTATTTGGCCAATTTTTCCTTCACCACGTGCAAATCTAGTGAAACATGCTCTTCACACTCAATAGTGCTCCACCACCTATTATATGGGGGGCCAGTCACTAGATATCTTTGGGCCACCAGCAGGGCAGGTTTTAGGGTGGTGGGGGCCCCTGGGCTTGAGTCACTTTCGGGCCCTACCTTCTGTAGCGGTAGCCTCATTCTCCCTCTCGTTTGAATGGCTTGTGTCTAGGGGTACCTGGGAGACGAGAGTGCAGGACCACTACGCCAAGCTCTCCCCTCGTATGTGTATGAGGGTTGAGTAAAGTCACTTGAATTACCTCCGGGTCTGTTCACTGCATACGAAGCCTCCAGTTGTTCCATGGAGATGTGTTTGCCAATAATAGAGTCCCACACCAATCAAAAGTCCAACACTCCTTTATTTCTCTGCTTTCAGGGTGAACACGATTAGTTGGACTTTCTGTAACAGACAAACAGGGGTGTGGATACCAGTAGGCCCAGGCACAAGTGAACTCTCCTATTCCTTTGCTAGCGAATAGGCCTGGCGCACGGTCTCTGCCACCGACCGTGAGTTTTGGTCGCTGCCACCGACCGGATGAGCCGTTGAGGCCCCTGCCACAGGCCTGATAGCAGGTCCCTGCCACTGACCTGAGTTGAATAGTTTGACCGCTGCCACCGGTCATAGAACATGCACCACCTTCCTCTATGAACTTGGCCCCTGTTCGGGAAAGATATCCCTCCGGGCGGTCTCCAGAGGTTCACCCGGCACTGGCAATATGCTGCACCAGATCTTCGGATGAATCACTCCTCCGGTCCCTTACGCCTCTGGATTCGGGTGCCCAACTTCCGGGGCACCCTAGGACAATCCCTCCCTCGCGGGACCCAGCGGAAGGTACTGGGCCCCAGGCCTCCGGCTGTGTACCTCACCCCAGACTGAAGGTGTCTGGGATGGAACACGAACTCCAAGTGTCCAGGCCTAGGCCGCCTGGACACCGACCGCGGACAGCAACCCTCAGGTTGAAGGTGCCTGGGACTCGAACCTCGTGGCGAAGATGTCCGCCCCCTTTATACCCTCTCCCAGCAAGCACAGCGGGTTCCCCGCCCCGCCGTACAACTGCTGCGAGAGGTCACAAAGGGTACGGCACTGCAGTGATGGTTCAACCCCGGCCCAAAGCGACAGCGCCACCTGCTGGGCCGCAGGGAACTAGACATCACTGATGTCTTCACCAGATTTAAAAGTATATAACCGCTACATTTTTATACATTACGGAAAATGGGCGTGGTTCATGCAAAATAGTGGGTGTGGCTCAAATGGGCGTGGCTCGGAAGGGGTGTGGTTAGTCTGAGATGAATGAGGGATGGAGGGAGAAAGAAAGAAAGCAGAGTCATGGGGGACGCCGGTCATAAAAATGCACCTTGCACTGAGAGGGTCATTGGACACTCATACATTATATAGCGATGCATGGCACTTAGTGAGGCATGGTGGCACTGACCCTAAAGTGGCACTGACAGGGGCATGGGGGCACTGACCATAAAGATGCACCCTGCACTGACAGAGACAACGGACACCGACCCTTATGTTGCACATTGCAGTGAGTGAGGCATGAGGCACATACCAAAAGGTTGCACTGAGGGGGGCACTAACCACAAAATAGCACCTTGCACTGAGCGAGGCATTGGGCACTCATGCAGTATATAGTTATGCATGGCTCTTAGCTAGGCACTGACTAGGGCATGAGAGCATTGGTCATAGAGTTGCACCTTGCACTGACAGAGGCATCAGACATGGACTACTATAAAGTTGCACCTTGCACTGAGTGAGGCATGAGGCACTAACCATAAAGTAGCACCTTGCACTAACAGCCTGAAGCACTTACCATAAAAAAGTTCCACCTAGCACTGAATGAGGCATAAGGCACAGACCATAAAGTCACACTGACAAAGGCACTGAGGATAAAATTGCAATGAGTAAGGTATGAGGCACTGACCTGGAGCAGTATTTAACGTTATGCATGACACAGAGAGAGGTATGAGGCACTGATCTGCAGCATAGAAAGTTATGCATTGCACTGATATAGGCAGCACTGACAGAGGTATGAGGCACTGTCGCTGACCTGGTGCTGGTGATATAGGTAGGTATTTAGGGTGACTTACCTGGTTGATCACTCTTCCGAGTCTTCCGTCCCCTACTACAAGCAGGACCCAGGAGAAGCCGACTGTCCACTTTGAGCGCCCGCCCTGCAGTGCATTCTGTGAGGTGTAGTCTGTCTCTGCAGCATGCAGGCACAGCCCGGCTGAGTCTAGTGTGTGCTGTAGAGAACTACATCTCCCATCATGCAATGTGGTGCCAACTAGGACAGCGGTGGAGCCTGCTATTGGCTGCTGCCGCTGATGAGGGTGTAAAAGGGGGGGAACTTTTAATGTGTGTTGGCGGTGATGTTCTTTCTGTCACGCTAATCTGACAGAACGCCGGCCCGCTCGCGGCTCACCCCGCCAGCCTTTGCCTAATCAGAGAGCCGCCTCTGCAGGCAGGGGCCCCATATTGGGCGGGCCCCTTGGGCTTGAGCCCAGTCAAGCCCAATGGTAAGTCCGGCCCTGGCCACCAGGACCCTCTCAGCTTAGACAATTACAATCCTATAGATGGTATATGATTGATATCTGCCTCTTCTCCTCTCATATCCACCAATATAGGGAAGACCCAGGATAGAAAACAATAGCGTGTTAATCGTGCAAAAAGTTTATTTAAAACATCTTTATTATATATCCTATTCTGGGACTTCCCTACACTGGTGTATATGAGAGGAGAGAAGGCAGATACCAATCATATACCATTTATAGGATTGTAATTGTCTAAGCTGAGAGGGTCCTGGTGGCCCAAAGATATCTAGTGAGTGGCCCCCCATATAATAGGTGGTGGAGCACTATTGAGTGTGAAGAGCATGTTTCACTAGATTTGCACGTGGTAAAGGAAAAATTGTCGAAATAGAAGCTTTTTTTCAGAAATACACTAAAAGTGGACTTTACTTGTTATAAGTTTGGTTAATTAATTTTGTTTTGATGTTTTTATGATAGCTAGTGCTATCACAGGATTAAGCTAGCGCATCAACACATGGTTTATATAACTTTTGGGGATTGCACTAAAAAAGATGGCAGCAGCTTACCAATAGCACTTGCTATAAGTTTGGTTAATTAATTTTTATGTGGCACAAATTTTGTTTTGATGTTTATACAATAAATTTTCTGTTCAATAAACTAATATTGAAAGAAACCACCACCCCTCCAATAAGGGTAGTTTAATGTCACACAGGGTTGCGTATGTGGTCACCCACTGATGATTTTTTTATTTTATTAAACTGCCAAACTATTTTAGACAAGGTGTTTTGTAGAGAAATATATACATTATTATTAGCCTGGTACCTTGAGCCAGGAGAAAGGGTAGTCATGTAAACTTGTCAACCAGTCATTAAATATGTATGGTTCTAGTTTATATCTTTTTCTACAAGTTATGTTAAAATAGAACTTGAATTACCTCCTCTAGTACCCAATGTCATTTCATGGCTATTTTGCTCTTCCTTGCTCCAGTTTCTAGAGGGGCTTACTTTGTATTTGGCACTCCTGTCATAGTTTACCCTTAGTCTTTGTGCTCCCTCTCTTGTGTGGAAAATGACATTGCACATTGTTAAACTTTTTTCCATCTTCTTCTTCCATCAATTTATTTTAAGCTATTTATTCATCGGTAGATTTGCTTCAGAATGTAATTACAGGAAGAAGAAAGCAGGCACTTGCCAGGGAGCTGAGAATTCACAACACTGCTTTAGTGAAACAATAGATGTGACAGAAGTGGGGAGGCAGCATGAATGGATTGCATTGAGCTATTGTCCATTCTATGCAAGGATCCCTAAAAATAATTTGAAATTAATCCCCACTGAAGGGGGGAAAACAAGATATAGCCTGTGTGGCAGAATAATCTTAATTTAAAACTAGTAAAACCTGGAGTGACCCATAACAAATCCGATTTCAGCAGCTTTAATGGTAGACAAATAAAAGGTGTCTATTTTATATGTGATATTTATGAAAAGTATGTGATCCGTGTTAGAGTTTAAATTTTAGAGTTATTTATATACTTCTTGTCTTAGAGGATGGTACATTATACTATATATCCTAAAGTATATGTGGCTGCTTTCCTTAGGGTACAGAACAGTGGATGCCCTGTTACTGCGAATGTTTGAAGCCGAAATACCTCCAGAAGATGAAGGTCCCCCATTGGAGGATATTTTAAATCTGTCTCCTAGCGATTACTACATTGAAAATCCAACATTTAATTCTGCATCCTAGTGTTACCATATTATCTCTGAAATTTGACTTGAATCAAGTGGACCAAAGGTTTATGTGGGTAAATATAGAAACCACAATGCTTATCTGATAGAAATATTTATTTTTACAGAGAAACATTTTTATTCTAACTATAGTAAGAAAATCATGTATGGAAAACGCCAAAGTAAAGCTACCTGTTTCCAATTTTATAAAAATATAAATGGTTTTTTTGTACAAAGCATAGAATTATTGTACAACAGTCAAGTGCTTTCCTTATGAATATGTATCCACACTGCACTTCTGTCTGCCTTGTGCAGGCACTAAAGCTAGCTACAGAGAAACAAATCTGTAATAATCAAATAACTATTCCATACCTGTATTCTGATTAGCACTGGTTCTGCTCACAAAATGCACTGTGGACAGTATATGTACATGTCCTTTGCAATCTATGTAATTATTGCTGTTGCATATTAGAGATACCCCCAGCACAAGGATTTGGTAATTTGTCGCTACACTTTTTGTAAACACTTTTCCACTGGTACGGTCTTGAAAGCACCACTTCACTAAAAATAAAAGATGACACTTCTTTTTTTGAATAGATATGTTTATATGTTGTCTAATGTATGTGACCTTGACTGTTATCACAAAAATTCACTTGTCTCCACTGAGAACAATCTGCAAAAAAATGTGTATTCTTAATTTACAATAATTGATATACTATATAGGATACAATATTGACCAAAATTGTTTGTGACCAGACCGGTGTTGGTTTAGATCCTATTACTTCCATGAAAGAATTAGCTAGTTTTTAGGATCTTCAAGGATACAGTCCGGAGGAAAGGAAGTTGGAGGTGGTATTCACAACATCCAGCCACATGCTACATTTTTTTTTTTTTGCATTCTCTATGAAATCTTTTATCATCTTTAACAACAGCAGACCTTAGAGTCCATAGGAAAGAAAACCAAATGGGAAAGCAATACAGCATCAATCCACCCTTATGTCAGGTGCGAAAAAGATCAAACAAAATCCACAAACCGAGATCTGGACCATATGACTCATAGGTTATCTAGGTGAAATATAAATGATGATGTTATTAGCCATCCAGCAGATACGATATTTCAGATGGCTGCCTACATTCAATATACACAGATTACACTCTCTCCTTTTTAATGAATGACTCTAATCATTCAAATTTTCCTGTTCTAAATTTTTTGTGAGGTATGCAAAATAGAACCCAACCAGATAAGTGAATATTCATAAAAATCTAAATCCTCTTTCCTACAAAAAAAAATTATTGTAAAAGTCTCCTGTTTGTACACATTTCTCATCAAATTTAGCTTTAATGGTTTTTTATCCCATTTTATTGACAGATTCAGTAAAGCAATGAAATTGTTACTAATGACAATCTGATATGTAAAAGATACAGCTGTCTGTATGAGGTTTGTGATGATGCTTGTCTACTTTAAAACAAAGCAATAGTGATAAAAGATGAATAATTTTCAGAATATATAAATTAACTATATAAGTACATTTTGTATGCCAAATAAATTATTTATACGTACATGTCGGTCTGTATGATTCGCTGCTTGGTGTTTTAGTATCTTAGTTTTACAGTATACATAAAATAAGAGAATTGTGTATTATTTAAACAATATGCAGTAACCAACAGTAGATCGTTGCATGCAAGCATACCTTGGGAATATGGTGGTTTTAGTGCAACCCTTACTGAGAGGAGAGTTGTATGAAGAAGGGATCCTCATACCCCAGTTAGCCATAACATTATGACCACCCACCCAACTATTACTGAGTAGGCCCCCCGTTTGCCACCATAACAGCCCTGACCTTATCGAGGCATGGACACCACTAAACAAAGCATCACACTGCCTCCATCGACTTGCCTTCTTCCTGTAGTGAATCCTGGTGCCATATATTCCCCGGGTAAGCGATGCCCACACACACCCAACCATCCACGTGATGTAAAAGAAAAATCGTGATTCATCAGACCAGGCCACTGTGTGTTCTGACATCTTTCTATTGAAACCAGCAAATTGAGCTACAGTAGCTCTTCTATTGGATCTGACTACATGGGCCAACCTTTGCTTCCCACGTGCATCAATTAAACCTTGGCCATCCATGACCCTGTCTAGCCATGACAATTTGTCCCTTGTCAGAGGTGCTTAAATTTCTATGCTTGCCCATTTTTTTTCTGCTTTTAACACATTAACCCCAGGGGCAACATGTTCACTTGCTCCATAATATATCCTGCCCAGTTTCAGGTGCCATTGTCACAAGATAATTATTGCTATTCACTTTGTGGTCAGAATGTTATGGCTGATCGAAGTACATGTACACACTCCCTGTTGATAAATGCTAACCATTTATGAACTAGTCAAGCATGCACACCTAGAAATAGAAGGTACTTCTCACTGGCATCACGTTAGATGATCCAAGTATATCTATCGGGTAACTGCAGAAGAAAGGGGAAAAAAAGGTGAAATATTCTACTTTTAAACTTGGCTGATTTGCCTGAAATAAAACAACCCATTTTCCTGTGCATGCTCTTGCTGGCTTCAGGGAGCCATGCCTTGCATTTTTACAACATAGGGCAACATTTACCTTTTTAGACTTATGGACTGGTCCTCTGAGAAATATTCTTGGTTTGGCCCCTTCGACCTTTTTAATATGGACATGCTACCGTGTTTCCTATATGCCTTTCAAGCTCTTCCCATAGCAGTCCCTAAATAATTTTTTGCCAGAATGAAAACTTCAGGCTCGGGAGTTAATTGGAAAATAGCTTACAGATTGCCCAGAGAGGTCGGATGCAAAGTAGGGAAAGCATAAGCCAACCAAGGTTCCCAAACCCGCAGAAATTTGGAATGAGAATTATGCAGAATACTGGACATCTTTTCATTAATCATTAGAGTGTTCATGCTGTCCTTCAACACTGCAAATGATATGGTGGCTTTCTTCAAAGCCTTGGCTCTGGTTCACTTGGTAGTTAGGAACAGGTAAGTTGCCAGCTTCTTCTGATACAAAAATAGGCCCTGGATAGGGCAATGCAATAAAGGCAGTCTTGCATCCTTATGGATATGCAAATTAAACGGTGTATATAATAGTCCAAAGACCCTGGACCAAAATCCAGTTAAGTGTGGACAGGACCACCAGATATGGAGGACCTCTCCATGTTGGCCACAACCCCTAAAAACATCTATGAATGATTGGTTTGTATGTGCTATACAGGCTGGGACCCAGTACTTAGCAGGACCTTGTATGCTGCTTCTAGGATGGCTGTGTTAAAAAGAACATTTTGCTATCGCAGACTAGGCTTTGTTCCAATCCTTGGGGTCAATGGGGGTTGCTAAGCCTCGTTCATTTTCGGATATATGGGAGTTAGATGGGGAGGCCCGAAAAAGGTGCATAGATCGCTGAGATGGTTCCCAATGCTTCTCTCTTTTCTTCTTAAAGCTGAACTCCATCTTTGGATATACTTTACATCGTTTGTTTGGGCCAGCTTGGCCCAAACTAACTATGTCCCTTTCTAACATGTGAGGCCACTGGATATGCGGTATAGTTGAGCTGAGGCAGCATTACCGCACTGTGTTCCCTGTTCAAGCTGAGACTTCCTGTCTCATACCCGGTACATAGTAGTAGAGCCTCTAAAAAGAAGTGCCAACACAGGATGGATCTGTAGGTACTTAGAATAAAACAGTGCCGCATCCTAAATGTCAATTGGAAATATGTTGGAAAAGGAAAAAAATTGGATTTTTTGTACTCACCGTAAAATCCTTTTCTCTGACATCCATGGACTGACACTGTGTCTCTTTACACTTTACACGTGGGTTATGTCCCTGCTTACAGGAGAAGACCTAGGCAGAATGTGAGATGTTATACATACATTCTTAAAGCCAGAGCTGAACAGCCCCACCCAGGGGGCGGTCCCTCCGGACATAACCCTCCCACTACAGTCAGCAGACTTCAGTTCGTAACAAAGCAGTACAAACTTAAAAGGAAGGGTGGGTGCCGTGTCAGTCCATGGATGTCAGAGAAAAGGATTTTACGGTGAGTACAAAAAATCCTATTTTCTCTTCTCATCCATGGACTGACACAGTGTCTCTTTACACTTTACACGTGGGATGTCCCAAAGCAGTGTCAAGAGGGATGGGAGCAGTATAAGTGGAAAAACCAAAAACTTCACTCCAAGAAGGCAGAGCTCCTCAACGGAGGAGTCGCAACTTTAAACAGCGGCCTGCAGCACCCTGCGGCCGAAGATGCAGCCACATTAACCTTATAAAACTTAAAAGGCATGAACAGACGACCAGGTCGCCGCCTTGCACACTTGTGCAACTGACGCTTGATGTCGGAAAACCCAGGAAGCACCAATTGCCCTGGTGGAATGCGCCGTAACCGTAAAGGGAGGCACCCGCCCTTTGAGAGCATAGGCTTGAATGACGGTTTGTCTGATTCCCCTAGAAATGATGGCAGACGAAACCGCTTGGCCCTGTTATGGACCAGAGACAGTCACAAACAGTGAGTCGGACTTCCGAATAGAAGCAGTAGCACACAGGTACACCCGTAAGGCTCGTACCACATCCAATATGTGCAGCGCAAACTCTCTGGGATGCGATGGGTGAGGACACAAGGACGGGAGGACAATGTCCTCATGTAGGTGAAAGGTCGACACCACCTTTGGCAAAAAGGAAGGTCGCGGATGCAACACCGCCTTATCCTTATGGATGACTAAATATGGCGACTTGCAGGACAAAGCCGCCAACTCAGACACTCGTCAAACAGAAGTGATTGCCACTAAAAGGCCACCTTCTGAGACAAGACAAGAGGGGAATATCCCGGATATTCCCAAAAGGAGGTTCCTGGAGGACCGAGAGCACCAAATTCAGATCCCACGGTGGGAGAGAAGGCTTGTCAGGAGGGAGCACATGGCGAACCCCCTACACAAGGTGCTAACCAAGAAATGACCCGCTAGAGGTCGCTGAAAGAAGACGGCCAAGGCCGAAATCTGATCCTTGATGGTACTCAAAGCAAGCTTTTGGGTCACTCTACACTGCAGAGGACGCAGGATTCTTGGGACGGAATACGTCCGAGGACGCCAGTCCAGCGCTTCGCATATGGCGATATAAGCTTTCCAGGCACGGTAATAGATCTGCCTGGAGGAAGACTTCCGTGTCCTTAACATGGTCAAAATGACCGAGTCTGAGAGACCTCGGTCCCTCAACACCTGGCTTTTAACAGCCCTGCCGTTAAAGCCAGAGACTGTAAGCCGGATGAAACATAGGACCTTGAGACTGAAGGTCCTCCCTCATCGGCAACCGCCAGGGAACGTCCGCGATGAGACGTACCAGATCAGCGTACCAGTGACGCTGAGGCCAATCCGGAACAATTAAGATCACCGGAGTTTATATCAGGCGATAAGGACCCTATGGGGCCACCAACGCATCCGAGGCATCGCCCAAGGATCCCTGGATCTGGCCACAACCTCGACCCTTGCGATCGAGTCGAGAGGCCATCAGGTCCACATCCGGCGTGCCCCACCGTCGGCAAAGGAGTTGAAATATGCAAGGACCACTCTTCTTGGTCCGGCGTCTGGCGATTGGCGACTCAGATAGTCCGCCTGCCCATTGTCTATGCCCAGAATGGAAATGGCCTACAGAGCCGGCACGTTTCTTCCGGCCCACTTCAGGATACGGACTACCTCGGAAGCCGCAGCTGAGCTCCGAGTCCCCCCGTGATGGTTTACATACGCCACCGCCGTGGCGTTGTCCGACTGGCTCCTGATGGAGCGACTCCGTACTCTCTCCGACCTGAGGAGAGACACAGTCTGATGGCCCGTATTTCCAGAACAGTGATTGGTAAACGGGCTCGTCCGGAGTCCAAGGCCTTGAGCCGACAGGACTCCCCAGACTCCACCCCAGCCTGTCAGGCTGGTGTCCATCGTGAGTACCGTCCATTGGATGGGAGGGGAACGACTTTCCGGACCGAAGAGCCGAGGATCTCAACCACCATGTCAGGGACGCCCTGACCAGGTGAATCACCTGGATCTGAAGATCCAAGGACAACGGGGATTTGTCCCAGGTGGACAAGATCTCCTTCTGCAATGCCCTGGTGTGTGATTGGGCATACGGAACGGCCGCAAAGGAGGCCACCACGAGTCCCGGGACTCTCATGCAAAAAACAGTGACAACCATTTTCGGGATGTCAGCACCCGCACCGCAGACTGAAGTGTCAGCAACTTCTCCAGAGGCAGGATACCTTTGCCTCCAAGGAGTCCAGAATCAGAACTAGATACTCCAGACACTGAGTCGGGACCAGGACTGACTCCTGAATGTTCAGGAACCACCCGAAGTCCCTGAGGGTCTAATTGACGATAGTCACCTTTCCTCTAAGTCTGAGCCACTTTCTGCTCTTAGCAGAAGATCATCCAGATAGCCCACGACAGCAATACCTCGCTGTAACAGAAGGCTAGAACCGGAGCAAGCACCTTGGTGAACACCCTCGGTGCCGAGGCTAGGCCGAAAGGAAGAGCCACAATCGATAGTGGACTTCGCTGATCGCAAAGCGCAGAAACTTCTGGTGACTTGCGCAGATCGGAACATGCAAGTAGGCATCCTTGAAGTCCAAGGACGCCAGAAGAAAATCCCTTTGGTGGAGTGTAGCGATCACCGTGCGAATGGATTCCATGCGGAATTTCCGCACCTTCTCGAAGGCATTCAGGGCCTTGAGGTCCAGGATAGGTCGAACCACGTCCTATTTTTGGGACGACAAACAGATTCGAGTAGAATCCCTGAAAACTCTCCTGTGACGGAACCGGCACAATCTCCAGAGAGAGATATCATTTTGCCCCTGTTCAAATCATTAGTAAGACCTCATCTGGAATATGCAGTTCAGTTTTGGGCCCCAGTTCTCAAAAAGGATATTGGGGAACTGGAGAAAGTGCAGAGAAGGGCAACCAAACTGATAAGAGGCATGGAGGAGCTCAGCTATGAGGAGAGATTAGAGGAACTGAATTTATTCTCTCTTGAGAAGAGGAGATTAAGGGGGGATATGATCAACATGTACAAATATATAAGGGGTCCATATAGTGAACTTGGTGTTCAGTTATTCACTTTACGGTCAACACAAAGGACAAGGGGGCACTCTTTGCGTCTAGAGGTTTCACCTCCAAATACGGAAAGGTTTTTTCACAGTAAGAGCTGTGAAAATGTGGAATAGACTCCCTGCAGAGGTGGTTCTGGCCAGCTCAGTAGATTGCTTTAAGAAGGGCCTGGATTCTTTCTTAAATGTACATAATATAACTGGGTACTGACATTTATAGGTAAAGTTGATCCAGGGAATATCCGATTGCCTCTCGGGGGATCAGGAAGGAATTTTTTCCCCTGCTGTAGCAAATTGGATCATGCTCTTCTGGTTTTTTTTGCCTTCCTCTGGATCAACTGTGGGTATAGAATTGGGTATATGGGATTGTACGATATATTTTTATTTTATTTTTATTTTTATTTATTTTTATGGTTGAACTGGATGGACTTGTGTCTTTTTTCAACCTGACTAACTATGTAACTATGTAATCACTCCGGACCTGATCAAATCCTGTACAGCCCCCAAGAGGGCTGCCCGACAGGTAGGAAGGAGAGGAAGATTCAAAGGAAAGAATCTGTCTGGGGGCCAGGATCGGAATACTATCCTGTATCCTGAGGTGACCACCTCGCACACCCACCAGTTGGAGATTCGGGAGGTCCACCGATCCGTGAACCTGCGAAGTCATCCCCCCACCCCAGAGTCGGGCGGAGGCAAGACTTCACGCGGAGGCGGGCTTGGGAGCCACTTGTTTGGCTTACGCACCCAGGGGCACTTGTGCCCACCACCCGCACTGCCGTCAGTCTGAGAGGGCCTACCCGTGGACTCTGACTGACGAAAAAAAACCGTTTTGCTGGAAAGGAAGGCCCCTGTTTGCGGCGGGCCTCCTCACCCTTGCTAGTCTAAGGAAGAAGAGTGCTTTTACCTCCCGTGACATCCATGATGATGTCATCCAGAGCAGCACCGAAAGGTCTACCACCTTTAAATGGTAGATCTGTCAGGAGCTTCCTAAGGCTAGGTCAGCAGACCAGCATTTCAACCAGATAAGACGACGCAATACCACCGCCGAGACAGAGGCCCTGGATATTAAAGGGGCTGCGTTGCACACATAAACCAGGCCCTGAACCAGTTGGTGGGCCAGAGCAACTGTGTCTGGAGGAAGAATATGCTCCTGTACAGCTAGGTGCAACATTTTTGCCCAACCTGTAAGTGTTTAAGACACAAGGGTCGCCGCTACCACAGGCCGTAGGGCGGATCCCAACAAGGCAAACATGGCTCTGCTCACCACTTCTGACCTCCTGTCAGTGGGGTCCTCAAATGCAGGAGTCCCCTCCATCGGGAGAGTGATGGCCTTGTTCAACCGGGCGACTGGAGGGTCGATCACTGGGGGAGAAGCCCACTTTTTAAGTAGGGCATCTTCAAGGGGTATCTGATAGACAAACGCCGCGGGACCATAAAAAAATTCTTCTGCGGCTTTTCCCAGACCTTATCAATGAGCTGGTCAAAGAAAGTACATATGGAAAAACCTCTTTAGAAGGCCTGGCCTTAAAAGAACCAAAGAAGACTGTATCCGCCTGAGGTTCTGCATCCGCAGCATTTTAGCTTGAGAGTGTCCCTCACCGCAGTCATGAGTACACTAACAAGCGCCCTGTCATTTACTGACTCAGAACTGGAGTTTTCCTCATAAGGAATGTCCTGTTCAAAACCATCCAATAAATTCAGAATTAGGGTCCTGAGCGGGAGTGGCTAGGCCCATATCTGAATCAGCGCACTGCCCTGATGTAGTAAAGTGGGGAGAGGGCGCTTTTTTGCTCCCTTGCGCTTGCACACAGCTCCCATCCTGGTCAGAAATTATTCCAGGACTGCCCACAACTGGTCCCTAGGGACCGCAGGTGCTGAAGCACTGCCTGTTATCCACTGACATTTAGGGGAAGGTGGTGACAGAGACTCCATATTGCCCCCCTCTGAGACTCCTCAGATAAAAAGTCCACCCACAGGCTGTGCTGACTGAGGAGGGGGCGCCCAGGGGACTCGCCAAACCGGACCAGGGACCGCTCAGTTCCGCTGTCTGTACCGCGCTGTGTCAGCGCTGGTGAGCTGTGAGGAGATTGTGAGGAGATTCGCGCTGTTACAGCAGTGCTAGAGGCCAAAACTAGTGCTGAAGAGCGCGCGGGCTACAAGAAAATGGCCGCCGTACTTCACTTAGGCGATCCGCGGCAAGATGGCCGCCATGACGCAGCTAAAGTGAAAAAACAGCACACACACAGCGCCACTCGGCGCTCAGCCCCAAAACACACAAAAAAAGGCCCCAAGCATATCTGCAGACCAGCATGAGCCCCTCCAAGAACAGTGTGACCCCCAGGCACCCCACACAGCACAGCGCCAGCAATGGTGACAGAGAGTGACAATGAAATACAGGGGGAGACAGGGAAAATCCCCCACAGAGAAACACACAGCTTTTTGTACTCACCTGCAGGCAGGAGAGACTACTTACCCATCCCCTGAGGGACCCACTGGTGTGTTTCTGACAGGACTATCACAGTGCAGTACTGAGTAGCTGTCGGCCCGGTCCACCGCGAAAGATAGTCAGTCAGTCAGTCAGGAACTGTTCAGTCTTGAGAGGACCGTGGGAGCATGAAAGCAAACCCGGCCACCCCTGGAGTCATGGGGCCTGTCGTGAACTGAGTCTCACGCACAGAAGGCGAGGATCAGCACGCTCGATGGTCGGACAGGGAAGACTACGAGGATATCTTGTACCCAACCTGTTGCCCAGCCGACAGTTGATAGAAGATTCTCAAAAATAAAATAAAAAAGAATTCCAGAAAAGGAATAAAAAATAGGTCAGGAGACTGGCTCCTGAGAGAGCCATGTCTTCTGCTTCTGCTAGGCAGAAAAAAACTGAAGTCTGCTGACTGTAGTGGGAGGGTTATGTCCTGAGGGACCGCCCCCTGGGTGGGGCTGTTCAGCTCTGGCTTTTAGAATGTATGTATAACATCTCACATTCTGCCTAGGTCTTCTCCTGCAAGCAGGGACATAACCCACGTGTAAAGTGTAAAGAGACACCGTGTCAGTCCATGGATGATAAGAGAAATTTACTTTCTAGGCACCACTTATAAAATGAACAGTAGTTTTATTCACAATTTAATACATAGTTAAAAAAAGAAGACACAACATTGATATAAAAAACTGTAGATACTCTACAGTGGCGACTAAAAGTGCTCCAAGATCTGGTCAACACACGTCACATGGGGCGTGTGTGATTTGTAAACTGTATTATAACAATATTTGCTCTATGTTTCGCAAGACTCGCTTCTTCAGGAGCTATTGTATTTTTCAATCTGGAGTCATTCTTTAAATAGATACAAGCAGGGGATAGTTCCAATGTAGTACAAAGCTGAACCTTCCAGTATACTAATATGCTGTATTTTGGAAAATGTGTTCCTAGCATCTGGTAATGGGAAAAAAAGGGATTTTTATAACAGCTTACCTGTAAAATCCTTTTCTTGGAGTACATCACGGGACACAGAGCGACTTAGTCATTACTAATGGGTTATATAGTTTACCTTCAGGTGTTGGCACTGGCCAATTCCAAACCGGAAGTACCCTCCCCTATATAAGCCCCTCCCACCCGGGAGCACCTCAGTTTTGTAGCCAAGCAATAAGTGTCCCAAAAAGAGGGGTGGGAGCTCTGTGTCCCGTGATGTACTCCAAGAAAAGGATTTTACAGGTAAGCTGTTATAAAAATCCCTTTTTCTTTTTCGTACATCACGGGACACAGAGCGACTTAGTCATTACTAATGGGACGTCCCAAAGCAATGCCAAATGAGGGGGGGGTACATAAGCTGGGCGCCATCAGGCATGAGGATCTTTTGCGGCCTGCAACACACTGCGCCCAAAGGCGACATCCTCCTGACTTCTAACGTCTACCTGATAGAATCTAGTAAACGTGTGTACCGAAGACCATGTTGCGGCCTTACATACTTGAGCCAGGGAGGCCTGGTGATGCACTGCCCATGAAGTTCCAACCGCTCTTGTGGAGTGCGCCCTAACTTTGAACGGAGGCGGTCTCTTTCTCAAGCCATAGGCTTGTATTATGACCTGTCGAATCCACTTGGCTAAAGTAGATTTTGATGCTGCCTGACCCCTTCTGGGGCCTTCCGGCAGAACAAACAAAGAATCCGTTCTGCGAATCTGAGCAGTGGCTTTTAGATAAGCTTTAACTGCTCTTACCACATCCAAAGAATGTAATAACTTTTCCTCTACTGAGCTAGGTTTGGGGAAAAAAGAAGGAAGAACCACATCTTGGTTCAAATGAAACCTCGATACCACCTTAGGAAGAAAGGCTGGATGAGGACGTAATACTACTCTGTCCTTATGGACAACCAGATATGGCTCCTTACAGGACATAGCTGCTAATTCCGACACTCTTTTAGCCGAACAAATGGCTACTAAGAAAACCAATTTCCTGGTGAGAAGAACCAAGGAAATGTGTTGTAATGGTTCAAACGGTTGTTTCTGTAGAACCGACAGAACCAGGTTTAAGTCCCAAGGACATATGGGAATACTAACCGGAGGGCTAATACGCATCACTCCTTGTATAAAGGCTTTGACTAGTGAATGCGAAGCCAAGGGCCTTTGAAAAAATATTGACAAGGCCGAAATCTGACCCTTGATAGTACTCAAGGCCAGCTTCCTATCTACAGCCCACTGTAGGAAGTCCAGAATCCTCCCTATCATGTACTTACGTGGATGCCATTTCTTGGTCTCACACCACGTAATGTACGCTTTCCAGATCCTATAATAGATCTGCCTGGATACCGGTTTCCTGGCATTGATCATGGTAGATACCACAGAATTAGAGAGCCCTCTCTTTTTCAGAATGTGGGCTTCAATAGCCAGGCCGTCAAACCTAGGGCTGGTAAGGAAGGGTGGTATATCGGTCCTTGCGACAGCAGGTCCGGACGAAGTGGGAGGGTCCAAGGACTCCTCACTGACATTTTTACCATCTCCGCGTACCATGCCCTTCGGGGCCACGCTGGAGCCACCAGAATCACTGGTTTCTTTTCTACCCTGATTCTGCGGAGTAATCGCGGTAACAATTGTGGCGGTGGGAATGCATATATCAGCTTGAACCGATCCCAAGGGAACACTAGGGCATCCGAGCCGCAAGCTAGGGGATCCCTTGTGCGAGACACAAACCTGTCCACCTTTGCGTTGAATCTGGATGCTAGCAGATCTACATCCGGTGTTCCCCACCGCTGGCATATTGCCTGGAAAACCTCGGGGTGAAGAGACCATTCCCCCGGGCATAATTGTTGGCGACTTAGAAAGTCCGCTCTCCAATTTTCCACTCCTGGGATGAAAACCGCAGATATGGCTGGGACATATCTTTCTGCCCACTCCAGGATGCAATTTGCTTCCTTCTGGGCTGCACGACTTTTGGTGCCACCCTGATGATTGATATATGCCACTGCCGTGGCATTGTCTGATTGAATTCTGACAGGGGACCCCTGGAGTTTGGATGTCCATGCTACTAGGGCATACCGGGCTGCTCGTATCTCTAAGAGATTGATGGGCAGGGCCTTTTCTGCTTCTGACCACCTGCCCTGGAGAGACCATTGCTCCAGCACTGCCCCCCAGCCGATGAGGCTGGCATCTGTAGTGACCACCTTCCAAGAAACCGGACTGAAGGGTTTCCCTCTTTCCAGATTCTGGGGCACCAACCACCAATGGAGGCTCTTGCGAACGGAAGGGGACAGGGACATTGGTAAGTCTAAAGCCTGAACTTTTTTGTTCCAGGCTGACAGTATGGCCCTTTGCAAATTCCTTGAATGGAATTGACCGTAGGGTACCGCTTCGAATGAAGCCACCATCTTTCCCAGCAGCCTCATGCAGAGACGTATGGATGGTTTTCTTTTTGTACCCACTAAGTGGGTCAAATTTCTTAAAGACGACACCTTCTCTGGAGGTAAGAAAATCTTTCTCTGATTTGAATCCAGCCTTAGCCCTAAGTATTCCAGACTTTTGACTGGTCTTAGAGCTGACTTGTCCCGGTTGATAATCCAACCGTGATATTCCAGATACTCGATTGTCTTGTGAATAGCTACTTCCAGCTTTTCCACTGAGTGGTCTATTAGTAGCAGGTCGTCTAGATATGCCATTATCGTTACACCCTGTGTTCTTAGATTGGCCAATAATGGGGCCAGAATTTTTGTGAACACTCGTGGTGCCGTGGCCAGACCGAAAGGTAAGGCTCTGAACTGAAAATGGCGCCCTTCTACTGCAAAGCGTAGAAATTTCTGATGGGCCGGAAAGATGGGAATATGCAGATAAGCATCCCTTATGTCGATCGAGGCTAGCCATTCCTGCCCTTGTAGGGCGGTGGCCACTGATCGGATCGACTCCATCCGAAAGGTCCTGATATTTAGGAACTTGTTTAGCCCTTCTAGATTTAATATGGGCCTCACGTCCCCATTTGGTTTGGGGACTGTGAAAAGGTTCGAGTAAAACCCGAATCCGCTTTCTTCCAGGGGAACCTTCATGATTACCCCTTGGAGCAATAGTTGTTCTAGTGCCAGAAGGAGGGATCCTCTCTTTTGGGGATCTCTTGGCACGTTTGACCTCATAAATTGGGCAGGAGGAGTGCCTTTTAACTCCAGCTTGTATCCCAGACTTACTGCGGAGAGCACCCATCTGTCTCTGATGGTGTCCCGCCAGGTCTCTGTGAACAACTGAAGTCTTCCCCCCACCCGATTGAGCGGGGGCAATACTTCATGCCTTAGGGGGAGGTTTTGTACCTCTCTTGATCCAGGGCTTCTTGTTACCCTGTGATTGTCCCTGATTTCTGCCCCCTGAATTTGACCGCGGAGGCCGTCGGAACTGCTTCACAGCCGATGTGCCCGGGACTGGAGAGGTAGGCCTCTTAAAAGAAGGACTTCTACCCTTGTTCTTAACCGGTAAGAGTGAACTTTTACCGGCAGAAATTTTCTGGATATATTTGTCCAGATCTTCTCCAAATAAGCGTTCTCCATGAAATGGGAAGCTAACCAGCAGTTTTTTACAGGGAGCTTCAGCAGACCAGTTTTTGAGCCACAGAAGCCTACGCATATGTACTATAGACAGCGTAAAGCGGGAGGCCTGTTGGATTGTATCCTTTATGGCGTCCACCGCAAAACACAAGGCTCTAGGCAGGTCAGCTAGGGCATGAGCCTGCTGATCTGGTAAGTCCCTTAAGACTTGTTTCAACTGATCTTTCACTGCTTGGCAGACTCCAATCGCTGCTACCGCAGGTTGTGTCACCATACTTGCTGTAGAGAAAGCAGATTTTAGTAAAGACTCCAATTTTTTATCTATTGGGTCTTTGAACATTGGAACATTATCTACTGGACATGTCAGTGATTTGTTAACAGAAGAGATGGCTGCGTCCACTATAGGGACCCTCCATTTTCTTATGAACTTATCCTCCATGGGATAGATCACCGGAAATCTCTTGGGGGGAGCAAATATTTTATCAGGATGCTCCCAATCCTGGTAAATAAGCCCTTCTAATAAAGGGTGGATTGGGAAGGAACAGACCGCCTGGGGAGCTTTTAGCGACCCCAGCGAGGAAACCGTAGTGGATGGTGGTTCCGCCAGAGGCATTTTAAATGCTGATCGGACCATGTTAGTCAGAGACTGAACCCATAATCTTTCAGCCTGAGAAGCTGAGAAAGGTTCTTCCACTGTTGATTCCTCTATAAGTGAATCAACCTCATCCTGATCCCCTTCAGGTAGGTCGATCTCTGTGTGGGGCTGTTCCTCCACTAACAGGCACTCTGAAGGAGGAGACGGAGATCGGACGCGCTTTTCCTGTGACAGGGAAGCAGCGATCAATGCTGTTAATCTCTCTTCCAATCCTCCCAGAGTTGAGGATAAAACCTCCTCTGTTATATATACAGGAGCAGGTGGACTGGGGACAGCCGCAGCACCAGGCATTCCTGCGGGGTTTCTACGGCTACTGACCTCTGCATTCTCAGGGGAGATTGGTGCAGTGCAAGCATGCCCAATATCCTCAGAGCCCGATGGAGACCCCTTTGGCTTCCTGGAAGATTTATTTCCGGAGCGTCTGGACGACATATCCTTTAAGCACAAAGCTGAGGTATTCCCGTCGTCATACACCAATTTTTGCTGGTAATAGTCTAACACAGGTGCTGCTATATACCAGCTGGTGTCCACTAAAGTGCCTTTCTATGGGGATGCCTGCATCAACCGCCTCTGTGTGCCACTGTTTGTTGCTAGCTCTGTTTGCATGCAGCTGACACTTATACTGTGTCTTTTAACCATGCTGGGACGCCCGCACATGCGCAGAAGCGCCGCGGCGCGCATCGAGCGTCATCCACCCGCCCCGCCCCTTTTTTTTCATAGGAGGCGCGTGCACGCGCCCGCGCGCGCGCCCGTGCGCCAATGGCGCCCTTTTCGAAAACCAACAGAGGACTAGGAGCCAGGGCCCTTTTTGCCGGAGGGCCTGTGCGGTGGATGAACGCAGCAACAGGGCAGAGGAAGTGGATTCCCTCAGAGAAACTTACCAGCTGCCTGGATCTTTTGAGTTGAGAAAACCAAAGATCCACATTTACAAGAAAAATGGACTACAGCGGCCTCTAGTGGTTTAACACAGGTACCGCGGTCCCTGTTTTTTTTTTTTTTTCTTGACTACTATTAAAATTTTACATTTTCAGTAGTTATAGGCAAACACAGATATTTAGCGGGAATACCGTTAGGTAACAGACAGAAAGACAAATTAGGCTTGGGGGTCCCCCAATAGAACCAAGTTCCTGAGGGCCCCCACTTACCTGATCCCCGCCGCAGGACTTTGTTTGGTCCACAAAAGTCCAAACTTCACCTATCACGGCAGGCATTGTAATTAAACCTTCAGGGACCGGGTTCCCAAGGATTCCACTCCCCTGGACCTGTATAGCACCCTGCACAGACAGCGTCTTGGTCGTGGGTATGACCAGAGCTCTGGATCCCAGGGTCCAGCCCTCCTAAGAGAAGCATTACAGGCAAAACCTTGCTCTTCTGCTGCAAGGCCCGGGTACCGACCGTTTAGCTATGAAGCTTTTTTGGTGGGATCCGGAACAGCTTACTAAGGCCCAAAAGAACCTGTACGCAAGCCCAGTGAAAACACATGTTACTCTTTGGCCAACACCTTAGACACTGGCAAAAAACTGAGGTGCTCCCGGGTGGGAGGGGCTTATATAGGGGAGGGTACTTCCGGTTTGGAATTGGCCAGTGCCAACACCTGAAGGTAAACTATATAACCCATTAGTAATGACTAAGTCGCTCTGTGTCCCGTGATGTACGAAAAAGAAAAAAGGAAAACATTATCAATAAATGCTAACACTGGCTGTTTCCCAAAAATATAGCTGATCACAGCAAGCTGGCCTAGTAGGTAGACTGGTCTCTTTAAAACCGCATCAAAGAAGGAAGGGGGTAAGATTGCATCAGTGATTGAAGAGCAGCATGGATGATCCGGGTAGAGGAGTCCACAGATGGAGGTGATGCCAAGGCTAAGCCTTGTTCCTTTTCGGATATATGGGAGTTAGATGGGGAGGCATGAAAGAGGTGCAAAAATCAAAGAGCCATAGATCGCTGAGATGGTTCCCAATGCTTCTCTCTTTTCTGCTTAAGCTGAACTCCATCTTTGGATATACTTTACATTGTTTGGGCCAGCTTGGCCCAAACTATGTCCCTTTCTAACATGTGAGGCCACTGGATATGCGGTATAGTTGAGCTGAGGCAGCATTACCGCACTGTGTTGCCGGTTAGAGCTGAGACTTCCTTTCTCATACCCGGTACATAGTAGAGCCTATCTGAGGCCATTCAGAGAAAGCAATGTATTCTAGCAATGAATATTGAGTCAGAGAGGCAGGCTGATGTCACAACCATTTCCATAGTCACTTTCTCTGAATGGCTGAACACCGCTGTGATGGACTCTACTGTATTCCGGGTATGAGACAGGAAGTCTTGGCTCAAACACAGTACGGTATGCTGCCTCAGATATATATAGATGGCACATTCAGAAGCCCCACATGTTAGTGAGGGACATAGTTCGTTTGGGCCAAGCTATGTAAATGTCATGGATATGCAGTAGTGTTTGTCTGTCAGCTTACCTTCCTTCCCATGTGTTCATCTTAGAGGCCTGAGCCCTTTCACCTGGCTTCCTTTATAATCTCCTCCCAGCCAGACTCCACCCCAGGCCCTATCACAGAACACTATATTAACCTGTGCACTGCAAGCCTGCTTTGCTGATCAACGTGTTTGTTAGGCATTGTGTGTTTGGGTTCCTGCCTGCCGTGTGCTACGTCTGTCTCTCTGTTACGTTATTGGCTTGTCCCTGACTATCCCTGTCTGCTCGTGACCCTTGACCTTCGGCTCGTTCTTCGTTATCCTTGTCTGCTTGTGGCCCCTGACCTTCAGCTTGTTATTCGGTTCTCTCTTATCGTGTGCTGCTGCTTCCCCTCTTTTCCCCTTATCCTACGGGGCGTGAGCTAGGAAACTCCAGGGGCCGCGACCTGGTCCCAGCCTGCAGCTAACATCCTCACCACTAGAGGCCCTGGAGAAGACCAGCTGGGTCTTAGACTCCGCGCCCTGGGGAATCTTGGCTCTAGCTTCCGTTTGGATCCCGGTTGTGCTCCTCTGGTCCCGCTTTCCACAACCACCCAGTTTCCTATCCGCAGAAACCAGCCATAGGGTTCACTACCTCGCGGTGCACTCCTGTCCCCCTACGGTGTGCATCTGTCACCTGGCCACAGGTGACCCTGACAGTAAAGTATATCAAAATATGGAGCTCAGCTTTAAAGTGATATTAAAGATTAATTTATTTTCTTTCTCGTACATCACGGGACACAGAGCGACATAGTCATTACTAATGGGTTATATAGATACCTTCAGGTGCTGGCACTGGCAACTTCCAAAACCGGAAGTACCCTCCCCTATATAAGCCCCTCCCATCCGGGAGCACCTCAGTTTTTTGCCAGTGTCTAAGGTGTTGGCCAAGAAGAAACATGTGTTTTTCACTGAGCTTGCGTACAGGTTCTTTTGGGCCTCAGTAAGCTATTCCGGATCCGACCAAAAAAGCTTCATAGCTAAACGGTCGGTACCCAGGCCTTGCAAGAGAAGAGCAAGGTTTTGCCTGTAATGCCTCTCTTAGGAGGGCTGGACCCTGGGATCCAGAGCTCTGGTCATACCCACGACCAAGATGTTTTCTGTGCAGGGTGCTATACAGGTCCAGGGGAGTGGAATCCTTGGGAACCCGGTCCCTGAAGGTTTGATTACAATGCCTGCCGTGATAGGTGAAGTTTGGGCTTCTGTGGACCAAACAGAGTCCTGCGGCGAGGAAAAGGTAAGTGGGGGCCCTCGGGAACTTGGTTCTATTGAGGGACCCCCAAGCCTATTTTGTCTTTCTGCCTGTTACCTAAGGTATTCCCGCTAATATTCTGTGTATGCCTGTTACCACTGAGAAAATGTAAAAATTTTAATAGTAGGCAAGAAAAAAAAAAAAAAAAAATGTAAGACCGCGGTACCTGTGTTAGACACTAGAGGCCGCTATGGTTCTTTTTCTTGTAATGTGGATTTTTTTCTTCCAGAATCAAATCCAGGCAGTTGGTATGTTCTCTGCTGGGAAGCTGTCTCCTCTGCCCTGTTGCTGCGCTCATCCATCCCCGGGCCCTGCGGCAAAGGGACCCTGGCTCCCATCTAGCTCCTTATTGTTTTCAAAAAAGGCGCTGAAGGCGCACGTGCCCACGCGCCTCTATATATAGAGGCGATCTGGAAAAGGGGCGGAGTGGGTGGATGACGCTCAGGTGTGCGCCGCGGCGCTACTGCGCATGTGCGGGCGTCCAGCGTGTTTTAAAGCACATTATAGCTGGCTATTGAAGTGCACAGACAGAGCTAGCAACAGTATAAAGGCACACAGAGGCGGTTGATGCAGGCATCCCCTAGAAAGGCACTTTAGTAGACACCAACTGTGATATAGCAGCAATTGTGCTAGACTATTCTCAGTAAAAGTGGTGTATTACGGCTGGAATACCTCAGCTTTAGGCTTAGGAATATGCCATCCAGAAGCTCCGGAACTGAATCTTCCAGGAAGCGAAGGGGGTCTCATCGGGCTCTGAGGATCTTGGGCATGCTTCTGCTGCACCAGTCTCCCCTGAAGTTCAGAGGTAAGTGACCGTAGAGACCCCGCAGGGGTACTTGGTACTGTGGCTGTCCTCAGTTCACCTGCTCCTGTGTATGTAACAGAGGAGGTTTTTTCCTCAGCTCTGGGAGGATTAGAGAGAGATTGTCAACATTGATCGCTGCCTCCCTGTCAGGGAAAGCACGCCCGATCTCCGTCTCCTCCTTCAGAGTGCCTGTTAGCAGAGCAACAGTCCCATACAGGGATCGACCTGCCTGAAGGAGATCAGGATGAGGTTGATTCTGTTATAGAGGAATCAACAGTGGGGGAACCTTTTCTCAGCATCTCAAGCTGAAAAATTATGGGTTCAGTCTCTGACTAACATGGTCCGATCAGCATTTAAAAATGCACCTTGCGGAACCATCAACCACTACTGTATCCTCGTTGGGGTCGCTAGAAGCCCCCAGACTGTCTGTTCTTTTCCACTTCACCCTTTACTGAAAGGGCTCATTTACCAGGATTGGGAACGTCCTGAGAAAATATTTATTCCCCCAAGAGATTTCCGGTGGTCTATCCCATGGAGGATAAGTTCATCAAAAAATGGAAGGTCCCTACAGTGGACGCAGCCATCTCTTGTATGTATAAATCACTGACATGTCCAGTGGATAATGTCCAAATGTTCAAGAACCCAATAGATAAAAGATTGGAGTCCTTATGAAAGTCTGCTTCTTTCTACAGCAAGCTTGGTGACACAACCAGCAGTGAGGTCTGCTAAGCAGTGAAGGATCAGTTGAAACAGGTCTTGAGGGACTTGACAGATCAGCAGGCCTTGCCCTAGCTGATCTACCTAGAGCCTTAGGCTTTGCGGTTGACGCCATAAAGGATTCAGTCCATCAGGCCTCCCGCCTTACGCTGTCTATAGTACATATGCGCAGGCTTCTATGGCTCAAAAACTGGTCTGCTGAAGCTCCCTGTATAGAATGGCTGGTTAGCGTCCCATTTCATGGTGAACGCTTATTCAGGGAAAACCTGGACAAATATATCCAGAAAATTTCCAGCGGTAAAAATACGCTCTTGCCGGTTAAAAACAGAGTTAGAGGTCCCTCTTTAAGAGGCCTGCTTCTCCAGTCCCTGGGGCATCGGCTGTGTAACAGTTCCGACGGCCTCCTCGGTCAATTCCCGGGGGTAAAAAACAGGGACAATAGCAGGGTAATGAGAAACCCTGGGTCAGGGGAGGTACAAAACCTCCCCCAAAGTTAAATTCATTGAAGGGTTGCCCCCACTCAGTCGGGTGGGGGGAGGACTCCAGTTGTTTGCAAGAGACCTGGCGGGACACGATCAAAACAGATAGGTGCTCTCCGCAGTATGTTTGGGATACAGTTTGGAGTTAAAAGACTCTCCTCCTTCCCATTTTTGAGGTCAAACGTGCCAAGGGATCCCCGGAAGAGAGAGTCCCTCCTGTTGGCACTAGAACAACTATTGCTCCAAGGAGTAATTATGGAGGTTCCCCTGGAAGAATGAGGGTTCGGGTTTTACTCAAACCTCTTTACAGTCCCGAAGCAAACGCGAACGGGAGGCCCATATTAATTCTAAAAGGGCTATACAAATTCCTGTATATCAGGACTTTCCGATGGAGTCGATCCGATCGGTGGCCACTGCCCTACAAGGGGAGGATTGGTTAGCCGTGATCGACATCAAAGATGCTTATTTGCACATTCCCATCTTTCCAGTCCACCAAAAATTTCTACGCTTTGCAGTAGAAGGGCGCCATTTTCAGTTCAGAGCCTTACCCTTCGGTTTGGCCACAGCACCACGAGTGTTTACAAAAATTCTGGCCCTTTATTGGCCAATCTAAGAACACAAGGTGTAATGATAATGGCATATCTAGATGACTTGTTGCTGATAGACCACTCAGTTAAAAAACTAGACGTGGTCGTTCACAAGACAATCAAGTATCTGGAATCTCACGGTTAGATTATCAACCGAGACAAGTCAGCCCTAAAAACCAGTCAAAAGTCTGGAATACTTGGGGCTAAGGTTGGATTCAGGCCAGAGAAAAATATTCTTGCCTCGAGGAAAGGTGTTGTTGTCTTTGAAAGATTTGATCCACTTAGTGGGTACAAAAAAGACAGCCGTCCATACGCCTGTGCATGAGGCTGCTGGGAAAAACGGTGGCATCATTCGAAGCAGTACCCTACGGTCAATTCCATTCAAGGAATTTGCAAGGGGCCATACTGTCAGCCTGGAACAACAAAGTTCAGGCCCTAGACTTACAATGTCCTTGTCCCCTTCCGTTCGCAAGAGCCTCCGTTGGTGGTTGGTTCCCCAGAATCTGGAAAAAGGGAAATCCTTCAGTCCGATTTCTTGGAAGGTGGTCACTACAGATGCCAGCCTTATAGGCTGGGGAGCAGTACTGGAGCAATGGTCTCTCCAGGGCAGATGGTCGGATGCAGAAAAGGCCCTGCCCATCAATCTCTTAGAGATACGAGCAGCCCGGTATGCCCTAGTAGCATGGACATCCAAACTCCAAGGGTCCCCTGTCAGAATTCAATCAGACAATGCCACAGCAGTGGCATATATCAATCATCAGGGGGGCACCAGGAGTCGTGCAGCCCAGAGGGAAGTAAATTACATCCTGAAATGGGCAGAAAGATATGTCCCAGCCATATCTGCGGTATTCATTCCAGGAGTGGAGAATTGGAAGGCGGACTTTCTAAGTCGCCAGCAATTATGCCCAGAGGAATGGTCCCTTCACCCCGAGGTTTTCTGGACAATATGTCAGCGGTGGGGAACATCGGATGTAGATCTTCTAGCATCCAGATTCATCGCAAAGGTGGACAGGTTTGTCTCTCGGACAAGGGATCCCCTAGCTTGCGGCTCGGATGCCCTAGTGTTCCCTTGGGATCAGTTCAAGCTGATATATGCATTCACACCGCCACAATGGTTACCTCGATTACTCCGCAGAATCAGGGTAGAAAAGAAACCAGTGATTCTGGTGGCTCCAGCGTGGCCCCGAAGAGCGATGTACGCGGAGATTGTAAAATGTCAGTGGGGAGTCCTTGGACTCTCCCACGTCGTCCGGACCTGCTTTCGCAAGGACTGATATACCACCCTTCCTTACCAGCCCTAGGTTTGACGGCCTGGCTATTGAAGCCCACATTCTAAAAAAGAGAGGGCTCTCTAATCCTGTGGTATCTACCATGATCAATGCCAGGAAGCCGGTATCCAGGCAGATCTACTATAGAATCTGGAAGGCGTACATCGCAAGGTGTGAGGCCAAGAAATGGCATCCACATAAGTACGTAATAGGTAGGAGTCTGGACTTCCTACAGTGGGCTGTAGATAGGAAGCTTGCCTTGAGTACTATCAAAGATCAGTTTTCGGCCTTGTCAATATTTTTTCAAAGGCCCTTGGCTTCGCATTCACTAGTCAAAGCCTTTAGATAAGGAGTGATGCGTATTAGTCCTCCGGTTAATATTCCCATATGTCCATGGGATCTAAACCTGGTTCTGTCGGTTCTACAGAAACAACCATTTGAACCATTACAGCATATTTCCTTGGTTCTTCTCACCAGGAAATTGTTTTTTCTAGTAGCCATTTGTTCGGCTAAAAGAGTGTCAGAATTAGCAGCTATGTCCTGTAGGGAGCCATATCTGGTTATCCATAAGGACAGAGTAGTGTTACGTCCTCATCCAGCCTTTCTTCCTAAGGTGGTATCAAGGTTTTCATTTGAACCAAGATGTGGTTCTGCCTTCTTTTTTCCCCAAACCTAGTTCGGTAGAGGAAAAGTTATTGCATTCTTTGGATGTAGTAAGAGCAGTTAAAGCTTATCTAAAAGCCACTGCTCAGATTTGCAGAACGGATACTTTGTTTATTCTGCCGGAAGGCCCCAGAAAGGGTCAGGCAGCGTCAAAATCTACTTTAGCCAAGTGGATTCAACAGGTCATTATGCAAGCCTATGGCTTGAGAAGGAGACCGCCTCCGTTCAAAGTTAGAGCGCACTCCACGAGAGCAGTTGGAACTTCATGGGCAGCGCATCACCAGGCCTCCCTGGCTCAAATCTGTAAGGCCGCAACATGGTCTTCAGTACACACATTTACTAGGTCTACCAGGTGGACGTTAGAAGTCAGGAGGATGTCGCCTTTGGGCGCAGTGTGTTGCAGGCCGCAAAAGATCCTCATGTCTGATAGCGCTCAGCTTATGTATGGTGTATCCCCCCCCCCTCGTTGGGCATTGCTTTAGGACATCCCATTAGTAATGACTATGTCGCTCTGTGTCCCGTGATGTACGAGAAAGAAAATAGGATTTTTATAACAGCTTACCTGTAAAATCCTTTTCTTGGAGTACATCACGGGACACAGAGCTCCCATCCCTCTTTAGGGACACTTATTGCTTTGCTACAAAACTGAGGTGCTCCCGGATGGGAGGGGCTTATATAGGGGAGGGTACTTCCGGTTTTGGAAGTTGCCAGTGCCAGCACCTGAAGGTATCTATATAACCCATTAGTAATGACTATGTCGCTCTGTGTCCCGTGATGTAGTCCAAGAAAAGGATTTTACAGGTAAGCTGTTATAAAAATCCTATTTTTTTCAAATAACAAAAATGTTATACAGCACTCCTGGCTCCGCCTCTTCTAGTGCTCGGGAGCAATCACGCAAGCGGCTTTCTAGGGGGGCACTCATGCGTGCTCCCTCTCGGCCCTATTCTGTGTGTCCATAAGACACACAGAATGGGGCTCAGCCCAGCTCCCTTCTCACTGGCTGCGATTGTCAGCAGTGGGAGCCAATGGCTAAATCCTATTTGAGTAAGTATTAGGGGGGCGTCCCCTTTAATATGAGCGCTGTGGGTCGCGCACGCCGGCGCGCTCGTGACCATGTCGGGAGCTCCGTGACTGCGCCCGCGGGGAGAGGTAACTGTAAACAAACATCTCCTCGTTCTTCCTAGTGACACTGTCAGTGATCATCTGTTCCCTGTCATCGGAAACAGCGATCAGTGATGTGTCACGCCAAGCCACGCCCCCTAACAGTTATAAACACTCCCTAGGTCACACTTATTCCCTTCAGCGCCCCCTACAGGTTAACCCCTTCACTGCCAGTGTCATTTTTACAGTAATCGGTGCATTTTTATAGCACTGATCGCTGTAAAAATTACAATGGTCCCAAAAAGGTGTCAAAAGTGTCCGATGTGTCTGCCATAATGTCGTAGTCATGATAAAAATCGCTGATCGCTGCCATTACTAGTAAAAAAAAAATATTAATAAAAATGCCATAAAACTATCCCCTATTTTGTAGACGCTATAACTTTTGCGCAAACCAATCAAACGCTTATTGCAATTTTTTTTTTTTACCAAAAATATGTAGAAGACTACGTATCGGCCTAAACTGAGGGAAAATAATATTTTTTTAGATATTTTTTGGGGATATGTATTATAACAAAAAGTAAAAAATATTGAATTTTTTTTCAAAATTGTCGCTCTATTTTTGTTTATAGCACAAAAAAAAAAAACCACAGGGGTGATCAAATGCAACCAAAAGAAAGCTCTATTTGTGGGGAAAAAAGGACATCAATTTTGTTTGGGAGCCACGTCGCACGACCGCGCAATTGTCAATGAAAACGACACTGTGCCGAATCACAAAAAGTGGCCTGGTCTTTGACCAGCGAAATGGTCCGGGGCTTAAGTGGTTAAAACCTCTTTAAGAACCCATACACACGATTAGATTTTCAGCAGATTTTTGTCTTCAGATTTACCGCAACAATGTAGTGCAAGGGCATACAATTGCATACAAATTGAAACTCTTAAGGTTTGACCTCATATTATATGGTTTTGGTAAATCTGAAGACAAAATTCTGCAGAAAATCTAATAGTGTGTATGGGGTCTAAGGGGCAACCTAATAACAGGCAACCACATGGGTCCATACATATAATTATACTGTCTCTAAATTACACTAAACCTGCTTGTTTAGGTTACTGGTCAAAAAATGGTCACTCTATGGGTACTGTGTGTAACCTATTGTTGCATTGAACAACTAGTCTATTTGCACTTATTTATTTATTTCAGGTACTTATATAGCGCTGTCAATTTACGAAGCGCTTTACATATACATTGTACATTCACCTCAGTCCCTGTCCTCAAGAAACTTACAACCTAAGTTTCCTAACACACATTCATACATACTAGGGCAAATTTAGACAGGATCTGATTAACCTACCAGCATGTCTTTAGAGTGTCGGAGGAAACACTCAGGCTCCATGCACACTGGGCTTCAAAAAATGTCTGTTCTCTCTGGAGTAAAAAACTTTAATATAGAGCATTTTTTGTACAAAGTTTAGGGGAGTTTTACGTTTTTTCATAATGTGCATGAACACATAGGATAACATTGAGTTGCTTCTACAGGCAGAACACAAAACTCCTGTAGAAGCAACGTTTTTTATGCCAGTGTGCATGGAGCCTTACAATGTCCCATACACATGACTGTCTTTCTCTTGATTCTGTCCGTACGTAAAACTCTCAAAAAAGCCTAAAGGGCTCAATGCTTAGCTTTTGTTGTTTTTCTCCACTTACTGTATGTAGTAGGAGTATGAACATTAATTTGATAATAAATACAACAAAACAAAAGAATGAGCAAATATCAGATACATGAAACATTCATATAATTGGTACAAAGTAGTGTTTATTAAACAACCTACTTAAAGTGGAGTTCCACCCAAAAATGGAACTTCCACTTTTTGGAATCCTCCCCCCCTCCGGTGTCACATTTGGCACCTTTCAGCGGGAGGAGGGAGCAGATACCTGTGTAATACAGGTATTTGCTCCCACTTCCTGTCATAGATCACCACGGTGATCGCAGTGACCTATGCCACTTCCTGCTCCTACACTGGCCTCCCCCGCTGTCTTCTGGTAAACACACAGGTCCCACAAGACAGCAGGGACCAGTGAAGATGTGCAGCATGAATCGCGCATGCACAGTAGGGAACCAGGAAGTGGAGCCGAAAGGCTTCACTTCCTGATTCCCTCACCGAGGATGGCGGGGGGCAGCTGAGAGCCGAGCGACTGATCGGCTTCGGCTGCCGACATCATGGGCGCCCTGGACAGTTAAGTATCCATGTATTAAAAGTCAGCAGCTGCAGTATTTGTAGCTGCTGGCTTTTAATATTTTTTTTTAGGCGGACCTCCGCTTTAATAAAAAAAAATGTATAAGATATCAAATAATATATCAATTTAAACAAGACATCTCTATTTCTGATTCTTTGGGCCAGGTACATTGATGACGTTCTCCTCCTATGGGATGGAAAGAAGTTGCAACTAGATGAGTTTTTCTCTCTACTCAATACTAATGATCGGGGTATTAGATTTGTTCATGAGGCGAGCCAAGGGCAAATAAATTTTTTGGACCTCACTATAATTAAGGATGGTGATCTTTTTAAGACCAAATCTTTTTTTAAACAGACGGATCGGAATTCGTTTATACCTTTTGGGGAGTTGCCACAATGACTCATGGTTAGTCGGTCCCAAAGAGCCAGTTCATTAGGATGAGATGGAATTGCTCAGCAATAGAGGATTATATAATTTGGGCAGGAGTATTAAAGAATAGACTGCATGAGAAGGGTTATGACTTGGACTCTTTGGAATCGACAATGGAGGAGGTATCTCAGATTGACAGATCTGTACTATTGGGAGTTGGCCCCAAAAAAACTAAGGCTAGACCCGTCGTACCTTTTTAACCCAACATTATTTGATTAAAAAAATCATACGCAAACTTGGCATTTGTTAGGAAATTATTGGATTATCAAAACCTTTTTACCAATCAATCCACAGGTTATCTTTAGGGGAGTTCCGTCCCTTAGAGATAGGGTGGCCCCCAATGTAGTGGATCCACCTACTAAAAAGGTTTCTTTCTTGCAGAACCTCTCGGGTTACCATCAGTGTTGCAAATGTCAAGTTTGTAAGCTCAATAAAAGTAAGGCGAGGAAGACGGAGAACTTTTTTTCCACCAGTACATCAAAAGAACACACTATTGAGCCCTTCATCACGTGTAGCTCGACGGGCATCGTCTATCTGTTACAGTGCCCGTGCAGGCTTCAGTATATAGGCCGGACCAAACGATCTATGCAGGTTAGATTTGGAGAGCATATCACCAACATTAAAATAGGCTTTAAATATCACGCCATCTCCAAGCATTATGACGTGCCATAATCGTGATCCAGCCAATACATTATTCTTGGGAATTGATCAATTTAGTGCCCACTGGAGGGGTAGCTCGCTAGTTAGGGAGCTCTCACGACTCAAGATGGCATGGATCCATAGAGTAAAGTGCTATACTCCGTATGGCCTGAACATAGACACAGATGTCAATGCCTTCATTGATAATGGCTGAGTACTGATGATATTTTGATAAGGTTTCCAGTTGATATTGGTTGTAAACCAGCTCAGAGTTCTGGGTAGATCCTTGGATTTTGATATTTTTCCATTTTTCTTATTTACATTTTTCAACTCCCTTTTTTTCCATTTTACCTGGGGAATGTTAATTATAATTTGATTAACCATTCCAAGCCACTAATTTTAGATTTATCCTTGACCCTTATTTTAGGGTAGGTGATTTTGATCATCTTCTTGTTTTGAGGTGTTTGTTCCCAGAGGGCTGGCATATATATATGCCATCCCTCAATTACACTCTAATTTTTTTTCCAGCATGTGCCTTGTGCCCATGCTAGTGGGGAGTAGATCACACACTGGTCGTTATTTATCCATCCTTTCTATTTTATTAATTTGAAAGTAGTTACCATCATCAACATTAAATTAAAAAAAATTCTCTTTTTTGAATGTAAACTTTTTTTTAAATCTTTTTTATCTTAATTTTAATTTTTAGAATACAAATTATTTTGTATTCTTGGTCACTAATATTTTATATTGTTCTCTGAGTGGTATTGTCCACCTGAGGGGTTTCTCAGGAACCGCTGGGTGGTCAGCTTCACCACTGGGTGTATTGGCTGATGCAACCGTGTGGTGGTGTGTTATTCCCTTTTGATGTTTTGATTTGACATCTGTTGATGTTGAGTCCAATAATTTCCATTATGACAGATAATTAGCCCTGTAATATTTGGTCTGTTTGATTCAGGCCCGTTGGAACATGAGGCTTATAATTACTGTCATTTAGTGGCAGGGAAAGCAGAAGAAGTGGCCTCGGGAGTCCCGTGACAGGGTTGTTCTATGACCCGGAAGGTTCACTCCTTAGCCGACCCATTTAGTAACCACATAACCTTATGTAGAGATGGATCCCACATGATTAATATTTAGCAGCTACCTTGGTTGATTCTCGTTTAGCATGCATAACTTTTTACTATTGGCAATTTGCCCTCTTTCAAAATGGCGGTGCTTAGTTGGGGATTCCCGGAGCTCTGAGCTGGGCGATCCCATCATCTTGTAGAACATAAATAGCGGTGAGTCAGCACGCCGCTCGTGCCCCTGGAAGACGTCATCTGTGACGAAACGGCGTAGGGAGGAGCGGCGTGCTGACGTCACCGCAAACAAACGCTAAGTCCCAGAAGGAACGGGTGGATATCGAGAGCCGGCCGGCTCGAAAATTTTATGACCTGCTTTTATTTTTCTACCTATATGTAAGTGTAAATCTTTGGCTTTTAATAAACCTGTTGAATGCAGTATTCCACTATGAGAGCTTCTTTTACCTGCATGGGGAACTAATCACGGAACATCCCGAGGATTCCTGGTTCAGAGGATCTAGGAGAGATTACTGCCTAATACAGAGACCCACGGCTGGGGTGATTAGCCACAAGCATTTTGGATCTCCCTAAAAAAGAGATCTTTATATCTGGTAAGCGGCTTGGATGTTATAGGTGGAGGAATCTATTCTATTCTCAACCATCACTTTTCTTTGGGTGTTAATTGATTTGAAGTCACTGCGGAATCTTTCACGGAAGATGTATGTGCTTTGGAACTATGCCCTGTGACCCTGAGATATGGGAACACACACCGTTAGGGATTGACATTCACAGCTGATTTGAACACTTTATTTGACTTATCCTTGCTGTTAGTGATATATTTCCATTCATCCAGGTTTATTGTCCTTTATTTATTGTCCTGGGTCCAGGTTATTTTTGACACATATTGGTTTATGATTTTGCACATTTATTTTTGTACATTTGGTATTTTATGCAGCGCAGCTTATTTTATATTATTGTGTTTCAGTGCGTGTATCTAACATTCAAGCTGCAGCAGCATCAATTTATTCAATTACTTTAAGCCCATTGTTACAGACAGCGCAGTATTTTACCTTGAACTACATTCATACATACTAGGGCCAATTTAGACAGGATCTGACTAACCTACCAGCATGTCTTTATAGTGTGGGAGGAAACACTCAGGCTCCATGCACACTGAGCTTAAAAAAATGTCTGTTCTCTCTGGAGTAAAAAACCTTCATATAGAGCATTTTTTGTACAAAGTTTAGGAGAGTTTTACGTTTTTTCTGCCAGTGAGCTGCAATCAGAAATGTAAATGAGAAGGGTTTTTTTTACTGCCTCTTAACGTTGATCTCAAAATATGCCTGTAAACGTCATAACGTGCATGAACACATAGGATAACATTGAGTTGCTTCTACAGGCAGAACACAAAACTCCTGTAGAAGCAACGTTTTTTATGCCAGTGTGCATGGAGCCTTACAATGTCCCATACACATGACTGTCTTTCTCTTGATTCTGTCCGTATGTAAAACTCTCAAAAAAGCCTAAAGGGCTCAATGCTTAGCTTTTGTTGTTTTTCTCCACTTACTGTATATAGTAGGAGTATGAAAATTAATTTGATAATAAATACAACAAAACAAAAGAATGAGCAAATATCAGATACATGAAACATTCATACAATTGGTAGAAAGTAGTGTTTTGAGTTCCACCCAAAAATGGAACTTCCACTTTTTGGAATCCCCCCCCCCTCCGGTGTTACATTTGGCACCTTTCAGGGGGAAGGAGGGAGCAGATACCTGTGCAATATAGTTATTTGCTCACACTTCCTGGCATAGATCACCACGGTGATCACGTTGACCTACGCCACTTCCTACGCCTACACTGTCCTCCCCCGTTGTCTTCTGGTAAACACACAGGTCCCAGAAGACAGCAGGGACCAGTGAGGACGCGCAGCAAGGAACCAAGAAGTGAAGCCGCAAGGCTTCACTTCCTGATTCCCTTACAGAGGATGCTGGCGGGGGCAGCTAAGAGCCGAGCGACTGATCGGCTTCGGCTGCCGACATCGCGGGTGCCCTGGACAGGTAAGTGTCCATATATTAAAAGTCAGCAGCTGCAGTATTTGTAGCTGCTAGCTTTTAATATATTTTTTTTAGGTGGACCTCCGCTTTAATAAAAAAAAAATGTATAAGATATCAAATAATATATCAATTTAAACAAGACATCTCTATTACACACACACATACAGCCCTACAGGTCTGCAATATTAATACATTGTAGGCTATCTGCACATTCTGTGACAAAATGGAAAGTTTCTACAGGTAGTGTAACGATTTACCTTGATGGTTGTTTAGTAACTTTGCTTGTTTTATTTGTAGACTTCGACTTTCTTAAAATGTGTGACTTTTTGTTTAGAAAAAATAAAATTTCATACATTAGTTCCAAGATCTCCCCACTGCTCAAAGCCTCAATTCTGTGCATAACAGCATGAGTTTTTGAGGAACCTATCTTCCACAAGAATCAAAGGTTCATTAAACAAATAAAATGTTATGCAGTCTCCTCATTTACTAATATAAAGTACATAAACATTTTCACAAGAAAAGTATGGAGTCCTCCACTATGATAATAAAAAAATGAATAAAAAAACACCTGTTTAAACAGACTCCATAAACTATGTTCAGGTACAGTTGTGCTCATAAGTATAGATACCCTGGCAGAATTTATGATTTCTTGGCTATTTTTCAGAGAATATGAATGATAACTCACAAACGTTTCTTTCACTCATGGTTAGTGTTTGGCTGAGGCCATTTATTATCAATCAACTGTGTTTACTCTTTTTAAATCAAAATGACAACAGAAACTAGCCAAATTAACCTGATCAAAAGTTTACATACCCCAGTTCTTAATACCGTGTATTGCCCCCTTGAACATCAATGACAGCTTGAAGTCTTTTGTGGTATTTGTGGATGAAGCTCTTTATCTTCTCAGATGGTAAAGCTGCCCATTCCTCTTGGCAAAAAGCCTCCAGTTCCTGTAAATTCTCAGTCTGTCTTGCATGAACTGCACGTTTGAGATCTCCCCAGAGTGGCTCAATGATATTGAGGTCAGGAGACTGAGATGGCCACTCCAGAACCTTCACTTTATTCTGCTGTAGCCAATGGTCGACTTGGTCTTGTGTTTTGGATCATTGTCATTTTGGAATGTCCAAGTACGTCCCATGTGCAGCTTCCTGGCTGATGAATGCAAATGTTCCGCCAGTATTTTTTTATAACATACTGCATTCATCTTGCCATCAATTTTAACCAAGTTTCCTGTGCCTTTGTAGCTCACACATCCCCAAAACATCAGCGATCCACCTCTGTGTTTCACAGTAGGAATGGTGTACCTTTCATCATAGGCCTTGTTGACTCCAAATGTAGTGTTTATGGTTGTGGCCAAAAAGCTAAATTCTGGTCACCTCACTCCAGAAGGTTTGAGGCTTTTCGCTGTGCTGTTTGGCGTATTGTAAGTGGGATACTTTATGGCATTTGCATAGTAATGGCTTTCTTCTGGTGACTCGACCATGCAGCCCATCTTTCTTCAAGTGTCTCCTTATGTGTATCTTGAAACAGCCACACCACATGTTTTCAGAGAGTCCTGTACTTCACCTGAAGTTATTTGTGGGTTTTTCTTTGCATCCCAAAGTTTTTTTCCTAGTAGTTGTGGTTGAAATTTTAGTTGGTCTACCAAACTGTGGTTTGGTTTCAACAGAACCCCTCACTTTTCACTTCTTGATTGGCATTCTCAATTCCTTGGATATCTTTTTATATCTCTTTCCTGTTTTATACAGTTCAACTACCTTTTCCCACAGATCCTTTGACAATTCTTTTGCTTTCCCCAGGACTCAGAATCCAGAAACATCGGTGCAGCACTGGATGAAAGATGCAAGGGTCTGTCAGGAGTCCAGAAACTCATTGACCTTTTATACACACACACTAATTACAAGCAGAGGCGTAACTAGAAACGTCTGGGCCCCGGTGCAAGAAATCACAAAGGGGCCCCCCCAAAAAAAAGCATGATTTTGATACTTTTTTTTTTGAGGGGGTGGCAATGGCGGTAGTTGAGGGGGGATGGCAGCTGTGGTACTTGAGGGGGGTGGCAGTGGTGGTACTTGAGGGGGGGTGGCTGCGGTGGCAGTGGGGGTGCCATCCTCTCCCACCACCACCTGTGCCTCTTACTGATCCCATCCTCCCACCACTGATTTCATCCCTATCCCCCCCATCACCTCTGTTATAGAGATCAGTGGTGGGGGGGTGGGATCAGTAAGAGGCACAGGTGGTGGAGGTTGGCATCGATTGCTCAGCTCTGCAAAATGTCACTTACAGTCAATCAATCGATTCCCCTGGAATTCCGTTCGATCTGTCACGGTGCCTTCTAATCTTCCGCCAGGATGCCTTCTTGCCTCATGGGTAGACGGTACAGGTATTCCACACAGAGAGGAAAGCTCCTCCCTCGCCTTCTCTCATTGGTGTCAGCATGTCTGCTGACTTAATTTTTCAGTGTCTGCCCCCAGTCTCAGCGCTGCCTCTGCCCAGGCCCAGATTTACTCTCTTTGTCGCCCCAAGGCCAGGTCCTTCAATACCGCCCCCCTCACACACACCATCACATAGGGGAACTCCCCAGAGAGCCCCTCTTACATCAGGGTCCCCAGAGAGCCTCCCTACTTACATCAGGGTCCCTAGAGAGCCTCCCCCTACATTAGGGTCCCCAGAGAACCTCCCCTTACATCAGGGTCCCCAGAGAACCTCCCCTTACATCAGGGTCCCTAGAGAACCTCCCCTTACATCAGGGTCCCTAGAGAACCTCCACTTACATCAGGGTCCCTAGAGAACCTCCCCTTACATCAGGGTCCCCAGAGAACCTCCCCTTACATCAGGGTCCCCAGAGAACCTCCCCTTACATCAGGGTCCCCAGAGAACCTCCCCTTACATCAGGGTCCCCAGAGATCCCCCCTTACATTAGTGTCCCCAGAGAGCCTCCCCTCTTACATTACATTAGAGTCCCCAGAGAGCCCCTCCTTACATCAGGGTCCCTAGAGAGCCCCTCCTTACATCAGGGTCACCAGAGAGCCCCTCCTTACATCAGGGTCACCAGAGAGCCCCTCCTTACATCAGGGTCGCCAGCGAGCCCCTCCTTACACCAGGGTCCCCAGAGAGCCCCCCCCTTACACCAGGGTCCCCAGAGAGCCCCTTTACACCAGGGTCCCCAGAGAGCCCCCCTTAAACCAGGGTCCCCAGAGAGCCCCCCCTTAAACCAGGGTCCCCAGAGAGCCCCCCCTTATACCAGGGTCCCCAGAGAGCCCCCCCTTACACCAGGGTCCCTAGAGAGCCCCCCTTACACCAGGGTCCCCAGAGAGCCTCCCCCTTACACCAGGGTCCCCATAGAGCCCCTCGTTACACCAGAGTCCCCAGAGAGCCCCCCCTTACACCAGGGTCCACATAGAGCCCCCCCTTACACCAGGGTCCACATAGAGCCCCCCCTTACACCAGGGTCCACATAGAGCCCCCCTTACACCAGGGTCCACATAGAGCCCCCCCTTACACCAGGATCCCCAGAGAGCCCCCCTTACACCAGGGTCCACATAGAGCCCCCCCTTACACCAGGATCCCCAGAGAGCCCCCCCTTACACCAGAGTCCACATAGAGCTCCCCCTTACACCAGGGTCCACATAGAGCCCCCCCTTACACCAGGGTCCACATAGAGCCCCCTTACACCAGGGTCCACATAGAGCTCCCCCCCTTACACCAGGGTCCCCAGAGAGCCCCCCCTAACATTAGTGTCCCCAGAGGCCCCCTTCCTTACATTAGTGTCCCCAGAAAGACCCCCCTCTTACATCAGGGTCCCCAAACAGCTGACTCCCCCCTTGCATGGGTTCCCCTGTACCTGGCTGGTGGAGGTGGGAGGCGGCGATTGGCAGCTCTATGGTGTCCACAGGCAGGGGGGTCTTGCTGGGGCTAGTAGTTCTATCTCCGAATGTATACAGCAGAGGGGGAGGGGCCTCTTACCCGGGCATCAGCAACATTGTACAAGCAGAGTGAAAGTGAAACTAATACCTGCCCGGGTCAGAGGCCCCTCCCCTCTCCTCTCCACTGTATACACACTGAGACGCGAGAGAGAGAGGGAGTACTACAAGCCCCAGGGAGATCCCTGCCCACACAGGCACCATAGAGCTGCCGATCGCCGCCTTCCACATCTCCCCACTGCACTCTAAACGAGCAGCCAGAGGTGCAGACAGGGGAGATGTCTTGGGAGGTTGCATCCACTGGCGGGCGGTGGGCGGGCCCCTCACACGGGCGGCGGGCGGGCCCCCCGGACTTCACAAAACTACAGGGCCCAGCCGCAACTGCGACTGCTGCGACCCTGAAAATTCCGCCACTGATTACAAGCAAACAGCTCACAGGTTAGGATGGTTGCCATTAATAGCCATTCAAACCCCTTTGTGTCAACTTGTGTGCATGTTATAAGGCCAAAATAACCAGGGTATGTAAACTTTTGATCATGGTCATTTGGGTAGTTTCTGTTGTGATTATGATTTAAAAAGAGTAAACACAGTTGATTGATAATAAATGGCTTCAGTCAAACACTAACCATGAGTGAAAGAAACGTTTTTGTGTTTATCATTCATATTTTTTGAAAAATAGCCAAGAATTTATAAATTCTGCCAGGGTATGTAAACTTATGAGCACAACTATATATATAGATGATTTACCTTTGAATAAACTAAAACTGTATTCTATATTTAAAAAAATATATTATTACAGATAAACATAGTTAAAAGCCATGGATAGATAAAAAAAATACATAAAATACCTATCTCCCTTGCTTGTACATATTGTAAAGTGAACCATATATGTAGTATTACAGTTATCACAAGCTCACCTCTGACATGGCCTGTAGAATGATCACAGGTGGAGATCATAGGTGTTTGTATACAGGTCCATTCATCTATCCCTAATCGCTTGGGGTTTGCATCCAGGGCCACTCCTCTGTTCCTAATCGCATATAACACCTGGGTTGTCTGTTTATATGCAAAACAGCCGCTGTGCTTGCCAGCGGGTCATTGATTTGTACACATTTCCTGGCGGTGGTGGATCACACACACTTGGAGATTTACACTGATACTTGGTGGTTTTTGTGTAATTGTTTGTGTTATGTGCAGAGATGTGCAAAATGGAAAAATGTGTTTTTGTTTCAGATTCGTTCATTAAAGCGGAGTTCCACCCATAAAATTAACTTTTCAAAAATACTCAACAACTCCCTCAGCAACATCATTAGGAAATTTTTATTTTTTTACTCACTCTGTAACTGCTGTTGCTATGGGGTCCCTTCTATTCTGAAACTTCCGGTCCATGGCGATTGATGTCATTTCCCTTGGCGCCTGTGCTCCTGGGAGATGCGTGTTATCCTTTTCCAGGAGTCCGTGGGCAGCACCGAGGGCTAGCATCACATTTAGTTAGAAGATTCCTTTCTCTGTGCCCTGCTGTATACGGCACATTCACAAGATCGGGCGGTGCATGCTGGGGTATCCAGCATTACTATATTCTAGAAGAGACTGCTAGTGGGCTTCACATGCAGACAGAGATGGAAGCGCTCTACACAGCAGAAATAGTAAGTAATATATAAAAATGGGAATTGAGCGGCGATTGCATTAATAACATTGTTTAATAGTGTTTAAATAGCTAGAGAACAGATTACATTAAAAAAATAAAAAATTCTGAGTGGATCTCCGCTTTAAGTCAATAATTTAGTTACGTCATATTAGTTATGTTAGAATGATTCATTTTCGGAATAAATTTTGTATATTCTGATTTGTTTTGTATATATTCAATATTTTCGATTTATTCGAAATACGAGTTTTTTTGGAATTCAGATTTGGAAAGATGGCTGTATTCATTCCATTATAATCTATTCTTTTCTATGGTATTTGTTTTATTCTAATCTATAAAGCGGCCTAAGTAGGAATGCTGATATTTTTTCACTTTTATACCTTACTGTTTTTAATGCAATATGTTTCCGTCTAGAATTTGAATAAATTTTTTCTGTTTAAATCTGTTTTATTATATTTTTTGCAAATATAACAGTCTACTTAGACAAAACATGAAGTGTACTTAAATGGTACGGACCAGGAAAACAGAGCACTTACAATCTGTTTCCACACATGTAGGCAATACATAACAGCAGTATAAACAATAGCCCAACGAATATGAGTAGTAATGTAAAATAGGTAAGAAGACCGTACACACGAACGAGTTTCTCGGCAAGAAACGACAAGAAAACTGCCGAGATAGCTTTCTTGCCGAGAAAATCGTTCGTGTGTATGGTTTCTCGTCAAGAAAACCGACAAGAATCTCGACGAGAAATATAGAGAACCTGGTCTCTATTTTCTTGTTGAGATTCTTGTCAGCCTGTTTCTCGACGAGAAAAGTGTGTGTGTGTACACTTACCTGTCCTCCGGGAAGCCCGCGCATGCTCAAAATGACTTTGACGCATGCGCGGTAGCTTCCTAGGCATAGTTAGGGTGTAGCAAGATGGCGCCAACGGCATCGAATGTGACAAGCGCACGCTCGTCGTAGCCGATGACGTCACCGTGTTCGCTCCATTCAAAGAACCACGGGTTCTTTGAATGGAGCGTCTGTACACTCGGCCGGGACAAGTTTCTTGTCCAAGAATCTCGTCAAGAAAAACAACGTGTTTTTTCCTGACGAGATTCTCGGCCGTGTGTACGAGGCTTCAGTCTCAAAAGGTATCAGAACACAGACTAGGAGCATTAACGCATGCTATTCGAAGACCCAGAAAAGAAGAAAAAACTTAACACCTCCCTGCAAAAACATAGTAAGTGTCACAAGGGAGCACATCTCAGGCCCTACTCGGCAACATACTGAAGGGGAGTACATATAGAAGTAGAATGTAGGAGAGAGAGAAGTGAAAAAAAATAAAAGAAAAGGGGGGAGGGGTGGGGGTGTAGAACCTCAGCCATTGATAGCAACAAAAAGAAGGCAACCCACTTCCTGAGATAATCCAAGAGGGATACACAAGGTCAAACTGCAGAGGAAGTATGAAAATTAGATGAATACCGGAAATTATTCCAGACTGTCCACTTGAGACTGTGGGAGCCTGATTTATCCTCATCCAGAGCTATCATACTTTCTGAATATTCAATCTGATTAATTTCACGCGGCCCAAGGTAGGCGGGTCATTTTGATGGTAGCACCTGGCAATAACAGAACGAGCCGTGGTAAAAAACAAGTGTCTAATCAGACTTTTTTGATCCGTTTGTAGAAGCCTGACAACAAAGACGGCACAGTAAGCTGGGGTAGGTTCGGGTATGTATCACCCACTAAGTCAGAGAATAGTTGTAGGATCTTGTCCCAAAACGGGATAAGGCATGGGCAAGTGCCCCAGATACGTAGCATGCTGCCATGAGCCTGCAAACAGCGCCAAAGACATCAGGGATGGTGGGGTCGAATTTATGAAGAGTTGAGGGACAGCAATACCATTTAGTGAGTATGCAGTAGTTGCGTTCTTCGGCAGCTGAAGATGCAGAAAGTTTCTAGGATAATGCCAATATTTTAGACCACTCAAGATCATCTACCGCTACATTCAGTTCCTGTTCCTATTTAGACATAAATAAGGGCGGGTGTGGATAAGATTCCCATAGTAGGCTCGAGCAGTTTTGTTATTTGTGCTTCTTCAAACGGCATCCATGTTCGATCAAGATCCCCCGATATTCAGACCCTTGAATCGCAACATTAGAAGAAACCGGTACCTTCTTTGGGGAATGATCTTGCTCATCTGAGGCAACAGATATCCGATCTTATTCACTTTAAAGCTAAAGCAGCAATGCAATCAGGCAAGAAGGTATCATAGGTACTGTATTGGGAGATAAATGTAGAAATGGTGGTTTGCGACAATGGCACCAACCTCCTCTCCGCCCTACGACAGGGACACTTGACCCATGTGCCCTGTTTGGCTTAGACATGTGCAAAAGGAAAAAATTTGTTTTGTTTCGTTTCGTTTTAATTCGTTAATAAATTAATTTCGTTTAGTTAGATTCGTTAAATTTGTTAAATTCGTTTTCGGATTTCGTTTTGTTTTCGACCGAATTCGAAAATCGGTCGCATTCGAAAATATTTCAACCGAATTCGAAAATATTTCTACTGGATTCGAAATTATTTCAACATGATTCGAAATTATTTCAACATGATTCGAAATTATTTCAACATGATTCGAAATTATTTCAACTGCATTTGAAACTATTTCAACCGGATTCGAAAATATTTTGCGACCCGACTTTGGGTCCATGTATCTCAGGGTCACTTAGTAATAGAAACCCCAAATTTAGAGATGTTATAGTGCTAGTTCTACTGTGTTTGCATACCAAATTTGGGGTTTCTAGCTACAAGTGGCCCCGAGATATGTGGCCCAAAATTCGGGTTGCAAAATGTCATTCTCTGCTGCAGAAAAGTGTTTGACATTTTGCGACCCGATTTTGGGTCCACGTTTCTCGGGGTCACTTAGTGATAGAAACCCCAAAATTGGTATGCAAACACAGGAGAACTAGCACTACAACATCCCCAAATTTGGGGTTTCTATCGCCAACTAACCCCGAGATACGTGGACCCAAAGTCGGGTCGCAAAATATTTTTGAATCCGGTTGAAATAGTTTCAAATGCGGTTGAAATAGTTTTAAATGCGGTTGAAATAATTTCGAATCATGTTGATACTATTTAAAGCAGATTCGAAAATATTTTGCGACCCGACTTTGAAAAAAAAATGAAATTGATTCTAACAGTCTGCAGGAGATCTGCAAAAAAAAAAGAAGTGAAATGGCTGTTAATAGTCTACAGGAGATCTGCTAAAAAAATAAAATAAATGCTAATAGTCTGCAGGAGATCTTATGTAAAAAATAGTAATCTGCAAAAAAAATTAAACATAAAATAGATAGTATCTATATTCTATTCTATTCTATTGTTTTTCTAGTGTATTCTCTATTTCTATTCTAATCTATTCTATCCAAAGTTAAAATTAATTAATTACATTTTTTTTAATTCCTACTGTTCGAAATTAAAATGTATTCTATTCGAAATTCGAATTTCATAAGATGGTTGCATATTCTTTCTATTTTATTCTATTAAATTATATATTTTTTCTATTCTGTTCTAATCTTTTCTATTTGAATTATAAATTTTGAAAGATGGTTAGTTACTTACTTATATACATCTGTCACATAAAAAAAAGATGTGAAATGGCTGTCATGGATGTCGATCGCAAGGCAAGTACATATGCTGTATGTCATTGTCCGAGTGCCACGTGACCGGCCACGAGTGCCACGTGACCAAGTTGTGGATTGTCACCTGCCACAAGTTATGGGGTTCCTAGCACCAAGTGACCCCCAGATATGGGCGATCTGACAAGTGCTTTTCTGCAGCAGAGAATTAAATTTTGTGACCCGACTTTGAGGCCACGTATCTCGGGGCCACTTATAGCTAGAAATCCCAAAATATTTGGTATGCAAACACATTACAACTGGCACTACAATAACCCCAAATTTGGGGTTTCTATCACCAAGTAACCCCGTTGTAATGCTAGTTCTACTGTGTTTGCATACCAAATTTGGGGTTTCTAGCTATAAGTGGCCCCGAGATACGTGGCCCCAAAGTCGGGTCACAAAATGTCATTCTCTGCTGCAGAAAAGTACTTGACATATCGCCCATATCTGGGGGTCACTTGGTGCTAGGAACCCCATAACTTGTGGCAGGTGACGTGGCAAGTGGACAATCCACAACTTGGTCACGTGGCAGGTCACGTGACACTCGTGGCCGTTCACGTGGCACTCGTGGCCGTTCACGTGGCAGGTCACGTGACACTCGTGGCCGTTCACGTGGCACTCGTGGCCGGTCACGTGGCACTCGTGGCCGGTCACGTGGCACTCGTGGCAGGTGTTGTGGCAAGTGGACAATGACATACAGCATATGTACTTGCCTTGCGATCGACATCCGTGACAGCCATTTCACATCTTTTTTTTTATGTGACAGATGTATATAAGTAAGTAAATAACCTTCTTCCAAAATTTATAATTCAAATAGAAAAGATTAGAACAGAATAGAAAAAAAATATAATTTAGAAGAATAAAATAGAAAGAATATACAACCATCTTCTGAAATTCGAATTTCGAATAGAATAAATTTGAATTTCGAATAGTATGAATTCAAATTTTTTAATTAATTAATTTTAACTTTGGATAGAAAAGATTATAATAAAATAGAAAATAGACTAGAAAAACAATAACCTCAAATTTGGGGTTTCTATCACCAAGTAACCCCGAGATACATGGACCCAAATTCGGGTCACAAAATATTTTCTAATCTGGTTGAAATAGTTTCAAATGCAGTTGAAATAATTTTGAATCATGTTGATACTATTTCAACCGGATTCGAAAATATTTTGCGACCCGATTTTGGGTCCATGTATTTTGGGGTTACTTGGTGATAGAAACCCAAAATTTGGAGATCTTGTAGTGCTATTTCTACTGTGTTTGCATACCAAATTTAGGGTTTCTAGCTACAAGTGGCCCCGAGATATGTGGCCCCAAAATCGGGTCGCAAAATGTCATTCTCTGCTCCAGTAAAGTGCTTGACATTTTGCGACCCGATTTTGGGTCCACGTATCTCGGGGTCACTTAGTGATAGAAACCCCAAATTTGGTATGCAAACACAGGAGAACTAGCACTACAACATCCCCAAATTTGGGGTTTCTATCGCCAACTAACCCCGAGATACGTGGACCCAAAGTCGGGTCGCAAAATATTTTTGAATCCGGTTGAAATAGTTTCAAATGCGGTTGAAATAGTTTTAAATGCGGTTGAAATAATTTCGAATCATGTTGATACTATTTAAAGCGGATTCGAAAATATTTTGCGACCCGACTTTGAAAAAAAAATGAAATTGATTCTAACAGTCTGCAGGAGATCTGCAAAAAAAAAAAAAAGTGAAATGGCTGTTAATAGTCTACAGGAGATCTGCTAAAAAATAAATAGATGCTAATAGTCTGCAGGAGACCTGGTGAGAAAACTAAATAGATAATAATAGTCTGCAGGAGATCTGCAAAAAAATAAAATAAATGCTAATAGTCTGCAGGAGACCTTATGTAAAAAATAGTAATCTGCAAAAAAAATTAAACATGAAATAGATAGTATCTATATTCTATTCTATTCTATTGTTTTTCTAGTGTATTCTCTATTTCTATTCTAATCTATTCTATCCAAAGTTAAAATTAATTAATTACATTTTTTTTAATTCCTACTATTCGAAATTCAAATTTATTCTATTCGAAATTCGAATTTCATAAGATGGTTGCATATTCTTTCTATTTTATTCTATTAAATTATATTTTTTTTCTATTCTGTTCTAATCTTTTCTATTTGAATTATAAATTTTGAAAGATGGTTAGTTACTTACATCTGTCACATAAAAAAAAGATGTGAAATGGCTGTCATGGATGTCGATCACAAGGCAAGTACATATGCTGTATGTCATTGTCCGAGTGCCACGTGACCGGCCACGAGTGCCACGTGACCAAGTTGTGGATTGTCCACTTGCCACGTCACCTGCCACAAGTTATGGGGTTCCTAGCACCAAGTGACCCCCAGATAGGGGCGATCTGTCAAGTGCTTTTCTGCAGCAGAGAATTAAATTTTGTGACCCGACTTTGAGGCCACGTATCTCGGGGCCACTTATAGCTAGAAATCCCAAAATATTTGGTATGTAAACACATTACAACTGGCACTACAATAACCCCAAATTTGGGGTTTCTATCACCAAGTAACCCCGTTGTAATGCTAGTTCTACTGTGTTTGCATACCAAATTTGGGGTTTCTAGCTATAAGTGGCCCCGAGATACGTGGCCCCAAAGTCGGGTCACAAAATGTCATTCTCTGCTGCAGAAAAGTACTTGAAATATCGCCCATATCTGGGGGTCACTTGGTGCTAGGAGCCCCATAACTTGTGGCAGGTGACGTGGCAAGTAGACAATCCACAACTAGGTCACGTGGCAGGTCACGTGGCACTCGTGGCCATTCACGTGGCACTCGTGGCCAGTGTCGTGGCACTCGTGGCCGGTGTCGTGGCACTCATGGCAGGTGTTGTGGTAAGTGGACAATGACATACAGCATATGTACTTGACTTGCGATCGACATCCGTGACAGCCATTTCACATCTTTTTTTTTATGTGACAGATGTATATAAGTAAGTAAATAACCTTCTTCCAAAATGTATAATTCAAATAGAAAAGATTAGAACAGAATAGAAAAAAAATATAATTTAGAAGAATAAAATAGAAAGAATATACAACCATCTTCTGAAATTCGAATTTCGAATAGAATAAATTTGAATTTCGAATAGTATGAATTCAAATTTTTTAATTAATTAATTAATTTTAACTTTGGATAGAAAAGATTATAATAAAATAGAAAATAGACTAGAAAAAACAATAACCCCAAATTTGGGGTTTCTATCACCAAGTAACCCCGAGATACATGGACCCAAATTCGGGTCACAAAATATTTTCGAATCCGGTTGAAATAGTTTCAAATGCAGTTGAAATAATTTCGAATCATGTTGATACTATTTCAACCGGATTCGAAAATATTTTGCGACCCGACTTTGGGTCCATGTATTTTGGGGTTACTTGGTGATAGAAACCCAAAATTTTGAGATGTTGTAGTGCTAGTTCTACTGTGTTTGCATACCAAATTTGGGGTTTCTAGCTACAAGTGGCCCCGAGATATGTGGCCCCAAAATCGGGTCGCAAAATGTCATTCTCTGCTCCAGTAAAGTGCTTGACATTTTGCGACCCGAATTTGGGTCCACGTATCTCGGGGTCACTTAGTGATAGAAACCCCAAATTTGGTATGCAAACACAGAAGAACTAGCACTACAACATCTCCAAATTTGGGGTTTCTATCACCAAGGAACCCCGAGATACATGGACCCAAAGTCGGGTCAAAAATATTTTTAGATTCGAAAAAATTCGGATTCGGTTAAATTCGTTAGTATTGTAATTCGGTAATTCGGATGCATCCGAATAATGAAAAATTCGGAACGAATTTCGATTCGGAACGAAACGAAATGCACATGTCTAGTTTGGCTCAGGTCCTTAATTTGGTGGTGCAGAGGTTCTTGTGCAGGTACCCGGGCTTACAGGATCTCCTGAGGCAGGCCAGGAAAGTCTGTGGGCATTTCCGCCGGTCATATAATGCCAATGCTCGGCTGGCTGACCTCCAAAAGGAATGCAACCTGCCCAAGAACTGTCTGTCTGTGACATGCCCACCAGGTGGAACTCAACGTTGGCAATGTTGCAGCGGCTTCACACTCAGCAGAGGGCCATCAATGAGTACCTGTGCGAGTATGGCACCAGGACAGGGTCAGGGGAGCTTGGCTTTTTTTCGCCACGCCAGTGGCTAATGATCAAGGATGCATGAACTGTCCTGTCACAATTTGAGGAGGCCACGAGAATGGTGAGCAGTGACAGTGCATGCATCAGTGATACTGTCCCTCTTGTCTACCTGCTGGAGCACACACTGCATGGAATAATGAACAGGGCACTTGAGGCAGAACAGAGGAAGGAAGAGGAGGACTTCCTTACCTCTCAAGGCCCCCTTTACCCAGACAGTATTCCTGCGGGCCCACCGATCTCACAGGAAGAGGAGGAGGATGAGGATTGTGTCAGCATGGAGGTGGAGCCTAGCACTCAGCATCAGCAGCAGTCTTCAAGGGATCAATTACAGTCCCAAGAAACCCATGGACTTGTACGTGGCTGGGAGGAGGTGGCTGCGGATCATGTCGTCCTTAGTGACCCAGAGGACTCCGGACCGAATGCCTCAGCAAACCTATGCTGCATGGCCTCCCTGATCCTGCAAAGCCTGCAGAAGGATCCTCGTATTCGTGGTATCAAAGAGAGGGATCATTACTGGCTGGCAATCCTCCTTGATCCACGTTACAAGGGTAAGGTTGCGGACCTTATCTTGCCGTTGCAGAGGGAGCAGAGGATGAAACATCTTCGGGAGGCCTTGCAGAAAGGTTTGTGCAACGCGTTCCCAGAGCCTGGGAGGTTACAAATTCCTGATCCTGGACAACGTGTTGCTGAGGCTTCGGTCAGTCACAGAAGGAGCAGTGGAGAAGGTGGCCATCTGACCGATGCGTTCAGACAATTTTTTAGTCCGCAGCCCCAAGGTCTGATCGGTTCCAGCAACCATCGCCAGCGTCTGATTTACATGATGCAGGAATACCTAAGGGCAAGATCAGACTTGGAGACCTTTCCAACCGAAAATACACTGGGTTACTGGGTCTTGAGGATGGATCACTGGCCAGAGCTTGCACAGTATGCAATTGAGCCACTGGCCTGTCCTGCATCCAGCGTTTTTTCAGAACGCACATTCAGTGCTGCTGGAGGCTTTGTAACCGATCACAGAGTGCGCCTGTCCACAGACTCGGTTGATCGGCTCACCTTCATAAAAATGAATCGGTCTTGAATCACCAGCTACCAAGCACCTGATGCTGATGTAACCGATTCATTTTTTTATGAATGAGATCCCTTGTAGACTGCCTATGCTGATGCTGAGTGACTATACTGTTATGCTGAGTGACTATCCTATTTCTCCTCAATGTTCATGTTTATAGCTTCTAAGAACATTTTTGGTTCTGGGCACCACCACCAGTGGCTAAGGCCCAATTTTTCTGCCCCTGTTTAACAGGGGCGTGTAATTACAATTTTTGCTGCAATATTGTGCAGCAGGGCTCGTTCCTACGCTCAATTAGAGTATCTGTGAGGGGTTGCGGTGTTGTGGCACCAGCACCAGTGCCTAAAGCCCAATTTTTCTACCCCTGTTCAACAGGGGCATGTAATTACAATTGTTGATATAATATTTCACAACAGGGCCCGTTCCAGCACCCACCAAGAGTAACTGTGAGGGCTTACAGTGTTCTGGTACCACCAACACCTAAGGCCCAAATTTCTGCAGAGTATATAGGGCAGGCCGTATAGTATATACAGGCGGTCCCCTACTTTCAAACATCCGACTTACAAACGACTCCTACTTACAAACGGAGGGAGACAACAGGAAGTGAGAGGAAATCTACCCCAGGGAAGGGAAATTCTCTCCTGTAAGAGTTAATATGGGAAAAAGGTGTCTCCACTGATGTTTTATCACCAATCCTTGTTTCCCTAAAAACCCCAAATTTTCTAAATCCAATTGTCATTGGGACAGGAAGTGAGGTGAACAGGGGCACAGACAGCCAAACAAATGTTACAGGGGTGATGATAACCCTTCCCTATGTTATCCAAAAAGCTTAAAAATAGATTTTTTGGCTGGAGCTACACTTACAAAATGTACCTGTTCCAAATTACAAACAGATTCAACTTGAGAACAAACCTACAGTACAGTGGGACCACCTGTATACTGCTGTTCAGAGTATATAGGGCCTGGGGGCCCCCATGCCTTTTCTTTTTTTAATTTGGGTACGGGGTTCCCCTTAATATTCATACAAGACCCAAAGGGCCTGGTAATGGGCTGGGGGGGGGGTACCCATGCCGTTTTTCTAAATAATTTTCATCCATATTGCCGGGACCCGACATTACATTACAGCCGCAAGCAGTTTTAAATGACTTTTATTCCTTTAGAAATGTAATTTTGTGCAGGGACTGTTCTAAACATGGGAAACACGCGCCACTTTACAGGCATACTATAGACACCCCCAGGTATGATATTTAAAGGAATATTTCACTTTTATTTTTTCACTTTAAGCATCATTAAAATCACTCCCCCGAAAAAAGGGCCATTTTTAAAACTTTTTTTTGCATTGATCCTGGTCCCCAAACCCTTTTTAGGACAATAACTTGCATATTAGCCTTCAAAATTCTCACTTTTGATTTCACACGTTCGAGTCCCATAGACTTTAACGGTGTTTGAATGTTGGCGCAAATTTTCGGTCCGTTCAAATCTTCTGGATGCGAACCAAACCGGGGGGTATTCGGCTCATCCCTATTTTCACTCCAAACAGACACACAATGAAGAAGTGGTCAGGGAAAGGTTTTATCTGTCACAGAGCTTATGACTCAAGCTGTAATCTTAGTAGTCAATTGCACAGTCTATCATTCTGTGCCAAAGACTTGATAAATGCTATCCATTGTGTAATTGCTGGGGACCCATTTATGTTTTAGGAAGTTAGTGTGCTCCTGTTTAGCAAAGTATAAAATAACATTCGTTATTCGCTGCGAAAAAAAAAATTGCACATGACCTGAATAGAATATGTTATAATAATAAATACTATTGTCTATGACATGGAGCTCAATATATTTTGTGATCATTAAAAACCCTTTCATGCCTAAGGCCCCTTTCACACTGAGGCGTTGAAAAAACGCTAAAAAATCATACTTTTTTTACCGCGATTTTACCGCGTTGACGGTAAAAATAGCGCTAACGCATATGCGTTTTTACCGCGTATTTGCCGCGTTTTTGCGGAAAAAGGATTATTTGGTATCCCACAATCCTCCAATCTACTGCGGTCATGTGACCTTCTGGGTGTTTTTTACCGCGTTTTTACCACGGTACTCATTCATTTAAATTGGGATAGGCGTTTTTACAGCGCTATTTTATGCGCCCCAAAGAAGCTGTTTGCAGGATTTTTTCCAACGCATAGCCAGAAAAACACCTCAGTGTGAAAGCCCTCAGGGCTTTCACATTGAGAATGCTGGGGCAGGATTATTTCAGGCATCTTTACAGCGCTATTTTTAACGCGAAAACGCTGTAAAAACGCCTCAGTGTGAAAGGGGCCTAAGCCTTTTTCTGACATGTGTTACTTACAAGTTAAAATCCGTATTTTTTGCTAGAAAATTACTTAGAACCCTCAAATATTATATATATATTATTTTTTTAGCAGAGACCTTAGAGAATAAAATGGCGATCATTGCAATATTTTATGTTGCACGGTTTTTGCGCAGCGGTCTTTCAAACACACTTTTTTGGGCCAAAAAAATACTTTCATGAATTAAAAAAAAAAAAAAAAAAAAAACCCAGTAAGGTTAGCCCAATTTTTTGGATAATGTGAAAGATGATGTTAAGCCGAGTAAATAGATACCCAACATGTCATGCTTTGAAATTGCGCATACTCGTGGAATGGCGACAAACTACCATACTTAAAAATCTCCATAGGCGACGTTTTAAAAATTTCTACGGATTACCAGTTAAGAGTTAGAGGAGGTCTTTTGCTAGAGTTATTGCTCTTGCTTTAACGATCACAGCAATACCTCACACGTGTGGTTTGAACACCGTTTACATTTGCGGGCGCGACATACATTTCCGCTTGCTTCTGCACGTGAGCATGGAGGGACGGGGCGCTTAAAATATATATATATATATTTTTTTTTACACGGTCTCTTAAAAAAATAAATCTGATAATTTTTATTGCTGTCACAAGGAATGTAAACATCCCTTGTGACAGTAATAGTCAGTGACAGGTACTCTTTATGGAGGGATCAGGGGTCTATAAGACCCCAAATCCCTCCTTTGCACTTGGTCAAATCCCACAGCGGGAACCTGTCTTTTGTGACTGGGGTAACTCTATCCCTAGCCACCAGAAATCTTTTAAAGTGGTTGTAAACCTAGTTACCCCACTTTTATCTACAGGTGAGTCTTACCTGTAGGTACTGTAAATATCTCCCAAACCTGCATGATTTGGGAGATATTTACCATATACGCTTGCGCTGTGAAGAAATGGACCTCCGTGCCGTTTCTTCACTAGCAAGTGCCGTGACTGACAGCTCCCGCACGTCTAGAAAAACGTAATGTGTTGCAATCTGCAATCAGAGGTTGCTAACTGCTACCCCTTTATTTACCCCGTCCTAAAGGAATTCTAGAATCACAGGAACAGAGGTAGAAGAAACTTATTTCTGCGTGCACCATGAACATAAGGTTTTCCAAGAGTACATTTTTCTCGTTACTGGCTTTCTACTTAGGACGTCTATAACCCGATCAGAGCAGCCTTTTAGTCTAAGGATCTGGAGATCAGAAGCCACGCTGTGAACTGGAAGAATTCCGGTCTGGTGTGTGTAGCACTGGGCCCTGGGACAGAAGATCTGGGTGGATCGGCAGTCTCCAGGGGAGTGCCACTGACAGCCTTCAGGGTCACGAACCACGCCCTCCTTGGCCACCATGGCACTATCAGGAGAAGGTGGCCCGATGACCGGCTGAGCTTCTGCAGGACTTGTGGAACTAGGGCCAGAGGAGGAAAGGCATATGCCAGCTTGAACCGCCAAACCTGAGCCAAGGCATCCAGACCCTCTGACGAGAGAGAGAGAGAGAGACTTTTTACCTTCTTGTTCTTGCCTTTTGCAAAAAGGTCCGTCTCTTGATGGCCAAAGCGCTATATTAACACCTAAAATACTCTCTGGTTCAACTTCCACTCTCCTTGCCTGATTGGTTGGCGACTGAGAAAGTCCGCTTCCTGGTTGCTCGTCCCTTTTATGAGAACTGCAGCTATAGAAATTACCCTTCCTTCGGCCCAGCCCAAGATGTTCTTGGTAAGGTCCAGGAGGGGCTCTAATCTGGTCCCTCCTTGGTGATTCAGGTATGCCACCGCTGTGACATTGTCAGAGTTTACCTGAACATCCCTGAGTTCTCTCAGATTGGATGAGGTCCAGGTCACTATTACTGTCCCAGGCCCCTTGGGTCTTGGCTTTTCCTAGGTGCCCCCCCCCATCCTCAGGTGCTCGCGTCTGTCGTAACGTTTACCAGGTTCCATTGGGCCCAAGGTCTGCCTCCCAGCAGGTTGCTTGGGTCCAACCACCAGTCCAGAGACACCCTCACCTCAGGAGTGAGGACCATCTTCTCGTCCAAGGATTCTCTATTCTTGTCCCAGGAGAAGAATCCGACCCTCCATGCCGATGTATAGGGAGAAACACAATCAATACTGAGAACCAAGGGGAAGGGTGTGGACTTATAACAGCTGCTAAAGTAATTGTGTTTCCTGTATTGAGGAGCCTCTCATCTCTTACGTGTGCCATCCTGGAAGGTGAGGCAAAAAGTGTATTTTTTGCAAATAAAATTGCGTTTGAAAAACCATTCCGCCCATGGCGCAGGTAAACTGCAGCGCATCAGTGTGAAAGCAGTCTTAGGCCCTTTCACACGATCGGGTCCGCCTGTTTGTTTTTTCAGTTACCAAGTTTCTTAGGTGGCCCTCGCTCTTCAAAAGGTTGGCCACCCCTGCCTTACTGGATAGGAGTTTGCACAGGTTTGACATCACAAATTTGTATTGTGTACATGTAAAACTTACAAGGATGTATTACCTCTCACAGCAATAACAATACCACCCCCTTCCTATTCCTTTACTGAACAAAAGGATGGCACGTCTAAAATCAGCTTTTACATCCTGGAAGGGCATACCAAAAATATCATATTTCACCTTGTGACCTGCAGTCTCATAGTTAGGAGAAAAAAATACTCCCTCCTGCCTGCAGCAGGCTGATGGAATTATATCGCCCTAGACCAGGGGTGTCCAAACTTTTTTCAAAGAGGGCCAGATTTAATGAAGTGAACATGCGTGAGGGCCGATCATTTTGTCTGACATTCTTTGAACCATTAAAATTCAGTCTGTGTTCGTCCGAGCACTAATACACTGCCCAACAAGAATTCTCTTGCATTTGTGGCTGTGTGTGGTGAAGACGTGCTTGGGCGTGTTATTTTGATATATTGATATATATATCTTTTGTGGCCCCAACGAATCCCCCGAGCACCGTTTAGGACTAAGGATGAGCTTTGGCGTGTTATTTGGATGTCGTATTTATAGGCGTATAACACGCACCTTCACTTAAATAAAGAACTGCGAAGCAGTTCCGTTCCTATCCTATGATAGGCGTATAACACGCACCTTCACTTCGTATTTATAGGCGTATAACACGCACCTTCACTTAAATAAAGAACTGTGAAGCAAAATAAGGGTCAGTGCCCATCTGCAGCCTCACCATTGCCATGAATGCAGCCTCACCATTGTCATAAGTGCAACCTGATCCACGCCCATCTGCACCCTCAGAGAAGACAGAGAGGGGGGGGCAGGACAAGTACCAGCAGATTATATACAGGAGAATCTCCTGTTTAATCGCTGGCCTCTTTATTACAAAGTCCTGCCTCCTATGATAGACAGAACAGTCGTCAAAAGGCTGCCCAGGAGACGGGACTTTCTATTACAGATGCTGCCGATTAAACAGATTTCTCCTGTATATAATCTGACAGCACTCATTCCGTCCCCTCCGAGGCAGCGCTGATAAATACAGTATACTGTAAATATCTTTTGTGGCCCTGGGGGCCAAAAAAGATTGGAGATATATATATATATCCAAACTACCAGGGGGGCCACATTAAACCAAAACCCGGGCCGGACTTTGGACCTGCCTGCCCTAGAGTAGACAGTCATTTCACTGAATGATTTATTTTAATAAATGGTACACAAAAATCCTACTGTTGCTGTATATTGTCATGTGTCACAAATGCAGAATTGTAAAAGAGCCACCGTAATTCATGGTACACCCAGTGGGAGGCATTTCAGCTGCAAATCTCATACATGTGCACAGGGGCCTCTGAGGTCCCCCACAGGTAGGGCATCATACTCAGAGGTTTCACCCCTGAGCGCAAGAGTTTGTTTTCATTACAGGTAAGGGCTGATTCTGCCTGTAACATGCCCCCAGAATCTCAGTGATTGATGGACAGGGTTCTTTCAGTGAAATGAAATTACCGTGGCCCACATTCCAGATCTTTATGCAGTATCAGGCTAGAGGGGGCTCATGTGTGTAAAAAAATAAAATAAAACCGTAAACGCTGACCACCAATGAATGGGAGCTCTTCAGCTAATGACATATAATGTAGCCTTCTCCCACTGAACGGCAATGAATGGGAGCACATTACTGAACACCAATGGAACAGGAGCCTTATGCCCCACAACACCAAGTCAATTAAAGCATTTATGCCAACTAGTAATGTGGCAGAAAAATAATGACTTCAACATAATAGAAAAATTTACACTGATCATTAAAGTAGAATTCCAGGTTTACTTTGACTTTAAATAGTTTGTTTGAGCCAAGCTGGCCTAAGCAAACATTTTTCCATTACTAACTGATGCAGCCACTGTGTGCCCTGTACTATACTGTAGTAGCATCAGCTACATACAGTAAGCAGCGCTGTGTTTCCAGCATAAGTACAGGCAACTTTCTATATGCTGCTGGAACTAAAGCAAATTGGTCTTCTTTGCCATTTGGGAGAAGCCTTGTATTTTTGTCAATGAATACAAGGCTTCCTTGGATTGGCCAAGGTGGAAATCATGACATCATCAGCCTGCCTCTCCACAGCCAGAGGGAAACCTTGTATGCAATAATAGAAATAAAAGACTTTTCCTGAATGGTGAGGAAGCATTCAGGCCAACTTGATTTAGTTTCAGCAGCAGTCAGGAAGTTGACCGTACTGCTTTAGAACACAGCATTGCTCACTGAATGTAGCTGTTATTACAGCGCACACAGCAGCAACAGCCATTACTAATATAGAGTTTGAGTGGTTGTAAAGACTGAAGGTGTTTTTTTTTTTTTTACCTTTATGCATGAAAGTAAATAAAATAATAATCTGTGTGCTGCTCTCTAAAGTCATAGAACGATTACTGCCAGCCCCTCTGTTCTACTAAGCTATAGTATCTCACATTTTTGTAAATATTTTATTACAACACTGAAGATATGGCACTTTGCTGCAATGTAAAGTAGGGAGTGTACAGCTTGTATAACAGTGTAAATTTACTGTCCCCTCAAAAAACCTCAACACACAGCCATAAATATCTAAAGCGCTGGCAATATTTTTTGTGGCCGCCATTATCTTAACCCTCTTGGGCATGGCGTTCACCAGAGCTTCACATGTTGCCACTGGAGTCCTCTTCCACTCCTCCAAGATGTCATCATGGAGCTGGTGAATGTTAAAAACCTTGCGCTCCTCCACCTTCCGTTTGAGGATGCCCCACAGATGCTCAATAGGGTTTAGGTCTGGAGACATGCTTGGCCAGTCCATCACCTTTACCCTCAGCTTCTTTAGCAAGGCAGCGGTCGTCTTGGAGGTGTGTTTGGGGTCGTTATGGTGGAATACTGCCCTGCGGCCCAATCTCCTAAGGAAGGGGATCATGCTCTGCTTCAGTATGTCACAGTACGTTGGCATTCATAGTTCCCTCTATGAATTGTAGCTCCCCAGTGCCGGCAGCCCACATGCAGCCCCAGTTCGTGACACTCCCACCACCATGCTAGCCTGTAGGCAAGAAACAATTGTCTTTGTACTTCTCACCTGGTTGCCACCACACACGTTTGACACCATCAGAAACAAATAAGTATATCTTGGTTTCATCAGACCACAGGACATGGTTCCAGTAATCCATGTCCTTAGTCTGTTTGCGGATCCCTTTAGAAGAGGCTTGCTTCTGGGATGACAACCATGCAGACCAATTTGATGCAGTGTGCAGCATATGGTCTGAGCACTGAGACACACCCACACCCCCCTTCAACCTCTGCAGCAATCATACGTCTTATTCCCAAAGACAACCTCTGGATACGACGCTGAGCACATGCACTCAACTTCTTTGGTCGACCATAGCGAGGCCTGTCCTGTTAAACTGCTGCATGGTAACAGTGCTGCAGCTCAGTTTCAGGGTCTTGGCAATCTTTATGTAGAGCAACATTTATTTTTTTCAGGTCTTCAGAGTTCTTTGCAATGAGGTGCCATGTTGACCTTCCAGCGACCAGTATGAGAGAGAGTGAGAGCGATAACACCAAAATTAACACACCTGCTCTCATTCACACCAGAGACCTTGTAACACTAACGAGTGACATGCCACCGGGGAGGGGAAATGGCTAATTGGGCCCAATTTGGACATTTTCACTTAGGGGTGTACTCACTTTTGTTGCCAGCGGTTTAGACATTAAGGAGTTATTTTGAGGGGGACACCAAATGTACACTGTTATACAAGCTGTACACTCACTAATTTACATTATAGCAAAGTGTAATTTCTTCAGTGTTGTCACAGGAAAAGATAAAATATTTACAAAAATGTGATGGTATACTCACTTTTGTGAGATACTGTATGTACGATTCCTCTAAATGCCTTTTTTTAATATAGTTTGTTAGCTTACATGACCTCTGGTCGCTGTACTCTGATCTAAGTGCTATAGCCCGAGACACCCCCCACCCCCGATGACAGCTAGTACCGCTGTGCTGTCTGCTCAGCCCCTCTGGCTGCAGCCCTTAGATAAGGGGAGGAGAGCGGCCAGAGGTCACATGACCAAACAGAAAAGATCTGAAAGAAGGTATTTAGAGCCATAATCTTATACAAATATGTTCTACCAAGCTATACTACACAGTGTACAGAGGGGCTGGCAGTAATCTTTGAGTTTACTGCCAGCTACTAATGGCAGCAGGAGGGGAAGAGATTGCTCACACACAGGAGATGACAGGCGAGGGGGAGAGAGGAGATCAGCAGGATGACTGAGGCATGTAACCTGACCACTGTCGCATGGATCAACAGCCATTATTACCGTGGTTAGTTTACATAGGACACAGGAACAGACAGGATCAACCAGGGTGTGTTTTTTTTAACGCCATTTTTGGAGCATATTGCCGACTTTGTCCAGCACTGGGTAAACCTACAAAACTGGATGCAGAAAGCACTATGGGTAGTCTACGGAAAGAGCACAGCAGAAACATTTTTCCCAGGCTCTGTCAAAAATAAAAAATGGTCCTAAAAGATATGAGGAGAGAGGAAGTGAGCTTTCACTTTAAACAAATCCACAAAAAGAATCTGGAGAATACAAAAAAGAACTGAAAGCACAATCTTTCATGTATATGAAAATACAAAATTGAAATGTATCCAACTAAAATATTTTTGTACAATTTTATTTTTAGTCCTGATTAAAATAAATACAAATACACTAGAAACTTTTTTTTTTTTTTTTTTTAAAGGCTCCCCCATTTATACCTTGAGATTCTCTCAGGACACACTTCTTGTCATAGGGTGACAGCACGTCCTCACTGTAGTGTATCTATGAAGGAGCAGTGCTGTTACCCTAAGACAGAATGTTAGGACTACGTAACACTTCCTCTGCTCCATAACATAGAAGAAAGGCGTTCTGTACTTGAGAGAACAGGGCAGGCGTTGACCAACCCTGCTTGAAAACACTGGCAGGATAAAGAGGGGTTTTTTTTGTTTTGTTTTTTAAACAGATGTAACAAAAGCACTCAATAGTATTTTTAACAGATCAGAAAAGAAACAAAATAACAGCTGTCTATGTTAAGGGTTTATGTACACTTTAAAAAATAGTGAGTAGAATTAAAAATGGATCATCTCACTGTATGATTCATAGTTCTGATAAGACTTGCTTCTCCGATCACCGCAATAGGCAGTCACTTCAGCTATACGAAGTTTCCACCAGCTCCCATACAAAGTAATAGCATTGTATTATACATTTATAGAAGTCACACAAACCAAAGCTCTGGAGAATTTGGGAAGGCAAGGTAAAAAAGGCAATATGTACATAGTAACAGTATGCAGCAAGACAGACATGTATGCTGTTCACAAAAATACCATATATTACTACTTAAAACTATATTTAATCACATTCAGCAGAACTGGTGCCCATTTTTGATTAAATTTAAAAAATACATTGCTATGATGTTTTAAATTTGCAACGTTTATACAGGTCTCTTGCTTTAAAAAAACAAAAACAAAAAAACATTGTGATAGAAGTAAAGTCATTGCAGCAGCTTGGCAGGGTGCTCCTTCTAAAGTCAGGAGGGAGAATACACAGTTTGTTGATGAAGAATTACATAGCAGTAGCTGAAACATTTATTTCCTCGTAGGCTTGTTTTCCAGAAGTAGGATGACAAGTCTGTTGCGCAGGGATTTTACTTTGTTTGTATACATCATCTGGTAAGTCCTTGTGAGCTTCTCTCGCAGGGCTTGGAGGGGCGACGGGCTGTGACAGTCAGGGATATTCAACAAGGTATGGAAAAATTCTACCCACAACTCCCCATTTGGCAAGCTAAAGAAAATGAAAATAAAAAGTTAAAGATATACAAAAAGAACACACACACACACTATTACCGCATTAAACCAATATAGTTCACTAAAGAGGATAGCAAAGGAGAAAAAAACATAAAACAGCATATAGGAGATTCAAAGAAACAGGAGGTGTAGCCGAGGGAGAAGAGTATAAAAATAGACAAAAGTAGGCCAAACACCTGGTCAGAAAGGGGAGGAAATTGCTAATGGAGATAAAACCTTGTTAGATACATTAGTAATAGAAGGAAAAAATACAATGAGATTACTAAAATGAAAGCTGCGCACAACACTTATGTTGAGGGAGGCCTGGACATAGCAAACCATTTAAACAATTACTTCTGTTCAGTGTTCTCAGAAATATATTGTACAAGCAATAACAAGTCAGGGAATTGTAGTGTTTCTAGTAATGGCGGTTCATTTTTAGGTAACAGAGGAACCGGCTCAGTTAAAGATTAATAAAGCAACGGGCCCTGATGGAATTTATCCCAGAGTTCCAAGAGAACTTTGAGGTATAGTTGTTGGACCATTAATGGATCTTTTTAAACAATCTCTTCCAACAGGAGAAGTTCCCCATGACAGGCAGAAAGCCATTATTGTACCTATCCACAAGGAGGACAGCAAGGTAGAAGTTGGCAATTACAGGCCAGTGAGTTTAATATCGGTTGTAGTCAAGTTAACCGACCCTGATGAAGTCACGTTGTGTGTGTTGTAATGCATAGGGTGGAGTCCAAGGGATCGTGGACCAGAAGAAGCGACTCCATACCAGAAAGAATAATGTTTTAATGAAGGCTGTGGAATTTTATTTTATATACAAGCATTATTTTATATTAATAAATTGGTTATATATGGTTTTACACTATTGGGAGCATCCTCTTCATTCCCACATGGCATGGGAGTAACCAACATTGCAGGTAAGGCACTCTTAAAGGGACCAGCACACTTGCCCTCCAGGAAGTACATCCAACAGGATACAAGCACCCTAGTGAGAAGGAGGCCCATACTACAGGACATTCTTCACTGGATAACAGGAGATCACAAGCTGGATAGAATTACACAGGCGCTGTAAGATATCATTCAAGGGGTTGTAAAGCTTCGTGTTTTTTCACCTTATGCAACCTATGCATTAAGGTGAAAAAACACCTTGCACTCTCCGGCCCCCCGAGCCCCCATTTTACTTACCCGAGCCCCGAATCTCCATGGGCGCGATCCCACGTCATTCTCTCAATCTCTGAATGGCTCCTCATTGGATAGATTGATAGCAGCGCAGCCATTGGCTCCCGCTGCTGTCAATCAAATCCAGTGACGCGACTGCCGGGGGGGGACAGGGCAAATTTATACACTCGGCGTGCATAGCTGCCGAGTGTATAACACGGGAGCGCGCCCGCAGGGTAACCCCCTCAGGAGAGAGCTTCCCAGAGGGGGTTAGCTCTTGCGGGGAGGAGCCGAGACAGCTGCCGTGGGACCCTAGAAGAGGACGTTCGGGGCCACTCTGTGCAAAACGAACTACACAGTAGAGGTAAGTATGACATGTTTGTTATTTAAAAACAAAAAAAAAAACAAAAAAAACCTTTACTATCACTTTAAAAAGTGATTGTAAAGGTTTAAAAAAAATAAAACATATCATACTTACCTCCTCTGTGCAGTTGGTTTTGCACAGAGTGGCCCTTGATACTCCTCTTCTGGGGTCCCCCAGCAGCGCTAGTAGCTCATCCTCTTCTTGAGTGCCCCGGAGAAGCGCTCTACTTAGAGACACCCGTGCGGGCGCGCTCGAGTCCTGCTTCTGCATCTATTGACACAGAAATCAGGACTCGGTCCTGATCCCCGGCGCCATTGTATTTGACAGCAGCGGGAGTCAATGGCTGCGCTGCCATTAATCTAATCAGGACCCGAGACACTGGCTTTTGCTGGTGTGCTCGTCCCCAGCACGAGATAGAGGGTGCAGGTAAGTAAAACGGGGGCTTCAGCATTACAGGAGGTTTTTCACCTCAATGCATTGAGGTGAAAAACCTTGAGGGTTTACAACCATTTTAATATGTACAGTCTGGAGGAAAGAAGGAAAAGGGGAGACATGATTGAAACCTTTAAATACATCAAGGGGGTGATAAAGGTTTAAGACGGCAGGATTTTGATACAACCTCAAACTAGGAAGAGGAAAGTTCAAAATTAATCTTAGAAAGTTTTTTACTAAAAGATTAGTTGATGCTTGGCATAGATTCTTCCAGCAGAGGTAGTGAGTCAATCAACAGTAAGTGGTTTCAAACATGCTTGGGACAAAAACATAGATCTATACTGAAGAAAGGAAAAAACAAAAACCACACATATGGGCAGACTTGGACCACTTGGTCTTTTTTCTGCAGTCACTTTTCTATGTTTCTATTAAGAATAATAAAGCCCAACTTACCGTCTAAAAGTTCCTTCCGTCTTCCAAGCACCACACTCCTCACGGACTTTCATGTAGTTGCCAAACAGCATGCAGTAAACTGTTCCAGCTATGCCAAAGTAGTCTGTCTGAAAATAAAGAAGCCAATACAATGTCAGTGCTCCATTTGTAGTACCAGATGTAGGTAGATACGTATGCTTTTATTACATGTACACACTCACACACAGAGCAGTCATGAGACCGATAATCAGCTCCCATACAAAGAAGAATTTTAGACTGAGAAGCATCACTAGCCAGCTTAAAACAATGAAGTGCCATGACGTTAAATCTTCCCAAAAGATTAAATGTTCCTTTTAATGCATACTATTTACTTGTAAAAACTCCCCTTGTGTAGACATCCCAAAGACGCGAAAGATCTTGAAAGGAATGCCAGCAGCACCAGCTGACTATCAAGTTAGTAGGTACGTTGCAAGCGATTTAAAAAATAATTTGAAAATAAAAAAGTGCTGCTAGTAAACATTTACCATACTAGATTTTTCTGTGCGTTTGGCTGCATTTTTTTTTCAGTTGAGAAAAGTAAACTAAAAACTAAAATTACTTTAACCACTTCCCGCCTGGTCAATAGCATATTGACATCCGGGAAGTGGTTCTGTTAACCTGACTGGGCGTCATATTACGTCCAGCAGGATAACATGCCGGCGCGCGTGCAGTGCGCTGATCGCAAATGTGGTGTGTCAGTCTGACACGCCCCATCTCCGATCGTGATAATCAGCACACTGATTATCAGCACAGCCCCCTCAAATGTACCAGTCACCTGCAAACCAGTGCCCAGCAGTGCCCCAATAATAAACTCTGCAAGTGTCCACCACTGCCCAGCAGTAACACCTGTCAGTACCTCATCATCAGTGCTGCCCAGCAGTAACACCTGTCAGTGCCACCCATCACAGCAGCCCGTCAGTTCCCGTCACAGCCGCCCCTCAGTGCTGCATATGAGTGCCGCCTATTGGTGCCCATCAGTGCCGCCTATCAGTGCCCATTAATTCTACATATCAGTGCCTCATCAGTGCCCGTCAGTGAAGAGAAAAACAAAATTTTATGACAAACAAAAAAAACAATTTTTTTTTCACAAAATTTCGGTCTTTTTTTATTTGTTTAGCAAAAAATAAAAACCGCAGAGGTGATCAAACACCACCAAAAGAAAGCTCTATTTGTGGGAGGAAATTTATAAAAATTTAGTTTGAGTACAGTGTTGCATGACCGCGCAATTGTCATTCAAAGTGTGACAGCGCTGAAAGCTGAAAATTGTCCTGAGCAGGAAGGGGCGCAAGTGCCTGGTATTGAAGTGGTTAAAGTAGAACTGTCACCATTACATGCTTGTGGGTAGATTTGTCTCATTGTATTAAATAGAGACTTGCAGATTAGCCAATACATGATTATGTTAGTGCAACACCAGGACATCCATCATTCTGAGTCTTGATTTCTCTCTAAAGGCAGAAAAAGGATAGTAAGCCCATCACGATTCTTGCCAAATTTAGCTAGGAGATAGGAATTAAGTATAACTAAAGCAAAAAACTTTAAATTTTTTTGAATAGAGGGGAGAAGGATTGGAACCCCTGTCAGTTTATTTTGCTGTCCGTGCCCCCGTTTAACAGATCCACCCTCTTGATTCGTCCTGTTTACCATTATTATTGAAAGTAAAAGAAAATCCCAAATTTTGGGTTGTACCTAGAAAAGTAAGAGGGTAAAATCTTCTAATGGGGTCACCAATTCTGGTGATATGAGGGTCCCCAAAGAGTTCCCTTTAATTTGCAGGGATTTTCTCTCCCTTCCTGTTTGGCTATGGGACAGAAAGTCAGGAAAAAAAAAAAAAAATCTGACGGGTTAAAACCCTCCTAATGAATAATAAAAAAAAAAAAAATAAAAAAAAAAAAAAAAAGAAGGCCTATAGTACCACTTACGGACGGCCCACCGTGGATTTATGTTGCTACTTTGACGTTAAATACCGTTATGGCAGCATGTAGCTGCCGTAATCCAGGTATTTTTTTTCAACGGCAAGCGGTTTTAAGATAAAAGTGGTCTCCGCTGCGGATCTGCCGCGAGATCACTTTTAAAAATGCCCCCTCCCGCCACGTCCCGGTCGTTTCCGGAGACGATACAATGGTTTCCCCCCCCCCCCCCCCGATGGGCAGGGGACTGTATGCCACTCCCGCCCTCAAAAAGGGACCATTTTTTTATTGGGGGGGAAAAAAAAAAAAAAAAGACTTATTTTTAAAATTGCTTTTTTTACGTGTAAAAAGGAGAGATTTTCGGTCTTTTTGACCCCAAAAGGGTCCTTTTTTGGAGCCTTTTGTTTACAAGTTTAAATTAGTAATTTTTGCTAGAAAATTACTCGGAACCCCCATTTTATATACAGTGAAACCTCGGATTGCGAGTAACGCGGTTAACGAGTGTTTCGCAATACAAGCACGTTTTTTTTTTTTTTTTTTAAAATCCTGATTCGGTTTGTCTCGCAAAAACGAGCAGGATTCAAGCCACAGCGGTGTGCAGTACTGCATTTGGCCTGAGGTGTGGGGGGCGCCAAAGCTGGAAATACTCGAAAATACTCCGTTCCCGAGCCTGAGTTCAGCTGAGCTGTCCCTGAGCCTTTGGGGGTTCCAAGTAATTTTCTAGCAAAAATAAAAAAATAAAAATGATTTTAACTGGTAAACAAGTGTAAAAAATAGGCCTGGTCCTTAAAAATTTGACTAGAGTAGGCAAGACTTTCATAGCAGCCTTCTTTTTGCCGTTAATGAATCAAAGTCTAGCAAAGAAGATCAGAATAACCTGCAAATCAGGATGTGTTCCTATAAAGTAGGCCAGATAAAATAGAAGATAATGCACAGCAACATCCAGTATACAGTCAGAGGCCAGGGTAGGCTCGCTGATGGAGAAAAACTCATGTGCAGTATAGAGCAGACTCAGCAAAGAGTATCACCTTCTTCTAGTTCAGGGTTTCTTAACCTTTTTTTAGTCAAGGCACAGTTTAAAATGCCACACAATCTCGAGGCACCCCACTCTAAAGTTTAAAACCAAAACTACCCGTAATAGTTTTACATAACGCAGCAACTACACACGTAGGACACCAAACGTTCAAGGAGATTATTTTTCAAAGCATCCAAACGCGCTTATTCCCAGCGCACACATTCCTGTAGAAATGGCTGTGCATACAAGTGGGTGCTGAAGCGACCGCCGGCTGGAACCGTGTCAAGTCTGAGCAAAAGAATGTCACCGACACACCAAGGATCTCCGGAATGGGTCCTAAGCTTTAATCAGCAATCGCATTGTTACAGCAGATTGCAATGTTTTGGAGCCACGCAGGACCCCTTCATCAGGCATGTGACAAAGTGTGATACAGAACAAAAATTATTTAAAGAACTATCCACCAACTAGTGAGCAAAAAACAGCCTAAGCCACGGCCCTTGACGTCAAACGTCGTCATATTCCCATCATTAAACAAAACTTTAAAATAGTGACATAACAATCACCTTCTGCATCTAGAGACAGTAAAATTGTGATCACTCTTCCAAAGCAAACACCTTTGCACACTGGTACCGACTAGTATTCCAATGTTTTTCTTCTCCTTCACTCAGCCAATGTGACCCCAGAGCGGATGGAGAGGGGCAGGAAAGGGGCCAATAAATATGATATGCAAGTGCCCACCATCCTCCTCATCAAATCGATGATGTAATTAATTGGCTGTTAGGATGTCGGTGGCTGGAAGGTTGTAATGGTGTACAATGAAAGCTGGTGGCTTTATGCAACCAATAGGCAGGCTTGATCCGCCCAGTGGCTAATATACAATTTTTGAGAAATTTCTAGGTATTTTGCCAAGGCACTCCTGAAGGCATCCTGGTTGAAAAAGACTGCTCTAGTTCACAGTAAGATCTAGCACAAAGCTAAAAGTTCTGATGGTAGGCTTGCAAATCAGTATAGTATGCTGACTGAGCCAAGGACAGCTGTGGAAAAAAACACTAGCTGAAAAAAATGATGGGCTACACATGGTCTTAGTCTGGTAGATATTTCTGCACGCAAAACAGACAGAAAGAAGAGTATGACTTGCATCGATACTAAAGTCTTGCATTTTGTTATACTAACCTGCTCTGTGCAGTTGGTTTTGCACAGAGCAGCCTGGATCCTTCTCTTCTCAGATCCCTCTTCTGTGCTCCTAGCCCCTCCCTCCTGTCGTCTGCCCCTACAGCAAGCAGCTTGCTATGGGGGCACCCAAGCCGAGCTGCAGCTCAGTGTGTCCAGTCAGACATGGAGCCACGGTTCAGGCCCCCACCGTCTCCTGATTGGCTAACTGACTTTCATTGACCGCAGCGGGAGCCAATGTCGCCACTGCTGTCTCAGCCAATCAGGAGGGAGAGTCCCGGAGGGTCAAGGCAGTCATGCGCATTGCTGGATCGGGGGGGGGGGGGGCTCTGGTAAGTATTAGGAGGGCTGCTGCACACTGAAGGTTTTTTATCTTAACGTATGGAATGCATCAAGATAAAAAAAAACTTCTGCCTTTAGAATTAATTTTAGGGCCAGTTCACACCACGTGCAGTGTTTTTTTTTCTGCATCAAAAACGTATGGAAAGTAGGTTATATTGTTTTCAATGGCATAGTTCACACCAGTGCTAGCCGTTCCAGTAAAAAGTAGAACATGTTGCATTTTTCCGGCACTGGAATGCTGTAAAACGCATCAAAAACGCACTGGAACACACATGTCCTAATTTAAAGTTACGAAAAAAGAGGCAGGAAAAACCGCACTGGAACGCAGTGAAAACACGTCAAAAACGCGCATGTAGAAAAGCATCTGGACTGCATTTCTATGGCATGAACTGGCTCTAAAGAAGGGCAATTCTAATCTCAGATAGGGGCATCCTCTGGGTCCCTTGGATAACCTAACAAGTAAGCCACCTACAGGTCAACTTCAACCTTAAAAAATGTATAAGATGTTAAAAAAAAAAAAAAACAGCACAACAGGCTGACAGTATTTGCAGATCAATGAATGTCAGTACCACTCTCATTCTGACTACAGGTTTCATTGCATGCTTACCTGATAGTTCCAGGGCTTATTTGTCAACATTTCCACACATTGAAATCCTGAGGTTTCACACTTTGCTTTGAAAGCTGTCCCTTTTGGGAAGAGGGTCATATCTATGCTCTGACCCAAATCAATGAGAGAAAGTCCATGTGATACCAGATCCAGTGTACAGGACTCATGATCTATAAAGCTGGGAAGCACAGAAAACTGTATTGTAAGATATGTACGTTATATAGAGCTATACATTTACACAATAGAGAGCACACACATAGAAAGAATATATTTCCCATTTATAGCTTAAAAGTAAACCTTTACCCAGATCATGCACACTACAGTATGTACATATTCTAAACAGTAAAACGTACTTTAAACACGCAAGATAAATGGATATTTGCACGTGGATAAAACAATGAGCCCGATTCACAAAAGCTTCAGCCGAACGCACTGTCATAGAACCAAACCCGATAGAATTGCTAATGTGTTTCGGGGGACAGACCCCCTTTCTTCAGAGCTGTCCCGCGAAAAGCGTTGGCAATCCTATCGAGTTTGGTCCCATGACGGGTACACTGCGTTCGGCTGAAGCTTTTGTGAATCATGCTTATTGTTTTTATCCACCTGTGGAGTATCCATTTCTCTTGTGTGTTGAAATACATTTATCAATGGTAATGAAGGAGGTGTTTGCGCCCTCCTGTGTGTATTTTTTGCTGTGGTTTCCCCCCCCCAAGATTTCCCATTCTGAGGAGGGCTGCACCCTAGAAAGGCATTTCACATTTAAGCACTGTGGAAGTGACAATCCCTGGATTTAGCACTGGGGTGTTTTATGGAGTGCAAACTGAGACTTGCTAGAAGTAGAAGAGATTATATAGGGCTGTCCTTGTGGCTTTGTTTGCCAGTGTTCATAACTTGAAGGCAGCTTCGTAACCCAATATTCTATTAACGTGTCCTGTAATGTACTGCAAGAAAAAGGGTTTTACACATAAGAGAAAAATCTAATGTTTCCTCACAATGCCTAAAGATACAGAGATGAATTAAGGCGTCTTGTGAAGTGCTTTTATCAATAGTAACGCATAAGGTGTTGGCACCCTCTTGTGTGTGTTTTTGAAGCCTCAGTTTTATAGAAAGCAATAGGAGTGGATGATAAGAAATGTGGTAGGGAGCCCAGGGGTGTGGATATTTAAAAAACTAAATAAAATACTTGTTTAAAGCAGAGGTGCAGTTTTTTTTTTTTTTTTTTTTAAGTTAGCAGCTACTAACAGTGTAGCTGCTGACTTTTAATAAGGACACTTACCTATCCTACTCGCCCGCGATGTCAGTCCTGCCACGGCGATCGATCGCTGCTGCCAGGCTCCCGGCTCCTCCATCCTGACTAAGGGAAACAGGCTGTGAAGCCTTACGGATTCACTGCCCATTTCCTACTACGCATGCGCCACTCGCACGGCGCTTTGGGAATGGGCGGCTTGCCTCCTGGGATACACACAGTTCCCAGAAGGCAGCGCGCCCCATTCACAAGAAAAGGAAATGGAAGTTCTCAATCCGAGGACAAGGAAGAGGCACAGCAGAAGGCAGATTAGGGGACTTCCGCATAGCAACAGGCATTTCGGGTGAGTATAAATTTTATTTAATTTTTTCTATTAATTTTTTCTTTTTTTGGGGGATTTTTATTGTATTTTTTTTTTCTGGGTGGACATCCACTTTAATATATAGGGTTGATGTTTTTTTTTATTAGGCAGAGGTGCTTTTAGGAATTTCTGGGGCTTTCAAAAACAAAAAGGGGCTTTATTGTGACAAACTTCGCCTTTGCACGCGAACATGAAGGGGGGTGGGGGTTTTATAATAAAAAAAATATATATTTTATTTTTTATACTGTCGTTTTATTTTTTGATCACTTTTTTTTGCTGTCACAAGGAATGAAAACATTCTTGTGACAGTAAAAGTCAGCGACAGGTACTCTTTATGGAGAGATGTGGGGTCTAGAAGATCTGATTCCTCCCATGTCCTTAAATGCATTAAAAACACATCATCAAGATCAGATAAATGCAAGAAAAAATAACTTCTTGCCCGGCGCCCGGAACTGCATATCCCAGGTGTCGGGTGATAGGAATTATATACACCAAAAACTGATATTTTTTTTTTTAAAAAAGGTAAGAAAACATATTACAGGTCAAAGGCATTTAAAGTCTTAGGCCATTGGGATGTCCAGTCCAAATGAAGGGTGTGCAACACAGCAAACAAATGCCAACAGGCCCGTGTACAACATGGGTCAAGGAAGGGCTCAAGGGAATTCAGAGCGACTTGAAGCACTTGATTAAAACTGGCAACAGAAGAGGCCTGAACAAAGACCAATCCTGAAAAGCAAATGAGACTGTTAGAATAAGCTCTTCCGGGAAAGGGTGGAATCTTATCCTTTATACTGTAGGCTAGAATGATGAGATGTCAAATGCATCTGGAAACAGAGAAGGAAGAGGCAGGGTGTCCCCTGCTGGGTCTTTCAGAAATGACAAATGGTAATTTCGACTGTTTAAAATAAGTTTTAGTGGAAGTTAGAACAGCATATTTGGGAGCATGGCATAGAAAGGGAAGCACAATCTTGTAGTTGTAAAGGCAAAAAGGTTTTTGAGCTTAATCCACTGTTGCCATAAGTACTTTGACAAGCGCTGATTGACTTCCTTAATGTAAGTGTTCCTACTACATTAAAAGTTCCTTACCATTACAGTATTACGCTATGTGCCTTCTTTTCTTTTCCCATTCTTCCATTTAACATCTGGTTCAACATTTTGGTACCACCTGAGTTATTGCCCACAAGAACACAATAGCAGGAAAGCCTCCCTTCATTGGTTCTGTTTGCCAGATATCTGTTTGGAATGCAGCTGAAGATCCAGCTTCTAACAGTGATTTTACATCATGCTCAGTTGACCCTTTGAACGTATGTTCTTTAGGGTTCACTGTTTCCGGTAAGCCTCTTACCTGCTGGTGGCGGTCGATTCTACTCTATCCAGTTTTTCACTCAATATTCACATTTGAGAATATCATCATCTTTTGAACTTTTATTTACTCATCAATATCAGAGACTTTTTTTCACTGCACTTATTTCTGGTTCATTCACAGATATTTGTTCATTGTTTGTTTGTTCACCCATTCATTTATATATTGATTTATAATTTTTTTTGGCACTGTGTTTACTCACCATCAGGTGCACCCTCATTTATGTTTAGCGCTAAACTTTTATGAATTATCAACCTTTTGAGGAGCGAGGGCCACTTTAGCGACTTGGTAACCGGTCACAGGCCACAATGAGCGTAAAGGGGGGATGGCAGGTATGCGTCCACTCTGCATATGTAGAGCAGACACAGACCCAACCCGCTCTACCCTAAGGACCACCTGATCCGCCCAGACAGAAGGGGACAGATCCCCTTCTGTTGTTTTTTTAAGCAGATTGGATTGCAGATAGGCAGGTGTAAACCGACACAAGTCCGTTTACATCTGCCGCTCTAGAGGTGAATGGAGAGTCCACCTGAAAAACAGACAGGCGGACCTGATTGGACCGATCATGTGAAAGGGGCCTAAGGCTGCTTTCACACTGATGCACAGCGGTTTACCCGCACCTGAACTGACCTCAATCTTCACCTCTTCCTCCGGATTCCTGCATCTGGCTGGTACTGCTGGCTGGTACTGCCAGTGGGTACTGTTGAAAGGTGCTGGCGGGTACTGGAACTGTTGGCGGGTACTGGTACTAATGCTGTCCCAGAACGCGGGTTACCGTGTCCTGACCTGCCATGCCAGAACATAATTGTGACAGAAGCAGTAGACAGCCAATGCTTCCTGTCACAGGTGGAGTACATTTGGTATCACTCCACCTGTGAAGGAGCAGGTGCTATACAGGAAGCATCGGCTCTGCTTCCTCTAGCGGCGGCTCCATTCATCGCACTAATGCTCGGAGATGGCGGGTCGGAAACCCACGATCTGGGCTTGCCGACCCACCATCTCAGAGCAAGACGTGGCGGGCCACATCAGAGGACACAGTGGGCCACATGTGGCCAGTGGTTGGGCACCTCTGCTTTACACAGCGATGTCTTTATTATCCTTTCTGTGATGAGTTTCAAATGCACCCTTTTTCTTTGTAATATGCACCTCTCTTTTCCTTAAAACATGCAACCTAAATAGGACTAAACACTTTCAGTAATATGCCAGTTCAACAATATCAGCCCTCTTCTAGATCGCCAACCACTTTCTCTGGCAATGCAAGATGGTGGCACCTAAGGAAGGGTTTTATCATAGTACTGACTCATTAATTGAAGATGGGAGGCAGCTAAGAAAATGATTGCGCATAGTACTGGCTCATTGATCATCCATCTAGCGGGTTGTTTAGAAGCTCAACAGTTTATGTTGAAAAGCAGTTATAAAAAAATACAGGCAACAAAATGGATTGCTTAAAACACAAGTCAATCACTTCCAAAATCAGTCCAATTTTTCCACAAACAATAACCAGACTGACACCTTGTGGAAGCAAAAGGGAGCTGCATCTCTTTAGGTCCTAATCAGGACTGCATTGAGTCAGTGAACAAAATGTGTGTTCATACAATCATTGCCATGTTCTTTTTCAACAGTTTTGTACAATCTAATAAATGGGATAAAAAAAAAAAATATATATAAATCAGAAAAAAAACAAAAAAAAAAAAAACTTACTTTTCACCAAGAGCAAAGTTATCAGGTTTTATATCACCATGGATGATGTCATGGTTATGTAGCTGTTCCACTATGTACAGGATATTGATGGCAAAATACATGACTAATGGCACAGGCATCACCCTTTCTGACAATTTCTTGTAGAGATTAATAGCATTCTAGAGAAAGCAAAATGATTGTTTGAATTAGCAGGACAGCGAGCCATTGTTTCAAAAATCCAAAAGGCACAACTATTACATTAGAAACAACTTAAACTAGTCTAGAAAGCTGTGTTATAATACCCACATACATAGCGCAAACTTAATCTTAAAGTGGAGTTCCACCCTGAATTTTTTTTATATTTTTTGCAAAAATCCTAAAAAAAAAAATATATGTTTTATACTTACCAGAAATAGCGGTTGCTATGCGGAAGTCCCTAATCTGCCTCTTCATCGTCTGCGGTGGGTCTACTTCCTCCTGCGGTGTCTTCCTTGTGAATGGGGCGCGCTGCCTTCTGGGAACTGTGTGTATCCCAGAGAGCAGCTGGTCCATTCACAAAGAGCTGCGCGAATCGCACATACGCAGTAGGAAACGGGCAGTGAAGCCGCATGGCTTCACTGCCTGTTTCCCTTGAGGATGGCGGCGCCCGGAGCTGCCAGCGCCGAGGGATCGGCCTCGCGGGAGCTGACATCGCGGGCGAGGAGGACAGGTAGGTCCTTATTAAAAGTCAGCAGCTACAATAGTTGTAGCTGCTGACTTTAAAAAAAAAAAAAAAAAAAAATCGCGGGTGGAGTCCCCCTTTAAGTCATTTAAAAAATAAAAAAGGCTTATAAAAATTATGTGCATATTGTCAACAAAATAGAACAGTACTAAAAAAAAAACAAACACAAATTCACCACCTCAACAACTTTGGATACACAAATTAAACAATATTATGCATGCAAGAGTTATCTTCAAACCATTTCAGCAAGTTTCAAGACCACAGATGAATACAAATAACATGCCCTCCATGAGTGCAACTAAGAGAGCGCGCGCGCGCGCCCCCCCCCCCCCTCCTATTTTATATCTTTCTTTATTCTTCCTCCCCTATCTTTTTTTTATGACAAAAACTGAAAATCATGTAAAAAGGGAAGCTAAATCTCCAGGTGCTGGCTGAAAATAAGAATACAACATTTACATGCAATATTTCATATCACCTAATAAAATACTAATCTCTGCACAAATTAGGAAATCACGCACCAGATCATCTGCTGCAGATAGCAGAACACGTTTTAGTTCAGTATACTGTTCATCATTTGTTAAGACTACCAGGGGTAACAGATTTATATTCACCTAGTTTTAGAGCTCAACTAAAAAGTTAGACACATGCAAAACAGCCCTCTAAGAGACAGCCTTGGTCTTACCAAAAGGGAGCCATAGCTGTAGAGATCTCCAACCAATACACTTCCATTCTGGAATATATGTGCAGAGTGGAAACTGATGAAGAGATGCCTTAGCGCTGGACTAATCCGTTGTGAAATCTGTGTACCAATGTAGAACTCCCAGGGCTTTGCAGGCTTTTGTACCTGTGTCCAAGAAAAAAAAAAAAAAAAAAAAGAACATGGATTCCAAATCTCTATACAATGAGCACATCTGCTTTATGAAAGGTTGAAAATTACCTTTAGAATAACCTTAGGATTGTGCTGGGTTTGAGTATGCAATATAGACGCTTGATAAACATGTGCAAAAGCCCCTTCTCCAAGCAAATAATCAATGTGAAATGACTGGGATCCTAAAAGAGAAGTGCCATTACAAATCAAACATTTGTCACCAATACTGCCAATTGTGCGAGAATAACAGTCTACTGTACACAGCGAGTCTGCCTTACCCAGCTTTGCCTCCATTTTAGCCTTGATGGATGGAATGTTTGTTGGCCACTCATGGTAGTTGTTTAGGGAACTCAGTGGTGTGGGCAATTCTGACAGAAGGCAAGCAATCAAGTTGTCATCCCAGGCATTTTCAACCACTACTTGTTCTAAAGAGAAAAAAAAAAAAAAAAAGTATGCAAACTGTAAGATAGTTTAAAGGGAAATTGGATTACATGTTATGACGTGGAATAGTGTGGTCATGGGGGTCGGCCTGCCTGGGCAAGTTCCTTCCTTTTGTTCTCATCCCTGGTACCCCTTCTTATACCCCATACTTCTTTTATACTAGCCCTTCTTATGCCTTATTATCCCCCTCTAGCTCCTTACAACTTTATTGGTACAACTAGCCTTTATCAGTGATGAACACCAATTACAAGTTTATTGCACTACATAGAAATATTCATTTTGCATCTGCATACTACAACTGTAGTGGGAGATATAAAAGGATTTTATGCAAGATCCTTTTCTTGTAGAACATTACAGGACACAATCTAAGTCTTCCACCAGAGGTATCCAAACTTTATAAAAAAAAAAAGGGCCAGTTTACGGTCCTTCAAACCTTAGGGGGGCCGGACTGTGGGAGAAGAAAATGTTGTGGCGTCCGTGGGAGGAATAGTGCTCCATCGTTGGCGTCCGTGGGAGGAATAGTGCCCCATCGTTGGCGTCCGTGGGAGGAATAGTGCCCCATCGTTGGCGTCCGTGGGAGGAATAGTGCCCCATCGTTGGCGTCCGTGGGAGGAATAGTGCCCCATCGTTGGCGTCCGTGGGAGGAATAGTGCCACAAAGGGCCAGATAAAAGCAAAGGGCCTCACCCGGCCCCCAGTTTGGAGAGCACTGTCTTTGACCATGGGTTAGTTACCTTCAGGTGATTGGACACTGGTGAATAAAGCTGCAAAGACCTAGCATAAACCCCTCCCACTACCAGCAAGCCTCAATTTTGTAGCAAGTAATAAAGAGTGAGAAATAAAGAGTGGGGTACATTACCGTTTCATGTAATGTACCCAAAGAAAAGGATTTTACCGGTAAATAAAAAAATATATGGCTAACAATGCATCACACCACGTGATTTTACAAGTCTGCCTTGCATCTTCTTCCTGATGTGGGCCAATAACAAGTCCCCCCCCCCCCCCAGGCTCAGGTGAGGGGTCAACTGATCCTGGAAAGCCGCAGTGGTTCTGTAGCAGCTAGGAATCTAGAGAGAAGAGCTAGAAAAAAAAAACGGGGCATAGAAAAGATGTCTGTTCACCTAAAGACACAATGAAAAAGCAGAGGCTTGCTAGGACTGGGAGGCGTATGATAGAGCTGTCCTTACAGCTTTGTTTACTAGTGTTCAAATACCAGAAGATGACTTCATGACCCATGTTCTAAGACCAAGATCCTGGGTTCTGTAATGTCTCATTTATAAAAAAAGGAACTCACACCTCAATTACATGGCCAAGTTGGTCAGGGTGCAGAACATATGTTGCGAAAAACTGTACCTGGGAGCCCAGGTTGATGCAGACAGCCATGGGTGTGAAGCCCATACAAAGTAATGACAGGTTGACAGCAGCCACAGCTGTCTGCTGGTGTTCTGAAGTAATCACACAGGAAGAAATCATCTATGGTTAGGACAGATGATCCCCCTGGATGCAAGTAGCTTGTGTCCAGAGATAATTCTCTGTCCTTTACTGTAGGTATTCGCTGACTGAGTGCTTTTGTATGGGCTTCCCAACAGCAGATGTCCATATCCACCCGAGCGCTCAGGGCACATTTATTCACAAAATACTTACTTCACCACAGCTAATTGGGCCATGTGAATATGGCTTTCATGTACCTCTTAGTTCTCATTTCAATTTGCCCGTATTGTTCCTTTGCTATTGGTTGTAGCTTATTCAGTGTAGTGCTCTACTACGATTGTTACATTCAATAAAAAACTACTGTGACAGAAGGAAAAAAGTAATCCAGTCACTTTCCAGTATCAGAAAAATAGCAATAAAGTGCACAGGTTTGTGCAGTGTGGGTGGCTTTTTGTGTTTGAAACAAATGAAGACTTTTTGCTCTTAAGTCTCCAAAGAGGTTCAGCAATACCAGCAATTAAAGGGGAACTCTGGGAAAATATTCAATCATCTGAAAGATCCAGCAAAATAATCTATATATCATCAGGAGGTATTACAGGCTAGTTGCAACTTGCTATCAGAGACGGAGTGGAAAGCCTGCCCTGTAGGTTGATAGTGGTCAGGGCTTACAGTACAGAGAGAGCACAAAGGTGGGGATAACCAGAGTAGTGACTTACACACGTATATATATATATATATATATATATATATATATATATATATATATATATATATATATATATATATATATATATATATACATACATATACATATATATACATACACACACACACACACACACACACATATACACACACACACACACACACATATACACACACATACACACACATATATACACACACACAATAAACGATTCACTGTCACAAACCGCAGCATTTTACGGTATCTGCTGGGCAGTGCTCAAGTTTCCACTCAAAACCAAAAAGCTGCCAGCATACTAAATGCGCTCCTTAAAGTGGTAAACCCCCGAATCTTTTTTTTTACACAACCTGCAAAAGAAAGACATAATGAGCTAGAATGCATAGCATACCAGCTCATTATCAGTTACCTGAGATCAAAGCCCCCGCATCGGTGCTCGGACACCTCCGTAGTCGCCGCCATGTTGCTCCCCTCTGCCTTCAGTGCATCGTCGCTCCGGCGCTGTGATTGGGCCCGGAGCGGCGATGACGTCACACATGAATGCGCCCTCAGGCCGGCAAGCTCCATTCAGAAATCCGGCTACTATGCCGGCCCGATAGTGCGCATGCGCGTGACGTCAGCGGCGCCGGATTCAAAAGCAAATATCTCCTTAACCGTGTAGGTTAAGGAGATATTTCATGCACCTACAGGTAAGCCGTAATCTAGGCTTACCTGTAGGTGCATGTTGTGCAAGTGGGTTTACAACCACTTTAAAAGCATAACTAAAGTGAAAAAGAAGGAAGCCATAGTCTATTCAACTTTTGTGGAGAGTACAACAGGATCCCCCAATATCAGTTCAGGCTGATATGCAAATCTCAGCTCTGCTTTCAATGAGGGGTCCCCTGCTCCTTTTCAGACTTGCTATGTGCTCATAAGGCTGCCCGTTACATCTTATGCCAACAGTGACGTGAGAGAGGTGGCACTGCTAGATTCTGAACCAAGTACACTATTGAACTTTGCATACCAGAGCACACCGAAGCCTTCGGACAGAAGTGTAGGCATGAAGAAGTACCTGCGATGGCTTACTCTTGAAGCTTTGCCAACTTTTACTAGACACGAGTCTGTCATAATATGGACAGGGCAGCATATTTACATCCCAATAACCTTCACATTTGCACATCAGAATGCAGGTCTACATCGGTGTCAAAATCTTTAGTACCAATGACAAAGAAGAGATCTACTAGTGGGAATAGGCACCAGGTATGGTACGGTTAGTGTTCACGTTAGGGTGCACTTCATCAGTACGAAAACACCATCATACCATCCATGGGCACAATGAAGGTACTTTGGGTGAACACCTTGGCTCAACCACTAATTGATCACGGCCATCTGTCCTTAAAGTGGTAGTAAAGTCAAAAGTTTCTTTTCCCTACAGGCAAAGCACAAGAACTCGCTGCTTTCATGGAACACGAAGTGATGGTGATGTAGGTCATAGTGGCCAAACACTCCCTTCTCACCATATCAGTTGCGTCACACCTCAAATGTACAATAAGAAAACATGTTGACTCTTAACAAGAATTTTAAAACGCATGCGTGTTTTCCACATCTTTAAAGCCCAACTCCAGGCAAAAAAAAGAAACACAAGTTTTCCCATGCAGTGGGGCTGTGCCTCAACTGCTCGTTTTGTACAGGGAGGAGAAAGCTGTATACTCACCCGATTGTTTCGTTCCAATGGACAAAACGGCATCTTCCCCACAATACAGCCATGGACTAATCCTGAAATCCTGACGTCCAGAGTTGGTCTATGGGCATGATGACTTCAGGAGCAGTCCACCACACAAAAGACTGTGGGGGGAGCAGGAGCCACAGGGACCAGTCCTGTGCCGAGGGGGATCAGATGATTAGGTAAGTATATCTCTTTTCTCCAAGCCTCAAAAACGAGCAGTTGACCTATTCAGTGCAGGCACAGCCCCCACTGCATGGGATTTTTATTTTCTTATGCCTAGAGTTGGGCTTTAAAGCAGAACTTCACTCTCTCAATCAATGACTATTTTTTTTTTTTAAATCGTGGCTAGCATTAGTAAATAGATAGAAATGTATTACCATATTTTATTTTTTACTCTTTTTTTTAAAAAAAATTAACCTTTCTTCAGTTACTTCATGGATGGGGAGGAGGGGTTTTCTCAGCTAAGCACACCCTCCTGCATAAGCTAAGGGAAGAGGGATTATAGGAAGAAGTGTTAAATGAATTATCTGCCCTTACTCCAGGTGGCCATAGCCAGAAATGCTAGGAGGTGTTTTCAAAGTGATTTCTTAGCAAAATAAAGCATGGAGACATGGATGGATGGAGGGGTTCAGAGTTCGCTTTGAATATTAAAAGTGGATGTAAACCCCTTTCATAAAATTTGACCTTGGCACACATCTGTAATGTTTACTTATCCCTCTCCAAAGCCCCTGCTGCTCGGTTCTTCTATTATTAGCATTATAACTTCTAACAAGCTTTCTGACAACCGAGATAAAAAGCAGCTGTAAATTTGTGTCGGGGAGGGTGCTATAAATAGATTAGCAGAGAGCTGGTCTATTCACAGTACAGCTCTGCACGTTTCTTCGTTCCTCTGCCTATGTGGAGGGGGGGGGGGGGTGCCTTTCCTCCAATCAGCTCTCACACAGTGAATGCCCACAGACTCCCCTCCCACTGCTGAAACAGGAAAAAGATTTTGTAACACAATGTGCACTTTCTAAACAGTGGAGAAAGCCGGTGACAGTAGATATTAGGGGTGCATCGGATCAAAAAACTCACGGATCGATCCTCAGATCAGGGGTCACGGATCAGATCATTTTCGGATCAGCAAAAAAACAAAAACAAAAAACACAAATCTTGTTACCCCCACCAGAGTTTTAGATTTCACATTTTAAAAGCAGCAGCAAACCTGCTGACCTTACATGGTTGTTAATGTGACAGAACACCTCTGATTTTCACATTTAACTAAATGTTAAATGTGAAAATCAGAGGTGTACTGTCACATTGGCAAGCATGTAAGGTCAGCAGGTTTGCTGCTCCTTTTAAAATTTAACATGTAAACAGTCTGTTGGATTTCCAAATAAAGTATTTAAGCATATAAACTCCTGTTTGTGTTGAAAATAATTGTGAAATTTAAAACTCCGTTGGGTGTAACAAGATGTCCGCTTAGCCCCTTCTTACTATCATTACTGTGCAGGAGTGTGAGTGGAGCAAGATGGCGGTGACGAAACGTCATTACAGCGGCACCGCCGGGTGTACCAAGATGGCCGGAGCTAGGCCAAAGCCGCGGCCTTTCCTATGGCCGAGGCTCCGGAGCGCTCCGCGGATCGCGCGGTGATCCAAACAGGGTGACCCGTTCGGATCACCACCGATCCGTTGCACCCCTAGCAGATATGCATGTAAAACTTATGTAGGGAGATTGGTTTCATCTCTGTGTATCATCTGAAGCTGTTCACATCCACTTTAACCACTTCAATACAGGGCACTTCTGCACCTTCCTGCCCAGACAGATTTTCAGCGCTCTCACATTTTGAATGACAATTGCGCGGTCGTGCTACACTGTACCCAAAAATAATTTTCTAATTTTTTTCCCCACAAATAGAGCTTTCTTTTGGTGGTTGTTGATCAAGTCTGGGGTTTTTTTTTTTTTTTGTAGAGCAAAAAATACGTTTCTTTATTACAAAATGTTGTACATAAAGTAAGTTTTCTCCTTCACTGATGAGGCAGTACTGATTGGCACTGAGGTGGCATTTATAAGCAGCACTGATATACAGCACTAATGGGCACTCATAGGTGGCACTGATCAGAGGCGCTGGCAGTCATCACTGATGGGCACAGAATGCCACCCCTAATGGGTAATGAGTGCCCTCCCTGGTGGGCTCTAGTGGGCTTACCTGGTGGTCATCCCTGGTGCCCCTGGGTGGGCATCCTCAGGGGGGGCTGCACTGATAATGGGTGCAGTCCCCCTGTCAGGTGAGCATCCGATTGGCTCTCCTCTACTCTTGTCTGTCAGCACGAGTAGCGGAAAAAACGATATACGGCTTTTCCTGTTTACACTGATCAGCTGTGATTGGACACAGTTGATCACTTGGTAAAGAGCCTCCGTCAGAAGCTCTTTACCAAGATCGGAGATGCGGTGTGTCAGACTGACACCACCGATCGCAGCTTATCCTGCTGGACATCATATGACGCCCAGTCAGGATAACTGAACAACTGTCATTCTGCTATAGGCTGGGTGGGAAGTGGTCAAAGAATTAAATAGTGTTTTTGGTACTCCCATGCAGTGTAGTTGCACTTTAAGTGCATTTTCTAACATAAAATCACATGCTTTATATTTTAGAGAGGTTTGATATAGAGCAAGAAACGCCACTTTTCTAGCATAGACTTGAACAGAAGAAAAAATAGGATTTTTGTACTCACCGTAAAATTCATTTCTCTGACGTCCATGGACTGACACAGCTGGATACTGTAAACGTGTGGGTATATGTCCCTGCTCGCAGGAGAAGATCTAGGCAGAATGTTAGATGTTAAAACATTCTAGAACAAACCAGAGCTGCCCCGCCCAGGGGGGCGGTCCCTCCGGACATTACCCTCCCACCTGCAGCTAGCAGACCTCAGTTCGTAACAAAGCAGTACAAACCTTAAAAAGGAAGGGTGGGTGCTGTGTCAGTCCATGGACGTCAAAGAAATGGATTTTATGGTGAGTACAAAAATCCTATTTTCTCTTATCGTCCATGGACTGACACAGCTGGATACTGTAAACGTGTGGGACGTCCCAAAGCAGTATCAGAAGGGTGGGAGCAGTAGTAAAGGAACAACCAAAACTTCACTCCAAACAAGCAGAGCTCCTCAACGGAGGAGTTGCGACATTAAACAGCGGCCTGCAATGCTTTGCGGCCGAAGGGAGCATCCGAAGATGCAGCCACATCAACCTTATAAAATCTTGAAAAGGTATGAACGGACGACCAGGTCGTCGCCTTGCACAACCGACGCTTGATGTCGGAAGGCCCGGGAAGCACCAATTGCCTTGGTGGAATGCGCCGCAACCGGAAAGGGAGGCGCCCGCCCCTTAAGGGCATAGGCCTGTATGACGGTCTGCCTGATCCACCTAAAGATGGTGGCAGACGACACCGCTCGGCCCTGTTTTGGACCAGACACAGATTTCCGAATGGAAACAGTAGCAGACAGGTACACTCGTAAGGCTTGTACCCATCTTAATGTATGAAGCGCAAACTCAGGGATGCGATGGGTGAGGACAGAAGAACAATGTCCTTCTTAAGGTGAAAGGCCGAGACCATCCTTAGAAAAGAAGGATGGTCGTGGGCGCAACACCAACATATCCTTATGGAGGACCAAGTAAGGCGACTTGCCGGACAAGGCCGCCAACTCAGACATCCGTCTAACCGACGCAATGGCCACTAAGGCCAACTTCCGGGACAAGGTCAAGGGAGGAATCTCTCCGATATTCTCAAAGGGATGTTCTCGGAGAACCGAGATGCATCAAAATCAGATCCCAAGTAGGGAGAGGAGGCTTGACAGGGGGATCACATGGCGAACCCCCCTGCACAAAAGGTGCTAATCAAGGAATGGCCCGGTAGCGGTCATTGAAAAAGACAGCCCGGGCCGAAATCCGACCCTCAAAAAAGGTATGCAAGGCCAGCTTTTGGGTCACACCACGCTGTAAGAACAGCAAAATCCTGGGAACGGAATACATCCGAGGATGCCACTCAAGTTCCTCGCACATAGGGATGTAAGCCTTCCAGGTACGGTGAGATATCTTTCTGGAGGAAGATTCCTGTGTCAACAACATAGAAGAGATGACCGAATACAAGAGAACTCGGTCCTTCAGCACCTGGCTTTAAAACAGTCATGCCATTAAAGCCAAGGACTGTAAAGCAGGATGAAGTATGGGATCATGAGACAGAAGGTCCACCCCAACAGGCCGTTGCCAGGAATGTCTGCGACTAGCCGAAGTAGATTGGCGTACCAATGTCGCCGTTCGAGCACTGGAATGGCCTCAGCCCCTACTCTGCGAAGCCGGCGAGGCAACAACAGTAGCGGAGGGTAAGCATATATCAGGCGATACTGCCCCCACGGGCTTCCAACGCGTCTGACGCGTCCGCCCAGGGGTCCCTGGACCTGACCACGATCTTGCCACCTTGCGAGCGAGTCTAGAGGCCACAAGGTCCACTTCCGGTGCCCCACCTCCGGTAAAAAAGGTGGAAACACCTCCGGATGCAAGGACCCTTCGCCTGCAATGCACACGGTCGACAGGACCGTCTTGCAGCGAGATGTATGAAAATCCCAAAGAGACTCCACAATGTATCGGAGAAGGGAGGCCCCAGTGTACAGGGTGCCTCAAATGTTGGCCAATAAAAGGCAACTTGACGGAACTTCCCTAGAAACTCGGTCAGAGGACTAGTACCTCAGCCTCCACAGGTGGCGCAAACCCACCCCGGGCACAGAGACCCTAAAGGCCAAAGCAGTTGTAGTGCACCTGCTAGACAACTGATGGATGAAGCAGAGGCTTTTGCCCAGTCATTGAGCTACAAAAAATGCCAGAGACGCAGCCACTAACGGGCGTAACGCTAACCCCAGCCTGGCGAACACAGTCCAAGCCAGCGCTTCTGATCACCACTGAAAGCAGGTGGAAAGTGATACCCCTGAAACCAGGGATCCTTGTGACAATGCTCCATCCAGCAGCTACCCATGGATAGGTGCTGATTGTGCAAACACATAGTTTATACTATGTATTGCGTCAAACGCACAAATGGAGAGTGTGGGAGGAAACCCACCCAGCCACAAAGAGCATAATACCACCACATATGGCGTATGTAGTTTAGCATTTGTGGATAAACCTATTAAACACGTATATACTGTGCCAGTGACGAAGGCGCACACATCGGGGCCTGGACGTAAACCAGCCACGCAGATTGCGTACACAACCGTGTAGGTATGTTAGCCTGCGAATAAACAAATTGCACATGTTTATACTGTGCATAGCGCTGAGAATGCGCACACCATTGGAACGCAGGGGAGAAACCTGAGCACCCGGATGAAACCCATGCAGACTGCATACGCATACCGTGTATGGTATTATAGTATGTGTGCTAAACATTTTGCACAAGCCCATGTGTGCATAGCACCGAAGGCGCGCACAGTGTTGGCGCGTGGGAGGAACCGAAGTACCCCACGCATTCTCCGAGAATGCAATACCTACAGCTACTGTAAATGTATTTAGTGTAGTGTATAGACATAATGTGTATGTTTACACCATGTATTGCACCAAAAGGCATGCCTGTCATGTAGCATGGGCAGAAACACACGCAGACTGCATCCGCATACCGTGTAGGTATTATAGTGTGTGTGCTAAACATTTTGCACAAGCTCATGTGTGCATAGTACCGAAAGCGCGCACACCGTTGGCGCGTGGGAGGAACCGAAGTACCCCACGCATACTCAGAGAATGCAATACCTACAACTACTGTGAATGTATTTAGTGTAGTGTATAAACATAATGTGTATGTTTACATCGTGTATTGCACCAAAGGCATGCATGTCATGTAACGTGGGCGGAAACCCACGCAGACTGCAAAGACATACCGGGTAGGTATGTTAGTATGTGGATATCCAATCGCACAAATTTAGACTGTGCATAGCGCCGAAGCGCCCATACCAATGGAGTGTGGGAGGGAACCGGAGTACCCGGAGGCAAACCACACAGACTGCCTACACATACCGTGTAGGTATTATAGCATGCGTGATAAACATTGAACATGTTTAACTGTGCAGAAGGCCAAAGGCGCACATATCGTCAGCACGTAGGAGGAAACCGGAACACTCGGAAGAACTCCACGCAGACAGCACACAGATACCGTGTAGGAATGATAGCATGTGAATCAACATATTGCACATGTTTATGCTGTACATTTCCATTGGAGCGTGGGGGGGAAACCGGAGTACCCAGAGGAACCCCACGCAAACAGTATACCCATACTGTAAACATGTATAATATGTGCAATAAACATATTGAACATGTCTATACTGTGCAGAGAGCCGAAGCGCACATACCATGAGAGTGCGGAAGGACACCAGAGCCCCCGCCAACCTAGAGAGTAGAATACATACATATACTGTGAATGTATCTGGAGTCGTGCATAAACATATTTTGTATGTTTATATCATGTATGGCACTGAAACACAGCATTGGAACGTGGGGACAGCCACGCAGACACAGAGACCAAATAACACATACATACACTGTGAATGTATGCAGTGTAGAGGTATAGGATGAGTTTAAATTATGGCGCAGAGGCGCATAATCTTCTCTGTATCATTCCAACCTGCTTGACTGTGCTGCCGAAGCAGCATGCAGGTAACCTCTGATCCTCAGACCGTGTGTCTGTCAGAGCTCAAATCATTCCCCAGGAAATGGCAGGAAATGTTACCTCATAATATCACACAGAAGACTCACAGGGATTAGAGACATACATGAATAAAGTCCTCCCTCATCCATGCTGCTCTTGAGGCAGCGTGAGGAAAACAGTGAGGAAACTGTGTAAAAGAAAAGCTTGTCACAGCAATTCCAGCCTGAGAGTGTTTCTCACATCATCAATGAGATCACTTACAAGCGCCCTGTCATTCACTGACACAGAACTGGAGTCTTCCTCACAAGGGAATGTCCTGTTCATAAACATTAAATATTCAGAGGTAGGGTCCTGAGCATAGTAGATAGGCCCATATCTGACTCAGAGCACCCCTTCAGTAAAGATTTTTGTGGGGGGAGGGGTCTTATAGCTCATTTTGCTCGCACACCGCTTCCATTCTGACAGGAATGATTCCAGGACTGCTGACAACTGGTCCATAAGGACCGCAGGTGCAGGAAACATATGAACATGTTTAACTGTGCAGCACTGCCAGTTACCCCAGGCAAGTATGGAGAGCAGGTGTATCAGACTCCATAACGCCACCCTCTGAGACCTTATACACTATACAGTGAATATACAGTCCACCCACTGGCTACGCTGAGGAGGGGATACCCGGGAGGACCCACCAACCCTTAAGGATCGCTCAGTCTGTGAGGAGATTGTGAGGGGATTCGCGCCGCCGCCAGAAATAAATGCGCGGCGGCCACAAGAAAATGGCCGCAGCTATAACTGCGCCACTGAACGCCAAGATGGCCGCCGAGCGCGAAATTCAAAGCTCTAATGCGCGCCAATGGCGCACGCAATAACCACCTCAAACAGCGCCAATGGCGCACGCAATAATCACCTCACACACCAGAAAAAACTGCAGACATGAGCGCCCAGCCAGGCCAGAGTGACCCCCAAGCACCCCACAGCACAGCACCAGTACAGGGTGCAGAGAGCAGCATAACAGGGGGAGACAGGGAGAAACCTCCACACAGAAACACAGCCAGCATGTGCTCACCTGCAGTAGGAGATACTACTTACCCGTCCCTTTCAGGGACCCACTGGCTTGTTTCAGACAGACCTATCACAGAGTCGTACTGCGTAGCTGTCGGCCCGGTCCACCGCGAGAGGTACAGTCAGTCAGGTACTGTTCAATCTTGAGAGGACCGCGGGAGCATGAAAGCAACCCGGCCACCCGTGGAGTCATGGGGTATGTCGTGAACTGAGTCTCACGAACACAAGGCGAGGATCAGCACGCTCGATGGTCGGACAGGGAAGACTACGAGGATACCAGTGTACCCAACCTGTTGCCCAGCCAACAGTTGATTGAAGGTCTCAAAAATAAAATAATAAAATTCCCAAAGGAATGAAATTTAAAATGTGAAATCTTCCAGGAGACTGGCTCCTGAGAGAGCCACGTCTTCTCCTTCTGCTAGGCAGAAAAAAACTGAGGTCTGCTAGCTGCAGGTGGGAGGGTAATGTCCGGAGGGACCGCCCCCCTGGGCGGGGCTGTTCAGCTCTGGTTTGTTCTAGAATGTTTTTACATCTAACATTCTGCCTAGATCTTCTCCTGCAAGCAGGGACATATACCCACACGTTTACAGTATCCAGCTGTATCAGTCCATGGGCGATAAGAGAAAACATATTTTTAGCCCTTTTGGGAAAACCAAACATGCCAAAGATGACAAGAATAGAAAAGGGCTTACCTGGGGCGTGAACTTCTGGCCGATTCTCTTCCTCTAGTGTGAATGGCTGTGTTCTTACACCCCAGGGATCTTCAATATCCAATGTGGTGCCATGTAAGGTCTCTGAAAGTTTGCAGGCTGCCAGGAGATGTTCAGCATTCTCCAATTCGACATCCTTAATCTCTGAACTCTTTGTAGGAAAAATGCTGCATGAAGAAGGTGAAGGGGCTATTTTGGAATGTTCTGGGCTGTGTTCTTGAATGGGGCTATAAAAAACAGGAGAACAGCACACATTGATATTAGCTTTTAGAATTATCACATGACACAGGAGTAAACATAAAAAAATACAACTGAAGAGTGCTGTACCTGAGCTTCCTTATTTTTGATGGTTGGACAGTTTTATCATCAGAAGAGTCCAAACCCATATTACTGCTGCTGTCCGTACCCACTCCTACTGCATTTTCTGTTAAGGGAGAAACATAATTTATAGCAATAACAAAACCAAAACAATTGCAAAAGCCCAATGTGGTTTTATGTAAACTGCTACATTTTTAATGGTTGATCCAAATTTTACCTGTAGAAACTGTTACTTTGTCCATTCAGCAGCACCAATACTACATTAGAGCTGCCACAAAGACTGCAGAGCTTCTGGATATGGGGGAATATGTGACCTCCTCCCATGATACAATACTCGGACTTGGCAGACAAATGTCAGACCCACACGTTATTTATTAAATTGGACACATCAAAAAATGCAAGTTAGACTTACCGGTAACTTGTTTTCCAATAGGCTTTCAGGACAGCACCCGAGAGATCATGGCTCCTCCTCCTACAGGAAACACCTCATCAATTAATTCTTTAATTGGAGGCCTCCACGTTGCTTCCCTCAGTTGTTTGTAGAGAACCTCCAGCCCCAGCTGCAACACATAAGCGACAGTTATTACATAGTATTACAGCCACAGCATAAAAAAAGGGCGGGATCCTGCTGTCCTGAAAGCCTATTGGAAAACAAGTTACCGGTAAGTCTAACTTGCATTTTTCCAAAACGTCTTTCAGGACAGCACCCGAGAGGATAATCGAGACTTACCCCATTTAGGGTGGGACAACAGCCTGTAAGACTTTCCTTCCGAAAGCCTGGTCCCCAGCCGTCATGAGATCTAATCTATAATGACGGGCAAAGGTCGTCAGACTTGTCCATGTAGCTGCCTTACAGATTTGTTCGGGGGTGGCACCAGCTTTTTCTGCCCAACTCACCGCCGAAGCTCTAGTAGAATGAGCCCTGATACTTACTGGACTCTCCTGGCCTGTAAGGGAATAGGCGTCTGAGATAGCCATTCTCAACCATCTGGCAATGGTTCCTCTAGAAGCTTGTCTTCCTTTTTTATTTCCGGAAAATAAAATGAATAGTGCATCTGAACGCCTAAAGTCTTTAGTAGCTTCCAGGTAACTTAAGACTGCTCTTTTAACATCCAGGGTATGGAATTCTTCTTCCTTCTTACCCGACGGATTAGAACAAAACGTAGGAAGTATTATCTCCTGGGTTCTATTTTGAACTGAGGCAACCTTTGGTAAAAAGTTAGGATCCGTCTTCAGCACAATTCTGTCTGAAAAAATAGAAAAAAATGGTTCCCTGATAGATAAAGCTTGCAGCTCACTGATCCTTCGAGCTGTTGTAATAGCTACTAGAAAAATTGTTTTTAAAGTAATTAGCTTTAGGGAGGTTAAATTGAGAGGTTCGAAAGGTTCCCTGGTCAGGGCCTGTAGAACGACTGATAAGTCCCATGACGGACAGTTTTTGATCACTATCGGTCTAGCCCGAGTGAGGGCTTTAAAGAATCTGTTTACTAGGGGTTCTGATGAAATAGATTTCTCAAAATATACCCCCAGTGCGGCAACCTGAACTTTTAGGGTACTGATCGCTAGGCCCTTGTCTGCTCCTTCTTGCAGAAATTCCAAGATAGAAGAAATCTGCTTTAATGGTCTGCCGGATGTAGTGCACCAAGAGTTAAAGACTTTCCAGACTTTGTGATATATTGCTCTGGTAACATTCTTTCTGCTAGATAGGAGGGTAGCCACCAACCTATCCGAGAATCCTTTTCTCCTTAAGAGCTGCTCCTCAGAAGCCAGGCTGTGAGTTTTAGCTTTTCTACTTCTTGGTGAAACAGCGGACCTTGTAACAGAAGGTCCTGTCTCACGGGAAGATGCCAGTATGGTTTGATCTGCATCTGTAGAAGAGCCGAAAACCAGGGCCTCTTGGGCCAGAAGGGAGTGATGAGGATTACGGTCGTATCCTCTTTCCGGATTTTTGTTATGACCTGCGGAATCAGCTGAAAAGGAGGGAAGGCGTAGCTGAGGTGAAAATTCCAACTGTGCGCCAGAGCATCTACCCCCAGAGATGACTCGTTCCTGTTCAGGGAAAAAAAGAGAGATATTTGTGTATTTTCCTGAGTCGCAAAGAGATCCACTCTTGGCTGTCCCCATTTCTTCACTATTAGATTGAAGACATCTGGATTCAATTGCCACTCCGCTTCGTACACCTGGTTCCTGCTGAGGAAATCCGCTATCCTGTTTAGGGTCCCTTTTAGATGGACCGCGGACAAGGATTGAGTATGGAGCTCTGCCCAATTTAGAATGCTCTCTGCTAGGCCTTGAAGTATTCTGCTTCTGGTGCCCCCTTGTCGGTTTATGTAAGCCACCGCCGTGGCGTTGTCCGACAGAATTTGTGTATGTCGCCCTTGGACTTCTTCTGCAAAGAACAATAAGGCCATTTCTATCGCCTTTAGTTCCCTCCAGTTTGAAGATCTCATTGCTTCCCTTGTGGACCAAGATCCCTGAGCCCAACGACCGCTCATGTGAGCCCCCCAACCCCAGGAGCTGGCATCGGTTGTTAGCCTTACCTGGGTTGGAAAGGACCATAACAGGCCTGCTGAGAGTCTTGCCTGGTTCTTCCACCACCAGAGACTCCTCTTTACTTTGGTGGGGATCTTCACCAGTGAATCTAGTGAATTCTGCTGGCGATCCCAGATTTTTAACAGAAACTTTTGCAGTGGCCTGAAATGGAGCTTTGCCCATTGTACTGCCGGTATGGAAGAGGTCAGGGTTCCTAATGCTGACATGACCCTCCTGATGGACAGAAGCTGACTGGTTTGTAAGAGTGACACAACCTTTAACAGCTTTTCCCGTTTTTCTTCTGGGAGAAAAATCTTTTGCTCCACAGAGTTGATACGGAAACCCAGGAATAACACCTCCTGAGAGGGAATCAGATTGGACTTTTGGAGGTTTAGTATCCATCCGATGGATTCTAGGTGAGCACGTGCTCTGTCCAAGTTTCTCTGAAGTCCATCTCTTGTTTGGGCAAACAGTAGCAGGTCGTCTAGATAAGGAATCACTGAAATTCCCTCTAGGCGCAAGGGTGCTAGAGCTTCGGCCATTACCTTCGTGAACACCCTTGGAGAAGATGACAGGCCGAATGGAAGAGCTCTGAATTGCAGGTGTACCACCTTCTTCCCTTCTCTCAGTGCTAACCTCAGATATCTCTGAGATCTGGCGGCAATAGGAATGTGGAGGTATGCGTCCTGCAAATCTATTGACGCCATGAAGCATCCTTGACTCAGGAGGCTTCTTACTGAGAAAATGGAATCCATCCGAAATCTTTTGTATTCTACTGACAAATTCAGCATTTTTAGATTTAGGATGAGGCGGTACTTTCCTGAAGGTTTCTGTACAAGGAAAACGTGAGAATAGAACCCCTGGAAGAACTCCCTTGTTGGAACCGGAACAATGATTCTCTGGGATATCAGTTCCTGAATTAGGGACTTCATGGCGAGTGCCTTGACCGGATCCCTCGGGACGTTTGTCACTAGGAATCTCTTTGGGGGTTCTTCCGTGAATTCTACCACATATCCTTGGGAGAGCATGTTTACAATATACTGATTTGTAGTGATGTCTCTCCACTGGGGAATGAACTCCTGGAGTCTTCCCCCTACTTGGGGTGGATTGTCACTGCGGCTTTCCGGGGGTCGCAGGAGGATGGAAGAGCACTCCACTCCTACCTTTTGGTTTCTGGGAAGACCACTGCTTCCTTTTGGTTTGCGTTTTTCCTTCCTGTTGTCCTTTTTGGGGACGAAAAAAACGCTTACGGGTCTGTACCTGTTTTTTGACCGGAAACGCCTTCTTTTTGTCAGCCGTACGGTCAAGAATGGACTCCAGCTCCGAACCAAATAGCAAATCCCCTGCAAAGGGAATGCTACACAGTCTATTTTTAGATGCAGCATCTCCTGGCCAAGTTTTAAGCCACAATGCTCTCCTAGCAGAATTGGTCAAAGCCGCTGACCTGGCTGACATACGAATGGATTCTGCTGAAGCATCCGCAATATATGATACTGCTGCAGAAAGCGTTGTAAATGAGTCCAGAATCTCCTGTTTTGGAGAATCCGCCGTAACATGGGCCTTCATCTGGTTAATCCAGTGTTCTAAATTCCTAGCGACACAGGTTGTTGCCATTGCTGGTTTTAGATTGTTCATCACAGACTGCCAAGCCCTTTTAAGAAGCAAATCCATTCTTTTGTCCATGGGCTCCTTTAACATGCCCATGTCCTCAAAGGCAAGGTCAGTTGATTTTGAGACCTGTGAAAAAGCAGAGTCCAGTTTTGGAACCTTGTTCCAGATGGAATCCGGGTTGTCCTCAAATGGAAATCTTCTCTTATGAGACCGGGAAAAAAATGGCTTTTTCTCAGGTTCCAACCACTCTTTTTTAATCATGTCCGAGATTATTGAATGGACTGGAAAAACACGGCTTTTTGGATCACCCAAACCTGCATACATGCGGTCATGTAGGGAGAGCTCCTTCTTTTCCTCTTCAATCCCCAAAGTCGCATGGATTACTTTTAAAAGTCCTGCGACTTCTTCAAGCGACATTTTGTACTTAGAAGCGCTCTCTGCTTCATTTTCTTCCTCCTCAGAGTCTGTTCCATCTGGAGCAAGGGAAGCAGATTCTTGGGAAGCGTCTATCGGACCTCCCAATAATATTTGAGAGCCGTCTTGGGGTTCTGAAGAAGGCTGCGGAGCCCTAGGTTCCCTTGAAGGGCCTGGTTCTTCTCTTAGGTTTGACCTAAAAGCTTGAAGGGTGGCACGGAGTTCATCCTTAATTGTAGATACTAGATCGCCACAAAAGGATGGAGACTCTTCCCTGACTACATTTGCAGTGCAATCTGCACAAAGCGACTTGGTCCAAGCCTCGCTTAACTTTTCCTTGCAGACAGGGCACCTTCTCTTCACTGGTTGAGCAGAACTTTTGGCCTGCACAAACAGAAAAGAAAAAAAACCAGGGACCACGCTAAGAAAAAACTGTTACACAGTACAAATCAATACACCCAGGTGCACATAGGAAAAAACACTTTCACTTCCTTGTGCCCCGCAAGCCATGCACCACCACCATCAACTTTTACAAAAAGACCCCTAGATATTATGCAGACATGCTAAATCACCAGCCACTGCACCACCAGGGAGATGGGGGGTGGGGGAGATGGAGGGGGGAGAAGGGTGAATACCCCCCCCCCTCTACAGGAGAAAGCGGCCCAGTGTAAAATAGGACACAGTCCCTTACCTTAGCCTTGCTGGTGCCTTGGCTTGCCCCCTTATCCGCTGCATCGCTATCCATAGCTGTCTGCGGATGCGTGGTGAAGAGAAAACGCCGGTTCCAGATTCAAAAACGCCGCCGCGCTGACCTGGAACCGGAACTTTAAGGCACCAGGTGACCCTGCCCTCTCCCTCTGCGCTTTGCGGCCGGAAATTACGCGCGCGCCGACCCGGAAGTGCTGCCTCTTCCCATACAGGACGTGGCCGAGGCTCTCCTCGGCCACCAGAACAATGGCGGCCGCCGCAGAGCTCCACGCCGCTTTCGCCAGCGGTCGGTGAGAGTACAGCAACCACCGCGCTGAAGAAAAAGGAGGCAGCCCTCCCGGGCTGTACAGGCTCTCCCCAAGCACGGAAGGGGGAGAGGGAGCCCACGGGACCGTCCATGCTAGGAGGTAAGTGGGAGGATCAATCTCCTAAAAAAAAAAAAACTGATTTGAGAACCTTGTCTCCCAGGAAAGCCCTGAGAGATCGTGGCTCTCCCAGAGGTGTTCCTCCAGCTGGAGGAAACACAAAAAACTGAGGGAAGCAACGTGGAGGCCTCCAATTAAAGAATTAATTGATGAGGTGTTTCCTGTAGGAGGAGGAGCCATGATCTCTCGGGTGCTGTCCTGAAAGACGTTTTGGAAAACTGTGCTTTCAACATGGAGCTTGAAGGGTTAGAACAATGGAGGACCTGAAAATGGGGAGGGGTTCAGGGAAGGGGAGTTAACGACCCTCCCCCCCTTCTTTTGTGCTGAAAGTGCACTGCACAGCACGTTCCCAGCAGAGAGACCGGGATCCCGTACTAAAGATTGGTCACCTGATTGGCTACCACAGTGATCAGTCACTGTGAAGCTCACCACGGTTTTTTTCTTCATGTGAATGGAGAAGAAAGATACAATTTATCTTTCTTGTTCCTTGCAGAAAAAATAAAAATAAAATTTTAAATAAATAATAATAGAAGAAAGATCAAAGAAAAATGTTTGATCTAGGTCAGTGCTAGGGTTAGTGTTTGGGTCAAGGGTCAAATAGATTTTTGGCAGGATTTTTTTTTTGTAAAATTAGCATCAGTGTTTTCGTTCGTGTCGGTGTGCTTTAGGTAGAAAAAAAAAAAAATGCAAAATGTGCACTTTTGCTTCTGGGCTGTACTACGGGTACAAAACTCACATAAACATATGTGGTATTGTTGCAATCGCCAGGAGCAGAATTTGTTTTAGGTTGTTCTTTGGCGATAGGTCATGGTAGTAAGATCCAAAGACAAAAACAAAAATTGCCGCTCAAGGCAGATGGGATAAGGGAGGTACTTCTCTCGGAGACCTTGGGTGCCGGCAATGCACGTAGCAATTGAGGAAAAAATAAGATAAAAGAGGACAGCCACACTCCAATCAAACGTGTGTTTAATGAACAGGCACTACAAAAACCAGCTAGAACAGGATAGTTGACGCGTTTCGCACAAAATCAGTGCTTACTCATGCTTATGAGTAAGCACTGATTTTGTGCGAAACGCGTCAGCTATCCTGTTCTAGCTGGTTTTTGTAGTGCCTGTTCATTAAACACACGTTGGATTGAGTGCGGCTGTCCTCTTATCTTATTTTTTCCTCAGGTCATGGTAGTAACAAGAAATATACAGCTAAATAAAATAATTTTTTTTTTTTTTACTACTAGGTTTTTTTAATAAAAAAAACAAACAAAAAACAAAAAAAACACACACAAGCTATCCTAAGCTATAACTATTTACTATGAAAGCTCAATTTGTCCTGAAAAAAAAAAAAAAAACAAGGTAGAATCCACCTGGATGCACAAATGAGTTTTGATGATATGTGCAGTTTTACCACATGTCAAAATTGTACTTAGGCATTTACATTTGTTTTACGCTTAGGCGTGAAGGGGTTAAATAAAGTTGCACAGATGTCAGCAAGCTGCACATGAAATTGCACCGATAGTCTACTGCAAAGTCGCACTGGAGTGAACCAGGGCTAAGGAACGTGTACCAACAGGAACAGTTGTTCATTATATGGGCAAATATAGGAGGTTTCATAAGCAAAAATGTAGAGTTCGAGCCCTTTCACACTGACAGCCTGGGTGGTAAAGCGCTGCTAGTTTTAGCGGCGCATTACCCTCGTTTTAGAGACGCTTTTCACCCCCCCCCCGCTAGCAGTCGAAAAAAAAGGTTTAAAAGCGCACGCAAATCCGCTAATTTTAATGGGCAGGGGCGCTTCAGGAGCGGTGTATACACCGCTCCTAAAGCGCCTCAAAAGATGCTGCTTGCAGGACTTTCTGAAGTACTCGCTTTCACACTGGGATTGCAGATGAGGCATTTTTCCAGGTGCTTTACAAGCGCTATAGCGACTGAAAAACTCCTTCAGTGTCAAAGGGGTCTTAGGATTACTGAAATTTCTTGGCAAGCTCAGCCACGAATGGATGAAATCAGAGGAACCATTTCTTATTGCGGTCCACTGCCTCCAGGCTGCCATGTTGTTACTAGTCAATGCCCTATGCCATCTCCCCTACCCAGTAGCATGAGATGTCCTTAATCTATACAATTAACCGGTAGATGCCGATTCATTTAAAGGGTTAGTTCACCTTTAAAAAACCTATGTTCCAGTTAAGGAGGCCCATATAAACAAAAAGCACTGTGCAGATTAAAAAAAAAAAAAACAAAAAAAAAAAAACACACAGCTCCTTTCATTACTTTTAGTTCCTGTAAAGCTGCTGCTTCCGGCTGTAGGCATTTCAAAAGCTGCATTTAGATTACCCTTAAGCGTACAGTGGAACCTTGGATCACAAGCATAATCCATTCCAGGAGAATGTTTGTAATCCAAAACACTTGCATATCAAAGCGCATCTCCCCATAGAAGTCAATGGAAACAAAGATAATTCATTCCACATTGACTTCTATTGCTTGCAATACCACATGTGGCCGGAGAGACTCGGGGACCCTCGGAAACGGAGTATTTCAAACGGCTCCGAGTGCTGAGCTTGCCAAGAAATTTCAGTAATCCTAAGACCCCTTTGACACTGGAGGAGTTTTTCAGTCGCTATAGCGCTTGTAAAGCACCTGGAAAAATGCCTCATCTGCAATCCCAGTGTGAAAGCGAGTACTTCAGAAAGTCCTGCAAGCAGCATCTTTTGAGGCGCTTTAGGAGCGGTGTATACACCGCTCCTGAAGCGCCCCTGCCCATTAAAATTAGCGGATTTGTGTGCGCTTTTAAACCTTTTTTTCGACTGCTAGCGGGGGGGGTGAAAAGCGCCTCTAAAACGAGGGCAATGCGCCGCTAAAACTAGCAGCGCTTTACCACCTCTGGCCAAAAATGAGGTACTGCACACCACAGAGGCTTGAATCATGCTCGTTTTGCGAGACAACACTCCGAGTCAGGATTAAAAAAAAAATTGCTTGTATTGCAAAACGCTCGTTAACCACGTTACTCGCAATCCAAGGTTTAACTGTACCTCCTCCCACGGTACGGATAAGATTGTGCTGTGTGCGATTTCCTGAGTCCCATGATGCCTTGCTGCTCTCCTCTCTCCCCCCCTGTACGCTCTGCACTTGGCTGACACACCTCACCAGAACTAGCAGAGCTTGTGCACAAACCGCTAAAAGCAAAGCGTTTCTCCCTTTTCCTACACCTCTCCATGATGCACGCACATATAGATAAATGGAGAGAGGTGTGTATGGGGAGGTGAAGCGGTAGAGAGAATACAGAAAGAGTGCAAGGTATAGGAAGAAGAACTATATTAGATAGATATCTATATATCATAGATAGATATAAAACATGTGTATATTGGAGCTTTACAGTTTTAGATTTCTTGCAACTCCCAATTCTTATTCTTTTTATACTCAGACTAGCGAGACAGAATATCTGTGTCTCCCCAGGTTCTCCTCCCCCAGTCCCCCAGAAGGCATTGCCAGAAGGAAGTAGAATGCAGCAAGAGAAGCTTTCAGTGCATTTTTTGAAATGACTCACAAAAATAGGATATCCAGAATACAGGAGCGAGTAATTTATACAAAAAAATACGCGCAATAACCCTTTCATTACTAAGCCCATTTCTGACATTTGTTGCTTACAAGTTAAAATCCGTATTTTTTGCTAGAAAATTACTTTGAACCTCCTAAACATATAATTACAATATATTATATAAATATATATATATATATATATATATATATATATATATATATATATATATATATATATATAATTAGCAGAGAATCTACAGAATAAAATGGTGATCGTTACAAAATTTTGTGTCACACTGTATCTCTTTCAAACACAATTTTTGGGCAAAAAACACATTTTCATGAATTACAAAAAACCTAAACAGTAAAGTTAGCCCAATTTTTTTTATACAAATGTAAAAAGATGTTACGCCGAGTAAATAGATACCCAACATGTCATGCTTTGAAATTGTGCACACTCGTGGAGCGGCGACAAACTACAGTACCTAAAAATCTCCATAGGCGGTGCTTTAAAAAACAAATAACGGTTACCAGGTTAGAGTTACAGAGGAGGTCTGATGATCACGGGTATACCTCACATGTGTGATTTAAACACCGTTTACATATGCGGGCACAACTTACGTGTGCGTTTTCTTTGCTGCGCAAGCTCACGGGTATAAGGGCGCTTTAAAATATTTATATATTTTTTTAATTGTCACTTTAAAAAAATAATTTGATCACTTTTATTGCGGTCACAAGGAATGTAAACATCCCTTGCGACAGGTACTCTCTATGGAGGGATCTGGGGGTCTAAAAGACCCCAAATCCCTTCTTTGCACTTCAAAGTATTCAGAATGTCAAAAAGGGCGATTCTAAATACTGTATTTTTTATTTTTAAATGGCGCCATTGGCAGCGCAGTAAACCGTTAGTGACGTCGCTTTCACATTTACATAAAAGGAGACTGGATCTTAGCCGTTTCCGGCTTCCTTCCAGTCTCACTCTAGCCGGCGGAAGGCCCCGGGAAGAGTGGCAGAAGGGAATTACTGATTTTTACAACTGTCAGTAAATTTACTGGCGGTTGGCAACCCTAGAAGGAGTTAAGATTGTCATCAGTGTTAGGTGTGATTTATATAGGAATTTGATTTTTAGTTCCCGAAGGTGAACTTACGCTTAAAATTACATCTCAGCTGCAATAGAACTTATTTTTTTTGTCTTGTCCAATGCTTCAGTTCAAGTTCACACCTCTGAATACAAAATATACAAATGATACAGTGAGCCCTTATTTAAGAAATCTCATCTGTCCTTCGCTGTAATTCGTATTGCAACTTCTATAACTTGTGGCCATAACCGTTACTGCAAAAAGAGCTAAAAATGAAGAGCTACAAAAAGCCCTAGTTTAACTAAGCTAGTTAGTACAAACGCACTCTAAGGCCTATTAAAAATGAACATGTAAAACATGGAGTTTATTTTCTACCTTTATCCTCCAGGATCTTCCAGTTTTGCTCTGGCTGCTTGCTGCTAGAGGGCGTGGATGCAAATCGAGCAGATTGTGCAAAGTCTCCTGTATTGTTGGGACAGGGGGCCAGCGTTTTGTTACATCGAACAGCCCACACAGTGCACTCATCTACCAGAGATTCAGCAGCTTTCACCTCTTCCTATAAAAATGTGATAAGCAAGAAGTTAGCCAAAATTTTACAACAGACAATTGGCACTCTTAATATTGTTCTGCCAACCAAACAGATATTGCAGCCATTACTCTGCTTAGTAATACCTGCTGCTATTCCCATTAAACTAGCAAATGCGCTCCAGTCACTTCTATGTTGTTAAAGTGGCACTAAACTCAGGTTTTAAAAAAAATATACATACAGTATTTGATTCATGCATATATTGTTAAAGGGTTTGTTAACCCATATAAATCAAACACTGCCCGACCCTCTATTAGAGCCTGGCATAGCTCACTGCATTAGTCTTCTGGAAAAATTTGCATTGTAAATACCTATTTAGAGCTGTCTTCAGGCCGGTCACATGACTGTCGCTGTACAGCTCCGATGGATGGCTTCTGCAGGAGGGGCCGAGATCTCCGGGGAGACCACACGGCCGCTCAGCCCCTCCTGCAGTATCCCTGGAAACCAATCGAGAGTCACGTGACTGGCTGAAGACTGCGCTAAAATCAGTATTTACAATGCTCGTTTTTATAAAAGCCTAATACAGTGTGATATGCCAGGATAGCATAGAGGGGCGACGGAGACACGGGCTGACAGGCAGGAAGAAGGGGGTGAGGGGGAGAGAGGAGAGCAGAGAGGACAGCTGTATATGACGGAGGGATGCACTCTGACCATGGTGGTCAGGGCTCAGCAGCCCTGATTTTCGTGGTCAGTATAGAGGGGGATACAGGAAGTGGCAGGCGGCTCAGGGAATTTTGTTTTTTTTCCAGTTTAGAGGTGGGCAAATTACACAGCACACGCACTGTGTAATCTGCTTTAAGGGACCAGGAAATCTATTATTATTTTTTGTTCGGTTAACACAGTTCAAAAGTAGAACTATAGGCGAAAAAAATTCATTTTGGTAAGAGTGTTGTAACCCCTGTCAGTTTCGGGAAGATTTACCTTCACTTCCTGTCCCATAGCCAACACAGGAAGTGAGGAAATCCCTCTAAAGGGAATTTCTTGGGGAACCTTTTTAAAAAAGGTAGCTGTGATCTAATTTCCTGTTAAAGGGTTGGCTATATTTGTTCTCCATGGTCCCACCAAGTAAGAGCGTATTCATCCTCTCTCACACCCAAGTATGTACCATGGACAATTGGGATGCTACTGTGCATAGAGCAGTGCACATTACTGCAACTAATATGTACAGTTTGTTTCAAACAACCAGAAATGAGGGTAGGAAAAAGGTGAGGTTCTGGAGCTTGCAGAGGATGTTACAAGGAGGCAGAAAAAACACAGTAAGAAGATTTAATGAAAAAAAGATTACTGGGCCAATAAGTAGTGAATGAGACCTATTTTTGAAAAAAACTTTTTTTTTTTTTTATGTCATATAAAAGCCCAACTCCAGCATGGGCAATCACTTGACCGTTAAAGGACCGCCCCACGTACATATACTGCAGCAGGGCAGCCCTTAAGTGCAAGGGTTGTGACACAGTGAGAGCCAATCAGCGGGTCCGGTGTACCCTATGTCTGCCAGAAACCCAGCGATCATCCCGAGAGAGGCAGAACGGCGGTCTAACTATGTAAACAAGAGAGATAGACGTTCTGCTTGTAAGGAAGACAGATCTTATGTTTCTGCTAAGTAGGAACACAAATCTGTCTTTCTAGTTAAATCAGGGGTCCTCAAACTATGGCCCTCCAGTTGTTCAGGAACTACAATTCCCATCACTCCTAGTCAAGTCTGTGAATGTCAGAGTTTTACAGTGCCTGATGGGACTTGTAGTTCAACAGCTGGAGGGCCTTAGTTTGAAGATCCCTGCGTTAAATCATCCCCCACACAGTAAGAAAGCGCTCCCAGGGAACACATTTAATCCTTTAATCACCCCTGATATTAACCCCTTCCCTGCCAGTATCATTAGTACAGTGACAGTGCTTTTTTTTTTAGCACTGATCACTGTATGGATGTCACTGGTCCCCAAAAAATGTCAGTTAGATGTCCGATTTGTCCGCTGCAATGTCGCAGTCCCACAAAAATCGTAATCGTCGCCATTACCAGTAAAAAAAAAAAAAAAAAAAAAAAGGCCATAAAATCTATCATATAGTTTGTAGACACTATAACTTTTGTGCAAACCAATCCTTATATGCTTATTGGTGTTTTTTTTTTTTTTTTTAACAAAAATATGTAGCAGAATACATATTGGCCTAAATTGATGAAAAAAGTTAATTTTGGTGTGAGTTTGGGGAATTTGGAGATAAAATAACAATATAGAAACATATTACAGGCTTCAGGTTATTACAGGGCGCAGGTGATTAAGACTTAGAAACAAGAGTCAGGCATCACTTTCTACAGAGGCATTATAATCGAAATAATGGGACTTCACAAGACAAAAAGTAATTCTGGTTTCTGCTGGTGTTACAAGCAGGCTTTTTTTTCCCCTTTGTTACCGACACTTCCTTTAAATAAAGTCCATTTCGGAGAATTGCAGCCTTGAATCAAAACTATGGTTTACCAGGATACAAGCAAATCAAAACGCATTGCTATAACAAACTCTACTCTGTCTGCATCTCTTTAGATGAGGGTCAACACATTAGTGAGTAGTAACAGGGCCTGTTACTCCTAAAGGCTAAAAACAGCAGCAGTCTAGCCATATACTCTAAAGGCGGCTTTGTGTATACTCAAATAACTGAATTTTCATTGACGATACAGCAGTATCCCATGTCAAATATTATTACCAAAATAATTGTGCCGATTAGATTTGGTCAGTAAATTGGAACTTACACTTTTAGGTCTGAGTGCAGGACGCTCTCCAAAAGTCTTCACCTCTGTTGGTTTGACTTTAGAAGGCCTAAAAAAGAGAGAGGGGGGATTGGGGCAAGATAAAAATCAGCATACAACTGAACAAGCTGTACATGAAAAAAATGACCAGAGGCGTTTCGACGGCTAAAGCCGACCAGAGGCGGTTTTATTTTTTTTCCCCTTTAATCCGTGGTTGCAGGAAAAAAAAAAAAAATAGCTCGATACACACACACACACACACACACACACACACACACACACACACACACACACACACACACACACACACACACCCCATCAACACAGTCAGTGTTGATGGGGGAATCCTTCCTGTGCAGCCATTCTGTTCTCTTGGCGGGGGGAGAACACACAGTGATTATTGCCATCAACTATAGCCGCTGGCTGCCCATACATGGGTCAAACTGTCTATGGCTGGCTTTAGTGTGTATTAACCTACAAGCATACATTGTGTGATCCCTGAAGAGTCAGCTCCACCATGCATGCTTATTGCAAGTCAATAACTTAATAAAGTGTACGTAAGCCATAACAAAGAACTTCTCTCATTTACTTCCTTTTGGTCTGTTTGATAGATACCTGTGGAAGCATTTTGTTATATTCTTTTGATAAATGCAGAAGACAGTGTCATTTCAAACAGCCCTCTAAGTTTTTTTTTTTAAAACACACACACACACACACACACACACGGATGCAGGCAGCTCCCACATTTTGGTAATCTCAGATTGACGTTAAAGCGCAAGTACATTGTATTTCGAATTATCTTGCATGTTAAGTAATTATTGCTGTGTATGATGAATTTTTAAACTCTTTCACATGCCCGCTCTGCCATGATTTTGTGTTATAGTTATATTTGTACAGTATTTGTTTATTTGTACAATGAATGGAACAATTATTTTGCACCCTATCTTGCAAGGAAATGGCATAATGTGTGTGACAGGGGTCACTTTGGGCACAGGGTGAGCAAGAAAATAATGGACATTAAGAATATGTCTTGGATTGCTTTAAAATGAGACAGTGATATTTTTCCACAATATTCCCCAGGATATCTGTAAAGAACTATTTACTGTTTGATTATGAACTCAACAGGTTAACTGAAAAAGTGACTCCTTCATAATGTTGGGACACAGACTGTTAGATGCTAATGTCACCAACTCCAGCCCACACCTGCCTGTTGTGATGAATAAATGAATCTAGGATGGCTTCTGAGGATCTCTCATTGTGATAATTGGCCCTGTATTGTGTAAAGAAGTCCTTTGATAATGTTTACTGTAGTTTACTGTTTAGGAGACAGTAAGGCTAGCCTAAAGGTCATGTGTCTGAGTCATCAGCTGTAGTTAATTAGCTCATGTAAATTAGGTCTGGTCAAAGGTGTATAGTCAGAGGAAAATGAGGAGAATGTAAGAACCTCCTCTCTGTGTGTATAAAACTGGGAGTTTGTCATTAAAGATTGTCAGACCAGTGGAAACCTCATAGAGCGTTTGTCTTGTATCTGGGGGAGAATTATTCCTACGATTCTGGGTCGTCTGACTGTGGAGTGTCGCCAGTGGATGTGTGTTCGGAGAGGGAATATCTTAAATGGCGTTAACCCCATTTCATACTTGGGGTGCCGTTACAATGTGCTAGTATGCATCGCACATTATGAAACACTCACCTTGCAATGAAGCCCTCCAGCGCTGTGTCACCGCTGAGAGGGTCGACAGCTTCCCCTGGTCTTCTGGGTTAGCTCGCTCAGGGCTATGTGATTGACCAGAGCCCTGATAACGTCACTCCCGTGCATGTATGGGGAGCCCTCGGTTCCGGGAACAAAAATTTTTTTTTTATTGGAGTGCTGCTGTCCAGAAGACTTGATCTTTTGTTTTGTCCGGGAACAAAATGGCAGAGCTTCAGAGCGCATGCGTCGGTGACGTATCTGGCTGCATCCAGCGTGAAAATATCCTAAACGGTGCACGTTTAGGAGGTATTAATTTTAGCTACAGGTAAGACTTATTATAGGCTTACCTGTAGGTAAATGACCAGGCGGGGTTTACTACCAGATTAACAGTTGTAGGGACTAGATTGTGCAGTAATTGCATTCCTTTTAATCAGACCTGCACTTTGAGGACCAGCAGTGAAATGCTGTGCACCAGAGCATGCATATGTAAGATAAAACGTCTGTCCACATGTATGTATGTAGTGATCAAACTATACACTTATTTTTTGGACACATTTCAAAAAAAAAAAAAAAAAAAAAAAAAAAAAAAAAAAAAAACCTTACTTTAGCTTTTACAGCAGCGAGCGCATGCTAGAATTAAATTACACGCTTAAGCTGGCCATAAGTGGATCAAGATTCAGACAGTTCAGCAGGTACCAGACAAATTTAGATCCATCAATGGCCTTTTAGCAGTCAGCTTATGTCGAACAAGAATGTTTGAAAAATTTAATTTGCTGAATGGATGCAGCCATTTGGCTACAGTCTGACAGCGGAGGAGATTCACCGTCAGAATACAATAGCACAGCGGAGAAGATTCATCCATCCACCTTACTGGCTGGTTGGTTGGAAGAAAAAAAAAAGCTGCCCTATGGGCAGCTTTATTGGCTGCCAGTCTTCTATATTTAAAAAATAAATAAAATGAGTCCTGATCTTTAAAACTGTCTTGCAGAAAAACTTTACAAAATACTACAACTTACTCATTCGGTTTAGCTAGATCGTCTTCAAAGATGCAGAAAGCAGATGGCAATGCTGGAGGAAGATTATGTAGTCCCAGAAGGCCACCCACATCTGAATTATCTACAAAAGGGAAAAAAATCATTGCTCTTTAAAGTGCAACTCATCTTTCACGCTAAAAACAAAAAATAAACACATACAATACATTGTACGGATTTTAGCAAACTTCATCACACAGTCCTACTTGGTGCAATTTCTACCAAAACTGAAACATGGATCCCACTTCCCATTTCCTCCAGCTACTAATCCCATTAGCAGTCCTGGTTCCATAATAAGCATAAAACTGCTGGCTATAGCAGTGAGCCAATCACACAAGCAAGAGGTGACTTTACTTGGGGTGCTTTGCACGCAACACCCCATACATGGAAACTATGCTTTAAATACTTAGCCAGTTTTCCAACACATAGTTGGCTGCAGTTTGAACTAATAAGTTTTTTTTTTTTCAACGTTAAATTATAAAAAGGCTTGTGTGGCAACTATCTGCATTAAATAAAAATTAAAGGGTTAATGTAATCTGAAGCCCACGCAAGAATAAATACCAACACTTTTTACAGTGATTCAAACAAAAAAAAATTGTACAAAACAATTAAAATAATAATATCAACATGGTAAACTTGAGAGCTGCTCATTATATAGCTACAGCATAGCCAAAAAAGTTTGGATCATGAATAAACCACATTCTCACTTACACAAAAATAACATTTTAACAAACTCATGAAAGTCCAGTTAACTATTGTGGTATTAACAGTGTACTTTTCAAATATTCCAAAAATTAGTGTCCACCAACACCAAGGTAATTTCACACCAACAGTGCCTTTAGTGTCGCCTCTTCACCAACATACAAGCACACAGTTTACTCACAAGAATCATTTGACCCCTATTACAGGTGGTCAAATATAGCATTGGGTGTGTTATTCCACTCGTATTAGCATCCCAGGTTACACTATCAGTAGCGGCACTCCTGCGTCTTTAAACTGACAGACCATGTTCAGAAGGTGGGGGGGGGGGGTAAAAGAGTAGCCTCTATGCAGTATATCCAGGTTTAATAAAATCACACTTACAATGTGTATAATAAATCACAGCATTCAGAACATTCTAGGAACACCGGTTTGCATTCCACCTGCGTTCCAAATATGGCGGAATTGGCGTGCTATGTTAGTCCCACCCTATGCACGCTTCGTCAGGAACATCTGACGTAATCAGGGGTCCGGAGTCTACAAAATCTGTTTTGTTCAGGCAGTTTCCCATCCAGGTACTAACCAGGCCCGACCCTGCTTAGCCTCCGAGATCAGACGAAATCAGGCGCGTTCAGGGTGATGTGGTCGTAGGCAACCCCTGATGACATCAGATGTTCCTGACGAAACGTGCATAGGGTGGGACTAACATAACACGCCACCTCATCCTCCTGGAATGTTCTGAATGCTGTGATTTATTCTACACATTGTAAGTGTGATTTTATTAAACCTGGATATACTGCACTATGAGGAGGCTTCGCCTTTATCCCCCTTCTGAACATGGTCTGTCATAAGAATTTAAAAGGTGCAGGTGCGCCACTACGGATGGTGTACCCCGGGATGCTAATGCAAGTGAAATATCAGTCATCCAATGCTATATTTGTCTGCCTGTAATAGGGGTCAAATGGTTCTGGCAAGTGAGCTGTGTGCTTGTATGTTGGTGTGAAATTTCCTTGGTGTTGGTGGACACAAATATTTGGAAAGAACACTGTTAATACCACAATAGTTCACTGGACTTTTATGAGCTTATTATAATTTTATTTTAGTGTAAGTGAGCGTGGTTTACTAATTCATGAGCCAACAACCATCTGCACCATATACATTTTTTAAACAATTACAGTACTCTGAACAGGAAGCTAGAACACAATAGGCCAGGGGCCAACAAGCCGATCTTTGAGATGAAAAGAAACTTACTGTCATTTCGGCAAAGGGTCTCAAGATCAGGTTTTTTGGAAACTGTGGTTTTAAAGAGGTTCTCATCCTCTTCATCGTGATCAATTAAAGTAGATGTCTCGAACATACCATCGAAAAAACCTGTAAAGAAAACATAACATATCATGTAACTTAGCGAATAACCTCAAGGCATAAATTAATTTCAAAACTTTATTATTGGGTACAGGAGAAATATAAAAGCTTTCAGTGAAGTGCTGCATATAGCGATGTCAACCACCAAAAGTATGAGCTAGTGTAAAATTGTCAACTAGAACATTATCCACTATCCCACAGCAAGTCAATTAGGTACGTGTTTATTGATTACATTTTTTTCCATGTGATCTAGGAAAAGAAATATCAGATAAATTTGCCTATTACAGCGTACAATAATACAGCATGTCATAGAAATCTTGAAAGCTAAATTAGCGCTGGAGATTTGAGCAGTATTTTTGGTCAGTTTTCCTGTATCCAATAGGGAAGATTACCCATATCATTGCCTTCTCTCCCAGTCACACAACAGGAAGTGAAAATCTCTCCAAAAATTAGGGAAATAACCTCAGAGAGCTGTCAAACGCATAGAAAATTGATGGCAGAAAAAAGAATCTGCCATTTTTTTTTTTTACACTTGTTAAGCATTTTGGTCTGCAGAGACCTGTTTATGTTTATATTAACTTACTGTTAAGCTTGCTAAAGCTGTTGGTCGTCTGGTCCAAGCTTTCACTACTAATTCAGCAGAATACAACTCTCTCACACAGCCCTAGAATTTGCCCCCTGCTGGTTGGAGGTCATGCCCCTGTGTTCTTAGCTTCATACTGAAAACACTGCCTGCCTGAATCTTATTCAAACCCCAATGTATTTAAGTTTCCATCGAGCGCACGCTTTGCTTTTCCTTCCAAGATGTTGTACGTATTTAAGTGGTATTATTAAAGGCAATTTTCTTTCTTTTTTTTTTTTTTCAAACAAACATGTTAAGCTGCCCATACATTATACAATTTTCTTGTTCAATTTCCTTTAGATTTATCTTCAACTAAGTAGTGCAAGCGCCTGCCTGATTGCATACAAATTGAAAGTGTTTAGGTTTGACCTCATTATATGGTGTTGGTAAATCTAAAGGAAAATTGTATAATGTATGGCCAGCCTTATATTTACCTGTGCAGCGGTTTTGCACAGAGCAGCCCTGAACCTCCTCTTCTCAGGTCCCCCGGCAACGCTCCTGGCCCCCTCCTCCTGCCAAGTGCCTCCAGAGTAAGCATCTTGCAATGGGGGCACCTAAGCAGGCTCGCTCCCGAGACAAGGCTCTCGTGTACATCACCAGATCGCAATGGTGCTCAGGCAAGTATTAGGAGGGGCTGCTACACAGAGAAGTTTTTATTACCTTCATGCATAGACTGCATGAAGGCAAAAAAAAAAAAAAAAAAGCTTTTGCCCTTAGAACAACTCTATGACCACTTGCCTACTGGGCACTTCAACCCCCTTGATAACATTTTGTAAATAAGTAATTTTTTCCTTCGCCAATGTGCACCGATAGGGCTGCACTGATGGGCACTCATAGGTTGCACTGATAACCAGGACACTGATGATCAGTGCCCTGATTATTAGTGTAGATGTCCCCTTTCACACTGGCCGGTTACCGGCTCTCCTCACGCACTATCAGCGTGAGGAGAGGACTACAGATAACTAGCAAATCCTGTTTACACTCGGATTGGACACAGCTGGTCAGATGGTAAAGAGCCGTTGTGTTTGGCTCTTTACACCCGATCTGTGATCAGCTGCGTCCGAAGGACACAGCGATCAGAGGGTTCCCAAATGTGCACCGTAAAATGCATGGAGAAGCACGATCACGGGAGGACATCAACAGATGCACTCTTGGTAATGTGTTACCGTACCATAGCCGTCATTCGGCCGTAGCGCAGTTGTGGAGAAGTTAAAGTGATTGTTAAGGTAAATTTTTCTCTTCTATAGTTCCCAATGATAAACAAAAATGCTGTATAATAGCTTACTTTAGAGCGCCGTTCGGCTGTCAGCTGGTCTTCTCTTCCAATCTGATAGCTGCAGGGGGAGGTGCTGGGAAACCCCTGCTGACGTCAACCGAGACGAGGAGACCGGTGGGCAGTCACGTGAGCGCTGAACGGCGCTCTGAAGTAAGCCATTATACAGCATATTGTTATAAAATGACATCCACTGGGGAGCTTAGTGTTACATATCAGAGGGAACCATAGAAGAAACTATATATTTTTAGAGCAGGAGGGGAGGATCGGAGAGCTGACAGGCAGGAAGGGGAGGGGGGGGGGGGGGAGGGTTGAGGAGACACAAACACAGAGCAGTACGTACTCTGAACCGCTGTGTCAGGGCTCAGCAGCCTGGATAAATCGTGGTCAGTGTACAGGGGGAGAGCAGAAACTCGCAAGATCAGCCATGTATTTCAGGTGATACAGGGCACCAAAAAGCACTGTGCTGTACAACATGCTTTAAAGGAATAGAATCCATTTTATTGGGGGGGGGGGGTTAATAAACGCTTTAAGTTCCCCCAATTCTCCTGAAAGAATAGGTGTCCTGTAAGATTTCCCTTCACCTTCTATTTCTACGACACCTTAAAATGTTTAGATTTTCAATCACCTTCTCTCCCCAGGACAATGGCCTCCATAACAGAAAAGGATGGGTTAATCTCCCCAGAATTGAAGCAAATAATAAAAACCCCTGGCAGAGGTTCTAACCATTTCCTACTCTAACAATAACCAATAAGAATGCTTTGGCTATAGACACACTTTAAAATGTAGCCTGTACATGTTAGCACTCTCTGTGGGGGGGTCATCAATAAGCAAATCTTACCCATGGCTTCCTTTGTGTGCACTGTGGGCGAGGGAAGGACTCTAGATGGAGTTGCTTGCACATATCCTAGCGATGTGTTGGGGGTGACATGAGAAATATTTGCTAAACAACCCGACGAGTTGGCTACTGCATTAAAGTAGAGAGAGAACAGAACATAATTATTAAAATCACAAGGATAACAATGTGTAAGGAATAGCTTAACAAGATCTACCATATTACCTTCCCTCATCGGAGGTTGTACTTTCTCCATATTGGTACTGATGTTTTGAATCCTATGATAAAAGACACATTGCATGAGTTTGAAAGACAGTATAAAAAAAAAAACAAAAAAAAAAAACAAAAAACAAACAAACAACACACTTTGGGTTGATTTACTAAGTGCAAAATCTGGTGCAGGTCTTCACAGAGAACAATAATCTTCCAGTTTTTTTTTGTACAAGCTTAATTAAACAAGCTGAAGTTGGAAACTGACTGGCTACAATACACAGATGCACCAGGTTTTGCAATCCAGTTTTAGTAAATCAACCCCTTTAAGTCTAAGTCATCATTAAACTTACATTGTTTTTTGGGTGTCAGAAAGCGAGGTTGCTGATGCTTCCATAGCAGATGATTGTTTAGCAAACATGCTGCCATCAGATGTTACAGGGGCTGTGTGCTGAGAACGATTCACCTCCTGCTCAGCTCTTCTGCTAGTTTGGACATCTAGTATTGGGACTTCAGGGTGAGATAACAGATGTCCAGATGTAGAGGGGTTGTACTGTGATGTGGATATTCCTGGTGAAACTGATGGATGTGCCACAGGAGTCAGATCAAAGGGCAAGCGAGTAAATGATCCTGCCACGTGTGGCCAATTTTCATTCTGGACCATAGACGTCCCTACAGGTGTCAACGTGCTGAAGTTTGTCACCATCGTCATCTGTTGAGTGTTAAAATAAAAAGGTTGCTATGCATTAAAACATGCAAAGAGCAAAAGTGCTAAAGTGTATGTCAAGCCAAAGAATTATTTTTTCAAAATATTTTAATTTAAGTTTAGTCAGTTACAAGATAAGTAAGACAAGACGACATTAGAACAGGACATCTAAAGAATGTATTTATATTATTAGCGAGGACAGCATCAGGAAAACCGTGGTTTGACAGTGGTGGAGCATCCCCCATTTGCTTTGGGGTCTTTGTAAAGTAGTAGATTATTGGTAAACAGTTGTTTCCAGAAGGGAATTGAGGGGGGGAATCTGCTTCTTCCAATGCAAGGTGAAGGCCTTTCTTGCATAAAACAGAAGGAGGGTGGCAAGGGTTTTTTCTGCTCTGGTATGAAGATCATCAATGAGATGGAGGTACTGGTTACCCCCCTCTCCCGGTGTGGGGCTCGGGCCGGGCGGCGGAGTCAACCCAGACCCTCTCATTAGCCGAGGCCAAAATGGGGCAGGAGGCTGGTTCTGTGTTTGGCAGCCTGCCCTGTAGACCAATACATGGTAGACGGTAGAAACCCTGGGCCTGCCATAAGAAACAGGCTGATGGCAATACAGGGGACATGTACCCTCTAAGTAAGAGAAACTCCCCTCTTAATGTACCCGTTTCTGTTATTTATCATTTCATTAGAAAAGAAAACGGTATCTGTGCCACCACTACACTACTACTGCAAATACATGTCAAGATGTGACCGAACCCAATAAACAAAGCTTTTTTAATATACATAACAAGAGATTTCTTAGCACCCTGAAAGCCCCAAGTCAATACCGAGGGCTTCCTTTCTTGTGTATGCATAGCTGGGAGAGGAGGACATGATGTGTAGCTACTACTTTCTCCTGCAGGGGCAAAGCACAAGCCCACTTTAACCACTTACCATCCAGCCTATAGTCAAATGATGGCTGTGCGGGACATAAGTCATTCTGGGTGGACATCATATGACATCCTCCCGGGCCACGCTCCGGCGCGATCTATAATGGGCTGTGTCAACCAGTTAGTGTACAAGCACCATGTGATCACTGTGACCAATCACAGCAGATCACATGACAATTGTAAACAATGGGTGGCTTCCTTTCATGCCATTCATTGTGTTGCTAGCTGTGATTGATCACAGTGATCATATGGTATAGACAGGGCCAATAACAGCCCATCTGTACCACGTAAGTAGCAGTGGCAAATCACAGCCAAGAACAACAATGGCAGCACAGTGGTGTAGTGGTTAGCACTTTAACCTAGCAGCAAAAGGTTCGATAGTTTGAATCCCAACCACGACACTATCTGCCTGGAGTTTGCATGTTCTCCCTGTGTCTGCGTGGGTTTCCTCCGGGTACTCCAGTTTCCTCCCACACTCCAAAGACATGCTGGTAGGTTAATTGCATCCTGTCTAAATTGGCCCTAATATGTATGAATGCGAGTTAGGGACTATAGATTGTAAGCTCCTTGAGGGTAGGGACAGATGTGACTGTACAGTACAATGTATACGTAACGTGCTGCATAAATTGATGGCGCTATAGAAGTACCTAAAATAAATAAAAAAACAATACACACAGAATGAATTTGTTTCATTCAGTAACAATTGTTGCATTTCACTTGTATAAAGCACTCCTAATGCGTGTAAAATAATAATAGTTAAAAAAAAACTGTCACCAGCCAGTGTCTCTGCTCACCACCGCACCAGTTATATGTTGACTCTGTACTGCACTGGTGACAGTATGTGGGGAAAAAATAAATTATTTGTGAACAATTTTTTATTTTTAATTTCCTAATTTTCCCCAAAAATGACAACTTAAAAAAACTCGCAATGCCTCTTACTAAATACCTTGGGACTGTCTACTTTCCAAAAAAAAGGGGTCATTTGGGGAATATTTGTACCATCCTGGCTTTTTCGGGCCTCAAGAAAGATATAGGCTGTCAAAGCATCAGGATTGATCAATTTTCAGATCTATCTCTATCATAGTTTGTGGACTCGATATAAAACTTCCCTACAGACTAAATAATAAACACTAAATTTGGGTTATTTTCACCTAAAAAAATAAAAAAAAAAAAAAAAAAAAAATAGCAGAATACAATTTGGCCTAAAATTTATGAAGAAAGATTATGTGCAAAATTTTATAACAGAAAACGGAGAAAAAAAAACGCATTTTATAACATTTTCGATCTTTTTTCATTTGTTTAGCAAAAAAAAAAAAAAACTCAGTGGTGATCAAATACCACCAAAACAAAGCTCTATTTAACCACTTAACCACCTGCCGACAAATAACGTCGACAAGGTGGTTGCTTAACTCTGGGAGGACGTTATATAGCGTCCTCCCAGAATCGCGCTCCCTGCGCACACGGGAATCTCTGTGACCGCCGGGTCCAGAGGACCCGGCGCATCACGAATCGCGGTAAATCGCCGCCGATGGCGGCCGTTTACCACGTGATCGCTCCGTCAAATGACGGAGCAATCACTTGTAAACAGACCGGCGTCATGTGATGATGCCGGTTCCTCTCTCCCCACTCTGTACCGATCGGTACAGTGTGGGAGGAGAGGGGAGGGAGCGGATCATGTCAGCTCCCTCCCCCATGTCAGATTATGTCAGCTGTGGGCTGGATCTGTGACAATTGCAGTCACAGATCCATCCATCCCTGCGCAATACCCTGCTGCAATAACCACTTCCTGCCCGCCGGCCGTCATATGACGTCCTTGATTTGTGCGGGGATATCTGAATGATGGGTGCAGCTACAGGCATCATTCAGATATTAGCTTTTTCAGCCGGCGATTCCCTACACCATAACAACAATCATAGCGGCTGTCCCACCGCTTGATCATTCTTACGGGAGGCGATAGGGGATGTCCCCCCCCCCCTCGGGTGCTTCTACCGACTCACCGCTACGATCAAAGCCAGGATTGTTTTTTTTTTGGGGAGGGGGGGGGGGGGTTTTCAGGCTTCCCAGCCTAGAGGTGAGATGTGGGGTCTTGACCCCATATCTCACTGTAAAGAGGACCTGTCATGCCATATTCCTATTACAAGGGATGTTTACGTTCCTTGTAATAGGTATAAAAGTGCTAAAAAAAAATTTGGGGGCGGAAAAACATGTCAAACTAAAATAAATAAAGTAAAATGAACAATAAAAAAAATATATATTTTTAAAGCGCCCCTGTCCCCGTGAGCTCGCATACAGAAGCGAACGCATACGCAAGTCCCGCCCACATATGAAAACGGTTTTCAAACCACACATGTGAGGTATCTCTGCGAACGTTAGAGCGAGAGCAATCATTTTGGCCCTAGACCTCCTCTGCAACTCAAAACATGTAACCAGTAAAAATATTTAAAGCGTCGCCTATGGGGATTTTTAAGTAGAGAAGTTTGGCGCCATTCCACGAGCGTGTGCAATTTTTAAGGGTGACATGTTATGTATCTATTTACTCGGCGTAACTTCATCTTTCACATTATGCAAAAACATTGGGCTAACTTAACTGTTTTTTTTTTAAGCACAAAACTTTTTTTTCCCCGTAAAAAACGCGTTAAAAAAATTGCTGCGCAAATATCGCAAAAAAAGTTGCAACAACCACCATTATATTCTCTAAGGTCTTTGCTAAAAAAACATATATAATGTTTTGGGGTTCTATGTAATTTTCTAGCAAACAAATGATGATTTTTACATGTAGGAGAGAAATGTCAGAATTCGCCTGGGTTCTCCAGAACGCCTGAAGGTGCTCCCTGCATGTTGGGCCTCAGTATGTGGCCACGCTGTGTAAAAGTCTCACACATGTGGTATCACCATACTCGGGAGTAATAGCAGAATGTGTTTTGGGGTGTAATTTGTGGTATGCATATGCTGTGTGAGAGAAATAACCTGCCAATATGACAATTTTGTGAAAAAAAAAAAAAAAAAGAGAAAAAAAAAAATCTGGATTTTGCAAAGAATTGTGGGAAAAAATTACAACTTCAAAAAACTCACAATGCCTCTTTCTAAATACCTTAGAATGTCTTCTTTCCAAAAAGGGGTCATTTGGGGGGTATTTGTACTTTTCTGGCATGTTAGGGTCTCAAGAAATGAGATAGGCCGTCAGTACTTCAGGTGTGATCAATTTTCAGATATTGGCACCATAGCTTGTGGACTCTATAACTTTCACAAAGACCAAATAATATGCACCAATTTGTACTTATTTTTACCAAAGATATGTAGCAGTATAAATTTTGGCCAAAATTTATGAAGAAAAAATAGTAATTTGCTCAATTTTATAACAAACGAAAAAAACAACTTTTTTTTTACAGAATTTTCAGGCTTTTTTTCTCTTATAGCGCAAAAAATTAAAAATCCAATGGTGATTAAATACCACCAATAGAAAGCTCTATTTGTGTGAAAAAAAGGACAAAAAATTCATATGGGTACAGTGTTGTATGACTGAGTAATTGTCATTCAAAATGTGAGAGCACCGAAAGCTGAAAATTGGTCTGGTTATTAAGGGGGTTTAAGTGCCCAGTGGTCAAATCGGAAAAAATATTTTTTTTATTTAAAGTGCAACAGCGCTGAAAATTTGCCTGGGCACGAAGGAGGTGAAAGTGCCCCGCATTAAAGCGGTTAAAATAATGCCGTAATACCACTTTTATCCATAAGGTGGCAGACAGTTGTAGCTCCCTGTTGCAGTAACACACAGATGGCGCTGCAATCTCTGGATTTTATACAGAGTGGAAACTGTCTTGAAGATTATCTGAAAGTTTTAATCACATTGGCACTGACATTAGAAGCAGAGGTTAGAAGTGCAAGAAAGACAATTACGTGTGTTTAGTGATCTGCTTGTATCATGTGGAGAGGGATTAATATATATATATATATATATATATATATATATATATATATATATATATATATATATATATATACACACACATACACACACACACACACATATATATATTTTACACACACACACTAAAACCTTGGTTTGAGAGCGTTTTGCAAGACAAGTAAAATGTTTTAATACATTTGCCTTGATATACAAGCAATGTCTTGATATAAGAGTAGCTTCATGTCACAACTGAGTATAAAAAAAAGGAGAGAGAGGAGCCTCTAAGTGTAGCAATATGGTTACATTTAATGAAGGTACACCATTTAGCAACTTATTGCTACACTTAGAGGTGCCTCTCTTCTCTTTTATACCCCGTAAAAAAATGCTTTGATATGCAAGTGCTTAGGATTACAAACATGTTTCTGGAACGAATTATGCTCACAAACCAAGGTTTTACTGTGTATGCACACACACACACACACACACACACTGGAAAATGACTGTAGCCACGCAACTTTAGTTACACAAAATCCAACTCTAAAAAATAAGGTTAAAACAGGCAGTTATTGCAGAGCCATCAAGAATCGCACTTACTGCTGCACTGGGCTCAGGGGTCGGGTTGTTCGTGGCTGTCTGGACATTTAGCAGGCTGCTCAGTTGCTCCATCTTCTGTTTCAACATATGTTCTTGGAGAGCAGCCTCTTCTTTGACTTTCATGTATTTCTTTTCATCTTCCTCTGTTAATGGAAACACAAAAATTATTATTTTAAGACCTTTCAGTTTTCTATATGAACCTTATTTTAAACAGTGATTTCATCACAGGAGCTCTGTGCTTCGCTGTCTATGCAATGCAGGCAGATAATGGCTGGTGGGAGAGGCTGGAAGGGTGCTCTATGTACAGTGAGGGAAAAAATTATTTGATCCCCTGCTGATTTAGTACGTTTGCCCACTGACAAAGAAATGATCAGTCTATAATTTTAATGGTAGGTTTATTTTAACAGTGATTGCTAAAAAAAAAAAAAAACACACGGCAGAAAAACACATTTCAAAAAAGTTATAAAATTGATTTGCATTTAATAAATGAAATAAGTATTTGACCCCTTCGCAAAACATGACTTAGTACTTAGTGGCAAAAACCTTGTTGGCAATCACAGAGGTCAGACGTTTCTTGTAGTTGGTCACCAGGTTTGCACACATCTCAGGAGGGATTTTGTCCCACTCCTCTTTGCAGATCCTCTCCAAGTCATTAAGGTTTTGAGGCCGACGTTTGGTAACTCGAATCTTCAGCTCCTTCCACATCTTTTCTATGGGATTAAGGTACTGGAGTGGCCTAGCCAGTCTCCAGACCTTAATGTGCTTCTTCTTGAGCCACTCCTTTGTTGCCTTGGTCATTATCATGTGGAATGCCCATCCATGACCCATTTTCAATGGCCTGGCTGAGTAAAGGAGGTTCTCAGACAAGATTTGGCAGTACATGGCCCTGTCCATCATCCCTTTGATGCAGTGAAGTTGTCCTGTCCCCTTAGCAGAAAAACACCCCCAAAGCATAATGTTTCCACCTCCATGTTTAACATTGGGGATGGTGTTTTTGGGGTCATAGGCAGCATTCCTCCTTCTCCAAACATGGCGAGTTGGGTTGATGTCAAAAAGCTAAATTTTGGTCTTCTCCGACTACAAAAACTTTCACCCAGTTTTCTTCTTAAGCATATAGATTCAGGGGTTTCAAACTGGCGGCCCTCCAGCTGTTGCGAAACTACAAGTCCCATGAGGCATTGCAAGGCTGACAGTTACAAGCACGACTCCCACAGGCAGAGGCATGATGGGACTTGTAGTTTCGCAACAGCTGGAGGGCCGCCAGTTTGAGACCCCTGTTAGAAGTTCATTAGCAAACTTCAGGTGGGCCTGTACATGTGCTTTCGTGAGCAGGAGGACCTTTTGGGCGCTGCAGGATTTTAGTCCTTCACGGCATAGTGTGTAACCAATTGTTTTCTAGGTGACTATGGTCCCAGCTGCCTTGAGATCATTGACAAGATTCTCCCGAGTAGTTCTGGGCTGATTCCTCACCGTTTTCATGTTCATTGAAACTCCATGAGGTGAGATTTTGCATGGAGCCCCAGACTGAGGGAGACTGACAGTTATTGTGTTTCTTCCAATTGCGAATAATCACACCATCTGTTGTCACCCTCTCACCAAGCTGCTTGGTGATGGTCTTGTAGCCCATTCCAGCCTTGTGTAGGTCCACAATCTTGTCCCCGACATCTTTGGACAGCTCTTTGGTCTTGGACATGGTGGAGAGATTGGAATCCGATGCTTCTGTGGACAGGTGTCTTTTATACAGGTAACAAGCTGAGATTAGGAGCACTCCCTTTAAGAGAGTGCTCCTAGTCTCAGCTTGCTACCTGTATAGCAGACACCAGAGGAGCGAGAAATCTTGCCGATTGATAGGCGATCAAATACTTATTTCATTCATTAAAATGCAAATCAATTTATAACTTTTTTTTGTTTTTCAGGATTTTTTTTTTGTTATTCTGTCTCACTGTTAAAATAAACCCACCAGTAAAATTATAGACTGACCATTTCTTTGTCAGCGGGCAAACGTACAAAATCAGCAGGGAATCAAAAACGTTTCCCCCTCACTGTAGCTTCTATAAAAACATAACAGCACCCTGTCCCCGTGTTCCTCTCAAGAGCCCTCAGCCCTGATACAAGAAATGGGCTGGTTCTTGGGAGGAGTTATACAAATATCGAAATGCTTTGATGGGTGGATGCCGCCTCTGGGGAAGTGGGTGATTCTAGGCAGGATGCATTGAAATGCAGACTGCCAAAGATAACACTTGCATGCGATGCTGAGCCTTCGTGACTGAAAATAACTGGATTTTAATGAAAGGGGCAGGCCAGCTGGAAGTAAGGCTGGGGTGGAAAGACCTAGATGATGCTTATGTCCTCCAGTCTTGGAATAAGGTTGAGCTCCATTTGACTTGCTGCACTTTGAGAAGCTCAGTATGAAGTAAAATCATAGTAAGTAGTTTCAGTATTGGAGAGGAGCCTGTCCAATTGTGAAACAAAAAAAAAAGTTAAGACAAGAGTTCTGCTTTATTCTCATATCAAAGTACATGATTATTGTGAGTTATTATAGACAATATTTTTGATTTGGACAGTCTGGGGAAGGATTATAAAAGTCTATGAATCACAGACCAATATAAAAACTTGACAGAGGTGCCAACACCACTATCCAAAACTGGAGATGGACTTTGGCATCAAGCAACATTAATTGCTTGCCGACCGTGTGTATGTATATATATTACATATATATATATATATATATATACACACACACACACACACACACACACACATATACACACACGTGTGTGTATATATATACACACGTGTGTGTGTGTGTGTGTGTGTGTGTGTGTGTGTGGATATATAGCAAGGCGGCTCTGCCGCGCAGGATCACATACCTAGAACGCGATTCTGCACTTCCGGGTATGAAGCGCAAATGCGCGCCGCCCATGACCTGCTCTTGCTGTGCTTATACACAGCGGGAGCTGATCTGCGGGTACCGCAGACTCAATACCCGCCGCTCATTAGGCAGAGAGCCAGAATAGATATCTGCCCATGTAAACAAGGCAGTTCGTTATTCTGTCAGTAGGGAAGGCATGGATCCTCTGTTCCTGCAAAGAAAGCACATGGATCCATGCCTTTCCCTACTAAAAGCACCTTCCAACACAATACACAAGCACTGGCTACATAGTTAACCCTTTGATCGCCCGTGATGTTAATGCCTTCCCAGCCAGTGCCATTAGTACAGTGACAGTGCATTTTTTTTTAGCACTAATAACTATTAATGTAACTGGTTCGCAAAAAGTGTCAGGCGTCTGATTTGTTTGCCACAGTATCAGTGTCGCGCTGTAAGTCGCTGATTGCGGCCATTACTATTAAAAAAACAAACAAATGAAAATTCCATAAATCTATCCCATAGTTTGCATACGCTATAACTTTTGCACAAACCAATCATTACACGCTTATTGGGATTTTTTATTTATTTTTTTAAGCAAAAATATGTTGCAGAATACATATTGGATAGGTTTTATAGCAGACAGTAAAAAAAAAAAAAAAAAAAAAAAATAGGTCGGCCTTTTTTGTTTATAGTGCAAAAAAAAAAAAAACGCAGAGGTGATCAATTATTAAAAATAAAAAGTGCTATTTGTGGGGGGGAATGTCAATTTTTGGGGTACATCCTCGCATAATCATGCAATTGCCATTTAAAGTAACGCAGGGCCATATCGCAAAAAAAAGTGGTTAAAGAGGTGAAAAGAGAAGCGTGTGAGGGAGGTGAACGTGGCTGACCTCTGAAATTGCAATGCAACACTCCAAAAGGCTCAACATTACCAACTGAAGCTGTGCTCCAGCTCTCTAGATCAGGCAAAATAAATCTCTCCAAACCTAGGAATGCCGACGACCATGTTGAGCAGAAATCGGACAAAGGTTTTTGTCATGTGTCCCATTGGGGAGATTTACCTTCACTTCTTGTCCCCACAGCCCAACGAGAAGCGGGAGGAAATCCCTGCAAATTAGGGGAATCTCTTGGGGGGGGTCCCCTCTTCGGCTCTCCTGGCCTCTCTGAGTGCCCCCCACAGCAAACAGCTTGCTATTGGGGCACCCAAGCCAAGCTGCAGCTCCATGTATCCAGACATCGAGCTGTGGTTTGGCCCTGCCCCCTCTCTCTCCTCATTGGCTAACTGACTAATTGACAGCAGAGGGAGCCAATGGCATCACTGCTGTGTCTCAGCCAATGAAGATGAAAGTCCAGGATGGCCGAGGCAGTCGTGACATCGCTGGATAGAGAGGGGCTCAGGCAAGTATGAGGAGGGCTGCTGCACACAGAAGGCTTTTTATCTTAATGCATAGAACGCATCAAGATAAAAAAAACTTCTGCCTTTACAACCCCTTTGCGCCTAATGGTAACACAAAGCTAGATGCCGAAGCACAATTTTGAAACATGCGTTTGTAAAACTATACATATCACAACTATTTTGTGTATCCAGGTGGATTATACCTTGCTTTTTTCAGAACAATTTGTGCTTTCTTTTGATGGTAATGAATATCTCCCAACTTTATCAAAGGAAAACTGGCCCAAAATAGTAAAAACATACATGTAGCTGTATATATCTTGCTACTACTATAACCTTCCACCAAAGGACAACCCAAAATAACTTGTCCTGCTCCTGACGATCGCAGCCATAACTCATATGTGTATTTCAGTTTGGTATATTAAGTGCTTTGTGACTATTAACCCCTATTATGTAACAGATAATCTTTTTTTCTGGCACTGACCTAGATCAAACCTTGATCTGGATATTTTTTAATTATATATTTTATTTAACACACTTTTTCTGTGAGGGAAAGAGACAGAGATAGAGAGAGACAAAGTATCTCTTTCCTCTATTCACAGAGAAAGAAACCATGGGGGGCGGGCTTCACTGTGACTGATTACTGTGATAGGCAATCAGAGGCTATCACAGCGATCAGGTAACCCGGAATCGTGAGTTCCAGATCCCGATCGTTAGTACGGAGCCTGGGGCTCTCCGTGAGACCCCGGTCTCTGTGCTGGAAGAGCGTTGCAAACATGCAGCCCCATGGATAAAAGCCCAATCCAGAGGGGCCGCATATTTGCATACGGTCAGCCTGAAGGGGTTACACTTGGAAAGGACCAGTGCAGGAAGAGTCAGTGGTCAAGAGCTAGAAAGCGATTTATCTTTGCGCCTGTGACTACCCTCAATCATTCTGCCAAAAAAAAAAAAAGAAGATGCAACAGAGATCTGAAACAAGAGTCAAATTTTCTATGGAACTGGGAAAAGAAAAAAAAAGGAGGCTAGAAATTACCCCATTGATGCATCTTTCTGCGCTGTTCAGATTTCTTTTGGTAAATAGTTGCTCTGAATTCCTCAAGGGACATCTCGGAATCTCCACAGATTAATTTGTCCTTACAGTACATGGGAACCTGCTTGATTTCTGCAGAATTTGCAACTGCTGTAGGCACCACAGCCGACTTGGAGATTGTCACCCACTTGTTACTGAAACATACAAAAAAAAAATATACACATTTAAAGATATTGATAGTGGAGAGGCTTTTCCAGCGATTGTACTGCTCCAGCCTACTAATCAGAAACATTTACTTGTGCCTTGCCAAAATTTACAGGTGTATTTTGGATAACTAGTAGTTGCACTACCGAGACTGAAATGCTCCAGGAAAGCTCTTTTCATGCTGCACTAAACAAAATTACCACAGCTGATCATGGTTGACAGTGGCTTTGTGTGCCATTGAGAAGGTGATTAGTTACATCTGATTGAGTTTACAAGTCATTTTTAGGAGGGGGCGATTTTTTCCAACTGTGATTTGGTTTTTGTCTATCTTTTTTCTCTGACATGTTGGTGTTATATCTTTCACTTGAATGTTATAAGTTGCACCGATTAAATACAGCTGGATAAAGCAAAAAACTGTGTCCGTCTTCATTTCAGGCTGCAAAGCAACAAAATGTGATTTTAAAGAGGGGGTGATTTTTTTTCTATACCCACTGTACAAAAGGACCAATGGTGAATGCTTCGTACAGTGAGGTTAATGACCTCTAGCTGGAGACTGACAGGAGGAGTGACTCTGGGGGACCAGCAGTGACAACCAGAATAGACAGGGAAGAAGACTGAGGGGCCGTTGAATAAAGGTAAGCAATCCTCTGTATTAGACTATCCCCGATAGAAAAAGGAGCATTACTGCTGGGAAATGGAGAGGGAAGGGGAGGATGCATGGCCAGTTTTAAATTTTTTGACCCTTGCCCAAAGTGATGCTTTTAAAGAATTCTCTCTTTTCGAACACCCCGGTTTTCTGCAGTTTGTGGGCTCTGCACATTATATAAATATTTTGTAACGTGTTTTTTGTCCACCACAGATTAGCATAAACTACAAAACAAATGCAGTCAAAATGTATGCGAGGAATCTCTGCAATATACTCTCAGAAATGGAGAAGAGTCCTTAAAAAGTAAGATTAGGATCTTGTACATTGCAGCTCCTAAAAGGGATTTCAACATCAGAAAGAAGAAATGAGGACAGCACACTTACACGCCAGCTTCATCCTTACTGGGAGGCACTTCAGACTGTTTCACAACTGGATTCTGAATTCCTGCAGAGTTCTAAAGCATAAAAAAAATAAAATAAAAATCTGAAAATTCACTTTAGTTTAAATGTAGCTCATCTTTAACAATGCATATCTCGACTGTTAGACAAAGGGAATGAACACACACACAAAAAAAAAAAAAAAGTTTTAAGCTGCTACTTAACCAGTTAACTGTCAGCAAATTTTACATTTCATCAATAACTTTGCATGCTACCAAGTCTTTTTTTATGTGGTATTCTCTTTACAATCACTTTAAAATCCTTTTGAGCTTTTAAAGTCAGGTTTTTGTTTTTATTTTATCTTAATGCATTCAATGCATCAAGATAAAAAGCCTTCTGTGTGCAGCAGCCCCCCTAATACTTTCAATCACTTTAACAAAACACACACACACACACACACACACCAAGTTGGATCAGTGATTTTAAAGTAAGCTAGTAAAAATATATAGTACTAATTTTATTCTGCAAAGCGTTTGGTTTGTAAGGTTTCTAACAAAGACTGGTACAAAGCGCAAGTTATATAAAAAAAAAAAAAAAAAAAAAAAAAAAGGGGTTTTGACATTAAAACCATTGTGTTTAATTTCTTACGAATCAGGAAAAAATTTGAGATCAACAAACCATACAGAAAAAAACAAAAATATACAAGAACTTTCCAGAGATTCCATACATAAGGAAATGCAAGTCAAAGAATGGTCACATAATATAATCGACATTGACATGTATAGTGTTAAAGATTTTTACCTCGCGTGAACTATAACATTATGAACAGTAGCATAAAATAGGACTTAAGCACCGTACACACAGGCAAAATGGGCAGAGGTATTTTCCAGTACAAAAGATACCGGCCGACATTCTGCCCGTGTGTATATCGGTCTGTTTGACAGAAGCCAGCCGAACGGCTTCTGTCAGACGTGCAGCCAACGTACTCCCGATCAGCGCTCTCAGCAAAATGGCAGAGGGGGCTAATCGGAGTGTTCTGGTGGGGGGGGGGGGGGAGAGCATCAACGTTAGAACACATCAGCTCAGCGAGAGAGATCGCTGGACTAACCCTCACATGTTTAGTACAGCGGCTCCCGACCAGAGCGGTCAGTTTTTTTTCGGCAACCCGTGGTTTAGCGTGTACCAGGCTTTAGTCCCAGCTTCATTTGTGCCCCTAAGCTGTAACCCAAAACAGCCAGTCGATACCTTTGATAACCTTGGACCTTACAGTAAGAATCTATCCATAATTAAATGTACCAGAGACAGGTATGGCCAGCCAGTTCCCCACACTCAAATGTGTAAATCAGTTTTTCATATCTAAGTGTAATGCCCACCTGCACTTTTTTTTTTTTATAGAAAAAATAAATAAAATAGCCAAGTGCAGTAGGAAGAGAAAGCAGGTACCTTAGGGCTAGTTAGGGAAAACAAGTGTTATAAAAGAAAAGTCTACCTTTGAAAAAAATATATAGAATCACACACACACACAGTGGGTACGGAAAGTATTCAGATCCCCTTAAATTTTTCACTGTTATATTGCAGCCATTCGCTAAAATCATTTAAGTTCATTTTTTTTCCTCATTAATGTACACACAGCACCCCATATTGACAGAAAAACACAGAATTGTTGATATTTTTGCAGATTTATTAAAAAAGAAAAAAACTGAAATATCAAATGGTCCTAAGTATTCAGACCCTTTGCTGTGACACTCATATATTTAACTCAGGTGCTGTCCATTTCTTCTGATCATCCTTGAGATCGTTCTACACCTTCATTTGAGTCCAGCTGTGTTTGATTATACTGATTGGACTTGATTGGTGAAAGCCACACACCTGTCTATATGAGACCTTACAGCTCACAGTGCATGTCAGAGAAAATGAGAATCATGGAGGTCAAAAGAACTGCCTGAAGAGCTCAGAGACAGAATTGTGGCAAGGCACAGATCTGGCCAAGGTTACAAAAAAATTTCTGCTGAACTTAAGGTTCCTAAGAGCATAGTGGCCTCCATAATCCTTAAATGGAAGACGTTTGGGACGATCAAACCCTTCCTAGAGCTGGCCCTTCTGGCCAAACAGCTATCGGGGGAGAAGAGTCTTGGTGAGAGAGATAAAGAAGAACCCAAAGATCACTGTGGCTGAGCTACAGAGATGCAGTCGGGAGAAAGTTATAGAAAGTCAACCATCACTGCAGCCCTCCACCAGTCGGGGCTTTATGGCAGAGTGGCCTGACGGACAGTAGCCTCTCCTCAGTGCAAGACACATGAAAGCCCACATGTAGTTTGCTTAAAAAACACCTGGAGGACTCCAAGATGGTGAGAAATAATATTCTCTGGTCTGATGAGACCAAGATAGAACTTTTTGGCCTCAATTCTAAGCGGTATGTGTGGAGAAAACCAGGCACTGCACATCACCTGTCCAATACAGTCCCAACAGTGAAGCATGGTGGTGGCAGCATCATGCTGTGGGGGTGTTTTTCAGCTGCAAGGACAGGACGACTGGTTGCAATGGAGGGAAAGATTAATGCAGCCAAGTACAGGGATATCCTGGACAAAAACCTTCTCCAGAGTGCTCAGGACCTCAGACTGGGCCGAAGGATTACCTTCCAACAAGACAATGACCCTAAGCACACAGCTAAAATAACGAAGGAGTAGCTTCACAACAACCCCGTGACTGTTCTTGAATGGCCCAGCCAGAGACCTGACTTAAACCCAATTGAGCATCTCTGGAGAGACCCAAAAATGGCTGTCCACCAACGTTTACCATCCAACCTGACAGAACTGGAGAGGATCTGCAAGGAGGAATGGCAGAGGATCCCCAAATCCAGGTGTATAAAACTTGTTGCATCTTTTCCAAAAAGACTCATGGCTGTATTAGATCAAAAGGGCGCAAATACTAAATACTGAGCAAAGGGTCTGAATACTTAGGACCATGGTGATATTTCAGTTTTTCTTTTTTAATAAATCCGCAAAAATTCCAACAATTCTGTGTTTTTCTGTCAATATGGGGTGCTGTGTGTACATTAATGAGGGAAAAAAATGAACTTAAATGATTTTAGCAAATGGCTGCAATATAACAGAGTGAAAAATTTAAGGGGGTCTGAATACTTTCCGTAGTATGTATGTATAATCTTTTTGCAGGTTAAAAAATAAATAAAATTCAACAGATCATGGGTGCAATGCAGGATTCTTACAGACCATCGGTGTATCTGTCTCCTCGCACCTCTAAATGACGCGGCCGGATGAGTGTGGGGGAGAAGATCCCCCACTTGCTGTCACAATTGGGGGGGCTGCTGCAACAGTAACATGTTATACCCTGAACATGGGTGTAACATGTTACAAAGGGTAAAAAAAACACACACACACACACACACACACACACACACACACACACACACTTAGCATAAAGTATGCTCTTGCAAACTCTGATTTCTGTTGATCATTTCTATAAAATCACCCAATAGCTCTGCCTTTCACTACTAAAGTAAAATGAACGTTGGTGTGACGGTCTTAAAGGGGTTGTAAAGGCAAAAGCTTTTTCACCTTAATGCATTCTATGCATTAAGGTGAAAAAAAACAAAAAAAAAAAACAAACATCTCTGGATTAGCGGCCCCCCGTTTACTTACTTGACCCCTCGAAAGTCCCGCGCCGTGACTGCGTAGGCATATCGGCCGGCTTCTCGGCTCATTCATTGGTTGATTGAAAGCAGCGCAGCCATTGGCTTACGCTGCTGTCAATCACAACCAATGACGCGGTGGGGCCGAGTGATACAGTGAGCGGCTATAGCCGTCGGCTGTATCATGGGAGCGCGCCCGCAAGAACTAACCACCATGCGAGAGAGCTCGAATGAAGGTGGTTAGTTCTTGCGGGGAGGAGCCGAGACAGCCGCCGAGGGACCCCAGAAGACCAGGTTCGGGGCCACTCTGTGCAAAACGAGCTGCACAGTGGATGTAAGTATAACATGTTTGTTATTTGAAAACAATTAAATAAAATTCTTTAAGGATCCTTTAAAATAGAAATGTGAAAATGCCAAGCCTTGCCATTTCCTAGAGCACTAAATCCACCCACCTATTTTTTTTATTTATACACAACACACAGACATACCATCCTAAGGCATTATGAGCAACAAACAGACCAGTACCTGACATTTTGATAGTGATGAAGTCGCTGTAAGTGATGTGGGTGTTATCTGATTAATAATCTGGGAATTTCTCAGCGGCTGCACATGGGATTCTAAAAAAAATAAAAAATAAGGTAACTGGTGAGATCATGTCAAACAACATATAAAAAAGGCAGTGTAAATATATTTGGAGATAGAGATTAAATAGAGAAATACAGGTTCCTTAGGCCTAATGGACAAAGGTCAAAAATCCAGACGTAGATAGCCCTACATTAGTAAACTGATGGAATAGTTATTACTGAAGTTTCCTTTATTTTCACTTGGTGATCTGGCCAGCAAGTCTGAAATTTGTGTTGCAGAGGATGCCTAAAATCTGATTTGTATCATAGTGCAAACTTCTGAAAAAATGAGCCAATCATACAAACCGCAAATGGGATTTCTGGGGGATGTGTTCCATACACCACGTGTGTACAGAAAGCCTCTAGGTTGCCATATTACATTATGGTTTTTATCCAGCTGCAGTGGGCTTAGACCCCACTTCATTGATTATAATTCCCCCTTCTTTTTTCCACGTTTTCACATTTTTAGCACTTGTGACTTTTTTTTTTTTTTATTACTCTAGGTTATAGTCGTTTCTAGGCAAAGCAAAAAAATGAGTTCAGGCGCTGAGTTTAGAGGCATTTAAATCGCCAAACACTTCTAAATGTAGTAACCTGCGTTTCGCTTTTTAGAATTTTTTTTTTTTTTTTTTTTTTAAGAAACGCTTCTAAAAAACGCAAACGCGGCATGTAAACACAGCAAAACGGACGTTTTAAACGTGGGTTACTATCTGTCAAGTTAAATCGTTCAAGAGAGGTTGTAAAAACATTTTGTTTTTAAAGGAGTAGTAAAGTTACATGTTTTTTCACCTTAATGCATCCTATGCATTAAGGTGAAAAAACATTCGACAATACCGCCCCCCCCCCCCCGAGCCCCCGTTTTTCTTACCTGGCCCCTCGAAAGTCCCATGCTCGTCCCCGTCATCCTCTTCGTTTTTCTGCCTGGCCGCCGATTGGCTACACTGGATAGATTGAAAGCAGCGCAGCCATTGGCTGGCGCTGCTGTCAATCACATCCAATGACGCGGCACGCCGGGGGGCGGGGCCGAGTGATACAGTCGGCGGCTATGGCCGCCGCTGTATCACGGGAGCACGCCCGCAATCACTCCACACCATGCGAGCTCACTCGCATTAAGGTGTGGAGTCCTTGCGGGGAGGAGCCAAGACAGCCGCCGAGGGACCCCAGAAGACCAGGATCGGGGCCACTGTGTGCAAAACGAGCTGCACAGTGGAGGTAAGTATAACATGTTTGTTATTTTTAAGCAAAAAAAAAAAAAAGCTTTAGTGCTCCTTTAAGCCTTAAGGGCTATTTTGTTTTACCTCGATCAGTTGAAGTCTTCTGAGCGATTCTTGTCTGAAACGCTCTGTAAAAAGAAAAACAAAATAAAAAAAAAAAGATTAAAAAGCAGACCTAAACATGGTTGTAAAGGCTGAAGGTTTTTTGCAGTATAGAGAAATATAATAAAGCATGGAGAGGGAATCAAAATAAGGCCCCTTAGTCAGAAGGAATCCAAATGGATACACACACTTAAGACTCTTACACCAGATGGGTTGAACATGGAGTTTGATTTAAATGGTTTCAAACAATTAAGTCCCCCTCCCCCTTTCTGTTTTTTGGCTTATGCGTGTATACATTTTACTCAGATTGATCTCTGTCACTTTAAGACGACTGAGTTCATTTATTGGTTATCGCCATATGTAGAATGAGTTATCTAGGTAGAATATGGACACACTATGGTATGAACCGATTATCTAGTTATGGTGAATGATACGAGTTTTACATTGTACAAATTGAATAAGATGTGTAAGCCTCACATATTTCTGGTGTGCGGGCCAATTTAATTTTTTTTTTATTTGCATAGAATTTATTCAATCCCTCCCCCCCTTTTCTGTAGTGATAACACTTAAAATTTGGGCTGTTTAAATATATATAATTGACCCGATGGTCTTAGGGGAAAATGGCCGACGGGCTATAGATGCGATTGCAAGCATGGTTTCATAGCCATGATGCTCCTCTTGTTTTACATATTTCCTTTATCCAATAGAGAGAGTATAATTTGTAGTATTTTTGCCAAGAGGAATGGGCAGCTTTACCATCTGAGAAGATAAAGAGCATCATCCACAAATACCACAAAAGACTTCAAGCTGTCATTGATGTTAAAGGGGGCAATACACGGTATTAAGAACTGGGGTATGTAAATTTTTGATCAGCGTCATTTGGGTAGTTTCTGTTGTCATTATGATTTAAAAAAAAGAGTAAACACAGTTGATTGATAATAAATGGCTTCAGCCAAACACTAACCATGAGTGAAAGAAAAGTTTTCATATTCTCTGAAAAATGGTCAAGAAATCATAAATTCTGCCAGGGTATGTAAACTTATGAGCTGTACTTTCCTATCCATTTACTAATGCTAGCACCATAAGGATTACAAATAGTCAATGTTGATTGAGAGAGTGAAGTTCTCGAAAAGTCCAAGATTCGGCCACGACAGGAAGGTTTGAGAGGAATGTTAAGAGAACTTGCACTTCATACCCTGCAACAGTTCCTAACGGGTAATCAAGTCTCTAAGTGGCTACACAAACAGGTATTTCAATAAATACAAAGATGTGACCTGTGGCCATTCCTAAAATAATAATCAAGTCACACCATCTACTTTAAGCATATATCTAGCATTCATTATATGGACCATGAAGATTTCAGTGTTGAGCTAAGCTATGCAGACAGATTCACACTCTGACCTGTAGTGATGATCCACAAAGTCTTTTGGCTGTGCCTGGTTTTCAAAGGCTTTATGATAAATGGCACTTGCATTGTGCAGGTCCCCCTTTACTTCCAGCTGCTGAGCCCAGATTACATGCAGAGCAGCAGAACAAGTACCTATACCTCGGCTGTAAAGATACTCAAAGAACGGCATGGGTTCATCAATGGTTTCAGACTGGAAAAGAGTGAAAAAACAGAGCATGCTGTGAGTATACAGACATTCACTCATTTCATTGTTCATTCTGATTACAAAACGAGAGAAGGGACTCACAAATCGGATGCAGTACTTCAGGTATCGCTCATCATTGCAGTATTTCTGGTCATCTATAAAGTTCCGAACTAAACGCTCCAACAAACACAGAACATTACGCTTTTCTTGCGGTGGTAGAGTTTCTTCAGCCCAAAGAACATACCTTGAAGGCAAAAGGCATAATGGTGGAATTTAGGGTCACCATACACATTACAATCTCCATATCTACCAGAACTATGTACTATGAGGACCTACTAAATCTATCCAATTAGGCAGGCCCTTGTACGACATGCATGTTGGTAGAGCTAAAGGAGAGATTGTACAACTTACTTGTAAATTGTGTAGTAAGTCCTAAGGGGGAGATTTACTTAAACTGGTGCAACTGTGCATGGTAACCAATCAGCTTCTAACTTGACAATACAAACTAGAAGCCGATTGATTACTATGCACAGCTGCACTAGATTCCATGTTCACTAGTGTTATTAAATCTCCCCCTTAGCATCCTCGTTAACTAGGTCTAAAACGAGGAAAGTTAACGCAGATGTCTTATGTCAGTCTGGTGATGACCAGTGGGTTCATTGCTGTGCTTTAACCATTTAAAACTACTAGGTCTGTACGTTTTGAACCAATTTGCATATAGTAGCATTTGTAAGCATTACTCCAATGCAAAGTTTTACCCAGTGGTTTTTAACAATATATTTTCATTGTTTTCATCGATACTAGTCGCTTTGGGCTACACGTGAGGCATTTTTTCTGCAGCCCGGATTGAGCGCCCTCTGTGGGTAACCTGCCCCGGTTTTGGGTCTTTGTGCGCGCTCATCTCTCTGGACCCAAATTGGTCGGCACAAGGCAGCAACACCTTTCTAAATGTTTTTATGTGGATACAAGATCAATGATTTCTCATGCAAGTTTTTCGGTCAGTGGATCTATACTAAGTGTTTGACTAATTTCTGTTAAGATGTACAATGTATTCCTATACTTCTCTATCAATTATAGACGTATAACGTCCTGTGTAGAAGCACCTATCCCTGAAGAAGAGAACTAATATCGCTAACTCGAAACGCATTGGGTCACCTCTGCTGCTAAACGCACCTGACAGAGTAGTGGTTTTCCCAACTGTCTTGTATTATTGTGCATCATTGCATTTGCATCCTGTGTGTATATTTTTTCATTTTAACTTTTTCTAACAAAATACTACTTTTTAGATTCATGCTTTGATCTTTTGAGTACTGCCCTTCAAAGTCCCATTTAGAGGAAAACACTTTTTTTTTCGTGTAGCATGAATAGGCCATTTTTTTCTGGCATCTCAACTTCCAGATGCTGCATGCAGGCAGCTGATTGAAGTCTATTGGGACACAGCAGCTGGTCTTAATATGACATGCCTGTGCGTAAGCGGCCCTGAACGAACACGGCATGCGTTAGGCCCCTTTCATACTGGGCTGTCCGTGTACGGACTCCGCTTGCTCAGTGGGAGAGCGATCCATTGATCCCCACTGAGCCGGCGGATGACAGGTCCGTCTCTGCTCACTGTGGAGAGACGGACCTGTCAGAGCTCCGCTCACACCTCTATGGGGGATTGGATGAAAACATACTGCCTGTCCGTTTTCATCCGATACGCCAGACGGATGGAAAATAGGGTTTCCATCCGTCTGGATTCAGCAGATCGGATGTCAGCGGACATGTCACTGCTGACATCCGTTGCTTCATGGACATGCATGGAGCGTCCGTTCAGGTCCGCCTAAGAGACTGACAGGCAGACCTAAACGGTCCACCCGTGTGAAAGGGGCCTTAGACCAGTCTCCTGTCACATTAGGACAGCTGCTGCCTCTTAATAGACTTCGATCAACTGCCGACACGCAGCACCTGGAAGTTGAGACGTCAGAAAAAAACAGCCCATTCACACTATACGGGCATCATCACCATGTGAACAAAGCTTTATTCCAAAGGCTGGAGGGTTGTAGCTCACCTGTCCCACAGATCCAGAGGGTCATCACCGCTGTATCCCTGTATGTGGGTTTCAAACATTCTGCAGGGACAAACACATATACAGTAACTTAGAGGTAAAAAGAAAAACGGTATACAATTTAAGATTTGGTTAAAATATAACTGAAAGCAAACATTTATTTATTTTTGGTTTTGGACAGAGTAGAGAGGGATTAGAAAATCTCAGTTTTTATTTCAGTCGTTTCCCGTTAGGAAAGTTCACCCACTCCTGTATTATCCGGTTTATCACAGATAGTAAAGGTAAAAGAAAGTTCCAAAATTTTGAGTGGTAATTAGAACAGGAATAGAGGGGAAATCTTCCAGTGGGGGACACCTCGTCTGGTGACAACCAGACATTGCCCTCACTTTGGATTGGTTTCACCTTACTTCCTGTTGTGGCTATAAAGTGAAGTTCCAGCGCATTCATACATACATTTTTATATATATATATATATATATATATATATATATATATATATATATATATATATATATATATATATATATATATAAATATAAAACAACAGCTACAAATACTGTAGTTGCTAATTTTTACTATAAAGGACACTTACCTGTCCAGGGTTCCCGCAATGTCGGCACCCCAAGCCGAACAGTCAACCGGCTTCGGGTGCAGGCATTGCTAGTAAGGGAAACTGGCAGTGAGGCCTTCACAGCCAATTTCTCACTGCGCATGCACGAGTCGCGCTGCCCTTACAGAATGGTCTCGTCGTCTTCTGAGACACACAGGAAATCGCAGAAATGATGTACCTAGCAGTGGCGAGGTAGAAAGGAAGTCCACCTGTAAAAAGTCAGAAAACAGGTACCGAAAAGAAGCCCGCATTGTCCCTGCTGGTGGCCGCATCCATTTTCGCCCCTCTTCCTTCCGGGGCCGCGGACTCCGGCTCTGTGATTGACTGGAGTCGCACGGGAGCCGTCAGTCACGGCACTTGCTAGGGAAGAAACGGCACGAAGGGCTGTTTCTTCACAGCGTATGCGCCAAGGTCGTTGGCACAAGCGTATATAAGTAAATATTAGTGGTGCAACGGATCGGTGGTGATCCGAACGGGTCACCCTGTTCGGATCACCACGCGGGCCGCGGAGCACTCCGGAGCCTCGGCCATAGGCAAGGCCGCGGCTTCGGCCTAGCTCCGGAGCGGCGGCCATCTTGGTACACCCGGCGGCACCGCTGTAATGACGTTTCGTCGCCGCCATCTTGCTCCACTCACACTCCTGCACAGTAATGATAGTAAGAAGGGGCCAAGCGGACATCTTGTTACACCCAACAGAGTTTTAAATTTCAGTTATTTTCAACACAAAATGGAGCTTATAAGCTTAAATACATTATTTGGAAATCCAACAGACTGTTTACATGTTAAATTTTAAAAGCAGCAGCAAACCTGCTGACCTTGCATGCTTGCTAATGTGACAGAACACCTCTGATTTTCACATTTAACATTTAGTTAAACGTGAAAATCAGGAGGTGTTCTGTCACATTAACAACCATGTAAGGTCAGCAGGTTTGCTGCTGCTTTTAAAATGTAACATATAAACAGTTTGTTGGGATTTACAAATACTGCATTTAGACCCCATTCACACAGGGGCGACTCGTCAGGCGCCTCAGCCGCCTGACGAGTCGCGTCCCATTCTGTACAATGGAACCATTCTAAGCGGAGCGACTGAAGTCGCTCCGACTTAGAAAAAGGTTCCTGTACTACTTCAAGATGACTTCAAGGCGACTTCCATTGACTTCAATACAGAAGTCATTTTGGAAGTCTCCTTTGAAGTCGTCTGCAGATCGCCCAGCAGTCGCGGCACAAGTCATGCCGCCCCTGTGTGAATGGGCTCTTAAGCATATAAGCTCAGTTTTTGTGTTGAAAATAACTGTGAAATCTAAAACTCCGGTGGGGGCAACAAGATTTGCGTTTTTTTTTTTTTTTTTTTGGCCGATCCGAAAATAATCCGATCCGTGACCTCTGATCCGAGGATCGATCCGATCCGTGAGTTTTTTGACCAGTTGCACCCCTAGTAAATATCTGTTAAACCATGCAGGTTTAGGAGATTTACAGTACCTACAGGTAAGCCTTATTATAGGCTTACCTGTAGGTACAAGTGGTGTAACTAATTTAAAGCCACTTTAAAAAGGTAGTACACTTTTCTAGCCACTGACTTTCGTCTTTAAAATGCAAGCAGTTGTAATAAAGTTTGGGAAAGGTTTTCTGCATTAGTGCCTGCATAACCCACTTTATAACTTCTGTACATTTTAAAATGTTGGATTGGTAGACATAGGTTTCAAGAGCGCCATTTAAAACAGAGCTCTGTTTACTACTTGTGCACACATACAATGCCTGTGATTAGATAAAATAGATCTCAGCTAAAATACCTTGCAATCACTGTGATCGCCAGTCACGTCAATCACAAATGTAAACACTGCCAGTCTTTACATTGGAGAGCCCTCACACAGAGGAAGTGGAAGGAGGAGAATTTCATGAACAAAGGTACCCTTAGGCCCCTTTCACACTGGGGCGGGCAGGTGCGGTGGCGGTATAGCAGCGCAATTTTCAGCGCTGCTATACTGTCGTTCTTACCGCGGTATGCGGCCGCTAGGGGGGTGAATTTAACCCCCGCTAGCTGCCGAAAAAGGGTTAATACCGCCCGCAAACCGCGGCTATTGCCGCGGTTTGCGGGCGGTATTACCGCGCTGTCCCATTGATTTCAATGGGCAGCCGCGGTAAAGGAGCGGTGAACACACCGCTCCTTCACCGCTGTAAAGAAGCGGCTAGCAGGACTTTTGGAGCGGTCCTGCTAGCGCACCGCTTCAGTGTGAAAGCCTTCGGGCTTTCACATTGAAAGCTACAGGCACGAATTTTTCATGCGGTATAACAGCGCTAATATTAGCGCTAAACCGCATGAAAAACACCCCAGTGTGAAAGGGGCCTTAGAGCCGTAGACAGCACCAGATATAGGATGGGAGTTTTAATATGGGATCTAAAACGCTTACTATTCTCCTGTACATCTCATCTCCATCCTTTGTAGTAACCTGCAAATTAAACAGTAACTTTACTATTGTTAAGGGAAAAAACAACATTGCCCTCTGGGTGATCTATGTACATTCCAGGGATTTTAACAAAATTTGTTGCAGATTCCTACCTTTTGGTATAATGTAGGGATGCACAGAAATTTCGGCCGCTGAAACATATCGGTCGAAAATAGCCTTTTCGGCAATTTGGCGAAAGAGAAATCTCGCCGATAACGGCATCGAAAATGGGGCGGGACCCCGCGCCCCTGGTGCCGCCCAGTATGGGGGATGTCGTTCTGGAGCGTCCCCGTCCAGTCCAGTCCTCTCGACGAGGCAGCTGAAAGTGCTCTATGGAGGAAAGTCGTCAGCGCACACACCGCGTTAAGGAGCAGCTTGTCGGTATGATCAGCAGGAGGAGCATCATCAGTGTGCAGCGCCGCAGGGGTTAAGAGTGAGCCCGCTTCACAGAGCGGGCTCACTGTTTCTAACAGCATGTCAAGCAACAAGTCCTGCATTCTTAACCCCTGCGGCGCTGCACACTGATAATGCTTCTCCCGCTGATCATACCGACAAGCTGCTCCTTAACGCGGTGTGTGCACTGACAGCTTTCCTCCATAGATAGACAAAGCCCAGAACACTGCTCTTGCAAACACTGCCCTGTCCCCCTTACTGACATACTAAGGCAGGCTGCAAATGATGGGCACTGGCAGGCTGCTGGGCAATGATAGGCTGCATTTAAAGGAACCTGGTGAGGCTGCATTGATCTCCTGTACCATGTCCCCAGTCTCTGACCATCTCCTGTACCATGTGTCCAGTCTCTGACCATCTCCTGTACCATGTGTCCCCAGTCTCTGACCATCTCGTGAACCATGTCCCCTGTAACGACACCCCGAGTATGAAAGGGGTTAAAGTCGTTTAGGACATTCCATTCCCGAACACAAAGGCAGCTACGGAACACTCCAACCAGCCAAAAAAAAACATACGAATAATTCTCTCCCAAGTACAAGACGAAGCTCTGTCTTGAGGGACAAGCAGGAATGAACCTTTATTGAAAGCAATACAAGTCTTATACACAGTAAAAAGAGGAGGTGCATACCTCCAGCTCATATTACTCTGGAAATACACCTGTGACCAGAAACCTAATTAACATGAGCTCATTAACTAATCCCTTTAAGCAGCCCGGTCATTGTTATGATAAATCAGGATTTCACTACAGGTCAGACTTGTTGTCACCGAGCTTCACACAGTAGATGATACATTATCATACATATCAACACAGAACTCCTTCATACAATTGCAGGGTTAATTAGCCCAGGCAACAATGGCTGAAAGAGAAGCCATACTAGACTCATTTAAATTATAACAGACAACAGACAGACAGGTGGCTGGAGTTGACATCAGCACATCCTAACAGTATGAATCAGTCAGTCTTTCTAATATGTCATATACAGGGTTCCATTTTAAGTAACCCAAGCCACATTCTTAATGTCCATTATTTTCTTGCTCACCCTATGCCCCTAATAGACACAGGGTAACTTAGACATAAGAGGTGCGTGGGGAGCTGAAACAAGGGTATCCCATACTTTCCAGTCTCTGACCATCTCCTGTATAAAAATATTTTTTTTAAAACAGTCACTTTCGGTATCGGTGCTGTTTCGGCCTAGTGTATTTTTCCATTTTCGGTATCGGTTTCGGCACCAAAAAACCCATTCGGTGCATCCCTAGTATAACGATGAAATAGTTGTTTGTTTGTGTCCATGTCAAAGTGAATCTGTATGGGAGTGATTTTATAATGATCAATCAGCTGCTGCACCTGCAGGGTTCTAATGAGGAAAGCTGCAGGGTCTGCATCCCTTTAGACTTGAATAATCTTTGGGTGTATCTCATCAAAAATCACATTTGATGCAGGGGAATGGCCAAAATCTGACTTGCATCTTAGTGAAGACTTCTGGGAAAAATCAGTAAACCAATCACATAAGCAGGGAATGACAATTCTAGAAGGGCGTTCTGCACACCATCTATGTACAGAACTTCTCCAGGTTGCCATATTGCGCTGAATTTTATATAAAACTGCAGATTGAAAAGGACATTTTTTTCCCCCACAAGAGTGTTATCCTTTAAGGCAGGCATGTCCAAAGTCTGGCTCGCGGGCCAATCGCGGCCCGCGTTGCGGTTTCAGGCGGCCTGCCTGGTCATTTTGACATGTATATCTTTTGTGGCCCCCAACGAATCCCCGAGCGCCACAAAAGAAATACATGCTGGCTGCCGGGGAGGAGGCGGGACGAGCGCCGTGCATACAGGAGAGGAGTATTTCCTGTTTACACGGCGACCTCTGTAAAAGGAAGTCCCGTCTCTTGCGCTGCCATTGGATGACTGTTCTGTCCATCAGAGGAGGCGGGACTTTCTATTAAAGAGGCCGCCGATAAAACAGGAGTTTCTCCTGTATGTCTGTCAGCGCTCGTCCCGCCCCCTCCCTGTCTCCTCCAAGGCTGCAGATGGACATGAATCAGGATGCACTGAGGGCAATGGTGAGTCTGCATTCACGGCAAGGGGGGGTGCATTTATTTCACTTGTGAGGCTGTATTGATGGGCAGTGACCCTTATTTTGCTTCACATTTCTTTACTTAAAATGTAAGATTTTTTAAAGTGAAGGTGTGAGTTATACGCCGATAAATACGGTATAGTTAAAAAACACGCTTGAGCTCATCTCTTCACCACACACAGCCACAAAGGCAAGAGAATTCTTGTTGGGCGGTGTATTAGTGCTCGAACGAACACACTTAGACCGAATTTTAATGGTTCACAGAATGTCAGGCAAAAATGGTCGGACCTCGCGTATGTTTACTTCATCAAATCTGGCCCTCTTTGAAAAAAGTTTGGACACCCCTGCTTTAAGGCTTTCACCTTCCCTATCCCGCACATTAACCCCCTAATCTCTACTCCCACTGTATACAACCTGTCCATTAACCCTTTCACCTTCTCTTTCTGTGTATGACCTATGCAATAATGATGTGCTATATACAGTATAGTACACCATTACTAAGCTACATGTTTTAACACCCTCAATGCTGGCAGGTTTTTTCATTTCTAAAAATTTTTGTCAAAAAATGGGTCTATTTTCCAAAAATGACATTTGAGGGTGCCTGTACTGTCCTGGCACTTTTGTTTGATATATTTTATGACAAAAAAACCATGGGGAATGCGTTTGTTTTTTTATTTCAAAATTTCTGAAGAGAGAGAGAGATATATATATATATATATATATATATATTAGGGCTGCAACTAACGATTATTTTCATAATCGATTAGTTGGCCTATTATTGTTTCGGTTAATAACCAAAAAAAAAAAAAAAGAAGGGTAATTTTGCTGCGATTTGCATTTTTACATTTTTTTTTTGGGCCAATTTGTTGTTGGGCAGACTAAAAAACACAAATTGCTGCAAAAACACATTATTACTTGCTTTTCTGCAGCTTCTCTATTGAAGTATATTGAACCAAAAAAAACAAAATAGCACCGTTTTGCGTTAAAAAAAAGTACTTGCCCTCTCCAAATATGCAGCAGCTGAAAAAATCATGGATGTGAACGTGTCCCATAGGAAACCATGTAAATGACCTGTAGTGCGTTTCTGGAAAAAGCACCAAAAAAAACAGAGGTGTGACCCAGGCCTGAGATTTTTAGTAACATAATGGTGTTAAAAAAAAATATATAGTACAAAAAGAGCAAATAATCGCTGTAAGGGGTTAATTTTTTATTGTGGGACAGTGAAAGTAATATTTACAGTAGCGATTTGCTCTTTTTGTACTGTAAGAGGCTCATTTTAGTTTTTTTTACCCCCACGTTACTGGCCGATTAATCGATTATGAAAATAGTAATTGATTAAATTCATAATCGATTAGTTATCGATTAGTTGTTTCGGCCCTAATATATAAAAAAATATTTTTTTTTTGCAAACACCACCCAAATTTTTTTTTAAATGTTCTATCTAAATAAAATAAAAAATAATACAAAACTTTGAGAACAGTGGTGGGATGACAGAGTATGCTTCAGTCACAATATCACAGCACTGAATAATTGTCTGGTAATGAGGGAATATATACAGGCTGGTACTCAAGTTGTATATGGCAAGGCTACAGGCTCCCTTTAATGCCCCCATCCACAGCCGCATATACCGACCTTTCCCTTCACGCCAGTCTATTCATTCACCTTCTGGGAACAAAGAAAAAATTCCCTGCCAGAATACGCTGTCAGCGCTGATCTGATACTGGTTTCCCAGCATGCTCGTATGACAGTAGCCAGTTGTTGGGCCGGCTCCTGTCAGACAGGCTGCTGTACACACTGGCTAAATGTCGGCCGGTTGCCGTTGAACCGATATTCGGCCCATGTGTACCAGCTTTTACCCACTTCCGTACCAGCAATGTACCCGTACATCACTAGACTTCCGGTGGTTATAGCCGCAGGCATCACTCCCAATACAATTTTTTAGAGCTGGTGGTTTGCGCTCTTGAAAAAGCAATCCTAGCAGCCAACTAGCCACTGAACTGCCTATACAAGCAGTGGGATTGGCTTTGATCAGCTCTCCGCTATAGTAACCTGGAAGCAATGACCTGACATCACTTATGGTTTACCCAGAGGTCAACTGCGTCATTTAAAAAATAATCAAAAGCATTAAAATAAACACAGATCTTGGTGTTTTAAATGCTTTTAAAGGGCAGAGGAGAGGTCTGGAGTCTTATAAACCCCAGATCTCTCCATAAAAAAGTACCTGTCACATGCCTATTGCTGTCACAAGGATTTTTACATATCGAAATCCCAATAAGTGTATATTAATTTATTTGTTTGCCTGAAAGTTATAGCATCTACAAACTATGGTATATATACTGTATTTTTTATAATAGTAATGGCGGTGATCAGCGACTTATAGTGGGAATGCGGTGGGCAATGTGACACCATCACCAGTGACATGAATACAGTGGTCAGTAAAAAAAACTAGACACTAACTGTACTGATACTGGCTGAGAAGGGATTAAACACCTAGGGTGATCAAGGTGTTATAGTGATTGTAAAGGCAAAAAAAAAAAAAAAAACAAACATGCCTATACTTACCTGCTCTGTGCAATGAAATTGCAGAGGGGCCACAAACTTGCTCTTTTCGCTCCTGGCCTCTCCTCTCTGTCCAGTGCCTCCATGGGAAGCCGCTTCCCATGGGGTCACTCGTGTGTGCTCGCACCCAAGAGCCAATGGCCCCTGGTGCCCCAGCAAAGCCAGCTGTCACTAGCTGACAGGCGGGGGGGGAGGGGGGGAAGAGAGAGAGAGAGAGAGAGAGAGAGAGAGAGGACGACAGAGGAGAGCTGCGGATGACGGAGGCATGTAAACAGACCACAGTGTCAGGGCTCAGCAGCCATGATATACCGTGGTCAGTTTACAGAGGGGAGGGTAAAAACTGTCCAGATCAGCCAGGTATTTCAGGTGATACAGGGGGACAAATTACACACTGTGCTGTATAAAATGCTTTAAAGGGACATGAGCCTTTCTTTTTTTTTCAGGTTAACAAACGCTTAAAAGGTAAAAAAATGTTTAGGCTTTATAACTACTTTAATTGTGTGCTAAGCAATGTTCCAATTTTTTACTCCCTGCTTTGCAGGGAGAAATAAAAAAAAGAGACCCCTGTGTTTACCAACATAGGGCTCTCTTCTGTCATTCGCTGAGCCGATCAGTGGGCGTCATTCGTAAATCACTGGCCGGGACCCGCTGATTGGCTTGTGCTGCAGCGAATGACAGCAGTCTTCCAGGTCCAAGCACGCATGTGTGAGCAGACCCAGAAGAAAGTAGCGATGAACAGGTACCCGATTGGGTCTGTACACTAGTTTGGGCGACAAACCGGGACTCCTTTACTTTGCAGGGATTTCCTTTCACTTCCTGTTTTAGCTATGGGAAAGGAAGGGAAATTTCTCCAATGGGACACATATGGCAAAAAAAAAAAACCCTCCCTTACCGTATCTAAAAATGAAAAAAATTATATATATATATATATATATATATATATATATATATATATATATATATTTTGCCTATAGTTCTACTTTAAGGCTCAGTTCACACAAGTCCGGCCGCAGTTTCAGTGCAGTTTTTAAAAAAAGGAGCTCCAGGCTCCCTCCCAAAAAATTGAAAGTCAGCAGCTACAAATACTGTAGCTGTTGACTTTTACTAATAGGGCACTTACCAGTCCAGGCATCCATTCTTTAATCGGCTATCGGGTGCTGGCGCCACCATCCTGACTAAGCGAAACTGGCAGTGAAGCCTTGTGGCTTCACAACTGGTTTCCTACTGCACATGCGTAAAAAAGCACTGTGCTTTGTGAATGGGTCGCAGTCTTCTGGGACCTGTGAAGTGTCCCAGAAGGCTGCGGGAGAAGGAGAGGGAGACAAACTTCCAGCTCAGTTCATCCCGGCACACTGAGCCAAAAGTGGGAGCGGGTACCTGCCAAAACCAGAAACCCGCCCCCCCCCCCAAAAGGTGCCAAATGTGGCAGCGGAAGAGGCAGGCAACCTTTTGAGTGGAGCTCCGTTTTAAAGGGATAGCCATCTCAGTGCATGACAGAGCCGTAGCTAGCTGCGCCCGGCGCTCCAGTGAGCTCTGGAGGGGAAAACAATGACTTAGGCCGGACATACACGAAGCGGTTGCAGGAAAGAAAATTGCTCGATTCCCCCATCAACACAGACAGTTTTGTTGCGGCAATCCCTCCTGCCAAGCCATTGTCTGCTCCCGGCAGGGGATGCAATCCCCACCAGGAGAAGACAGTGATTATTCCTAGCAGCCGTGACAATCACAAGTAAAACCCGGCATGCTGGTTGTGATCAACTTGGTACATACAGCCTGTCCATACACGGTTCGAATCTTGGCTGGCTGGGAGCAGCTGGCTATGGCTCTCAGTCATGCGCTGAGCTATGATTAAGCATCTATATTGATGTGAAATGTGTTAGCCTGTCTGTACTTTTCATCACCATGATGTAACAGATTTTGGATCTTCTACACTGTTATGCCACGAATAAAAGGTGTTATTTGGAGTGCAGCTGTTCAGCTGTTTTCTTCAATTTTCTACATGCGCTGAGATTGCTAACATTAAATTGGGGTCCGCCTAAAAAAAAAATTATTAAAAGCCAGCAGCTACAAATACTGCAGCTGCTGACTTTAATAAAAGGGACACTTGCCTGTCCAGGGTGCCCGCGATGTCGGCAGCCGAAGCAGATCAATCGCTAGGCTCTTGGCTGGCCCCGCCGCCATCCTCGGTGAGGGAATCAGGAAGTGAAGCGTTGCGGCTTCACTTCTCGGTTCCCTACTGCGCGAGTCGCGCTGCGCCTCCTAACTGGTCCCCGCTGTCTTCTGGGACCTGTGTGTTTCGCAGAAGACGGGGGGGGTTGGGGCGTGACTCCCGCAGAAGTCTATGCCCGGAAATGGGTGCAAATACCTGTATTATACAGGTATCTGCACCCCCCACCCCCCTCCCCCCTGAAAGGTGCCAAATGTGACACCGGGGGGGGGGGAGCGTTCCGAAAAGCGGAACTTCCATTTTTCTGTGGACCTCCGCTTTAATCACTTCCTTACCGCGCATAATCATAGGACGGCGGCAGGAACCCTGTATCCCTCCGGGCCGCCGTCATATGACGTCTTTTAACTTCTCGAGCTTCTAGGGAGGGGGGCGCGCGTCTCTCGGCACCCGATGTGCGTGCCTGGCGGCCACGATGTCCGCTGGGCACCCGCGATTGCCCGTGAACACAGCAGGACCGTGGATCTGTGAGTGTAAACACAGATCCACGTCCTGTCAGAGGAGAAGACCGATGGTGTGTTCTCAGTACAGAGGAACACCGGTCTCCTCCCCTTGTGAGTCCCCCCAGTTAGAATCACTCCCTAGGATACACATTTAACCCCTTCCTCGCCCCCTAGTGTTAACCCCTTCCCTGCCAGTCACATTTACATTAATCAGTGCATTTTTATATCTCTGATCGCTGTATAAATGTAAATGGGCCCACAATTGTATCTGGGTGGATCCTGACAATATAGTAGGGATCCTGCTTGTGCAGCTCGGTGATGTCAACGGGCTGAGTTGTGGGGCACAGGACAGCAGGCTAAACGCTTGTGGGGTCAGTGACAGGGAACATGTGTAGAGATCAGGAATTGTGATATTGTCCTGACACTCATTTACATTATGCTTGGCCCGGGGCTGTGCCTGGAACGCACCGAAGCCACACATTAAGCATTTTGTAGTTATGAGGCCTATAGTGGTGTCATCTGGAACATGAAATTCCCTCTGGATAGCCCTCTGCTCCATCTGTCCCCTACTCTGCAGGATGACCCCATCGCTGGAGGAGATTTCCGTTTATTGTAGAGTGCAGAGCACAATAGCGGCTCCAGGGCCCATCCATAGTGTCCCTCACACCATATTATGTCCTCTATGGTAAACAATCCAGCCCCGCCTATACCACAATAACACCCCACAGGCCGGTACTTACTGCACACAGCTCTGGATATCCATTCTTCCCGGAAATTCGTCCTACAAGAGATCGCTCCTCACCATAACACATGCACCTCTTCCCCCCCGTCCTCTCCTAACTATTTCAAATCGTTCGCGCAACCAGAAATCCTGCAACTGCCATAGGTCTAGGCGGCGGGGCTCACAGCCAATCAAATTCAAAATCTAGACGGGCGGAAGTCTTATCTCGCGAGAAATTGTGCGGTGGTAACAAGAGAACAATTTTGATCACGTGATTAAACGATCTCGTCTCGGCCATGTTTGATAAGGGCAGGGCTATGTGCTGTGTGTTGCTCAACATTGAAGCCACTTGAGTTCATCGACCTTTCATCCAGAGAGAAACCAAGAGGAGGATCGTACTGTCATAGGAGCTGGCTAAAATGTTGTTTTAATTCTTACGGGCTGCTGACAGGAAATGAATTAAAAAGCTTAAGAAATAAAGAACGCTACTGACTGATAAAAAGAGTATCTGTTCGATAAATTAGTTTTTTAACAGAATAAAATAAAGTATAACATCTTTCTTTTTTATTTTTCTTCTTTTCGCCATCTGTGTTCCCTCAGGGAGATTTCTCTCCACTTCCTGTCCTATAGTCACAACAGGAAGTGAGAGGAAATCCCTCCAAATTGAGGGAATCTCTGGTTGTCACCAAAACTAGTGTCACTTTTGGAAGATTTGTCCTCTATTCCTGTTCTGGTGACAGCCCAAAATTGTGATTTACTTTCACTTTCACTCTTGGTGATGGTAAACAGGACAAATAGAGAGAGTGATTCTCCCTAAGACCCCTTTCAGACTGGGGCCGCAGCAGCACTAGCGCTAAAGCGCTGCTTGTTTTAGTGCCGCTTTAGCACTGTTTAGGCGGCTCTTTTTGGCCCAAAGAAGGGGTTAAAAGTGCCTGTGTTCTGGCGCTTCCGAAGCGATTTTCAGGCGCTTTGGAAGCACTGCCCATTCATTTCAATAGGCAGGGCGTTTTTGGAGTGCTGCGGTCCCAAACTGCCAGAAAGATGCTGCTTGTAGGACTTTTCCGCCCAAGTGTGAAAAGTTACACTGAAATGAATGGGAGGCGGTTTACAGTCGCTATTTCTAGCGCTAAAACGCCTGAAAACCGCCTCAGTGTAAAAGGGGTCTAACAGGGAGGCAGACAGCAATAAAAAGTTGACAGGCGTGCTAATCCCTCCCCACTCTATCCAAAACTAAAAAAAAATGCCCTCAGTTACACTGTATTGCAGGATGCTTCATTTATATCTAAAGCCAGTGTTCCGTCAGATTAGGCGACCCGTCAGGTTTGGTAATAGAAGTGACATTACCAGCAATGCGTTCCAGCATGGCCGCTATGCATTCCAATAGGTTTCCTAATCTGACAGAACACGAAGGCAGCAGCGGCCATCTTGTTACACACAGGTAAGTCTTGTACGTCACACTAATTAAAGCAGTAAACTGCGCTTACTAATACTGAAATACATTATATCAAGGCGACCAAGTAAGGGTGTCCAAAAATGTCGTCGCCTCCTTCTGACTATCAGTTTGGCGCTGAGCAGTGCAGGGAGTACCAAGATGGCCATCGACACTTTCTGACTGCAGCCTTGCCGCTGGTTTTCAAATTTAACAAGAAAACAGTATCTGAGATTTACAATACTGTACAGCATTATATATGCTGACTTTACTGCTAAAACAAGTGAAATTCCAGACTGGCCTGGGTGTAAGAAGATCTGGGTGTAACAAGATGGCTGCTGCCGCCTTCATGTTCTGTCAGATTAGGAAACCTATTGGAACGCATAGTGGCCATGCTGGAACACATTGCACATGCGCAGTAAGCAATATTGCTGGTAACATCACTTTCATTACCAAATCTGACGGGTCACCTAATCTGATGGAACACGGGAACTTTTTTTCCCGTTATCATTAAATTTCATTCCACTATTCAAAGATCTACCCACTAGATAAACTAGAAGTGTGGACTCACTTGAAAAGACATAGTTCTTAGTTATATTTTATTATGGGATGACTCATGTATATCCAAAGCCAGAACTTCATTTGTGGAAGTGGATGAGCTTAAGGCCCCTTTCACACGGGACGGATCAGTAATGATCCGCCCCGTGAACCTCCGCTTGCTCAGCGGGGATCGCTCCGTTGATCCCCGCTGAGCCGGCGGATGACAGGGCGGTCCCTGCACACTGTGCAGGGACCGCCCTGTCAGATCTCTGCTCTCCCCTATGGGGGGATCGGATGAACACGGACCGTCTGTCCGTGTTCATCCGATCCGCTCCACAGACGGATAGAAAAATAGGAATTTTTATATCCAGAAAACGGAGCATTGCGGGCATGGATAAGATTGGATGTCAGCGGATGTTCATCCGCTGACATCCGCTATCCCATAGGGATACATGTATGTCCGTTTTTCATCCGAAAACGGATGGATGAAAAACGGACATACGGTCCGCCCGTGTGAAAGGGGCCTTAAAGTGGTTGTAAACCCTGTTACACCAGTTGTACCTACAGGTAAGCCTATAATAAGACTTACCTGTAGGTGTAATAGATATTTTCCCTGGTCCAATACCAGGTTGTATGCTCTATTGCTGCCTCTGACCCAAATCTATGATGATGTGAATGCATGCATGCTTAAAGGATTACACACTGAGACAGACTTGTTCAGTATGAGCTCTCCCTCATCACTCGAAAGGCCAACAGGCTTTATTCATGGTCTCAGTGACATAAGTAAACGTCATCACATATGTGTGTGTAGCGGGTATTTGAATTATGTGAGGACTCTGGTGGTGTGAGGTTCCTTGGGGTCTCTGGGTGGCGCTGTTGCCTGGGGCCGGAGTTGAACTCACACCGCGAACCGTGCCTTTTTGTCCTTCCCTGGAGCTGGTACAGCGGGGCGGGGAACCCGCTGTGACGCAAAGGGAGAGGTCATAAAAGGGGCGGACGCCCTGATTTTGGGGAGAGAGTCCCGGGGGCGTGGCCGCGCCCAGGCACCTTCAGCTTGGGTGCTGGCGGTCCGTTGTTCCTGGCCTAGGCGCCCTTGGCCTAGCTGGAGCGGAGATGGAGTCCATCTCAGGCACCTTTAGCCTGGGGTGAGGTACTATGGCGGACGCCTGGGGCTCAGTACCTTCGACTGAGTTCCGTGAGGGTGGAGGAATCCGAGGGGGCCCTAATGCCTTGGGTGCCCGTGTCTGAGTTCGTGAGGACTGGTGCGCAGTAACTTCTCCGGAGAGTCCGGCGCAGCATCGCTGGTGACGGAGAGGCCTCCATCTCTCCCTTGGACGGATTTCTTCCCCTGACAGGGGCAAAGTGAGCGAAGGTAATTCATGTTCTATATTACCTAGTCAGTGGCAGTGACTATTCACCACTGGTGACAGCACAGTGGGCAGCAGCAAGGAGGGAAAGGATTGTGCCTCGATCTGTCCCCCTCATTTTCCAAAGGAGAAAGATTGTTTTATTGCTTGGAAAGAAGAATAAAACTGAGTTGCACCTATTCATTGTGTGGAACTTGGGTTACTAAGCAAAGGAGTCAGGGATGAAGGACTGGACTTGACTCTAGGACACCTACACAGAACCCAATCTGCTAGCCTTCACCTCTTAGCTACAGGAGGACATGGGCCGTGGTGTGTATCATCTCTCTCCCAGGTACCCCTAGACAACAGCCATATAACCAATAAAGCAAGGGAGAGGGGGTGAGGCCGCTACATGTGTATATAATTGGCTCATCCATATATGGTCTTCTCTTGTGACATCTATTCTTGGCCACATTCCACAGCTCAGCGCCATATTGTTATAGTCAATGGAAGGGGGGAAGGAGTGCAGTGAAGGTGACATCTGTTCCTCGTTTAAGAAGTGAATACCTCCGTCATATTTTTAGTCAAGGATAATACTTCTTATCTTGTTACATGAATACCAAAGCACACACATGAAAATACTTTTTGGTTCCCAATATGAGCATCAATAAGTTTCTTATTGTATAAATATATCTTAGTGTGTGTGTGTGTGTGTGCTGCTCAAAACTGACTATATCAGCCTTTCTTTCAAAGGAGTGCTCTAACGTTCCTTGCAAATATATCACTTACAAGGGTAGGGGCCTTTTACTCTAAAATTCCTAAGGATGGGGCTGTGAACTACGTGAGTAGCTGAAATAAGAATCATTTAACTCAAACCAAATCTCTGAAAAATACCAAAACATAAAGAAGGAAAGAAAATAACAATATTTGAGTGGTTAAAGAGAGAGATAACATAGTCAATTTATTAGCTCCATCACATAGGTACTGGAAATATCTCCTAAACCCAGTGGCGGCTGGTGCTCAAGATTTTTGAGGGGGCGCAAACAAACTGAAAAAAAACCCCATCAATTTCAGCCACTGTGCCCATCAAACGCAGCTATTGTGCCTATCAATTGCCGCCACTGTGCCCATCAAACGCAGCCACTGTGCCATCAATTGCCGCCACTGTGCCATCAAATGCAGCCACTGTACCCATAAATTGCCGCCACTGTGCCATCAAACGCAGCTACTGTACCCATCAATTGCTGCCAGTGTGCCCATCAATTGCCGCTACTGTGCCCATCAATTGCTGCCAGTGTGCCCATCAATTGCTGCCAGTGTGCCCATCAAATTCTGCCAGTGTGCATCCCCCGCCCGCCCGGCACTTACATGTCTCGTTGGGGCAGCGGGTCACGGCGGTGTCCTTCACATTTCTTGATGTCTTCTAACGTCCTCTTTTCCCGTCCTCTGCTATGATTGGATGCCTGATAGGCGTCCAATCACAGCGCCTGTCGTTTCAGCCAATCAGGTGTCAGGTAACAGACCCGAGCACCTGATTGGCTGAGAGGCGGTTCAGTGTTAGGAAAGCGAATATTCATTCGCTTTCCTAACACAACGCTCAGTGAACTGCGAGCGCCCAGCATGGTGCCCGCTGTTCACCTTTTTGGACGCCTATTAGAGCCTATGGCTCTAATCAGGTGCTTCCAATAAATACCCCGCCGCTGTAATTTAGGTGCCCAGTGCCCGAAAAGGGGCCGGGCACCTGAATGGCAGCGGCGACCATAGATAGATTCATGCATTGCATGAATCTATCTATCTATGGTGATAGAGGGATGGCAGGAGAGATTGGGCAGATATTTTCCACATACGCTTGCGCCAATGTCATCGGTGCATGCGCACTGAAGAAAGGGCAAGGTCGCGCCGTTTCTAAGGGGCTCGTGCTGTGACTGGCGGCTCCCGAGCGCATGCGCAGGAGTGACGTCATATGAATCCGACCAGTCACAGAGCAGGAGTTCACGGCCTTGGAAGGAAGAGGGGTGAAGATAGACGTGGCCACCAGCGGGGACATTGTGGGCTTCATTTGCAGATAAGTGCAACATAATGGGCTAGTATGCGATGCAAATAATAAATATAAAAATAAACTCTATTGGCTATAATTCCATTGCACTATTACCTGAATATACCAACATTAAATATGAAGAAAAAAAAACAACCTTTTTCTTATTTATTTTTTCTTTCAGTAGCTTAGTAGGTGCCCCCTATGTGGTAGTGCAGTGTTAATTTTGACATCAAATTTTGATTTAGCTGTAGCCATAGTCTTTAAAATGCCATTTTAATTTTAGTCGTATTTTAGTCATCTGAATTGTTTTAGTTGTACTTTAGTCGACTACAATCACTAGTACCTGTGTTAATTTCAGCGACAAAAATATTTTAGTTGACCCAATTAACACTGCATCCAGATGAAAAATCTTCCCCATATTAAAGCGGAGGTCCCACAATTTTTTTTTATTAAGTCAGCAGCTACAAATACTGCAGCTGCTAACTTTTAATAAATGGATACTTTCCTGTTCAGCGCGCCCGCGATGTCGGCAGCCAAAGCCGAGCAATCGCTCATCTCTCGGCTGCCCCCGCTGCCATCCTCGGTGAGGAAATCAGGAAGTGAAGCGTTGTGGCTTCACTGCCCGGTTCTCTACTGAGCATGCGCGAGTCGCGCGGCACGTCTTCACTGGTCCCCGCTGTCTCCTGAGACCAGTGTGTTTCCCAGAAGACAGCGGGGGGTGACGCGAAGAGGCGTGACTCCCGCAGGAGTCTATTCCCGGAAGTGGGTGCAAATACCTGTATTATACAGGTATCTGCACCCCTCTCCCCCCTGAAAGGTGCCAAATGTGACACCGGAGGGGGGCACGATTCTGAAAAGCGGAGGTTCACTTTTTGTGTGGACCTCCGCTTTAACGAATCCAGGCAAAAATCTGACTTAGCTTTTTACTGCATTGTGTGTTCATGCTGTATCCACCCTGAACTACAAGAACACATGGCTTGGCATGTTTTCTGAGGGATGCTGAGATTGGAGGAGGATCTGGAAATTGGATGGTGCTGAACCATTTGGTCATTACACCAGGTGTAGGTTGCCAGGGTTGGCACAGGATTATTTAAAACTAACTTCCACCGCAGGATGCAATAAATTTTAAAGCAGAACTAAAGGCACAATTTTTTTAATTTTGGATAGAGCAAAAGAGGGTTATAACTGATGTCCGTTTTTTTTTTTGTCCTATGTGTCTGATTGGGGAGATTTCCCTTTCCTGTCCCATAGCCAAAAGAGGAAGTGAGAGGCAATCTTTCCAAAGTGAGGGAATCCCTGTTTTTTTTACCAGTGTCACAGAACCAGGATTTCCACTTCAAGGGTATGTACGTTGTAGCTGCATATAACAGCTGAGTAAGTAATGGATTTTTGTAGCGTTAGTGGGCCAAGGTGAAGAAGAAAGACCACCAGATTTTTACCCAGGGTGACCTAAGTGAGCCCAACACCAGTGGGCAGTCCCAAAACACATGGACTAATGTACCCCTCCTCTGATTACATCTCCAGCCCATGGAGGAGACAGCAGGGAATACTTTATAGAGAATGACTGGTGCTCTATACCAACAAGTTATATATTTGTAGTCATAATCCTGGAATTTGCTGGAAATTGATTATTTGTCACCAAAGAAAAGAATATAGTCTCTCTGTTCTTGCGTGAAGTCTGGCCAAGTTCCTATGCCCATTTCAGTATAACAGCAGTAACAAAGTGATCAGGCGGGTAAGTAAGGATCACATACGTAACTGATAGGGCATGTCTTAAAGATTCCTTGTCAATGCAGTGATTTTCAAAGGCTGGGACCTGGGAAGTGCACCGGCGCTCTTAAAGGGCCCCAATGATAGCTGGCAGAAGAATATCTCAAAGGACTCCCTTCGTAATAATTTTTCTTTGTTCCCCTATAGCCTCTCCTACCATCCTCATTTTCTTTTGGACAGTGCATACCCAGTGGGTCTAGAACTAGCATTGCTGCCATAAATGCACTCTGACTGTATAGTTCCAGAACTATAGATTAAACTTTACTACTGCTCATTGCTTCACTTGAGGTAGCCTTTCTACTATTTATGCTGATCTGGACACCAAATGTCATCTTATGTCCTTACTGTTATCATTCATTTGCTAAATTGTGTTATTACCATTATTATTCCATAATTGCCTAGTTACCAACTATATTGGGTGCAGGGCCGGCGCTACCACTAGGAGGACTAGGCGACCGCCTAGGGCGCACTGCCGCCTAGGGCGCCCGGCCGCTGGTAATTTTACTCCCGCACTCCGCACAGACTGTCCTCCACAGAGCTCCACCAGCGCCCTGACATGTCAACTCAAGCAGCGCCGCCAAATCCCTGCCCCCCCCCCGAGCGCGGCTCGCTCGAGTTCAACGCTGCTTTGAAAATCAGTCGTGTCACATGGTATGGGTCCCGGCTGCAACCCCCCCCCCCAGGGCGCTCTCCGCTCTGCCTCTGATGTGTAGTGTCGTGTATGATTATCACTGGCAGTAGCAGCCCCTCCCTCTCCGCTCTCTGTCTGTGTGACTGACATGTCACCTGGTGTCCACACAGCACCGAGGCCGCTCTCCACTTACAGTGTCCAGTCCAGCAGCGCAGCACAGCACGCCCCCCCCCCTCTCCTGTCTGGCCGTGTCAGTCTGGATCAGACTGCGATGCATCATGGGCTTTAGCGTCACGTCAATAGCGTGGGGCCTGGTGGCGGCTCCCGGGCTTGGGGGACAGGTGGAGCATGGAAGAGGTACCGTGCGGTGCCTGATCATTCAGATACAGCTTCAGAGGTGAGTCACAGTCAGACTATCACCTGGTAAATACAAGTTTTCACTGACATGTATACAGATGTAGTGTATAATGATCTGCCAATCACTGATTTGTGTGTACCAAGAGGTCCCCCCCCTCCCTAGTGAGGCTGCATATTATGGGCGCTGGTGACGCTGCACATTATGTGCGCTGGTGACGCTGCACATTATGGGCGCTGGTGACGCTGCACATTATGGGCGCTGGTGACCCTGCACATTATGGGCGCTGGTGAGGCTGCATATTATGAGCGCTGGTGAGGCTGCACATTATGGGCGCTGGTGAGGATGCATATTATGGGCGCTGGTGAGGCTGCATATTATGAGCGCTGGTGACGCTGCACATTATGGGCGCTGGTGAGGCTGCACATTATGGGCGCTGGTGAGGATGCATATTATGGGCGCTGGTGAGGCTGCACATTATGGGCGCTGGTGAGGCTGCACATTATGGGCGCTGGTGAGGCTGCACATTATGGGCGCTGGTGAGACTGCACATTATGGGCACTGGTGAGGCTGCACATTATGGGCGCTGGTAAGACTGCATATTATGGGCAGGGGGAAAGGGGGTGGAGCCAAGGGGGGTGGCAAAATTAGGTTTCGCCTGGGGTGTCAAAAATCCTTGCACCAGCCCTGATTGGGTGACAATATATTAAGTTTACCTTTACTACCTGGTTTGATACCTGTTTTCTTTGAACAGAATACCCATCCTAATCAGTGGTCCCCAGGGGGGTAGTGCTACACAATGACGGAATAATATATACTCCTAAGCATATAGGTTGATATCTTTAGCTGATTTGGGCTTTTTAAAACCTGCGTTGCTGTCTGAAGAGTAGTCTGATTTCAAAGAGTGGTGCAGGTGAGGCTGATAGACATTTAGGAAGGAGAACGCCACCTCTTTTTTGACAGCTGAATAGGGTTTTAGAAAGGAAATACTGCACTGTAAATGCAAACATGGTGTTTAGTTCACAGTTGCAGCACCGCCCCATTCACAGATGCTGAACACAACAGGAGGATAATCTTTGCCATGCTTCTGCACACAGACCACAGGGGAATGCTTACTTGGCACTGCCATCTCTCAGATTGGATTTGGTGGAGTGAAGGGGGGGGGGGGGGGGTCACGTCACAATTTTTGCTTTGTCCAATCAGAGCATGCCTTTGATTCAATTAAAAAATGAAAAAAAATACAAGGCGTTCTATGAATGGTGGCAGTGCCAAGCGATTGACCCCTTGTGACCAGTGTGCAGAGGGAACCATTATGCACAGAACCCCAGCAGGATCTGGCAAAGTAAGGCTATCAATGTAGTATTTCTGAATTTCACAGCAATCCTTCAGGTATGAAACATGAACTTTTAACCACTTGCCCACCAGCCGCCGTACTACGATCAGCTCTCCAGCACGAACTGACGTACCTGTACATTGGCCCGTGCATGTGAGATTGCGGGCGCGTGCGCACCGCGGGTCCGGCAGACCCAATATCCGCCCGCGATTGCTGTATACAGAAGCAGAACGGGGATCTGCCATTGTAAACAAGGCAGATCTCCGTTCTGACAGGGGACATCTCAGAGATCTGCTGAACAGTGATCTCTGTCATGTCCCAGGCAGCCCATCCCTCCTACAGTTAGAACACTCCCAGGGAACACAGTTAACCCCTTGATCGCCCCCTAGTGTTAACCCTTTCCCTGCCAGTGTCATTTATACATTGATCAGTGCATTTTTATAGCACTGATCAATGTAATAATGTCACTGGTCCCCAAAAAGTGTCATTTGGGGTCAGATTTGTCCGCCACAATGTCGCAGTCCCACTAAAAATCGCAGATCGCCGCCATTACCAGTAAAAACAATAAAAAAAAGGCCCTAAATCTAGTAGTTTGTAGAGGCAATAACTTTTGCACAATCCAATCAAAATATTCCTATTGCGATTTTTTTTTTTACCAAAAATTTTTTTGTTTACATAGTTATATAGTTAGTAAGGTTGAATAAAGACACCAGTCCATCCAGTTCAACCCGAGTGAATGTGGGTGCGTGTCTACAATTCTCCCTATCTATTATAATATTTTTTATCTAAGGTACCCATATAGCACCGTCAATTTACGCAGCGCTCCACACATACATCGCACACTCACATCGGTCCCTACCCTCAAGGAGCCCACAATCCAAGGTCCCCAACTCACATTCATATACTAGGGCCAATTTTGGACAGAAGCCAATTAACCTACCAGCATGTCTTTGGAGTGTGGGAGGAAACCAAAGTACCCGGAGGAAACCCACACTGGCACAGGGAGAACATGCAAACTCCAGGCAGGTAGTGTCGTGGTTGGGATTCAAACCAGGGACCCTTTTTACTGCTAGGCGAGAGTGCTACCCACTACACCACTGTGCCACCCAAAAAAAGAATACTACAGAGGGGACCGAAAACCACCAAAAGAAAGCTCTATTTGTGGGGAAAAAATGACATCAATTTTGTTTGGGTACAACGTCGCATGACGGTGCAATTGTCAATTAAAACAACGTGGTGCCGTATTGTAAAAAATGGCCTGGTCATTAAGTGGGTAAATTCTTCCGGGGCTGAAGTAGTTAAACCACTTCCCGCCCGGCCTATAGCAGATTGACTGCCAGGAAGTGGTTCTGTTATCCTGACTGGGCATCATGTGAGGTCCAGCAGAATAACATGGCGGCGCGAGTCTGCGGGGGCGCACAGCGCGGCGATCGCGAGTGCGGCGTGTCAGTCTGACAGAGGCTTCCTACCACGTGATCAGCTGTGACAAATCTCAGCTGATCCACGCGTGAACCAGGAAGTGCTGGTAAATGGCATTCCTCGGTTCGCGCTGACAGGGAAAGCCGATCGGCGGCTCTCCCTGTCAGAGGGGGGGTCTGTGCTGATAATCTGTCCACCACAGGTGCCAAAAAGGTACCCATCAGCTGCCAGTCAGTGCCCCCTGGATCACCTGTCAGGGCCCAATAAAGTGCCAATCAGTGCCAATTAGGGCCCACCACAGTGCCAGTCAGTACCCATCACATTGCCAATCAGTGCTCTACAGTAACACCTGTCAAAACCTCATCAGTACCTCATCATCTGTGCTGCCCATCAGTGCCACCTGCCCAGTGCCAATCAGTACCGCCTATCAGTGCTGCCTGTCAGTGCCCATCACAGCTGTCAGTGCCCATCACAGCCGCTTGTCAGTGCTCATTAGTGCCACCTGTCAGTGCCCATTAGTGCCGCCTATCAGTGCCCACCAGTGCTGCATATCAGTGCCGCCTATCAGCGCCCATCAATTCTACATATCAGTGCCTCCTCATAAGTGCCCATCAGTGCCACCTTATTAGTGCCAACTCATCAGTGCCGCCTAATCAGTGCCCATCAGTGAACGAGAAAACAAAATTTTATTACCGAAACTAAGAATTTTCGGTCTTTTTTAGCTTGTTTAGCAAAAAATAAAAACCCCAGTGGTGATCAAATACCACCAAAAGAAATCTCTATTTGTGGGGCAGCGCTGAAAGCTGAAAATTGTCCTGGGCAGGAAGGGGTGAAAGTGCCTGGTATTGAAGTGGTTAAAGTAAATGCTGAGAAGGATTTTTTTTGTTACATTATTATTTTTTATTATTATTATTATTATCTGTTTATGAAAAAAACAGTTTTTATTGTCACTTTGAACACCATAGCCGATTCCTGGGTGACCCTGACTTCTGATCTCTTCACAGGGACAGGTTACTGAACTCTGCCAAGTTCTCAGCGCTGGGCGCGCTCCCGGGAAGTGAAATGAATGGGCGCGGACTCCGACGCGTGGACGCGCAAGCCTTCCTTTCTCCCCCAACGAGCAGATCCGGGTGAACGCGCCTGGCATCGTGAGCGCGCGTCTCCTGCAAACAGAGCTGAAAGCAGTGCAGAGGAGGCAGCGTTTTCCAGAGTCCGATCTCCATCTCACCTCCTTTCCTCCTTCACCGCCATGGACCGAGGGGCCCCCGACCACACCGATCACACCGGCATCACACCCACTTCCCTGTCCCGGTTCCTGGATGGAGACTTCTGGGGGATGAAGAATGAGCTGCGGGTGCAGATCGCAGAGAACCCCCTCTTCCAGCAAAGGTATGGAGAGTGCTAGGACTGCACCCACCCTGGGGGGGCACCCAATACTCCAATCACAGCTACAGGGGCCCCCATACACCATAGAGGGGCCCCCAGTGACAGGTGCTGAGGCTGCACACAGCTGGTGACCTGTCATCCCTGGAGGCTGGATGGGAGGACTGGGCGACATCTGCTTATCCCTGTGTGCATGTCACAGAGAGGGAGGGGACCTGTAGATCCATGGGGACATCTAATAAGACATGTCTGACACCTTCCTGGTGGAGTCACAAGCTGTGCCAACTTCATGGAATCTCCGCCACATTTAAAGCAATATTAAACCCACATTTCTTATACTGCAGCTTACCAAATCTTAGATGTGATGGCTGCATTCCTTTTCTTTTTTTTTTTTTAAGCTTTCCCTCCTTTATTTTCACCTGGTGATCCAGCCAGTAATGCCTTGTACACAGGAGATCGGATTTTCCATTGGGATAAACTCAGATGGATTTTTCCGACGGAATTCTGTTCAAGTCTTGCATACACACAGTCACACCAAATTCCGACCGCCAAGAACGCGGTGACGTACAACACTCCGACGAGCCGAGAAAAATGAAGTTCAATGCTTCCGAGCATGCGTCGACTCGATTCTGAGCATGCATGGATTTTTCTCCGTCGGAGTTCCACACAGACGAACGGAATTTCCGATAGGAATTTTATCTATCGGAAAAAAAGAGAGCATGTTCTCTTTCTAAATTCCGATGGAAAAAAGTCCGATGGGGCACACACACGGTCGGAATATCCGATGAAAAAATTCCGTTAGACTTTTTTTCTATCGGAAATTCCGATCGTGTGTACAAGGCATAAGTCTGTTGTTTTTCAACATAACAAGCTCTCTTGCATTTACAGGGATTAGCCAAACCATTTACTACTGACAGGGGTGCTTACAATGGTCCACTTTTATTTATTTATATAAAACGCAAAAGGAAAAAGCACTGTTTGCTGTAACTTATTATACAGTATAAGACCCCTTTCACACTGAGGCGCTTTTCAGGCGCTATAACGCTAAAAATAGCGCCTGCAAAGCTCCCTGAAAGAGCCGCTCCTGTCTCTCCAATGTGAAAAGCCAGAAGGCTTTCACACTGGAGCGGCGCGCTAGCAGGACGGTAAAAAAAAGTCCTGCTAGCCGCATCTTTGGAGCGGTGTGTATACCGCTCCTCCACCGCTCCTGCCCATTGAAATCAATGGGGCACCACGGCTATACCGCCGGCAAAGCGCTGCTGCAGCGGCGCTTTGCGGGTGGTTTTAACCCTTTTTCGGCCGCTAGCAGGTGTTAAAAGCGCCCTGCTAGCGGCCAAAAAGCGCAGTGAAATTGACAGTAAAGCGCCGCTTTACCGCCAACGCACCCACCGCCCCAGTGTCTAAGGAGCCTATGAGATTTTTGGGTTTAATACCGCTTAGTTGATTGTACTGACCTCTGCCAGAAATGCATGGAGTTCTTGCTTGTGGTACTTTTTAGGGATTTGCACGTGGTAAGTGATTTATGAACATCAGATTTGTGGCAAAAAAAATATTCTGCATTAAGAATGAAAGGATGAGCAGTGTAGTAAACGCAGGTATTTGTGTGTTTTTGTACATACGCACAATTATTTTATTTTTTTAAGCTTTTATTGGGATGTGTCTTACTCAAGTATACACATATATGTGTAAAATACTGTCCAGCCATACAGGTTTTTGTGTGTGTGTGTGTGTGTATACACACACACCCTTGAAAAAGTATTCATACCCCTTGAAATTTTCCACATTTTGTCATGTTACAACCAAAAACGTAAATGTATTTTATTGGGATTTTATGTGATAGACCCACACAAAGTGGCACATAATTGTGAAGTGGAAGGAAAATGATAAATGGTTTTCAAAACATTTTACAAATAAATATGTGAACAGTGTGGCGTGTGTTTGTATTCAGCCCCCCTGAGTCAATACTTTGTAGAACCACCTTTCACTACAATTACAGCTGCAAGTCTTTTTGGGGATGTCTCTACCAGTTTTGCACATCTAGGGAGTGACGTTTTTGCCCATTCTTCTTCGCAAAATATCTCAAGCTCTGTCAGATTGGATGGAGAGCATCTGTGAACAGCAATTTTCAAGTCTTGCCACAGATTCTCAATTGGATTTAGGTCTGGACTTTTACTGGACCATTCTAACACATGAATATGCTTTGATCGAAACCATTCCATTGTAGCTCTGGCTGTATGTTTAGGGTTGTTGTCCTGCTGGAAGGTGAACCTCCACCCCAGTCTCAAGTCTTTTGCAGACTCAAAGGCCACTTTCACACTGAGGCGCTTCTAAACTGCCAGTAAAAAGACTAAGCGCTTTTCAGGCGCTTTTGAAGATTCATATATTGAAGATTGAAGATTCATATATTGACATATTGCTCATAGGAGGAATTGTACAAATATATTGGGTAAAGCAGTAAAAACATAATGCAATACAAAACGACATGATTTAATATAATTGTGGCATCTGAAGCTCGATGCGTTTCGTGACTGTCTTGCCACTCATCAGGAGCTGATGTAAAATAGATGTCTATAAAACAAGAATATTATACCAAACAATAAGTCAGGCTTATGTAAAAAGAGGAGGAGAAGGAGAGGTATATGCTTAGACCAACCGCCCATACTTACAGGTCAGGTGATGGCAAGGGCACGGCAGGGGGCATGTAGGTGGCTGGGGACATTGTCCGACACAGGAGCTGAGGCGGCACGGCATGCGGCATTGCAGGGAAGTGAAAAACATTGTGTGAACTGAATATGTGATCTTCACCATAGAGTCAGTGGTGGCACATGTGAAAAGACTCATATACCCAGGGCTTCTTTTTCAATGGGAACGCGGGGGAACGCAGTTCTGGCACCTCCAGGACTGAATGTATGTAATGGCAAGGGGTGGTGGGGTGTGCTGTAGGGTCTGTTGATGCTGGCTGCTGGGGGATCTATTGTCACTGGAGGGGATCTATTTTGTGGGAGGAGGGTCTGTTGTTGCTGGGGAGGTCGATTGTTGCTGAGGGTGGGTCTTATGTTACTGGGGGGGGGGTCAGTTGTTGCTGGTAGGAATTTGCTTTTGAGGGAGGAGCCTATTGTTTCTGAGGAAGGGGGTGGTATTTTGTTGTAGGTGGTCTGTTGTTGCTTGGGGGTCTATTGATGCTGGCTGGGGGAGATCTGTTGTTGCTTCAAGGGGTTTATTGTTGCTGGGGAGGAGGGTATTTTTTTATGGGTGGTCCATTGATGCCAAGAGAATCTATTCTTGCTGGCTGCAGGGGATCTATTTTACTGCTTTTTGTTATTATCATTAACGAGTTCCATACAAATTAGTTATTACCACAAATGTTACATGCTTCTGTATTCTCTAAAAGAGGCGGTCTTGGGAGATGGATAGGGGCTGGAACCAAAGAATGGTGCTCAGAGGTGGGTAGGGGGCAGAGACGAGGGATGACTTGGAAAGGGGAGTTCCTGCGCCTATTCTATGAGGGAAAAAAAAGCCCTGCCTATACCATCTGTAAGGCCCCTTTCACACTGAGGCGTTGCAATAACGCGCTAAAAACGATTAGCGTTATTACCGCGTTAGCGCTAAAAATAGCGCTAACGCCTATGCGTTTTTACCGCATTTTTACAGCGTTAGTGTCAACTAATAACCCTACCCCCTTACATCACATTCTGTGCACGTCCTGGTTTTTCATAGCTTCTGGGCATTTTTAAAGCGGTATTACTGCGGTTTTACAGCGGTACTGATTCGTTTCAATGGGGATAGGCGTTTTTACAGCGCTATTTTATGCGCCCCAAAGATGCTCCAAAAAAGCTGTTTTCAGGATTTTTTCCAACGCACAGCCAGCACAACGCCTCAAGGCTTTCACATTGAGAATGCTGGGGCAGGATTATTTCAGGCGTTTTTACAGCGATATTTTTAGCGCTAAAACGCCTGAAAAACGCCTCAGTGTGAAAGGGGCCTAACTAATTGTGAAATGCAATAGATTAGTGTTCGATTACTGAAGAGTGATGGTGAATATGGAATAAGAGAAATGTGTGGTAGCAGAGTGACTGAAATATGTGATAGTGTAGCTATATTGAAAGCAATGAAAAGCTCCAACGTTGAGAACGCTATCGTAGAGGTAAAAGAGATAGAATGTGTGAAAGTGAAGCTGTGTTAGGAGCAGAGGATGCTCCAACATAGTGAACACTGCCATTTAGAGGTGAAAGGTAAAAAGGCTGGGATGTGTGATAGTGAAGCTGTGTTGGAAGCAATGAGAGTGCTCCAACATAATGGACGCTACCATTGAAATGTGTGATAGTGAAGCTGTGTTACAAACAATGAGAATGCTCCAACATGGTGAACACTATCATTATGCTGTGAGCCACAAAAATGTGCATGAAAAGAGAAAAAGAAGAAAAAAGCGGGGAAAGAGAAATGAATGAAGTGTACTGGGTGAATTACCTGTATGTGTAGAGTTGAAGGTACATTCCAATTGATGCATGGTGTTCCCAGTTCAGCAACCCCTGTCTGTGTGTGTTAATGCCTGTGTCAGCGAAAAATGTTTGCCTCGCTGCAGCCGCATGTGTTGCTGCCAGCGTCACGCTGGCGACTATAATATAATACTCGGAATAATGCTCTCCTTGCCTGGTCTGTCAGTTTAGATGGACAGCCATGTCTTGGTAGGTTTGCAGTTGTGTCATACTCTTTCCATTTTCAGGCGATGGATTGAACAGTGCTCCGTGAAATGTTCAGAGCTTGGGATATTTTTTTCTAACCTAACCCTTCTTTAAACTTCTCCACAATTTTATTCCTGACCTGTCTGGTGTGTTCCTTGGCCTTCATGATGCTGTTTTTTTCACTAAGGTTCTCTAACAAACATCTGAGGGCTTCACAGAACAGCTGTATTTTTACTTAGATTAAAGAGGAAGTAAACCCTCAAACTTTTCCTAAAAAAACAAACAAAAAAAAAAACGGTCAGATCGCCGCTCTCCTCTATGGGGGGGGGGGGGGATCGGATGAAAACGGACCGTCCGTCCGTTTTCATCCGATCCGATCCGCAGACGGATGGAAAAGTAGGATTTTCCTCCGTCATGCTAAACAGACCATAGCGGAGACTGATGTCATCGGATGTCAGCGCATGCAGTGGCGTCACTAGGGTTGGTGTCACCTGGTGCGGTATAACATGGTGTCACCCCCCCCCCTTCCTTATCATATCATATACAGGCCGTCAGGGGCAGGGCGCCAGACACTGAAACTGAGTCCTCCCACTGTCCCACACTAGCTCTCTTACAAAGGCAACCCCCCCCCCATACACACACCTCATCTTGTGCTCCGGCGGGCCGACGGTGGAGAACCCCCCCCACCTGTTCTTATTCTGTGCGCCGCGCCGCCGCCAGCTGGAGTCTCAGACAGTCTGTACTCCTGGAGAGTGGAGAGGAGGAGGGCTGGGCACTGTGGGCAGCGACCGTCACACACAGCAGCCGCGCCGCCCGGGGAGGAGAAAGTTGTGTGTGTGCTGCAGTGACGTGTCGTCACATCATCACAGTGCAGTGTGATGATGTGACAGGCTGAGTCGCTCGCTGGCTCTGTAGGGTAGGGAGGAGGATTGGAATTTAGGAATAGGAAGAATAAGGAGCCGGAGGACACACACCAGGCGCGGCCGCGGCGCTTGAGGTGTTGTTCCAGGCTTCCAGCCCAGCGGGGTGAAATTAATCAATGAATGGGTCAGCTGTAAAAAAAAAAAAAAAAAAAAAAAAAAAAAAAAAAGGGAGGGTGTCACCCCTCTAGCGGGTGTCACCCGGGGGCGGACCGCACCCCCCGCACCCCCCTAGCAACGCCTCTGAGCGCATGTTCATCCGCTATCCCATAGGGATACATGTATGTCCGTTTTTCATCCGAAAACGGTTGGATGAAAAGCGGTCATACGGAACGTCCGTGTGAAAGAGCCCTTAATCTAGGCTTACCTGTAGGGCCAAGTGGTCTGTGGACTCTATTTACTAATTAAATGACTTCTGAAGGCAATTGGTTCCACTAGATTTTAGTTAGGGATATCAAAGTAAAGGGGGCTGAATACAAATGCACTCCACACTTTTCACATATTTATTTTGAAAACCATTTATCATTTTCCTTCTACTTATGTGCCACTTTGTGTTGGACTATCACATAAAATCCCAATAAAATACATTTACATTTTTGGTTGTAACATGACAAAATGTGGAACATTTCAGAGCCTGACACAATTCTGTAACAAAATTGGTCTTGAGCCCATTTACATGATACGCGTTGGGCAGCACTGGGCAAAATTGCCTAACGCCTTCCTTCCCATCACGTCAACATGCCAAATTGAGTCATTTGCTCCCAGTTCACACCTCTGTGCTGCCATGGTGTGTGCTGGGAAAAAAAAAATGCACTTTACCACATCACAACTTACTGTAGTGTATAGAGATGAATGAAATGGCTTTTTGTGACAATTCAATAAACTTGGAAAAAAATAGTAAACAGTGCAATGTATCATCCAGCATCTACATCAAACGCCAGTATACCATGACCACTGGTGTGAACAGGCCCGTTATGTTGGCCATACACGTATCTACAGTGGGGGTTATTTACTAAAGGCAAATCCACTTTGCACTACAAGTGCGAACTACAAGTGCAAAGTGGACTTGAAATGGCAGTCGCTGTAAATCTGAGGGGTAGATCTGAAATGAGGGGAAGCTCTGCTGATTTTATTATTCAATCATGTGCAAGCTAAAATGCTGTTTTTTATTTTCCTTGCATGTCCCCCTCGGATCTACAGCGACTGCACTTCCAAGTGCAATTTCAAGTGCACTTTGCACTTGTAGTTTGCACTTGTAGTACAAAGTGGATTTGCCTTTCGTAAATAACCCCCCATATTACCAAAAGTATTGGGACACCTGCCTTTACAAACACATGAACTTTTATGGCAGTCTTAAGCCTCGTACACACGACTGAGAATCTCGTCAAGAAAAAACACGTTGTTTTTCTTGACGAGATTCTTGGACAAGAAACTTGTCCCGGCCGAGTGTACAGACGCCCCTTTCAAAGAAGCCGCGGTTCTTTGAATGGAGCGAACGCGGTGACGTAATCGACTACGACGAGAGTGCACTCGTCACATTCGATGCCGTCGCCGCCATCTTGCTACACCCTACCTATGCCTAGGAAGCTACCGCGCATGCGTCAAAGTCATTTCGAGCATGCGCGGGCTTCCCGGAGGACAGGTAAGTGTACACACTTTTCTCGTCGAGAAACATGCTGACAAGAATCTCGACAAAAAAATAGAGAGCAGGATCTCTATTTTTCTCGTCGAGATTCTTGTCGGTTTTCTTGACGAGAAACCTGATAGCCGCGTACACACGATCGATTTACTCGGCAAGAAAGCTCTGCCAGCAAGTTCCTTGTCGTTTTTCGACGAGAAACTCGGTCGTGTGTACGAGGCTTCAGTCCGTAGGGTTCAATATTAAGTTGGCCCACCCTTTGCAGCTATAATAGCTTCAACTCTTCTGGGAAGGCTGTCCACAAGGTTTAGGAGTGTGTCTATGGAAATGTTTGACCATTTTTCCAGAAGCGCATTTGTGAGGTCAGGCACTGATGTTGGACAAGAAGGCCTAGCTTGCAGTCTCCGCACTAATTCATCCCAAAGGTGTTCTATCATGTTGAGGTCAGGACTCTGTACAGGCCAGTCAAGTTGCTCTACCCCAAACTCACTCATCCATGTCTTTATGGACCTAGCTTTGTGCACTGGTCCAAATCATTTGGTAGAGGGGGGGATTATGGTGTGGGGTTGTTTTTCAGGGGTTGGGCACTGATCGCTGTATAAATGACAATGGTCCCAAAATAGTCAAAGGTGTCTGATGTGTCCACCATAATGTCGCAGTCACGATAAAAAAATCGCTGATCGCCGCTATTACTAATAAAAAAATAATAATAATAAAAATGCTATAAAACTATCCCCTATTTTGTAGACGCTATAACTTTTGGGCAAACCAATCAATATACGCTTATTGCGGTTTTTATTACCAAAAACATGTAGAAGAACCCACATCGACCTAAACTGAGAAAAAATTGTTTTTTTTTAAAAAAAAAATGGATATTATTATAGCAAAATGTACAAAATATTTTTTTTTTTTTTTTTTAAATTGTTGCTCTTTTTTTGTTTATGGAGCAAAAAAGAAAAACCACAGAGGTGATCAAATACCACCAAAAGAAAGCCCTATTTGTGGGAAAAAAGGACGTCAATTTAGTTTGGGTACAGCGTCGCACGACCGCGCAATTATCAGTTAAAGCGACGCAGTGCCGAATCGCAAAAAATGGCCTGGTCATTCAGCAGCCAATTCTTCCGGGGCTGAAGTGGTTAATTTTAAAAAGTCTTTTAACATTTATTTAACAAAAAATAAAAAAACTCCAGTGGTGGTTAAATACCACCAAAAGAAAGCTCTAGTTGTGTGAATAAAATGATGAAAATTTACTTTGGGTGCAGAGTTGCATGACTGCACAATTGTCATTTAAAGTGTGACAGGGCTGAAAGCTGAAAATTTGGCCTGGGCAGGAAGGGGGTAAAAGTGGCCTGTATTGAAGTGATTAAGCACTGGTAAGCTTTAATATATTACCGCAGTAATGAATTCTAGTTTAAAAGACAAGGCTTTAGGCTGGGTTCACACTCATGCAAATTGAATGTGGGTTTCCCCGCATCCAAGTCGCATAGCTGGAGATTGTGACCGGCACTCTATGGAGCCGGTTCACACATCTCTGCAGCGGCTCTGATGCGAATTGCACAGGAGCGCTGTGCGTCTTTTGGTCCATTTCAGGTCTTAATTCAGCCCAAAATTCAGGCTGATATCGGACCTGAAACAGTGAATGGAGAAGCACCGGACCCCTGCTGTGAGCGGCTGCGTGTTCCAGTGTGAACCAAGCCTTATGCCGCGTACACGCAGTCAGACTTTCCAACGGGCAGACCTCCGTCTGAATTTCTGACGGAAAAATAGAGAACCTGCTCTCTATCTAAGTCCGTCGCAAATTCCGACAGAAAAAGTCTGATACACACACGGTCTGATTATTTGTCGAAAAAGCTCCCATTGGACTACTTCTGTCGGAAATTCCGACCGTGTGTACGCGGCATTAGGTGGTCAGGACACATGTTCCATTCAGATCTAGTCTCTCTGTGCTGCCTGAGCAGCTGGAGGCATTCGTGTAGAAAATGCGCACAAAGCGGTGTCACCTTAGAGACAATACTTGTAATGGGAGCCATTGCAAAAAGGTAAGTGTTATTAGAAATAATAAAAATGACCCTGTGGCACTAAAATTCCGGCTGCCGAAAATTATCGGCTGAAAACTGTGGTTTTTCATTAGGCCGAATAAAAAAAACAGCCGATACCAAAAGGGGGCGTTGTTTGCCCCGGGTTCCCCCCATTGCGGAAGTGTCATCCTGGAGTGCCCAGTCCTCCACTCCCTCTTCATCCACCCCTCTCTCCTCCTCTCCTCGCTGCAATCTCTGTGTTTCACGGAGCTGAATGGCCCGGACGCAGTAACAGTGTCCCTGTGATAGACGGCACACTGATCCAATGGTGGGACATTAAATCAGCGTGACGTGATTACAGGAGGCAGGACACTGTTACTGCAGCCCGGGCAATTCAAATCCAGCTCTGTGACACACTGAGATCGCCGCTGATGCGGGCACAGGGCTGCATTTGATAGGCACTGGTAAAGTTGCTGGGCACTGGCAGGCTGCATATGATGGGCACTGGCAGACTGCATATGATGGGCACTGGCAAACTGCATATGATGGGCACTGGCAAGCTGCATATGATGGGCACTGACAGGCTGCATTAGATGGACACTGGTGGGGCTGCTGGGCACTGGCAGACTGTATATGATGGGCACTGGTGGGGCTGCTGGGCACTAACAGGCTGCATATGATGGGCACTGGTGGGGCTGCAGGGCCCTGGCAGGCTGCATATGATTGGTGGGGCTGCTGGACACTGGCAGGCTGCATATGATGGGCACTGGTGGGGCTGCATATGATGGGCACTGGTGGGGCTGCATATGATGGGCACTGGTGGGGCTGCATATGATGGGCACTGGTGGGGCTGCATATGATGGGCACTGGTGGGGCTGCATATGATGGGCACTGGCAGGCTGCATATGATGGGCACTGGTGGGGCTGCATATGATGGGCACTGGCAGGCTGCATATGATGGGCACTGGCAGGCTGCATATGATGGGCACTGGCAGGCTGCATATGATGGGCACTGGTGGGGCTGCTGTGCACTGGCAGGCTGCATATGACGGGCACTGGTGGGGCTGCTAGGCACTGGCAGGCTGCATATGACGGGAACTGGTGAGGCTGCTGGGCACTGGTAGGCTGCATATGACGGGCACTGGAGAGGCTGCATTGATCTCCTATATCAGGGATATGAAATTAGCGGACCTCCAGCTGTTGCAGAACTACAAGTCCCACGAGGCATAGCAAGACTCTGACAGCCACAAGCATGACACCCAGAGGCAGAGGCATGATGGGACTTGTAGTTTTGCAACAGCTGGAGGTCCGCTAATTGCATATCCGTGTCCTATATCATGTCTGCTGGAGGTGCACCGAATGAAAATGTTGCTAATACTATTAGCAGTGTGTTTAAGTTTAAGCAAGAGATTGCAGACATGATACAGGAGATGGTTAGAGACTGAGGACCTGATACAAGAGATGGCCAGAGACTGAGGACCTGATGCAAGAGATGGCCAGAGACTGAGGACCTGATGCAAGAGATGGCCAGAGACTGAGGACCTGATGCAAGAGATGGTCAGAGACTGAGGACCTGATGCAAGAGATGGTCAGAGACTGAGGACCTGATGCAAGAGATGGTCAGAGACTGAGGACCTGATGCAAGAGATGGTCAGAGACTGAGGACCTGATGCAAGAGATGGTCAGAGACTGAGGACCTGATGCAAGAGATGGTCAGAGACTGAGGACCTGATGCAAGAGATGGTCAGAGACTGAGGACCTGATGCAAGAGATGGTCAGAGACTGAGGACCTGATGCAAGAGATGGTCAGAGACTGAGGACCTGATGCAAGAGATGGTCAGAGACTGAGGACCTGATGCAAGAGATGGTCAGAGACTGAGGACCTGATGCAAGAGATGGTCAGAGACTGAGGACCTGATGCAAGAGATGGTCAGAGACTGAGGACCTGATGCAAGAGATGGTCAGAGACTGAGGACCTGATGCAAGAGATGGTCAGAGACTGAGGACATGATACAAGAGATGGTTAGAGACTGAGGACATGATACAAGAGATGGTCAGAGACTACAGACTGCATTTTTCTTGCACTAAAGGTGCCAATAATGGGCAACAATAAATTCATATTAATTTAAATTGATGATATTAATAAAAAAGTTTAATATAATACAATTATATATAAAAAATATAAATATTTTTTTAAAACTGTCATTTTTGGTATCGGTTTCGGTTTTTGGCCTAGTGCATCCTTCATTTTCGGTTTCGGCATCAAAATTTCCATTCGGTGCACCCCTACCTGTGGTGAATAAAAAAGAGTGAAACTACATTGAGGTAGTGACTTCAAAATAACGGGTGGTGACTTCACAATCTCCACATCGTCCAATCGGAGAACACTTGGCGTTCATTGTAAAAATGCAAGGTGTTTTCACAATTGCGCCCATGCTTAGAGAGCAAACTCCTGCGTTCAGTAAGCAGCAGGGCAGCTACTCAGCATGGGACTCCAGCTTCTATGGGGATCGGCCAAGCTAGAATAATGTAACTAGGCAAAAATATCCATACCTGGAATTCAGCTTCAGGTTTCCAAAGGAGTTCCTCCAAAAGTCTATTGTACCGGACCCAGGTTGACGGTTGGGTTTACTGCATGTAAAATGAAATGATATGAGAGATGGAGAAGCTGTGCCTTCAAGCATCTTCCTACTTCACAGATCAGAGCATACAGGCTAGCGAACTGTGGTGGTGTTGGTTGTTGCTAGGGTTGAGCGGACCCGAACTGTAAAGTTCGGGTCCGTACCAAACTTTTGGGTTTTTGGGTCCCGAACCCGAACAATTGACTGTATGTTCGGGTTCGGGTCCGGTGTTCGGCAATATGCATGTAAAGTTGCGCTTGTTTCCCGTGCTTAGAACTGTCCCTGCACAAAGTGTAATTTCTGAAGGAAAAAAAGTCATTTAAAACTGACTCGCGGCTATAATGAATTGTCGGCTCCCGGCAATACATAGAAAAGTCATTGATAAAAAAAAAAAAAAAAAAGCATGGGGGTTCCCCCAAATTCAATTACCAGGCCCTTCAGGTCTGGTATGGATATTAAGGGGAACCCTGCCGCAAATAAAGAAAAAAAAATGCGTGGAGTTCCCCCAAATATCCATACCAGGCCCTTCAGGTCTGGTATGGATTTTAAGGGGAACTCCACCCCAAATTTTTAAAATAAATGGCGTGGAGTACCCCCAAAAATCCAGACCAGACCCTTTATCCGAGCACGCAACCTGGCAGGCCGCAGGAAAAGAGGGGGGGACGAGAGAGCGCCCCCCCCTCCTGAACCGTACCAGGCCACATGCCCTCAACATGGGGAGGATGTCCCCATGTTGATGGGGACAAGGGCCTCATCCCCACAACCCTTGCCCGGTGGTTGTGGGGGTCTGATCAAAATCTGGAAGACCCCTTTAACAAAGGGGCCCCCCAGATCCCGACCCCCCCATTTGAATTGGTAATGGGGTACATTGTGCCCCTACCATTTCACAAAGAAAGTGTAAAAAATTGTAAAAAAAAATACACAGACACCGTTGGGAAAGTCCTTTATTAAAAAAAAAAAATAAAAAAAAAAAAACATTCCAGCTATGAAATACAGTGTCCCGCGGCGATCCCGATGTCCAGCGCTGTCCACACGAAACGTCATTGGCTGAGCCTGAGCGGACCTGATGGGGAACTTCCTCGGCAGTGTATTAAATAAATAGACCCGCCCCTTCTAAAGTTCCCCATCAGGTCTGCTCAGCCAATGACGTAGGTGTAAGTCTGATGTGGAACGTGAGAAGGGGTGGGTCTATCCATTTATTATACTGCGGAGGAAGTTCCCCATCAGGTCCGCTCATCCAATGACGTAGGCGGGGTCTGACATAGGAGGGGGCGGACCTGATGGGGAACTTCCTCCACAGTTTAATACATGAATAGACCCGACCCGTCAGCAGTTTTCATTGGCAGATTCTCAAGATTTTCAAGAGTGGACAGGGGCTACCTTCATTGCAGCATGCTGATCTATTCCCTATTTCACCTTTGCAAATGGCAGGGATATTATAGAAGCTTTTTGGAAGGTGCAAAGACACTTTGTCAGAACTTGTACATACAGGCCTGAATGCACATGAGGCCCATTATGCCTCGTACACACGACCGTTTTTTCCGTCAGGATAAACTGCGACGGAATTCCGCTCAAGCTGTCTTGCATACACACGGTCACACTAAATTCCGACCGTCAAGAACTCTGGGACGTAAAACACTACGACGAGCCGAGAAAATGCTTCCGAGCATGCGTGTTTTTTTCTCCGTCGGAGTTCCATACAGACTAACGGAATTTCCGTCTGAAAAAAAGAGAACATGTTCTCTTTCTAACTCTGTCGGAATTTCCGACGGAAAAAGTCTGATGGGGCATACCGGACTTTTTTCCTCTGAAATTCCGACCGTGTGTATGCGGCATTAGGGAGCTGTGTTAATGGATATGCAGCACACGACACGACCTGAACACTGAATGCCTAAGTTGTTTTTGGCACGTTGCAGCAAAAGGTAAAGCAAACGTTTCCCATAGCTGTTCAACGCGGTACACAAATGTGACCTGCAGCTTGGTTACTTGGTATTGAAGTATTTGGTAGGCATAAGGTAATTGGGAGATGTCTGCTTGTTTTAAGTGGTCGCTTGCAGGAGCGGATCCAGAGTGTTTTCTTGGGAGGGGCACTGCCAAAAAATCATTTTTTTTGTGGGAAATTTATCGGGGAAATGGCTGGTGTCGGCGCTTCAATCATCCCGGCACCATGGTTGTTATGGTGTCAGGATGATTGAAGCGCATTATTTCTACTATTACATTGTAATATAAAATTAAATAGTTCAATGCAGAATTATTGGGAGCCCCAAGTGTGACACTTGCCACCGTCGCCTGCAATTAGTGGGAGCCCTGAACGTGTCACTTGCCACACGTTGCGGATTGTCACATGCCACGTCACCTGCCACATCTTGTGGATTGTCACTTGCCACATCACCTGCCACACCTTGCGGATTGTCACTAGCCACATCACCTGCCACACCTTGCTGATTGTCACTTGCCTGCCACCAGATGCAGATTGTCATTTGCCACGTCACCTGACACAATTTGCGGATTGTCACTTGCCACACGTTGTGGATTGTCACATGCCACGTCACCTGCCACATCTTGTGGATTGTCACTTGCCACACCTTGTGGATTGTCACTTGCCACATCACCTGCCACACCTTGCGGATTTTCACTAGCCACATCACCTGCCACACCTTGCTGATTGTCACTTGCCTGCCACCAGATGCAGATTGTCATTTGCCACATCACCTGACACAATTTGCGGATTGTCACTTGCCACGTCGCCTGCCACACCTTGCGGATTGTCACTAACTTGCCTGCTAAGGTGTAGTTTTGGTTGTCTCTTGCTGTGTCCCAGACTCCCAGAGTCAGGCAGCAGAGAGATAATGTAATCTCTCTGCTGCCTGCACAGTGAGGGCGGAAGTCACTGCAGGAATGCAGGGCAGGCACGGGCGGTGAGAGATGATCTCATCTCTCTGCTCCCCCGCTCCCGGCTAGCTGATTGGCCAGCTGCCACACTGAGCCTGCTCTCTCACTCTCACCTGCGCTGCCAACACACTGAGCAGCACAGTCTGCCCACGAACCGCGCTGCCCGCCCAAAAAACCGCACCGCAAGCGGAGCCGCCCGCTTTCTTATCCGTCTGTGGAGCCGCACGCTATCGCACCTGCCTACAGAGCGGCCCGACGTGACTCACTGACGTCACTCGTTGCTAGACGCCAAGCGGCCCAGGCGTTAGCAACGAGTGCAGGGAAGAGGCTCCACCCACCTCCTCCTCCGCTCCTGGTATCGTGTCAGTGCGCCGCATAACTACATTAGACGAGTCTCTCTCTCGGCGGCGCTGATCGGCTGATGTGAGGAACTGAGAGAGAGACTCAGAGATGTAGCGGCAGCCGCAGAACAAGTACTGTATATACTCGAGTATAAGCCGACCCGAATATAAGCCGAGGCACCTAATTTTACCCCAAAAAACTGGGAAAACTTATTGACTCAAGTATAAGCCTAGGGTGTCCATCTGCATGCTTCACTGTGCCTCACTTTGCCTCACTGTGCCCATGCCTCACTGTGCCCATGCTTCACTGTGCTCATGATTAGACTGATGTTTAACATGGGAGTCTATGGAAGGATTGCCCGGGTTTGAAAAATCGGTTCTCCCCGGCTGTAGGTCTCCCAGACACCAGATTCCACACTTATAGAGGAGACATGGGGCTACATGTGTGCCACGTTTGGGGTCCAGGGGACCTATGGCCGGCCGGTACCGGGTCCGCAAAGTCACCAGAGAAATGACCGTTTAACATTGGAGTCTATGGAAGGGGTGCCCGGCTTTAAAAAATCAGTGCTCCCCGGCCCTAGGTCCCCCAGACACCAAACTTTGCACACTTATATAGGAGACATGGGGCTACATGTGTGCCACGTTTGGGGTCCAGAGGACCTATAGCAGGCTGGTACCGGTCCCCAAACTTCGGGAGATCAGGCGCAATAAAAAAAAACAGAGCAAGCAAGTGAGTGTGACAGATGGTCTCGGGGGGGGGGCAATTGCCCTGTTGCCCCCCCCTGGATCCGCCCCTGGTCGCTTGGCACATTTCCCTTTAGTTTATCAAACCTGTTTGGACAAGGACTAATCATTATGGCCACAGTTTGTTACCCTTTTGTAGTGGGCAAAAATGTGCTCCACTAACTGGATAGTAAGCAACATAAGATGTCAGATTATACGTTTCTTGTAAGAATAATCCGCCTGACAATGAAGCCAGAACAAGCCAAAATATTCAGACCCCAAGGCTGCAGACAGAGAGCACTTCCCTTACCACAAAGCAATGCTTGGTGTCTGAAAAGCCTGTTATCAGGCCCAGGCTTCATGGATGGAAGGGTGTGCCCAAACCTATGATTATTCTACGAGTCTCTGGCAATGCTGGTAAAGTGGAAATTTTAGGTCCTGCTAGATCACTTCAGGCTGTAAAACATTAAATTAAGTGCCTATACTGTTAACAATCTAGTGATACACTATCTCACCCTGCTCTGCACATGCTCAGTTGGACTGCTGACTTTGTAGAGACCAATCTACTGATAGCCTTAAAGCGGAGTTCCACCCAAAAATGGAACTTCCGCTTTTCGGGTCCCCCCCCCTCCCCCTCCGGTGTCACATTTGGCACCTTTCAGGGGGGAGGGGGAAGCAGATACCTGTCTAATACAGGTATTTTGCTCCCACTTCCAGGCATAGATAGCCGAGCAACCCGCGGGTATCTACGCCACGTCCGGCGCCTTCTCCGCCCACCGCTGTCTTCTGGGAGACACACAGGTCCCAGAAGATGGCAGGGACCAGTGGGATCGCGCAATGTGAGTCGCGCATGCGCAGTAGGGAACTAGGAAGTGAAGCCGCAAGGCTTCACTTCCTGATTCCCTTACCGAAGATGGCGGCAGCATCCAAGAGCCGAGGGATAGATCAGTGTCCTTATTTTAAAAGTCAGCAGCTGCAGTATTTAAATAAATGGGCGGACCTTCGCTTTAAAGTGGCATTAAACTCCCCTATCCTTTACAGCCAAGGAAGCTGCTTCTGTTTGATCTGCAACTGCCATGGTGCTGCACATGTGATCAGTTATGACACCAGCCATTTTATGGTTTCACAGTTTGGTTGGGGACACAAGCAAATGTGACAGTTAGCAATCCCTGTATTCCAGGAATGTAACTGTTTTCTGAAACCGTTAAATTAAAGCAAAACTTTACCCATAGCTTGATAAAAAAAGAATGTTCTTTAGCAAGGAACAAACATTCCACAATAAAGAGGAGCTCCAGGCTCCTTCAGAACAAAGTAAAAGTCAGCAGCTGACTTTTAATATTAGGACACTTGCCTGTCCATGAATCCAGCAGTGTCTTCACCCCAGCCGATTTTTCAATCGGCTCTCAGGTGCTGCCACCACCATTTCTTGTAAGGGAAACCGGCAGTAAAGTCGTGCGGCTTCACAGCCTGTTCGCTACTGCGCATTGGCGCTTTGTGAATGAGGGGAAGGGGAAGGTGGCCAAACTTCAAGGTGACTTCGCCACGGCGAGTCAAAACCAGGTAGCAGCTTCCCCCCTCCCACCCTGAAAGGTTCCAAATGTGGCAGGAGGCAAGTAAGTGGAGCTTCCCATTTTGGGTGGAGCTCCGCTTTAATAATTATGCTACAAAAATTAATGCTGTAATTTGCCTCCAGCTTTGCTACGTTTTCTTGAGGCTGCCATTTTGCTGAAGGCCAGAGCCCCACCAGTAAATCATAAAGCAGAACTAAACACTTTTTTTAACAGTTTCAAAAATTAGTTGCATTCCTGGAATGCCAGGATTGCTGTCAGATTTGATTTTGTCCTTAACCAAACTGACAAACCATCAAATGGCTGGTGTCATAACTGATCACACGTGCAGCACCATGGCAGTTGCAGATCAAACAGAAGAAGCTTCCTTGGCTGTAAAGGATAGGAGGGTTTAATTCTGCTTTAAATGGGTTGTAAAGTCTCATGGTTTTTCACCTTAATGCATTCTATGTTCCCTTCCTGTGTCCAGGCACTTCAACACTCATTCTGTTTATTCAGGTGACCAATGCAGGTGAAAATACATGGCTGAACTTGCAACTCCTTTGTGATCCATGTTCATTTAAAGCAGGACTAAAGCCTCGTACACACGGGCGAGAATCCTGTCGGAAAGAAAACGTTGGTTTTCTCGACGGGATTCCTGGCAAGCTTGTCTTGCCAAGCCCTGTGTACACACACACCATTCAAAAGAACCGCCGTTCTTTTGAATGGCAAGAACGCGGTGACGTCATCGACTACGACGTGCCGGCGCTTGTCACATTCGATGCCGTCGCCGCCATCTTGCTACACCCTACCCTTGTATGCTACCGCACATGCGTCGAAGTCTCATCGAGCATGCGCGGGTTTCCCTGGACAGGTAAGCATACACACTCATGGTTTTCTCGTCGGGAAACAGGCCGACGAGAATCCCGACGAGAAAATAGAGAGCAGGTTCTCTATTTTTCTCGTCGAGATTCCCGGCAGTTTTCCCGACGAGAAACCATACACACGAACGGTTTTCTCGGCAAAAAGCTCTCCCAGCAGTTTTCTTGCCGAGAAAACCAGTCGTGTGTACGAGGCTTCAGGCTGGCCATACACTATACAATTTTCTTGTTCAACTTTACTTTAGATTTACCAAAACCATATAATTTGAGGTCACACCTAAACACTTTCAATTTGCATGCAATCAGGCAGGCCCTTGCACTACATAGTTGAAGGTAAATCTAAAGGAAATTGAATAAGAACATTGTATGGGTGAGCCATTTTACCTTACGCCGCGTACACACGATGGTTATTCATGTCATGGAAAAAAAATATGTTTTTTTCGACCTGATTTTTCGTGTTTCTTCTCAAGCCTGCCTTGCATACACACGTTCGTGAAAAAAAATGCTTGAGCAAAGCACGGTGATGTACAACACGTACGTCGGCACTATAAAGGGGAAGTTCCATTCGAATGGCGCCACCCTTTGGGATGCTTTTGCTGATCCTCGTGTTAATAAAGTTTGGTGAGAGACGATTCGTGCTTTTCAGTCCGTTACAGCGTGACAAATGTGCTATCTCCATTATGAACGCTAGTTTTACCAGAACGAGCGCTCCCGTCTCATACTTGATTCTGAGCATGCACATTTTTTTTTCCCCTCGTAAAAGCATAGCCAAAACAGGAAGTGGGAGAAAATCCCTGCAAATTTAGGAAACGACTGTCCCCATTGGAAGATTTCACCTCTATTACTTTTCTGGGGACAACCCAAAGTTGTGATTTTCTTTGACTTTCACTTTAAAGTTTTAACAGAACTAGGCAGCAGGAGATTTTGCCTCAATAGAGTGGGATATAATGGTACAAGTCAGTGCATATATAAATAACAGAACATTGGAAAGATAATCAGTACCGTTGAGTCTTCCATTAATGATGCCAAAGATGGAAAAATACCATTGCAGCCAGCGAGAAGAGAAGACAGAAGTAGAGGCAGAGAAAAGAGAGAATTATTAAAAATTCTTTGTTTTAATAACGTTTGTTTGATTTTCTTATTTTAATTCTGACATTAGTGGATAAAATTGGCATTTGTTTTCGACTGCAGTGATGAGAACATTTAAAGGAGCAAGATGGAAAAATGTTCTCAAACAAATGGATGCTAACAGTGCATATGGTTTTCGTTCAGGAAAGTCTATTCATTCCAAGCTCAAATGTTAAAAGTGTACTTGTGTATGGCCAGTGTTCGGGTGTCTCCACTCTATGGAGGAGCAATGGGGCCTCTCTTGGGCTGCAACATTGTCAGCCTATGGAGAGGGTGGTGTTAGATGCACTAGCAAAATTAGATTTACTTGACCAAGGGTCTCCAAACTTTCTGAACAAAGGGCCAGATTACTGTCCTTCAGTCTTTAGAGGGGCTGGACTGTGGCCACTGGGAGAAAAACCATGCCCCAAGCAGGGGTAGGGAACCTTGGCTCTCCAGCTGTTTCGAAGCTACAAGTCCCATGAGACATTGCAGGACCCTGACAATCACAGGCATGACTCCTAGAGGCAGAGGCATGACGGGATTTGTAGTTTCGAAACAGCTGGAGAGCCGAGGTTCCCTACCATGGTGCCCCATCATTGTTATCAGTGGGAGGAATAGTGTCCCCTCATTTGTGTCAGTGGGAGAAACAGTACTCCATTGATGGTATTGATGGGAGGAATAGTGTCTCGTCATTAATTGCAATGAGAGGAATAGTGTCCCATCATTGGTGTCAGCGGAAGTAATAGTGCCCCATCGGTGTTAGTGGTAGGAATAGTGTCCCATCATTGGTGTCAGTGGGAGGAATAGTGCCACATTGATGGTATTAATGGAAGGAATAGTACCCAACTGATGGTATTAATGGGAGAAATAGTGTCCCATTATTGGTGGCAGTGGGAGGAATAGTGTCCCCATTGGTATCAATGGGAGGAATAGTGCCCAATCATTGGTGTCAGTGAAGGTATTAGTGCCCCATTGGTGTTGGTGGTAGGAATAGTGTCCCATCATTGGTGTCAGTGGGAGGAATAGTGCCACATTGATGGTATTAATGGAAGCAATAGTGTCCCATCATTGGTGTCAGTGGGAGGAATAGTGCCCAACTGATGGTAATAATGGGAGGAATAGTGTCCCATTATTGGTGGCAGTGGGAGGAATAATGTCCCAATTGATGGTATCAATGGGAGGAATAGTGTTCCGTCCTTGGTGTTAGTGGGAGAATAGTGCCCCGTCAGTGGGAGGAATAGTGCCCAACTGATGGTATCAATGGTAGGAATAGTGTCCCATCATTGGTGTCAGTGGGAGGAATAGTGCCCCATGTATGGTATTAATGGGAGGAATAGTGCCCCATCCTCTGTGTCTGTGGGAGGAATAGTGCCCCATCCTCTGTGTCTGTGGGGGGAATAGTCCCCCATCCTCTGTGTCTGTGGGAGGAATAGTGCCCCATCCTCTGTGTCTGTGGGAGGAATAGTGCCCCATCCTCTGTGTCTGTGGGAGGAATAGTGCCCCATCCTCTGTGTCTGTGGGAGGAATAGTGCCCCATCCTCTGTGTCTGTGGGAGGAATAGTGCCCCATCCTCTGTCTGTGGGAGGAATAGTGTCCCATCATTGGTGTCTGTGGGAGTAATAGTGTCCCATCATTGGTGTCTGTGGGAGTAATAGTGTCCCATCATTGGTGTCTGTGGGAGTAATAGTGTCCCATCATTGGTGTCTGTGGGAGTAATAGTGTCCCATCATTGGTGTCTGTGGGAGTAATAGTGTCCCATCATTGGTGTCTGTGGGAGTAATAGTGTCCCATCATTCGTGTCTGTGGGAATAATAGTGTCCCATCATTCGTGTCTGTGGGAATAATAGTGTCCCATCATTCGTGTCTGTGGGAGTAATAGTGTCCCATCATTGGTGTCTGTGGGAGTAATAGTGTCCCATCATTGGTGTCTGTGGGAGTAATAGTGTCCCATCATTGGTGTCTGTGGGAGTAATAGTGTCCCATCATTGGTGTCTGTGGGAGTAATCGTGTCCCATCATTGGTGTCTGTGGGAGTAATCGTGTCCCATCATTGGTGTCATTGTGAGGAATAGTGCCCCATCCTTGGTATTTATAGAAGGAATAATGCCCCATTGTAGGTGTCAGTGGCAGGAACTACAGTAGGCCCCAATGTTACAGACAGTGTGGGGAACAATGGGCAAAGCAATGGGCTGCATTTGGCCCCCAGGCCGCATTTTGGAGACCACTGTACTTGATTAACAAATTCAGGCCAAACTCCATCTGATACTTTTTTTTTTTTTTCTAGCAGTAAGGCCTGTTTAACACGTGCTTCAGCTTGTATAAGAACAGTGTGGACAGCAAGCTTTTTTGAACCTTTTAATGAACCATTCAGCTCCAGTTGAACACAGATCCTAATGGGAGTGCCAATTGACACTTTAAACAAGCTGCTAATGGTTGGCAACCACATCCTATTCCTTGCAATAAAGTAAAACATGTTTAAGCATCTATTTTTGCTCCTCGCCATCCTGTATATTTACCTGAGCCCTCATTCGATGCAATGCTGTGCACGTCTGCAGCTATTCTCTCCCCCCAGTGTCTCACTGACTTTGCTGGGGCATCGGGAGGCATTGGCTCCTAGTGCTGTCAATCAAAGCCAGTGATGAGAAAGTAGGGGGTGGGGCCAAGTCCGGCTGTCTGTGTCAATGGACGCAGAAGCAGGGCTCGGGAGCGAGCACGCACAATTGCCCCTATGGGAAGCAGCTTCCCATGGGTACACTGGACAGAGAGAAGGAGCCAGAAGCCCCGGCGGGGAACCCAAGTAGAGGTGGTTCGGGGCGCTCTGTGCATTCCATTGCACAGAGCAGGTAAGTATAGAGATGTTTGTTATTTAAAAAAAAAAAAAAAATTCCTTTCCAATCACTAAAAAATTTCAGTGTGTAAAAGTGCAATTAGGTTCTAAAAAAAAAAAATGCAGTTAGGTACTTTTGTCAGCAAAGCCTGTGGATAACAGGAATATGTTGCATTTAAAAAAAATTGTTACAGTGTTATCCTTCTGTCTGCTGGGTTTGAATTTTTCCATTGTTGCTGGTGGAGACTTTGTGATTGCTGTGACATTACAGGTCGTAAACTATGGCACAGAAAACAGCTTGGAGCAGCAACAACGCAGGATTAGTCATGTGACTCCATAACAACTTGATTTGTATTCCTTCCTCTTTTCATTCTCTCAATTAGATAATCAGAGTTAATCTTCTTGTTTTCTGTTTGAGATTGCTGCTTAGGTAATCATGTGAAAAAAAAAAAAAAAAATGAACTAATGTAATGGAAATCAATCATTGAGAATCATTCCCTTTTAGTGCATGTTTGATATGACTTGCTTCTTCTAGTGTAGATGGACAAAGGATTCGTCTGTGCTATAAGAATGATACTTGTGTACAGCATGGATGGGTCACAAATGATGTCTCCTAATGTTTAGCACAAGCTCTGCAGCTTTTGCTTTCCCATGTTTGGATTTAGGCCCCATTTACGCTTTGGCCCTTATTCTGGCGTTTTGTGAGCGTTTGCACAGCCATTTATGCGTACATTTCAGGTTAATGTAAATCCCGTTGAGCATTGATGTGCGTCTTGGAAACCTTCAGTCATGCTTCACATCGCTCAGGTGTGAATGGGGCTGAGGGCATCTGTTCCTAGTTTGCACACTATCCATAAAGTCTGGTATTGCACTGTATCATAGGGTGACCAGACATCCCCCGTTTCAGGTGACAGTCCCCGGATTGAGGACACTGTCCCCGGACCAAATCTGTCCCCTGTTTTTGTCCCCGGATCGGATTTGAACAGGGACTGGGGCAATTTCAAAGACAGTCAGTGCAGAATAAAAAAAAAAAAGAATTCTGAATTACACACCCCTGCACCACCGCTCCTACTAGCTTAGGTGGGTGTATTTTTTTCCATTATCTGTGCCCCTTTCTGATGATCATGTGCTGGTCGGAGCGGAGGGAATGTTTCCTCAGTTTCGGGTGCATGCCCATTCAGCTCCGCTCACATGTTCTTCTGCCTTGGCTCAAGTCCCGACCAGCCGCCTGCCTGCTTATCTCCTTGCCTTCCCTGGCGGAGTGATCTTCCTCCACACCCCACCCAGTAGTAGCCCGGAGAGTAAGACTTGACAGGCTGTGAGGCGGGCGGCGACGGGCAGAGAGTCGCTGATTGCCGCCATTACTAGTAAAAAAATAAATATGTCCCCGGATTTCATTTTAAAAATCTGGTCACCTTACTGTATCAGCCAGAAGTCCACACTAGTACAATAGAAAAAGTATAAAATAGTATAATCTACACATAAACTATATTGTCAAAAGTATTGTTACGCCTGCTTGCATTCTCCGCTCTAATTCATCCCAAAGGTGTTCTATCAGGTTGAGGCCAGTCAATTTACTCCACCCCCCAAACTCGCTCATCCATGTCTTTATGGACCTTTTTGTGCACTGGCCCAAATCATTTGGTAGAGGGGGGATTATGGTGTGGGGTTACTTTTCAGGGGTTGGACTTGGCCCCTTACTTCCAGTGAAGGGAACTCTTAAGGCATCAGCATACCAAGACAGACATTTTGGACAATTTCATGCTCCCGGCTTTGTGGGAACTGTTTGGGGATGGCCCCTTCCTGTTCCAACATGACTGCACACCAGTGCACAAAGCAAGGTCCATAAAGACATGGATGAGTGGGTTTGGGGTGGAGGTACTTGACTGGCATTAAAGTGGAGTTCCACCCAGAAATTATTTTTTTCATAAAAAATCCCCCAAAAAAATAGATTTTTTTTTTTTTTTTTTTTTTATACTCACCCGAAATACCTGTTGTTATGCGGAACTCCGTAATCTACCTCTTCCATAACTGCGGTCTGTCTGTCTTCTTCCCCATCCTCTTCTAGTGAATGGGGCGCGCTGCTTTCTGGGAACTGTGTGTAATCCCAGAGAGCAGCCGCCCATTCACAAGTTGGCGCGAGACTCGCGCATGTGCAGTAGGAAACGGGCAGTGAAGGCATCTGTCTGTTTCCCTTAGTGTGGATGGCGACGCGGAACCTGCACCGATCGAGGGATCAGCATCGGGGGGGGGGGCGGGCATCAGCGTGGGAGAGTAGGACAGGTAAGTGTCCTTATTAAAAGTCAGCAGCTACAGTGTTAGTAGCTGCTGACTTTAAAAAAATAATAATTTGCGGGTGGAGCTCCGCTTTAACTGCCATTAAAGTTCATGTGCGTGTAAAGGCAGGCGTCCCAATACTTTTGACAATATAGTGTACTTGGCACTGTTATGCAATAAACAGAATGTGTTTGCAGTTGGAAGAAGAACAAACCATCAAGCTGCCAAATATTAAACCTGGTATGTCCAACCTTTTGATTTTGCTGGGTCACATTGGAAGAAGAGGAAGTGTCTTGGGCCACACATAAATTATGCTAACAATAACGATAGTTGATGAGCAGAAAAAGTCAGGCAGACAGATCACTGAAAAGGGGGAAACATGAAACTATTGCGATAGTTGACACTGTTTTTGGTAACCACTTGAGCCCTGGAAGGTTGCTGTTCGGCACTACGCTGCTTTAACTGGCAATTGCACGATCGTGCAACACTGTACCCAAATGAAATTTAGATTTCTCTTACCATCCATGGACTGACACGGTGTCTCTTTACACTTTACACGTGGGTTATGTCCCTGCTTGCAGGAGAAGACCTAGGCAGAATGTGAGATGTTATACATACATTCTAAGGCCTCATGCCCACTGGCGTTTTTACAGCTGCGTTTTTGAGCGTTTTTTACAGCTTAAAAACGCCTGTCCATGTTATTGTAAATATTTATTTATTTTTTTTGAAAAAAAAAAAAAAAAAAAAAACGGAGCTAAAAACGCGACCGCGCGTTAGTGCGCGTTTTTTGCGCGTTTTTGCGCGTTTTTTGACGCTCGCGTTTTTTCCTGCCTAGTTCTGACGCTGAGGAACGCACTGGCCCTGGGTTTTTTTTACAGCTTACAAACGCCTATGCTCTTTACAGCTCAAAAACGCCTAGGTGGGCATGAAGCTATAGACTAACATGGACAGGCGTTTTTAAGCTGTAAAAAACGCTCAAAAACGCGGCTGAAAAAACGCCCGTGGGCATGAGGCCTAAAAGCCAGAGCTGAACAGCCCCACCCAGGGGGCGGTCCCTCCGGACATAACCCTCCCACTACAGTCAGCAGACTTCAGTTTTTTTCTGCCTAGCAGAAGGAGAAGACGTGGCTCTCTCAGGAGCCAGTCTCCTGACCTATTTTTATTCCTTTTCTGGAATTATTTTTTATTTTATTCTTGAGAATCTTCTATCAACTGTCGGCTGGGCAACAGGTTGGGTACAAGATATCCTCGTAGTCTTCCCTGTCCGACCATCGAGCGTGCTGATCCTCGCCTTGTGTGCGTGAGACTCAGTTCACGACAGGCCCCATGACTCCAGGGGTGGCCGGGTTTGCTTTCATGCTCCCACGGTCCTCTCAAGACTAAACAGTTCCTGACTGACTGTATCTTTCGCGGTGGACCGGGCCGACAGCTACTCAGTACTGCACTGTGATAGTCCTGTCAGAAACACACCAGTGGGTCCCTCAGGGGACGGGTAAGTAGTCTCTCCTGCCTGCAGGTGAGTACAAAAAGCTGTGTGTTTCTCTGTGGGGGATTTTCCCTGTCTCCCCCTGTATTTCATTGTCACTCTCTGTCACCATTGCTGGCGCTGTGCTGTGTGGGGTGCCTGGGGGTCACACTGTTCTTGGAGGGGCTAATGCTGGTCTGCAGATATGCTTGGGGCCTTTTTTTGTGTGTTTTGGGGCCTGAGCGCCGAGTGGCGCTGTGTGTGTGCTGTTTTTTTCACTTTTGCTGAGTCATGGCGGCCATCTTGCCGTGGATCGCCTCAGTGAAGTGCGGTGGCCATTTTCTTGTAGCCCGCGCACTCTTCAGCACTAGTTTTGGCCTCTAGCGCTGCTGTAACAGCGCGAATCTCCTCACAATCTCCTCACAGCTCACCAGCGCTGACACAGCGCGGTACAGACAGCGGAACTGAGCGGTCCCTGGTCCGGTTTGGTGAGTCCCCTGGGCGCCCCCTCCTCAGTCAGCACAGCCTGTGGGTGGACTTTTTATCTGAGGAGTCTCAGAGGGGGGATCAATATGGAGTCTCTGTCACCAGCTTCCCCTAAATGTCAGTGGACAACAGGCAGTGCTTCAGCACCTGCGGTCCCTAGGGACCAGTTGTGGGCAGTCCTGGAATAATTTCTGACCAGGATGGGAGCTGTGTGCAAGCGCAAGGGGGCAAAAAAGCGCCCTCCCCCCACTTTACTTCATGAGGGCAGTGCGCTGATTCAGATATGGGCCTAGCCACTACCGCTCAGGACCCTAGTTCTGAATGTATTGGATGGTTTTGAACAGGACATTCCTTATGAGGAAAACTCCAGTTCTGAGTCAGTAAATGACAGGGCGCTTGTTAGTGTACTCATGACTGCGGTGAGGGACACTCTCAAGCTAAAATGCTGTGGATGCAGAACCTCAGGCGGATACAGTCTCCTTTGGTTCTTTTAAGGCCAGGCCTTCTAAAGAGGTTTTTCCATATGTACTTTCTTTGACCAGCTCATTGATAAGGTCTGGGAAAAGCCGCAGAAGAATTTTTTTATGGTCCCGCGGCGTTTGTCTATCAGATACCCCTTGAAGATGCCCTACTTAAAAAGTGGGCTTCTCCCCCAGGGTCGACCCTCCAGTCGCCCGGTTGAACAAGGCCATCACTCTCCCGATGGAGGGGACTCCTGCATTTGAGGACCCCACTGATAGGAGGTCAGAAGTGGTGAGCAGAGCCATGTTTGCCTTGTTGGGATCCGCCCTACGGCCTGTGGTAGCGGCGACCCTTGTGTCTTAAACACTTACAGGTTGGGCAAAAATGTTGCACCTAGCTGTACAGGAGCATAAGCTTCCTCCAGACACAGTTGCTCTGGCCCACCAACTGGTTCAGGGCCTGGTTTATGTGTGCGACGCCACGTTGGACGCGGCCCCTTTAATATCCAGGGCCTCTGTCTCGGCGGTGGTATTGCGTCGTCTTATCTGGTTGAAGTGCTGGTCTGCTGACCTAGCCTTAGGAAGCTCCTGACAGATCTACCATTTAAAGGTGGTAGACCTTTCGGTGCTGCTCTGGATGACATCGTCATGGATGTCATGGGAGGTAAAAGCACTCTTCTTCCTTAGACTAGCAAGAGTGAGGAGGCCCGCCGAAAACAGGGGCCTTCCTTTCCAGCAAAACGGGGTTTTTTCATCAGTCAGAGTCCACGGGTAGGTCCTCTCAGACTGACGGCAGTGCGGCTGGTGGGCACAAGTGCCCCTGGGTGCGTAAGCCGAACAAGCGGCTCCCAAGCCCGCCTCCGCGTGAAGTCTTGCCTCCGCCCGACTCTGGGGTGGGGGGACGACTTCGCAGGTCACGAATCGGTGGTCCTCCCGGATCTCCGACTGGTGGGTGTGCGAGGTGGTCACCTCAGGATACAGGATAGTATTCCGATCCTGGCCCCCAGACAGATTCTTTCCCTCGAATCTTCCTCTCCTTCCTACCTGTCGGGCAGCCCTCTTGGGGGCTGTACAGGATTTGATCAGGTCCGGAGTGATTGTGCCGGTTCCGTCACAGGAGAGTTTTCAGGGATTCTACTCGAATCTGTTTGTCGTCCCAAAAATAGGACGTGGTTCGACCTATCCTGGACCTCAAGGCCCTGAATGCCTTCGAGAAGGTGCAGAAATTCTGCATGGAATCCATTCGCACGGTGATCGCTACACTCCACCAAAGGGATTTTCTTCTGGCGTCCTTGGACTTCAAGGACGCCTACTTGCATGTTCCGATCTGCGCAAGTCACCAGAAGTTTCTGCGCTTGCGATCAGCGAAGTCCACTATCGATTGTGGCTCTTCCTTTCGGCCTAGCCTTGGCACCAAGGGTGTTCACCAAGGTGCTTGCTCCGGTTCTAGCCTTCTGTTACAGTGAGGTATTGCTGTCGTGGGCTATCTGGACGATCTTCTGCTAAGAGCAGAAAGTGGCTCAGACTTAGAGGAAAGGTGACTATCGTCAATTAGACCCTCAGGGACTTCGGGTGGTTCCTGAACATTCAGGAGTCAGTCCTGGTCCCGACTCAGTGTCTGGAGTATCTAGTTCTGATTCTAGACTCCTTGGAGGCAAAGGTATCCTACCTCTGGAGAAGTTGCTGACACTTCAGTCTGCGGTGCGGGTGCTGACATCCCGAAAATGGTTGTCAATCCGTTTTTTTTGCATGAGAGTCCCGGGACTCGTGGTGGCCTCCTTTGTGGCCGTTCCGTATGCCCAATCACACACCAGGGCATTGCAGAAGGAGATCTTGTCCACCTGGGACAAATCCCCGTTGTCCTTGGATCTTCAGATCCAGGTGATTCACCTGGTCAGGGCGCCCCTGACATGGTGGTTGAGATCCTCGGCTCTTCGGTCCGGAAAGTCGTTCCCCTCCCATCCAATGGACGGTACTCACGACGGACACCAGCCTGACGGGCTGGGGTGGAGTCTGGGGAGTCCTGTCAGCTCAAGGCCTTGGACTCCGGACGAGCCCGTTTACCAATCACTGTTCTGGAAATACGGGCCATCGGACTGTGTCTCTCCTCAGGTCGGAGAGAGTACGGGGTCGCTCCATCAGGAGCCAGTCGGACAACGCCACGGCGGTGGCGTATGTAAACCATCAAGGGGGGACTCGGAGCTCAGCTGCGGCTTCCGAGGTAGTCCGTATCCTGAAGTGGGCCGGAAGAAACGTGCCGGCTCTGTAGGCCATTTACATTCTGGGCATAGACAATGGGCAGGCGGACTATCTGAGTCACCAATCGCCGGACCAAGAAGAGTGGCCCTTGCATATTTCAACTCCTTTGCCGACGGTGGGGCACGCCGGATGTGGACCTGATGGCCTCTCGACTCAATCGCAAGGGTCGAGGTTGTGGCCAGATCCAGGGATCCTTGGGCGATGCCTCGGATGCGTTGGTGGCCCCATAGGGTCCTTTATCGCCTGATATAAACTCTGGTGATCCTAATTGTTCCTGATTGGCCTCAGCATCACTGGTACGCTGATCTGGTACGTCTCGTCGCGGACGTTCCCTGGCGGTTGCCGATGAGGGAGGACCTTCAGTCTCAAGGTCCTATGTTTCATCCGGCTTACAGTCTCTGGCTTTAATGGCAGGGCTGTTGAAAGCCAGGTGTTGAGGGTCCGAAGGTCTCTCGGACTCGGTCATTTTGACCATGTTAAGGACACGGAAGTCTTCCTCCAAGCAGATCTATCACCGTGCCTGGAAAGCTTATATCGCCATATGCGAAGCGCTGGACTGGCATCCTCGGACGTATTCCGTCCCCAGAATCCTGCGTCCTCTGCAGTGTGGAGTGACCCAAAAGCTTGCTTTGAGTACCATCAAGGATCAGATTTCGGCCTTGGCCGTCTTCTTTCAGCGACCTCTAGCGGGTCATTTCTTGGTTAGCACCTTGTGTTGGGGGTTCGCCATGTGCTCCCTCCTGTCAAGCCTCCTCTCCCACCGTGGGATCTGAATTTGGTGCTCTCGGTCCTCCAGGAACCTCCTTTTGGGAATATCCGGGATATTCCCCTCTTGTCTTGTCTCAGAAGGTGGCCTTTTAGTGGCAATCACTTCTGTTTGACGGGTGTCTGAGTTGGCGGCTTTGTCCTGCAAGTCGCCATATTTAGTCATCCATAAGGATAAGGCGGTGTTGCATCCGTGACCTTCCTTTTTGCCAAAGGTGGTGTCGACCTTTCACCTACATGAGGACATTGTCCCCCCGTCCTTGTGTCCTCACCCATCGCATCCCAGAGAGTTTGCGCTGCACATATTGGATGTGGTACAAGCCTTACGGGTGTACCTGTCTGCTACTGCTTCTATTCGAAAGTCCGACTCACTGTTTGTGACTGTCTCTAGTCCATAACTGGGCCAAGCGGTTTCGTCTGCCATCATTTCTAGGGGAATCAGACAAACCGTCATTCAAGCCTATGCTCTCAAAGGGCGGGCGCCTCCCTTTCCGGTTACGGCGCATTCCACCAGGGCAATTGGTGCTTCCTGGGTTTTCCGGCATCAAGCGTCGGTTGCACAAGTGTGCAAGGCGGCGACTTGGTCGTCTGTTCATGCCTTTTAAGTTTTATAAGGGTAATGTGGCTGCATCTCCGGATGCTTCCTTCGGCCGCAGGGTGCTGCAGGCCGCTGTTTAAAGTTGCGACTCCTCCGTTGAGGAGCTCTGCCTTCTTGGAGTGAAGTTTTTGGTTTTTCCATTTATACTGCTCCCATCCCTCTTGACACTGCTTTGGGACATCCCACGTGTAAAGTGTAAAGAGACACCGTGTCAGTCCATGGATGGTAAGAGAAAATAGGATTTTTTGTACTCACCGTAAAATCCTTTTCTCTGACATCCATGGACTGACACGGCACCCACCCTTCCTTTTTAAGTTTGTACTGCTTTGTTACGAACTGAAGTCTGCTGACTGTAGTGGGAGGGTTATGTCCGGAGGGACCGCCCCCTGGGTGGGGCTGTTCAGCTCTGGCTTTTAGAATGTATGTATAACATCTCACATTCTGCCTAGGTCTTCTCCTGCAAGCAGGGACATAACCCACGTGTAAAGTGTAAAGAGACACCGTGTCAGTCCATGGATGTCAGAGAAAAGGATTTTACGGTGAGTACAAAAAATCCTATTATTTTTCTTCACACAAATAGAGCTTTCTTTTGGTGGCATTTGATCACCACTGTTTTTTTCATTTATATAATAATAATAAAAAAAAAATTGAACCCCCCCCCCCCCCCCACATTTCTTACTTTCTGCTATAAAAGATATCCAATAAAAGCATTTAAAACATTTCTTCATAAATGTAGGCCAAAATGTATTCTGGTGCATGTCTTTTGGTAAAAAAACTAAATCCCAATAAGTGTGTATTGATTTGTTTGCGTGAACACTATAGCGTCTACAAAGTATGATATTATATACATTTTTTTTTTCTTATACTAGTAATGGCGGTGATCAGCGACCTTATAGTAGGACTATGATAATGTGATGCGAAATCTGACACTAACTGACGTTTGGGGGCTGGCCAAAATTTTTCCTAAACGGGTGGTCTAATCTGCAGGTGAAAGAGTACCATTCTCATAAGACAACCTAGCATCAAGTACATTTTTTTTTTTTATATTAAGCACATGCAGGCTAAGTAATTCGTAATAGTTTTATGCCCTCTTTATATATCGAGTACTGTAGTGGGAATGCAGGATTTTAAAAGCGCAATTCACACGGGTTTCCCTGTGTCACACTCAGGCAGCCCATTCAAGTTTGTTACACCAAAGAAGCTCGGGGACCAAATTTTGGCCCTGAGCTAGGTGCGATTTTTATACACACATTTTGCCTCGATTCTTATGTTTTGTTGCTTGATAATCATAGCAAAATCGCACTGTGATTGCCCCTTTTTTTTATTTTTTATAAATCAGTTTTTTTTATCGTTTGAATAAGTGAAAAAGTTTAACAAACCACACTTATGAAACACATACACCCATACAACGAACAATAAGCTTGTACCTAGCAAGGTGGCTCATGTGCCAGTCTACCATGCCATGAGATGTGTAGCAGAGCATCTTCCATGTCAGAGGGATCCAAGTCAATTGAGAACAGGAGGGAGCTAGGATAGCCTCACAAGAATCAGAGACCAACCTAAAGAGGCTGAATCAACAGCAGTAGAAGTGTCCTCAAGCCATCATGCCCATCCATTGGTTAACTTTTTCTTACTACCCCTATTTTCATAAGTGTCCTGGTAGAGGCGGATGTTTGAGTTAACCAGACGTTTCCAAAAGACCAGGAGAAGAAGCATTCCAGTACATGGTGATTAGGGTGACCACGTGTCCTGGATTGCCCGGGACAGTCCTGCATTTGGAAGGTCTGTCCCGGGCACATTCATTCCAGGACAATACAGTGTCCCGGAATGAAACTGACACAGACACCCGTCAGCCAATCTGATGCCCCCAAAATAGGCCGCCACATCACCGCTTTACTCACTGACAGTACTTGTCCTGGCCGGGAATGCCTGGAGGAGCACAATCCCGCCCCCTGCTTGTGATTGGAGAAATCATAACTCCAGCCTCTTGTGTCCAATCACTGTGCTGTGATTCGTTACAGCACAAGCTGATTTTTGGGAAGGAGGGGTGTCCCTGAATGGTAGTTTGGAAATGTGGTCACCCTAATGGTGATTGATTTTCTAACATAGAAGAGTAACAAACTTAGGAGTGTCTTTTCTTCTATGGAAGGGGCCAGGCCCAACAGGCACATTTGGGTAAGATGGGCTTGAGTTACCATACTAATTGTATTAAGAACCTCTAGCCAGAACTGGGAATTGAATGGACGGCCAAAAGATTTGAAAAAAGGCCCCGTTTGGGTTATCGTACCTCCAACAGGCTGGTGAGAAGGATGGCCCTACCTTGAGGGGCCTATGAGGAGTGAAGTATGCCCTGTAGAGAATTTTGAATTGGATCAACCTGTGCCGGACAGAGGCCAGCTGGCGGGAAGGGGGCATGCCTAATATCGGTCTAGTCCACCTCATCCATATGCAGTAAATGTCCCTTTCACCTTCTCTGTAGTTTAGAGAGATCTGAGTGGGTATTGAAGATGATGTGTCGGGTCAGGGAAGATACTGGTTTGGTTATAGAAACAAAGCTGGTTCACATTGCGCGTTTTACTGTAATTTGGCGTTGTGGGCAGAGTTGTGCCAGGGAGAGGTGCACAGTTACATGTTACATTCTGAGGCCGCGTACACACGACCGTTTTTTTCGGCAAAAAACGACAAGAAAACTGCCGGGAGAGTTTTCTTGCCGAGAAAACCAGCTGTGTGTACGTGGGTTTCAGTTTTCTCGTTAAGAAAACTGCCCAGATTCCCCGACGAGAAAAGACGACCTGCGGTCTTTTTTCTCGTTGAGAATCTCGTCTGCCTGTTTCTCGACGAGAAACTTGAGCGTGTGTACATTTACCTGTCGCCGTGGAAACCCGCGCATGCTCAAAATGACTTTGACGCATGCGCGGTAGCTTCCTAGGCATAGGGTGTAGCAAGATGGCGACGACAGCATCGAATGTGAGGAGCGCACGCTCGTCGTAGTCGATGACGTCACCGCGTGCGTGCCATTCAAAAGAACGGTGGTTCTTTTGAATCGTACGTGTGTACACTCGGCCGGGACAAGTTTCTTGTCAAGATTCTCGTCAGGAAAAACGACTGGTTTTTCCTGACGAGAATCTCGGCCGTGTGCACGAGGCTTCAAGGTTGGGATATGTCTGGATTGTATTCGTGCAGAATTGTAGATACTAAAGGGTCCACTTTCCCCGTACTTGTAGCATGTTTAGGGGCCAGTTCACACCAGACGCAGTTCCGTTCAGTTTCGTGCGCATTTTTTCAGCACTAAAAATGCATGCACAGTATGCCTTGACATACATATGCTTTTACTTGTGTTAGTAGTGATAAGGACACCAGGTTAACAGAAGTTGTGCCTGTATGTGGCAGCCCTTGGATCATACTACCAGCTGTAATGTTTTTATCTAATTTCTTAGATAAGTAGTCATATCTGATATGCTGTATGTCAGTGGAACTTTGACCATATAGCAGACCTTCACCCTCTCTAACCTTTTTGATTAGATTTACTCCCCTCCCCTCCCTTTAAAACAATTACAGATTTTTTTTTTTTTCCCTATGACTGTCTTTGTCCCAGTTGAGATCTTGTTCTTATCTGAGGTGTTGCAAATTAAGTAAAATTCAAGAGCATCAGAAAAATGTATATTTTCAGTAGAGTTTGTTTCCATCGCTGTAATGCCTTGCAGTGCCCCTGTCACCAACCTATACAATATTTTGCAGGTAGAAGCACAGAAAGTCAAGCATTTTGAATGCTTACTTGCAATGTTTTCCTTTTCCATAAATTATTTTTATTTATTTGCAATGTGCCTTTGAGCTTGCTATAAATTATGACCACTTTAGAAGTGTTATTTATGTAGCACAGCCCCCCCCCCCCCCACTCCTTGCACGGCATAGCCCTCTTCGCTGCTGGCCCAGCTCCTCTGCCCCTCCTTTCACTTTGCTAAATAGTGATGCACATTTAACCCATGTGTATTGGTGGGAATAAGCCTTGAGTTGACTTCACTTCCTGTCCCCATGGTAAGAAAGGAAGTGGCGTAACGTACACACTGTCTTTATACACACATTTGCATTTGTTTGTATATGTCTGTGTGCTCACTGTAAATTATAGTTTGTGGTCCAATCCCTTCCAACTTAAAGAGGACTGCGCCCCCATCCCTTTGCACTATAAACATTTAACCTGATTGTTTATCTCCCAACACCCAATCATATTGCCCACACACTTGTGACTTTTTCCTTATACTTGCCTATTATTGTCCTGACTCTGTGCTGCCTGGGTTCCCATTCCCACGTTGCCATTTTTAAAATGGCAGTGATACTGCTCATGCGCAAGACGAATCGCGTGACATCATGAGCTTCATCTCGCAGATGTACCGTACAACACTACAAGCATCTCTTGTGGGAAAAACACCCTTCTCCAGGACCTCGTGAGATCTTGGGGAAGGTTTTTTTCCCCCTAGAGATGCTTGTAGTGTCGTATGGTGCATGCGCAAGATGAAGCTTATGACATCATGTGATTGTTCTAGTGCAGTGATGGCGAACCTTGGCACCCCAGATGTTTTGAAACTACATTTCCCATGATGCTCATCTACACTGCAGAGTGCAAGAGCATTATGGGAAATGTAGTTACAACACATCTGGGGTGCCAAGGTTCGCCATCACTGTTCTAGTGTATGACAGCATTTGTCAAGATCTTGCAGTTTAGGTACGGGACTAACCTGTATACAATGGTGAAGTTGCCTTCCCAGGGGGCATCAGGTGGCCTGGACTAGGTCAACACTGCCTTCCTAGAAACCAGGAAGTAGAAGAAAAAAGTTAAGTAAAGCAAAAGAAAGTTTAAATAAAAAAGAAAAGCGTTGGGTGATTTCATATCAGCCTACAGAGATGCATGCTGATGTGAAATATAGGGAAAGGGGGGAAAGGTCTGCCATAAGTTGGTAATACAAGAGCTCAGTGGGTGGACCTGTTGGCCCCCTCCCGCCTGACATCCCTTGAAGAAATTGGCATAAAAATCTTGGTGGAACAATGCCTGCATCCAAACATATGCAACCAATGTTTAGGTATTTTGACAACAGGTGGGGTCGGCTCTCAAAATACAATGGCTGCATCAGGGGATTCCGTGTTGCATGGATGGGAGAATGATACCGAGCAGAAAAAATTCTATATGTATATGGACAGCTTTAGGTTTTTCCAAATTACTGTAGGTTGTTCCAATCCATCATTGCCTTGTTCTTCAACTATTACCCATACTAACAACCAAACATGCAAAAGTGGTGTTGGCACTGCCATTTATTAATGCGTGGCAGATAGAAGTAATCTCTAATGCGTTAATTAGTAGCAAAATATTACCTGATGTGAAAACCCTGATGAGTACAGGAGAACTTTGTATCTAAAGGCATAATTAGTGTGTACTCAATAACTGGTTGGGGCGGCGGCACGGAGGGGGACACGGATTGGGACGACGGCACGGAGGGGGACACGGATTGGGACGGCGGCACGGAGGGGGACAGCGGCATGTAGACAGCAGCAAAACGGAGGGGGCTGGAGGAGGATACGGGGACAATCAGCGGTGATCGTGTGTGGGGGAGCTACAAGCACCGATCACCGCTGATTTTAAAGCAGCTGAAAGCCGCGTGAGGGGGGAGAGAGAGAGAGAGAAGCAGACTCTGAGAAACTACTTTTAAATATATACAGCGGTGATCGGTGCTGGTAACTTCCCCCACCGCACTGATCACCGCTGATCACAAGTATCGGGTGAAGCATCGGGAGCATTTGCCCGAGTACAAGTACTCAGGCAAATGCTCGGTATCCCTAATTTTTATTACAGGTACTTATATAGCGCAATCAATTTTACACAGCGCTTTACATATACACATATATATTGTGAGGGGGTTAGCTCGGCAGCGGGTATGTGTGACCCCCGGGATGGGCTCCCCACCCAAAAACAGGCCCAGCAGACGGAGGTTGTGGTTTTCAAAAATCAAAAAGGTGCGGTTTATTTTCTATTTACAGTGACAAAAACACAGCAAGGCAAAAAAAACATAAACAAAATAAATCCTGGTCAACTTGACCTCTAACTAAACTTACAGGTTTCCTAACTAACGACTGGGATCAGCCTAGTGCTGTCCTAGTCCCTGGTTTTAAATGTCCAAGCAAAATATAGCCACACAGGCTTTCTCTCACCGCACAGGGGTTCACTCTCCCTAGACAGTCCACACAGGTCTGCTTCCAGGCATGAGCTAGCTCCTAATGAATCTGGGAGTTTTTTATAGAGGCCTAAATGAGCTGACAAGGTTCAGCTGATCTCATCAACTCCCTGTCTGCACGACGCCCAGCCCTCTCCCTAGAGGTATGAGTCATCCATGAGCCCACTAGCCTTATACAACTCTCCACCTAGTTGTATAAATCGGCGTAAAGCCTGAATCTGGGCGAAATATATCTACCCCCCTGGATGCAACCAGGTGACTTTACCTTCCTGCTGTCACATACCCCCCCCTCTTGTTTTAACCTCGGGGTTGGAACACCAGCAATCAGGCATTCATGTACTCGAGACAAAGCATCCACATTCCCCATTTGAACGCCAGGGCGATGCTTTACTGTGAAGTTGAATTCCTGGAGGGCCAGGAACCACCTATTCACTCTTCTATTTGTTTCCTTGTTTTGAGCCATCCACTTTAACGGAGCGTGATCCGTAACCATGTCAAAGTGCCTACCTAGCAGGTAGTACCGAAGGGAATCTAGAGCCCACTTCACCGCTAAACACTCCTTTTCAACGGTGGCGTAATTTACCTCATGGGACTTCAACTTCCTGCTGAGGTAAATGACTGGGTGCTCTTCCCCGTTCCAGACCTGGGACAATACTGCTCCTAACCCCACATCTGACGCATCACTTTGTACGACAAAGTCTCTAGAGAAGTCGGGTGAGTACAACACTGGCTGGCTACATAAGGCTTGTTTCAAGAACTGGAATGCTGCCTCAGCCTCGGGGGTCCATTTAATCATGACCGACCCTTTCCCCTTCGTCAGGTTGGTTAGGGGCACAGCCTTAGAAGCAAAGTGGGGAATGAATCGCCGATAATACCCAGCGATTCCCAGAAAGGCTCGTACCTGCTTCTTGCTGTTGGGACGTGGCCAACTCTGGATGGCCTCGACTTTGTTGAGTTGGGGTTTTATTACTCCCCTCCCAATGGTGTACCCAAGATATTTGGCCTCCTCCTGCCCAATGGTACACTTCTTGGGGTTAGCCGTAAACCCTGCTTCCCGAACAGAGTCCAGGACTGCTTGCACTTTTGGCAGATGTGAGGCCCAATCTGTGCTATGGACAATTATGTCATCCAGGTAAGCCGCAGCATACTTCCGATGGGGCCTCAGCATCTGGTCCATTTTCCGCTGGAATGTGGCCGGCGCATTCTGTAACCCGAACGGCATTCTTTTATATTGGAACGCCCCGTCTGGGGTTACAAATGCGGTTTTCTCTTTGGCCGACTTGGCCAGGGGGATTTGCCAATACCCTTTTGTGAGGTCAAGAGTCGTCATGTATCGGGCTGTTCCCAGCCGGTCGATCAACTCATCTATACGTGGCATGGGGTAGGTGTCAAATTTTGTAACTTTGTTCAACTGACGAAAATCGTTACAAAATCGCCAGCTCCCATCCGGTTTAGGCACCAACACAATGGGACTAGACCAATCACTTTGGGACTCCTCTATCACCCCTAAGTTCAGCATTTTCTGTACTTCCTCCCGTATTGCCTCCCGTCGGGCCTCTGGGATCCGATAGGGTTTTAACTTCACCCTTTCACCGGGCGGGGTAATAATGTCATGCTCTACCCCAGATGTTTGTCCCGGCAGCTCAGAGAATACCTCCTTGTTGCGAAGCACAAACTCCTTAACCTCCTGTTGTTGGGGTTGTGACAAGGTGGCTGCGATTCCAACCTCAGGAATCACGCAACCAGTTTGAGCTGGTGACCAAGTGTCTGCGACTAGGGACTCTCTATCCCTCCAGGCTTTCAACAGATTAACGTGATAGATCTGTTCGGGCTTTCGCCTTCCTGGTTGTCTGACCTTGTAATTCACTTCGCTCACCTTTTCCATTATCTCGTAGGGGCCTTGCCATTTGGCAAGGAATTTACTTTCAACCGTAGGGACAAGTACCAATATCCTATCCCCCGGGGAAAAGGTACGGGTCTTGGCTCCACGGTTGTACACTCTCTGCTGTGCCAACTGCGCTTGGGCCAAATGTTCCTTCACGATGGGCATTACCTGTGCAATTCGATCTTGCATCAGGGCGACATGCTCAATCACACTCCTGTGGGGAGAACTCTCACTTTCCCAAGTTTCCTTGGCAATATCCAACAGCCCTCTTGGGTGTCTCCCATACAGTAACTCAAAGGGGGAGAATCCCGTAGAGGATTGGGGCACCTCCCTAATAGCAAACATCAAATAAGGAAGTAGACAGTCCCAATCCCTTCCATCTCTATCCACCACTTTCTTCAACATTTGTTTTAGGGTTTTGTTGAATCTTTCAACCAGCCCATCGGTTTGGGGGTGATACACAGATGTACGCAATTGCGTCACTTTGAACAATTTACACAGCTCTTTCATAACCCGGGACATAAAGGGTGTACCTTGGTCCGTAAGCAGTTCTTTACAAATACCCACCCGGCTAAAAACAAGAGATAGCTCTTTGGCTATGGTTTTGGCCGAGGTATTTCTGAGAGGGATCGCTTCTGGATAACGGGTGGCATAGTCCATTATAACCAATATGTACTGGTGCCCCCTAGCGGACTTGATTATAGGACCTACCAAATCCATTGCGATTCTCTCAAACGGGACCTCAATGATGGGTAGAGGGACCAGCGGGCTACGGAAATGTGGCATCGGGGCCGACCTCTGACACACAGGGCAGGAGGAACAATAATTTTCTATGTCCTTCATCACCCCAGGCCAATAGAATCTCTGTAATACCCTCTCTCGGGTTTTCTCTGTCCCCAGATGACCTCCAAGAATGTGCCCATGGGCCAACTCCAACACCAACTTCCTGTAAGGTTTGGGCACCACAAGCTGCTCAACGGTTTCTTCTGCCCTTTTTGCCACCCGATACAGTAGGTCCTTCTCTACGCTGAAGTATGGGTAAGTGCCGGTATTATCTGGGTTCACTAACTCGCCATCTATTTTCACTACGTTTTCCCGTGCCTTTATTAGGGCGGGGTCTTTCAACTGTTCTGTGGCAAAGTTTTCCCTGTGAACCTCAAGATCAGAAAACTCCACAGACGGTAGGTTTTCGTCTGAGGAGGTGGGCTCCTCTCCAGTTTCTTGAGTCTCCCCTGCCAATACTGACAAGGGAAATTCCGGAGAGTCCTCACCACTCTCAGGGGAGTTCTGGCTATCACATTCCTGGTACATAGGGGCACCAGTGGGGGGCTCAGGATCATCCCACAGTTCCCAGAACTTCGGAAAATCCCTTCCCACAATGGCGTCATGCGGTAACTGAGATACTAAGCCCACTGGATGAGAGAGGGTACCTTTGGGGGTCTCGAAACACACTGTAGTCACTGGATACTCTCGGGTGTCCCCATGCACACAAATAACGGCTACCTTGCTATTCCCAGAGACCTCTGTTTTAACTAACTCAGCCTTTATCAGGGTCACAAGGCTACCTGAATCCAGCAATACCACAACATTTCTACCATTAATACACATTTTGCATAAATGTTTCTCAGTTCCCCGAATGGCAGTGCATGCGACTGTCGCACACAGCGACTGACGTCTGCCCGTCAGAAAGTCACACTGCATGGGTTCCTCCAAAACCGGGCAATTTGCTGCAATATGTCCCGCTTGCCGGCAGCGGTAGCAAACGATCCTTCTTGCGGCCTCTTGAGCCGCTGATTTCCCAGGCTGTTCTCGCCAAACTTGGGGTAGAGCTCCCACCCTCTCACTCTCTCCACCCTCACCCCTTGGAATCCTCTTATCCGCCCCTGGGGATGGTCTGGTCTTGGAGTGGAAAGTCCGAGTGTCTCTGGAAGAGGCCGTCAGGTTCTCTGTAGCCAAGTATTTCTCCACACGATCCACAAGACCATCGGCCGTCTCTGGGTCTCCATGGCTTACCCACTTTTGGATGGCAGTAGGAAGAGCTCTCAAAAACCGATCCATTACAACACGTTCCACAATCTTTGGTGCGGACAAAGTCTCTGGCTGTAGCCACTTTCTGCTCAGGTGAATGAGATCATACATTTGAGACCTGGGGGGCCTTCCAAGCCGGAAAGTCCAGTTATGCACACGCTGAGCCCGGACAGCCAGGGTGACACCCAGCCTTGCCAATATTTCAGCTTTTAGCATCACATAGTCTTTTGCTTGGTTAGGCTCTAGGTCATAGTAAGCTTTCTGCGATTCACCAGTTAACAGAGGAGCCACTAGTCCAGCCCACTGCTCCTCAGGCCACTTTTCTCTTTCAGCGGTCCTTTCAAATGTGGTCAAAAATACCTCTGGATCATCCTCTCCAGTCATTTTTGTCAATAAACGACTCACCCCAAAGGACGCGGTATTAGTGGGACGGCTTTCCTCACTGGTCTGCGGACGTTGCTGCATTACTGCTTCCATCTGTTGTTGTAGTCTCTGCTCTTGCTTCTGCAACAGGTCTATGAAGCGGGCCTCAGATTGCTGTTGGGCTTGTTGCTGAGCCTCCAGACTCTGTTGTAAAGTTGCAAGGCTCTGTTGATGAGCTTGCTGCTGGGCTGCAAGGCTCCTTTGCAAACCTGCATTTGTCTGCTGTTGATTGGCATTTGCTAGAGCCAGCTGTTTCAGTATCTCCTCCATGCTGGCTTAAAAAAAAACTGCCACTGGTTCTCCACCAACTGTGAGGGGGTTAGCTCGGCAGCGGGTATGTGTGACCCCCGGGATGGGCTCCCCACCCAAAAACAGGCCCAGCAGACGGAGGTTGTGGTTTTCAAAAAATCAAAAAGGTGCGGTTTATTTTCTATTTACAGTGACAAAAACACAGCAAGGCAAAAAAAACATAAACAAAATAAATCCTGGTCAACTTGACCTCTAACTAAACTTACAGGTTTCCTAACTAACGACTGGGATCAGCCTAGTGCTGTCCTAGTCCCTGGTTTTAAATGTCCAAGCAAAATATAGCCACACAGGCTTTCTCTCACCGCACAGGGGTTCACTCTCCCTAGACAGTCCACACAGGTCTGCTTCCAGGCATGAGCTAGCTCCTAATGAATCTGGGAGTTTTTTATAGAGGCCTAAATGAGCTGACAAGGTTCAGCTGATCTCATCAACTCCCTGTCTGCACGACGCCCAGCCCTCTCCCTAGAGGTATGAGTCATCCATGAGCCCACTAGCCTTATACAACTCTCCACCTAGTTGTATAAATCGGCGTAAAGCCTGAATCTGGGCGAAATATATCTACCCCCCTGGATGCAACCAGGTGACTTTACCTTCCTGCTGTCACAATATATATATATATGTATATATATTGTGAGGAGGTTAGCTCGGCAGCGGGTGTGTGTGACCCCCGGGATGGGCTCCCCACACAAAACAGGCCCAGCAAACGGAGGTTGTGGTTTTCAAAATCAAAAAGGTGCGGTTTATTTTCTATTTACAGTGACAAAACACAGCAAAGCAAAAGAAACATAACCAAAATAAATCCTGGTCAAGTTGACCTCTGACTAAACATACAGGTTTCCTAACTAACAACTGGGATCAGCCTAGTGCTGTCCTAGTCCCTAAGTCCCTGGTTTAGTAAAAGTCCAAACAAATAGCCACACAGGCTTTGCCTCACCGCACAGGGGTTCACTCTCCCTAGACAGTCCACACAGGTCTGGTTCCAGGCATGAGCTAACACCTAATGAATCTGGGAGTTCTTATAGAGGCCTAAATGAGCTGACAAGCTTCAGCTGGCCTCATCAACTCCCTGTCTGTACGACGCCCCACACTCTCCCTAGAGGTATGAGTCATCCATGAGCCTACTAGCCTCAGCTGGGCTTATACAACTCTCCACCCTAGTTGTATAAGTCAGCATAAAGCCTGAATCTGGGAGAAATATATCTACCCCCCTGGATGCAACCAGGTGACTTTACCTTCCTGCTGTCACAATATATATATATAATACATTCATATCCGTCCCCTCAAGGAGCTTACAATCTAAGGTCCCTAATTCACATACATATACATACTAAAGGACAATTTAGACAGGAACCAATTAACCAACCAGCATGACTTTGGAGTGTAGGAAGAAACCCACGCAAGAACAGGGAGAACATGCAAACTCGAGGCAGGTACTGTCGTGGTTGGGATTCGAACCGATGACCCTAGTGCTGCTAGATGGAAGTGCTAAAAACGTAGCCATTGTGCTGCCCAAAAATGGGGAATGCTTGCTTGCAACAGACTTGGACACATATATTCAGAAGATCTCTGGATGGTAAGAGCCCAGCTTGTATGGCAGCTACTTCTTCTATATCAGGATCTGCTTCCCCTTCACTGTCTTTGCACAGCTCTGAAGCTTTAACTTGTGCCCCAAAGCCAGCAAAGTCAAAATCTAAGTCCACCTTGCTATGGAGGGGTGCCCCTGCTCGTTTTGGTGGAGGGACGGTTACTTGCATTTGTGGAAGCATGGAGGGAGGAAGTAACAGACGATTGGGTCTGTGGCACGATCTCTCGGGCTACAAGTTGGAGTTCCGAAAATGTCCTTCTCCATGCTTTATGCATTCAAATATTTTTAGGAATCTTCAAAAAGATCGATGTTTTTTCAGGCGCTGAATCACCTTCTCTCACAAGGGGTGGTCTGGCTGGTCTCAGAGAGGTTTCACAGTTTTTATTTGAAACTGTTATGCCGCGTACACACGATCGGACATTCCGACAACAAAACTGTGGATTTTTTTCCGACAGATGTTCGTTCAAACTTGTCTTGCATACACACGGTCACACAATAGTTGGCGGAAATTCCGAAGGTCAAGAACGCGGTGACATACAACACGTACGACGAGCCAACAAAAATGACGTTCAATAGCCAGTGCGGTTCTTCTGCTTGATTCCGAGCATGCGTAGAATTTTTGTGCGTCGGAATTGTGTACACACGGTCGGAATTTCCGACAAGTTTTGTTGTCGGAAAATTTGAGAACCAGCTCTCAAATTTTTGTTGTCGTAAATTCCGACCGTGTGTACGTGGCATTACTCTTTTTCCTGAGCCGAATGTGTCAGATAAGGGTACTCACCAAGGCCGAGATGCAGAGAGCGGCTCACTCTTGCGACTAAGCGCACTCCACCCCCTGGAGATGGGACAGAGGGTTGATGGCACCAAGAGGCACAAGCTACCAGCAGGCAGGACAGGACTTGCGTGAAGGTCTCTGAGGGCTTGTGTAGACACTGACAGGTAGCAGAGCTCAGCTGGTGTTGTTTAGCAGAAAGTCCGAAGCAGGCCGGGGGTCAAACACCAGAGAGAAGAGGAGTCCAAGACAAGCAAAGGGATCAAGACGCTGGAGACAATCCGGGTCACAGGCAGAAGGTCAGGTGCAGGAGACTGAAGGCAAGTCTGGGTCACAAGGCAGAGGCTCAAACACAGGAGAGAGCAGCAAAGTCCAATAAGCAAGCCAGGAGTCAGGTTTAGGAGAGATCAGGGTGGTCAAGGCAATCCTGGTCACAGCAGAAGATCAAACAGGCAGGACACAGGAACTTGGATCACAGGAAGCTGAAAGACAAAACAGCAATTTGCTTGGGGATATGCTCAGCTTTCATAGGCAGCCAGGATGCCCTGTGACACGCTGAACAAATGGAAGCTGTTTACTTCCTGACAGGCAGCCAGGATGTCATGTGACACGCTGAACAGATAGAAGCTGTTTACTTCCCTGACAGAATGGCAGTTTTTGACCAATCCTGGACCTAAAAAAAATAATCTTAACAGGCTTTTTCATGTAAGGAGTTTTTGGATGGAGTCAGTGCAGACACTGGTTGACTTACTGCAACTGGGAGACTTCCTGTCGTCGGTCGACATAAAACACCTATCTGCATGTTCTGATATTCCCTCCTCATAAGAGGTTTCTTAGCTTTGCTATAGAGAATCAGCATTTTCAGTTTGTGGCCTTGCAAATTGGTCTGCCCACTGCCCCTCGTGTGTTCACAAAGATTCTGGCCCCAATCTGGGTCTTTTAAGGGTCCATGGGGTGCCTAATCAGGGGTATTATATGACCTGCTACTTGGAGAAAAGTCAGTTCTACAACTGAAGCAAGAAGTGGACCTCACGGTTCAGACTTTGGAAAGATTTTGCTGGGTCCTCAATCTTCAAAAATCTGTGTTACTACCAAGATCTACTGTAATTATTTGGGCCTGATATGGCAAATGGTCCAGGCAACAGTTTGTCTTACTCCAGAGCAATGTGTGTCTCTCAGAAGTCGGGTGGTTTTCCTCAGGGGACTGAGGAATCCCCCGATCCTAGCGTGCATGAGTGTATTGGGGAAGATGGTGGTCTCATTTGAGGCTGTCCCTTTTTGCTCAATTTCATTCCAAGCCTCTACAGCAGACTGTCCTGTCGGTGTGGGACAGGGGTTCTCAGTCCCTGGATTCTTAGATGCATCTGTGTGCTGGATTGGTGATTTTCTGGAGTTCGGAAGCAGGGAAATCTTTTCTTTCCATTTTGTGGAAAGTGGTAACTGGACCACAACCATAATGGGGGCTTTACTTGCCAAGCGTGTTTTTATGTTGTTTATTTTTTTATTCCCCAATTTCGGATTTTTTTTTTTCCCCAGCTAGGTAAGTGTTGACCTCCATAGAAGCAATTCAGCCCTTTGCAAGGTCACCCTGTTCAAGTCAGCAGTTTGGCTCATTTCCATCTTATGTGCCTGTTGAGTTAGGGTGACCAGACATCCCCGTACCAAGTCTGTCCCCGGTTTTGTCCCCGGATTGGATTTGAACAGGGGCCCTGGCAATTTCAAAGACAGTCAGTGCAGAATAAAAAAAAAAAAATTCTGAATTACACCCCCCCCCCCGCTCCGCCGCTCCTACTAGCTTAGGGGGGTGTATTTTTTTCCATTATCTGTGCCCCTTTCTGATGATCATGTGCTGGTTGGAGCGGAGGGAATATTTCTTCAGTTTCGGGTGCATGCCCATTCAGCTCGCATGTTCTTCTGCCTTGGCTCAAGTCCCGGTCAGCCGCCTGCCTGCTTATCTCCTTGCCTTCCCTGGCGGCGTGATCTTCCTCCGCACCCCACCCAGTAGTAGCCGGTGCCCGGAGAGTAAGACTTGACAGGCTGTGAGGCGGGCGGCGACGGGCAGAGAGTCGCTGATTGCCGCCATTACTAGTAAAAAAATTAATATGTCCCCGGATTTCATTTTTAAAATCTGGTCGCCTTATGTTGAGTGTCTATATAAAATAATGGAACTGCTAGTGTTTTCCTGTACAGACTAATAAGGAGGCTGTTCTTATTCACATGTATTTGTTCATTCTTTCTTTAAAGAAATATTTCATGTACACTTAAATGATGTAGATTGCTGTCACCCTGCTTTATTGAGAGACTCTAAAGAAAAGGTCAGAAGCACAGATGGTGGTTATACTATCTGCCACTATTCATGCTCCCCAGACTGCTTGATTAATCCTATTCTTCATTTTCACACTGATCGGAGGTCCTCAAAGGGTCATCTGCAAAAATGAAAAGCAGAAATGGTGCATTTTTTGGGTAGCAGTTAACAAACATTTTGTCTTTACTTAGGACTTCCTATATGCCACGGGTGTCACAGAGACCTCAGATATTTAAATTTAATTGGCAAAAGCTAGCAGCAATAGGTGGAATCTTCAGCAGGAGTGTTCTCTGTACAGAAGTAGCACAGAGGTTGTCTACGATTAAATTAATGAATTTTGTTTGCTTCAGTGGATACCATGTGTAAGATGGTTTTGAATGTACACTATAAATCTTGGTGGCATGTTCAGTTTTTCAATGGCTGTATGGATCTTTGGATGCCCCAACTGAGTTGGATAGATGCATAGCAAATGATCCTACTTTTAGCAGCCCATGGATTATTTGATTTTCTTTCCTTCCACTGTGGGTGGAAAGAGAGAAAATGGCTTGATTACCCCATTAACACAGTTAGTGTTGATGGAGGAATGCCTTGTGTTCTGCGGGTGGGGGGTGAGGGGAGCCTTCTCGACCAGCAGAACACAATGATTACTGCTAGCAGCTATACCTGCCAGCAGTAATCACATGTAATAAATCCGTCAGCCTGCCCATTCATGGATCAAATCTCAGCCCATCCTTGCTAAACCAGCTGCATTTTGGTCCATGTATGGGCAGCTTTAGTCTTTGCATAGCAAATTACACAGGGACATAAGTAACCTTGAACTGCATCTTGGTGAAGTTTGGCAGAAGAGTGCGATGGGCTAATCTTTCTCTTTTATCACTGAGAAGAGAAAGATGAGATACAATATGTGGCATTACATGCTCCAGTGTCTTCTGTCCTTGGGGAGACATCTGCCTGGTTATGATAACCCTAAGGCCCCATGTACACAGGACGCTGCTAAACATACGTTCAGAGGCAGTTGGACGCTTTTTTCAACTGCCCCTGAACTCATTCAATGTTATCCTGGTGACCATGTACACAGTCTCGTTTATTGCTGTTTTTAGGCAGTTGCGTTTTAACAGCGTTTCTTTGAAAGCAAAAAAAATGGGTTCAGACGCAGAAGATTTCTACGTTTTTGACGCTGAACGCCGTAACCCGCGTTTAGCAGCGTTTCGTTTATAGGCGTTTTTAATTTTTGGCCATTTAAAAAAAAAAAAACGCTGCAAAACGGACCTTTTAAAAGTGGGTTACTATCTGTCAAGTTTAATCATTTAGGAGCAGTTGTAAAAACGTCCAGTCAGGGCCGTCTTTACTATTGATTGGACCCTGGGCAAACATTTTCTTAGGCCCCCCCCCGATTCTGAGATATACATTAAATAGCAGCTCAAAATCAGTTTACTGCAGCAGATCAGGGAGCAATTGCAATTGGTTGCCAGAGCATGCAGCATATCAGTGCCACTCACTGACTTAAACATGTTATTTCTGCTTGCTGATTGGTTGCTAGAGGTTACTGGAAATCCTTACCGCTCACTGATTGGTTGCTATAGGTTACTGCACATCATTACTGCTAACCGATTGGTTGCTAGAGGTTACTGCACAGCATTATTGCTCACTAACTGATTGCTAGAGATTATAGCAGATTATTACTATTCACTGATTGGTTGCTAGAGGTTACTGCACATCATTACCTCTGCATCAAATTGTGAGTGTGGCTAAACTGCAGTAACAATGAGGCATTGTTATAAACCAGGATTTCAGGCGTGCACCCTATACAGACAGGGTTGAAGAGTGCGCTATGTACAGAGTGTCGGGTTGAGCTACGTACAGAGTGCACGGTTGAGGGGTAAAATTTGTATAGAGTGCAGGGTTGATGGGTGCGCTATGTATGGAATGTGGGGTTGATGGGTGTGCTACATATGGAATGTGGGGTTGAGGGGTGTTCTACATATGGAATGCAGGGTTGAGGGGTGCGCTACGTATGGAATGTGGGATTGAGGGGTGTGCTACATATGGAATGCGGGGTTGAGGGGTAAACTTTGTATGGAATGCAGGGCTGAGGGCTGTGTACATCCAAGTTCTCCATCCCCCTAAGTACAAAGTTCTCTCCCCAAATTTCAGTTCAGAGCTCACACTCCCTGTCCCTTCCCCTGTCCCCCTCACTCCAGTGTAGAGATTTTCTCCCTCCCCAAATCCTCTCCTAGCATCTAGAAAACCTCGCAGTCAGAGTGCAGCTAGCTACAGTCTACAGAAGATCAACTATACTTACAGGATGTCTGTCCGTGCAGGCTGCTTTATGAGGAGCTTCTGCCTGTGTACATTCCCTGCCCCCTCCCTCCTCGCTCTCACTCCGCTCTCACTCCTCTCTCACTCCTCTGCTCTCATATAGAGATGTGTAGAGCGGAGAGGGATTGGAGCGGCCGCATATAGAGGAGCGGTGTCACTTGTAAATACAGAAGCAGCGCTTCTCTGTATCTACAACTGACAGTAATATAAAGAAAAAGGGGGTGATTTTGCGCTAAAGAAAAAAAAAATTATTACACAAAAAACACTTCTATGTCTCATAAATCTAATGGTATAAAGATATATAATGGTAAAAATACCTAGTGATATATGTGCATATATAATAAATACTATAGTGCAATCACCAGAATAAAGTGCAAGTGCATATATAAACACAATAGTGCAGAAAGTTCAATATTGCAATGGTTGCTGTTCAGGAAAGTTCAAATGGGTATTTAATCAATGGTTAATTCCAAGATTCTAGATGTTCCAAAATTGTAGATGTCTTCAAATGTTTCAAATGATAAACGAATTGAAGTATTGAACCTGCGGTGAATCCTACACCTGTCTCCCAATGTTCTCACCTCAACAGCTTGGATCACTGGCATATAGTTTCACTGTTATGGACTATGTTCTTATGTCTCCTCTATTTCTCCTATTTCTTCTCCACTCTTAAATGATATTTGGATAGTATCCTCTACCAATCACGCTCTCTATGAAAGAGACAAGCGGGTGGGAGGGAAAGGGAGGGGGAGAGAGGGAGACCAAGCTCCAATCGGTGCAGCCAGGAGAGGGACAGGGAATGAAGCCTCCAATAGTGTAGTGTTTCAATACGCAAAATAGGCTTTATTAGATTAAAAAATGGACTCTTACATCAATTAAAAAATAAACAGCATATAGGAGATAATCGGCGTGTAGCCGCTATCTTACTGTTATCCTGCTGTCTTACGATCCGTCCGTATGATGCCGCTATCCTCCCTACGGCGTTACGTCACGCACCTCGTGACTTCTTCAGGGGAGCCTGATTGGTTGTTAGGGCATCACTCAAATAGTGTATTAGACCGGAAGTCTTGCGGTCGCCATTTTCTTGAATACCACAATAAACTATATAGGCGCCGCCATTTTCCCTGTGTCTGGCTAGCTGTAAATATCCATATCGAATAAAAACATAGCAGAACGAAGATATTTGAGCGAAAATATTTATTTCCCTCATCTTCTATTGTGGGATGGTGCTGTGAATAGAGTGTTATTCTACTCATCTTGATAGTAACTAACATGTAAATTCCACACTACTACCTCAGATAATGACAGCCACAGCGGGCTGACTGGGCTAATGACCATCCTGGGAAACAGTATAAATACTACAATAACATGAACCACCGATTCCATCAATAAAATGATCTTTAGATTAATATTAAATTAGAATTAGTATATATAGATCTTTAATCCATACCTATAGTGATGTGTATATATATAATAGGCCTCTTATTCATAAGCACTCATTGCTGACTGGATGGCATCATACTTCAGATCCAGTTCAGCAGGGCAACTAATTATATTATACAAATATAGCCATACTATCCAATGGAAAATAGAATAATAAAATAATATAATAATTCAAACATATATGTGTAAATACTAAAATTATTAAAAGTATTAAAAATTAAAAATTAAAAATTGCTTAAAAAACAATTCAGATCGAACGCTACATTCATTCCCCTGGGTGTCAGTGTTCTAAGCGTGTGTATCCACCGAGACTCTTTCTGACTGATATTTCTCACTAGATGGCTTCCTCTCCAGGAGCCTTTAAATTTATCTATGCCCCAAAATTGTAAATCTATAGGGTCCCGGTTGTGGACCTGTGCAAAATGTCGTGACACACTATGTTTCGGAAATCCGTTAATAATGTTTTGTATATGTTCTTTGATTCTTACTTTTAAGGCTCTCTTGGTTCTACCTACATACTGTAGGTTACAACTACATTGTAGTACGTATACAACACCCTCTGTGTGACACCCTATAAAATCCTTTATAGGGTGTGTGTTCCCTGTGCTGGTGCTCTTAAATTCTGTCCTTTTGCCTTGGAACTTTTTGGCATGTTTGCAGGCGTAGCAGTTTCTACAAGGATAAAAACCTGTTCCATTAAAAAAGGAATAACTAGGTTTGGGGGGCGGGACTACAATTGATTTAACTATTAGGTCCCTGAGCGTCGGTGCCCTCCTATATATTATTTTAGGTCTATCTGGCAAAAAAAGATAAAGATCTTAATCATATTTTGCCAGATAGACCTAAAATAATATATAGGAGGGCACCGACGCTCAGGGACCTAATAGTTAAATCAATTGTAGTCCCGCCCCCCAAACCTAGTTATTCCTTTTTTAATGGAACAGGTTTTTATCCTTGTAGAAACTGCTACGCCTGCAAACATGCCAAAAAGTTCCAAGGCAAAAGGACAGAATTTAAGAGCACCAGCACAGGGAACACACACCCTATAAAGGATTTTATAGGGTGTCACACAGAGGGTGTTGTATACGTACTACAATGTAGTTGTAACCTACAGTATGTAGGTAGAACCAAGAGAGCCTTAAAAGTAAGAATCAAAGAACATATACAAAACATTATTAACGGATTTCCGAAACATAGTGTGTCACGACATTTTGCACAGGTCCACAACCGGGACCCTATAGATTTACAATTTTGGGGCATAGATAAATTTAAAGGCTCCTGGAGAGGAAGCCATCTAGTGAGAAATATCAGTCAGAAAGAGTCTCGGTGGATACACACGCTTAGAACACTGACACCCAGGGGAATGAATGTAGAGTTCGATCTGAATTGTTTTTTAAGCAATTTTTAATTTTTAATTTTTAATACTTTTAATAATTTTAGTATTTACACATATATGTTTGAATTATTATATTATTTTATTATTCTATTTTCCATTGGATAGTATGGCTATATTTGTATAATATAATTAGTTGCCCTGCTGAACTGGATCTGAAGTATGATGCCATCCAGTCAGCAATGAGTGCTTATGAATAAGAGGCCTATTATATATATATACACATCACTATAGGTATGGATTAAAGATCTATATATACTAATTCTAATTTAATATTAATCTAAAGATCATTTTATTGATGGAATCGGTGGTTCATGTTATTGTAGTATTTATACTGTTTCCCAGGATGGTCATTAGCCCAGTCAGCCCGCTGTGGCTGTCATTATCTGAGGTAGTAGTGTGGAATTTACATGTTAGTTACTATCAAGATGAGTAGAATAACACTCTATTCACAGCACCATCCCACAATAGAAGATGAGGGAAATAAATATTTTCGCTCAAATATCTTCGTTCTGCTATGTTTTTATTCGATATGGATATTTACAGCTAGCCAGACACAGGGAAAATGGCGGCGCCTATATAGTTTATTGTGGTATTCAAGAAAATGGCGACCGCAAGACTTCCGGTCTAATACACTATTTGAGTGATGCCCTAACAACCAATCAGGCTCCCCTGAAGAAGTCACGAGGTGCGTGACGCAACGCCATAGGGAGGATAGCGGCATCATACGGACGGATCGTAAGACAGCAGGATAACAGTAAGATAGCGGCTACACGCCGATTATCTCCTATATGCTGTTTATTTTTTAATTGATGTAAGAGTCCATTTTTTTATCTAATAAAGCCTATTTTGCGTATTGAAACACTACACTATTGGAGGCTTCATTCCCTGTCCCTCTCCTGGCTGCACCGATTGGAGCTTGGTCTCCCTCTCTCCCCCTCCCTTTCCCTCCCACCCGCTTGTCTCTTTCATAGAGAGCGTGATTGGTAGAGGATACTATCCAAATATCATTTAAGAGTGGAGAAGAAATAGGAGAAATAGAGGAGACATAAGAACATAGTCCATAACAGTGAAACTATATGCCAGTGATCCAAGCTGTTGAGGTGAGAACATTGGGAGACAGGTGTAGGATTCACAGCAGGTTCAATACTTCAATTCGTTTATCATTTGAAACATTTGAAGACATCTACAATTTTGGAACATCTAGAATCTTGGAATTAACCATTGATTAAATACCCATTTGAACTTTCCTGAACAGCAACCATTGCAATATTGAACTTTCTGCACTATTGTGTTTATATATGCACTTTCACTTTATTCTGGTGATTGCACTATAGTATTTATTATATATGCACATATATCACTAGGTATTTTTACCATTATATATCTTTATACCATTAGATTTATGAGACATAGAAGTGTTTTTTGTGTAATAATTTTTTTTTCTTTAGCGCAAAATCACCCCCTTTTTCTTTATATTACTGTTTATGTGTTAAGTGAACACAGATTTATTTTGCAGCCATTGATAGTTACTCCAGTCACTATTTTATTACTCTTGAGTAGCGCGAAACACTACCTCACATATACAACTGACAGTAGTGACTAGTGAGCAGCTAACAAGTGGCGGAACATCGGCGGGCAGCAGCGTGGGCTCAATTGGCAGCTGCTTTTGGGCCCCCCAACAGTGATTGGGCCCTGGGCAGCTGCCCTATTTGCCCTGCGCTAAAGATGGCCCTGCGTCCCGTGTACATGAGCCTAAAGATCATATCTATATCTGGCTATAGATATCAGTAAATGTCCTTAGTTGCATGAGTGCTCAAATTTAGAGTATTGAAGAAGGGAGGGAAAGTCATGCACCGATAGCAGAGAGCCAAGCAATGCAATACCAATCACACTTTTTTTTTTTTTATCACAAATCTGTTTATTGAGTTTTTACAATAAACTGAAACACATGAATAAAACATAGAAAAGGGAAAACAGGGTGTGGTACATTTGTCAGCAGTCCACAATGAACACATAAGTGAATTGCATTCAACAAAGAGTTGGATATGAAAAAGAACAGCTTAGGTCAGAATACATCAGAAAATCAATACCACCAGTAAAAAGAAAAATAATAATATATTTGTTATAGGGTAACTTTGCTTAGAAGAAAGGGAGAATAAATGGGATTAATAAAAGGAAGGAGGTGGGGGAGAGGAGGATGGGGAAAGAAGAAAAAGGGGTGGGGGAGGGAGGCGAGAAAGGACCACCAGCATATCAGACAAGTAAGACTGAGTACTTATAGAAATTAGGATGGTTTTGAATAGTAAACAGTAAGAAGCATAGAAATATCAACCCAAATAGAGAGCCAAGCACCTTTATACCTTGAGCATTAATCAAATTTACCCAAATGTTATCAATTTTTTTTTTAAGATAGTTCCTACTAGCTTATGTGAGTGTATTAGGGGACAGAGTCCCATTAAGGGCTATTTTTGCAGGTGCTAAGAGTAGGCGGGTTTAAGATTTCTGATGCAAAAGAATTTCTCTTCTGGCATAGAATGCAGCACAAAAAACAAAAAGCTTCTGGTATCTGGTAGCCTCAAGATTATCCGTAATCCCCAAAAAGACATATAAGAGGGTCTATGGGCAACTTCGGTTTCCCCACCGTATTAAAGGTTTGAACCATTTCCTTCCCGTTAGTCTGAAGCAGAGGACACGTCCAAAAAATATGGAAAAACGTGCCTACGTCCCCTCTACATCTGCGGCATGTGGCTGCCACCATGGGGCAAATTGCAGATAACCCCTGCGGGGTATAGTATACTCAATGTAGGAACTTTATTTGTATAAAACGATCCTTGGCTGCAATCATGTTGGCCAAAAAATGTTAGCACCCGTCCCAGTCCTCTGTAGTCAGTGATGGAGTATCAGTAGACCATGCACTGTAAATGGAGGTCATATGTGGTATGTCTATAGATAGTAAAGTTCTATATAAAGAAGAAAGCAGTTTAATCAGGTCATCCTTACTCAACAGTCGTTCAACAGGATCAGCCGTCATTATCAATTGCCTCGGAAATTGGGTGTGAACTGCATGTTGTAATTACAGAATACAACAAAAATTTGGTAACTTAAAAGTAAATTTAGGTGCATCAAAACTCAGCAGCACACTCCATAGCATAACATAGTATATTTGAGCATCTTAATCCTGTGATTGGCCCAGAGCTGGGGGTCCAGAATCATATGCAGGTGGAGGAGAATTGGGTTTCAGAGTGGAGTCTGTGAAGAGGAGTCCTCAAGTTTAAATTATAGCCTAGCTTGCCTCCAAACCGTTATGCCTTGTACACACGATCGGAATTTCCGATGGGAAAAGTCAGACGGACTTTTTTCATTGGATATTCCGACCGTGTGTATGTCCCATCTGACTTTTTCCATCGGAAATTCCAAGGAATTCCGTCGGAGTTTAGATAGAGAACATGTTCTCTTTTTACTCCGATGGAATTCCGTCGGAATTCCGATGTGATTTTGGCCGGTCAAAAGTCCGACCGTGTGTATGGGGCATAAGAGTAGTGCTCATTGGAAATTGTAACTGCTGGGTTAGAGCTGGACCTCTAAAAGGTATATTACTAAGCTCGGAGTAAGAAGCTAGAAGTGCAGCTGGGCATACTACCCCCATACAGTAACCAGCACTGTAGCCCAGTAGTATACCAACAAATTGGGAAGCACGAGTCCACCCTCAGTGAGGCGCAGGTGTAACATAGATTTTGCTTACCTGGGAGTCTTACCTGCCCAGAGAAAAAAAGTCATTATCAAATGCTCTAGTCTAGGGTACAGGTGTCTGGCAAAAAAACACAAAAACCTGGACAAAAAAAAAGAGAAATTTTAAAGTGGTTGTATACCCACAAATATGAAATGCACCTACAGGTAAGCCTACAGTAAGGCTTACCTGTAGGTGCTTGCAATATCTCCGAGACCTACACGGTTTCGGAGATATTTGCAAAAAAGAGTGCACCGCTATCTACGGCGCTTGCGCGCTGTAGATAACGGCGCAGGCGCACTGAGTGCGGCGGCTCTTTGAATGGCAGCCTGCCGGACACTGCCGGAATTCGCGCATGCGCGGGGATCGTGCCGTTCCCCGCGCATGCGCGGGAGTGATGTAATCGTCGCTCCGGCCAATCACAGCGCCGGAGCGGCGATACCCGGAAGTCACTCCGGGTATCATGGATGCGACGGAGGACGTGTCCGAGGACCGCTGCGGGGGCTTCGATCTAAGGTAAGTGATTGATAATGAGCTAGTATGCTAGTCATACTAGCTCATTATGACTTTGCCTTGCAGGTTGTGAAAAAAAAAAAAAAAAAGTTTTACGGTATACAACCGCTTTAAGGAAATTATCCCAACCTATTGGACTTAAAGGGAGAGACCTCCACACAGTGCACAAATGGGTAAACCATTTAAGTAGGGGGTCAAGATTATTGGTGATATAACTAGAGAGGCCATTCTGCACCTCAACACCCAAATACTTAAACCTATAGACTTTTTTCAAGAGCAGAGAAGCAGGTTGTGGAAAGTCCAAAGAGGGAATAATAGCCCCCAAAGGAACCGATTTTATTGTAACATCCCTGAGATACAGAAGGGTGTCATCTGCGTACATGGAGATCTTTTCTTCCCAGGGCCTGACAGGTAATGCCCATATAGAAGCATCAGCCAAAATCTGGAACACAAGGGGCTCCAAGGTAAGCACAATAACTCCAGGAGAAAGGGGACAGCCTTGCCTTGTGCCCCTGTGTAACCCAAACTGCAGCGACAGTATTTTATTGGAATTAAACAATGTCTGCTAACCTGCTGCTTTGTTCCTTGGGGAAGCTCTATTGGAGCTGTTGTACGTTGCCCCATAGACATTTAATTGTTGCCCTATTTAACCAAAAAGGGTTGGACCAGGAAACAGTCATTTAAAGGGGTTGTAAAGGTTTGTTTTTTATTTTCTAAATAGGTTCCTTTAAGCTAGTGCATTGTTGGTTCACTTACCTTTTCCTTCGATTTCCCTTCTAAATGTTTTTTTCCTTTGTTTTCTTTGTCTGAATTTCTTACTTCCTGTTCCTCCTCAGTAAGCTGTTCTGGCTGACTAAACATCGCTCGGATGATGGTGTGAAGTTTAGTGAGGAGAAACAGGAAGTGAGAAATTCAGACAAAAAAAAAAACATTTAGAAGGGAAATCAAAGGAAAAGGTAAGTGAACCAACAATGCACTAGCTTAAAGGAACCTATTTAGAAAATAAAAAACAAACCTTTACAACCCCTTTAATGTCTATGGGCACCTTAGACTGGGTTGGGAAATCTTGTAGCTGAAATGTTGACTGCTTTACAAGTTTCACTTTGTTTACTCATTCTGTGCAAATTATTGCAGTGTGAATATGTGAACTCCACTACAAATCCATAGGCAAGCACTTGTAAAAATGTAAAAGCTGCTCTCACGGCAATACACGCCTTCAAACTGGATCTGTCCCATGCAAAATGCCTGCTCCTCCAGCAGATTGTGCTTTCCTTCCTGGTTGAACAAAGCCCATTGTCATTCAATTTTTTTCCCCCTAAACCAGGGCCATCATGAACACACCCCATGGGGGGGACGGGGGACGGACGCACATAATCCCGTCAGCCTGGGCTCAGAGTACTATTGCACTAAATAGGGTTCACACACTGCCAAAAAGGAAGAGAAGAGGAGGAAGGGCCCTGTTGGAAAAGCTACAAGATGGAGTTCTGCTTTCAAGTAGGGTTGCACCGATATCAGTGCCGATACAAGGCGATTTTCACGAGTATCGGTACTCGTGAAAATGCTCTAAAACCCAAAACCGATGCTGAAAGGGACGTCGCCTTGGGGGTGGGCAGTGACACCCGCCACCAGCATGTCCCAGGCTGCTGCGGTGGCTGGGCTGCTCCTCTGCGGCCAGCTGGCTACCCGTTTAATTTACTGCAAGGCCTCCAGGGCAAGGGGGCAGGCCAGGGGGCAGAGACTAGGTCACCTGACCATGAGAGGAGGAGCTGTAGAGGAGACCCTATCGCCGCGTGTAGGGATAGGTGTCCTAAAGCATCTTTAATCTGACATCCGGCAGCTCCAGCGACCCAGCTCACCTGGCTTTCTGGACCTACACTACATGATGTGCCTGTTTTTAACTGTTAATTTGTGAGTAGCCCTCTATTGGGGTAATTAAAGCATTTAGTATCTGCTGCACTTAGGCCTCATGTACACTTCTGCTGGTAAACAGACGTTTAGGAGCAGTTGGGCATTTTTTTCAGCTGCCCCTGAACTCTCCTGTTATCTTATCAGTACATGTACACAGAGTCCTTTATAATCGTTTCTAGGCAGTTGAGTTTAGAAGCATTTTTTGGAACACGAAAAAATGCGTTCAGGACGGATGTTCAGAGGCGTTTTTTTTAAACGCTTTTGGATGCAAACGCGGCTAAACTGACGTTTTTAGACATCGGTTTCTAGCTGTCAAGTTAACTCATTCAGGTGAGGTTAAACAATGTCCCGTGTACATGAAGCCTTAGAGGCGCTTCTCTTTTTGTTTTTTGTCCTTCATGTACCGTATTTAGAGTCTGCTACAGCTCTCAAGCTTGCCCTAGTGTTAGATATACTTTATGGACTCACATATACTTTCATAAACATTGTTCATAGCAGATTAGGTATAATGACCAAACCATTGCGCCTATAACCACTTTCCCTTTTTACTTGGCTGCATTGGAGGCCAGAGGTAAGATTTGGAATCTAATAGACCCCAGATCTCTCCCTAAAGAGGACCTGTCACAGCCCATGCTATTACACTGGATGTTGTTCATCCCTTGTAATAGCAATAAAGTTGATCAAAAAAAAGTTAAAGTTACACTGTAAAAGAATAACAAATAAATAAACAATAGGTATAGGTAATTGGTGTCGGCGAGTACTTGAGGAAAAGTATCAGTACTCATACTTTGGTCTTAAAAAACTAGTATCGTTGCATCCCTAGCTTTAAAGCGGAGTTCCGCTGAATTATTATTATTATTTTTTTAAAGTCAGCAGCTAAAAATAATGCAGCTGCTGACTTTTAAAATAAGGACACTTACCTGTTCAGGGCGCCCGCGATGTCGGCACCCGAAGCCGATCTGTCCCTCGGCTCTCGCGTGCTGCCGCCTCCATCTTTGGTAAGGGAATCAGGAAGTGAAGCCTTGTGGCTTCACTTCCTGGTTCCCTACCTTGCATGCGCGAGTCGCTCTGCACGATCCCACTGGTCCCTGCTGTCTTCTGGGACTTGTGTGTCTCCCAGAAGACAGCTGGGGGAACAGAAGAGGTGCCAGACGTAGCGTAGATAGCCGTGGGTGGCTTGGCTATCTATGCCCGGAAGTGGGAGCAAAATACCTGTCTTAGACAGGTATCTGCTCCCCCTCCCCCCTGAAAGGTGCCAAATGTGACATCGGATGGGGGGAGGAATCCGAAAAGCGGAAGTTTAATTTTTGGGTGGAACTCCGCTTTAAGGATAGTGTACTTTGTACATCACAATTTTCTTTTACAAAAAAAGTTTTTTTGTCATATAAACCAACTAGTGGATACGTTTTAATTTCTCTTGGCTCCCTGACCATAACCTGACTTCCAGGTCTTATTTATATAATGATATCCCTTGCCAGCAGATGAACTGGTTTAGACAGTTTGTTTTTCTTACTAATGGCACAAACAGTACGCCTCCATGTGTCTTGGCATAGGAACCAGTTCCTAGAAGGGAAGAATTGGTGCAGATGTTTGTTGCTGCATTCCAGCTTACTCCTATATCTGTAGACCTTTAACTTTGCATACAATTCTAACACTTTCTAAGAAATTTCTGTATTCTTTTATCCAGACAACTTTTTTTTTTTTTAATGTGGCTTTTAAAAACAGATGATTTTTGGAGCTCATCTACAGTTAAAATCAGAAATAGTATATCATAGGGTAAGATTTCTTCTGTTTTAGATATTTTATTCCATTTTATAATTATCAACAAAATTCCATTAACAGAACATGTAAAATAGTATAGTAGAAAAAGGCATAATCATTCAGGAAAGTAACTTCTAAATGTAAATGAAAATAGATAACCTAGCAGATTGTAGGATAAGATTATGTAACATGAAGTGTCATAATCATAGCTTCATGGCAGCTATTTGACGACAAGTAATTAAGAAATTAAGTTGATTGAAATAATATACCGTATTTATCGGCGTATTATTTTAAGAGGGAAGTTTCAGGAAAAAAAACCTTCCACAGCCCCCTGCGTATAACACGCAGGCACAGTTTACCCTCTATTTTCAGGGTAAAAAAGTGAGTGTTATACGCCAATAAATACAGTAATTATGTAATCTATGAAGAGAATAGAATTGAATGAACCTATAAAGAAATATAAAGTTATTGTGTTGTAGAATAGCTGGGGGAAAAAATTAGGCTAAACCAGGGCCAAGTTCCTTCTCTTGGCTTGGCTTTATCTGGCTCGAAGGTCAAAAATCCCAACCATTCAAAGCATCTTCTATTACAGTTGGTATATCAGATAATTATGGTAAGAAAGAAACCAGTGCTTCATATCTTTGCAGGAGTCATTGCCCTTGTTTACTTGGCTGCCAATGTATGTTAAAGTGCATCTATGATCAAAATTTTAAATCATATATTAATTTCCACATTGTATTTCAATTATTTTTAGTCTTCTGTAATTAACCCAGGGCTTGACAAATTGGCTGGGAATCTAGGAGCCAGCTAAAAAAGTTAGGAGCCAGGAACGCACCCCGTCCCGCCGAGCTCGCGTGCAGAAGCGAACGCATACGTGAGTAGCGCCCGCATATGAAAGCGGCGTTCAAACCATACATGTGAGGTATCGCCGCGTTTGGTAGAGCGAAGGCGATAATTCTAGCCCTAGACCTCCTCTGTGACTCAAAACATGCAACCTGTCGAATTTTTTAAACGTCGCCTATGGAGATTTTAAAGGGTAAAAGTTTGTCGCCATTCCACGAGCGGACGCAATTTTGAAGTGTGACATGTTGGGTATCAATTTACTCGGCGTAACATTATCTTTCACAATATAAAAAAATTGGGCTAACTTTACTGTTGTCTTATTTTTTTAATTAAAAAAAGTGTATTTTTCCCCAAAAAAGTGTGCTTGTAAGACCGCTGCGCAAATACGGTGTGACAGAAATATTGCAACGACCGCCATTTTATTCTCTAGGGTGTTAGAATAAAAAATATATATAATGTTTGGGGGTTCTAATTAAAGGGAAGGAGATGGCAGTAAAAACAGGCAGGGGAAGCTCCATTAGCATCGCTGGTTGTCTTGTCATACCAACGGCCACCACAAGATGGCGCCAGATCACAGAAGGAAGCATAGGCCTGCAGAAGGCCGCAAAGCCGCGGCCTCAATTACAGGCCGGCGCGGCCCAACGCGATCACGCGGCGGGAGGAGGGGGCGCACGGAGACACAGGATGCCCCAGGCGCCAGGTCGCTAATTCTAATCGCAATTGCGACCTGGCGCCCAGGGTTTGTCGAACCCTGAATTAACCACTTGCGGACCCATAAGTCACTGCTTCCGGGTTTAGGGCACGCACATACCCCCCTCTACTACACCCGCTGTGATTGTACACAGCGGTAGTCTGTCAGCAAGTCTTGGCTGGGACCTGCTGATCGGCTGTGTCTAATCAAAGCCCTGTGTTGACACAGTCATTACAGGACTCTGTACAGAGGGAATGATCTCTATGTTTCTTATGCAAAAACAGGGATAAGAAACAGATATTTAGTAAAGGCAGCACATATTACACACACTTCACAGTGTTAGGCATACATTTAACCCCTTGATCGCCCTAGATGTTAACCCCTTCCCAGTCAGTGTCATTACAGTGACAATGTATATTTTTAGCACTGATCACTATCAGTGTTACTGGTGATGTCGGTGGCAATTAGTCAGCTTTGTCCCAGCATCAGTTCATGTCAGATTGTCCGCCACACTATCGCAATTCCATTATAAGTTGCTAATGGCCACCATTACTAGTATGATAAAAAACAATTCAAATATATATACCATAGTTTGTAGACGCTATAACTTTTACACAGACCAATCAATATACACTGGGATTATTTTTTTTTCCAATAATGTTTATTAGTAATTATCAAAAATAACAAAAAGGTACAATAAGTACAACATCCATTTCTTGGTCAAACGTGACATATAGTAATGGCTGCAGATAAGTGTCAGCAAATAAACAGCCTATAAGTAACTTCCTATTTGGTCAGGTAACAGGGCTGTAATTATAGTAAAAGCAGTAACATAATCATCAGGAAAACAATACTATGTCCATTCAAGTTGTATCATGTAGTTAAAAGGGTTGTAAATCCTTAGCGTTTTTCACCTCAATGCATTGTATGCATTGAGGTGAAAAACCTATTGTAGTGCACCAGCTCCCCTGTTTTACTCACCTGAGCCCGTTCGTTCCCACGCCGGAGACGCGCACACCCTCTCTGGCAGGTGTTTTGGCTCTTGATTAGATAGATTGATAGCAGCGCAGCCATTGGCTCCCACTGCTGTCAATCAAATCTAATGACATGGGGGCTGGGGGGCGGAGCCGAGTCCTGCTGTCTGTCTATGGACGCCAGAGAGCACTGGCAGATAGATTACATAGAGCTGCAGCTTTGAGTGATCTTTTCCAATTATGAATAAACAAGCAGCACTAATTGTACATTTATAATAGTTACATATCACTCAGTTTAGAGAGGGGGCGGCACTCTGTCTGGCTCCCACAGGAACACCCATAATTTGGGCTTCAAAAGGGGTGGCACTACAGCCAGCATATTGGGGTGCATTTAGGGTACAAGGAGAACACCAATCAGAACCAATTGCCTTGGGGAATAAACATTTTAAAAATGTTATTGAGATTGTAGAATGTAAAAGAAAATATTTCTATTCGGTTACGCATTTTTCAATATGTTTAGACTGGGGATTTTGTTGAATGTTTTATGTGAATTTTAAGAGAAAATGTTTTGCTTTGTATTTTAAAAAATCTAAAAAGTAAAGATAAAAATTTTCTGGTTGATTTTATTTATTATTATTATACAGAATTTATATAGCCGCAACCGTTTGAGCAGAGCTTTATAATATAAAGGGAGATAGTATAATTACAATCTATTCAAGGACAGAAGGAGTAAGGGGACCCTGCTCATGGAGCTTACAATCTAATGAAAAGAGCTTTTTGTTACTCTGCCTCATTACATTTTATATATTGGCCTCTTGCACCACCTTGTGGCGGTACTTGTTTTAGCAAATAAACAGCTTATTGTTGATAGCAAGGGTAAACCGCTGAGAAACAGCTGAGAAATTTGGAGGGTACCATTGCTGACCTCCTCCACTTAAAATGCTAGTTGTCTGGCTGCCATTGGTTTAGTTTGAGTCACAACCCTGGAACAAAAAATGCAGATCAGGGCAACTTTGCTCTGATTTTATTGGTTGCATGTTTGTTCCAGGTCTATGGCTGTGAAAATACTGAACACTGCAAGCAGCTAGTGTTTTTTTCACAAGGTCAACAATAGAAAGTTCCATATCTCACTCAGTATGTTCCCTTTAAAGTGACCCTTTTACAAAAGATTTTCATTAAACCTCTAATGCCTGTAAAATAAGTCCTAGTGTACCATTTTGTTTTTTTGCCATGCAAAGTCATAGGGAAATTGGACGTCTAATGCCCTGTACACACGATCGGAATTTCCGATGGGATAAAATCCGATGGAATTTTCCGTCTGAATTCCGTTCAAGCTGTCTTGCATACACACTGTCAGACTAAATTCCGACCGTCCAAAACACGGTGACGTAAAACAGTACGACGAGCCGATAAAAATTAAGTTCAATGCTTCCGTGCATGCGTCGACTTGATTCTGAGCATGCGTGTTTTTTTTCTCCGTCGGAGTTCCACACAGACGATCGGAAAAAAATAAAACATGTTCTATTTCTAAACCCGACCGAAAAAAAAGTCAGATGGGGCCCACACACGGTCGGAATATCCGATGGAAAAAATTCCGTCTGACCTTTTTCATTGGAAATTCCGATCGTGTGTACAAGGCATTAGTAGCCTAATAAAAATGTGATAAAAGATGATCTGCTGTTGGCAGCTCCAAGAATTTGTTGATACCAGTACCCCAGACGATGCAATTTGTTGCGAAACGCGTCGGGAGACTCCACTGCTGCCATTGATTATATTTGACAAGCGCTTGTTTTACTTCTTTGATGAAAAACCTACCTACATTAAATTCCATTTTATAGACGGTATTATGCTATGTGCCCTTCTCTCTTCTTTTATACTGCCATTGGGTTATATCCTGGTTTACCATCATTGAGCCATCATCTTCCAAGCTTTTATCTACCCTCCCATTTTGCTTGTTGCGAGTGACGTTTTGGTGGATTCATCGACAGAGGATTCAATCCTCAGGGTGATACACACTCAAAGCTCGATTTGACCCTCTAGACGTATGTCTTTTTGGGTCCATAGATTCTGGTAAGCCCCTCCTTTATATCGGTGGTGGTCATCTTCACTTTGTCAAGATTTTGGGATTATCACTTATTTGTCAAGAATTTGTTTTGATTTCACATTATCAGAGACTTTGTTCTATTATCAGATTTTTACATGGACTATTGTTATTTGATTTTTCTGATTTAGCATCACTTCAATCACTGGATGTTGTACTCATATATTTACCAGCGCTACAATTTGTTTGTTTTTCTGTTTGCACCTTTTTGTCTATTGGTTTTGTAGCTGCTCACTATCGCAAGCAGCGCGGAATTTTTTGTATATTGATACCAGTACTAAGTGCTGCTTCCTGGATTCTGGTGTAGACCACCATTGTTCTGGGGAGGCATGTAGAAATGCAGCTGGAACATGAGGGGAAAGAAGTCTGTTGTCTCTGGGGTCTGCAGTAGGGTCATACCAGTATGTCAGAAAGGTTAGACTAATAGCCGTGACTGGAAGCCCTTTTGGGCACATGCGCATATTCTGGGTTGTTTGCGGCCAAATATCCGTCTGTGAGCATGCGCATTTGGGTTTACATGCACTCTTTGTAGCATGTGCATCAGCAAGTGTGCAAGCCCAGGGCGGTTGTTGCTGCCAAGCAGCCTATTTAAAGTTCATCAGTGACAGGAGAAGTTGCTAAGTGGTTTCCAGCTATCCCAGTGACTGTTGTGTCTGATGTCCTATGTAAGTTCCAGCTTGTCCTTTTTTGGACATGTCCTTTCCATTGCTGACCCTGGCTAAAACTTCTACCTTCTTCTTTTTTTTTTTTTTTTTATTCGAGATTTGAAATCCCCGCTCTTTTCCCTCTTCTGTGTCCTCAAGGGCACAAGGGACACATCATGCTAAATGTAAGGGAGGTCCCTTGTGCTGATATTTTATGTTGGTAATGTAGGCTAAAGTTAAAGCTTTAAAAATAAACGTAAACTGCATAAAATAAATAAAATAAATCAGGTTCCCCTGGCAGTTTAAGTGATAATTAGGGATGAACTCAGGCGTGTTCGGATTCTAGTCCCAACCCACCTGAGCAATCCCGCCAGGAAGCCATCACTGCACACCACCAATCATGAGCAGCCTAGTCAGGTCGTGTGTTCTACCTTCTTTTTATCAGCGCTGATTTGGTACCTTTGCTGACCATTTGATCCTAGCTTCAGTTTAAGCTTTTTCCCTCCTGCCATTTCTTGTTGAATTGGTACCTCTGCTGCTTGGCTATTGCCGATCTCTGTTCGTCCTCAACAATGACCCTGTCTCCTTCTACGTGTCTTGCATCCACATTTGTGGTTTATACTTCAGCATACATTTGGTATACTTGACACCAGTACTTAGAGCTGCACGATTCTGGCTAAAATGAGAATCACAATTTTTTTGCTTAGAAGATAGATCACGATTCTCGCAGCGTTTTCACATTAAAACAAAAACAATTGGGCTAACTTTACTGTTGCTTTTTTTTTTTATTATTCATTGAAGTGTATTTTTCCCCCAAAAAAATCGCGTTTGAAAGGCCGCTGGGCAAATACAGTGTGACATAAAATATTGCAGCAATTGCCATTTTATTCCCTAGGGTCTCTGCTAAAGCATATATGTTTGTGGGTTCCAAGTAATTTTCTAGCAAAAAAATATTGATTTTAACTTAAACAAGTGTCAGAAAAAGATTTAAGCCCTATACACACAATGGGATTTCCGATGGAATGAAATGGTTCCTTTAAGCTAGTGCATTGTTGGTTCACTTACCTTTTCCTTTGATTTCCCTTCTAAATGTTTTTTTCTTTGTTTTCTTTGTCTAAATTTCTCACTTCCTGTTCCTCCTCAGTAAGCTGTTCAGTAAGCTGTTCTGGCTGACTAACCACCGCTCGGATGATGGGGGCAAGCTTACTGAGGAGAAACAGGAAGTGAGAAATTCAGACAAAGAAAAAAAAACATTTAGAAGGGAAATCGAAGGAAAAGGTAAGTGAACCAACAATGCACTAGCTTAAAGGAACCAATTTAGAAAATAAAAAACAAACCTTTACAACCCCTTTAAAGTGGTTGTAACCCCACTTACACAACATGCACCTACAGGTAAGCCTAAATTAAGGCTTACCTGTAGGTGCATGAACTATCTCTTTAACCTACACGGTTAAGGAGATATTTGCTTTTGAAACCGGCGCCGCTGACGTCACGCGCATGCGCACTATCGGGCCGGCATAGTAGCCGGATTTCTGAATGGAGCTTGCCGACCCGAGCGCACATGCGTGTGACGTCATCGCTGCTCCGGGGCAAATAACAGCGCCGGAGCGGCGATACACGGAAGGCGGAGGGGAGCAACATGGCGGCGGTGACGGAGGTATCCGAGCACCGCTGCATGGGCTTCGATCTCAGGTAAGTGATTGATAATGATCTAGTATGCTATGCATACTAGCTCATTATGTCTTTCTTTTGCAAGTTGTGTAAAAAAAAAAAAAAAAAAAAGGATTCTTGGGTTTACAACCACTTTGAAGCCCTGTACACACGATCGGTTTTACAGATGAAAACAGTTCGATGGACTTTTTTCATCGGACAAACCGATCGTGTATGGGACCCATCGGTCTTTTTTTCCATCAGTGTCAAAAAATAGAACATGTTTTAAATTTTTCCGATGGATAAAAAACCAATAGCAAATTCCGATCGTCTATGGGCAAGTCCATCGGATAAAAAACCCACGCATGCTCAGAATCAAGTCCACGCATGCTCAGAAGCATTGAACTTAATTTTTCTCGGCTCATCGGAGTGTTTTACGTCACCGCATTCGGAACGGTCGGTTTTTTGACTGATGGTGTGTAGGCAAGACTGATGGAAGTCAGCTTCATCGGATTTCCGATGGACAAAACCATCGGATTAGAATCCATAGGATATCCGATCGTGTGTACGAGGCTTAAGTCGTTAAACTTCCTGCATTTACACACAGAAGTTTATCCCTTTGATCTAAGAAGGAAGCGTTAGTTACAATGTTTCATGTTAAAAACTTGGCAGACTGCCCAGATTTTTTTCTTTTGACAGCTGAGTGAGCTCCACTTGTTATATGAAAGAATCTGCAAACTCTGCAATAGAGATTGTCAGGGGGGGTTGAATCGAGATCACGATTTTTTAACGATAAATTGTGCAGCTCTACCAGTACTGTAAGACCGTGTCAAGCTTATCAGATCATCTGCTCCTTCTAGTTCTGTTACAGCCACCTGTGCCACTTCTTGCCCTCTAGCCCTGTAACCATCTCCAGGAGTTGGACAGGAGGTGCAAGGGAAGCCTCCTTGTCATTTTGGTCATTTTGGTCTCCACCAGGTAGGTGATACAACACTGTAACCCTAAGATATTGCTGCTCCAGACAATCATTATTCAACTCCGGTGACTCCTACTCGAGGATGCAGGTGGCTAAGGAGCCCCTCCATTGGCTCTGTGGTATATACTGGAAAGGGAGAAACACTGACGCACACCAACCAGGCCCAACGGGTGAATCCACAACATGGTTTCAGCCTCCATGATTAAGCCCTGTGGGTGGGGTTAAATGCATTAACCACTTGCTTACTGGGCACTTAAACCCCCTTCCTGCCCAGGCCAATTTTCAGCTTTCAGCACTTTCATGCTTTGAATGACAATTGCGCGGTCGTGCGACGTGTCTCCCAAACAAAATTTACGTCCTTTTTTTCCCACAAATAGAGCTTTCTTTTGGTGGTATTTGATCACCTCTGCGGTTTTTATTTTTTGCGCTATAAACAAAAAAAGAGCGCCAATTTTGAAAAAAAAACACAATATTTTTTACTTTTTGTTATAATAAATATCCCAATTTTTTTTATTTTTTTTATATTTTTTTCTCAGTTTAGGCCGATACATATTCTTCTACATGTATTTGGTAAAAAAAATCACAATAGGCATTTATTGATTGGTTTGCGCAAAAGTTATAGCGTCTACAAAATAGGGCATAGTTTTATAGAATTTTTATTAATAATTTTTTTTTTTTTACTAGTAATGGTGGCGATCAGCGATTTTTATTGTGACTGCGACATTATGGCGGACACATCGGACACTTTTGACACCATTTTGGGACCATTGTCATTTTTACAGCGATCAGTGCTATAAAAATGCACTGGTTACTGTAAAAATGACACTGGCAGTGAAGGGGTTAACCACTAGGGGCGCTGAAGGGGTTAAGTGTGCCTAAAGGAGTGATTCTTACTGTGGGGGGGAGGGGACTGACTGGGGGGGGGTGACCGATGGTTGTCCCTATGTACAAGGGACACACCATCGGTCTCTTCTCAGGACAGGACGTGGATCTGTGTGTTTACACACAGAGATCCACGTTCCTGGCTCTGTAAATGCTGATCGCGGGTACCTGGCGGACATCACGGCCGCCAGGCACGCGCATCGGCACCCACGTGTTGCGACGGGCACAGAAGTTCCCTGATGCGTGCGCGGGAGCGCTCGTGGGGAACGAGGAAAGGGGAGGACGTCAATTGACGGCCTCCCGGCATTCTAGGTCCACGCTGTAGCTGTCATTCGGCTATAGCGCGGACCTCTAGTGGTTAAGGTCGTGGCCTGGGTTGAGTCAGGCTGAAGCCGTCTTGCTGTTTTACCTTCGGGGAGGGTTGGTGTTTCTCCCTTTCCAGTACATGACACAACAGCTATGCTTTTTATGTGATGTCTCTCTTACTTTATTCACAGTTAATTATCCAATTGAAGTAACCCTTTCCTGGCCAGAGGCCATTGATATCTAGGCTCCCAGTCCAATGTAGTACCATTAGTATGTGTTGGACTGAATTGACTATAACTGTGTGACTAATTTGTCAGCCTTATTAAAGAAAAATTACACTGCATGTAAGCCCCACAAACTGAAAATGCAATTTTGTTAATTTTTATCAAAGCAAACTCCCCCATCCATCCATATCGCCAGGTCTTATTTAGCTGAGGAATCACTTTAGCCCCGCTTCAGCCCCGGAAGATTTTACCCCCTTCCTGACCACTTTTTGCGATTCGCCACTGCGTTGCTTTAACTGACAATTGCGCGGCCGTGCGACGTTGTACCCAAACAAAATTTGCGTCCTTTTTTTCCCACAAATAGAGCTTTCTTTTGGTAGTATTTGATCACCTCTATGTTTTTTTGTTTTTTTTTCTTTTTGCGCTATAAACAAAAGAACAGCGACAATTAAAAAAAAAAAAAAAAAACACAATGTCTTTTTACTTTTTGCTATAATAAATATCTAAATTTTTTATTTTTATTTTTAAAACAAATGTTTACCTCAGTTTCGGTCGATATGTATTCTACTACATATTTTTGGTTAAAAAAAAGATTATAATAAGCGTATATTGATTGGTTTGTACAAAATAGGGGATAGAATTATGGCATTTTTATTATTATTTTTTTTTTTTTACTAGTAATTGCGGTGATCTGCGATTTTTTTTTTTTTTAGTTATTTTTTTTTTTTTTTGGGGACTGCGACATTATCGCGGACACATCGGACACTTTTGACACATTTTTGGGACCATTGACAATTTTACAGCGATCAGTGCTATTAACTACTTGCTTACTGGGCACATATACCCCCTTCCTGCCCAGGCGAAATTTCAGCTTTCGCCACTGTCACGCTTTTAATGACAATTGTGCTTTCGTGCGACGTGGGTCCCAAACAAAATTTATGTCCTTTTTTTCCCACAAATAGAGCTTTCTTTTTGTGGTATTTGATCACCTCTGCGGTTTTTATTTTTTACGCTATAAACAAAGAAATAGGGACAATTTTGAAAAAAACACAATATTTTTGGATTTTTGCTATAATAAATATCCCAATTTTTTTTTAAAAAAAATATTTTTCTCCTCAGTTTAGGCCGATACATATTCTTCTACATATTTTTCGTAAAAAAAATCGCAATCGCCGTTTATTGATTGGTTTGCGCAAAAGTTATAGCATTTACAAAATAGGGGGTAGTTTTATGGCATTTTTATAATTTTTTTTTTTTTACTAGTAATGGCGTCGATCAGTGATTTTTTTCGTGACTGCGACATTATGGCGGACACTTTTGACACTATTTTGGGACCATTCACATTTATTCAGCGAACAGTGCTATAAATATGCACTGATTACTGTATAAATGTGACCAGCAGGGAAGGGGTTAACACTAGGGGCGAGGAAGGGGTTAAATATGTTCCCTATTAGTGATTCTTACTGTGGGGGGAGGGGACCGACTGGGGGAGGAGACCGATCTGTGTCCCTATGTACAAGGGACACAGCATCGGTCTCCTCTCTCCCTGACAGGACGTGGATCTCTGTGTTTACACACAGAGATCCACATCCTTGTCTGTGTGCATGCCGATCGCGGGTACCTGGCGGACATCGCGGCCGCCAGGCACGCGCATCGGCATTACAGTGACGCGCCGGGCCCCCCAGTGGCCGGAGGAGCGGAGGCCGTAAAAAGACGGCCTCCCGGATTTGTAGAACCACCTCGCGGCCGTATATAGTCGTACGGCCGGCGCGAGGTGGTTAAAATGCACTGATTAATGTAAAAATGTCAGTGGCAGGGTAGGGGTTAACACTCGGGGGCGATCAATGGGTTAAATGTGTTCCCTAGTGTGTGTTCTAACTGAAGGGGGGATGGGACTGACTAGGGGAAATGACAGATCGCTGTTCATACTTTGTATGAGGAGATGATCAGTTATTTCTCCCCTAGTGGCCACAGGGCGAAGCGACGTAACATAATGTCGTTTTGCCCAGCCGAGCCATGTTGCCGCTGTAAAACTGCGGCGGCTGGTCGTCAAGTGGTTAAAAAAAGCTTTCCTAGCATTTCTGACCATGGCTATCTTGAATAAGGACAGATGATTTATGTAGCATTTGCTTCTTAATAACCCTCTGCCCTTAGCTCAGGCATGCACGCAGGAGGGTGTGCTTAGGTGAGAAAACCCCCCCTCCCCTCCAGAAGACTCTTGGGATGTTTGACATCATTTGCCTAAGCAAGAAAACCAGAAAATAACTTGGGGGGGGAAAAAAAAAAAAAAAAAAAACAATGTCTAAGGGCCAGTTCATGCAGTCCAGTGCGTTTTTTTTTTCTGCATCAAAAACGCATGGAAAGTAGGTTATATGGTTTTCAATGGCATAGTTAACACCAGTGCTTGCAGTTCCAGAAAAAAAAGTAGAACATGCTGCATTTTACCTGCACTGGACTGTACTGGAACGCTGTAAAACGCATCAAAAACGCACCGGAACGCACCTAAATGCACCCAAAACGCACTGGAACACACTTGTCCTTATCTAAGGTTACTAAAAAAGAGGGGTAAAAAAAGCACTGGACTGCATTAAAAACGCATCCGGATTGCGTTTCTATGGTGTGAACTGGCCCTAAAACAAGTAAATATGGTATACTCCCCTATCTACAGTCATGCTCGAAATTGTTGGCACCCCAGAAATTTTTCCAGAAAATCAAGTATTTCTCACAGAAAAGTATTGCAGTAACACATGTTTTGCTATACACATGTTTATTCCCTTTGTGTGTATTGGAACAAACCAAAAAAAGGGAGGAAAAAAAGCAAATTGGACGTAATGTCACACAAAACTTCAAAAATGGGCTGCTCAAAATTCTTGGCACCCTTTAAAAATTGTGGATAAATAAGATTGTTTCAAGCATGTGATGCTCCTTTAAACTCACCTGGGGCAAGTAACAGGTGTGGGCAATATAAAAATCACACCTGAAAGCAGATAAAAAGGAGAGAAGTTGACTTAAGCCCCGTACACACGATCGGTTTGACTGATGAAAACAGTCCGATGGATGGTTTTCATCAGACAAACCGATCGTGTATGGCAGTGTTTCTCAACTCCAGTCCTCAAGGCGCACCAACAGGTCATGTTTTCAAGATTTCCCTCAGATGAAACAGCTGTGGTAATTACTAAGGCAGTGAAACTGATTACATCCCCTGTGCAAAATAATGGAAAGCCTGAAAACATGACCTGTTGGGGCGCCTTGAGGACTGGAGTTGAGAAACCCTGGTGTATGGTACCCATCGGTCTTTTTTCCATCGGTTTTAAAAAATAGAACTTGTTTTAAAATTTTCCGATGGATAAAAAACCGATCGAAAACTCCGATCGTCTATGGGCAAGTCCATCGGATAAAAAACCCACGCATGCTCAGAATCAAGTCGACGCATGCTCAGAAGCATTGAACTTCATTTTTCTCGGCTCATCCGAGTGTTTTACGTCACCGCGTTTGGAACGGTCGGTTTTTTGACTGATGGTGTGTGGGCAAGACTGATGGAAAACAGTTTCATCGGATATCCGATGGACAAATCCATCGGATGAAAATCCATAGGTTATCCGATCGTGTGTACGGGGCTTAAGTCTTTGCATTGTGTGTCTGTGTGTGCCACACTAAGCATGGACAACAGAAAGAGGAGAAGAGAACTGTCTGAGGACTTGAGAACCAAAATTGTGGAAAAATATCAACAATCTCAAGGTTACAAGTCCATCTCCAGAGATCTAGATTTGCCTTTGTCCACAGTGTGCAACATTATCAAGAAGTTTGCACCCCATGGCACTGTAGCGAATCTCTCTGGGCGTGGACGGAAGAGAAAAATTGATGAAAGGTTGCAACGCAGGATAGTCCAGATGGTGGATAAGCAGCCCCAAACAAGTTCCAAAGAAGTTCAAGCTGTCCTGCAGGCTCAGGGAACATCAGTGTCAGCGCAAACTATCCGTCGACATTTAAATGAAATGAAAGGCTATGGCAGGAGACCCAGGAGGACCCCACTGCTGACACAGACATAAAAAAGCAAGACTACAGTTTGCCAAAATGTACTTGAGAAAGCCAAAATTCTTCTGGGAAAACGTCTTGTGGACAGAGGAGACCAAGATGGAGCTTTTTGGTAAAGCACATCATTCTACTGTTTACCAAAAACGGCATGAGGCCTACAAAGAAAAGAACACAGTACCTACTGAGAAATATGGTGGAGGTTCATTGAAGTTTTGGGGTTGTTTTGCTGACTCTGGCACTGGGTGCCTTGAATGTGTGCAAGGCATCATGAAATCTGAGGATTAATAAAGGATTTTGGGTCACACTGTAGAGCCCAGTGTCAGAAAGCTGGGTTTGCGTCTGAGATCTTGGGTCTTCCAGCAGGACAATGACCCCAAACATACGTCAAAAATCATCCAGAAATGGATGGCAACAAAGCGCTGGAGAGTTCTAAAGTGGCCAGCAACGAGTCCAGATCTAAATCCCATTGAACACCTGTGGAGAGATCTTAAAATTACTGTTGGGAAAAGGCGCCCTTCCAATAAGAGAGACCTGGAACAGTTTGCAAAGGAAGAGTGGTCCAAAATTCCGGGTGAGAGGTGTAAGAAGCTTATTGATGGTTATAGGAAGCGACTGATTTCAGTTATTTTTTCCAAAGGGTGTGCAACCAAATATTAAGTTAAGGGTGCCAAGAATTTTGAGCAGCCCATTTTTGAAGTTTTGTGTGACATTACGTCCAATTTGCTTTTTTTCCTCCCTTTTTTTGATTTGTTCCAATACACACAAAGGGAATAAACATGTGTATAGCAAAACATGTGTTACTGCAATACTTTTCTGTGAGAAATACTTGATTTTCTGGAAAAATTTCTGGGGTGCCAACAATTTCGAGCATGACTGTATTTACTAATGCTAGTTGATAGTTGATGTTGATTGAGAGAGTGAAGTTTTGCTTTCATTTTTAGAACAGTGTTTAAAAAAACAAAACAACCCTGATCGGTTTGAAGTTATAAGCTGAAAAATTTATACTTTTAAAAAAATGTTTAAAGTGGAAGTAAACCCTCCTATCATTTTCAGGCCTCTGTTTAATCTTCAACTGCCATGATGCTGCACATGTGATCAGTTATGACACCAGCCATTGGATGGTTTGAGTTTGGTTGAGAGCACAACCAATGTGACAGTTGGCATTCCCGGCATGCCGGGAATGTAACTGTTTTTTGGAACTGTTAAATCGATGGCTTTACTTCCGCTTTAAATTAAGTCGATTTAAATCACTAGTAAAAAGGCATGATTTAAATCCTAATTTTTAAAGAGCAACTGTCATCTCTGTCCCGCAGCAGCTCCTCCTCTGAACCGCTGTTTACTCACCGACAGTCTCATTCACTGTCATAATGGGACAGCTGGTGATGTGGCAGTGACACAACAAGGTGAGGGACGTGGCGGCAGCAGGTGAGTGGATGCCCGCTAACAGGCGCTGCCATGATGGATCAGAAATGACAGGTGCTCTTTAAATGTAAGCACTTATTCTTGCTGGTAGTTAGAATCTTTAACATTTGCAAGCAAAATTAAGGTTTCCTATTAGAATAATAAGCTGTCAGGTTAGTAAAACAGTGATATCAGAACCGATTCAATCATACAGTTTGTAGTGTACGTAGATTTGCAAAACAATGGGATAAAAGAATATTCCTGAACTTTGTTTTATCTCATGGTTACTATGAAATTGTGTGAATGCATCAATGCAGTGCATGTTATCCCTGCTTGCAGAGCTTGGATTCATCAAATTAGTTTACCAAAAATGTAAATATTGCAGAATATACAGTCTCATGCTACATAACTAAGCCCCATTTCATGCTGAATAAACTAAATTATTAATGTATGTTAAATAAAAAACTATCTTTAGATAGATTTTTCCACCAAAATCATTTTATTAAGAAAAAAATTGATAATCAAAAAAATCATTTTTTTTTATTTTTTTTTAACCACTTCAGCCCGGGAAGATTTGGCTGCCCAATGACCGGGCCATTTTTTGCGATATGGCACTGCGTCGCTTTAACTGACAATTGCCCAATCATGCCATGTTGTACCCAAACAAAATTGATGTCCTTTTTTTCCCACAAATAGAGCTTTCTTTTGGTGGTATTTGATCACCTCTGCGGTTTTTATTTTTTGCGCTAAAAACAAAAAAATACCGACAATTTTGAAAAAAGAAAGCAATATTTTTTACTTTTTGCTATAATAAATATCCCCAAAAAATATATAAAAAAACAAATTTCTTCCTCAGTTTAGGCCGATATGTATTCTTCTACATATTTTTGGTAAAAAAATTAAATCGCAATAAGCGTATATTGATTGGTTTGCGCAAAAGTTATAGCGTCTACGAAATAGGGGATACATTTATGGCATTTTTATTATAATTTGTTTTTTTATTAGTAATGGCAGCGATCTGCGTTTTTTTTTGTTTGTTATCGGGATTGCGGCAGAAAGATCGGACACTTTTGACACTATTTTGGGACCATTGAAATTTATACAGCGATCAGTGCTAAAAATAGCCACTGATTGCTGTGTAAATGTCACTGACAGAAAAGGGGTTAACACTAGGGGGCAATCAAGGGGTTACTATAAATGTGTGTCCTAGGGAGTGTTTCTAACTTTGGGGGGATGGGACTGCCTGGGGGAGGAGACTGATCCTTGTTCCTAAGCATTAGGAACAACTTATCAGTCTCCTCACCACTGAGAGAATGGAGACCTGTCTGTTTAAATTTGGCAGATCTCGGTTCTGACCTTCTCAGGAGCAATCGCGCATTGGCTCCTACGCACACTCATGCCCCCTATATTCCATAAAGCGCCCGCCGTACAGCTACGGCGATTCTCGCAGGAGTGCCATTCTGGAGCCATCAATCGACGGGCAGTTGGGAAGGGGTTAAAGCGGACCTTCAGTCATTTTTACATCTTTCTATCTATTAAATCTTCTTGTTTACCTCTTGGATAGTAAAACTATTTTTTTTCTGCCAGTACAGTAAAACCTTGGTTTGCGAGCATAATTAATTCCAGAAACATGCTTGTAATCCAAAGCACTTGTATATCAAAGCATTTCATTGCTACACTTAGAGGTGCCTCTCTTCTCTTTTATGCCTCTCTCCTTTTTTTACTCAGTTGTGACGTGACGCTACTCTTATATCAAGACATCGCTTGTATATCAAGGCAAAATTTATTAAAACACTTTGCTTGTCTTGCAAAACACTCTCAAACCAAGTTACTCTCAAACCAAGGTTTTACTGTAAATACGTTATACAGCCCACTTCCTGTTTCTTGTCTGGTAAAAAGCCTAGGCTTATGACATCATACACAGCTCTCTCTCTCACTCTCCTGAGAGTTTGCTGGGAAGGGAGGGGGGATAAGTCGTAAGAGGGCCAATAAGAGCTACAGAGCTTGAGGTGTGTGTCTGTGTAAATCTGGGAAGTGAACAGGCAGCAGTTTCAGCTGCCCACAGTTAAAATGGATGCAGCCAGACTCAGTGGAGGGAAATTTCTGCAGCATATTTAGCAAGTACAGAATCACAGTATATATAAAATAATATGCAAAGTGGTTGAAGAGAAGCTTCAGAATGGCAAAGATGTTTTTATTACAAATTATGTGAGCAGGCTGCAGTTCTTCTTTAAGGAATTTACAAACCCCTATAAATGACCTTTTTTGCCAGGATGACTGACTGTCTTTACAATTTGGGTCTGTGTGGACCAAAGTCATTGATTGGCTTTTGTCTCTTTAATTGAAAGTCTATACAGAGGACCGATAGAGGGGGAGCATTCACAATCCTGATTGGAAGGTTTTATTCTATTGACTCCGTTCACAAAGCTAAACACCAGAATGGCACTTATTTATAGAAAGTGACAGTTGTTTTCAGTTACATGCACTGTAGATGGGGATGTGTAGAAAGTGTTATCTTATAACAACCTAGCAGATTTCCGCTTACTGGAACCACAATTTGATCATTTGGTTTCTCGGGGGTTACTGCATTTTTATTGCTCTGCACTGCATTATTCTGGCCATACGTTCTGGAGACATTATGCTCATTTTTGGTGAAAAGATCTCATCTTTTAGATAATAAATAGGACAAAATAATAATTTTGACATGTGATTTGTCATATTCTTTAAAAAAGAAGCATATGCCTTGGTGAAGACGGCTGCCTGTAACCAAATCCGCCTTTGTTTGGCTGTTGAATTGAGACATTTTGAAGCTCATGCAATTTACTCCTAATGGGAAAAACACAAGTTTAGTGTGAAGCCTGACCTTGTAGCTGTGATTTATGGTAATGGTAAGATTTGGAATACCAGTTCCCTGCAATAGAAGATGTATTATATTCTGGGCTCCTCGGCATGAGTGGGGGGAAGGCGTAAACACAGTAGGACTTGCACAGGTTGTAACCCTGCTCTTGTACTGCTAATGGGGGGATGGCCTGTTGTGGCCTTTTCACTGTGGGTGCTAAAGGACCATGTCCTGGCACTGACACTAGCTATGCTGTCTATGCTAGCTATGGGATGCACTAGCTATGGGATTTATTTTATTCTCACTGACACCAACGATGGAGTCAATTTTATTCCTACTAACACCAATGCAGAGTCTTATTTTACTCCCACTGACTCCAATGTTGCAACATATTTTACTCCCACTGACACCATTGATGGGACTTCTTTTTATCCCCAATGACACCATTGATGGAACTTATTTTATCCCCAATGACACCATTGATGGGACTTATTTTATCCCCAATGACACCATTGATGGGACTTATTTTATCCCTAATGACACCATTGTTGGGACTTCTTTTATCCCCAATGACACCATTGATGGAACTTATTTTATCCCCAATGACACCATTGATGGGACTTATTTTATCCCCAATGACACCATTGATGGGACTTATTTTATCCTCAGTGACACCATTGATTGAACTTATTTTATCCCCAATGACACCATTGATGGGACTTATTTTATCCCCAATGACACCATTGATGGGACTTATTTTATCCTCAATGACACCATTGATTGAACTTATTTTATCCCCAATGACACCATTAATGGAACTTATTTTATCCCCAATGACACCATTGATGGGACTTTTTCCCACTGACACATTTCCAGCAATTGGATTTTTTTTTAATTCTTATTGAGACCAACAATGAAACTTGTTTTTCTGACACAAGCAATGAGACTTTTTTTCTTTTATTCCTTCTTTCTCTTGTATCCCCTTATCCTTTTTTGTGTAAAGCAGGGGTCTCCAAACGTTGGCCAGTTTACTGTCCCTCAGGCTTTGGGGGGCCTGGACTGTGGCCAGTGGGAGTAGAAAATGCCCCGGCATCAGTGCCCCATCATTGGTTTTAATGGGAGGAATTTTTGCACAAAAACGCTGTGTGTTTTTTGGTCCATTTCAGGTCAGAATGCTGGCTGAAATTGGACCTGAAACTGTCAACCAGCATGCACGGGACTCCTGCTGGGAGCCGCATGTGGCTCATATTTGAACCGAGCCTTAAGGGCAACCCAATAAGTAAATATCACAAAAAACATGTGTGAAATAAAATGTTACTTTTTGATAGCTATTTTACTTATTGGGTTGCCCTTAAAAGTCCAAGTAAAGGCGAGTGAAAATGTGTATATAAAATAGAAAGGACTATTTTGGGCAAACAATAAAAAAAAAAACTTTAGCTACTGTATATACTCGAGTATAAGCCGACCCGAATATAAGCCGAGGCACCTAATTTTACCACAAAAAAATGGGAAAACTTATTGACTCAAGTATAAGCCTAAGGTGTCCATCTGCATGCCTCACTGTGCCTCACTTTGCCTCATTGTGTCCATGTGCATGCCTCACTGTGTCCATGCCTCACTGTGTCCATGCCTCACTGTGTCCATGCTTCACTGTGCCTATGCCTCACTGTGTCCATGCTTCACTGTGCCTATGCCTCACTGTGTCCATGCTTCACTGTGCCTATGCCTCACTGTGCCTATGCCTCACTGTGCCGATGCCTCACTGTGCCGATGCCTCACTGTGCCGATGCCTCACTGTTTCCTTGCCTCACTGTTTCCTTGCCTCACTGTGCCCATGACTAGACTTACGTTTAACATGGGAGTATATGGAAGGGGTGCCCGGCTTTGAAAAATCGGTGCTCCCCAGCCTTAGGTCCCCCGGACAACAAACTTTGCACACTTGTAGAGGAAGAGTGGGGCTACATGTGTGCCAACTTTCGGGTCCAGGGGACCTACGGCCGGGAGATCAGGCGCAAAAAAGTTGACTCCAGTATAAGCCGAGGGGGGCATTTTCAGCACAAAAAAAATGTGCTGAAAAACTCTGCTTATATTCGAGTATATACGGTAAATATTTTTATGCCATTACCATGGCTCGCCATGAAAAAAAAAGCACAAACGAAATTCTCTTATGCCTGATGATTGCAGCGATACCACATGTGTGTGTGTTATTTTTTCTTTGTACCCAAGGTTGGGCCCAGAACCAATAGTACGCATTGTATTTTTTTCTCCCCCACCTAAACACACTGACACTAAATATAATATCCTTTTTCCTTCCTAAAACACACTGTATCTAACACTGCCACTAACTGACACCTACACTGACTAACTGCACTTTCAGCACAAATACAGGCACATATATGCGCCCCACAGGAATAAAGCCTACTTCCGGGACACTGCTTATATGTGTTATGGTTGTAAATGGGTTAAGTACGAAAAGAAGACCCTCTCAAACTGTCCTGTGATCCCCTGCCTGACTGCACCTGCATAGTTCCTGCAAAAAGAACAGGCAGAGTGAGCAAGTGGGGTGCTGTACAGCTTTAGGTAAGTCTCCACAAAGCATCAATGGTGTTTTATTCCTTCCCACACTGTCAGTGTTTATAGCAACAGAGCCAACATGAAGACAAATTACAAGCACCTGACTGAAAAATCATTATGCCAATAACATGTGTTATAGCTTAGTGAACTGAGCCTAGGTTGCCTTGATGTATATGTTACAGATGAGTGAAAATTCCACTCCAGTGTTGACTGAAGTCCACTACTTGCTCTCTAATGCCGCGTACACACGATCGTTTTTATTGTCATTTTCAAAAACGATGTTTTTCTCGACTTGATTTTTCTTGTTTCCTCTCAAGCCTGTCTTGCATACACACGTTCATTTAAAAAACCGCTCGAGCAAAGCGCAGTGACGTACAACACGTACGACGGCACTATAAAGGGGAAGTTCCGTTCGAATGGCGCCACCCTTCATGTTAGTAAAGTTTGTTGAGCGACGATTCGCGCTTTTCAGCCTTGTGCTTTTTAGTCCGTTACAGCGTGACGAATGTGCTATCTCCATTACGAGCGCTAGTTTTACCAGAACGAGCGCTCCCGTCTCATACTTGATTCTGAGCATGCGCGTTTTTTTCCCCCTCCTAAAAGCATACACACTACCGTTTTTCACGTCGTTAAAAAAAATACGACGTGAAAAAATGGAGCAGGTTCTCATTTTTTTGGGCCATTTTTCACGTCGTTAAAAATGCTCTGGAGCCTACACACGATCGTTTTTAATGGCCAATTAAAAAAATGGCATTTTTAACGACGTGAAAAACGATCGTGTGTACGCAGCATTAGGCAAGAATTTCCCTCAATTTAGACTGAATTGGTTGAAGCTATGAAAAGGCTCATATAACAGTTCACTAATAGCCTCTCAAAGAGCATGGCATGGCAGAGCTTTAAGTGTGCCCTCTGCCCCAAGTAAACAGATTGGCTCAAGTGTGGTTCAAGTCTCCATAGGTAGGGTTTCCGGACAATGAAATCGCAACTACAATAAAAAAGATTTACAGAATGAAGTAGAGTTAGAAGTTTATTTTTCATACATACAGAGCTAAGGTTAGCAGTTGTGCTATAAAAACACTGCGCCTACAGGGAAGTAATTCTTGGCAGTTTCACTGTCTTTTGACTCCGGACACAAAGCTTGATTTTTATATATCAAATGCTGTAGGCGCAGGACACTAAATTTGGTGGTTTCCTCTGTATGTACAGAACTTGAGTCTTTGTAGGTGATGCATTATGGAACTCACAGTTGATCCAGATTAAGGCAAAAAAAATCTTATTGAATCTGAATAAAATTGCATGGCTTCTAAGAAACTATGCAGCCAATATAAATAATGAACACCTCCCCCACTCTACTGCCACAAGCTTGATCCATCTTGTTCTACAATTTTTCACAAATCTGCACAACACAATGTTCACCTCGCCACAACAAGCAGTTTTGCATTTTGGTGCGCCGTGTTGTGAAAAATCTAAATCAACCCTGCACACTATGTGTGTGTGTGTGTGTGTGTGTGTTATTTATATATATATATATATATATATATATATATATATTGTGACAGCAGGAAGGTAAAGTCACCTGGTTGCATCCAGGGGGGTAGATATATTTCGCCCAGATTCAGGCTTTACGCCGACTTATACAACTAGGTGGAGAGTTGTATAAGCCCAGCTGAGGCTAGTGGGCTCATGGATGACTCATACCTCTAGGGAGAGTGTGGGGCGTCGTGCAGACAGGGAGTTAATGAGACCAGCTGAAGCTTGTCAGCTCATTTAGGCCTCTATAAGAACTCCCAGATTCATTAGGTGTTAGCTCATGCCTGGAACCAGACCTGTGTGGACTGTCTAGGGAGAGTGAACCCCTGTGCGGTGAGACAAAGCCTGTGTGGCTATTTGCTTGGACATTTAAAACCAGGGACTTAGGGACTAGGACAGCACTAGGCTGATCCCAGTTGTTAGTTAGGAAACCTGTATGTTTAGTCAGAGGTCAAGTTGACCAGGATTTATTTTGTTTATGTTTCTTTTGCTTTGCTGTGTTTTGTCACTGTAAATAGAAAATAAACCGCACCTTTTTGATTTTGAAAACCACAACCTCCGTTTGCTGGGCCTGTTTTGTGTGGGGAGCCCATCCCGGGGGTCACACACACCCGCTACCGAGTTAACCCCCTCACAATATATATAAATATGTAGTTTTATTTTTTTCACAAGTACTCCAAATCTCCAAATGCTCCGATAACCGAAACCAATACCTTTGCAGTGTGATTTGAGCCATACAAAATGAATGAGCTCAAATCGCATGTGATTTGAACAGGAATGCGGTGTGATTTGTACTCGGGATCGGCAAGTACTTGACTGAAAAGTATCGGTACTTGTACTTGCTGATAAAAATCCGGTATCTGTACTCTTTTGACACGAGATTGGACAGAAGCACAGATTGTATTTTTAAAGGAACGTTAAATGAACTTTTAGTGCACACATAAAGATATAATGGGACCAACTTCACTATTTTTAATGTTGGAGTTTTCCACCACTGTTTACAAACTTTTTTTTTTTTAAATTGTAATTTTTAAAATGTTAGTATTATTTATTTGTTTTATTATTTTGCCATTTTCATTTATGTTGAGGGGTATTTAAATTTATTGATCGTTTGCAGATATTGGAAGGTTCCACCATTATACATGGATTCAATATTTCCAGGATAATGAGGTAACACATTGGTTTTTAGTTAGGTTTTATTATTTCTGCAATAATAATTCAATATTTATTGCACATTTTTATTGGGAGGTTGTGCTGCACTTTATTACTTCATTTAAGTATTCTTACATGTTGGCAGTAGCAACCAATCACAGGTTCAGTTTTTTAATGTACAGTTAGAAGAAGAAATTATAGTGTTTAGTTGTTAAAGGAGTTGTAAATCCTTGAGGTTTTTCACCCTAATGCATTAAGGTCAAAAACCTCCCGTGATGCGGCAGCCTCTCAGAGCCCCCCTTCTACTTACCTGAACCCGGTCTTTCCAGCGACGGGGACGAGCACACCAGCTCCAGCCGGTGTCTCGGGTCCTGATTGGATAGATTGATAGCAGTGCAGCCATCGGCTCCCGCATCTGTCAATTAAATCCAATGACGCAGGGGGCGGAGCCGAGTCCTGCTGTCTGTGTCAATGGACGCAGCAGCAGGACACGGAAGCGTGCCTACATGAATGCCCAGAGGGAGAGTGCTTTTCCAACGGGGCACTCGAGAAGAGGAGGAGCCAGGAGCGCCGCTGAGGGACCCCAGAAGAGGAGGATCAACTTGGGTAAAATCAGCCTGCCCAAACATGTTTCAAATCTTGGCCGATCCCTGCTGAACCGGCTTTGATTTGAACTGTCTATGACCGGCTTAAAGGAATATGCTTATCACAAAGGCTGAGTCTTTTTTTCTTTCTGCTTTAGACCAGATCAAATATGACCAGGAGTGGACACATATTGACCCTGAACCTGACTAAGGTAATGGTCTGGACAGGCCTCTTATTTCATACAGTTGACTTCCTGTCTTATAACCCCCCACTGAAGCACAATTTGACAATCTGCATCAAATCTCATTTAGCTTTATAAGAAGAACAAGCTGTTCATATAATTATAGCACATGTACATATAGTACCGCTCAGAGGCGTGTGCAGGGGGTATGCCGGATGTGCCTGGACACACCCTAATCACCCCGTGTGGTGCAGATTCCCCCTGCTATTTCACTAAAGCCCCCCAACAGGACTCCTAATTCTTTTTTAATAATAAAAAAATAAAATAATAAAAATAAAAAGTCCACTGCTCTACTGACACCTTCCATGTTTTAATACATTTGGGGTGCACTCCCTAATGCAATAGGCTGCGCACACCTTTGGTACCACCTTTCCATACAGGTAAGGTTGTTAATATTTGCTTGTCATACTTATTTCTTTAAATGCCTAATGTTAAATATTAAAACCTAAATTGAGTTTTGGGGTTAAAAAACCATTTGTCATTATCAGTGGTAATAATGCAGATCACCTGTGGAAAAATGTGCAAGTCTTGGCTTTGGTTGCTCATGAAGAAATAATAGATGTATCTGGAGTGTTTCAATTTAAAAAATAAATTCTGACATGGCTTATATAGAAAGCAGAAATTCATTTATTTTAATGTTGGATGAAATGCCAAGTTTGTTGAAGCAAATGATGCATGACTGTTTTATTGTCCTCATTTGTGCTTGCCAGGACATCTCATTTTGCCTGTTACTAGAAAGTACTCAGTCTGTACAGTTACTTATTAAAATAATGCTATAAACCCAAACACTTAAGAGCACTGCGAGAATTAAGCTTGTAGAATTAGGGAATAAATAGAAACTAGTTCAGTGAACTTGGGAAACCTTTGAAAGTCATTTGTGGAGTTTTGGGCAGTTCACTATGATATCTGATGGGAGGCTGCCACAGGATCACTTTAGTTCCTGTCTATTGGGCAGAACACTCTAATAACAGATTTAGAGCATATTGTATATCCCAGTTGGTCTCGGAGCAATTTGGAATGAATGCACTAGGGAAAGCTTGGCTCTATGGCTAGACAAAAGATTATATGGGCTGATCTGCTCAGCCTGCCACCTTACAGCTCTTTTTAGGATAATTGATAATAACTAAGAAGAAGAATTAAAGTGATTCTAAAGGTTGTGACACTCACTCAACTAAAGGTGTTATACTCACCTGCTCTGTGCAATGGTTTTGCACAGAGCAGCACTGATCCTCTTCTTTTTGGGTCCCCCTCCGGTGTTTCTTGCTCCCCCCCCCCCCCTGCCTAGTGCCCCCAATAGCAAGCCTCTTGCTATGAGGGGACTTGAGCAGGCTTGCTCCCATTCATACACACACAGCATGGCTCGCCCCCGCTATCTCCTTATTGGCTCACTGGCTGTGATTGACAGCAGCAGGAGCCAAGGGGGGAGAGAGACCCGGGAGAGCCACTGCTCTCATGCACATCGCTAGATCGAGATTAGAGCTTGGCAATTTTGGCCCAAAAACAAAATCTGTTATTTAAAAAAAATAAAAAAAACTCGATTCACGATTCGAATCAAGTATTTTTTTCTGATGGACACAGCGATAAGGAGCTGTAGGCAGGAGTTTTTAGGCGAGGCCGCGGCTTCGGCCTAGTCCGCCGCCATCCTGGGAAAAGGCCGCGGCCTAGTCCGCGGCGTCCGGCCTCGCGGCCTTTTCCCAGGAGATCGCGGCGAGCTGGGGGCAGGATTTTTTAGGCGAGGCTGCGGCTTCGGCCTAGTCCGCGGAGCGCTGGTCCTGTGGAAAAAAAATAAAAATCGAAAAAAACGATTTTTTTCCCCAGCCCTAATCAACATCAGGTTCAGGTAAGCATAAGGGGGGGGGGGGGCTGGGGAGCTGCACCCAGAAGTTTTTTTTACCTTTTTTACCTTTTTTTAGATTGATACTTACCTAGGTGGATGCACCATCGGTCCGATGCTGCATCTGTCCCCTGGCGCCTCTAACACACAGTGAGAACTGAGCGATTGAACACTCCGTTCTCACAGCTCCCCGAGTAGAGAGCTGGTGACTGTCAGTCACCACTCTCCGCTCTGCCCCCTCCTTGCTCACTAGAGCACTGGGCTGTGGAGGGGGTGGAGCAGCCGGATCAGGCTCTCAGCAGCTTGCTGAGAAGCTGAGCCGAGTGTCGGTTCAGGGATCTGACGGATCCTGACTCTGTGGTCATGATGACGCCAAGCCTGGACCGACTGCTCTGTCAGCAGAGAGCGGACTGAAAACCCCGTTATAGGAGTGCAGAACGAACTGCACTCCTGTGATCCACAGGAGAAGTACAGCCTAACAAGCTTTGGCTGTACTTCTCCTTTAAGGCAAAAAAACCTTCTGCCTTTAGAACCACTTTCATAATCTTAACCACTTCCTGCCACCGCCTGTAGATGAGGATCTAAATGTCGGAGGTGTGTATTACAATCATGTGACCGCTGTGATTGGCTGTCACAGCAGTCACATGATCGGAAAGCTCCCAATCGCAAGTATACATCAGGAGCTTTCCGATACATGTTTGCTACTGTGCTGGGAGCACACGGGGAGCCCACTCTCGGCACAGTAAAGTGTTTACATAGGGCCACATATATGCGGTTGCTTGGCATTAAAGCCCACCTGCTGAGAGGCCGCATTAGTGCATATGGCCATTAGAAAGAGATTAAAAGAGAAATTTAGGTACGGTATGTAAAAACAAAAATGCATATTCCCCTCCATGCTGCAGCTTCAGTCTGATGCTGCAGCTGTCCCCCACCAGCTCTAAAGCCTAGTACACACGACCGAGTTTCTCATCGTAAAAAACCTGTAGATTTTCTCGACAAGATTCTTGTCAAGCTTGACGAGCTTCTTGTCAAGCTTTCCTTGCATACACACTGTCAATTCCAAATCTCGTTGTTGTTCTGCGCGGTCACGTACAGCACGTACGACGGCAGTATAAAGGGCAAGTTCGATTTCAATGGCGCCACCCCTTGGGCTGCTTTTGCTGATCTTGTGTTACCGCGTGTTAGTAAAAGTTTGGGAAGAGACGATTCGCGCTTTTCAGTCTTCATGCTTTCAGTTCGTTTTAGCGTGACGTATGTGCTATCTCCTTTACGAACGCTAGTTTTACCAGGAGTGCTCCCGTCTTATACTTGATTCTGAGCATGCGCGATTTTTTGAGACTCGGAAAAGCACACACGACGGGTAACAGGTCAAAGAGAATCTCGACGAGAAAAACGAGAATCCTGACGAGAAAGTAGAGAGCAGGTTCTCTATTTTTCTCATCGAGATTCCCGGCAGTTTTCTCGACGAGAAACCATACACACGAACGGTTTTCTCGGCAAGAAAGCTCTCTCGGCAGTTTTCTTGTCGTTTTTTGACGAGAAACTCAGTCGTGTGTACGAGGCTTTAGCCTGAGAACTGAGTGATCACATGACTGCTGATCGCTCAGTTCTCGGTAAGCAGAAAACCGTCTCTAATTCACTGCTTTCAGCTCTGCCCCTCCAGCGTTCATTGGAGCAGCAGGCTGTGCAGGGGGTGTGAGCAGCTGGCTCTAGCTGATTAGGCATCTGGGTAGATCCTGACAATATGATTGGGATCCTTCCAGAGCCTGGAGTGGTCCACTCTCAGATTATTCTGGGTCAGAGGAAAGCACAAGTAAGCGCACTCCTTTGATCCACAAGAATAGTGTGACCAAAAAAGCTTTGGCCATACTTCTTTTAACTCTAGTGATTTTCTATAAAGAAACCCCCTGCCCACACAATGGACACATGACCCACTGCCATATTCTTCTATATACAGTTGCATTTTGGACATCGGTCTTCACAAAGAATGTTGTGAAATGAAAGGGGACAGAGAAGAAAAATTAAATAAGGGACAAGGAGATTCTCGGCTACATTTATTTGAATTAAATGTATTTACCGTTGAGAAGTGGCAATTGGGATATAATCACATTGTATAAATAGCTTATTCAAAAGAAAAATCCAGTGGATGTTTTCTCACTTTAAAGTCACCACAAACCATGATAGAGGAAAGGAAGGAGAAAGAAAAGAGACTTAAAGAGTAACTCTACTTTTATTAAGAAAAAAACCCCCGTCCCCTCTGGATAATTAATTTACATTTAAAGTAATTATAGGCAAAATGTTATTTTGGATAGAGCAAAGGAGGGTTATATCCCCTGTCAGATCTTTTTTTTCATCATCTGTGTCTCATTGCGGATATTTACCTTCTCTTCCTGTCCCATAGCCAAAGAGGAATGGAGAGAGGAAATCCCTGCAAATTATGCTGGCCATACACTATACAAAAAATCGTCCGAAATTCGGTCATTTAGACAGTTTGTTTGTTTTTCGGCCAGTTAATGGGCACAAAATCGGATAATCGCTTGGACATTTTTGAGCAGAAATTTTTTTTTTGCCGAACGAACAATAAATTGAAAGGTTTATGTGTTTCCCATCCAAACTGTCTGCACTAGGTATATGTAAAAAAACGAACAAAAAAATGTATTCATTTATGTCCACTGAACGATTTATCGGTCATTACATGATGGCACTATTGTTTTCGCTCACGGCCGAATGTTCGTTTTTGAAAATGGTTTCGGCTGATTTTTCGTATAGTGTATGGCCAGCATAAAGGGAATCTCTTGGGGACCCCCGGGCCACCAGAACCAGTGTCCCCATTGGAAGATTTCCCTTCTTACTTTACTGGGGACAAATGTGGGATTTTCTTTTACTTTCACTACATTGATAATGGTAAACAGGACAAATAGAGAGGGTGACCCTCTCTAACAGGGACAGACAGCAACATAAACTGTCAGGGATTCTAGTCCCTCCACACTCTATCCAAAACTAAAAAAAAAGTTTTGTCTTTAGTTATACTTGAACAAACTTTGGAGCAGATTCCTACCGTGTACATAACAGGCATGATTCTGAAGGGGAGGGGTTCTAATAAGAAAAGCTGCAAGATCTGCCTCCCTTTTTAGAAGTAGCATCTCAACAAAACTGAAATTCCTATTGCAGAGGGTGCTTAAAATTGTACTTGAATCTTGTTTTTGCTTGTGTAATTTAAGGTCTTTGCATTGTTGGATGGTATGCTTTATTTCCACTACTAGAAGTGAACACTTGGCAGGGGATCTGGGCAGCTCTGGACTGTGCATATGCTACAAAAGTAGTATATGCTGACAGCTAGCTTTTCAGGAATTTCTTTTTTGGCTTTTGAATTATCCATGGGTTTTCTTAATGGGATGCTTGTGGTTCTATTTTTCTTGAGTGTAGCTGTATTTTATTTTTATTAGTCTCTAAAGCTTTCTGCTGTTTTCATTCTTTACAGATATGACTTGAATTTGGATGAAACGAGGGACCTAGCATTTGAAAGATTAAAATTTATCTTGAGCTTACCCCAAGTTCAGCGGGCATTTCAGGAGATGGTAAGAAATTACATTTTATTATTTTATTTTATTTTTCCTATTAAATATTGTAAAAAGTAGGTGTAAAGAAAAAATATTATGGCTTGTTTAGATGCTTAGATATACATTTCAGGTGCTTTTAGGTGTATTTAGCTTGTGTTTCGGGTTCTTCCATCTGAGTGCCTTCACAGGTGCTTCTGACTTGCAGTTGACCTCCTTCTGGGCTGCACAGGCTCTTAAGGCATTCCCACTTGTATGGAGAGAATAGTCATTCTCGCATGAACAAAAGCTAATTTACACAGGCCCTAAAGTGCCCATATACAGTATTTTCTCCTGATTGTGGTTTAAAGTGTTTGTTACCCTAATAAAAAAATAAAAAAAAGATCCTGTTCCCTTAAAGCATGTTATACAGCACAGTGCTTGTGCTGTGTCATTTGGCCCCCCGTAACACCTGAAAGACCTGGATGATCCTGCCTGGCTATGCCCTCCCCCCCCCTGTAAACTGACCACGGTATACCATGGCTGCTGAACTTTGACACCGTGGTCAGTTTATGTGCTTCCCTCAGCCGCTGCTATCTGCAGCTCTCCTGTCTCCTGTGCCCTTTCTCCTCCCTCCCTGTCTGCTCTGTGTCAAGTGCCTGCCCCCTCCCCTCCTGTTGCTGAAATGACAAACGTATAGAATCCTGTGTGTGTGCTAATGCTGTGTACTCCTGTCTCTTTGTGATTTATAAAAAAATAGCAGTATATACCGTACCGTATTTCCGTACTTCCGAGCACCATTCAGCGCTCACGTGACCAGTCGTCTCTCTCCTCCTCCCCTCCCGACTGACGTCAGCAGGGGAATCATGGCTCCGCCCGCTACAGCTGTCAGACGGGGAGAGGAGAGAGCCGGCTGGTCATGTGAGTGCAGAACGGCGCTCTGAAATACGGTATATACTGCATTTTTTTAATAAATCACAGAGACAGGAGCACACAGCATTAGCACACAGCATTAGCACACACAGGATTCTTTAAAGTTACATGAGTGGGTAAACAAACACTTTAACTTGATATAGATAGTTATCTCTTAATCCCCTTGACATGGAGGGCAGGGCAATTGTTAGTTTACATAAGGTAGCAAGGAAGGAAGATAAACTTTGTGCAGCTCACAGGGAGTGACAAAGACGGTGCATTTCTGGCAAGATCAACAGATATATTCTGTCCTTGCAGAAAACACGCTTAAGCCTGAAGCCTCGTACACACGGCCGAGATTCTCGTCGAAAAAAACATGCCGTTTTTTTCGACGAGATTCTTAGACAAGAGACTTGTCCTGGCCGAGTGTACACACGCTCGATTCAAAGAACCCGCGGTTCTTTGAATGGAGCGTACGCAGTGACGTCATCGACTACGACGAGCATGCGCTCGTCACATCTGATGCCGTCGCCGCCATCTTGGTATACCCTACCTATGCCTAGGAAGCTACCGCGCATGCGTCGAATTCATTTCGAACATGCGCGGGCTTCCCGGAGGACAGGTAAGTGTACACACACTCACTTTTCTCGTCGAGAAACAGGCTGACGAGAATCTCAACGAGAAAATAGAGAGCAGGTTCTCTATTTTCTCGTCGAGATTACTTGTCGGTTTTCTTGACGAGAAACCATACACACGAACAAATTTCTCGGCAAGACATCTCTGCCAGCAAGTTTCTTGCTGGTTCTTGCCGAGAAACTCGGTCGTGTGTACGAGGCCTGAGACTCGAACCATGTTTGGGCAGGCTAAATGTACTCAAGTTGATCGATCAATTAAATTGGATACAACCAGCATGCCAGATTTTACATGCAATTATTGCTAGCGACTGTTTAAGCCGCCAGCAATAATCACTGTGTTCTCCCGGTAGGGACGGCTTCAACCGCCTGTCAAAGTTTATGGGGGAATCAAGTGATTTTCTTTCCTGCAACCCATGGTTGCAGGAAAGAAAATCGCTCCATCTATGGCCAGCCTTCGTTTGAAAAAAAAAAAAACACATCAAACGACTGGTAATTTGCAATATATTACATTTTTTTATTTATTTTTTGTTCTTGAATTTAGATATCCTTTAAAAAAGACTGTGTGTCACTTTGCCCATGCAGGATAAATTGGCAGTGTCTTTGGAAAGGACATCCATACCCCTATACTTACCTTACTTGCGCCTCCTCATAGTTCCTTAGTCCTCTGCAGCCATTAACACTACCTGGCAATTCAGCATGTTGGCTGCATCCCTGTGATGGTGTGCAGGCCTAGAAGCCAATCACTAGACTTGAGAACGGTCTCATGACCAAAAGAGTGATGGCATTTCTCACACTGCTAATATAAGCACTGGCTGCAGAAGAGCAATAAGATTCGGTATCATACATCAGGATTATTACATTTTTGTTTGGTGCATTATTGTAATAAAAGGCTAAGAGGTAATTTGTATAAACGGTTGTTTTTTTTTTTCTATTCTCAGATAGATAAAAATAAAAACTTTGTCAACAAAAGTCTAATCATGGGAGAAGTTTTTTGTACAGCTGATATGACAACTGGAGTAAAGGTAAAAATGACAATATCACCAAAGATCTTTGGATAGAGAATAGCAATGCAAAACTGGTTAACATGTACAAGCTGAAGGCCACTCATCAACATAATTTATATCTTATCTAAAGTGGTTGTAAACCCTCACATATACCCAGTGAAGTGACTGGCCTTAGGTGATACACAGAGATGAAACAAATCCTCCTACATAAGTTGTACCTGTTCATCTGTAGTCTTCTCTTCTCTACATTTGTCATGTTGGGCAGAGAATATGCACAGCGTTATTTAAGAATTATAATAAAATTCTTATTTATTTCAGTTTAGGCAGAAGATGATAGGGCATTTTGCTTTAAAAAAAATAAAAATAGTTGATCAACACAGTGAGATTCCTTTGGTGAATGTTTGGCCTTGCCACTACTTTTATCTAAAATTAGCTATCAAACCCTAATTCCCAGACAAGTGAGGATAGCTGGAGAGGAAACAGCCTCAGGCCTCGTACACACGGCCGAGATTCTCGTTGAAAAAAACATGTCGTTTTTTTCGACGAGATTCTTGGACAAGAAACTTGTCCCGGCCGAGTGTACACACGCTCGTTTCAAAGAACCCGCGGTTCTTTGAAAGGAGCATACGCGGTGACGTCATCGACTACGTCGATCATGCGCTCGTCACATTCGATGCCGTCGCCGCCATCTTGGTATACCCTACGTATGCCTAGGAAGCTACCCCGCATGCGTCAAATTCATTTCGAACATGGGCGGGCTTCCGGGAGGACAGGTAAGTGTACACACACTCACTTTTCTCGTCGAGAAACATGCCGAGGAGAATCTCGACGAGAAAATAGAGAGCAGGTTCTCTATTTTCTCGTCGAGGTTTCTTGTCGGTTTTCTCGACGAGAAACCCGATAGCAGCGTACACGCGACCGATTTACTCGGCAAGACCTCTCTGCCAGCAAGTTTCTTGCTGGTTCTTGCCGAGAAAATCGGTCGTGTGTACGAGGCCTCAGGATCCTTGCAGCACTAAAAGGTTTACTAGTAAATGTATTTTATATATACCGGTATCCTTTTCTATTTCAGTGTGGTGTAAACTGCTGGTTGTTCGGTGGAGCAGTCATTAATCTCGGGAGTCCAGGACACATCCAGAAATGGTTCATTCCCTTAAAGGTAGGACATCTTTCTAAACCTTTTTGTGAGCCTGTTTCTCTACACTAGAAAATCTAGCTTTATTTGGAAAAGTGGTGTGGAGATGTGGGTGATATTGGAGAAGACAGAGCAATGTCAAAGGTAATATCGGAGAAGAAAGGAGCATGTCAAAGTTGATGAAGGGGAAGAAAATGTCTTATTACGATAAAACCAGCAAGGCGGAGTTAGGAATACCAAAGTGGAACACCAGCTATCATATTAAACAAAGTGTTGCGCTATAATAAAAAAAAAAAAACTGTCTCATGTGAAAAATTGAATAAAAGGAAAGTATCATTCAAATTAATCCCTAAGGTAAGAATCTTGCAGCCACAAATCAAAGGTGAGGCGCATCACACTCCCTTCACCGCAAAGGCTGACCACCAACAAAAGGACAGATTGCACTCTTACCAGATGGCCAGGATCCCCTAGTGACAGGCAGGTCTTTCAAGCTTAGGGGAATTCCCCTTTAACTCACATTCCGGTATAAGCGAACAAAGATACCACCTTAGAGTTTACTTCAAATGGACATCCAGAGCTTCCAAGCACATTGTATGTGAATAAGAGAGTACAGGGGGTCCCCGAGTTACGAACATCCGAGTTGCGAACGACTCCTACTTACGGATGGGGTGTTAGTGAGGAGCTCCAAGAAACCTGCACTCCATCCTTAGTCAACCGTGCACATAAACGCTGAAAAACAACCTAATTACCTGCCTACCTGTTCCTCTCCATACCCTGCTGTGTCCTTTGCCTGTATTGCGGTGATCCCACACACCCGCGGCCGCCGCCATCTTCCTGGCCTGTGCCTTGCTGTCTTGAACCGTTCCTGGCCTGGCTGCGAGTTAAGGGCCCCCCCCCTTGTCATCCTGCCTGCCCATCCACATGCCTGGTACGGTCGGGTGGCCTGCCAGGCCGCTAAAACTGACCATCGCGGCCGCTGCCTGGTCCGGCCTAGTGTAGCCTAGTGAAGCCTGCAGATCACCGCTCTTTTCTGTGCCGCTGTTTCGACTTACAAACAAATTTGACTTAAGAACAAACCTACAGTCTCTATCTTGTTCGTAACAAGGAGACCCCCTGTACTAGATAGTGTAAAACCTTAAAAACTTTGATTTATTGAACAAAGCATTACTCACAAAGGTAAAAGGTGTATATATGCATATCTCCAAACAAACATCTGGCAGCCCAAATAGTTTTTTTTTTTTGGGGACAATTGTCACTGAGATCTGTAAGTTTATATAGCGGAAAGAACATTGTTAATTAGAGTGCGTCATTGAACCAATGAAGGGAGGTTCGGCATCTTCCACTTAAGCAGGATGGCTTTCCTGGCATAGTAGAAAGCTTACAAAAAAAAAACAATCTGCTATGATGCGTAGTAGCAAGGGTGTCACAAATACCCAATAGAAACATAAGTAGATCCATAGGTATTGTCAACCCACTCACGGTTCCCACCTCAGAAGCTACGCCCTTCCAGAAATCCTGTAGGCGAGGGCAAGACCAAACCATGTGGATGAATGTACCAACCAACGCCCGACATTTTGGACAGGTCGGATCAGCGGCGGCATATATAGACGACAACCTTTTAGGAGAGTAGTAAGCTCTATGGAGAAATTTCAGTTGGATACATTTATCCCTAGCCAATATAAGGGGGAAATATTGTTGGATACCCTCCTCCAGTCCCCGTCAGTCAAAATAGGTAGATCCCCATGCCAAGTTCCATATAAGTGGGTCACTTTGGACGTATCGAGCTGAGCCAATGGTAGAAGGAGGATTATGGTTTATCTAGCTGTTCTGTTAATAAGAGTGACTCCACTGGGTGGGACATCAGCCATAGAGAAATTGTAAATTGGACCTGAGCAGCATGCCTAATGCCGCTTACACACCATCGTTTTTTCTGTCATGCAAAAAAACGAAGTTTTTCTCTACGTGATTCCTCTCAAGCCTGCCTTGCATACACACATTGATGAAAAAAAACGCTTGAGCAAAGCGCGGTGACGTACAACACGTATGCCAACACGTACGACGGCACTATAAATGGGAAGTTCCATTCGAATGGTGCCACCCTTGAGGCTGCTTTTGCTGATCTCGTGTTAGTAAAGTTTGGTGAGAGACGATTCGCGCTTTTCAGCCTCGTGCTTTTCAGTCCGTTACAGTGTGACGGATGTGCTATCTCCATTACGAACGCTAGTTTTACCAGAACGAGCGCTCCCATCTCATACTTGATTCTTGAGCATGCGCATTTTTTTTCGTTAAAGCCCACACATGGCCGTTTTTCATGACGAGAAAAACGACAATGTAAAAAATGACGTGAAAAATTAGAGCATGTTCCAATTTTTTCATGGCCGTTTTTCACATCGTGAAAAATGCTCTGAAGCCCACAGACCATCCTTTTTAATGACCATTTTAAAAAAATTAATTTTTCTCGTCATTAAAAACGGTCGTACACGGCATGACAGTTTGGGATTACCCCATAGAGGAGTGTGTGGAGACTAGTTGTCAGCAATTCCCATGGAGACCTCTAGTTGCTTAAATACCTTCAAAGTAGTTTTCATGGGCACAGTAACATTAGGATTGGAATGGGGACCTCGGAAGATTAGGTTACTCAACTAAAAGTAAGACCCAAGCAAAGACCCTCCATGTCTACTGCTGGATTACTCGCCATCTGTAAAAACCAACAACGTATTGTTACCAGCACCGCAGCCCAGTAATATTTCTGAGAGCACGGAAGGGCTAGGCCCCACAATGAAGGAGGTAACTGAAGAGTAAATTTTGCAATACAGGGCACACTGATGATTGAAACCTTTAAATACATCAGGGGGGTGAATAAGGTTCAGGAGAGCAGTTTTTCCAATATGAAACCAAAATAAAGAACACGGAGACATGACCTCAAACTAACAAGAGGAAAGTTCAAAACAAATGTTAGAAAGTATTATTTTACTGAAATGGTAGTTGATGCTTGGATTAAACTTCCAGCAGGTGTAGTGAGCCAGTCAACACTAAATGGCTTCAAACATGCTTGGGATATACAGTGGGGCAAAAAAGTATTTAGTCAGCCACCAATTGTGCAAGTTCTCCCATTTAAACATATGAGAGAGTCCTGTAATTGTCATCATAGGTATACCTCAACTATGAGAGACAAATTATGGTGGAAAATAAGTATTTGGTCACCTACAAACAAGCAAGATTTCTGGCTCTCACAGACCTGTATCTTCTTCTTTAAGAGGCTCCTCTGTCCTCCACTCATTACCTGTATTAATGGCACCTGTTTGAACTTGTTATCAGTATAAAAGACACCTGTCCACAACCGCAAACAGTCACACTCCAAACTCCCCTATGGTGAAGACCAAAGATCTGTCGAAGGACACCAGAAACACAATTGTAGACCTGCACCAGGCTGGGAAGACTGAATCTGCAATAGGCAAGCAGCTTGGTGTGAAGAAATCAACTGTGGCAGCAATAATTAGAAAATGGAAGACATACAAGACCACTGATAATCTCTCTCGATCTGGGGCTCCACGCAAGATCTCACCCCGTGGGGTCAAAATGATCACAAGAACGGTGAGCAAAAATCCCAGAACAACACAGGGGGACCTAGTGAATGACCAGCAGAGAGCTGGGACCAACGTAACAAAGGCTACCATCAGTAACACACTATGCCGCCAGGGACTCAGATCCTGCAGTGCCAGATGTGTCCCTCTGCTTAAGCCAGTACATGTCCGGGCCCATCTGAGGTTTGCTAGAGAGCATTTGGAGGATCCAGAAGAGGATTGGGAAAATGTCATATGGTCAGATGAAACCAAAGTAGAACTGTTTGGTAGAAACACAACTCGTCGTGTTTGGAGGAGAGAGAATGTTGAGTTGCAACCAAAGAACACCATACCTACTGTGAAGCATGGGGGTGGCAACATCATGCTTTGGGGCTGTTTCTCTGCAAAGGTAACAGGACGACTGATCCGTGTTCATGAAAGAATGAATGGGGCCACGTATCGTGAGATTTTGAGTGCAAACCTCCTCCCATCAGCAAGGGCATTGAAGATGAAACATGGCTGGGTCTTTCAGCATGACAATGATCCCAAACACACCGCCCGGGCAACGAAGGAGTGGCTTAGTAAGAAGCATTTCAAGGTCCTGGAGTGGCCTAGCCAGTCTCCAGATCTCAACCCCATAGAGGGAGGGAGTTGAAAGTCTGTGTTGCCCAGCGACAGCCCCAAAACATCACTGCTCTAGAGGAGATCTGCATGGAGGAATGGGCCAACATACCAGCAACAGTGTGTGACAACCTTGTGAAGACTTACAGAAAACGTTTGACCTCTGTCATTGCCAACAAAGGATATATAACAAAGTATTGAGATGAACTTTTGATATTGACCAAATACTTATTTTCCACCATAATTTGCAAATAAATTCTTTCCAAATCAGACAATGTGATTGGATTTGTTTCCACATTTTGTCTCTCATAGTTGAGGTATACCTGTGATGACAATTACAGGCCTCTCTCATCTTTTTAAGTGGGAGAACTTGCACAATTGGTGGCTGACTAAATACTTTTTTGCCCCACTGTATATATATACACACACACTCAGACAAAAAAGTTAAAGAAAAAAAAAAACAAAAGCAAAAAAAAAAACGGGCAGACTTGAGGAATACTATGTCTTTTTTTGCTGTCACTTATCTATGTTTCTAACACAAGTGATGTTGGTGCAGCCATCTCCCCTGCTGTGATATTGTGTTCTGACAGGTAGACTCCCCCCCCCCCCCCCCAACCAAAACACACCTTTGGCTGCCAGTGCTGTTTGGATGCTGGTTTTCCAGCATGCTCGTTTGACAGAAGCCAATCGTGAGATCGGCTTCTGTCGGACAGACAGCTGTACACATGGGCCGAAAGTCGCCTGGTTTCTACTGTACCAATGGGTTTCGGCTGATGTTCAGCCCATGTGTACCCAGCATTACATCTGAAGTAAATTATATTTATGTTGGTTTGCACATATTTTGTGATATAATTGTAGTGTTTAAATTAATTTATATGTAACTACATTTTTATATGCTTCCTGTTCCATGTTTTTATTGTTGATTAGCTACGGGAGGCAGATCTGCATTTCCCAGGAGTCAGTATGTACTCTGTTGAGATAAGATATCAGCCTCATAGAGAATGTATTTTTTAGTGTGTTGGAAGATCCATACGTAGACTTAAGGCCCGTACACATGATTGGATTTTCCGACAACAATTGTGTGATGGCAGGATTTTTGTCGGATAATCCGACCGTTTGTACGCTCCATCGGACAATTGTTGTCGGAATTTCCGACAAAAAATGTGGAATAGCATGCTCTCAAATTTTCCAACAATAAATGTGTTCCGTCGGATTATCCGATCGTGTGTACACAAGTCCATCGGACTAAAATCCAAAGTACACACACACGCATGCGCCGAACCAATGCTAACCATAAGACAACGTTAGCAGAAGTTGCCCAAAGGGTGGCGCTAAAGAGCAGAAAAAACACGTAGTTTGTGTATGTTGGCTGAAAAAGTTCTGCCCTCTGTATGCAGAACAAGTTCACTGCCAACGCCCTTTGCACAAAATTCCACGGATTTGCCCGATGGAAATCCGATTGTGTGTACGAGGCTTTACACCATGAGAAGGAACAGTCAAGCACAACTATTGCACTCTGCAAGGCTGTTGGAGAAAATCTAGCTGTGTGCAATGTACATGTTAATTTTTTCAATAACTGATAACATTAAAGCATATCTCCAGGAAAATGTAGCTCCATTCGCCATCCCTACTACCCACTCACAATTTTGCAAAAAAAAAACGTAACAACATTTTTCTTGAGTCTGCCAACACCTGAACTTTTATAGTACCTTTTCTGTAAGTAGGAACCATCAATCCACTACCACAATCCAGGGCCGCTGCTGCTAAGGCCCCTTTCACACTGAGGCGTTTTTACCGCGGTTTCGCGGTAAAAATAGCACTGTAATAACACCTGAAATAATCCTGCCCCAGCATTCTCAATGTGAAATCTCTGAGGGCTTTCACATTGAGGCGTTTTGCTGGCTGGGCGTTGAAAAAAATCCTGCAAACAGCTTTTTTAGAGCAACTTTAGGGCGCATAAAATAGCGCTGTAAAAACGCCTATCCCCATTGAAATGAATGGGATTCGCGGTAAAAACGCGGTAAAAACGCATAGGCATAAGCGTTATGTTAAAAAATAGCGCTAACGCCTATGCGTTTTTACCGCGTTTTTACCGCGTTCGCGCTAATTTTAGCGTAAACGCGGTAAAATTGCGGTAAAAACGCATACGCGTTAGCGCTATTTTTACCGCGATCGCGGTAAAATAGAGGTACAAAATCCTATAATTTTTGAGCGTTTTTTCAACGCCTCAGTGTGAAAGGGGCCTAACTGTCCCTTTCAGTCCTAATTGTGACATCATCTGGCCACCTCTGGAGTCTTAAGCACACATAAGAGGACCCCACCGTCAGCCTATAGAAAGGAACAGACTTTAAAAGCTAAGCCAGACATTCTGACCTTTTTTCATGTTTAGGGTGTAACATGAAACATGGTCCACAGCCTCCCTCAAACTGCCTCCACCCTCACACCACCCCCTTAAGCCTGGTACACATGATCAGATTGTTGGCCTGGATCCTGTCTTGCATACTAACGGTACACAATTGTCGGCCAACCAACACGATAGTAGTGACGTACTACAAGGAATTTCAGCTCTTGAGCACCACCCATTGGGCCCCTTCTGCTAATTTTGTGTTTGGTGAGCATTGATTCCGAACATGCGTGTTTGTACTTTCAACTTTTGTGTGATGGACTTCAGAAAATCTGACAACAGATTTACAAGCAGGTCATCCAACATTTGCTGGCAGAAAGTTGGACAACACTTGTCTGAAGGAGCGTACTAACGGTCAGATTTTAGGCCAACAGTCTGTCAACAGACAATTCCCTGCCAACAATCGGATCGTGTGTACGAGGCTTTAATTACAGAATCCAGGGGTTGTTTCTCTCCTGACAAATTTGAATTTGACGTGGCTTTGCCACTGCAGCAGAGTGACTGTAGTCCTCATTGGACATCACTGCACTTGTAGTCAATTGATACTTCCTCCAGCCATGTAACTGATGGTAGAGAAGACCATGCATTGCACCCACCTTTGTAGGCTTCAATGCAAAGAAAATAATAAATGCACATTTTTGGCTTTTTGCACTATAGGTGCATTTATAATTTTTTTTGCAAAAAGTTTAATTCCTTAAATTGATTACATTCATATATAAACTGCAGTTTTTTGCTTTTTTTATGTGTATGGGATAAATAGAAAATGTATGTACTATTCTTTATTTATTTTTTTATTTAAGGAAACAACAATCTGAGTACTTTTTTTCTTTTTCTTTTTTTTTTAAATGCGTTTTGTATATTACCGTACATGCCAAGTATAAAACTATCCAGAAGGTGGTGCTCAAGTTTCTACATTCTTCTACATCAGAGACAAGTGGTTGTGTGTGTATTTTTTCCTCTTCACTGAAAATCGTCTTGGGAATTATTTGAATTGAGTCCAGATTTATTACAAAACATAGAATGAGCTTGTAAAATAGACTGTGCCTGTACTCGGTAATAATAGAGACCATGTTCTAAGGTAAAACAATGACCTTCACTTCTGGTCAATGAGGGTGAAAAAAAGAATGTGTGCCTAAAGGAGATGGTAACTTGGCGTTGTAACCCAGGTTTATTAGTAATATGATAAAAATGATAATGTGTGATGAGCCCATAGCAGCCACTTTGTGGCGATTTAGAAGCCAGAGCAGTCAAACCAATACGGTTTGATTAGTTGTTGTTATATGTTTTTGCACCGACATGTTTCCAGGCTGAATGACAAAGTGGGGTGCATTCCAGATATTTGGAGGACCCACCTATTAATTGTATTTTTTGCATGCCATTAAAGGATAACTGTACTAGCATGAAAAGTGTAACACCTCATGCAACCCAACATGTAATTGCCATCATCCCGAATATATGTGGAAAATGAGAAAACCTCTATTGTTGGGATTTTGGAGGCAATGCAAAAAAAGGGGGGAGGAAAAGCCTCAATTTAAAAATATCTAAATATTTATTTGTAACAAAACCGTATAAAACGGACACATATATAAAATTACAAAATTGTACAAAAAGGCACATATAAACATGGATATTGTACAATAACTACATAAATCTAACACATTACAAATCTTTCAAGAAGCAATACAGTAGCCTGATTGACCACTCCCGCCGGAAGCAGATCAAGAGAGGCTTATCCAATGCGTTTCAAACTGTAATTGTCCTTCATCAGGGTGTTCAAATGCATTTGCTTCTAAGAGATCAAATTTCTGTTAAATACAGAAACAATAAGATAAGTTTTCACTTTAATTTCAACCATTATATAAAATGCAATACAAAGGAAACAAACTTACACAAAAAAATCATATATAAATTATTCCATCAATGTTCCCATACATGCATCCCAGGTTCCAGAAACTCCAGGGGTAGATTCCCCGATGCCCTCAAAATGCCAGGAAAACCCTCTGTCAGAACACATGTCCATATAAGAAGTACGGACTTCTTATATGGACATGTGTTCTGACAGAGGGTTTTCCTGTTCCATCTTTATATGTGCCTTTTTGTACAATTTTGTAATTTTATATATGTGTCCGTTTTATACGGTTTTGTTACAAATAAATATTTAGATATTTTTAAATTGAGGTTTTTCCTCCCCCCTTTTTTTGCATTGCCTCCAAAATCCCAACAATAGAGGTTTTCTCATTTTCAACTGTACTAGCATTAGCTTGTTTATTATATCCAGAGATAACAAACAACCTAATCTGCTTTTTTCTCCTTGTGGTTTGAGAGTTGGTATTACAGTTCCAGGCCAGGATGCAGACTGCTATTTTACATTAAGCCTGATGGTATCCGCACTATAACTACAGACACGTAGTGAGAACAGGACAGGTATCTGTTCATTGTAGGTCTACAGTTCCAAGAGACATTACCGTATATACTCGAGTATAAGCCGAGTTTTTCAGCACATTTTTTTGTGCTGAAAATGCCCCCCCTCGGCTTATACTCGAGTCACCTTTTTGTGCCTGATCTCCCGGACTTTGGGGACCCGGTACCGGCTGTAGCCTCACTCTTCCTCTACAAGTGTGCAAAGTCTGTTGTCTGGAGGACTTACGGCCGGGGAGCACCGATTTTTCAAAGCCGGGCACCCCTTCCATAGACTCCCATGTTAAACTGTAATTTCTCCGGTGATTTTGGGGACCCGGTACTTGCCGGTCGTAGGTCCCCTGGACCCGAAACTTGGCACACATGTAGCCCCATTTCTCCTCTATAAGTGTGCAAAGTTTATTGTCTGGAGGACCTACAGCCGGGGAGCACTGATTTTTCAAAGCCGGGCACCCCTTCCATAGACTCCCATGTTAAACGTCAGTCTAGTCATGGGCACAGTGAGGCATGGGCACAGTGAGGCATGGGCACAGTGAGGCATGCACATGGACACAGTGAGGCATGGGCACAGTGAGGCATGGACACAGTGAGGCATGCACATGGACACAGTGAGGCAAAGTGAGGCACAGTGAGGCATGCAGAATGGACACCCTAGGCTTATACTTGAGTCAATAAATTTTCCCAGTTTTTTGTGGTAAAATTAGGTGCCTCGGCTTATATTCGGGTCGGCTTATTCTCGAGTATATACAGTAATTCTAATTCTGTGCTGCATTGCATTAATATAATCACAAGTTGCTAGTAACAGGAAGCTCCCTTATAGTTTTATGTAATATAGAGCAGCAAGTACAGCACATGTTTCCAAGCCAGAGCGGAGAACTAAGAAGGCATCAGGGATCCCTCTATAGCAGGAGTTTCAAACCCAATTTAATTGCGAACCCCATCAGCAAAAGCCCCGTTGTATTTGGGCTGTGCTACTTACAGAGTCCAGTGTTCAGGAGTGTGTTACTTACCAAGTGCAAAGTTCAGGAGTGTGTTACGTACAGAGTGCAAAGTTTAGGAGTTTGCTACGTACAGATTGCAGAGTTCAGGATTACGCTATGTACAGTGTGCAGAGTTCAGGAGTGCGTTACATACAGAGTGCATGGTTCAGGGGTGTGCTTTGTACAGACAGCAGTTCCAGGGGTGCCCTACAGACAGTTCAAAGTTCAGAGGTATTTTGTGTAGAGTGCCTGATTTAGGGGGTGCACTACGTACAGAGAGCAGAGTTCAGGAGTACGCTATGTGCAAAGTTTAGTAGTACCTTCTGTACAGAGTGCAGAGTTCAGGGGTGTGCTGTGTGAAGAATGCAGGGGTTAGGGTTGCCTTATGCACAGTATGCAACCCCAACCACCACCCCCTCCTTTCCCCCAAAGCTTCCTTGCGTCTCTCTCTCCCCTACCTGGCCCAGCTCTAGTACCTCTCTTTGTGGGCAGCTCTGCCATACCTTGCAGGGAGATCGTTCCCTCAGATTTTGGAGATATGTCTCTGCCTTGAATGCATACAGGGATCTGTTGAGAGCAAAGCTGTCCCTTGTAAACACAAGGGTTCCACTACATTCCATCTCCAAAACTGGGTGCGAGGGCCACATGACAAGACCTGGCAGGCTGGATTAGGCCCGCGGGCCTTGTGTTTGACATATATGCTCTATTGGTTTACTGGGCTGTCTAAGGGCCCTTTTACACTGCTCTGTAGCAAAATCAGGGTAAAAATGCATATGCGTTTTTACCAAGATTTTGCTGTGTTTCAGATGCGTTTTCTGTGCATTTCTGTTGTGTTTTGGGGTTGCGTGCACCTGTGAAAAATGGACATGTGACTCAAAAACGCACCAAAAATGCAAATCGCGGGTTTTACAACGATTTCCATTAATTTCACTGGGAAGCTGCATTTTTGGTGTGGTTTTCATGTGCGTTTTGGAGGATCAGATCTGGAGGACATTTTTGTAGTGTGAACTAGCCCTAACCAAATGTGGGGGTGCCTGCTTCTAACAGCTTGTGGTCTGTTTCTTCAAGGATTACATGAGTGCAGTAAAAAATAAATTAAAATAATTTATTGTTTTAACAGGGAAGACATTGAGGAGGGATGTGTGCATGCCTTGTTTTTCCTTGTCTGCTGTCGTAGAGCCGAGCCAGGCATGCTGAATGCAAACAGCAATGTTTACACTGGCCTTCGCCTGTAATATCACATCTCAGAGCACAATGGAAGAAAACAAAGTGGTAAAAGCTTTCATATGCAAATCTGCTTAGTAATCATGAATATACATAGTAAATGTGCTGTTGTGTTTTAAAGTTACAGTTATCCCAACAGCAAACTATCCGAAGTCATCTTCGCCCAATTGCCTAGGATTGGTGGCTACTGGTTGGTGGATTGAATAAGCAGTTCGAAGGTCATGAATTTCATACCACTCTCATTTCTATGAGGCTTGACAGAAGCCTACAGGTCGACCACTCTGAAGTTGGGATTGGGGGAAATACCTTTGAGAGAGGTTGGAAGACATGCTCTGTTCACATTTGTCCTGCTCAGCATGCTCCTTCCCTAAATAAGAAAAGCTGTTCTTGTCCCAACTCTATTCACTAATGTGAAGCCTCATACACACAATCGGATTTTCTGCGGACAAAGCGTAGGACTTTTGTCCGAAGGGAGTTGGCCATGAACTTGTATTGCATACAAACGACAAAGCAAATCCGACAACAATTGTCCGATGGAGCGTACAAACGGTCGGATTTTCCGACAACAGTCTGTCATCACACAATTCCCGTCGGAAAATCCGATCGTGTGTACGGGCCTTAACAATTAGCAGTACCAAACGTTTTCATATACAGTAGTGCACAATATCAGAGATGTTGCAGGATTGTTAACTAATCTTCTATGTGTATGGCCGCTTGTACAGGCCTTTAAACATACAATTCTAATTGGACAAGATTGTCTTCCGATTCTTAAACTAAACTACATGCAAACTGCTAAGTACAAAGATAAAATACATACAGTATATGAGAGCTGTTTTACCTGTTCTTTCTTTGCTGCAGTTTTCACTATTACTTAAAGGGCCCCTTTCCCTCTCTACTCTGTAGCTCAGGGATCCTCAAACTACGGCCCTCCAGCTGTTGCGGAACTACAAATCCCATAAGGCATTGCAAAACTCTGACATTCACAGACATGACTAGGCATCATGGAAATTGTAGTTCCTGAACACCTGGAGGGCCGTAGTTTGAAGACCCCTGCTGTAGCTGCACAGAGAAAGGAGAAGCAGATTCAGTGATCACTCTGCTCTTTCCTTCTGTCAGCAGGCTGATTGCACTGAAACACACCTAACTGTCTCCTGGTGCTGCTTCCCTCTCCGGGCTCGACTCTGCAGGGACTGCAAATTACTAATACTTAGATATTTTTTAGATACTTACACTGCTTACATTTAAAAAAAAAAAAACTATCAATGTATTAAAGCGGAGTTCCACCTAAAAATTGAATTTCCGCTTTTCGGAACCCTCCCCCCTCCGGTGTCACATTTGACACCTTTCAGGGGGGAGCAGATACCTGTGCAATACAGGTATTTTGCTCCCACTTCCAGGCACCCGCGGGTATCTGCGCCACTTCCCGTCCCCCCTGCTGTCTTCTGGGAGACGCACAGGTCCCAGAAGACAGCAGGGACCAGTGGCATCGCGCAGCAGCGCCAGTCACGCATGTGCAGTAGGGAACCAGGAAGTGAAGCCACAAGGCGGCGGCAGCATCCGAGAGCCGATGGAGAGATCGGCTTCGGGTGCCGACATCACGGGGCGCCCTGGAGAGGTAAGTGTCCTTATTTTAAAAGTCAGCAGCTGCAGTATTTGTAGCTGCTGACTTTAAAAAGAAGATTTTTTTTTTAGCAGACCTCCGCTTTAATATATAAAAAGAGAAGTGTGGCCAAAGCTTGTTTGTGGTCACAGGAGTTCACTTATTTTTGCACTCCTGTGACCCAGAATTAGCCAACAGCCTAAAGACTGCTTTTGGCTGACATCACAGAGCCGCTCCAGATTTTGAGTGGATCTTGACAATGATGTCAGAATCCACCCAAACCGCTCCTGCCCCCTCTCCTGCCTGGCACTCCAGTGAGCACTGAAGGGGCATAGCAGAGAATGGTGACAGACAGTCTCCGCTCCATGCTCAGAGTGGACCCGAAAACTGAGCTATCAGCAGTCACAAGATCGCTCCGTTCTCAGGCATAGAGGCAACAGGGGACAGCTGGAAGTTCAGATCAATGCTGCAGCCACAAAATGTTTATTTTTACTTCCCACACTTCTCCTTTAATGTGTGCCTTTTATATCTGCCTGAGCTTCAGCTTTAATACCTGCCTTTTTATGTTTACATGCTTACAGACATACTGTATATACTCGAGTATAAGCCGACCTGAATATAAGCCGAGGCACCTAATTTTACCACAAAAAACTGGGAAAACGTATTGACTCGAGTATAAGCCTAGGGTGTCCATCTGCATGCCTCACTGTGCCTCACTTTGCCTCACTGTGTCCATGTGCATGCCTCACTGTGCCTCCCTGTGCCCATGCCTCACTGTAACTCACTTTGCCTCACTGTGTCCATGTGCATGCCTCACTGTGCCTTACTGTGCCCATGCCTCACTGTGCCCATGCCTCACTGTCACTGTGCCCATGCCTCACTGTCACTGTGTCCATGCCTCACTGTGTCCATGCCTCACTGTGTCCATGCCTCACTGTGTCCATGCCTCACTGTGTCCATGCCTCACTGTGTCCATGCCTCACTGTGTCCATGCCTCCCTGTGTCCATGCCTCCCTGTGCCCAATCTCCCTACCTGATCTCCGGCTCGGTGTGACTAGACTGACGTTTAACATGGGAGTCTATGGAAGGGGTGCCCGACTTTGAAAAATCAGTGCTCCCCGGCCGTAGGTTTCCTGGACAACAAACCTTGCACATGTGTAGATGAAGAGTGGGGTTACATGAGTGCCAAGATTGGGGTCCGGGGGACCTAGGGCCAGACAGTACCGGGTCCCCAAATCACCGGAGAAATGACAGTTTAACATGGGAGTCTATTAAGGGGTGCCCGGGTTTGAAAAATCGGTGCTCCCCGGCCGTAGGTCCCCCGGACAACAAACTTTGCACACTTGTAGAAGAAGAGTGGGGCTACATGTGTGGCTGGGATCAGGCGCACAAATTTGAAGATGGACACAGACTCGAGTATAAGACGAGGGGGCCATTTTCAGCACAAAAAAATGTTCTGTAAAAACTTGGCTTATACTCGAGTATATACGGTATGTTGTTATCCTATCTCACTGTAAAACTGACCATACATTATACAATTTTCTTATTCAATTTCCTTTAGATTTACCTTCAACTATGTAGTGCAGGGGCCTGCTTGATTGCATGCAAATTAAAAGTGTTTAGGCTTGACCTCATATTATATGATTTTGGTATATCTAAGGGAAAATTGAATAAGAAAATTGTATAATGTATGGCCAGCCTAGGTCCAGTAGAAAAAGATTTACTGGCACTATCATTTCTAAAACAGGTTTATCTTGGCAGCTGGAATGAGTCAATAGAGTGGATTCTTTAGAGGATTACTGTTCTCAGGTTTGAAAGCTAACAGCAATGGTTCAGTGTTTGTAGTTTATGATATCTCCTGGAAAAGCATCTTTTAGACTGCAGAGTAGAGCTGCACGATTCTGGGGAAAAATTAGAATCCAAATTTTTTTGCTTAGAATAAAGATCACGATTTTCGCAGCATAACATCATCTTTCTTTCACATTATACCAAAAAAATATACCGTATATAGTCGAGTATAAGCCGATTTTTTTCAGCCCTTTTTTTAGGGCTGAAAGTATACCCCTCGGCTTATACTCGAGTCAGTACTTGAAAATCGTGAAATTCCGCGGCCGGCGTCCATTGTTTAAATCTAGCGCCTTTCTCCCCGTCCCTTATGCGATAGGCGTTTCCAGCAAACACTGTGTTGAGCGTTGCGCCTATCACGGAGGTCCTCTTGTCCGACGTCCGTGATTGGCGGAGCACTGAACACAGTGCCTGTTGGGAAACGGAGTCGGAGAATGAGAGGACCTCCGTGATAGGCGCAACACTCAACACAGTGTTTGCTGGAAACGCCTATCACGGAAGGGACAGGGAGAACGGCGCGAGATTTGAACAATGGACGCCGGCTGCGGAATTACAAGATTTTCAGGTACACTGACTCGGGCACAGGGAGGCTGCAATGGACACAGTAAGGGGGCACAGTGAGGTGACAATGGGCAGTGAGGTGGCACAGTGAGATGGCAATGGGCAATGTAAGGGGGCACAGTGAGGTGACAATGGGCAGTGAGGTGGCAGAGTGAGATGGCAATGGGCACAGTAAGGTTGGGCAATGGGCACATTTCCTCCCCTCGGCTTATACTCGAGTCAATAAGTTACTCTTTCGTCCATGGACCGACACAGCTTCTCTATTGACAAAGTGGGTATTATCCGTTAATTAGGAGTGACTAGGCAGAAAAACTTGTAAAAAGTGTTGCATCACACCTTCTACAGTACCGCCCAGGGGGCGGACCCTCTGGGTATAACCTCTCAGTCTGCATCTTCGCAGATCAGTTTTTTTCTGTCTAGCAAGGAGTAGGACATGGCTCCCTTCGGGCCCATTGGTCCGGGGGAAAAAGATATATATTTTTTTGCTACATTTTTGTTTCCTGCGATCTTCGATCAACTGCCGACTGGGTGACAGGCTGGATCCTCGATCCTTGTAGTCTCCCCAGTTTCGGCCATCGAGCGTGTGCCGACCCTAGCTACGCGCTGGGTTTTCCACGACATGCCCGTCGCTCCATGGGTGGCCGGTGAGCCTACGCTCCAGGGCCTGCATCGGACCGCTCAGCTTCGGCTGACCTTACGGCCGAGTCGCAGCAGCCTGGCCGGTGAGCTTACGCTCCAAGGCTTGCATTGGACCGCTCAGCTTTGGCTGACCTTACGGCCGAGTCGCAGCAGCCTGTCCGGTGAGCGTCACGCTCCAGGGCATACATATGATCGTCCCTTTTGGGTCCAATCACAGCATGCCTGGCCAACAGTCACCTTCCGTGCGCGGACGATGACCTGTTTGGAATGTCTTCCAGCATAATACATGCAGGATAGGTAAGTAAAACTCCCCTGCCTCGGCTGGGTGATTTAGCTGGACATTCCTGGAGAGATCAAGTAAGTGGTTGTGGCCCCTTTCTTCCCTCTCTCCCTGCCTTTCCCTCCTCCCTGGGCTTCTAGCTAAAGGTTGCAGGGTGCTGGGGGTCACCTAGGGGGTTCCACTGGAGCGGGGCTGGCTGTAACTAACATTTAAAAGAAATGTAATTTCTGCTTACCTGTGTTTGTGTGCTTCCTTCTCCATGCTGTCGGCGGCCTTTATGAGGTGGTCCATGCCGAATTCGGCCTCTTGTGACTGCCCGGCGGCCATCTTCCTGTGGTTCGGCCACACCCACTGGCCCCTATCAGCTGATCGGCGGCCATGTTTGTCCACCCTGTATGCATATATTGCCGTTCGGCGGCCATCTTTTTGTGGGCTATGGCTGCTTGACCTCTATCTTCGGTCGGCGGCCATTTTCTTAGAGCCCACATTATCTTCCATACAGATGTTTTTGGCAACCATTTTGCGAGAGCCTCCGGCCTTTAGGGTGCATTACACTGGTGCGAAAATTCACACAGGAAATGCTGATAAAAGAAGCAGTCTGACACAGCAGCAGCGGGACAGCATCACAGGCGCAGCACACGGCAGCATAGCAGTACCTATCCAGGGTGGTGAGTCCTCTGGGTGACCCAGCCTCTCTGCAGCACAGGAGGGTGGCCTATTGATATCTTGCCTGGAGCCCTGTGAGTGTCAGCGTGTGGTCAGCATGGCATCTGAGCCAGATGTCTTCTCCCCTGAAACACCAGATTTAGCAGCTGGTGCCCCTGAGGTGTCTATGAACGCTATGACGGCAATCCTAGAGGCGTTTGCTGCCAGGGTGGAAGCAGCACACGGGAATACAGGGGGTAGTAAACGCCCCGTCCCCTGCAAGCTTCTGGGGATAATTCTGATGAAGAACCAGGTCCAGCTACGGCTCGGGGCCCAGATTCTGACGCATCAGAGACTGCAGACCGTGACCGGACAGTGAGGATGACTCCAAGTCCAGGTCAGTACGCAAGACGGCTTTGGTATCTGACCTTATTACTGCAGTGCGGGATATGCTAAAGTTGGAAAATACTGCAGAAGCAGCAGAGACTCCGGTCCACTTGGGTTTCATAGACCTGCCCGCACTGCTAAGGTGTTCCCTTGTGTGTCTTTTGATAAACTCTTATACAAGGAATGGGAGAACCCAGTGAGGGTCTTTACAGCCCCAAAGAGGTTTGCGGTACGGTACCCCTTTGAGGAGAGTTTTCTGAAGAAATGGACCTCTCCCCCTATAGTGGACCCTCCGGTGTCCAGACTTAATAGAGCCACCACAATTCCTGTAGAAGGGGCTCCTGTTTTCAAGGACCCTGTGGATAAGAAGGCTGAAGCACTCGCTTGCTACCTATACTCAGTGGTAGGCTCGGCAGTACGCCCGGCATTGGCGGGGGCCCTAGTGTCTCACACACTTACTGAATGGGCAGGATTGCTACTCCAGGGGTTATGGAGCGAGATGCTCCTCCTGATGAGATAACATTGGCCCGACCAGTTGGTCCAGGGCCTTAGGTTTGTCTGCGAGTCAGACATGAATACTATTCCCCTGCTGTCTAAAACTTCGGTTTATGCAGTAGCAATACGCCGCCTGATCTGGCTAAAAGACTGGTCTGCAGACCAGACTTCCAAGAAAGCCCTGTTGGATCTGCCTTTTAAGGGCAACAGACTTTTTGGGGCTTCTCTGGATGACATCATTAAGGATGCCACAGGAAGTAAAAGCACTTTGCTTCCCCAAATTAGCAAGGGTAAGGGGCCACGCCAAGGGGCAAGGGCCCTCCTTTACTGCACGCAAACGGTTTTTTTCGTCCCCCTAGGGCGACAGGGAAAAGACCCCAGGCCGATAAAGCGCCTGCCCAAGGACAAAAGCGTCCTTGGTCCCGCATACCCAAGAAACCTGCGGACAAATTTGCGTCCGCATGAAGGTCCACCCCCACCCAGCTCTCGGGTGGGGGGACGTCTTCACAAATTCGCGACTCAGTGGACAGCTCTAATCTCTGACAGGTGGGTTTGCGAAGTAATCTCCTCAGGCTACAAGATAGAGTTTCTCTCTTGTCCACCGGACAGATTCAACACCTCCAATCTCCAGCTACTACCGACCCGTCGGGAGGCCCTGTATAGGGCGGTCCAGGGTCTACTGGATTGTGGGGTAGTTATTCCAGTTCCAGAACTGGAACGGGGTTTTTTACTCAAATCTGTTCTTTGTGCCGAAGAAGGAGGGGGTTCGTCCAAGCTTGGATCTCAGAGCCCTCAATTGCTTTGTGAAGGTACAAAGATTTCGGATGGAGTTGGTTCGATCTGTAGTCACGGCTCTCCATCCGGGGGACTTTCTGGCCTCCTTGGACATCAAGGATGCATACCTGCATGTCCCCATATACTCCAGACACCAGAGGTTTCTGCGATTTGCTATCGGGAAGGACCACTACCAGTTTGTGGCCCTCCCGGTTGGCCTTGCCTCAGCACCCAGGACGTTCACCAAGGTGCTCGCTCCGATTCTGGCACTTCTAAGACAGCGGGGTATCGCTATCACAGGTTACTTGGACGACCTTCTGCTGAAGGCCCCTTCAAGCTCAGAATTAGAGGTAAGCGTGTCCATTACCTGTCAGACTCTTCGAGACTGTGGTTGGATACTAAACACGCAAAAGTCAGTATTGGTGCCCACTCAACGCCTAGTGTACCTGGGGTTGATTCTGGATTCCTCAGAGGCAAAGGTATTCCTCCCTGTGGAGAAGTTGCAGACCCTCCGGGCTGCAGTATGGCAGCTGACTTCCAGGAATTGGTCGTCACTCCGTTTTTTGCATGCGAGTGTTGGGCCTCATGGTAGCCTCCTTCGAGGCGGTCCCATGTGTTCAATACCACACTCGAGTGTTACAGAAGGAAGTTCTGTCCAGATGGAACAGATGCCCTTCATCTCTGGATTATCAAATCCGAGTGAGCCACCTAGTCAGGAGATCCCTGGTATGGTGGCTGACAGCACCGGCTCTAATGGCCGGGAAGTCATTTCTTCCGGTTTACTGGATAGTGATCACGACGGACGCCAGCCTTACAGGTTGGGGGGGGGAGTCTGGGGTGTCCAGTCGGCGCAAGGTCGCTGGACCCCAGAGGAAGCTCTCCTGCCGATCAATGTCCTGGAGATCCGGGCGATCAAGCTGTGCCTCTTCAAATGGTCTCAGAGGCTGCAAGGGCGTCCAGTCAGGATCCAGTCAGACAACGCCACAGCGGTGGCATATGTCAATCATCAAGTAGGAACAAGAAGCTCAGCTGCAGCATTGGAGGTTGTTCGCATCCTGAAGTGGGCAGAGAAGAGCGTACCGGCACTATCGGCCGTGTACATTCCGGGCGTGGAAAGCTGGCAGGCGGACTACCTGAGCCGCCAGATGCTGGACCAGGGAGAATGGTCCTTACACCCGGAGGTGTTCCAACTCCTCTGCCAAAGATGGGGCACACCAGACGTAGATCTTCTGGCTTCCCGACTCAATCGGAAGGTATTGAGATTTGTGGCCCGGTCAAGAGACCCATGGGCAGACGCAACGGACGCGTTGGTAGCATCGTGGGGTCAGTATCGGCTAATCTATGCCTTCCCTCCCTTAAGGCTTCTTCCTCTTCTGCTCCGCAGAGTGGAGGCAGAGGGAATTCCAATGATCCTAATCGCTCCAGATTGGTCTCAGCGTCCTTGGTACGCCGATCTAGTACGTCTGGTAGCAGATGTCCCCTGGCGCCTACCACTACGGAAGGACCTGCTATTGCAAGGTCCCATACTCCATCCTGCTTTACGGTCACTGGCTTTAACGGCATGGCTATTGAGAACCAGGTACTGAGAGACCGGGGCCTGTCAGATTCAGTAATCTCTACTATGAGAAGTGCTCGGAAACCGTCCTCTAGGAAGGTTTATCACCGCACTTGGAAGGCCCACATCTCCATGTGTGAGGAAATGAAATGGCATCCGCGTACTTATTTGGTTTCCAGAATCCTGCTGGTTTTACAGCATGGGGTGGACCAAGGGCTTGCCCTAAGTACGATTTAAGGGACAGATATCTGCCCTGGCTGTCTTTTTTCAGCGCCCCCTGGCGGCTCACTCTCTCGTGAGTACATTTGTGCAGGGGGTTCGACATGTGGCCCCTCCGGTCCGTCCCCCGTTACTTCCGTGGGACTTGAACCTGGTCCTCTCGGTGCTTCAGAAGGCACCGTTTGAGAATATTAGAGATATTCCCCTGTTGACACTTTCTCAGAAAGTGGTCTTTTTGGTGGCTGTTACGTCAGTTAGACGAGTCTCTGAGCTGGCAGCCTTGTCCTGCAAGGCTCCCTATTTGATTTTTCACAAGGATAAGGTGGTGCTGCGGCCGCAGCCTTCTTTTCAAAAGTCGTTTCGGCTTTTTATCTCAATGAAGACATTGTACTTCCATCCTTGTGTCCTCAGCTGTCGAATCCTAAGGAGTCGGCGTTGCGTTCCTTGGACGTTGTCCGAGCTTTGAGAGTATACCTATCTGCTACTTCCCGGTTCCGGAAGTCGGACTCACTGTTTGTTTCGGTGGCTAGTCCCAAGAAGGGCCAAGCAGTCTCATCGGTGACCATCTCTAGGTGGATCCGACAGATAGTAATCCAGGCTTACGCCTTAAAGGGTCAAGCGCCCCCCTTCCCGGTCACGGCGCATTCGACCAGGGCAATAGGTGCCTCTTCGACTTTCCGACATCAAGCGTCTGTTTCCCGATTATGTAAAGCGGCGACTTGGTCGTCCGCTCACACTTTCACAAAATTCTACAAAATTGATGTAGGTGCATCTTCAGATGCCTATTTCGGCCGCAAGGTTTTACAAGCGGCTGTTTAGAGTTGCAGCTCCTCTGTTGGAGGAGTGCTGTTTTGTGTTTGGGGTGAAGTTTATTTTTATGCTGTTACCACCCCTCGTTTTTTCTCTGACACTGCTTTGGGACGTCCCACTTTGTCAATAGAGAAGCTGTGTCGGTCCATGGACGAAAGAGTAAATAGGATTTTTTACTCACCGTAAAATCCTTTTCTCTGAGTCCATGGACCGACACAGCACCCACCCCTCCTTTTAAGTTTGTACTGCTTTTTGACGAACTGATCTGCGATGTGCAGACTGAGAGGTTATACCCGGAGGGTCCGCCCCCTGGGCGGTATTGTAGAAGGTGTGATGCAACACTTTTTACAAGTTTTTCTGCCTAGTCACTCCTAATTAACGGATAATACCCACTTTGTCAATAGAGAAGCTGTGTCGGTCCATGGACTCAGAGAAAAGGATTTTACGGTGAGTAAAAAATCCTATTTTTCCCAGTTTTTTTGTGGTAAAAGTAGGTACCTCGGCTTATACTCGGGTCGGCTTATACTTGAGTATATACGGTATATATATTTTTTTAATTCATTAAAGTGTATTTCTTTCCAAAAAAAAATTGCATTTGAAAGACTGCTGCGCAAATACAGCGTGACATAAAATATTGCAACAACCACTATTTTATTCTCTAGGGTCTCTGCTAAAAAAAATATAAAATTTAATGTTTGGGGTTCTAAGTAATTTTCTAGCAAAAAATTATGATTTTAACTTGAAACCAACAAGTGTCAGAAAAAGGTTTTGTCTTTAAAGGGTAAGTTCACCTTTACAGAAATATCTGTAAATTGAACTTACACAGGACCCCCTCCTCGCCCCCCCGGTCCCGCTGACTTGGACCGCGGCAATCTCCCGTTCTAAGCCCTGATATATCGGCGCCAGGAGTCCGGGCTTAGAAATCCCCTGAGCTGAATGTCGAAAATGTATCCTGACAGGAGGGACGTTTCGGAGCGTTGTAATTGGTCAGCGCAGTCATATGGGCGACGCCGGCCAATCGGCAGCCGCATAGCCCACCCTGTCCGCTATGGAGAAGACGCGTGGATGCCGAGGGGATTTCTAAGCCTCTTCACGCGGATATACCGGGGCTTAGAACGGGAGATTGCCACGGTCCAGGTCAGCAGGCCGGGGGGGGGGGGGGTTGGGGCGAGGAGGGGGGTCCTGTGTAAGTTCACCTTACAGATTTTTCTGTAGAGGTGAACTTACACTTTAAGTGGTTAAACTTCCCTCATTTACAGACCGAAGTTCATTCCTTTGATCTAAAGAACAAATGTTATAATGTTTATAGTTAGCTCAGCGGCTGAGGAATGTTGTGAAACTTGGCAGGCTGCCTGTTGTTTTTTTTTTTTTTTTTTGACAGCTGTCGGCTTGAGCAGAGAACTCTGCATAGAATCTGGAAAATGCTTTAAGTTCGCAAGGGGGAAACAATCGCGATCTCGATTCTTAACTAGGTGCTGCTCACCCACCGTCAAATGACAGCGGGGCGGTGCGGCTCTCGTTCACAGCCAGTCACATGTAAACACGGAGATGCCAGTAATCCGCACACTTCTCACCTCACACTGACGATCAGCGGCATTTCCACGCCAGGGGGACATCTACACATGTAATCAGGGCACTGCTAATCAGTGCCCTGATTACACTATAGCAATATAGTGTCACCCACCAGTGCCAGCAATCAGTGCCCACCAGTGGCAGCAATCAGTGCCCACAAGTGCCACCAATCAGAGCCCATTAGCAATGCCAGTTAGTGCTGGCTATCAGTGCCGCCTATCAGTGCTGCCCATCAATGCTGTCAACCAATGCCCATCAGTGCCACCAATTAATACCCATCAGTGCCGCCTATCAGTGCCCAACAGTGCCACCTATCAGTGCCCATAAGTGCGGCATATTTGTGCCTCCTCATCAGTGCCCAGTGGCACTGATGAGTGCCCATAAGTGCCGCCTCATCAGTGTCCATAAGTGCCACCTCATCAATGCCCACAAGTTCAGCCTATCAGTGCCGCCTCATCAGCGCACATCAGTGAAGGCGAAAAATTACTTAGTTACAAAATTTACTGACAGAAACTAAAAGTAAACATTTTTTTTCAGAATTTGGGGTCTTTTTTTTTTTTAATAAAAAACCCAGCAGTGATTGAATACCACCAAAAGAAAGCTCTATTTGTGTAAATAAAATTATAAAAAATGTGTTTGGGTACAGTGTAACATGACCGCGCAATTTTCATTCAAAGTGCGACAGCGCTGAAAGCTGAAAAATGGCCTGGGCAGGAAGGGGGTGAAAGTGCCCTGTAAGCAAGTGGTTAATGATTAATCGTGCAGCTCTACTGCAGAGTTATTATTGTTGAGGACAAAGACTCAGCAAATCAAAGTAGTAGGATTTCATATTCAATGTAAAGGAATTCACTACTTGGATGTAGCTGCTGAGGCTAACTAGCAGAAGTCTCCCAGTTCTCAGACCCATGAGCATCATTGCTTTTAGTATAAATGTGCTTAATAATGGGAACTACATCATCGTGGAAACGGCCAAGCTAATTTTCCTCAGTCAAGCCGTCAGTAGCAGATCCTTTAAGTCCTATAAGTTGTGACATGGGGCCTCCATGGATTGGACTTGTTTTTTCCAGCACATCCCATGGATGCTCAATTAGATTGAGGTCTGGAGAATTCGGAGGCCAAGTCAACAAACTTGAACTCGTTGTGTTCCTCAAACCATTCTTGAACCATTTTTGCAGTGTGGCAGGGCACATTATTCTGCTGAAAAAGCCCACTGCCATCAATGAATAACTTTTCCACGAAGGGTGTACAGTACTTGGTCTGAAACAATGTTTAGGTAGGTGGTACGTGTCAAATAAAATCCACAAGAATGGCAGGACTCAAGGTTTCCCAGCAGAACATTGCCCAAAGCACCGCACAGTAATTGAAAACAGAAGAATGTTTCTGGAGTACTTATTGTTGTATCATTGTATTGAAGTTAGAAAAACTAAGCGCAACTGAAGACAAAATGTTTTTTTTTTTTTTCTTATCAGATAAATCTCATTAGCTTTTACAACTTTTCAATGACATAATTAACCCATTATTTTAACCCCCTCCCCCTATTCCAAGTCTTAGTGCAAATAACTTATCCAACTAAGCACCAAAAGTGGCAACTTACCCATGGTGGATTTAAAACCAAATATGACGTTCATTGTTTCCAGCATCAGAGGACATGACATGATATTGGTCAGATTAATTGTCAAATACTGAAGCAGAAAATCTATCTTTAGGTTGGTAGTTGGTTTACATTGTGATAAATAATGCATATGTACATTGTTTCTTTGCAACAGTCAGTATGTACGATAGATTTATATCATCAATCTATTAGTGCATGTATGTCTCCACTATTATGGTATAGTGGTCAAAGGAAGAAGACAACTGGCAATTCCATAATCCTCAAGTACTGTATTTATTGGTGTATAACACTCACTTTTTTACCCTGAAAATAGAGGGTAAACTGAGCCTGCGTGTTATACGCAGGGGGCTGTGGAAATTTTTTTTCCTGAAACTTCCCTCTTAAAGTTAGGGTGCGTGTTATACGCCTGTGCGTGTTATACGCCGATAAATATGGTATTTATTAAGCCATAACAGTGAGTACACAGACGGTGGCAGACGCGTTTCGGCGATAAGTTCACAACACACATGTGAAATAAAAATGAACATATATACTGAAGGGGTTTGTTTTTGAGGCTAGTGGACTTTAATGGTAACGTAACAATTAAAATACACATATATAAAACATATAAAGTTTTATTGAATTTGACATCAACAAGTTTAAAACATACATATTTAAGAGAAAAAATCTCTGTCTAAATATGCTGGGTGTAACTGAAATAGATAATACCTGTAATATTATCTATTTCAGTTACACCCAACATATTTAGACAGGGTTTTTTTTTCTTCTAAATATGTATGTTTTAAACTTGTTGAACTTCTTGTTAAAAAAAAAAAAAACTTGTTGATGTCAAATTCAATAAAACTTTATATGTTTTATATATGTGTATCTTAATTGTTACGTTACCATTAAAGTCCACTAGCCTCAAAAAACAAACCCCTCCAATTTGGATAGGACGTAGGTACCCCTCCCCCCTTTTTTTGGATCGTTCATATTTTGGCACTGTATTTAAGAACATATATATACTGTATTTATACAAAAATATGAAGATAGGTTCCGCCCCTCCTTCAATCAGTAACATGTTGAATTAAACAATTAATGATCAATCACAAAGTGTCAGCAGGTGTAATGCTGGCAGAATGAGGATAGGAAGTATTAGCTTAGTACAACACATATTAAAATAAGATAGTCTTATCCCAATATATATGTAATAAAAGTGAAGGCTATAACTATATATATATATATATATATATATATATATATATATATATATATATATACATACATATAATGTTCTAAAAATACATATATAATGTGGTACACAAGTAAAGATCAAATGGATAAGGACTACTTTAGAAGCAGATCTACATTGTAGCAGTGATTCATTCCCTGGAGGCACTCTCGTTTTGAAGATTGAATATCCACCAAACCTCACGTAACAGCAGTTTACGGTAAATATCCCCACCGCGAGAGAACTGTTTAACCCTTTCCAAACCTAAAAAAGGAAAAAGATGCCATATTTCCACTGTGTTTATACTTAGAGTGTTTGGATACATTGGATAGAATTTTTGTCACTTTTATAAGATGCCCCATGGAAATGTTCACTCACTCTAGTTCTTAAAGCGAATCTCCCACGGCCATACTTAATTTTTTATTTATTTTTGCTCATTCATTTGTTTGTAGCATACTTAAAAAGTACTCACGAGTTAGCTGTGCTAAGTCCTCCACTTTCCGATTCCATCTAAAATAGAAAGTTAGATTCTTCTATTACAGTGGTTTCCATTTTGCTTGTGGGCACGAGAAGCCCACAAGCAGCCACTTCCTTGTTGCAGTGAATGCTGATGTCCCAGCATTCACCGCTCGATCCCGGACCTTTTTTTTTTTATTCAAAATCGATTGTCTGAAGATTAACAATGCCCGCCCTAAGTTTGTCCTTTCTGTTGTTGTACTCCGGTAACGTAATGCTGCCGAATGATTGTTGTCCCTTGTTTCTAATGGAGGCTTTTGAAATGCCCTCCTTAGTTTGTTTATGTGATCGCGTCACTTCCGGGTTCCGAAATCCTGCGATACTTCATAGCAAGGCCCCGCAATGAATACTGGGAGCTATGACAGAAGCTCCCAGGGCACACCTACGGGTACGGGAAGTGACGCACTACCAGCAGAATACCCGCAGCTTGTGCAGACAGGAAGCGATGTCTAAACAAAGGTACTGTACAGATTGAAAAAAAAAATACTTCCGTTTTAACTTGTGTTACAGGCAGCAGTATGAATGAGCTTGTGTCTTGAATAGGGTGGAGCTCCGCTTTAATGCCCCATACACACAATCGTTTTTCATGCCGTTAAAAATGCCATTTTTAAAAATGGGCATTAAAACCAATCGTGTGTATTCTCCAGAGCATTTTTAACGACGTGAAAAACGGCCATTAAAAATTTCGAACATGCTCTATTTTTTCAAGTCGTTTTTCATGTCGTTTTTTTTAACGATGTGAAAAACGATGGTGTGTATGCTTTGACGAGGTGAAAAAAACCGTGCATGCTCAGAATCAAGTATGAGACGGGAGCGCACGTTCTGGTAAAACTAGCATTTGTAATGGAGATAGCACATTCGTCACGCTGTAATGGACTGAAAAGCAGGAGGCTGAAAAGCGCGAAACGTCGCTCAACAAACTTTACTAACATGAAGGGTGGCACCATCCGAACGGAACTTCCCCTTTATAGTGCCGTCGTACGTGTTGTACGTCACTGCGCTTTGCTTGAAAGTTTTTTTAAATGATCGTGTGTACGCAAGACAGGCTTGAGAGGAAACATGAAAAAAAAAAAACGACGAGAAAAACGTCGGTTTAAAAAATCGCATGAAAAACGATTGTGTGTACGCCGCATAAGGGTCTAGAAATGCACCCCACATATTGCTTATTGCATTTCTTGCACTCAACAGCATAGACCACGTTGTCTGTGCAACAATTAATGTAGTCAAGAATGGAAACATCCCATCCAGTGGCACAGGAAACAACTGTCCTGTGCTGCCTGGAGTGCCTACTGCAAAAGCGACATGCATTAGTACCGCAAAGGTATGATCCCACAGTATTAAGCCAAGTCTTATTAAATCTGTCAGACTTAAAGACTGGCAGATAAAATGTTGCCTAATGTTTTGGCACGGCGGCTTGAGAATCTGCAACCTGTCATGATTATTGATGCTAAAACATTATCTGTGGAGAGTATGGGTAAGCATTTACTGTATAATACAGTATTTTTTATTTTATTTAAATCCAAAGAGAAGGTGGTAACAAATGTAACCGGACCCTTCTCCCTGGTACCCACACCAGCTTTGCTGGTTTTGTCTCTACCATGGCCAGGATTCTCTAAAAGGGGAAGTCTCTTTTTCTCTGTGGCCAGACGAACTGCTCTAGCAATGTTCCATTTGTCATAATGTCGTGACCAAAGCCTAGAGGCAAAAATATTGCATTCTTTGATAAATGCTTCTGCAGTAGAGCAGTTCTGTCTGGCCCTGGTAAACTTCCCTATCGGAATAGATTGCTTGGTGTGTGAGGGATGACAACTGGAAGCCAGAAGTAACAAATTTCCCGCACACTCCTTGCAATATGTATGGGTTTTTACGGTACCCTGAACAACATCACCTATTAGTGTTATATCCAAAAAATGTATAGTGTCATTATGGCTGTCAAAGCTGAATCCCAGATTAAGGGAATTATCGTTAACCCAGGACGCAAAGGAAGCACAATCTAGAGAGGCGCTATCCCAAATCATGATTAGGTCGTTATATATATATATATATATATATATATATCGACCATACCATAGGATAGAACCTGCACATGGGTTGGCAGCAGAGAAGAGATACCTCTCCTCCCACCAACCCATGTACAGATTCGCCAAGGAAGGTGAAAAACAAGTTCCCACCGAGGCCCCCCTGCACTGCAAGTAGAAAACCCAGTCAAAACTAAAACAATTACGAGTAAGAAGAAATTCAACTTTCATCACCAGGAACAGTGTAAGAGCTATGTCATACATGCTATACTGTGTTAAATTGTAACGGAGCGCCTCGATTGCCAGATCATGGGGAATACAAGAATATATGATTTAACTTCTAGTGTAAGCCACTGATAGCCTCTTTGTCATTTCACCTCTTGTATGTCTTTCAATACTGATGCGGTGTCTTTAATGTCACCTGGTAACCTTGTAACCAATGGTTGCATGTATTGGTCTATACATTGCCCTAATTTTTCAAAAAGGGAGCCAATGCCCGCAACCATTGGTCTCCCTTGTTCTTGTGTAGTTCGGGCATATGATGAAAAATGGGAACCTTAGGAAAATCAACCATAAGAAATTGTGCAACCTTGGTACTTAAGACTCCCATATCCACACCCATGTCCAACAAATCAGACAACTGCTGCTTAAATACAGGAGTGGAATCGGAGCCAAGGACCCGATAAGTGGAATGATTCTGCAGCTGACGTAATGCCTCTGCTTTATATTCACTCGCATTCAGTACTACGGCCGGGCCGCCCTTGTCGGCCTCCTGTATTACCAAATCGGTCCGTCATCTGAGACTGTCGATGGCAGTTCGTTCAGATAAAGTGAGGTTATTTCTACTGCCGGTTGGCTTGGTCGTAGCTCCGTCTGCAAGTTTGAAAAGATCCTACTCTACTAAAGCCTGAAAGGTTTCTATGGCTGAGTTCCTAGAATTAACAGGATAAAAATATTTATCTCCCCTACACACAGAATCTTTCTCGATACCATACATACCCCCCGTGGATTCAGATTGCAGCTTCTTCAGGACAGATCTGCCGATTTGATCTTGAAAGTTAAAAGTAATATCCAACATCTTCCCAGGTGAATCCAAGTGCTTTCTCAAAGTCAAATTCCGTATAAATCAATTTACCGTATTTTTCGCTCCATAATGCCTCGTACACACGATCGTTTTTAATGTCATTTTCAAAAACGACGTCTTGCAAACACACGTTCATTAAAAAAAACCGCTTGAGCAAAGCGCAGTGACGTACAACACGTACGACGGCACTATAAAGGGGAAGTTCCATCCGAATGGCGCCACCCTTCATGTTGGTAAAGTTTGTTGACCGACGATTCGCGCTTTTCAGCCTCGTGCTTTTCATTCCATTACAGCGTGACGAATGTGCTATCTCCATTACGAACGCTAGTTTTACCAGAACGACGCTCCCGTCTCATACTTGATTCTGAGCATGCGCGTTTTTTTTCCCCTCGTAAAAGCATACACACTACCGTTTTTCACGTCGTTAAAAAAAACGACGTGAAAAACGTCGTGAAAAAATAGAGCAGGTTCTCATTTTTTTAGGCCATTTTTCACGTCGTTAAAAATGCTCTGGAGCCTACACACGATCATTTTTAATGCCCAATTTAAAAAATGGCATTTTTAACGTCATGAAAAACGGTCGTGTGTATGCGGCATAAGACGCACCTGACCATAAGACGCACCTAGATTTTAGAGGAGGGAAATATGGAAAAAAAAATCCTGATCCAAATGGTGTACTAAAATATTTAATAAAATATAACAGAATAATATTTCTACACTGACAACCAATGTAAGGGGGCACCCTACACTGATCCCTATTGTAACTTGGACATTTACATGACCTCAACACAACAGGAGTATTTACATATTGAGACATTTGCACTGACCAGTGATGTAAATTATGTATTTACAGTAACCCCCCATCTCTCTACTAATCTCTGCATTCTTATCTCCCTCTCAGTACAACTCTGCCCCTCTAACTCATCTGCTAACCTCTGTCCCCCAAACCCCTCATCTTCTAACCTCTGCACTCCAACTCCTCCTTCCCATTCAACTCTGCACACCTCTGCTCCTCAAACCCCCCTCTTTGATCCCCTCTACATGCCCCCTATACTCACCTGTATGCTGTTCACACCTTCTAGGTGGGCGGCATGCAGAGGTGCGGGCGTAATTTGCATATGAATAGCGGCGGCCAACCTCATTAACATAACAATGCCCATGTGATTTACATGTGAATGCCGATCCTGTGGGGGTTAAATAAAGAACGATAACCTTTTGTTTCTCTCCCTGTAGCAGCTGAAGGCAGCAGAGAAACAGGATTTAGCTGGGGCAGAGTGATGCATAGGGAATCGTTCTGCCGCCGAAATGATCCCCCTATCAGCGGCTCTCCTGGTCAGTATTCGCTCCATAAGACTCACACACATTGCGTCTTATGGAGCGAAAAATACAGTACATCGAGTAGGGTATTGAAAATGTCAAAGTGAGTCTGCGGAGCAAAGGACAGACCCTTAGGTGTCCGTTTATGAAGCGGTGAAAAAATATCAGTGCTTCATTCTCCAGCATTCTCAGAGGAGATTGTTCTCCTCTGGATACCAGTTTATGAAGCTTTGTAGATCGCTTCTCCTTTTGAAGGAGTGAAGCGATCTACAAACGCTTCAAACAGTGGAGAACGGTCCCTAATACTGGAATCTCGTGAGTCTTTACGAGATTACAGTACCAGAAATTCACAGAAACACGAGATGTGAGTTTATTAAGCAGTGATAAATTATCACTGCTCAGTACACGGACAGACGACGTGGTTAATGCTAATAAAATAAAGAGTCCCCCTACATAATATATATATATATATACAGTGGGGCAAAAAAGTATTTAGTCAGCCACCAATTGTGCAAGTTCTCCCACTTAAAAAGATGAGAGAGGCCTGTAATTGTCATCATAGGTATACCTCAACTATGAGAGACAAAATGTGGAAACAAATCCAGACAATCACATTGTCTGATTTGGAAATAATTTTTTTTGCAAATTATGGTGGAAAATAAGTATTTGGTCAATATCAAAAGTTCATCTCAATACTTTGTTATATATCCTTTGTTGGCAATGACAGAGGTCAAACGTTTTCTGTATGTCTTCACAAGGTTGTCACACACTGTTGCTGGTATGTTGGCCCATTCCTCCATGCAGATCTCCTCAAGAGCAGTGATGTTTTGGGGCTGTCGCTGGGCAACACAGGCTTTCAACTCCCTCCAAAGGTTTTCTGTGGGGTTGAGATCTGGAGACTGGCTAGGCCACTCCAGGATCTTGAAATGCTTCTTACGAAGCCACTCCTTTGTTGCCCGGGCGGTGTGTTTGGGATCATTGTCATGCTGAAAGAACCAGCCAAGTTTCATCTTCAATGCCCTTGCTGATGGGAGAAGGTTTGCACTCAAAATCTCACAATACATGGCCCCATTCATTCTTTCATGTACACGGATCAGTCGTCCTGTTCCCTTTGCAGAGAAACAGCCCCAAAGCATGATGTTGCCACCCCCATGCTTCACAGTAGGTATGGTGTTCTTTGGTTGCAAATCAGCATTCTCTCTCCTCCAAACACGACGAGTTATGTTTCTACCAAACAGTTCTGCTTTGGTTTCATCTGACCATATGACATTCTCCCAATCCTCTTCTGGATCATCCAAATGCTCTCTAGCAAACCTCAGACGGGCCCGGACATGTACTGGCTTAAGCAGGGGGACATGTCTGGCACTGCAGGATCTGAGTCCCTGGCTGCGTAGTGTGTTACTGATGGTAGCCTTTGTTACGTTGGTCCTAGCTCTCTGCAGGTCATTCACTAGGTCCCCCCGTGTAGTTCTGAGATTTTTGCTCACCGTTCTAGTAATCATTTTGACCCCACGGGGTGAGATCTTGCGTGGAGCCCCAGAGCGAGGGAGATTATCAGTGGTCTTGTAGGTTTTCCATTTTCTAATTATTGCTCCCACAGTTGATTTCTTCACACCAAGCTGCTTGCCTATTGCAGATTCAGTCTTCCCAGCCTGGTGCAGGTCTACAATTTTGTTTCTGGTGTCCTTCGACAGCTCTTTGGTCTTCACCATAGTGGAGTTTGGAGTGTGACTGTTTGAGGTTGTGGACAGGTGTCTTTTATACTGATAACAATTTCAAACAGGTGCGATTAGAGCAGGTAATGAGTGGAGGACAGAGGAGCCTCTTAAAGAAGAAGATACAGGTCTGTGATAGACAGAAATCTTGCTTGTTTGTAGGTGACCAAATACTTATTTTCCACCAAAATTTTCAAAAAAAATTCTTTCCAAATCAAACAATGTGATTGTCTGGATTTGTTTCCACATTTTGTCTCTCGTGGTTGAGGTCTACCTATGATGACAATTACAGGTCTCTCTCATCTTTTTAAGTGGGAGAACTTGCACAATTGGTGGCTGACTAAATACTTTTTTGCCCCACTGTATATATATATATATACATATATATCTGATCGAGGTAGAAAAAAGTTAATAATCTTCCTTCTTCCCCCTCAGATCCCCCGAGATTCTCTCTTCACTCACCGATTCTCCACCTCTGAGCTGGTGAATCGGGGAGTGTGAATTCTGACTCAGATCGCCAGTGAAGTGCTGAGATCGCAGCTTCATAAACTGTCCGTTTCTGTGTCCGTCAATGAGGATTCTCAGTTTGTGGAGATCATCGGTGGGAGAACATGTTCAAACATGTTCTCCCCTGATTATCTCTGTTTCATAAACCGTTTATGGACTGTGATCAGTGGCAGAGGCGTTGCTATGGGGGTGCGGGGGGTGCGGGCGGCACCAGGTGACACCCGCCAGAGGGGTGACACCAGGGGCCGGGACTAGATGGGGGCGGGAGGGGCTCCAGTCTCGGGCGCAGTGTGATAGCACCGAGGGGAGCGCCAGTGGGCTGCTACAGTGTCAGCATTTGCCGACATCTCCTGTGGGGTGTCCCCGGGTCTCCAGCGCAGTGATTGCTGACACTAAATGTCCGCAAGCGTTGGTTTGCTGGGACCGCGGGTTTCCCCCGCAACCATTGACGCTGTGTGCGTGCGCCCCGCCCCCTGCTCCTCACCGCAGGTCTCGGAGTTGACCAGCTCGCACAGCCGCGTACGTGTCCCGCCCCCCTTCTGCTCTCGGTTCCCGGGTCCTGGCTCACCTTATCTCGCAGCTTCCACCCCTTCAGTTGTGCCCTCATTCAAGGTATGTGTCATATACTTTTGTGCACACTGCTGGGCATATTTTTTTTATTTTAAGGGGCACTCTGATGGACAAATTTTATTTTAGGGGGCACGCTGATGGGTATATTTTTAATGTGCACACTGATGGGCATATTTTGTTAAGGGGCACACTGATGGACACATTTTGTTGTGCCCATCAGAGTGCCCCTTAACATAAAATGTGCCTATCATCGTACACCTTAAAAATATACCCATCAGCGTGCCCCTTAAAATAAAAGGGGCCCATCAGCGTGACCCTTATTTTATGTTAAGGGGCACGCTGATGGGCAGATTTTATGTTAAGGGGCATTCTAATGGGCATATTTTATTTTAACAGCAACACTGATGGGCACATTTTGTATTAAGGGACACTCTGATGGGCAGATTTTATGTTAAGGGGCACGTTTTTTGTACCCATCAGATTGTCCCTTAATATAAAATTTGCCCATCAGCGTGACCCTTATTTTATGTTAAGGGGGACTTAGATGGGGACATCTGATGTAAGGAGGCACTCTGACGGGAATGCCTGATTTAAAGGAGCGCTGTGATGGAGACACCTGATGTAAAGGGGCACTGTGATGGGGACACCTGATGTAAAGGGGCACTGTGATGGGGACACCTGATGTAAAGGAGCGCTGTGATGGGGGCACCTGATGTAAAGGGGCACTGTGATGGGGACACCTGATGTAAAGGGGCACTGTGATGGGGACACCTGATGTAAAGGAGCGCTGTGATGGGGACACCTGATGTAAAGGGACACTGTGATGGGGACACCTGATGTAAAGGAGCGCTGTGATGGGGGCACCTGATGTAAAGGGGCACTGTGATGGGGACACCTGATGTAAAGGGGCACTGTGATGGGGACACCTGATGTAAAGGAGCGCTGTGATGGGGACACCTGATGTAAAGGGGCACTGTGATGGGGACACCAGATGTAAAGGGGCACTGTGATGGGGACACCTGATGTAAAGGGGCACTGTGATGGGGACACCTGATGTAAAGGGGCACTGTGATGGGGACACCTGATGTAAAGGGGCACTGTGATGGGGACACCTGATGTATAGGAGTGCTGTGATGGGGACACCTGATGTAAAGGGGCACTGTGGTGGGGACACCTGATGTAAAGGGGCACTGTGATAGGGACACCTGATGTAAAGTGGCACTGTGATGGGGACACCTGATGTAAAGGGGCACTGTGGTGGGGACACCTGGTGTAAAGGAGCACTGTGTAAAGGAGCGCTGTGATGGGGACACCTGATTTAAAGGGGCGCTGTGATGGGGACACCTGATTTAAAGGGGCGCTGTGATGGGGACACCTGTGACTACAATCGTGCTAAGTCATAGCACAGACTTGAGATTCGGATCTCGGCCCAAAGAAAATTTTGCAGACCGGTCCTCCTTGAATTTTAAATTAAGTACCCCTGCTTTAGCAGCTTCTATCTGTCGCAGCCGGCTGCATGTTAGCAGTGTCAGAGAACCGAGGGAAGTTTCCTGCAGGTTCCTCCTCTGCTTTGGCGTGTCTTCTGACGGGACAGGATGAGGAGCCTGATGAGGAGATCTCCCGGCGCTCTGACACTGCTAACATGCAGCTGGCTGGGACAGATAGAAGCTGCTAAAGTGTCAGCAATCAATCACTGAGGTCCCGGTAACTGATAACCGGTAAGTCTGTGCTGGAGGCATGAATCTGAGGATTTGTACAATAAGAGGAAGGATTTATGTTTAGAGGGATTAAGAGTTTTTTATTTTTTTTATGGGAAAATCTGGAGGCGAGTGCCTTTGTATTGGGGTGGGGGTTGTGCTTGTAGGGGGGAAATTGGCAGGGAGGGATTAAATAAGAGGATTTGTGCTAAGGGTGGCTTGGGTGGGGGATTAAGAGTATTTGGGCAGAAAGAGGGGTTTATTACTGAAAGGGGTATATTGGGGTGTGGATTTGTGATCGGAGGGGGGTTCATAAGATCATTTGTGTAAGAAGGAGTGGTTTGGGAGAGATTTATGCTAAAAGGAGGGATTTGTGCTGAGAGGGGGGGGGGATCTATGCAGGGAGGGGGAGATGGGGGGATAATTTGTGCTGAGAGGGGGGATCTGTGCAGGGAGGGGGGAGACGGGGGGTGATTTTTGCTGAGGGGGGGGGTCTGTGCAGGGAGGGGGAGATGGGGGATTGATTTGTGCTGAGGGGGGAGATATGGGCAGGGAGGGGGGAGACAGGGGATGATTTTTGCTGAGAGGGGGAATCTTTGCAGGGAGGGGGGAGATGGGGGGATGATTTGTGCTGAGAGGGGGGGATCTGTGCAGGGAGGGGGGAGATGGGGGGATGATTTTTGCTGAGGGGGGGTCTGTGCAGGGAGGGGAGATGGGGGATTGATTTGTGCTGAGGGGGGAGATATGGGCAGGGAGGGGGGAGACGGGGGGATGATTTTTGCTGAGAGGGGGGATCTTTGCAGGGAGGGGGGAGATGGGGGGATGATTTGTGCTGAGAGGGGGGATCTGTGCAGGGAGGGGGAGATGGGGGGATGAGTTTTGCTGAGAGGGAGGGTCTGTGCAGGGAGGGGGAGATGGGGGGATAATTTGTGCTGAGAGGGGGGATCTGTGCAGGGAGGGGGAAATGGGGGGATCATTTGTGCTGAGGGGGGGTCTGTGCAGGGAGGGGGGATGATTTGTGCTGAGAGGGGGGTCTGTGCAGGGAGGGGGCGTGGGGGGATGATTTGTGCTGAGAGGGGGTGGTCTATGCAGGGAGGGGGGATGATTTGTGCTGAGGGGGGATCTCTTTAGGGAGGGGGGAGATGGGGGGATAATTTGTGCTGAGAGGGGGGATCTGGGGGGTAAAAGAATTTGTATAAGGAGGGGTTTGGGGGGGGAATTATACTGGGAAGAGGGATATGGGGAGCATTTTGTGCTGAGAAGGGGGATTTGTGCTGAAAGGGGGTATATGAGGGTGATGACTTGTGCTGGTAGGGGGAAATGGAGGGGAAGCAATGTGCTGAGAGGGGGTATTTATACTAGAAGGGGGCATATGGGGGTAAAGATTTTTGTTAAGAGGGGGAATATTGGGGGTTGGATTTGAGCTGAGAGAGGGGATGAGGGAAGGAGAAAGAGGAATTGTGCTAGGAGGGGGTATATGGGGGTGAGGGGCACTCTTCACATAGTTCTTTAGACGATGGGGGAGGGGCGGGGTGACACCATGTTTTACCGCACCAGGTGACACCAACCCTAGTGACGCCACTGATCAGTGGTGATCCTCGGGATCACCGCTGTTCACTGCTTCATAAAAGGACACCCTAGAGAGTAAGAAAATGTCTGCAGACGTTAAAGGCACTTTTGAAAGATTAACCACATTACTAACAGAGTCTGTTGTATTAATGACCTGTGTCAGTCTCTTTTTCTCCTTGTCTGTTGAGAATAGGTTGTTCTTTTTGAAAGCTTGTCTCCTTATCCCTTGTTTTTCTATTCCCTTTTCTTTTGAGGTCTTGTTCTGATTGTTTCCGGAGGTACTTGGTTGATTTTTTGATGATTCCTTTGCAAAGACAGATGGTATAGAGCTCCTGGAATCAAATGACAGACCATCTCCCGTGGTGTACGAGTGCTACGATTGGGAATCCGTCACCTCTGGGGAGCTAAAGCTGACATGCCTAGGGCCCCTCCGCTGTTGTCTCCTATGACCCTTAAAGAGGAAGTAAACCCTGATGGGTTTTATTTCCTCTTTTGCTCCCTGTATAGCCTGCAAATTAAAAGCATAATGGGCTAGTATGCATTGCATACTAGCCCATTATGTGACACTTACCTGCAAAAGAATCCAGCACTGTCCCCTGAGCAGGCTGCGTCCATCTTCAAGCCCCTCTTCCTTCCGGGCCGCTCACTCCGGCTCTGTGATTCGCTGGAGCCGCGTGACGTCAGTCCCGCGCATGCGCACACTAACGGCACACGATAGGTAAGAAACGGCACAGAGTTTCGCTTCTTCCTAGCGCATGCGCCGTTCACTTTATCGACGGACTACAAGTGAAATATCTCCTAAACGGCACACGTTTAGGAGATATTTCCACTACCTATAGGTAAGCCTTATTCTAGGCTTACCTATAGGTAGAAGTCCCCAAAAAGGGTTTACAACCACTTTAAGAATGGAATGTGGTCTGTCAGTCCTGCTGCGAACATATACTTTGTCTGTTTGATAATCCTGTAGATCTCTCAAATACTGTCTTTTTTTTATCCATAATCTCCTCTTCCAAAGTGTTCATGGATGTTAAGAGATCTTCATTCAAAGAAGAGTAAAATGTCAGTGATAGATGGGATTGCAATGTATCCTTGAGTGTCCTGATCTCTTCACTAATTGCACACAGCAGTTTCTCTTCTATGGTATAGTGGTTTCTGACAAATAATTTTTCTCAGTTTCTTTAGCCCGTACAGTTTTGCCTAATGCGAATGGATGCTTAGCAGATCTTGTGTGTTGAGGCATAAAGTCCCCATTGCTTTCTGGCACCCGGGGAGCCACACAAGTTTACAGCTGCTAATACAAGTGAATGGCTGTACGTGGCCATGCTCAGAAAATGCAGATGATTTTTGCATTGATGTTTAACATGCATGCATGGCAGTTGTGGTGTGTTTGGACAGAAGGGCTGTATACACATGCATGGGTACTGTAAATGCTGATACAAAACCCATCAGTGTTTATCCGAGTATTGCTGCGTGCTGCCATTCACATGTATTGGTGGCTGTACCGCTCAGGACACAAATGGCTAAGCGTTGGTGTGCATGAAGACAGCCATTTATAACTAGCTTATTTATCACATAGTAGCTTACCAGAATATATCGTCCAAAGCATAGAAACTTAACATAATACCATATTTGCAATAGGACTGTGTGCTAGCCCTGGTGTAATCAACCATGCCTGCCAAATATTTTCCATTTTAGAATGTAAGTGCAACAGGGAATTGATGGAATCTATCCACATTAAGAAAGAAGGTGGAATTGGGGATAACCATCCTAATGCAATCATCTTTGTAGCCAAGAATAATATTCTGGTTGGCTAGTTCAGTGAATGGGTCTATGTCTGGTAGATCCATAATACCCAGCAAACATAATTTGGGGTCTGTTTCCAATGGCAGGCTAAGGACTCTGTAATTTGTTGCTGCAACTTGATGTAATTTAGGGCATCTCCAAAACATGTGCATCAGTGTACCCTCTGCTGTATCCCAAACATATCAGATTAAATCTCAGGAGTTAGAGTTTCTGAAGGGTATAATAAGTGCAGTGGATGATATACTTATGGCATTCTGATTATTGCTTTGTCCCAGTGCTTATCCAAGGTGGTTCCAGTTTCCGCCTCCCATTTTGTTTTACATTGTAAATAAAGTTTTTGCAATCAGTAGGATAGTCTAATATGTACAGATGAGACCTTTTTTGTGGAATGGGAGAAGTCCAGCTTGAGCTCATTTGGCTGGGCTTCTCCTTTGGGTAACAGGAGTGCAATTCTTTTGCACTCCTGTGACCCGTTTTCAGCAGAGAGCGGGCTGAAGTCCGCTCTGCTGACGTCACAGGAATCAGTCCAGGCAATGTGTCATCACGACAATAGTCTGAATCCGCCAGGTGCCTGGACTGACACCCATCTCAGGCTCTCAGCGGACCGCTGAGAGCCTGAGATGGCCGCTCCCCGCCCCTCCACAGCTCAGTGCTTCAGTGAGTGACAGTCAGCAGCTCTCTGCTTGGGGAGCTGAGAGAACCGAGCCATCAGCGGTGTTTGATGGCTTGGTTCTCAGTGTAGAGGCAGCGGGGACAGATGCAGCAAAGCACCGATGCTGCATCCACCTGGGTAAGTATGAAACTGCAAAAAAAAAACAACATATTTCTCTTTTTAAATAAATTTTCCCATAAACCAATGGCCATAGACATTCTTGTGCCTAAATGAAGTGTGTGAGTTGGAGTTGGGAATATAATTTCTTTCTTTTTCGTACATCACGGGACACAGAGCGACTTAGTCATTACTAATGGGTTATATAGATTACATTCAGGTGCTGGCACTGGCCACTTCCAAACCGGAAGTACCCTCCCCTATATAAGCCCCTCCCATCCGGGAGCACCTCAGTTTTTTGCCAGTGTCTAAGGTGTTGGCCAAAGAGTAACATGTGTTTTCACTGGGCTTGCGTACAGGTTCTTTTGGGCCTTAGTAAGCTGTTCCGGATCCCACCAAAAAAGCTTCATAGCTAAACGGTCGGTACCCGGGCCTTGCAGCAGAAGAGCAAGGTTTTGCCTGTAATGCCTCTCTTAGGAGGGCTGGACCCTGGGATCCAGAGCTCTGGTCATACCCACGACCAAGATGTTGTCTGTGCAGGGTGCTATACAGGTCCAGGGGAGTGGAATCCTTGGGAACCCGGTCCCTGAAGGTTTAATTACAATGCCTGCTGTGATAGGTGAAGTTTGGGCTTCTGTGGACCAAACAAAGTCCTGCGGCGGGGATCAGGTAAGTGGGGGCCCCCAGGAACTTGGTTCTATTCGGGGACCCCCAAGCCTAATTTGTCTTTCTGTCTGTTACCTAACGGTATTCCCGCTAATATCTGTGTATGCCTGTAACTACTGAAAATGTAAAATTTTAATAGTAGTCAAGAAAAAAAAAAAAAAAGGGACCGCGGTACCTGTGTTAAACCACTAGAGGCCGCTGTGGTCCATTTTTCTTGTCATGTGGATCTTTGGTTTTCTCAAGTCAAAAGATCCAGGCAGTTGGTAAGTTTCTCTGTGGGAATCCACTTCCTCTGCCCTGTTGCTGCGCTCATCCACCGCACAGGCCCTCCGGCAAAAAGGGCCCTGGCTCCTAGTCCCTGTTTGATTTTCGAAAAGGGTGCCAATGGCGCGCGCGGGCGCGTGCATGCGCCTCCTATGAAAAAAAAGGGGCGGGGCGGGTGGATGACGCTCGATGTGCGCCACGGCGCTTCTGCGCATGTGCAGGCGTCCCAGCTTGTATAAAGACACAGTACAAGTGTCAGCTGGATGCAAACAGAGCTAGCAACAAACAGTGGCACACAGAGGCGGTTGATGCAGGCATCCCCATAGAAAGGCACTTTAGTGGACACCAGCTGGTATATAGCAGCAACTGTGTTAGACTATTACCAGCAAAATTGGTGTATGACGACGGGAATACCTCAGCTTTGTGCTTATAGGATATGTCGTCCAGACGCTCTGGAAATAGATCTTCCAAGAAGCGAAAGGGGTCTCCGTCGGGCTCTGAGGATTTTGGGCATGCTGTACTGCGCCAATCTCCCCTGAAATTTCAGAGGTCAGTAGCCGTAGGAACCCCGCAGGAGTACCTGGTACTGCGGCTGTCCCCAGTCCACCTGCTCCTGTATATATAACAGAGGAGGTTTTATCCTCAACTCTGGGAGGATTGGAAGAGAGATTAACAGCATTGATCGCTGCTTCCCTGTCACAGGAAAAGCGCGTCCGATCTCCGTCTCCTCCTGCAGAGTGCCTGTTAGTGGAGGAACAGTCCCAGAGATCGACCTACCTGAAGGGGATCAGGTGAGGTTGATAAAGTTATAGAGGAATCAACAGTGGAAGAACCTTTCTCAGCATCTCAGGCTGAAAGATTATGGGTTCAGTCTCTGACTAACATGGTCCGAGCAGCATTTTAAATGCCTCTGGCGGAACCATCAACCACTACTGTCTCCTCGCTGGGGTCGCTGAAAGCTCCCCAGGCTGTCTGTTCCTTCCCAATCCACCCTTTATTGGAAGGGTTTATTTACCAGGATTGGGAGCATCCTGTAAAATATTTACTCCCCCCAAGAGATTTCCAGTGATCTATCCCATGGAGGATAAGTTCATAAAAAAAAAAAAAATGGAGGGTCCCTACAGTGGACACAGCCATCTCTTGTGTAAATAAATCACTGACATGTCCAGTAGATAATGTTCCAATGTTCAAGGACCCAATAGATAAAAAATTGGAGTCTTTACTAAAATCTGCTTTCTCTACAGCAAGCATGGTGACACAACCTGCAGTAGCAGCGATTGGAGTCTGCCAAGCAATGAAAGATCAGTTGAAACAAGTCTTAAGGGACTTACCAGATCAGCAGGCTCTTGCCCTAGCTGACCTACCTAGAGCCTTGTGTTGCGGTGGACGCCATAAAGGATACAATCCAACAGGCATCCCGCTTTACGCTGTCTGTAGACATATGCGTAGGCTTCTATGGCTCAAAAACTGGTCTGCTGAAGCTCCCTGTAAGAAATTGCTGATTAGCTTCCCATTTCATGGAGAACGCTTATCTGGAGATGATCTGGACAAATATATCCAGAAAACTTCTGCCGGTAAAAGTACACTCTTGCCGGTTAAGAACAAGGGTAGAAGTCCTTCTTTTAAGAGGCCTACTTCTCCAGTCCCTGGCACATCGGCTGTGAAACAGTTCCGACGGCCTCCGCGGTCAAATCCAGGGGGCAGAAATCAGGGACAATCACAGGGTAACAAGAAACCCTGGGTCAAGAGAGGTACAAAACCTCCCCCTAAGTCATGAAGGGTTGCCCCCACTCAATCGGGTGAGGGGAAGACTTCAGTTGTTCACAGAGACCTAGAAAAAAGAAGAAGGGTCTGGTGTCCCCAGTGACACACTTCCATCCCTGTAACATGTAATAAAACAAAGAATTCGCCCTTTGGGACTTTAAATGAAGTGTGTGACGTTTCCGCCAGTAAATATAAACAGTAGTAAATACAGTATATAGTTTATTCAAGTAAAATTGTTTACATGCATGGATAACACCAACAGTTGCCAATTAAAATAAATAAGGAATATTGGTACATAAATGTAGTAACAGTCAGAGTACACGGGCATCATACTACCCGACTAGTTTCGCGAGATTCAGCTCGCTCTTCAGGGGTGGATGTGTGTAACAATGTACCTAAGATGAAAAAATATATATGTTTGACAATATGGCACAGTATTGGTTATAAAGGCATAGGGTGGGAGGGGGTATGTAGATCCCCATACTCACCACTGAGCTTGACTATGGCTACAGATGTGCGGCCCCAAGACCGCGGCAGCAGGTGCCTCACCGGGGAGCTGAGGGGGCGGAGTACAGATGGGACCCCACCAGGAGCCAAACGGAGAGCAGGCATGGCATGGATGTAGTGATGTATCCATAAAGACCTCGTTAGTCCATAAAAAATATAGGCTGTGAACATAAGTATGTTTGTCAGGCATCTAAAGTAGAGTAAATAAGTATTGGCATAAGAATATATATGCATGAATGAAAGGCCTGGGCCAAAGGTGGTAGGGACATGGAGGTAATTAGAAACTTAGTATGGCAGAGGGATACTGATAGTGGCGAGATAGAAAAAAGAGGAAAGAGAGGAAAGAGAAGCGAACTGCAATTCTGTGAATGTGTGTGTAGTGATGTATCCCAAGAAACATCGTTAGTCCATAAAGAGTATAAACTATAAACATGAATATGTTTGTCAGGCGTCTGAAGTAGTAAAATAAAGTCAATGAATATTGACATATGGGTGTATATATATATATATATATATATATATATGTATATATATATATATATAAGAAGCCTGGGTCAAGGATGGTAGAGACCTGAAGATGATGGAAAAACATAGGATAGCAAAGGGGTGATAGCAATTGACAAGATGAAAAAGAGATGAACTTGGACTTTCCAAGTTCATCTCTTTTTCATCTTGTCAATTGCTATCACCCCTTTGCTATCCTATGTTTTTCCATCATCTTCAGGTCTCTACCATCCTTGACCCAGGCTTCTTATATATATATATATATATACATATATATATATATACACCCATATGTCAATATTCATTGACTTTATTTTACTACTTCAGACGCCTGACAAACATATTCATGTTTATAGTTTATACTCTTTATGGACTAACGATGTTTCTTGGGATACATCACTACACACACATTCACAGAATTGCAGTTCGCTTCTCTTTCCTCTCTTTCCTCTTTTTTCTATCTCGCCACTATCAGTATCCCTCTGCCATACTAAGTTTCTAATTACCTCCATGTCCCTACCACCTTTGGCCCAGGCCTTTCATTCATGCATATATATTCTTATGCCAATACTTATTTACTCTACTTTAGATGCCTGACAAACATACTTATGTTCACAGCCTATATTTTTTATGGACTAACGAGGTCTTTATGGATACATCACTACATCCATGCCATGTCTGCTCTCCGTTTGGCTCCTGGTGGGGTCCCATCTGTACTCCGCCCCCTCAGCTCCCCGGTGAGGCACCTGCTGCCGCGGTCTTGGGGCCGCACATCTGTAGCCATAGTCAAGCTCAGTGGTGAGTATGGGGATCTACATACCCCCTCCCACCCTATGCCTTTATAACCAATACTGTGCCATATTGTCAAACATATATATTTTTTCATCTTAGGTACATTGTTACACACATCCACCCCTGAAGAGCGAGCTGGATCTCGCGAAACTAGTCGGTAGTATGATGCCCGTGTACTCTGACTGTTACTACATTTATGTACCAATATTCCTTATTTATTTTAATTGGCAACTGTTGGTGTTATCCATGCATGTAAACAATTTTACTTGAATAAACTATATACTGTATTTACTACTGTTTATATTTACTGGCGGAAACGTCACACACTTCATTTAAAGTCCCAAAGGGCGAATTCTTTGTTTTATTTAGTTCACAGAGACCTGGCGGGACACCATCAGAGATGGGTGATCTCCGCAGTAAGTCTGGGATACAGGCTGGAGTTAAAAGACATTCCTCCTGCCCATTTTATAAGGTCAAACGTGCCAAGCGATCCCCAGAAGAGTGGATCCCTCCTTCTGGCACTAGAGCAACTATTGCCCCAAGGGTAATCATGAAGGTTCCCTTGGAAGAAAACGGGTTCGGGTTTTACTCGAACCTTGTCACAGTCCCCAAACCAAATGGGGACATGAGGCCCATATTAAATATAAAAGGGCTAAACAAGTTCCTACATATCAGGACTTTTTCGGATGGAGTCGATCCGATCGGTGGCCACCGCCCTACAAGGGCAGGAATGGTTAGCCTCGATCGACATAAGGGATGCTTATTTGCATATTCCCATCTGTCCGGCCCACCAGAAATTTCTACGCCTTGCAGTAGAAGGGCGCCATTTTCAGTTCAGAGCCTTACCTTTCGGTCTGGCCACGGCACCACGAGTGTTCACAAAAATTCTGGCCCTACGATTGGCCAATCTAAGAACACAAGGTGTAACGATAATGGCATATCTAGACGACTTGTTGCTGATAGACCACTCAGTGAAAAAAACTAGAAGTGGTCGTTCACAAGATAATCAAGTATCTGGAATCTCACGGTTGCATTATCAACCGAGACAAGTCAGCCCTAAAACCAGTCAAAAGCCTGGAATACTTGGGGGCTAAGACTGGATTCAAATCAGAGAAAGATTTTCTTACCTCCAGACAAGGTGTCGTCTTTGAAAGATTTGACCCACTTAGTGGGTACAAAAAAGAAAAACCATCCATACGCCTGTGTATAAGGCTGCTGGGAAAAATGGTGGCTTCATTCGAAGCAGTACCCTACGGTCAATTCCATTCAAGGAACTTGCAGAGGGCCATACTGTCAGCCTGGAACAAAAAAGTTCAGGCTTTAGACTTACCAATGTCCCTGTCCCCTTCCGTTCGCAAGAGCCTCCATTGGTGGTTGGTACCAGAATCTGGAAAAAGGGAAACCCTTCAGTCCGGTTTCTTGGAAGGTGGTCACTACAGATGCCAGCCTCATAGGCTGGGGGGCAGTACTGGAGCAATGGTCTCTCCAGGGCAAGTGGTCAGAAGCAGAGAAGGCCCTGCCCACCAATCTCTTAGAGATACGAGCAGCCCGGTATGCCCTAGTAGCATGGACATCCAAACTCCAAGGGTCACCTGTCAGAATTCAATCAGACAATGCCACAGCAGTGGCATATATCAATCACCAGGGTGGCACCAGGAGTCGTGCAGCCCAGAGGGAAGCGAATTGCATCCTGGAATGGGCAGAAAGGTATGTCACAGCCATATCCGCGGTTTTCATCCCAGGAGTGGAAAATTAGAGAGCGGACTTTTTAAGTCGCCAGCAATTATGCCCGGGGAATGGTCTCTTCACCCCAAGGTTTTCCAGGCAATATGCCAGCGGTGGGGAACACCGGATGTAGATCTGCTAGCATCCAGATTCAACGCAAAGGTGGACAGATTTGTGTCTCGCACAAAGGATCCCCTAGCTTGCGGTTCGGATGCCCTAGTGTTCCCTTGGGATCAGTTCAAGCTGATATATGCATTCCCACCGCGATTAATCCGCAGAATCAGGGTAGAAAAGAAACCAGTGATTCTGGTGGCTCCAGCGTGGCCCCGAAGGGCATGGTACGCGGAGATTGTAAAAATGTCAGTGGGAACTCCTTGGACCCTCCCACATCGTCCGGACCTGCTTTCGCAAGGACCGATATACTACCCTTCCTTACCAGCCCTAGGTTTGACGGCCTGGCTATTGAAGCCCACATTCTAAAAAAGAGAGGGCTCTCTAATCCTGTGGTATCTACCATGATCAATGCCAGGAAGCCGGTATCCAGGCAGATCTATTATAGGATCTAGAAGGTGTACATCACGTGGTGTGAGGCCAGGAAATGGCATCCACGTAAGTACGTAATAGGTAGGATTCTGGACTTCCTACAGTGGGCTGTACATAGGAAGCTTGCCTTGAGTACTATCAAGGGTCAGACGGCCTTGTCAATATTTTTTTCAAAGGCCCTTGGCTTTGCATTCATTAGTCAAAGCTTTCATACAAGGAGTGATGCGTATTAGCCCTCCGGTTAGTATTCCCATATGTCCATGGGACTTAAACCTGGTTCTGTCGGTTCTACAGAAACAACCATTTGAACCATTGCGGCACATTTCCTTGGTTCTTTTCACCAGGAAATTGATTTTCTTAGTAGCCATTTGTTCGGCTAAAAGAGTATCGGAATTAGCCGCCTTGTCCTGTAAGGAGCCATATCTGGTTATCCATAAGGACAGAGTAGTATTACATCCTCATCCAGCCTTCTTCCTAAGGTGGTATCGAGGTTCCATTTGAACCAAGATGTGGTTCTTCCTTCCTTTTTCCCCAAACCTAGTTCGGTAGAGGAAAAGTTATTGCATTCTTTGGATGTAGTAAGAGCAGTTAAAGCTTATCTTAAAGCCACTGCTCAGATTCGTAGAACGGATACTTTGTTTGTTCTGCCGGAAGGCCCCAGAAAGGGTCAGGCAGCATCAAAAATCTACTTTAGCCAAGTGGATTCGACAGGTAATAATACAAGCCTATGGCTTGAAAAGGAGACCGCCTCCGTTCAAAGTTAGGGCGCACTCCACAAGAGCAGTTGGAACTTCATGGGCAGTGCATCACCAAGCCTCCCTGGCTCAAGTCTGTAAGGCCACAACATGGTCCTTAGTACACACGTTTACTAGATTCTACCAGGTAGACGTCAGAAGTCAGGAGGATGTCGCCTTTGGGCGCAGTGTATTGCAGGCCGCAAAAGAGCCTCATGCCTGATGGCGCCCAGCTTATGTATCCCTCCCCTCATTTGGCATTGCTTTGGGACGTCCCATTAGTAATGACTAAGTCGCTCTGTGTCCCGTGATGTACGAAAAAGAAAAAGGGATTTTTATAACAGCTTACTTGTAAAATCCTTTTCTTGGAGTACATCACGGGACACAGAGCTCCCACCCCTCTTTTTGGGACACTTATTGCTTTGCTACAAAACTGAGGTGCTCCCGGATGGGAGGGGCTTATATAGGGGAGGGTACTTCCGGTTTGGAAGTGGCCAGTGCCAGCACCTGAAGGTAATCTATATAACCCATTAGTAATGACTAAGTCGCTCTGTGTCCCGTGATGTACTCCAAGAAAAGGATTTTACAGGTAAGCTGTTATAAAAATCCCTTTTTCTTGGCACTGAGAAATCCTCTTTTAGTTTCTGTTTTTTTAATTTTTATTTTTTATATTATCTTGGCATATTTGAGATACATATTCAACTTAATGTTTCTTCCAAATCTCTTTCCCTGTAACTTTTGTATCTCCTCCAAATAAACATTATCTTATAGTAATGTAAAGGAGTTTAAGCCCTTGAGGTGATTATAGACGTATTAGTGTATTTGCGAAAGAAACAATTGCATATTGTCCGTGATACTTTTTTTTTACTTGCACTAACATACAATTTTTCTGGACAAACATTTGGGGTGTGCCCTTTTCGTCAAGGTCCAGGCAGTACTAAACTTTACTTGGACCTTGATGAAGGGGGCATACCTTGAACATTTGTCCTGAAATAAAAAAAAGTATCACGGACAGTACTCAAGAGTTTTTGCCCTTATGCCGCGTACACACGGCCGTTTTTAATGTCATTGAAAAAAACAACGTTTTTCTCGACGTTATTCTTCTCAAGCCTGCCTTGCCTACACACTAAAGTGAAAAAAAATGCTCGAGCATAGCGCGATGACGTACAACACGTTCGACAACACGTACGACAGCACTATAAAGGGGAAGTTCCATTCGGATGGCGCCACCCTTGTGTTAGTAAAGTTTGGTGGGAGACGATTCGCGCTTTTCAGCCTCATGCTCTTCAGTCCGTTACAGGGTGACGAATGTGCTATCTCCATTTTGAACGTTTTACCAGAACGAGCACTCCCGTCTCACAACTTGCTTTGGAGCATGCGTGTTTTTTTACCGTAATTAAAGCGTACACACGGCCGTTTTTCACGATGAGAAAAACAACGATGTGAAAAACGACGAGAAAAAATAGAGCATGTTCTAAATTTTTATTGCCCATTTTTCTCATCGAGAAAAATGCTCTGGAGCCTACACACGATCGTTTTTAATGACCAATTTAGAAAATGGCATTTTTCTCGTCATGAAAAACGGTTGTGTGTATGCGGCATTAGAGTTTAGACATTTTTAAATTTTTGGCCATATTTTTATCATTAGTACACGCATAAATAGTGGAATAATAATAGAGTGGTAGCTAGCCTCCATAGAAGTTGCTAGTCATTCCTGCTAGTAATATGAAGTATTAGGAGCCAAGCTGGGTCTTCCCCTGCATAGTCTTCATGTTTTACCTAGGTGCTGAAGTTGGACAGCGGAAAAATAGATACACGAGTCGGGCATAGCTAGACTTCCTGATTTCCATGGATATTGGAATGTGGCTAGTTGTATACTAGAGTGGTGTCTTTTGCAGGCAAATTCTCTGAACAGGGAGTCTGTTATTATTATAATAATAATTATTATTATTATAATACAGAATTTAATCCAAACCACTTTTTGAAATTCAAATTGGTGAGTTGTGCAAGATGTGGAGTACTTGAGGTATCCAGATACTGTGATTTTATCAAGTTTACTCTACCTGCAACCAATAATATTAGTCAACATCAGGACTTGCTTTTGTCTCGCATTAAGATTCAGATTTAGGGATATGAGATTCTGTGGCTTCGTAGATATCACTATAGCTAGATATTTCAAATTGTAAGTGATTTTGATGTTATACTGTATGTATAGGCACAGCCTTGGACACACACTGATGTGGATTATGACTGGCTCTGTGTTGTTTATCCAAATAAATAGTAAATCCTGAAAATGTACCAAACGTTTCTATACGTTGTATCAGGAATTAAAAAAATGTCCCTGTTCTAAAATATATTTAGAAAAAAAAAAAAACACAGAAGAAAGCTTTATTTGTGTGAAAAAAAATGATAAAAATTTGATATAGGTACAGTGTAGCATGACCGACCGCGCAATTGTCATTCAAAGTGTGACAGCTCTAGAAGCTGAAAATTGGCATTGGCAGGAAGGGGGTAAAAGTGCCAATTAAGCAAGTGGTTAAGGAATCTCTCTATACCATATCACTCTTAAGTTACTAATGGGGATGTCCAGGTAGCTTTAAGCTGAAGTTTAGCATACTTGTACAATGTGTCTGAAGTTTAGCGGACATAGCACTCCAAATTATGTGTGTATTCCATTACCTGCAGGCAGCTACTTCTGCTAAAAATCATCCCTACAGTGTCTGCTTCACAGGCACCAGATATTGCCCTGAGCAGCTGTCTTCCGGCACTGTGACGGTTAACAGTAGTGACTGCTACTGAGAAAAGTTGGGTCAGCCACCACCTTCTGCCCTCTCCAACATTTAAATAACTTTTACTTTTATTGTCCCACAATGAACTTAATTCTGTAAATGAAAAAGGAGTGGACACATGGCTGGATCCTCTGCCTATTCATAGAACACAATGCATTGTGGGGAAATAATAATACGAGCAATATGAGTGGCCAAGAGGGCAAAAGGGGAAGGGCAAATGGCACAACTTTTCTCAGTAGCAGCTGCTGCTGTTAACTTTCAGAACAGTTCAGAAAGCTGCTCTGGGCAACAGGATGTAAGGGTATACCTGTGCATATAATATGGGTGACAATTTTTATTTTTATTTTTTTAATCAACGATTACTTGCTGAAAACTTTGAATGTTTATATGCTGTATAACTACCCTTTTTTGTTCACTCTTTTTTCTTTTGGTGATATTTAAACACATTATCTTACAGTTTTCTCTCAGTTCTCAGTTTGCTTTGCTGAGAAGGTTAGGGCATTTTAGAGCAACCATTGACGGGCCAAATAAAACATATAAAAGGTTGTTTACAGAAAAAATTTGGCTGGGACAATTGTTCCACAAGTATGGTTTTTATTACATTATTGTAGCTGATAAAGTGGCTGGACATCCATAATAAATAAATGGTTCATTGCCTGCTGCGTGATCCTGCTTCTCTTTATTACTTTGAAAGTGACAGAGTCATAGCAATATTTCTAGAATTTGGGGACGATGTACTAGCGCCCTAGGTGTTTTACACTTGCAGAAAATGGACTGCTGCCACTAAAGGAGATGTGCTTCCAAGTTTCTAATTCCTACATATAAGTACACAAAGGATTTCCATTCTTCTGCAGCTCCCTTGTGAATACATCACTGTCTCCCATTTTTATTGTTTACAGTACTTAACTGAATTTTACCCCATGAGATAAAGTAATTCCCACAGAATGGTGACACCTAATATACTGTATGCTCTTAGTAGCAGGGGCCATTTCATGTGAACATTGAGGCTCACATACCTGGTAAAGCCCCAGGCAATAAAAGAGACCCATTAAAACCCATTAAAATGGAAATTGGACTGTATTACCATGGAGAACTAATTTTGGGCTGTCACATTTACATGAAAGTAACTTTCACACAGTGGCGGCTGGTGCTCCATTTTTTGGGGGCAGCAAACAATCGCCCCCCCCCCCCCTCGCCTAACCCAGGTCGCAGGTGGCTTCCCTGGCTTCTCTTTGCCAATCCGGTCTATTTCTTTCTTTAAATATTCATTGAGATTTTCACATTACAATAAGAGATGTAATTCACTGAGGTACGGTCAGCAAAATTTTCTTCCAGCAGAGGTCCGAATGTCATGTCGGTAAACCGGTGGCGCCTTTTCGCATGTGCCAAACCGCATGTTGCTGTCGCACTATTAATATCCACATCTCCCCCACTGTAATGTCCACATCTCTCCCACTGTAATGTCCACATCTCCCCCACTGTAATGTCCACATCTCCCCCACTGTAATGTCCACATCTCCCCCACTGTAATGTCCACATCTCCCCCACTGTAATGTCCACATCTCCCCCACTGTAATGTCCACATCTCCCCCACTGTAATGTCCACATCTCCCCACTGTAATGTCCACATCTCCCCACTGTAATGTCCACATCTCAGACTCCCCCATACATCACAGTCTGCTCAGCTCCCCCACCCTGATGTCCTCAGCCCACCATATCACAGCCTTTAACAACTCCACTTTTATGTCCTCAGCGAGTCAGCACACACTTTCCTCCTTTTCAGACTAGTGTCTAGTGTCCTTACTCCCTGTAACTTCGCCCCCTCCCTCACTTACATTGCACAGACCGAAGATCGGAGGGAGGCACGCCATGTCTCGGATGGAGGGCGGGTGTTGCAAGATAGTGATTGGTTGCCAAGACCGCCCTTCATCCTAGCAGCCAATCACCTGCTTGTTAACCTCCGGCAGCTCCGCCCTCCATCCAGAACTGTCCCGCCTCCCTCTGTCGGCTCTGTGTGAGGATTACAGAGACAGCAGGGGGAAGAATAGCTGCTAAATGGCGGTACTGCGGCGGGCCACACAGGAGAGTGAAGCGGTCCGCATTTGGCCCGCGGTCCGCCATTAAGTGATGCCTGACATAGAGCTTAATAGCCCTGATGCAAGCTCCAACAAAAAGAAAAGTAACATTTGAGCATGGATAAGGGAGCATTGGTGGGGGGGTAGGGTGAAAGTGACAAGGGAAACATATTTACCCACAAACAATAATATGACATAGCATTTCAAAACGGAACAACATATTAAACATTAGTACCTTCAGGAGTGGAAGCAACGTTTGGTGTAGCTAAAGAGTGGTCTCAGATAATGGCATAGACAATAATATCAACAGAAAAGTTTCCTATTCGGAGAAAAACACTATGGCAGTGTTTCTCAATTCCAGTCCTCAAGGCCCACCAACAGGTCATGTTTTCAGGCTCTCCATTATTTTGCACAGGGGAATTGACCAGTTTCATTGCCTTAGTAATAACCACAGCCGTTTCATCTAAGGGAAATCCTGAAAACATGACCTATTGGTGTGCCTTGAGGACTGGAATTGAGAAACACTGATCGATGGGCTGCTATTGTCTTGGTTACCAAACATTAACATAACTTACATTAAGGAACCAGAGAAATCCCAAATGACTCTGTGTACTGCTATATGCTTTTGCTGGGGGGACCCTTAGCGCAGTAAGGCCCCTTTCACACGGGGCGGATCCGTGCAGATCCGCCCCGTGAAGCTCCGCTTGCTCAGCGGGGATCGCTCCGTTGATCCCCGCTGAGCCGACGGATGACTGGGCGGTCCCCGCACACTGTGCAGGGACCGCCCTGTCAGAGCGCCGCTCTCCCCTATGGGGAATCGGATGACGACGGACCGTAGAGTCCGTTGTCATCCGATCCGCTCTGCCGACGGAAGGAAAAATAGGGTTTTCCTCCGTCACACTTTGGCGGAGCGGATGTCAGCGGACATGTCTCCGCTGACATCCGTGCTTCCATAGGGGTACATGGAGGATCCGTTTCAGGTCCGCCTAAAAAACTGACAGGCGGACCTGAACGGACCTCCGTGTGAAAGAGCCCTAAGGCCCCTTTCACACGGGGCGGATCCGTGCAGATCCGCCCCGTGAAGCTCCGCTTGCTCAGCGGGGATTGCTCCGTTGATCCCCGCTGAGCCGACGGATGACTGGGCGGTCCCCGCACACTGTGCAGGGACCGCCCTGTCAGAGCGCCGCTCTCCCCTATGGGGAATCGGATGACGACGGACCGTAGAGTCCGTTGTCATCCGATCCGCTCTGCCGACGGAAGGAAAAATAGGGTTTTCCTCCGTCACACTTTGGCGGAGCGGAGCGGATGTCAGCGGACATGTCTCCGCTGACATCCGTGCCTCCATAGGGGTGCATGGAGGATCCGTTTCAGGTCCGCCTAAAAAACTGACAGGCGGACCTGAACGGACCTCCGTGTGAAAGAGCCCTTAGAGGCATCGTACACAGATACATCTTCATTTTTTAGAACTGTGTTAATTTTCTCAATGCTAAGAATCTACTAGGAGATTAACGTGTGCTGTTTAGTAGCTTTGGTTCCTAGGCTTTAAACCACCTTGCCCACTTTTCAAACACCACTGTTGGTCCACATGTGATGGGATGTCTTGGTGACTAATATCATGGGTGGGGCAGGCTAGAGCTCAATTTTGTGACTTGAAGTTGCTATTTACATAAAAGCACTCCCTGGGTCTTAGGGCTACTTAAGTTCTATGAAAACTCAGCCCTCTTAGTATATGCAGGCACCATTAGGCTTCTAATAGAAAATTGGTAGTTTGCATATGAATACACATTTATTATGAGGCATTGGAGGTGATTGGCAAACTGAGCACTTGACACACTTAAAGTGTTACTAAATCCAGGACCCTGTCACTATATCTGGTCTCCCACAATACACAGAACATGGAAATGCAATACTTTTAGTCAATATAAACTGCTAAATACCTTTTTTCATCAGTAGTTAGAGCAGTCTTGTGACTTCTATCAGTAACTGGTTAAAGTTTGTAGGAGGAGTTTTCATTCTGCTCTGACTGTCTTACCAGGATGCAGGACCCCTGACTCTCTGTCTGGACGGTGCTGATTGGCCCTGTGCTGATCACATGCATTCTCCCAAGAAAAATAAAACCTTTTTAGCAATACACACCAAACTGAGCATGTACGGCGTGTCCGGATGTGAGAGCCAGAGGACGTGTTTTTGAAGAGCTACGGCTATCCTGTATGAATCCTTTGCCATCCGTGCATTTCCATCGATTTAAAAGAGAAACAACTCACTCCAGCCTGTTCCCCTGTGTCCCCTGTCTCATCCTGGGACAAAATTGTGGAGACTCTCTGCCCGGATCGCCTGCACGCCTGCACGCCTGAATCCTCCACTCACCTGAGGCCGCCGCCATCTTCCCGGCCTGCTACGTTGCTGCACTGCAAGGACCTGATCCCAGCTTGCCTGCAGGTAAGGGACTGTCATCCGGCCACATCTGCCTGCCCATCCACCTTCCTGGCCCAATCCGGAGGTCCGCTGGGCCGAAAAAGGGATCAGTGGAGGCCGCGACCCGGTGCGGCCTAGTGCGGCCTACGAAGCACCGGTCTTTCCTAGACCGCCGCCCCGCCGGAAGTGCACCGCGGCCGACATCACCGAGCGCAACGGCGCGGATCGCCTGCCTTCTCACGCCCTGTCATCCCTGCCTAGGCCTGGGGTGCTGTGGCACTGAACTTGCCTAATTTGGAGCGGCTGCGTTGCCCCTGGAGCCCAGCTTCTCCGGTCCTCCGCCACCCTTCTGCCTCAGCCTTGCTGCGCTGGTCCCAGCTTCTCATCCTTATCACCCTGTCCCTACTTCTTTGTCTACTGTGGGGTGGGGGGCGGCCGGTGACCGCTGTCGTTGCCTGGTACCTGCAGCGGCACCTGACATAATCCCTCCCGAGACACCTGCTGTGGCCTGGGTCGCCCCTTACCTACCTCCTGGGTGCTCGTCTGAACACCATCAAATCTCCTGAGAGTGGGCCCCCCCTGTCGAATTGTCAGATGTCCTCCTCCTCCAAAAAAGGGAACAGGTCCTCGAAAGCCGCAAAGACCAACGTACCACTCCTGCTGCCACCGCCATCTTCCCCACAACCTGATCCCATACTTCTGGGTCGGCTTCGGGCCTTGCTGGCTGGCTTAGAAATGGATCCCATTGAAGCTCCGCCGACAGAGGGGCCAGCCCCACTGGCTAAAGATGGTACAGCAGTGATCCTCGCTGCGATCGAGCAGAGTAGGACCTCGCTTTTGGTGCATTTTGACCACCTCGCTGAAGAATGTAACCTCATACGAAACGACCTTGACAAAATGAGGGGTAGAATGGCGGAAACTGAATCCAGAGTGTCGACCACTGAAGATCTTACGGCCTCCCATACCGCCTCCATTACCGAGCTGCAGCGCACAGTGCAGTCCCTCGTCGCAAAGTCAGATGATGCCGAGAACAGGCTGAGGCGCAATAATGTCAGAGTCCTAGGTTTGCCTGAGGGAGAAGAGGGAGACCACCCTGCTATATTTGCGGAGGAGTTCTTTAAAAATCTCCTGGGCCTTACAGATGTTCCCCCTACCTACGTGGTGGAGAGGGCCCACCGGGTGCCCGCGGGCCGAGCCACCCCGGGGAAACCCCCCAGGCCCTTCTTAGTCCGTTTTCTTAACTATCGGGACAGGGACAAGATTCTGTCGGAAGCCCGCCAACATCCCACGCTCAAATATTGTAACTCCTCTGTCCTCCTCTTCCCTGACTTTTCGGCGGACTTGCAGAGAAGGAGGAAAACCTTCAACGATGTCCGCAAACGACTTAGAGATAAGGACATTAAATATGGCATGCTTTACCCAAGCCGCCTACGAGTCCAACATGAGGGGACGGTCCGCTTCTTTGATAACCCAGCGGATGCTGACGACTGGCTGACCAACCTGCGTTGATGAGATCTTCTCACGGTCACCTTTGATGCACGGATCTTCCACTTCCTTGTTCGCTATATCCTATTACACCTTCTTCAACCACCGGAGTTACTTCAAATGTACTTTTACACGAGACCCCCACGAGGCTTTAGATTGCCCTTGTTTTCGCTTTTGGTTTTGTTTTTTGTTTTTCCTCTTAGAGCACGGACTTTATTTTCCGCTGACTTTGAGGATATAGGTTTATGGGATAGATATCCCACGTCCCTCTGCTTCTTGTTCGTACGTGACGGATGCGACACTGTCCGTCGACAGAGTGGATGAACTGCTACAAGAAGTGTAGGGCCCCCAGTGTAAGGGTTCACTAACACTCTTTATAAAAGTTTTTCGTTTGGGTAAAAACTGTTCCCAGACTTTCCCCCCCTGTTAGGAGGTAGGCTGGGTATAGTAGGATAGGCACCGTGCCTGGGAAGTTGATTAGGGATTTAGTCATCCCTTGTTCTTATGGTTTTATATTTCTTATCTGTATGCTTTTGTTTTGTGTTACGCTTAAGTACTGTCAGCATTTTATGCAGTGTGACCGGGATCTTGCTGCCTGTGGGGTGCACCGGTACATGCCCTCTAGAGTATCTCCTTAATTGTTTTTCCCCTTCATCCAATGGCTAGTCAAGTAGTAGACTCCTTCACCGTTCTCTCCTGGAATGTCAGGGGTCTTAACTCCAAATTTAAGCGAGCCCTTTTATTCAAATACTTAAAATCTCACTCCCCCCAGATTATTCTCCTTCAGGAGACTCACCTCACGGGCAGCAAGATTTTGACTCTCAAGAAACCGTGGATACAGCGAGCGATACATGCCACCTATTCTACATACGCCAGAGGTGTATTGGTTCTTGTCCATAAGAATTTCCCCTGTGTAATTGAGGAGATCCGTACTGATCCCCAGGGGAAATTTGTGATAGTGGTGTTCACGCTATGGTCTGTCAGGTATATTGTTCTTAATGTATACATCCCTCCCCCGTTTTCCTCCGCATTATTATATGAGGTTCTAGAAAAAATTTCACCTTTCTGCCCGGGGGAAGGTTCTGGTAATGGGCGACTTTAATGCCATCTTATCACCTGAGCTAGATAGACCTGCCCCGACTAAGAAACAGTGTATGGACCTCTCTGCCTGGGCTCAGGCGGTGGGGCTGGTGGAGATCTGGAGGTGGAAGCACCCTACCACAAGGGCCTATTCATGTTTTTCGGCATCATATAAGACTGCGTCGCGGATAGACCTAGCCTTCTCCAACCCTGCACTGTTAGCGGATGTTCTGGAGACGTCCTATCTGCCTAGCAGTCTGTCCGATCATAATCCCTTAGTGGTGGTGCTTCGCTCCCGGCTTCCCGGAGCGCTTCGCTCTGGAGGTTGGGCACACAATGGGTCTCTCATCCTGACCTCGCTGGCCAGCTGCCGCCCCTGCTGTCTGAGTTCTGGGAGTTCTGGGAAAATAATAAAGACTCCTCTTCTCCCGATATTGTATGGGATGCCTTTAAAGCTTTCACGAGGGGACAGTATATTTCTTCTATTGCTAGCATCAAAAAACAACAATCGGCTGCAGCGCTGGCGCTGCAGAAGGCTGTTGAAGATCACACTGCTAAGTATAGCAATGACCCCACCCCAGTTCACTTTGACCTACTAATGGTGGCTCGGAGGGAACTGCAGTTGCACCTGGCTGAGGTCACTCGAGTCGTATAGAGGTAAACAGAGGGCCTTTGAACAGGGTGACCGGAATGGCCGCCTACTAGCCATGATGGCACAACACGACCAACCCCTTACACTTGTATCCACCCTGCAGACCCCGGGGGCGGGACGGTGTCCTCCCCCTCTGATATTCTACAGACGTTTAACTCCTTTTATGGCAAGTTATACTCGTCCGGTCTGTCCTCAGAGTTTCGGCCGGAGGCGCTGAATGGTCTGTTAGACCCGTTGGCGCTTGGCTGGCTCTCGGACCACGAAAGAGAGATTTTGGTCCAACCTTTTGCGGTCTCGGAGGTCGTAAAGGCTATCCGATCCTTCCCCCCCGGCAAGGCGCCGGGGCCGGATGGGCTTCCAATTGACTTTTATAGGGCTCATGTGGAACTTCTAGCACCCCTGCTGGCACAACTGTATACTGTATGCCTGGCAGACGGTAGTCTGCCTGTTTCAATGTATCACGCATACTTGACACTGATATATAAGGCTCCCAGGGACCCCACTTCCTGTGCTTCATATCGTCCTATTGCATTGCTTAATTCTGACTTTAAAATTCTGACTAAGCTTCTGGCCCTTCGGTTATACCCCATGCTACCCTCAGTGATAGACCCAGACCAGACAGGTTTCATGCCCCGTAGGTCCACGGATGTGAATCTCAGAAGACTATTCACCAACATACACGCTCGCCACCTCAATAAGGGATCTCGTACTGTGGCCTCTCTGGACGTGGAAAAGGCCTTTGATACGGTCGAGTGGCCCTTCTTGTGGGAAACTTTGCGCAGGATGGGGTTTCCTTTGCAGTTTATCAGGTGGCTCCAGGTGATCTACAAGTGCCTCACTTCCTCGGTGCGCTTGGGGGGTGGACTATCGGCCCCCTTCGGGCTTACCAGGGGAACGAGGCAGGGCTGCCCTCTCTCGCCGGCTTTGTTTGCCCTCGCTATCGAACCGGTGGCGGAGGCACTTCGCACCTCACCGCACATTAGGGGTCTCCGACTCGGGTTGCTGGAGGAGAGGGTGGCCCTGTACGCCGATGACATGCTACTCTTCCTAAATGATGCCGGCCCGTCCTTGCAGGGAGCGCTAAATATTTTGGACACCTTTGCAGAGGTCACCGGTCTTAGGGTAAATTGGTCTAAATCCCTCCTGTTCCCAATTGATCCAGCGGCTAGGTCCACATCCCCTCCTGATAGCCCCCTCCTGTGGGTAGACTCCTTTACATACTTGGGGGTACATGTCTCTGGTTCAGCCTCAGATTATATATCCTTAAATCTAGCCCCGGTACTGTTGGAGTCCCAGGCGAAGCTCAAATCCTGGAGTAATCTGCCCCTGTCATTATGGGGGCGAGTTAATCTCATAAAAATGAAGATTATTCCCAAACTGACATATCTTTTCCGCCACTCCCCACAATGGGTGCCCAAGTCCTTTTTAAAAAAATTAAACTGCATCTTTTCTTCCTTCTTATGGGGCCCCTCTCCTCCCAGATATAGGTTGACTACTCTAATGAGGCCACGAACGCAGGGTGGCATGGCATTCCCGGACTGTCATAAGTATTACCTCTCCGCGCAGTTGGTGACTGCGGCGTGGTGGCTGCAGCCGGACAGAACGAACTCGTCGACTGTGCTGGAAGCAACGGTGGTCGGTTCGTGGGAAGCTCTTCAATTACTACTTTTTAGGGGCCCTCGTGCCCCGTATCCTCTGACCCCTTCTATGCTTACCACCCTGCGGGCATGGCGGACAGGATTAGCTATTGAGAAATGTAAACAGTCTGAAATCTCCCCCAATGCCCCTATCTGGCTGAACCCTAGTCTATCTCACATCTACAAGATCCCTGACCCTTACGCGTGGACAAAATACGGCATCAAACTTGTGTCTCACATAATATCTCAAAACTCCCTACTCCCCTTCTCGCACCTTTCCTTCCAATACAACTTACCCAACCATTTCCTATTTAGATATCTGCAACTGTCCCACGCATTTACGGCGCAATTTCCACAATCTTTGTGCATTGTGGCCCAGTCGGAACTAGAGAGGACACTTAGATTTAGCTGTGAAGACAAACCCACCTCACATCTTTATTCGTTCTTGATCTTTGTGTCTCTTCCACCTCTGGATAAACTCTGGAATAAATGGCAGACTGATATCCCCACATTAGATAGGGATGACTGGGACGACGTGTGGGACCTCCCCTTCAACTCCTTAGTTTCCATGCGAGACAGATTAGTGCAGTACAAAATAGTTCATAGAGCTTATTTTACCCCACACAGACTGCATAGGATGGACCCGGCCCACTCCTCGGGGTGTTGGAGATGCGGCGCCTCACCAGGCGACTTCTCCCATATCTTCTGGCGGTGTTCAGGGGTCCAACAGTATTGGGAAATGGTGCTGGATCTAACTAACAGAGTTGCTTCAGTCGCTGTGCCTTTGGCAATGGAGGTGTGCCTTTTGGGGCTCATTGAGACCATTGTACCATCCTCTGCCAAACGCACGCTAATTTCCTTGCTGCTCTTTTATGCCCGAAAGAATATTGCTATGCAGTGGAAGAGGCCTACCCCCCCCCACTTTGGCGCAATGGAAACACTTGGTAAACGGCAGCCTTCCTTTATACAAAGATACCTATGCCAATCGGGGCTGGCCACTGAAATATGACAAGGTCTGGCGCAATTGGTTAGATGAGCCCGAAACAGCCTAGGGAGTTGGGGGTGAACCAGATCATCGTGTCAAGGTTTTGCCTTGCTCTTCTACCTCCCTCTTCCTCCGATGACCTCTGATATGTGTTCATTGACTAGTGGGTCTTACCATATTGGGTGCCCTACTTGATCTATTTGGGCGGTGCTGCTGTACCCTTCCATGGCTGTGCATTGTATCATTGGGTTCACATTGCAATTGTATTCTCATCTGTACATGTTCTTTTTTATGACTGTAGGTGCTTAAGCTGTATGTTTTGTACGTGTTAGAAAATTCAATAAAAACAATTTATAAAAAAAAAAACTGAGCATATACAGCCTGTCCCATGGGTCTGTAAATATCAGGAAATATATTGGATTTAGTGGAAGAAGGAGATGATCAGAGAAGACAGGATCGAACAGTCTTTTTACACAATGCAAATGATTAACCCCTTAGATTCCACAGTGAGTATAACAAGTATGCTTTACTGCATATACACACTGATTTTACTGTAACACTTTAAAGCACTAATAAACCCAAAGCAAAAATGTAATATATTGCAGCTTACCAATCCTTAAATGTGGTGGCCGCATCATTTTTTTAGGCTTTTTTTCCCCTTTATTTTCACCTGGTGATTTGGCCAGTAACATACTTCCTGTCCAAAGCAGGCCATACACTGTACCCATTTTGGCTGGTTCCTGAAATCCAATCCGGGGAGGGCCCTGTCGGCTCGCTCCTGGAGTTGGGTGGAAAATTGTCACCTAAACAGCAGCTCTGTCCAATCAGCTATTCAGACAGAATATAATCGCTCAGCAGGGAATTCATCAATCCAGGCTGCTATTATTGTAACTTAGGCTCGGTTCACACAGGGGCGACTCCGGACGCGACTTCAGGTTGCCCCAAGTCGCGCTATTTTTAAAACAAATTGAAGTCAATGGAGATGTTTTAATGTACACGACTGCGGTCACTCCGACTTCAAAAAAGGTCCCTGTACTACTTCAATCCGACTCCTAGGCGACTGCTAGGCGACCTGTACCCATTGATTTCAATGGAAGTCGCTCAGAAGTCGTATTCCCTGTCTTAACAGGAGCAACTCTCCAGGAAGAGAACACATATTTTTCAGGCAAACCTCTCCCTCCCCCCTCCCTCCCACAGAGCTGATTCTGGTTTTATTGGCCACTGGAATGTCTCCTGTCCTGGAAGCGACTTCAAGTCGTGTTGTAAATCACCACAAGTTGCGCTGAGGTCGCCCTGTGATTCATGCTCAAGTTGTGTCTGAGTTGCCTCTCAAAGTCGCGCTGGAAGTCGTGTTGCCCCTGTGTGAACCGAGCCTTAGGGTGTCTCCACTTGGGATAGAGCTGCCAATCTGGGCAAAGGGCAGTGGTAAGCTGGCCATGCACTAATCAAAAATTCAACCAGTTCAGCAGGGACCGACCAAATTTCATTCGGTTTGTGTCAGTCTCCACTCAACAAAAGTGACATGCTGGAAAAGAGACATGTTGGGAAATTTCCCTTTGATCAGCAGCGGCAGCTAGTTACCTGCAGCCACTGATCAGTGTATTCTGACAACAGCGGTTGGTTTTTCCAGACTTACATATGATGAACCTGAGGTAGTCCAGACATGGGTCTGGATATCTCTGGTTTGTAAATGCAGAAAAAAACTGAATCCCGTTCTGCTCCAATTCAACAAGCTGGCTGACCAGAGAGCACCTATGTGAACGGGGCCTTAAAAATATGTCAGCCGTTGCAGCTCCCATATTTCTATTCTAATTGGTTCAATTAATAAAGTGTTCTGTGCAAAATTTATTTTATAACAAGCAACCAAACATTGATTTACGGTAACGACACTAAACTGCTAAAAACTGGATTGTGATTGGTTGCTGTGTGTTACTGGTCATTTTTGGCCTCTGCTGTTAAAATCCTGATTGAGTAGTTTGTACGAGACGATCTTAATGTTCACATGTGTTTTGTATTTAATAGCAGTTTTGAACTGCAGAATTGATTTCAATACAAATGTGACAACACCATTATTCTGCAAATATGTAATGACATCAGTTCTCTTAAAATTTACATTTTACTGAATATTTCACATATATTTATGCCGTTTGCAAATCTGTATTTTTCTGGTATTTTCCATCTTTTCCTGTGCTTATTGGTCAGTGTGTTTTGGCAAAATAGCAGGTAAATTTTGCATCAGCAAAAATGTTTTTCCATTGAAATAGTCCAACGCTTCCTGCTGAGGCTTCACACCAATAGAAATCCAAGCCATCTCTAGAAAAATCATTTTAGATTATGAATAATTTGTTTTGCAGCAAAAGTTGTGGGCAATATTTTCTAGGTCACAAGTTAAGAACGTCAATGAAAAAAAGCAAATTGGTAATTTATATTTATTTTTAAAATAAATCATTCAACTGGATAGATATTTGCCATATCATTAGCGTGGATTATCACCATAATTTAAGTGGACTATTCATGCTAACAGCACATGTGCAAGTGTAACATTTACAGGTATTTTTCATCTCTCACAGGGATCAATAACCCCTCTGGACATTTGTGTCTGCTTTTTTTTGTTTTATTTTATTATGGCAAAGCTTCACACATACAACAAATCAAGTTGTCTCAGAAAATCTTCCAGTCTATCAAGAATACCATAAATTCTAACATATTAGGCATATAAGAATGACAAGAAAGAGACAAGACTAATGTATAAAATTGCTGACTGCATGTACACAGCTAGAGGTCGACCGATATGGGTTTTTCTCTGGCCAATGCCGATATTTAGAAATCGGGGTGGCTGATATATGTTGCAGATTTTTGCGGCCAATTAAAAAAAAAAAATTCTCTTCATCTCATAAAATCTAGGGTCGAGAGGCAGAGAGGAGTTTTTTTGTTTAGGATGGAGAGGTGGGGAGGAGGTTATTGTTTAAGGGGGAGAGGTGGGGAGGAGGTTATTGTTTAGGATGGAGAGGCGGGGAGGAGGTTATTGTTTAGGGGGGAGAGGTGGGGAGGAGGTTATTGTTTAGGATGGAGAGGCGGGGAGGAGGTTATTGTTTAGGGGGGAGAGGTGGGGAGGAGGTTATTGTTTAGGATGGAGAGGCGGGGAGGAGGTTATTGTTTAGGATGGAGAGGCGGGGAGGAGGTTATTGTTTAGTTTGGAGAGGCGAGGGGGAGGTTATTGTTTAGGATGGAGAGGCGGGGAGGAGGCTATTGTTTAGGATGGAGAGGCGGGGAGGAGGCTATTGTTTAGGATGGAGAGGCGGGGAGGAGGTTATTGTTTAGGGGGGAGAGGTGGGGAGGAGGTTATTGTTTAGGGGGGAGAGGTGGGGAGGAGGTTATTGTTTAGGATGGAGAGGCGGGGAGGATGTTATTGTTTAGGGGGGAGAGGCGGGGAGGATGTTATTGTTTAGGATGGAGAGGCGGGGAGGATGTTATTGTTTAGGGAGGAGAGGTGTGGAGGAGGGTATTGTTTAGGGTGGAGAGGCAAGGAGGAGGTTATTGTTTAGGGTGGAGAGGCGGGAAGGAGGTTATTTGTTTAGGGTGGAGAGGCGGCGGGGGGGAGGTTATTGTTTAGGGTGGAGAGGCGGGGAAGATGATATTGTTTAGGGTGGGGAGGAGGTTATTTAGGGTGGAGAAGGGGGGAGGAGGTTATTGTTTAGGGTGGAGAGGCGGGAGGAGGTTATTATTTAGGGTGGAGAGGTGGGGAGGATGTTATTGTTTAGGGTGGAGAGGCGGGGAGGAGGTTATTGTTTAGGATGGAGAGGCGGGGAGGAGGTTATTGTTTAGTTTGGAGAGGCGGGGAGGAGGTTATTGTTTAGGATGGAGAGGCGGGGAGGAGGTTATTGTTTAGGATGGAGAGGCGGGGAGGAGGTTATTGTTTAGTTTGGAGAGGCGGGGAGGAGGTTATTGTTTAGGATGGAGAGGCGGGGAGGAGGCTATTGTTTAGGATGGAGAGGCGGGGAGGAGGTTATTGTTTAGGGGGGAGAGGTGGGGAGGAGGTTATTGTTTAGGGGGGAGAGGTGGGGAGGAGGTTATTGTTTAGGATGGAGAGGCGGGGAGGATGTTATTGTTTAGGGGGGAGAGGCGGGGAGGAGGTTATTGTTTAGGATGGAGAGGCGGGGAGGATGTTATTGTTTAGGGAGGAGAGGTGTGGAGGAGGGTATTGTTTAGGGTGGAGAGGCGGGGAGGAGGTTATTGTTTAGGGTGGAGAGGCGGGAAGGAGGTTATTTGTTTAGGGTGGAGAGGCGGCGGGGGGAGGTTATTGTTTAGGGTGGAGAGGCGGGGAAGATGATATTGTTTAGGGTGGGGAGGAGGTTATTTAGGGTGGAGAAGGGGGGAGGAGGTTATTGTTTAGGGTGGAGAGGCGAGAGGAGGTTATTATTTAGGGTGGAGAGGTGGGGAGGATGTTATTGTTTAGGGTGGAGAGGCGGAGAGGAGGTTATTGTTTAGGGTGGAGAGGTGGGGTGCAGCCTATCAGTGTCCATCAGTGCCCACCAGTGCAGCCCATCAGTGCCCAGCAGTGCAGTTTATTAGTGCCACCTCATCAGTGCCCACCAGTGCAGCCCATCAGTGCCCACCAGTGTGACCCATCAGTTTCCATCAGTGCCACCTCATCGGTGCCCACCAGTTCAGCCTCTCAGTGCCCACCAGTTCAGCCTGTCAGTGCCCACCAGTTAAGCCTGTCAGTGCCCACCAGTTAAGCCTGTCAGTGCCACCTCATAAGTGCCCACCAGTGTGGCCCATCAGTTTCCATCAGTGCCACCTCATCAGTGCCCACCAGTTCAGCCTCTCAGTGCCCACCAGTTCAGCCTGTCAGTGCCCACCAGTTCAGCCTGTCAGTGCCACCTCATAAGTGCCCACCAGTTCAGCCTGTCAGTGCCACCTCATAAGTGCCACCTCATCAGTGTCCATCAGTGCAGCCGATCAGTGTCCATTAGTGCCAACTCATCAGAGCCCATTAGTGTCCATCAGTGCCAACCAGTTCAGCCCATCGGTACCCACCAGTTCAGCCTATCGATGTCCTTCACTGCCACCTCATCAGTGCCCACCAGCGGAGTGCTTCCGGCTCCGTTCTGGCCCATCCCCTGGCCACAGACAGAAGACAGAGCTCCATTCGTCCGCCTTTGCCTCTGGACTACAACTCCCAGAATGCAGCACGGCCGGTAACTTCCTCCAAAAAAAAAAAAGTTAGCAGACAGAGGCCGTAATAGCGTCCGTTTTGCATAGAAGGTAGGTGGCCTGGGGGAAATTTTCACCCTGCCCCCCGGCCCAGCCCGCCCCTGCCTCCGATCCCCTTAATCGGCCTAATGTGCATAATAATTGGCCGATGCCGATTTCTTAAAAAAGGCCAAATATCGGCCAATATATCGGTCGACCTCTATACACAGCTTTGCATATACTACAGGATCTAATTAGCGAAACAAAGGGGCCACAATGCCCAAGAGAGATCATACCAAAATCTTAGTGAAATTAAAGGAAATGCACAAATTAAAAAAGATATGCTGATATATCTTACACTTATGCATCATTCGTTTATCAACAGGCATTATCGTTTGACTTATAACTTCTGAGAAGTCAACCAATTTTCATTTTACATCTGGAAGAGATGGGTAGCAAAAGTAAGGCAGAAGATAAGAAAATAAAAATGAGGGGAGGGGGATACGAAAGCAAACGGGTCACTTTTTAAAAGGGTAATGCGTCAGAAGACCCTTCATGAGAATCTGGGCTTCTGCATGGCTCAGTTCAGGGTGGACTCGGAACGGGCCATATCCTACAGATACGCTTCCATACACGTATAATATCTCCAGTTCCTCCACTTGTCTCTGAATTGTTCTCCAGAATTGTGGAGTGTAGCTGTCAATTCCTCCATATGGCGGATATAATTGATTGTACCACGGGACTCTGGTTGGTGGTTGGGGCTGCCTCCACAAAGCAGGGATGCAAGTGTCTGCTTTTCTGTGTTGAAGCGTGGCACCTCCTTTCTTTAATCATTTTCCTGGAATATCTTGGTTTAGAAATGGCACAATCATGTAAGTCCTGCATTGATACGGCACAAACGTATGACACGGAGCAGTACCTACTAAATCCTTTTACCTTTACCTTGTTGCGTCTTACATTGTTCCAATCTTGCAGTCTGATTACTGCAACATTGATAAAATGTGCTTTTCAGTGATAAAATGTGCCCAAAAAAAAATAAAAAATACTATTGCTGTATCTTATTACATGGTGGCATTTTATTCATGCACACTTCTAAAGTTACTGATACGTTTTACTAATAAACGGCAACATTTTCAAAAATAATAACTCACCTGAGTCATCTTTATTTATATAGGGCATATAGTTTAATCAAACTTTGTTAACCACTTCAGCCCCTGACAATTTTACTCCCTTCCTGACCAGAGCACTTTTTACAATTACTTACTTTTTAGGCTTTAGCTGACAATTGCGCGGTCATGCAATGCTGTACCCAAACAAAATTTGCGTCCTTTTTTTTCCACAAATAGAGCTTTTTTTTGGTGGTATTTGATCACCTCTACGGTTTTTTGTGCTATTAACAAAAAACAATATTCTTTACTTTTTGCTATAATAAATATCCCAATTTTTTTTTAAAACAAAACAAATTTATTCATCCGTTTAGGCCAATTTATATTCTTCTACATATTTTGGTAAAAAAAATCGCAATAAGCGTATATTGATATAGCGTCTGCAAACTATGGGAAAGATTTATGGAATTTTTAGGGCATTTTTTTTTTACTAGTAATGGCGGTGATCTGCGATTTTTAGCGGTACTGCGACATTGCGACGGACAGATCGGACACTTTTTTTACACTTTTTTGGGGCCAGTGACATTTATAGAGCGATCAGTGCTATAAATATGCACTGATTACTGTGTAAATGTCACTGGTAGAAAAGGGGTTAACACTAGGGGGGCGATCAAGGGGTTAAATGTGCATTCCCTCAGTGTGTTCTAACTGTATGGGGATAGGACTGACTGGGGGAGGAGACATATCTTTTTCCTACTTAGTAGGAACAAACAATTTGTCTCCTCTTCCCTGACAGAACAGGGATTTGTGTGTTTAGACACACAAATCCCCATGCTGGCACTCGTGCACACAATCGCACGTGGCCGGCGGCGATCGCGCCAGCTAGCCGCGCTCATCCGGTCCCTTAAGCGCGCCCTTTGGCGGCTCTAAAGGGAAGGACTTTCCCATATGGAGTTTTGCCCAGGAGAGCCATTGTGCCGCAGTATATCCGTGTGAGCCGGTCGGGAACCGGTTAAATAATATTTTCGAAAATGGATGGAGATATTTTGTGCTTTTTATGGAAGTCTGATTTGAAGCATATATCTACATTAATGCACAGTGTACTAAATAGTATTATATATATGGTTAACTATTCTCTTCAATACTTCAGAAGAGCCTGTTTTGGTCATCCAAAACTGAAGATTCTCCAAAATCAACCTCCCATTTCATCAGTAACCCCATATACAGGGCTTAAGTAAGTTCATAGTAACTAAAGGGGCATATGTTGTATAATTATCAAGTACACATCTTCGTTTCGTCTAAAGAATTAGTGGCCATATTTGAAAGTTTTTCTCTAACTAACCTTTCTATATTTTGTTTATTATAAAGCAGGTAAGGGTTTATATGCTTTGTCAGGTTTTTTTTCATCTGTTTGTCTGTATTGAGGATTATGGATATTTCCCCTTATTTCCTGTCAGGTGACCACTTGAGGTCGCATGAGTAGAGTTTTCCCATAGGAATGGAGGGGATTTGGTGTGCATGTTCAGTATGAAGCACCTCGGTGCTGGGCCATATAGATCACTGGATTGGGGCCAAAGGTAAGGTGGGCAGAGCTCTCAGAGGGGTGGGGGCAAATAAGTAAAAAGAAGAAAAAAATATACTTGCCCTTTAGGTTCATTTTACCTCACTTTCGCAGAGTTCCCCCTTGCACTGTAAGTGGGATTCCTGCAGACTCTGATGTAAAGGGGAACTTTGAGGACTCTGATTTAAGGGGAAATACCAGGAATTTTGACGGGACAGGCTATGCGACTGCTGATTGGTCGGCGCCACACATGTGATGGTGCTGACCATTTAGAATGCTCCAAAACGTCCCTCCTGACAAGGGACATTTTGGACATTTGCCTCAGGGGATTTTTAAGTCCCGGACTTCTGGCGTGGATATACCGGGGCTTAGAACCGGAGATTGCCGCGGTCCAGGTCAGCGGGACCAGGGAGGGGGGCGAGGGGGGGGGGGACCTGTGTAAGTTCACCTTACAGAATTTCCTGTAAAGGTGAACTTACCCTTTAATTTTTTCTAAATGATCCTTTATCCTGAGGTTTATTTGTGTCTGTAAGGCTGTCAGTGTGCTACAGTAATTGGGAATATTTTGTGAACACATGGACTGTTAAATTTGTGGTGTGTATGGAGCGACTAGGCACACATTCTGTTTAATGGTCCCCCTTTAAGCCACTCCCACTGTTAGCCAAAATCTGGCCATGCATGCTGATCACTCTAAGCACGCTGCAGAACTTATTTTTCTGTTTCATCCCAGGGATTTCCTTGTTTAATATTTTTATTAGATTTTACAAGTAAATAGCAAATATACTGAACATTACATTCTGATCAAGAATAGAATTGTAAATAAATACAGTAATCACTAAAAATACATATTGAAAGAAAGGCAGTAGAGGATAAACCTCAGTAACAATTATATCAATACAAATAGAGGTATAAAAGATTAGAGCAATGAAGATAAGCAATATTCAGGATAGAATATCACGTCTCCAGACCAACCACTCACCCCCGAAGGGAGCAAGCTGTGAGCAGATGGGGGCTCGATTTAAGTATGAGAGAATATGTTGGGCTATCCAGAAGGATACACCAGATGAACGTTGTCATACCTCAATTGTTTAGTGGAGACTTTCCTAACAAATCTTTAAGACACAAAGATATTAGTGATTGATAAAGTGAAACTTTAAAGTTATATATATAAGTCATGTAATGAACATCACATGTGTAAAAAATCTGTATTACACAAGTAACAAAACTAACCAGAACAGAAAGACAGAAGAAGTAAGAGAGAAGAAGAAGAAATATGGGAGAAAAGTAAAATTTATAGAAAAGAAGGTATGGGTATAGGAAAATAGAGAAAAAGGTGAAGGTTGTCTCCCCGGGTGGCGGTCCAGTCAGATCAAGGCCCCGTTTAAATATTATATTAATAGATAAACATTAAAGTATTTCAAAGAGGCATCAACAATAGTTGATCAAAATCTGGGGGTAAGAAGTGTTTAATCCATGGTTTCCATATTTTATTATATGTTGCAATGTTGTCATCTTCAATAGCAGACATTTTGGAAAAGATAAGGGCTCTGTTAATTCTATGCTTAGTTTCAGCCACAACCAAAGTTTGGGTTTTCCAGGCCTTGGCTATAGATTGTTTAGCTGCCGTGGTGAGATGTAGTAGTAATTTGAATTGTGACTTATTCAAATTAGGAGGTTTGAGGTTGAGGAGAGCCAGTGCCGGGTCTGGCGGGATTGGTATTTCCAAGGCCGTAGAGGCCATGTGAAATATTTTACTCCAGAAGGATTGAACAATTGGACATTGCCACCAAATATGGAACTGCGTGCCCGGTTCAGAACAGCCTCTGAAACATAGATTTGGGTATGAGGGGGCAAATTTGGCAATCCTGGCCGGAACCAGGTACCATCGAGAAAGGACCTTATAATTTGTTTCCAACGCAAAACAGTTTGGCGAGGAATGCTTAGTAGCTGACCATATAATATCCCAGTCACTTTTACTGAATGTTCTATCCATGTCGTGTGCCCATTTAGTCGTATAGGATGGTAAAGTATCGTCGGATGTGGAATTGATGCGTTTATACAAAAGTGATATTAATCCTCTAGTATGGGGATCACTGTTACAGATACGTTCAAATTGAGTCATTTGGGTGAGAGGGGATCCCGTATCAACGAGGGGTGTATAAAAGTTCTTAATTTGTAGATAGCGGAAGAGCTCCTTCATGGGGAGTTTGTATAAATCACATAATGTTGGGAACGTAAGAATATCATTGGAGGAAACTAGATTATGGAATTGAAGTAGGTTTCTTCTGGACCAAGCTGCAAATGATAGGGGAAATTTCCAGGCGGGGTAAAATGAGGGATTTCGAAGAAAAGAGAGTAGAGGGTTATGAGTGGATTGTAGGCTTTTTGTGGATCTATATTTGTCCCAGATAGCTATAGAATGTTTGGTTACAGGGTTAGATAAGTTTAGTCTATCTTTAGGAGCTAACCAGAGCAAATTATTCACAGAAATGGGGTCAATATCCACTGATTCAATCGCTACCCATAGAGGGGATTCTATTGTAGAATGGTATTTGGGGAGTTGTGCTAGCTGAGCAGCAAAGTAGTATGAGGAAAAGTTAGGAATTCCCAGACCACCTTTCAATTTATCAAGATAAAGAGTCGATCTAGGTATACAGGGCTTTGTAGAGCCCCATATAAAAGCCATCACTCTCTTTTGAGTGAGCCTCAAGAAGTAAGGAGGTATATGTATGGGAAGAACTCGGAATAGGTAAAGGAACTTTGGTAAGATTGACATCTTAGTAGCATTAATCCTCCCAATCCAAGATAAAGGAAGAGAAGACCATTGTCTCATCAGATTAGTAGTTGACTTCAATAAGGGTAAGTAGTTAGCTGAAAATAAGTCGGATATAGAAGAAGTGAGTTGGACTCCAAGATATGAAATATGATGCAATTCCCAATTGAAAGGTAAAGACGTTCGAGCTTGTTGTAACTCAGATGGCGAAAGGGAAATATTAAGGGCATTAGATTTGGCATGATTAACACACAAACCAGAAATCTTTGCAAACTTGTCTAAAGTATTTACTAGATTTGGGGCTGAGACGTGGGGATGGGATAAAAAAATCAGGATGTCATCTGCAAAAAGACTCAATTTGTGGTGATGTCCACCTAATTCTACACCTTTGATATTAGGATTATTTCTAATAATACATGCTAAGGGTTCAATAAGTAGGGCAAAAAGCAAAGGGGATAGGGGGCAACCCTGTCTAGTACCTCTCCTAATATCTATCATAGCTGATTTGTAGCCCATATATTTAATATAAGCTTTCGGAGTGCTGTATAGTGAGGAGACCCAAGTTCAGAAATTTTCCCCAAAACCCCATTTTTGAAGAGTATATTGTAGATATGGCCAGCTGATTGAGTCGAACGCCTTCCTAATATCTAATGATATAAGGCAAGTTGGGATACGTCTTTTTTTGGCGGCATGAATTAATAAAAGTGCTCTTCTGACATTATCCCCTGCTTGATGCAAGGGCATGAATCCAGTTTGGTCACGATGGATAAGTTTACCTATAATGCTATTCAATCTAGTTGCCAAGATCTTAGCTAGTAACTTAATGTCTAGATTTAAAAGAGATATGGGGCGGTAATTAGACCAAGAGGTAGTGTCAGATTTAGGTTTGGGAATCATTGCTATGATGGAAGTTAGTGTTTCGGTTTTAAACGAATGACCAGCTAACAAAGAATTGAAGGCTCTAGTCAATAGAGGCGTTAAAATCGAGTCAAATTGTTTGTAGTATAGTGCAGAAAACCCATCGGGGCCCGGTCTCTTGTGAGGCTTCAATTCTTTAATAGCAGCTTTAACTTCCAAGGCCGTTATGGGACTCTCCAAATATTCACACTGTTCCGGTGTCATTGTGGGAAGTGTAACATCTGAGAACAAAGTGTCTGCTTTGTTTTTATCAAAGATTAAGCCAGGGTCATAGAGCTTAGCTAATTTAGATTGAAAGATGTCCAAGATCTTTAATGGGTTACTAGTGTATGCATCTCTGGAGGTTCTAAGTCGGAATGCAGCTTGTGAACGATCAATAGACTTGAGGCTGCGGGCCATTGGGGTATCGGGCTTATTGGCTTTGCGGTATAGGGTATGTTGCCGCTTGCGTAAGAGTTTGTCTGCCGAATCTGTCAGAAAAAGATCCAACTCAAGCCGGGCCCTTTCCAATTTAGTGTTAGTGTTTGCATTCGGGGTAGCTTGATGAGCCAAATGACAAGCGTTAAAATTTGCTTCAAGTTTGGTGAACAGAATCTTGCGGACTCTTTTAATAGATCTCGCCTTTTGTATCAAGCTGCCCAGAATAACAGCTTTATGGGCTTCCCATAATGTAAGGGCAGAGACATCAGTAGTGTCATTAAATGAGATATAATCATTAAGAGCCAGTTCAATATCTGAACGGTGTGAGGGGTGAGTTAGGATGGAGTCGTTAATACACCAAGTGGTGTCATGTGACCTAGGTATAGGAGAGGTAATTGTAGCAGTGACCGCACAATGGTCAGTCCAAGGAAATGGGATTATATTAGAGGATATTACTTCAGGGAGCATACTAGAGGGGAGGAAAATATGGTCTATTCGTGAAAAGGATTTGTGTGGGTAAGAATAATGTGTAAAATTTCTGGAAGTTGGGTTAAGTTCCCGCCAGGTATCAACAAAATTAAAAGAAGTAAGTAGGGATTGGAAGGACCGTTTATGGGTAGGAGAGTTAGGAGATGACGGGGATTTATCCAAGAAAGGATAAATGGTAGTATTGGAGTCGCCACATAATATTATTGTTCCAAATTTATGTGATTCGATTAGTTGGAAAAGATGTGATAGAAAAGGTTCAGGACGTTTATTTGGGGCGTAATACGAAACTAATGTGACTTCAGTATCAGCAATAAAGCCTGTTAATAAAACATATCTACCCTCAGGGTCAGATATTTGTGTATTAAGGGTAAATGGTGTAGAACGGTGGAATCCAATCAAGGACCACGTTGCTTAGTTGTAGCTGAAGCTGCGTAGAATTGAGGGTAGGAGGAGGAAAGAAATTTAGGGGAGGCGTTATTGATAAAGTGCGTTTCTTGAAGGAAAATGATGTGAGCTTTTCTAGCTGAAAAGGAACGTAGAGCTTTAGTTCTTTTTTGTGGAACGTTGAAGCCTTGTACATTTAAGGACAAAATGTTTATGGGGGCCATGACATAGTAAGGGTAAGTTTTATATAAGGGTTAATGAAACCCATATTATGAGTACGAACCGCCACCAAGGGAGACAGAAGAGGAGAAGAAAGGAAAGACAGAAAAGAAAGAATAAAGAAGAAACCAAATAAAAAAGAAGCCCTAATGACTGCAATTAGTGTCATAAAATAATGATGTACTAGTAGGGCGCAGGAACATCTCGGAGAGATAACAAAAAATCTCCGAGGGGTTCCATGGTCACCGACCGACTCCTGCATAATAGTAGCAGGAGTCAGGGGGTACGTAGGGGGCCGCAAGAAGTTCCGGAGGGAAAAACAACGCCGGAGAACACTTAAGTATTATAATAGAAAACATAAATAATTCTCTTACAAGAAGACTGGAGATGCACTAAACAAAAAAAAGAAAGAGAAAGGAAGCATACCAACTTTGGGAAGTATGTTGAGTCAATTTCTAGATGAATGCGTCCATAAGGAGGCTGGAAAATATCAATCTTAACACTTGTGAAGCAAACCGTCAACGCAAGCGAAGTAATTAATAAACAAGCTTGCAAATATAGAGGAAAGGGAAGGGAGAGAGAAAGAGAATAAAAAAAAAAAAAAAAAAAAAATGGAAATGTAATATAGACCTTCTGGCTGACTAAAACAATAAATAATTACCCAAATTTATATTTCATAGGTACAATATAATATGCATTTAAATTACTAAGTAGACCTATTTGTCAGAAAGGGGACAGACACACAAAAAAAAATAAAAAATATAGAAATGTATTATAGACCTTCTGGCTGACTAAAACAATAAATAAAATCCCAAATTCATATTTCAGAAGTATAATATAATATGCATATAAATTACTAAGTAGACATATTTGTCAGAAAGGGGACAAGACAAAAAAAAAAAAAAAAAACACTTATCTCAAAAATGTAAATGTAATATAGACCTTCTTGCTGACTAAAACAATAAATAATTACCCAAATATATATTTCATAGGTACAATATAATATGCATTTAAGTTATTAAGTAGACATATTTGTCAGGAAGGGGACAAACACAAAAAAAAAAAAAACCCTTAAAAACACTTGACTCAAAAATGTAAATGAAATATAAATCTTCTGGCTGATTAAAACCCTAAATAGAAACTTAGATTCATATTTCATAAGTACAAATTAATATGCATATATTACGTGCATATAGATTAAAGAAATAGACATATTTGTCAGAAACAAAACACCACAAAAAAAAAAAAAAATGGAGAACAGGATTCTAGTTCTTCAAGCATAGATAGTGCAATGCTTTTCAGAATAAAGCAATGGGGCTAATACCCTACAAAAGGGGAGAAACATGGATAAGATTAATGAGAAGTGAACAATCAGTTCAGTGAGTCGACATTTATCGGTGCCTGACTATCAAAACGTCCTCTTTTATGAAGATTCTGTCTAGTATAGCCAGAGGGGTTTGGGTCCAGGTCGGTTTCATTTGGAGGTGATCTAGAAGCCGCACGTCTACGAGGTTGCTCCTTAGAGTTGGCGTGATCCATCAGGCCTAGATCAATTAAGGCTGACCGAAGTTCATCGGACGTGCGACAGGTATATCTGGTTTCCAAGTATGTAAAGCGGAGAGAGAATGGAAACCCCCAGTGGTATATGATTTGGTGCTTTTGAAGTACTTGCAGCAGTGGTTTCATAGAACGCCTCTTAGTAACAGTTAGAGGGGAGAGGTCTGTAAAGAGCTGATAGATATTGCCCTGGAACTCAAGAGTGTTTTTACCTCTAGCAGCAGCAAGTATTTGCTCCTTTGTTTTATAGTAATGAAATTTAACTATAATATCTCTAGGGGGTCCATTGGGTTTGCGTTGAGTTAGGGCCCTGTGGACTCTGTCCATTTCCAATCTCTCAGGTGAAATACCTGGTAACAGTTCCTGAAACAGTGCACATATAGTTCCCTGTAAGTCTATGATTGATTCAGGGAGACCTCTGATTCTTAGGTTGGAGCGACGGTCCCTATTCTCCTGGTCTTCCAAACGGTTTTGTAATAAAGAGTTCTCATCCTTAAGCTGTTCAATAGTAGCATCATAATGCTGTGTAGTAGTTTCTATATCATCTACCCGCATTTCCAATTCAGCTGTTCTATGCCCCAGCTCCCTAATCTCCCTTGTCAGCTTTTCTGTTATCTGGTCGGAAGTTTGTTTCAAAGCTTTTTGAAGCATTTTCTCAAATTGTCTAAACATGCTAGACTGAATAACATTTTCAGGTGATTCATAGTCAGAATCAATCTCACCAGCTGTGTCCAGAGTTTTGACATTGTGTGACAGGGATTTAGGAACCCGCTGTGTGCGAGTCTGTGAGGTACCAGGCGCCGCCATCTTGGATGTCTGCCGGGCCGGTGTATCCTTAGAGATACCAATCTTATACTTTGTTTTTGGCCCCCTCGTGACCATCCTCAATAAGCCAAAGTGTACCTGGTATGAATTTGCGGGAGCTGGTGCCGTTTGCGGTGAAAACAGCAGTCGGTTCTCCGGTTTGTTTAACCCGGGAGCGGAGCTCTAAGGGGATGCGACTTCTCCCTCAGGCATCCGCGCATGCGCCTCCCATCCCAGGGATTTCATCATCCTAGTCACACTCACATTTTGCCACTTTGATTGGGATTTTTCATTATAAAGCCACCAAATTACTTGTTCTGAGTATTGTTAATGTTTACATATAATTTATACTGCTTAACCACTTACTGTTCGGAAGGTTTTACCCCCTTCATGACAGGGCATGTTTTCTATTCAGCACTGAGCTGAGTTGGCAATTGTGCAGTTATACAACACTGTACGCTAATGAAATGTATATAATTTTTTTCACACAAATAGAGATGTCTTTTGGTGGTGTTTGATCTCCACTGTTTTTTTTCCCTATATAAACAAAAAAAGATTGGACACAGCCGATCAGCAGTTTAAAACAAATTGAAACAGAAATTGTTGGCTAAAATCTGTTGCCAAACTCATGCTGCGTCCAACCACAGCACAGGCCAGCAGGGGACACACACATGCGCTCCCCAAGACCAGAAGAAGGAGGGCCATGTACATGACTGTGCCTGTACTTGCCGCCCGCTTGCAGTATATTTGCTGTCAGAAGTGGGCGGGTGGTTCAATATTGATTGTCTGAGCTTATAATAGGAGTTTCTGTCATTTTCAGGCTGTCAATAAAAAAATGTGCTCCTATAGTAAATTTTCTATGTGTTTTCATAAAAAAAAAGTTGCGGGAGGTTGGAAACACTGCCCATTAAACTGGACGAATCCAACCGACCATACGATGAAGAAAATGCATGAGCAGAGGGAACCCTCATGTGAAACCAGACAGTGGATCCAGCCATATAAGCAACTGAAGTTATATGCAAATTTCACCTTTTTCCAAAAAGGAAAAATGAAACCTGGCCCCACCATCTCTTACATACATCTATAGCTTCTTTGTCTACCAGGAGGGTGACCTGCCTTATAAAAATACCAATGTGAAGGATCAGGAAGAGGGACCAAGGTCACTTTTACAAAAAAGATTCTAGATTTGCATATAACTTTTGCTGCTTGTATCTCTGCTTTCCTTAAAGTGGATGTAAACCTGATTCATGAAATTTGAGCTGGGCACATATATCTGTATTGTTTTCTTACCTCTCTCCAAAGCACTATGTCCTGTAGCTTTCTCCTGCTCAGTAGCTCTGTTATCAGTCTGATAACTTTTGACAAGTTCTCCTAGACTGGAGCCTGAAGTCTGTGTGTAGGAGGTTGCTATAACTAGATTAGCAGTCAGCTTGCTGTCTCAGAGCAGAGCTATGCATATTCCGTTATTCCTTTGCCAATGAGGAGAGGGGGTGTGTGCCTTTCCTCCAATCAGTTGTCTTGGCTGTATGTCCAGGCTTCACTGCAGTGCTAACCAGGAAGAGAAAATCTCCTAACAGGAAGAGCACTTTCTAAAGGATATATACAGATGAAGACAGTATACATACATGTAAAACTTATGTAGGGAAATTTGTTTAATCCCTGTGTATCATCTGAGGCTGTTCACTTTACTGGGTATATGTGAGGGTTTACATCCACTTTAATTGTTTTGACATGCAATTGTCACTGCAGGTATCCTCCTACTATGCTATTTTATATAATTAATTATGATTCAGTCTGGATTGCACAAATGTACACCAGGCTTATTGTCATAAAACTGGAAGATAGTTTAAATTTAACTTTCTGAATATTAAAATCAGATGTCTTTTATTCTCCAACAGAACCAGGACATCACAGGAATGTTTGCAATGACAGAGCGGGGGCATGGCAGCAATGTACGAGGGATTCTCACAGAGGCTGTCTTTGATCCAGTGTCACAGGTAAGAATTAAGTGCTGACCTTATTGTTAAACCAGACATAACCTTTCATCTTGTGAAATCTTATTTCTGTGAGCACTTCTGCTTTATTTTTTCCCAGTAGCTATAAAAAAGGAAATGATTAGTAATGTTAAATCCAAAATCCACTGTGTCATGTCGGTAACTTCCTCAAGCAGGAGGAAAACGTAATTGTTTTGATTTTATGCCATAATAGCACCCATTATGGGGTACATATGGTCAACAGTAATTGTAACATTTATTTAATGGCCAGCTGTAATTGAGGATCCTTGTGTGTAATGAAAATATTACCCACATCAATACACCCCTACCACCACGAACCAAAACTGCTGGATACATGCTGTGTGTTCCAAATCATGACCCTTCCATTTGCGTTTCACTACAGAAATTTAGGTTTGTCAGCCCAGGTAGCATTTTTCTGATGTTCAATTAATCAGGTTTGGCTCATTGTTGTCTCATTTCCTTTTGCCATACAAGGCAAACCCAATAGATTGATTTAAATGAAGGGAGCATACTCTGCACTTCCTGGTATTGGATAGCATGGAGTCTAAAGCCTCGTACACACGGTCGGACTTCCATCGGACTTTTCCGTGGATTTTTGTCCGAACGGAGTTGGCCGGGAACACCCATAGCATACACACCACAGGACTTTTCTGCAAACTTTCCCAAAACTTCTTCCAACATTGTGTGGTTTTTCTGCTCTTTTCTGCTCTTTACCGCCACCCTTTGGTCAACTTCTGCTATTGTTGGTTGATTTTAACATTAATTGTTTTTTCCATCGGACAAAACTCACGGTCAGACTTTGCTCCATCGGATTTTTGTTGGCCAAAAGTTTGTCCGTTTGCAGACCCAACTTTTGTCCGATGAAAACAAAACAAAAAAAGTTTGTCCGATGGAGCGTACACACGGTCGGATTGTTGGTCCAACTTGCTCAAAATGAAGTTTGTTGGCCAAAAGTCCGACCGTGTGTACAGGGCTTTAGGCTTCATGCACACTGGAGCTCAAAAACGGCCATTTGAACGCCGGATTGCTGGCAGAAAAACGCTGCTTTAAAAACAAGGTTTTATCAGCGTTTTGCATTGCCGTCAATGCACGTTTAGCGGCGCTAGCTTTCAGCCGCGTTTCTCTGGCTCTATTCAAAATCAATGGTTCCCTATGGGAGCCCATAGATTTGAATAGAAGTCGCACCGCAAGTCGGATCATCATGATCCGACTTGCGGTGCGACTTGCGTGCTGAGGATGAAGGAGAACCCCGCCAAAAAATGAAAAAAAAAATTGGCGTGGGGTTCCCCCTCTGACGATACCAGGCCCTTCGGTCTGGATTTTAAGGGGAACCCCCTACGCTGAAAAAACAGCGTGGGGGTCCCCCCAAAATCCATACCAGACCCTTATCCGAGCATGCAGCCTGGTCGGTCAGGAAAGGGGGTGGGGACGAGCGAGCGCCCCCCCCCCTCCTGAACTGTACCAGGCCGCATGCCCTCAACATGGGGGTAGGTGCTTTGGGGCAAGGGGGCCCTGCGCCCCCCACCCCAAAGCACCTTGTCCCCATGTTGTCTTCCCAACAACCCTGGCCGTTGGTTGTCGGGGTCTGCGGGCTTATCGGAATCCGGGAGCCCCCTTTAATAAGGGGCCCCTAGATCCTGGCCCCCACCCTATGTGAATGAGTATGGGGTACATCGTACCCCTACCCATTCACCTGGAGGAAAAGTGTCAATAAAAAAAAACACACTAGACAGGTTTTTAAAGTAATTTATTAGGCAGCTCCGGGGGTCTTCGTCCGACTTCGGGGGTCTTCTTCCGACTTCGGGGGTCTCTTCTCCCGTTCTCAGGTGCTTTCTGCCTTCTGCCGGGCTCCTCCGCTATCTTCTGCCCGCTCTTTTGCTAGCGTTGGCCCGGTCTTCTTCTTCCCTCTTCTCTTCTGATGTTGACACGATGCTTTCTCCCGCTGTAATGACGTGTGCGCGGTGCGCAACGACTTATATTGGAATTCCTGTCCCAACTCTGCTTAGATATTGGCCGAGCAGGGAAAGTTGGGTAGAACACTTAAAAGAAATGTAAAAGATTAATGTATTTAAAGGGGACCTTCAGTCATTTTTTCAACTTTCCATTTATTAAATTTTCTGCCCTTGTTGTTTTAACTTTGGATAGTAAAACATTTTTTTTCTGCCAGTAAATACCTTATACAGCTCACTTCCTGTTTCTTGTCTGGTCATTAGCCTAGGCTTATGACATCATACACAGCTCTCTTTCACTCTTGTGAAACCATAGGTTCGATCGAAGCAGACCTCTTTTGCATGTACACTTACGACAAACATAAAAAGACTATATAGTTATCCTTCAAAAGTCCAGGCAACTATAGTAATATCATATTAACAGAAACTGATTGCAATCTCTCTGATTCCCAGCTATGTCAATGCTGCTGGAAAAAGGTGAGAGAGAATTATTTAGAAAGCCAATCAATGGGTTTAAAGTAATCTTTGGGGTTGATTTACTAAAACTAAAGAGTGCAAAATCGGGTGCAGCTGTGTATGGTAGCCAATCAGCTTCTAACCTTAGCTTGTTCAATTAAGCTTTGACAACAAAAACCTGGGAGCTGATTGGTTGCTATGCAGAGCTTCACCAGATTTTTCACACTTCAGTTTTAGCAAATCAATCCCTATGTCTATACCTTATTTTGCTACATGCAATACTCCAATGTCTTGCTGCTGGTTGTACCTATGTCTTCTTGTGAGAGTTTTCCAGGAAGGGGGGGGGGGTGAGTCATAAGAGGGCCAATGAGAGCTGCAGAGCTGGAGGTGTGCCTCTGTATGTCTGTAAATCCAGGAAGTGAACAGGCAGCTGCCCACAGTTAAAATGGTTGCAGCCAGACTCAGTGAGATTTCTGCAGCATATTTGGCAAGTACAGAATCACGGTATATATATATATATATATACACCGTATATACTCGAGTATAAGCCGACTCGAGTATAAACCGAGGCACCTAATTTTACCACAACAAACTGGGAAAACGTATTGACTCGAGTATAAGCCTAGGTTGAGAATGCAGCAGCTACTGTAAGCGGAAAAAAAGAGGGTCAACAACGCCCATTTGCACGCCTCACTGTGCCCATTTGCACGCCTCACTGTGCCCATTTGCACGCCTCACTGTGCCCATCCTCACTGTGTCCATTACAACCTCACTGTGCCCATTGCAACCTTACTGTGCCCATTGCAACCTCACTGTGCCCATTACAACCTCACTGTGCCCATTACAACCTCACTGTGCCCATTACAACCTCGCTGTGCCCATTACAACCTCACTGTGCCTGTTACCTCACTGTGCCTGTTACCTCACTGTGCCTGTTACGTCACTGTGCCTGTTACCTCACTGTGCCCGTTACAGCCTCACTGTACCCATTACAACCTCACTGTGCCCATTGCAGCATACCTGAAATTCTTGACAGGCTGCGCTGCGGGCGTCCATTTTTTAAAACTCGCGGCTTCCTCCTGGTCCCGTCCCGTTCCATGATAGGCGTTTGACACTGTTAAATGGAACCTCGCACCAAACAATATAGAATAATATAATGGTGAAAGCTGCACCCCTAAAAAACTGAATGAGTATCCCATAAAGTGCAAAGTGAAAATGTGTACAAAGGGGGCGCTGATAAGTAAGATAATTACAACTAATAATATAGTTTCAATAAAGTGATTAACAATAATTAAAAAATATTAAATTACGTGCAATTGCAATAAACGTACTAAGCTGCTGTACCTAATCAAAAATTATATCAAATCATGTATGGTAACAACAGTGGAAAGCAGTGAATATATAAGAACATCCAATTGGTGAGAAACGTAGCTAATCCAATAGTGAGTCCATAAAAAATATCCAATGTGTTCTTGGAAGTGACACCTTCACCAAATTCACCCGAAGTGCTAAAGATGGATGGCCGCTTACCCCAAGATGTTGACCCTCTTAACTAAAAGGGGGTCAAAAAGCGCTTGATTGCAAGATGCCACTTGCTAGTAAAGAGGATATGATCCCAGATCCTTCTGTCTCCCCAGGATAAACTCGATTGGAATATGCAGATAAACGAATAATGCCAAAAATAGTGTAATCCCGTTTATTAGAATATAAAACAATATAAAAAGAAAGCCAAATGGCTGCTTACATTTTGGAGTGCCTTAGCCCGGCACTGAGGCTGAAAGGCATGTAGAAGCCAAATAGTTCCATCCGTCCGTGTGGGAATCTGGCGTGCGTTCCACCTGCTACAGCGGCTAACCAGCAAGGACCGGAAGTGTGATGGAAAACGTGACCAAGTACCGCCTCGACGTACGTTTCAGTTACACCGTCATCAGGAAGCGTACTGGGTCACTGAATGGGCGGTCTTTTAAATGCCTGTCAATCACGCCAGGCTGGAAAGCTAATTGTGTCAGCCTCAATGCCGGATCACAAGCACCAACGCGGAACACAATAATTCAACAATACATTTAAAATAGATAAATTCGTTTATACACCAGGAATGACAGATTTGCTCCGTAAACCTATAAATCTTTTTAATAGTGGTGGAAAAAAACATAATAATAAAAATAATAAAATAATAGAAAAATGCTCTTGTGTCATTCTTTAAATATAAAAATGGACAACCAGAGGGAAATTATTCATTGGTTAAAAAACAATTTAGATCTAAGTCTGTTAAGTCCCTGTGGCTGCATCGTCTGAAGGCGATACAGCCACTGGGTCTCATTTTGAGATATGGCTTTTTTTAGGTCAGTACCTCTCCAATGGGACACTGCTCTATCAATTCCATAGAATGTGAGCTGGCGAGGATCTCTAGCATGGAACCGATCAAAGTGCCGTGACACACTATGATTGGGAAATCCTTTGGAGATATTGGTGACATGCTCATTAATCCTAACCCTCAATTCTCGTGTTGTGCGTCCCACATATTGTAAGGAGCACGGACATTCCAAAACATATGTGACATATTTGGAATAACACGTAATTAAGGGTTTGACCGAAAACTCTTGTTGTGTGACAAAGGACCGAAACTTGGTGATTTTTTTGCCATGTCGGGTGGTGGTGCGACAAGATTTGCACCTTGTGCAATAATGGAAACCAGAACCATCCAAAAAAGTCAAGGGTTTCAATGGGGGGTCAGGGACATTGGGTGCTATCATGTTTCTTAACCCTGGTGCTCGTCTATAGATAAACTTGGGTTTTCAAGGAAGTACATTAACTAGATCTCTATCCTTGAGGAGTATGGGCCAAAATTTCTGAAAAGTACGCTCAATTGTTTTATACTGCCTATGAAAGCCAGAAACAAAAGCCAAGTCTCCTTGGAAAGGAGACCTAGTTTTTTAGATCAAAAGTGACTCTATATCCATAATGGCTACTTGGTGCTGAGCTTTTTGAAGTACATGAGGGGAGTAACCTTTTTCCACAAACTTTCCCGTTAGGATGGAAGCCTGTTCTTGGAAATCAGTAATACTCTCACAATTCCTTCTAATCCTCATGTACTGCCCTTTGGGTATGGCTCCTAGCCACCGTGGGTGATGGCAAATGGTTGTTGGCACAAACCCATTTCTATCGGTGCTCTTGAAAAAGGTCTTAAAGCTAATCATGTTATTTTTCCTAGTCAGGGTCAAATCTAAGTAGTTTACTGTAACTGTACTCCATTCAGCAGTAAATGTAAGCCCATATTGGTTGTTATTAAGATATGTGATGAAAATTAATAAATCCTCTAGTGGACCCTTTGACACTGTGTTCAGTGTTCCGCCTATCATGGGTGTTCTTTCATCCTCTGACTCAGTTTCCCAGCAGACACTGTGTTCAGTGTTCCGCCAATCACGGACGTTCTTTCATCCTCGGACAAGAGAAGGTCAGTGATAGGCGGAACACTGAACACAGTGTCTGCTGGGAAACTGAGTCAGAGGATGAGAGGACCTCCGTGATAGGCGGAACACTGAACACAGTGTCAAACGCCTATCATGGGACGGGACCAGGAGGAAGCCGCGAGTTTTAAAAAATGGACGCCCAAGGTACACTGACTTGAGTATAAGCCGAGGAGTATTTTCAGCCCTAAAAAAAGGGCTGAAAAACTTGGCTTATACTCGAGTATATACAGTAAAATAATATGCAAAGTGGATGGAGGGAAGCTTCAGAATGACAATGATGTCTCTATTACAAATTATGTGAGCAGACTGCAGTTCCTCTTTAATTGATTCTTCCTGTGAGTGTAAAACTGCCTGGTTGTATGATGTATGGGCAGACAGCTTATGCCTTGTATACACGGTCGGATTTTCAGAGGAAAAAAGTCAGATGGAATTTTTTCATCGGATATTCCGACTGTGTGTGTGCCCCATCTGACTTTTTCCGACGGAATTTAGAAAGAGAACATGTTCTCTTTTTTCCGACGGAAAAAATTTCTATCGGAAATTCCATTCGTCTGTAGGGAACTCCGAGGGAGAAAAAACCACACATGCTCAGAATCAAGTCGACGCATGCTCGGAAGCATTAAACTTAATTTTTCTCTGCTCGTCGTAGTGTTGTACATCACCGCGTTCTTGACGGTCGGAATTTGGTGTGACAGTGTGTATGCAAGACAGCTTGAACGGAATCCCGTCGGAAAAATCCGTCAGAGTTTGTCCCGACGGAAAATCCGATCGTGTGTACGGGGCATAACACTGACGGTATGCAGGACACCTGTATGACATTTGCGATCTTTTGATCGCTGGTGCTTCCAGGCTCCTAAAACAAAAACTAGTAAATGCACCCCTTTATTATTATTTTTTTAAAGGTGAACTCATCCTTTAAATAGGTTTTGGAAATGACGTAAACATATAAAGTCAAGTGAGTAAATAATTTGTGACATATACAGTCCATATGCAGATACAATGCAGACAAATAGTGCAAGTCGCACTCATAGAGTGGAATATATCTTGCAAATTATCCAGTTGTGTGAAAAGCCCAATGTGCCCACAAGGACATGGCAAACTGATGCACTCTTCACAGTGTTCATCCATGCTCAGAAGCTCCTTACCAGATGGTGTAGATCTCATACAGAAGAGATAAATTGCACCTGGCTGTGATTTAGCTATGGATACTCCAGCGCGCCACAAAAATTACAGAGAACATTAAAAACAAGACAAAGGCAAACCCCATAGTGTAGTAGTTTAGAAATAGAATCACATTTATTTAGAAAACCAATCACATTCAAGAGATGAAATACTGACTTTTACAATGATCAACTCTGCTGATTTCCCGCTGGCGGTAGTGATATCATCACGTAGCAAGCCATGCCTGACATGATTGGGCGGGGCTTGCTACCTATTCCTGCACCTTCCTTACACATGCATGCTACATATGTATTGTGGACGTCACCGGCTGGCCTCTCTCTCTCCCCTGACGATGTCTGTGTAAAGAGGCCAGGCAGTGACATCCGCAATACATGCTACATATCAGCTGTATTGGATCTGCAAATGGATTTGGTGTAAATGAGACAAATTCTTTCCTCCTCTGACGATTGTTTGTTTGAGTTATTACCAATACCTGTTTAAAGAGATATTGCAACTATTGTTTTGCTTATATGCTTTTTAATCTACTCATCCATATGGCAGTTTACTCATACAGATTACAGAAATCAGTATGCAATGTCTAGTTCTGAGGAAGCCAAAAAATGGCTGTAACAGCCTGGTTATGGTTTCATTTTTCCTCAGAAGAAATCTTCTCATTCTGGAATGTCCCTTAGGAACACAGCTTGAAAATTTCCCTTATTCTGCTTTTTTGGTTTTTCTTGTGGCAGAGGTTTGTGGTGGGTATGTTACAGAGATTTCTGGAAACTGTATACATTGTTTAGAATAGGACAAAAATTGCAAGCCTATACATGCAACCAAATGTACAGTAAATGTCATGTGACTGCCCAATGCTGCAGCCATGTCTCGCCAAATACCGGTACATGTATAGACAAACTCCATGAACCATCATTTGTATGGTTTTATTATCCATTTACAAAAATGACAACCCATTCCTTCAATGTAATAGCTGCCTAGGTTTGAGACAGAAGTACAACATACCCCACTTTTGAGTACACAATGGGTTTTATTTACTAAAGCTGGAAAGCCAAAAATCAGGCTCACTTCTGCATAGAAACCAATGAGCTTCTAACCCCAGCTTGTTCAATTAAGCCTGGTAATAAAACCTGGAAGCTCATTGGTTTTTATGCCGAAGTGAGACAGATTTTGCGCTTTCCAGCTTTAGTAAATAAAATCCATTGTGTACTTAAAAGTGGTGTATGCCTGTAATACTTTGCTCCAATGATCCCTTGAAAGCTTTATTTGCTTGCTCAGTGTTTGCGCTATCTTCCACTACATAATGTAATGGAGGTTGGCAGTCGGACACACATTTTTTGGGAGATATGGAAGAAAGTTGCCAGTTTCATATTAGTTACTCTTTAAGTCCAAGTTAAATAGCAAAAAGTGAGATATTTAGTGAATTTAAACCCGCACAAATATTAAAGCAGAGGTCCACCCTGAAAAAATCTATACATTAAAAATCATTAAAAAAAATCAAAAATTAATAGAAAAAAATAAATTTTATACTCACCCTAAATGTCTGTTGCTATGCGGAAGTCCCCTAATCTGCCTCTAATGTTCCTCTTCTCGTCTGCGGTGGGTCTCCTTCCGTTTCCTCTTCTTGTGAATGGGGCGCGCTGCCTTCTGGGAACTGTGTGTATCCCAGGAGGCAAGCCGCCCATTCACAAAGCGCTGTGCGAGTGGCGCAAATGCGCAGTAGGAAACGGGCAGTGAAGCCTTACGGCTTCACTGCCTGTTTCCCTTACTCAGGATGGAGGAGCCGGGACCTGCCAGCAGTGATCGATCGCCGTGGCGGGACCGACATCGCAGGCGAGTAGGACAGGTAAGTGTCCTTATTAAAAGTCTGCAGCTACACTGTTAGTAGCTGCTGACTTTTTTTTTTTTTTTATTATTTTGGCTGCACCTCCGCTTTAAAGGATATGTAATGGTGTCTACCTAGAGTGGAGAACAGTGACTGTCAGTCACTGCTCTCTGCTCTGCCCCTCCAGGACTCACTGAAGGGCCGGGATAGAGAGAAGGCTGGCACAGTTTGCGCCAGCTTTCAGCCATACACTGAGAGCTGCAGCCAGCTGTCAATCAGGCAGCTGGGTGGATCTTGACAGTACTGTTGCAATCCATCCAGACCGTGGAATGGCTCTGCCACGTAAGCTAACAGTGGACAATAGCTCCCCAGATAGCAAGGATAACTTGGCACAAGTTTGTGGCAGTGTTAAATTGTAAAGCCTCGTACACACGGCCGAGATTCTCGTAGAAAAAAACATGTCGTTTTTTTCAACGAGATTCTTGGACAAGAAACTTGTCCCGGCCGAGTGTACACACGCTCGATTCAAAGAACCCGCGGTTCTTTGAATGGAGCGAACGCGGTGACGTCATCGAATACGACGAGCATGCGCTCGTCACATTCGATGCCGTCGCCGCCATCTTGGTATACCCTACCTATGCCTAGGAAGCTACCGCGCATGCGTCAAATTCATTTCGAACATGCGCGGGCTTCCCGGAGGACAGGTAACAGGCTGACGAGAATCTCGACGAGAAAATAGAGAACAGGTTCTCTATTTTCTCGTCGAGATTACTTGTCGGTTTTCTTGACGAGAAACCATACACACGAACAAATTTCTCGGCAAGACATCTCTGCCAGCAAGTTTCTTGCTGGTTCTTGCCGAGAAACTCGGTCGTGTGTACGAGGCCTAAGTCTGTTAACTTGCTGCACATTTTCACTGGCAAGTTGCACACTTGCAGGGCACTTGGAACACAAGTTCTAGTTGACATTTTTTAAATTTGTAGCAAATTTGCGTGGCAAGCCTCTAGCGAGAGCAAAGTTGCAATGGTAAGTCTACAGCAGAACTCTGCAAGTCACAGTGACCCCTGTGGTGGAATGACTATTGCACAACATCACTGAACCAGAACTTGCAGCAGATTTGCAGAATGTTTGCAAAGAAAGTTGATCTGGAGTCATGCAATGTGGATTTGTTTTGATTGTGCAACAAATTTGTGAAGCCTGGCATATCTAGCAATAGCTTAGCAAGTCATTTTCAAACTTGCAGCACAATTGCATGCTATCTGGGCCACTATAAGCTGACTCTGGGTCACAGGAGATTCACATCAGAAGTATGGTCAAAAAAGGTTTGGCCATTCTTCTCTTTTAATTACCCCTCAATATTATATCCTATATTTAAAGTGTAACTGTACTTTTAGTGCAGTTACATTCTTTTTTAAAAGCCCCCCTTTCCCTGCCTCCAGTTGAGACCCAATATGCCCCCGATCCAGCGAGATCTCTTTTCTCTGATTCACCAAGGGGTTCACAGTCGTTTAGCGAGAATCTTCGGCTCTGCCCATTTGCTGGGTAATCTCTGTTCAATCCCATGGAGATGATTAAACACTAGTTCAGTGTGAAACGCGTCAGCTTGACCAGTATGCTGTGACTTGTAGTGCTGTTTTGGATTTTGGATTTTACAATAAAGGCAATTTTTATTCGGAGTGCGGCTGTCCAGAAGAATCCTTTCTTTTGTTTTGCTTCATGGAGAGATCGAACTCCAGCAGAATATTAAAATAAAAGTTAAAAAAGCAGACTGCAGTTTGTTATATGGCTGGCAATTACACATAATGAATGTAGTCCTGATTTACTAATTTGTCAGATAAGGTGAAGTAAACCTGTGTTCAATGTAGACTTCTAATCATATGATTGGGTTCTGTGTTCACAAGTTCTACTTCACATAAGTGTTTGAAGTGTCCACATGTTCGCTTCACCACACTTTAGTAAATCAGGCCCAGGATCAGCTTACTTTACTCTTTAGTAAATCAATTTAGGTAGAAAAAAATAAACCATTCATTCTGATAACATTTGTTTTGTTCTCTCAAGGAATTCATAATTAATACCCCATGTGAAAATGCAGCAAAGATGTATATTGGCAATGCAATGAAAGGAAATTATGCTGCTGTATTTGCCCAGCTCATCATAAATGGAAAATCTCAAGGTTGGTCTTTTCAGAATAGTTGTAATCTATTTCTTAATGCATTTAAAAACTTATTAAAGTTAATTGTGGAGTAGTAATTGTATAAAAGCTCTCAACTCTTTCTCAAAGTTAGAAAACTTGTATCTTCTAAACAATCACATAGAAAATAGACACAGTGATTTATGGATGTGGCCAAAAACGTGAAGGTGGTTTTAGAGCATTAATAAATTCTGACCAACCTTTTATTTTCTACAAGCTATACAGAATTCACTAACATGGCAGACAGTAGCAGAGATTTCATAAGCCAGTAGCAATACACTACATACTTAATTATTTCCAGCTGAACTATATTCCCTAGTAGGACCTCACGTGTCCAAATCAGGACTTCAGGAATTCACATTTCCAAATAAGGACTTCACAAATTCCCCAGTAGGATTTCACATATCCAAATCAGGACTTCACGTATCCTCCAGTAGGAATTCACTAACCTCTCAGTGGGACTTCACATGTCCAAATCAGGACTTCACATGTCCAAATAAGGACTTCACATGTCCAAATCAGGACTTCACATGTCCCTTCTTGCTTCAAAAGTCATCCAAAAGCTGCCACTGGTGAAACAGTGTTGGATCTTTAATGCAGGCTTATATTGCATACCACAAATTCAGGTGGGAGGATGGACACTATATTGTAACAGCGTATAAGTTGGCAGTAGATCCCAAAGCACACAGTGGGTAGCAGGTATTTCAAACACCTGAATGTGTGGAAAACTGCAGCAGCTGGTGAACACCGAAGAGGTGGCATTTTAACAAACAGGCCACCAGAAAGTTAGGTATAGAACCTCTTCTATTATAGGTATTTCATTCTTTGCAAGTGTCCCTGTGTTGTCTGGGCCTCTTTAAGCCAAGATGGTATTTGTAAGTTACAGACCATGTATTTTACGTATGTTTCCATCACGAAAATTTAGTTTACATACAGTATTTATCTGTATGTAATGTACAATATCGATCTGTCATGCTAAATTGTATTGAATTTTTTTTGTAAAGGAATAACTTATGAACTCTCTTTTGTAGGTCCACACTGTTTCATTGTCCCTGTTCGAGACCAAAATGGGACTATGTATCCAGGAGTAGAAGCGGTGGACATGATGTTTAAAGAAGGTGAAAAAACCTGACCCATATTTTTGCATAGAAAGATAAGTGCAGTAAAGCAAACTAAATAAGCAGAACATGCATGTTAATTTCATATTTTAGGCTTGAAGATTAGTTAAAACCCCAAAACCTTATATATTTTCTGAAAGAAAGAGCACATGGAGAATAAAATGGTGGTAGTTGCAATTTTTAGGTGACATAATTTAAGCACACGTTTATCAAACTCATATATTCAGTAAGAAATACACTAACGTTATTTTCAGTGCTTACAAACACAATATGTTACCCAATTTTTGTCAAGGTATGAAAGATGAGGTTGCGTCGGGCAAATAGATACCAAACAGGCCAAGCTTTAAAATTGTGTGTGTCTGTCAAAGGGCAACAAATTTTGGTACCCACAATTGTTCGTAGGTGATAAACCATGAATGATGGCCCTAGAATTACTGCTCTTACTTTGACGTGCACGGCAATACCTAATATGTGTAGCTCAACTATCATTTCCTGACAGACTCCATGGCAGCATACATACGAGTTATACCTGCCTCCTCTCCTATGCCATAGGATCTTATTCCCATAAATTTTGGCTCAGAGCCAGAGGCCGCGTTCATTTTTGCCCTCCTCCTAGGGCCCTGTGTGTTTTTGAATCTTGGCTTGTTCCTTCGTTCAGGTGGTAATGTCTATGGCCAATGCCTGGTGGCTCGGCGTGTAAGCTATATCCGGAAAATGGTGTGAATTATGCATCCCTTGTCAGTTTCAGCAGTCTCCAACTATCAGCGGGGTAGAAAAGGACATAGAGATGCAGTGCCAATGAAGATCTAAGGCCCGGGCATCGGCGGGCAAGTGGCAGTTTGGCTGGACAGCCCTGCTAATAGCGGGTGGACTTGAAATGGCCAGGATGGATGCAGCAGTCTCCCTACACCAGTTCATATTAATGTGGTGACAATGAAAAACTAAGCCCCTGTCATTGACGGGCAAGCGTCAGTTTGGCTTGATAGCCCTGCAATTAGCGGGTTGCCATGAAATGCTCAGAATAGATGCAGCAGTCTCCCTACTCCAGGATGAGGTTGCGCGAGTGCCATCATGAAGTAATTTACATTCGTCCTTGTGCTCCATGGCAGCTTTTTTTGTGATTAAATGTGTAATTTCGCCTTTGTCTTTCCTCCCAGGATTTCAAGGCGGCTGCAGCGCATCTGCATTCCAAGCTGCCACTCTCTTTTGGCCCGGCATTCATGTGTTACTCCTGCCCAAGGATTCAGCACATGCACGCTGTGAGCGGCGGTGACGTCATTACGGTGGGGAAATTTAGTCCGCTGTCAGTACTGTTGATATTGGGATTTCCCTGCGGGCAGTTTACAGCAGTTTCCTTAAACGCTGTGTGCAATCATCACAGGTTACATAGTTAGTCAGGTTGAAAAAAGTCCATCCAGTTCAACCATAAAAAAAAAAAATATATATAATATCATACAATCCCATATACCTAACTCTATACCCACAGTTGATCCAGAGGAAGGCGAAACACCCCAGCAGAGCATGATCCAATTTGCTACAGCAGGGAAAAAAATTCCTTCCTGATCCCCCGAGAGGCAATCAGATTTTCCCCGGATCAACTTTACCTATAAATGTTAGTACCCAGTTATATTATGTACAGTTAGGAAAAAAATCCAGGCCTTTCTTAAAGCAATCTACTGAGCTGGCCAGAACCACCTCTGCAGCTCTTACTGTGAAGAAACCTTTCCGTATTTGGTGATGAAATCTCTTTTCCTCTAGACATAAAGAGTGCCCCTTTGTCCTTTGTGTTGACCTTAAAGTGAATAACTCAACACCAATTTCACTATATGGACCCCTTATATATTTGTACATGTTGATCATATCCCGCCTCAGGGTTGCCAACTTTCAGTAAATTTACAAACAGTTTGTAAAATCCATAATTGTTGCATCTGTCCATGAATGTCAGTTACGGGCATGCAACCTACATGTCCGTAATGGACATTCAAGGACAGATGCAAAAAGTACAGATTTTACAAACTGTTCGTAAATTTACTGAAAGTTGGCAACCCTGTCCCCCCTTAATCTCCTCTTCTCAAGAGTGAATAAATTCAGTTCCTCTAATCTTTCCTCATAGTTGAGCTCCTCCATGCCTCTTATCAGTTTGGATGCCCTTCTCTGCACTTTCTCCAGTTCCCAAATATGTATGCTCTGCATTAACACCCTTGCTTGCTTGCCAGTCTGTGATTCTGGTGCATCCTAATTGTGCTCTTTGGCTCAATCACCTGTGCAGGTTGGCTGACTGTGCAGTTTCACACTATGGATGTGTCACTGCCCCCTCCCTTGTGGCCAGCCCTTTTGTAGCAGGTAAGAGAGGGTTTGTTTAACCCTTTCCTACCCTCGCTTGCCTGGGCACTCTTAAAGGTTTTTAACTCTTTCCTTTCTTCCCTATTTAAAGCGGAGCTCCGCCGTTAAAAAAAATATTAAAAGTCAGCAGCTACACATACTGCAGCTGCTGACTTTTAATATATGGACACTTACCTGTCCTGGAGTCCAGCGACGTCTGCAGCAGAAGACGAGCAATCACTCGTTTATCTGCTGCCCCCACCGCCATCCTCGGTAAGGGAACCAGGAAGTGAAGCGTTCCGGCTTCACTGCCCGGTTACCTACGGCGCATGCGCGAGTTGCGCAACGCCGTCCTTACTGGTCACCGTTGTGTTCTGGGAGCCGTGTGTTTCCCAGAACACAACAGGCGTTCTGCGGGAAGTGACGCACTACCCGCAGAATACCCGCAGAGAAGACTACCGGAAGTGGGTGCAAATATCTTAGACATGTATCTGCATCCCCCTCCCCCTGGGGGGGAGGGTTCCGATGAGCGTAAGTTCCACTTTAGGGTGGAGCTCCCCTTTAATTTTTTTCAGTCCTTGCAGGTCAGATCGACATTACACAGCACAAGATTATAGATACCTCATTAGGTCACAACATCGACATTCTTCTTCCAGATATGGATGCCATAGGTCACCGTCAAGGTCCAGGCTTCACAGATGAAACTCTGAATCCTCCTCTAGGCACCGCATAGGCACTGCCATGTCAGCCGCTCCAGAGAAGGCCTTGGCTTTTGCGGGCATGTTTTAAAGTGATGAAAATTTGGAAGGAGAATGTGGATGCAGTATTCAAGAGTGTTTTCAGATGAACCAGTCAGAAACGTAGTAGTTCAGGAGCCAAAGCTGGCGTCGGTTTTGCATGGTGAGGCTTCAATTGACATCATCCGCATGTGGTGTGGGTTATGCTCTCGTCAGTTAAGGCGAAGCAGCCTTGGCTTGCTGATCCTGCCTCTAACAGGCGTAGTGTAGGATCCCTTTTAAGGGAACTTCACCTTTTGGCAACAAGCTTGATAGCACCATAGCCTGGGCTATGCATGGAAAGTTTTTTAGTTTTTTTTCCTGCTCAGCCGGAAGAGTACACATCTTTATGGCAAAGTTCAGAGCGTGCGAGGGACTCGCAATTTTACTGACCAGTTCAGGATTTTAAGAAGAGCTGGTGAAGGACACGCATGGTGCTTCCGAAGTCCTCCTCATCTCAGATTTGTTTCCATGGATTTGCCTCACTCCGAGGAAAAGAAGCATATACTGTACTCTTATATTACGTAATGTCACTGGTGTCACAAGGGGTTGCTGTGCCAGTTCCAGAATGCCAGGGATTTCAGGGCATGTACTCGCTCCTCTTTATGGTCATGAAGAAGAACAGCTTGTGGAGGCCAGTTATAATCCTCATGCACCTAAAACACTTTCATCAGAAGGAGAAGTTTAAGATGGAGACATTGTCCATGATTCACAGGCGGTCCAGCCAGGCTACTGGCTCGTTTCCATAGACCTAAAGTTGCTTGCTTTCATGTGCCCATTGCAGAAGTGTTCCACTATTTCCTTTTGGTTCTCTGTAGGTCAAGACCATCTCCAGCTCTCTAACATTCGGGCTTTCAACGTCGCCTTGTTTTCAAAGTCTTATTGACTGTTAATTAGTATGAGGAGCATACGCCTGCATTGTTACTTGAATGACCGTCTCCTACTGTCCCAAGACAGAGGGCAGCTGCTGAAGCCCAGAGCTCAGGTCTTTTGAATGCTCCTCGAATTAGGCTAGCTGCTGAATCTGGAAAAGAGCCACCTGGAGCCCACTCAATCTCTTGTGTACCTCGGGGTTCAGCTCGATATAATCAAGAGCACCATTACTTTGCCTCTAGATCCTGGTGATCTGCAACAGAATGCTCCAGACCCTGTCTTGTTCTCACCTGCGAGCCTCTCAATGTCTAAAATTATCTGCACTATAATGTCTACGGCTTACTCAAGTGGGCTCTCTGGAGGTTGCTGCCCTTCCAGACGGGATTTCTCCATCGATTTGGGAGAAGTCGCACTGGTGCTTAGTCGGTTAAAACGCCTGTCTAGTAAACAGGGAATCCTGAGTTTCACTCAGCAGTGTCTTTCTTTGGTTCAGTTTCAAGAAGCAAAATGTTCTAGGAATTGCTCAGAGACTCTGAAGTTATATCTACAAGCTACAGCTTCTTTCAGGCTTTCAGATCACCTGTTCATTATTTTTGCTGGAAAGGACAAAGGGGAAAGTGTCTCATCTAGTATGATTGTGGCATGGATTGTCCAGGCCATCCAACAGGTTTACAGGGCTTGGCTCCTATGGAGGTGGTGACAGTGTCAGCAGGATACGCACCTGATCAGCGAGTCCGTTGGAGCAGAGAGAGGTCACCCGTACGGATCCGACTCACGGGCCCCTGGTAGTGCAGACAGGAGGCACGGGAGTGCGGAAGGGTAAGAGAGCCTGAGAACGGTTCAAAGAGAGCGGCTCCGGATCCTGGGTTCAGAAGGGTAGCAAGCCAGGCAGGCTGCAGGCAGGTAGGTAGGCAGGCAGGTATATAGAGCAGCGTAGCGGGGCAGAAGCAGAAGGGGCGGTCAGACAGGCAGGGTTCGGCAACGTTCGGGCAATGTGGCACAACGGGGTAGGCAGGTTCAGGGTCAAAGACAGGCCGAGGTCGGGTGCAGGCGGATAGCAAGGAAAGTCCAGTAACAAGCCGGGTGGTCAGAAGGTCGGGTTTCAGGCGAACAACAGGAGCAGGATACACAGGGGACTGCAGATCAGACAGCACCGGTCTGAAGTGTTCCAGGGGTTTAAATAAGCAAACCGGTGTGCGCGCGCACGGCGCGGCAATGCGCGCACATGCACCCGCACGCACCGGCGCGCACAGGCACGCGCGCCCGCGATCCAGGAAGTGTACCAGCGCGGATGGAAACATGCCAAACCACAGCGCGCATCGGCGCACGCGAACGCACACCGAAGCGACCACCGACGCGCCCGGCAAGGTACGTACACTGACAGTGCCCCCCCCTTTAGGGCAGCCTCCGGATGCCCAATTGAGCGATCTTCGTGGCGTGAGACCTCCTGAAAGCTTGCATGAGTTCCTCCGCATGTATGCCGTTTTCGGGTTCCCAAGAATTATCTTCTGGGCCGTAACCCCTCCACTTAATCAGATATTGTACCTGGTTGTGTCTCTTCCTACAGTCCAGGATTGCCTCTACCTCAAACTCCTCCTCGCCGTCAATCAGAACAGGTTCCGGTGGGCCAATGTTATGGCCAGCGAAGGGGTTAGGGACAACCGGCTTTAACAGGGTCACATGAAAGACTGGATGGACCTTCAGGGAGTTAGGTAGGTCGAGCTCATATGCTACATTGTTGATCCTCCTTTTTACCGAGAAAGGTCCCATGAACTTAGGGCCCAATTTCCTGGACGGGCAGACCATCCTTAGGTTAATCGTGGATAACCACACCTGGTTGCCGGGCTCCAGAATGAGTTCCCCTCTCCTTTTCCTATCAAACATCCTCTTGTTGTACTCCTGGGTCTTGGACATGGTCTCCTGTAGAAGTTTGTTATTGGAGAAGAAGAAATCCATTGTTTCGGACACCGCAGGGACAGTGCATTCGGGTATGGTACTTGGCAAGAAGGAGGGATGGAATCCATAGTTGGCAAAGAATGGGGTTTGCTTAGTGGCAGAGTGCAGGGAATTGTTGTAAGCGAATTCAGCAATGGGGAGTAGGGAGGCCCAATCATCCTGGGAAAAGGAGGAAAAACAACGGAGGTACTGCTCTAATGTTTGGTTGGTCCTCTCAGTTTGGCCATTCGTCTGGGGGTGGTATGCCGAAGAGAAAGCCAACTTGATTTCCAGGGAATCACAAAGAGCCTTCCAAAATCTGGAGGTGAACTGGGCGCCTCGGTCTGAGACAATACTTGCCAGAACTCCATGGAGCCTCACTATTTCCCTGATAAAAACCCTTGCCGTTTCCATGGCGGAAGGTGTACCTTTCATGGGCAAAAAATGAGCCATCTTGGACAGCCTGTCAACGACAACGAAGACCGTGGAGAACCCTTCGGACAGAGGGAGCTCCACTATGAAGTCCATCGACACCATCTTCCAGGGTCTTTCAGGGACAGGTAGAGGTTTTAATAGACCCCAGGCCCTCATCCGGCTATTCTTGTTCCGGGAGCAGGTGTTGCATGAGTCCACGTATCTCTTGCAGTCACTACCCAGCTGCGGCCACCAGAACGTGCGCTTGATGAGCTCGGCCGTTTTCAAGGTACCAAAATGTCCGGCCAACTTGTGGTCATGGCAAAGCTCCAGAACAGCTATCCGAAGACCCTCAGGGACCAGAATCTTGCCCTCGTGCCTGATCAGACCATCTTGTGCCCTGACACAGTCCTCCGGAAGAAAGGTCAAGTCAGCAGACGCCCGCTTAATACGGGGCATAAGGTCTTCTTGGAGCAGCAGGAAGTTCCCGGCAGGGAGGATGGTGTCAACAGGTAAGCTCTCTTCAGGAGTGCTGAACATTCGGGACAGTGCGTCCGGTTTAATGTTTTTTGAGCCAGGCCTGTAGGTGATGTGGAACAAAAACCTTGAGAAAAAAAGTCCCCATCTTGCCTGCCTTGGCTTCAACCTCTTGGCCGTTCTCAGGTACTCGAGGTTCTTGTGGTCCGTGTAGACCAAAATGGGGTGTGCCGCCCCCTCGAGCAGGTAACGCCATTCTTCTAATGCGGCCTTGATAGCCAGGAGTTCCCGGTCACCCACATCATAGTTACGTTCCGCCGTGGAAAGCTTGCGCGAGAAGAAGGCCACTGGAAAAAGTAAGGCTTTAGCCCTCTGACGCTGGGATAGCACAGCCCCCACTGCATTTTCGGACGCGTCCACTTCCAGGACGAAAGGTAATGCGGGGTCAGGGTGCTTCAAGATGGAGGCAGAGACAAATAACTCCTTCAGTTTGTCAAAGGCAGCTTGGGCTCTAGGGGACCAGTAGAAGCGGTTTCCTTGTTTGGTCAGTTCGGTAAGGGGGGCGACAATTGCAGAGAAACTTCTGATGAACTTCCGGTAGAAATTGGAGAATCCGATGAAGCGCTGGACCCCTTTTTTATCTGTGGGGGCAGGCCAGTCCAGGATAGCCGACACCTTCTGAGGGTCCATTTTAATGCCCTCAATTGAAATGATCAGACCGAGAAACTGGATGCTTTGCCGCTCTAACTCACATTTCTCTGGCTTGGCGTAAAGCCCATGTCGTCTGAGCCGAACAAGGACATTCCGGACATGCCTGCGATGGTCGTCTACAGAGGAGGAGAATATTAAGATATCGTCCAGGTATACTATGACGTACAAGTCCAGGTAATCACAGAAGATGTCATTGACAAAATGTTGAAAGGTAGCCGGCGCGTTACACAGTCCGAACGGCATAACTAGGTACTCGTAGTGCCCGAACCGTGTGCGGAAGGCCGTCTTCCACTCATCCCCCTCTCGAATGCGGATCAGGTTGTACGCTCCTCGGAGGTCAAGCTTGGTGAATATGACCGCCGTTCCCAGCCTCTGGAACAGTTCCGGCACGAGAGGTAAGGGGTAACGGTTTTTAATGGTGATCTTGTTCAACTGCCGATAATCAATACAGGGGCGTAGGGAATGGTCCTTTTTTTCAACGAAAAAGATGCCCGCACCTGCAGGTGAGGTGGACGGGCAGATGAACCCTTTCTTTAGGTTGTCGTCAATGTAGACTTTCAGGGTACCCAATTCCTGCTCAGTCAGCGGGAAGATCCTCCCAAAAGGTACTTCGGTCCCAGGCAAAAGTTCTATAGGGCAATCATATGGTCTGTGAGGAGGAAGGGTTTCTGCTCCCTTCTTACTGAACACGTCCAGAAAATCATGGTAGGGCTCAGGGATGGTTTTCTGAAGGTCAGGGTCTGTGCCCAGACAGAGCAGGTGAGGGTGGTCGGTAGAGGCTTGTTGCAGGCAGTGTTGCAGGCAATAATCTGAGAGGAATTCAACTCTCCCTGTAGCCCAGTCAATGTTGGGGTTATGGGCTTGCAGCCAGGGCATCCCCAGAATGACGGGGAATAGCGGAGAGGAGATGGCATCCAGACTTAGGAACTCCTGATGGTGGGTTGCCACTGAGGCCATCAAAGGGACGGTTTTCTGAGTGACGGGGCCGGATTTGATAATAGAGCTATCAGCGAGGTGTACTGCAAGTCCCCGGGGTTTCGGCCGCAGGGGAATGTGATGAATGGCAGCAAATGTCAAATCAATAAAGCAGCTGCATGCCCCGAATCAATTATGGCGGGTACTAGGATTGCGGAAGTCCTTCCGGGGGGCTGTAAAGAAATGGAGAGAGCCAAGTGAGAAGTTGGGTTAGGCAACAAAGAGGCACAAGTAGAAGAGACAGGCAGGCACTTACGCATCTTAGCCGGACAGGATCTCACGTAGTGTCCCGGTTCGCCACAGTACATGCACAGATTGTTACTACGCCTATGCTGGCGTTCTTCGGGAGAGAGCGATGGGCGCAGTAAGCCCAGTTGCATGGGTTCTGGGTCATCTAACGCCGGAGACGGGGGCGCCGGAGGTGCAAGACGGGCCGGGTTTGAGACCTTGGGGAGCAACCAGGTGGGTTGGAACTGACTGGAGGTCCTCTCGGAGCGACGCTCTCTCAGGCGTCGGTCGATCTGAATTGCCAGATCTATTAACTTGTCCAGGGTTTGAGGAACTCCGACACGTGCTAGCTCGTCCTTGAGCTGATCCGACAGGCCCATCCGGAATTGGTAGCGCAAAGCAGCGTCATTCCACTCTGTGTCAGAGCTCCAACGTTTGAATTCTGCCGCATAGTCCTCGGCCGCTCTGCGACCTTGCAGGAGAGAGTGGAGAACAGATTCTGCAGTAACCGCTTGTTGCGGATCCTCATAGAGTTGAGACATCGCGGCAAAGAACGTGGCAAGGGTCTCCAAGGAGGCATCTTTCTGCTCTAGAAGGCAGTGAGCCCAGGCCTGCGGCTCGTCGGTCAGTAGGGAGATGACGAAGCCCACTTTGGTTGCTTCCAGGGAAAAGGTGCGGGGTTGTAGGGCGAAGAAAAGCTCGCAAGCGTTGCGGAACGCTCGGTATTTGCTGCGATTGCCCGCAAACTTCTCGGGTGTAGGGACCCTGGGTTCCGGAGGAAGCATGACGACGGAGGGTGTAGCCGGATATCCCGTGGATGTGGTGCCTTGCGGGCTGGCAGGCGAGGACAGGACTTGAACTCTTTCCTCCAACCTGGTATAGCCGGCTTGGAGGTCTTTCACGGCTTGCGTCAGCCCGTTCAGGTGCCGGCATAATTCCTCCATGGGATCCCTCCCCTGCTCGGACTCGGACATGGCTGTCTGATACTGTCAGCGGGATACGCACCTGATCAGCGAGTCCGTTGGAGCAGAGAGAGGTCACCCGTACGGATCCGACTCACGGGCCCCTGGTAGTGCAGACAGGAGGCACGGGAGTGCGGAAGGGTAAGAGAGCCTGAGAACGGTTCAAAGAGAGCGGCTCCGGATCCTGGGTTCAGAAGGGTAGCAAGCCAGGTAGGTAGGCAGGCAGGTATATAGAGCAGCGTAGCGGGGCAGAAGCAGAAGGGGCGGTCAGACAGGCAGGGTTCGGCAACGTTCGGGCAATGTGGCACAGCGGGGTAGGCAGGTTCAGGGTCAAAGACAGGCCGAGGTCGGGTGCAGGCGGATAGCAAGGAAAGTCCAGTAACAAGCCGGGTGGTCAGAAGGTCGGGTTTCAGGCGAACAACAGGAGCAGGATACACAGGGGACTGCAGATCAGACAGCACCGGTCTGAAGTGTTCCAGGGGTTTAAATAAGCAAACCGGCGTGCGCGCACACGGCGCACGCGTGCACGCGCCCGCAATGCGCGCACATGCACCCGCACGCACCGGCGCGCACAGGCACGCGCGCCCGCGATCCAGGAAGTGTACCAGCGCGGATGGAAACATGCCAAACCACAGCGCGCATCGGCGCACGCGAACGCACACCGAAGTGACCACCGACGCGCCCGGCAAGGTACGTACACTGACAGACAGTTTGCATTTCCAGGAGTGTGTCTATTTCTTGGGAGGTTTTGCGTCATGTGGCTCCCGATGTAATCTGTAGGGCGGCCTCGTGGTCCTCGATTAACACCTTTATGGCTCATTATTGTGTAGAGCCTGCTTCATTATCCTCTGTCAATTTTGGTTTTAAAGCCCTGTCTGTTGACGGTACAAATTAAAGCATTTTTCAGAATTTCCCGCCCATGGTGTGTATGGCTAGTTATTTCCCATACGTATGCTGCCATGGAGTCTGTCGAGAAAACTGAATATCTCCTATCAAATACTTGCTGTAGTGTTCCTTTCCTGATAGACTCCATGGCAGCAGGAGTTCCCCCACAGTGTCATGAGTAGGCCTTTGGCTCTGAGCCAAAATTTATTGGAGTGGGGTCCTATGGGATAGGAGAGGAGGCAGGGTTAACGTATACGTATGCTGCCATGATGGAGTCCATCAGGAAAAGAAAATTACAGTAAGTATTTGATAGGAAACTTTCAGTTTTTCTTACATACAGTAGCGGCAACCAACACTTTGATTTTTTTTTTCTGTGATTGTGTGTAATATACATTTTTAACACTTTTCAATATTTTTACTTAACTTTATTGCTATCACATAAGGGGCTGACAAGCCTCCTATGTTGTAGCAATTGCAAAGTCACAGACTTTCTTTAGAGAAACATCAGGGGACTTTTAGACCCCTAATGTCTCCCCTGCACTCTGTTATTGCTAATCAAGCACAGATCATTCTTATGGGTTATGGGTGAATTCCGGGTTTATTTACTCCAGGGAGGTAAAATGGATGTTTGCTGATTACCCTTCGCTGTACCCAGTGACAACCACCATGCCCCGGTCCCAGGCCCGCAGGTGGGACAGTGGAGCCTGGGATGCTTGGCAGGGGGTTGGGCTGTGGGGCAAGGCATATTTCAGTATCTGGAAAGGAGATCAAGCGGCTTCCATCACAAAATCGACAGCTAGCTTGACAATTGTACACACACTACATCAGACAGGTGTGCAAATATCCCTACTGCTACCGACATAAGCCTTATGTTGATGGAAGTGAAAGGGTTGAAATATTACATCTGGACTCCAGGCAGAAATAAAATAGATAAATATTGTAGCTTTGTAATCATTAACTGCTTAAAGGTGTTGTAAAGGCAGAAGGTTTTTTATCTTAATGCATTCTATGCATTAAGATACAAAACATTTTTGTGTGTAGTAGCCTCCCCAGCACCCCCCAATTACTTACCTGAGCCCCATCTCTCGGTCTAAGCCGTCCGGGACACTCCTCCTGATTGGCTGAGAGACAGCAGTGGCACCATTGCCTCCCGTGGCTGTCAATCAAAGTCAGTCAGCCAATCAGGGGGAGAGGGGGCAGGGCCGGGTCGGGGCTCTGTGTCTGAATGGACACAAAGAGCTGTGACTCAGCTCCAGTGCCCCCATAGGAAGCTGCTGACTGGGGGCACTCAATAGGAGGGAGGGGCCAGGAGCAGAAAAGAGGGACCCGAGAAAAGGAGGATCCGGGCTGCTCTGTGCAAAACCAACTGCCCAGAGGTAAGTATAACATGTTTGTTATTTTTTTTATTTTTTTTAAACAAGACTTTACAATCACTATAAGTGTATTTTTACTACAAACAGTAAGCTGTAAGTATCAGAATTTGAGCTGGTATCAGCCTCTTGCATTCCCTGTACAGCAGAGCTTGTAGAGGAGGAGAGAAAGACAGCACAAGAAGCCAGTCAGGTGTGCTGCAATAGGAGGAGAAAGCAGAGTGAGGCAGAGATTATTATTATTATTTAGGTACTTATATAGCGTCGTCAATTTACGCAGCGCTTTACATATATACATTGTACATTCACTCGGTCCCTACCCTCAAGGAGCTTACAATCTAAAGTCCCTAACTCACATTCATATACTAGGGCCAATTTTAGACAGAAGCCAATTAACCTACCAGCATGTCTTTGGAGTGTGGGAGGAAACTGGAGTACCCGGAGGAAACCCACGCAGGCACAGGGAGAACATGCAAACTCCAGGCAGGTAGTGTTGTGGTTGGGATTCAAAGGCGAGAGTGCTACCCACTACACCACTGTGCCGCCTGACCTCAGTGTGCTTCCTATGTGTTTAGGCTTGGTTCACACCTATGCAGTTTGCTTTTGATCCGTTTCTGCAGTGCTTTTTGCAGTGTGTTTTGCATTTTTTGCACATGTGGTTTTCATGTGTTTTGCAATTTTTATGCTTTTTTATGGCCAATTTGTTGTTGGGCAGATTAAAAAAATGCAAATCACAGCAAAAACACACTACATGCTTTTCTGCAGCTTCTCCATTGAAATCTATTGAACCAAAAAAGCACCATTTTGCATTTAAAAAAATCCCTGACCCTATCCAAAAATGCAGCAGCTGAAAAAAGCATAGATCTGAACGTGTCCCTTAGGAAACCATGTTAAATAAACTAGTGCGTTTCTGCAAAAAAGCACCAAAAAACGCAAAGGTGTGAACCAGGCCTTACTGTCCAGTCGCAGGTTTGGTATTTGGAGGAGGCCTGTGAGTGAAAGTGAAACTGCAGCAGAGAACGATCAGGTTGACTCCCCTGCCAGGCAGGATTGTGCAAATATCAAGACTAGATGGACAGAAATACAAATCCTTTTGCAGGTAATACAGATATGAATTTATTTTTGTGTAATTCGTCGTTTGTCTGGGGATTAGCTTTAACACATCTGTTAAGCCGTGTACACACGATCTGTTTTACCGATGAAAACAGTCCGATGGACTTTTGTCATCGGACAAACCGATTGTGTATGGGCCCCATCGGTCTATTTTCCATTGGTGTAAAAATATAGAACCTTTTTTAAATTTATCCGATGGAAAAAAAAACGATAGCAAACCGATAGCAAATTCTGATCGTCTGTGGGGAACTCCATCGGATAAAAAACCCACGCATGCTCAGACTGAAATAGGAGACGGGAGCGCTCGTTCTGGTAAAACTAGCGTTCGTAATGGAGATAGCACATTCGTCATGCTGTAACGGACTGAAAAGCACGGAGACTGAAAAGCGCAAATCGGCTCTCACCAAACTTTTACTAACACGCGGTAACACAAAATCAGCAAAAGCAGCCCAAAGGGAGGCGCCATTGGATTTGAACTTCCCATTTATAGTGCCGTCGTACGTCATCGGTTTTTTGACTGATGGTGTGTAGGCAAGACTGATGGAAGTCAGCTTCATCGAATTTACGATGGAAAAATCCATCGGATTAGAATCCATAGGAAAACCGATCGTGTGTACAGGGCTTTACACCTGTTTATGGTAAGCTGCTCACATACACATATACTGTACAAAGTTCAAAAATGTAATTGTTCCACTTTTATGAGTAGTAAATATTATGTAAGGTGTTTGTGTTATAGTTGGGGTGCTTTTAAATCACAATCTGTATAATAAAACCATTAATTCATTTATTCATATTACAAAATTAGCTATGTAAACTGATTTATTTATTCATCCCTTTTTACTCCTTACATAACAGCCAGACAGGTCCTCTGGGACAGATGGTCACATTAGCAGCCACACTTCTGATAGATACCTCACTGCGTAGTAGGTCAATGTTACGCATGATTAGCCTCCATATTTCTTATGGAGTGTACACGAGTGACTGCAAACTGTTGAAGTTGCTAATACACATGTCATCACAGACTGTTGTCAACAAACCACCATCTGGCGTCTGTGATCTTTGTAGTAACTGCAGTCCAGGTTTGTTTTCCTTGCCCTATTGCATGGAGCAGTGCTGACATAAAATCGAAAATAAATCAAGTGTACTGATCTTAATTTCTCAAGTAACCACAACAAACTTTAGTAAGGCTTTTTCGGTGATTGCTTTCCAGATCCGTTCACTTTGACTTGTAACAATTTTTTATGTGCACATTTCATATTACACCTTCCTAGCAACTGTAACTAGAATGACATTTTATAGCACAAAAGTTTAGGTAAGGTTTTGCAAATTTAAACTAGAGCCATAATGAATTCCCTTGCAGGCCAGACCTAAATATTTCAAACATTGAAAAAACGTAATTGCATTTTTGTGTACCATACTTACAAACGTAGCATGCGTAAGGGAACAAAAATAAAGTGAGGTTAATGTTAGCGTTACAGCAAGATTGGTGTTTTTTTTTTTTTTTTTTAGAATAATTTTTTTACATTTTATTTAACACATACCGTATATACTCGAGTATCAGAAGACCAGAATATAAGCCGAGGCACCTAATTTTACCACAAAAAAATGGGAAAACGTATTAACTCGAGCATTAACCTAGGGTGTCCATCTGCATGCCGCACTGTGCCTCACTTTGCCTCACTGTGTCCATGTGCATGCCTCACTGTGTCCATGCCTCACTGTGCCCATGCCTCACTGTGCCCATGCCTCACTGTGCCCATGACTAGACTGACGTTTAACATGGTAGTCTATGGAAGGGGTGTCCGGCTTTGAAAAATCGGTGCTCCCCAGCCATAGGTCCCCCAGACAGCAAACTTTGCACACTTATAGAGGAAGAGTGCGGCTATATGTGTGCCAAATTTGTGGCCCAGGGGACTTACGGCCGGCCGGTACCAGGTCCCCAAAGTCCGGGAGATCAGGTGCAAAAAGGTGACTCGAGTATAAGCCAAGGGGGGCATTTTCAGCACAAAAAAATTTGCTGAAAAAACTCGGCTTATACTCGAGTATATACGGTAGTTATTGACATACATAACATCATACATTAACATCACATTAATTTTAATCTAGTATCCCCCCATCCCAAAAACAAAACAAAAAAAATAAAAAAATGCTCCTCCTTTTCCCCCCTCCCTTCCCTCCCCTTAATTAAATCCCCCCCCCTCCATCCCCACCATTGATAAACCTTCACGCCCCCAAAAAAAAAAAAAAAAAAAGAAAGGGGGGGAGAAGGAGGAACTAAACCATCTTCCCCCTTCTATTGCACCTGATATAAACCATATCTATTTCATCACCCTCTCACCCATATGTAATTAAGGGGCTATACACCCTACCCCACCAAAATATCCCTAATTATTAGTGAAAAAAAAATAATATACCTTACAAGGCTTCTAGAGCCATCTTGCCCCTTCTATTACTCCTAATACAAATCAAATTTATTCCCACCACCCCACACCCAAAAAAAAAAAAAGGGGGGGAGGGGGAACGGGGGGGGGTGAGGGACGGGGGAGGAAGAGGGAAGGAAAAAAAAAAGGGAATCCTCTCCTCCCAGGGGTCTCAACACAGCTCAGTCAGGAGAAGCATACAGGGTATTCCTTTCTATTCATCTATTAGAAGATTAGTGTTAAAGTAATACTAAATTCTCCTTTTTTTTTTTCTTCTAATCCTGCTCCCTTAATGTAGTGTACTGTTACCGTTTCCTTTTCTTTTGTAAATGCTTCTTTTTGGTCTCTGTATTTGCCACTTCCGGTTCTTGTCCTGGATGGTTGCCCTGTCATCAGAGCCGTTCTGCATGGGGTTTACCATGCATGCGCGCCCCCTCCACTGGGACTACATCCCTGCAGGGAGAGGCTGTCAGCGTTCACAGGCACGGGAGCCGAGGGCGTGTCTAAGATTCTGTAGCTCCGCCTCCTGTGCCATTTTACTGAAATGAGAATCGGTATCTCATCAGCACAGCCCCTCCTTTACTCCGCCCCTTTTTCTTTTACAAGTGAAAGTGAAAGAAAGTGTATCTAGTCTGCAGTTCGTCGGCTGCAGACTTTCATAGAATGCAAGCAGCAACAATCTATAAAGGCAAATTTATAAAATAAGGTAAGTTAAAGATTAATGTTATATTGCAATATACAATTACTGTCATCCTTTAATATTCTTTTAATTACATAATAAAAAAGTATATTTTTCAGAATATGGGCGTGCTGGGGAGGCGGGAATGGGCGTGGCTGCTGGGAGGTGTCTGTGCACTGAAGTAATACACTTTGAGAACAAGGTTCGTTCTCGTTCGTGCAGTCAGCGGAAAAGCAGCATTGTGCATGTGTACAAAGAAAAAGAGCCGCTGCTCCAGGTGTATGATGATAACCTGAGGTGGAATGTCTCGTAGAGTGCCAGCCCCGGCCCGCCTCCGTGGGCAACTTGTAAAAAAAGAAATGGCTGCACATCCAGGAAATCCGATTGCCTTTTATTGTTCAAAGTGATAATGCCAAAGACACCAACACGAGGTCATGTAGACGCGTTTCACACATACATCTTGTGCTTAATCACTACAGTGATTAAAATAACTGATAGATCATTGCACATGTGCGATGCCGCTAAGCATAAAGGGATTTGTAGTTCCTTTATGCATATGACACAGTGGCAAGGAGCGTGCTCCATAAACCGGAAGCTAAGACACTCGAACGATACTGTAAAGGAGGAAGTGCCGAAAATAGGCTTCAATAAAACAGGTAAAATTTTTTTTTTGCAGAAATAATATATACAATCCCGATCTATGCAGCATATATATGAGATATATGCAAAAATATAGGAACATTTAGAACCCCTTTAAGCCTAGTACACACCATAAGAAAATTGTCCGCAATAAGAGCGATTGTACAATAGTCTAACCGTTAGTACATAGCTTCATACAGCCAATCATAACTGTTCATGTGAAATTTTCTGAAGAAACAAGAGCGCAAAAAATATTGTTTACAATGGAACATGTAATCAAACAGAGAAGAAACCATATTATGCATAGTATAGGGCCTTCAGATTTAATACCATTTTTGCGAATGACAATGGTCCTATGTTTGGTCTTCTTCGTTTCAATGATTTGCTTTACGGCCAGAATTTCAAGTACTGCTATTGAAATGGTGGAACTGATCATGTCATTAGGGAAAAAAATCTATTTTGACACACCAAACATTTACGACGAATGAATGGACGTGTAAACAAAGAAAAATCTTTGCCGCTCGTAATGTGGCTAAAGTGTGTGTGTGTGTGGGGGGTCACACATTATGGCATCACTTTCTATTGTACGTGGAATGTTGCTATGTACGCAGGAAGTTGTTTTCTGTCGTACGACAATTTTCGTACTGTTAGTAATCACCCTTGGGTACGATATGATACTAGCGTTCAAAAAATAACGGACAATGTTTTGTCCGATTTTCTTATCATGTGTACTGGCCATTATGAGTACAAGGAGGTTAGTGTGAAGAATAGAGTTATAGTTGCAGGAATATTAACCAGTTGTCATCCGCCCTAAAGCAGTTTTACTGCTACAGGGCGGCAGCTGTGCGCCGGATCACGTTTATATACGTGATTCCGGACTTCCGCCTACAAGGGGGCGTGCGCAGCGCGAGTGGGCCGCTTCTTTTGTAATAATTCACAGCAGAAGCAGATCTGCGCATGTCGGGCACTCAATGTCCTCTGACACCTAAACAATTGTTAGTAAAACACAAAGAACTGAGATATACCTATGAAAACAAGGCATATCTCAGTTCTGACAGAGGGAAAAGGATGTATTCTGTGTCTCTGCAATGCAGGGACTAGAATTGATCTCTTCCCCTAGTGAAAGCAGCACACCGTGTACACAAAAACGCTGGCTAAGCACACAGATAACCCCTTTGATCGTCCTATATGCTAACCACTTTCCAGCCAGTGTCATTAGTACAGTGACAGTGTATATTTTTTTTAGCACTGATAACTGTATTAGTGTCACTGGTTCCAGGCAAAGTGTCCGTTAGTGTCAGAATGTCCGTTGCAATATCACAGTCCCACTATAAGTTGCTGATAACTGTCATTACAACTGCTATATTGCATAATTTGCAGACTTATCAAAAACATGTAGCAGAATACATATTGGTATAAATTAATGAAGAAATTCGATTTTTTTTGGTTTATTGGATGTGTTTTATATCAGAAAGTAAAAATATTTTTTTTTTCAAAATTGTTGGTCTTTTTTTGTTTATAGCGCATAAAATAAACGCAGTGGGGATCAAACACTCCCAAAAGAAAGCTCTATTTATGGCAAAAAATTACATACATTTTATTTGGGTACAGTGTAGCACGACCACGCAATTGTCAGTTAAAGTAACACAGTTCTGCTCACGAGGTGACAAGGTCAAGGGCTTAATTTTTTTTTCTGAAAAATTCTCCATACTATTTCTCAATAGAGATTTACAACAGAAAACATAGGGGCTACGAAACCACAGCACGGAAAGCAGTTCCAGAATAAAATGAACGAAAAAAAAAAATACACAAAAATAGGCAACCCACACCCTTCACAGGGCGCAGACTAGGAGTCTGCAAGTTAAGATTGCAGACAGACATATTAGCCGACCCAACCAAGGGCAATGGAAATGCAGAAAAAAAAGCAAAAAACAGAAACAATTTATAGTGAAATTACTCTCTGGCAGTAAGAGGGAAAGCCCCCCCCCCCCCCAGATCTTATCAAATGTGAGTAGTGCCCCCCTGTTCAAGTACGTAGCTTTATAAAAGGGTAAAACTTTTTACTGAAACCTTCTGGATTCTACAGATGGAGGATTACAGTAGGTTTCTTCCAAGATAAAATTGTAAGCTTCCTGGCATGAAAGAAGAGCAAGGTCCGTAGGGTCTGTAGGGGTAGGGTCTGTATAGCTCTTGTAGGGGCTAAATCATCAACCAAGCTAAGAAGACAATGGGATGGTGGTCACCTCCTGTACACAATGCAAAAAATCCTTCCAATACACCTGGATGACAAGACATTCCCGAAAGATAGGCATAAAGTCTGCCCCAGTGCAGAGCAAAGCCAGCAGAAAGAGGTGGCTGAGACAAATTTCATAGCTATTTTTTCTGGCGTCATATAAATACAATGCAAACATTTGTAATAAATCAGTTGGTCACGGGCTGTGATTAGTCTGGTAAAGGGTGCGTCCCAGACATCCTCCCAATCTTCCGTGTCCAGATCCGGGACCACTGATGCCCACCGAAACTTGCAAACACTCAAGAGCCTGTCAGTTTCAGGGAAATCAAACTTCTAAATGGTGGACAGAGGCTTATCAAGATCATAATCTCACGGTAAGGGATTCCAGAGCTGACACCGAAAAGGAGGGTGTGGCAGGTCCAAACTGTGCCTAATCTGCATGCCTTAATTGTATTTAGTGAAAAAAGTGCTTATTTGGTAACTGGTGTAGGGATTTTAGGTCATCAAAAGATTTCAACTGCACATTTGAGGTGACATCACTAATCTTTTTGATCCCTTCCGTGTCCAAACAGGATCCTCAAATGCAAAAAAATTAGATTGGGGTTCCTTAACAAGGGAGCATGGAGTGAGATAGGAAAAGGACCCCCAAATTCCTCTTCATGGGCTACCACCCAAGTTTTAAAAACTGACCTCATAGAGGTAGTTACAACATAGGGTGATTTTCGGCATTTATGAACCAAGTGGGTCAAGTCTTCATACGAGCCCTCAAGTGATTAATTTGAGAGTTATGCCGCATGCACACGCTTGGAATTTCCAAGTGAAAAAGTCAGACGGAATTTTTTCATCGGATATTCCGACAGCGTATGCCCCACTGACTTTTTCCATCGGAAATTCCGATGGACTTAGAAAGAGAACATGTTCTCTTTTTTTCCGTTCGTCTGGATGCAATTCTGACAGACTAAAAACCATGCATGCTCAGAATCAAGTCGACGCATGCTCGGAAGCATTGAACTTCATTTTTCTTGGCTCGTCGTAATGTTGTACTTCACCGCGTTCTTGACAGTTGGAATATGGTGTGAGCGTGTGTATGCAAGACAGCTTGAGCGGAATTCCGTTGGAAAAACCCGTCGGGGTTTATTCCGACAGAAAAACTGGTCGTGTGTACAAGACAGTGTTAGAGGGAGTTTAGGGTGAGGGTTAGTGATGGGGATTTGGGGAGGTTAGTGTGAGGGCTAATGTTAGGTTACAGGGAGATCAGTGTGGGGTTTAGTGATGGTTACAGGGAGGTTAGTGTTAAGCCCCATACACACGGTCGGACTTTTGGCCAACAAACTTCATTTTGAGCAAGTTGGACTAACAATCCGACCGTGTGTATGCTCCATCGGACAAACTTTTTTTGCCTTTTTCTTGTTTTCATCGGACAAAAGTTGGGTCTGCAAACGCACAAACTTTTGCCCAACAAAAGTCTGACGGAGCAAAGTCCGTCCGTGTGTACAGAAAACCATCGGACTTTTGTCCGATGGACAAAACAACTAATGTTAAAATCAACCAACAATAGCAGAAGTTGACCAAAGGGTGGCGGTAAAGAGCAGAAAAGAGCAGAAAAACCACGTGATGTTGCAAAAAGTTTTGGGAAAGTTTGCAGAAAAGTCCTGTGGTGTGTATGCTATGGATGTTCCCGGCCAACTCTGTTCGGACAAAAAAACACGGAAAAGTCCGATGGAAGTCCGACCGTGTGTACGAGGCTTTGAAGTTACAGGGAGGCATAATATGGGGGAGGGTCTCATGGTAGTGCATTGATTGCTCTTACTGAAAGCTCTGTACTGAAACTAACATTTCTGATCTCAAACCATGGAAAACCAGCGTATTGGAGTTATAATGCCAAGCTCTGTATACTACAGAGCTGATTAGTTAAAACAGGAGAAAATAAAATCAGGAGAAGATTGGCTGTAAATGGCAACAAATGCAATCGGCTTTCATCAGATTTTTGTTTGGTTTCCCCTGAGATAAGGACAGTATGTAAAGTATCTGTTGGTGCCTGCATGTCACGTCTGTGTTCTGATTTTCGTACCTTGAATTCATAGATGCTTTGGCTTCCTGGGTCAAGAACCTGGCCACACTCCTCAGCCATCACTATGACTGGTGGTCTCATTGGCCAATTTTGGAGTTTAAGGCCTCGTACACACGGCTGAGATTCTCGTTGAAAAAAACATGTAGTTTTTTTCGACGAGATTCTTGGACAAGAAACTTGTCCCGGCCGAGTGTACACACGCTCGTTTCAAAGAACCCGCGGTTCTTTGAAAGGAGTGTACGCGGTGACGTCATCGACTACGTCGAGCATGCGCTCGTCACATTCAATGCCGTCGCCGCCATCTCGGTATATCCTACGTATGCCTAGGAAGCTACCGCGCATGCGTCAAATTCATTTCGAACATGCGCGGGCTTCCGGGCGGACAGGTAAGTGTACACACACTCACTTTTCTCGTCGAGAAACATGCCGAGGAGAATCTCGACGAGAAAATAGAGAGCAGGTTCTCTATTTTCTCGTCGAGGTTTCTTGTCGGTTTTCTCGACGAGAAATCCGCTAGCAGCGTACAGACGACAGATTTACTCGGCAAGACCTCTCTGCCAGCAAGTTTCTTGCTGGTTCTTGCCGAGAAAATCGGCCGTGTGTACGAGGCCTAAGACTTGGATTGTGGGAGTCGGCTCTTGACCTTGATAGTTTGGTAATTTTTCAGATACCAGAGCTCTCCTGGATTCAGGTCATCAGGCATACTGAAATAGAAGACTTTATAGTGTCAATGGTTGTTTCATTTTTCAGAGGATTTACAGACCATAACTTGCACATTGCCTTAAAGAGGCACTTCATTTTTTATATTTTTACAAATACACTAGCTGTTGATTTTTAAAAGTCAGGTAATTTCCACTGTTTTGAGTCCACTGCTGTCTTACTGCAGCCTGTTCTTACTGCCTCGGGTCCTCAGTGCCGCCATCTTGAATACTGCAGCCATCTGTTGCTTCCTGAGGAATCACAGTTGGCTCCTTACTGCGCATGCAATCAGATCTCGTCCCCCAATTCCCACCATCAGCTCAGTTACAGGCTGGGGGGTGAACGAACCAGCGGTACTTCACTTTTTGAGTGAAGTTCCTCTTTAGGCTGCAAAACCTGCTGACTGCACTATGGTGGAAAGTTTAGGAACTGGGAACATGGAATACTTACTATTGTATTGAAATCAGTAATCCAGTGTACCAAACTGTACCCACCATATTTATTTTTTGCTATTTGTAACTTGTCAGTATAACTCTTCTGAAGAAGCCAAAATGCAAAACTTTTACACAATTTTATTGGTAACATATTCATTTTTAAGAATGTGGCTTTTTTTATTTCAATTAAAACAGTTTTTTATTATTTAGTGGTAACTCTGCCTGTTTTATTGTAGGTCTTCATGGTGTAGACAATGGAATTCTGACATTCAGTCAAGTTCGCATCCCCAGAGAGAACCTGCTTGACAAGTTAGTATATCAACATCAATTTCAGTTTGGCAGCAGTTACAGGAATGGGTTTTAAGGATGCTTATCAGAGTTATCATAAGCCTGACCAAGCTGTATGTGACTTTGTTTTCATATTTAGATTGCTCTTTAAAGCAAATTTTCATGTTCCCTGTCACTTTAAATAGTTTGTTTGGACCAAGCTGGTCCTAACAAGCTATTTCCTTTACTAAGAGCTGCACTGGCTCTGAGGCCGGGTTCACACTGGTGCGACAAACCCTCCGACATTGGGAGCTCATGTCGCATGACGTGTGAAAATCAATGTTTCCCTATGGGAGCAGTCTTAACTGGTCCGACACATGTCGGTCCGACTTTGAAAATGCTCCCTGTACTACTTTGGTCCGACTTTGATCCTACTTCAGCCCATTGAATATCATCGAAGTCGGATCAACGTCGGAACGCCGTCTTGCATGCTCCAACTTTGGCATGCGACTTGTGCTCTGCTGATCTTGAGGGGGAACTCCACGCCAAATTTTAAATAAAAAGCCGGCATGGGTTCCCCCTCCAAGAGCATACAAGCACCTTGGGTCTGGTAGGGATTTAAAGGGGAACTCCTACACCGAAAAAACGTTGTGGGGGTCCCCCCAAAATCCATACCAGACCCTTATCCAAACACGCAGCACGGCCGGTCAGGAAAGAGGGTGGGGACGAGCGAGTGCCCCCCCCTCCTCCTGAACCGTACCAGGCCGCATGCCCTCAACATGGGGGTTGGGTGCTTTGGGGCAGTGGGGCGCCCTGCCCCCCCACCCCAAAGCACCTAGTCCCCATGTCGATGAGGACAAGGGCCTCTTCCCGACAACCCTGGCCGTTAGTTGTTGGAGTCTGCGGGCGGGGGGCTTATTGGAATCCGGGAGACCCCTTTAATAAGGGGGCCCCCAGATCCCGGCCCCCCACCCTATGTGAATGAGTATGGGGTACATCGTACCGCTACCCATTCACCTGGAGGAAAAGTGTCAAGAAAAAAAAACACACTAGACAGGTTTTTAAAGTAATTTATTAGGCAGCTCCAGGGGTCTTCTACCGACTTCGGGGGTCTTCTTCCGACTTCGGGGGTCTTCTTATGACTTTGGGGATCTCTTCCGACTCTCCGGCCTCTTCTCCCGCTCTCCGGTGCCTTCTCCGCACTCTCCGGTTCTTCTCCCGCTCTCTGGTGCTTTCTGCCTTATGCCGGGCACCTCCGCTATCTTGTGCCAGCTCTTTTGCTAGCGGGGGCCTGGTCTTCCCCATTGTCTTCTTCCCTGTTCTCTTGACCCGATGTTGACATGCCGCTGTCTCCCGCTGTAATGCCGCGTGTGCGGCACGCAACGACTTATATAGGCATGGGGCGTGGTCACCGGGTGACCCCACCCCCTTATGACGTCACAGTCCCAGGGCATGATGGGACTGTGACGTCATAAGGGGGCGGGGTCACCAGGTGACATCACCCGGTGACCACGCCCCATGCCTATATAAGTCGTTGCGCGCCGCGCACATGGCATTACAGCGGGAGACAGCGGTGTGTCAACATCGGGTCAAGAGAACAGGGAAGAAGACGACGGGGAAGACCGGGCCCCCCGCTAGCAAAAGAGCCGGCAGAAGATAGCGAAGGTTCCCGGCAGAAGGCAGAAAGCACCGGAGAGCGCGGAGAAGGCACCGGAGAGTGGGAGAAGAGACCCCCGAAGTCGGAAGAAGACCCCCGAAGTCGGAAGAAGACCCCCGGAGCTGCCTAATAAATGACTTTAAAAACCTGTCTAGTGTGTTTTTTTTTCTTGACACTTTTCCTCCAGGTGAATGGGTACAATTTACCCCATACTCCTTCACATAGGGTGGGGGGCCGGGTTCTGGGGGCCCCCTTATTAAAGGGGGCTCCCAGATTCCGATAAGCCCCCCTCCCGCAGACCCCGGCAACCAACAGCCAGGGTTGTCGGGAAGAGGCCCTTGTCCTCATCAACATGGGGACAGGGTGCTTTGGGGTGGGGGGGCCGCAGGGCGCCCCACTGCCCCAAAGCACCCACCCCCTATGTTGAGGGCATGCCGCCTGGTACGGTTCAGGAGGGGGGGAGCACTCGCTCGTCCCCACCCCCTTTCCTGACCGGCCAGGCTGCGTGCTCGGATAAGGATCTGGTATGGATTTTGGGGGGACCCCCCATGCCGTTTTTTCGGCGTAGGGAGTTCCCCTTAAAATCAATACTAGACCGAAGGGCCTGGTATGCTCTTGGAGGGGGGACCCATGCCGTTTTTTTTATTTAAAATTTGGCATGGAGTTCCCCCTCAAGATCATCAGAGCACAAGTCGCATGCCAAAGTCGGATCATGCAAGGCGGCGTTCCGACTTTGATCCGACTTCAATAATAGTCAATGGGCTGAACCCGCTGAAGTAGGATCAAAGTCGGACCAAAGTAGTACAGGGAGCATTTTTAAAGTCGGACCGACATGTGTCGGACCAGTTAAGTCGGCTCCCATAGGGAAACATTGATTTTCACACGTCATGCGACATGAGCTCCCAATGTCGGAGCGTTTGTCGCACCAGTGTGAACCCAGCCTGAACCCGGCCTCAGCGCTGTATGTACTGCATGTAGCTTGAACTACATACAGTACACGGTGCTGAGTTCTGGCTGTGAGACAAAGACATCCCGTCTCACATCTATAGCCCCAGCCATTTAGAGACTGCTTTGGATTTTGTGAATAAATGCAAAGCTTCCCACGATTGGCTGAGATGGAGAGGCAGGCTAATGACATCACACGCTCTAGCTCATCCAATCAGAGGAAGCTTTGTATTAATTCACAGACTACTAAGCTGCCTATGAATGGCTGAGCGCCGCTCAGACTGACTATTTTGTTCTGGTTGTGAGATAGAAAGTCTCTGTCTCACAGCTGGAACCCGGCACTGTATACGGTATGAAGCTAAAGCTACATGCAGTACATACAGTGCTTAGAGCCAGTGCAGCACTTAGTGAAGGAAATAGTTTGTTATTTTGGACCAGCTTGGTCCAAACAAACTATTTGAAGTGGCTGGAAACATGGAGATCAACTTTAATTCTCTCTGAAAATACATCTGATGTAAACACAGACCTTTGCTGTATGTTGGTTAGTGACTTTGGACACCTTTAGATTTGCGAAAATTGTATCAGTAAATAAATGTGCTAGAAAATCCAAATAAATTCCTTGTGCTAGCGAGTGAAATCTAAATAAGGACTGCTGCATCCACTACACAATCTAGATACTAGACGTAAAAAAGACACTCCAGTAAAATATGACTATGCTTACTTCTGCTATTTCCACAGCTGACAAAGCCATTCTATGCTAAAACCGTTTATCTCAGCAAATAAGTCTAATAATAGTTAATGCATTTCCATGAGTGTCCCATGGCCAGGGCAGATTCCTCTAAATGTTTGGTTGTTTTAATGACTTCCGTAGCCAACCGGTATCTTCAGTTGTCCAAACATTAGGCTGCAGTTGACCGCTTGTAGTTATCATAAGACTTCTTCTAAATTACCCATCCAATCAGGAAGTTCTCTAATGCGGCATACACGATCGGAATTTCCGACAACAAATGTTCGATGTGAGCTTTTGGTCGAATATTCTGACCGTGAGTAGGCTCCATCGGACATTTGCTGTCGGAATTTCCGACAACAAATGTTTGAGAGCAGGTTCTCAATTTTTCCGACAAGAAAAGTTCTTGTCGTAAATTCCAATCGTGTGTAGCCATTTCCGACGCACAAAAGTGCTGCGCATGCTCTAAACCAATTCAACGCATGCTCGGAACCAATTCGGCGCATGCTCGGAATCATTGTACTTCATTTTTCTCGGCTCGTCGTAGTGTTGTACGTCTCCGCGTTCTTGACCATCGGAATTTCCGACAACATTTGTGCGACCGTGTGTATCCAAGACAAGTTTTGAGCCAACAGCCGTCAAAAAAAACCCCAAAAAACACGGTTGTCAGAAATTCCGATCGTGTGTCCGCGGCATAAGCATGTTTTTATGAGTTTCAGAAAGAACTTATTGGCCATTATTTGTGTGAGCAACTCGGAACTGCTAATTGTGTTGACCATATCAGTTACGGTAATCTAAGGGATCTCAAAACTATGGCTCTCCAGCTGTTGCGCAAATACATGAGGCATTGTAAAACTCTGACATTCACAGACATGACTGGGCATGATGGGAATTGTAGTTCTTGAACAACCGGAGGGCCATAGTTTGGAGACCCCTAACAGATCAGATGACGCACAGAGAGAATACAGTAGACAGATTTAACTCACAGACAGACTGAAATCATATTTCCATTCTTGCAGTTATATTTGAGAAACACCTGTCATATGTTTGTTGTGTGTTCCCATTCACACAGCATACCCAACAATTAAAAAAATATATATTAAAACGATATACTAGACAATCTGAAGTGTCTATGTCCCCACAGTATCCATCATTCATATATCATTAATATATAATGCAGGAGGTCAGTTTCAATTTTTTTATCTTTAATAGGAATGACCGTGTTCAGATCTCGTTTACAGCTGATAATGAAGAACTGTGAACACGATAGTCAGGGTTAATCACCATATATACTCGAGTATAAGCCAACCGAATATAAGCCGAGGCACCTAATTTTACCACAAAAAACTGGGAAAACGTATTGACTCGAGTATAAGCCTAGGGTGTCCATCTGCATGCCTCACTGTGCCTCACTGTGCCCCACTGTGTCCATGTGCATGCCTCACTGTGCCCATGCCTCACTGTGCCCATGCCTAGACTGACATGTTACATACATGGGAGTCTATGGAAGGGGTGCCTGGGTTTGAAAAATTGGTGCTCCCCGACCCTAGGTCCCCCAGACATTGCACACTTGTAGAGGAAGAGTGGGGCTACATGTGTGCCACGTTTGGGGTCCAGGGGACCAACGGCCGGCTCGTAGCAGGTCCCCAAAGTTACCGGAGAAATTACTGTTTAACATGGGAGTCTATGGAAGGGGTGCCCAGCTTTGAAAATTCGCTGCTCCTTGGCCGTAGGTCCCTCGGACAACAAACTTTGCACACTTGTAGCCCCACTCTTCCTCTAAATGTGTGCCAAGTTTGGTATCGGGTCCCCAAAATCTGGAAGATCAGGCGCAAAAAGGTGACTCGAGTATAAGCCGAGGGGGGCATTTTCAGCACAAAAAAATGTGCTGAAAAACTCGGCTTATACTCGAGTATATACGGTATGTTATACATTTTTGCACAGCTCCCTTCTACACATTACAAACTGGGAGGAGCATGTAAGGATTTTTAAGAAAGAAAAAAACACTTAAAATGGTAACCAGCAATTTTTCAATATTTTTTAAGTTATGCCATCTTAATTAGAAAAAATATAGTAGATGTTTCCCAAATTTGACTGAAAAAGTGGAAATATACTTTAAATTGTATTTGTGCTCAGACTACTAACTTTTTAAGTTTTAACATATTCTTAATAACCACTAGAAGAGCTAAACAAGCCACCCCCTGACCTCTGCTTGTAATATGAATTAATTATTTCTCAAAGATTACAATTTTAGCCCTGGTTCACATTGATGCTACTTTGAAATCGTGCTTCACTTGTAAGTAGCACGATTTCAAAGTAGCAGGTCAGCGTGATTTCAGGTGCCCCTTTTTTCAAATTGGTGCCGCACCACAAAGTCTGAGTCACACCGATTTGAGTAGTTCTATTACCGACAATAGGGTGCGACTTGTCATGCGAATTGGAAATGTAAAATCGCATTACAAGTCACAACAGTGTGAACTGGGGCTTAGGGTTGGGTTTCAGTAATTTTCTAATTAATAACAAGCTCCTGGTATTTGCCTATATTGGTAGGCTGGGAGACTACCAAGATTCTACTCTCCATTGAAAGTAAGGCAAAATGCACTGTGACTTTCAGTGCCTCTGTTGTGACTTGTAAAGATTAATTTGTCCACAATGCCTATAGCTACAGAGGTTAAAGAGAGCTTGTTTACGTTGCTTTCAATCCTTGTTCAGAATATGTACAGTACATAGTTTAAAGTGGTTCTAAAGGCTTAAGGTTTTGTACCTTCAGGCATTCTGTGACTGAAGGTACAAAACCTTCTCTGTGCAGCAGCCCCCCAGCCCCCCCTAACATACCTGTGCCCCATTACGATCCAGCAATGTGCAAAAGAGCCTTGGTGCTCCGGGGACTCTCCCTCCTCATTGGCTAAGACGGCAGCGGAAGCCAAGGTCCCCTGCTGCTGTCATGACAGCCAGTGAGCAAGTGAGCCAATGAAGAGAGAGAGGGTGGCTCTGTGTTAGGAATGGACACGCAGAGCAGCGTCTCAAAGCAAGCCTGTTTGGGTGGGCCCACAGCAAGCTGCTTGCTGTGGGGCAGTTGGCAGGAGGGAGGGACCAAAAGCACTGGCAGGGGTTTTGGTAAGAGGAGGATCTGAGCTGCTCTGTGCAAAACCACTACTTCATTTTTAATTGCCTTTAATATCACTTTAACGTGCATAGTCTGACCATAGGTTCACTTTAAAGTCAGACTAGTCAGTTGGGCGTTAGCAGTAGACAGGCAAACCTATCTAGGTTTCCCAGCCATATATTAAATTTACATGTAGATCTTATCATTTTTTTGGTTCTGGAGATTAGACAAATGATCAGTCAATACAGAGCAGGTAGTAAAATGATGCTAACTTTTCACCCCTATTGCTTAAAGGGGTTGTAAAGGTTTGTTTTTTTATTTTCTAAATAGGTTCCTTTAGGCTAGTGCATTGTTGGTTCACTTACCTTTTCCTTAGATTTCCCTTCTAAATATTTTTTTTTCTTTGTTTTCTTTGTCTGAATTTCTCACTTCCTCTTTCTCCTCAGTAAGCTGTTCAGTAAGCTGTTCTGGCTGACTAAACACCGCTCGAATGATGGTGTGAAGTTTAGTGAGGAGAAACAGGAAGTGAGAAATTCAGACAAAGAAAAAAAACATTTAGAAGGGAAATCTAAGGAAAAGGTAAGTGAACCAACAATGCACTAGCTTAAAGGAACCTATTTAGAAAATAAAAAACAAACCTTTACAACCCCTTTAAGTATTAATTGCTCAATTCCACATTAAAAACTGAGCATACAAGTACGGTAATTCTATGTGCAATAATTGTAATATCCTCTGCTTGCAGAACCCTAGTATTCTGTGATCTCCGAATTCTGAGCCTGCAATGCCACAGACCAAACATTATCAGATTTTATATCAGTCTTGGCCTTTATATCAGTCTTGGATCACACATCTGCATTTGAAATTCCACGCAATTTCATTAAGGTTTAAAGATGTACTTGTACACTAATATGGTGGGTTTTAATGCATGCTAAACCTAGTTTTATATAAAAAAATATTGAAGCAGCGCTAAATGTCCATGTATAGACAAATAATTAAAGTGAAAACGTGCTATAATCCAATAAAGTTACTAATGGTATGTGCAAAATGTGCAAAAATTGTCAAAAATATAAAATATTAAATAAAATATTAATGTGTCCCAAAGAATAATAAAAAAGTTCACACAAATTGTAATGGTCTCCCAAAAAAGTAAAAGTATCCTGCAACCAAAAACCGGAGAGAAGGAAAAGAACAAGTGTGGAAGTCCAGCTTTTCACATCAATAGGAAATCAGTAAGGAATCAACCATAACAGGTGTAAGTGCACAATCCTCCCCCGATGACACCAGCCTCTCACCTTATTGATGGACCCCAAGGGGTCAGATAAAGCCTTAATGGATCTCCAACACTCCAGGTGATGCTCTCCAATTCTTGTACACAAACAGGGATTGCTGCCGTCTCTTCCACCGCTTCCCACTGTATCTTCCTATAATATAACTTGCTCCAAGGTTCAGGAATAAAACAAAAAGGACTCCATGGTTTAGTAAGTATATGAAAGCCAAAAAACAGCATTTATTTAAAATATATGGCTTAAAAACAGAAATAAAAAACACCAAATAATAAAAACGCCAAATGTAGTACATACTTCCCGTTCACGGCCGTAAACCGGAAGTCAACGTCACTAAGCTCCTCCTCCCGACGCGTTGCGTCACTAAACACGTGACTTTATCAAGGGCAATGCCACAGACCAAACATTATCAGATTTTATATCAGTCTTGGCCTTTATATCGGTCTTGGATCACACATCTGCATTTGAAATTCCACGCAATTTCATTAAGGTTTAAAGATGTACTTGTACACTAATATGGTGGGTTTTAATGCATGCTAAACCTAGTTTTATATACATTTTTACTTATACATTTTACTTCCTTACGAGAATATGTTCATTTTTATGTGTGATTAATTTTTCCTGTGGGCTTGCCAGTATTAGCTGTAGAATGTATAATTTAAAGAACAAAATGCAATGGTGTGAACTGTCCGCACTGAGTTTTTTATTTCAACATCCTGAAATGTAGCTATAGTAGGGGCTTATATTAAACTGCTGTAAGCCACACAACCACGAACAAGCCTTTTCTGTACGGTTTAATTATAGATAGCTCTGAATATTCATTAAAAAGATATTTGTTTCTCTGATTGATTCACTGATTGCGCAGGAAGCAGTGATGGTAGTTTAATGTGTTAGGCTCCATGTACACAGAAGCTGATAAACTGCAGTTTATTGGCGTTTTTTTAAAAAGCCCATTAACTGCACTCTATGTTAGCCTATGTGTTCATGTACACATAACGTTTTTTAGCTTTAATGAGCAGTGGAGTTAATGGGCTTTTTTCTGAACGCAAGAAATTCGCGTTCAAAGTGCCGTTTTTCAGCAGAAAAAAACGCAAAACGCTCATAAACGCTCATAAACGCTGGCCGCGAGCGTTTTTTATCGTTTTTTGGTCCATTGAAAAAAATTTTTTTTTTTTTTTTTTTTTAAAACGCTACACTGAAAAACGCTAATAAAAGCTAGTAAAAAAACGCTGATAAAAGCTAGCTTTTTCTGCTGCTTTAAAAACGACTGTTTTTGAGCTTCTGTGTACATGGAGCCTTACCCAGCACAGAATGACTGAATAGATGCAGTCTAGCCCAAGGAGAATTTAAAAACCCTGCGCTCCTATTCATCTGCAGCATCAGTCTCAGTAGATTCTCTTTAGAAAGATTTATGTCTCCATACAAAGTGACATTGTGACACAATTGTTGTTTGAATCTTAGAACAATGTAATTCCAAATATGGCCAACTTTGGTGTACTTATGACAGGGAATGAGACTGCAGGACTATTTCAATTAAATTGAATAAATTAATTGATATTCTCTGTATTTTGCTGCAGGGAGCATGATATTCGCCAATAACTAGACTATTTGTGATCATTTGTATCTGCCTAAGTTTCAGGTAACATCATGCAGATATGTAAAAAATGTATGTATTGAAAACCTTATGAAATACTGTATAGTCAGTGTAACCATCTATATTGTGTGTGTGTGTGTGTTAAAACACAATTAATATGCTGTTGTGTATACAGTGATGAGAAGTACTCGTAACTGTTGAACTCAAGGCAGATACAAAAGACAAAATTTAAGGCAATTTTAGATTTATTAATACAGAATTAAATATAATTTTATTGCAACTAGTTAGTACCTTAATTTACCTTGGAGTTACCCTCTTGTAGTCCCTGTACAGCAGAGCTCAGATCGGGAGCAGAGCCCAATTACCGTATATATTCGGGTATAAGCCGACCCTAGTATATGCCGAGGCACCTAATTTTACCACAAAAAAATGGGAAAACTTATTGACTCGAGTATAAGCCTAGGGTAAGAATGCAGCAGCTACTGTAAGCGGAAAACAGGGTCAACAATGCCCATTTTCAGCTTCACTGTGCCCATTTGCACGCCTCACTGTGCCCATCTCCTCACTGTGCCCATCTCCTTACTGTGCCCATATCCTCTCTGTGCCCATCATCACTGTGCCCATATCCTCACTGTGCCCATCATCACTGTGCCCATTGCAGCGTACCTGAAATTCTTGACAGGCTGCGCTGCGGGCGTCCATTTTTTAAAACGCGTGGCTTCCTCCTGGTCCCGTCCCGTTCCGTGATAGGCGATTGACACTGTTCAGTGTTCCTCCTATCACGGCCCTCTTCTCATCCTCGGACTCAGTTTCCCAGCAGACACTGTGTTTAGTGATCCGCCAATCACGGATGTTCTTTCATCCTCGAACAAGAGAAGGTCCGTGATTGGCGGATCACTAAACACAGTATCTGCTGGGAAAATCCGAGGATGAGAAGATGGCCGTGATAGGCGGAACACTGAACACAGTGTCAATCGCCTATCACAGAACCGCACGGGACCAGGAGGAAGCCGCGAGTTTTAAAAAATGGATGCCCAAGGTACACTGACTCGAGTATAAGCCGAGAGGGGTATTTTCAGCCCTAAAAAAAGGGCTGAAAAACTCGGCTTATACTCGAGTATATACGGTAGTTGTGCTGCAGTGCCCATGTGCTAACAAGGAGCAAGCTGCTAGGAGGAGAGAGCAATTTACCAGAAAGGTGCGCGTATCTGTCTAAAATAAGGTGAAGCGAAAAAGGAAAAAACGTTTTGGTCGGACTTTAAAGGCAGATGGGACGCTGAATAGTATGAAATCAACCAATTTTTATTTATACATAGTCAAGTATTAAAACAAAAGCACATATAACCCAGGTGTTATTAAAACCATATGCATAAACACATCTGATCATAGCAAAAAATGATACATCAAATCATTGAAATGGTGTTCCAGAAAACTGAGCAATTGAATGGGTCCTTGTGCCTGTGTTTTAATACTTGACTATGTATAAATTCTCTTCACCTTATATAATTTATACGGATGTGGCAGTGGAGTGGTTCTATTTTGTTTTATTATGTCTAATACTTCCCCTTTCTAGGGCCAGTCACACGCTTGGGAAAGAGAACAGACCAGTAAGAATTCATTTAACTGTTACAAAGTAAAATCGGGTCTGCTAACCTGCCAGACATGGCTATACCATGTAACAGAGCTGTGTAAAACTCAGACCTGAATGGAGAGAAATGCAAGCCCTTTAGCAGGTAAAATAGCTGCTCCTGCTGCTCTCAGAGTCTCCTGTGACCAGGAAGAGGGAGCAGTGGTGCTGCAGACGGGAACAGTGCTGAATAGTGAGAGGACTCAGGCAAGTGTCTTAAAGGGGTTGTAAACCCTCAGGTTTTTTCACCTTAATGCATCCCCCCCGTTTTACTTGCCTAAGCCCAAAATTTCCATTGGGGAGAACGCACTGTGCCTCTCTCCATGGGGACCCGGCTCTTGATTGGATAGATTGATAGCAGCGCAGCAATTGGCTCTCGCTGCTGTCAATCAAATCCAATGATGCGTGTGCCAGGGGGCGGGGCCGAGTTCGGCATTCGTGTATATATATATAGACGCAGAATGCTGGACTCGGGAGCACGCCCAAAAGGTAACCCCCCCGGGAGAGCGCTTCTTCTAGGGGGTTATCTAATGCGGGGAGGAGCCGCGAGAGCCTCCGGGGGACCCCAGAAATGGACGATTGGGCCACTCTGTGCAAAACAAGCTGCACAGTGGAGGTAAGTATGACATGTTTGTTATTTTAAAAAAAATAAAAAAACCTTTACAGCCACTTTAATGGGGGGTTTGCTTGGGGATAGGTAGTGTAAGTTTTTTTTTACTTTAGTGCAGAGAATGCATTAAGATGAAAACATTTTTGAGTTTAGAACTATCTTAAAGTGCTGCAAGACTGGGCTTCAATTTTCACAGGAAAGGGTTAACAGTGGACAGTGCAGTCTCTACACAGTTTTTTAGCTTGGGGGAAAAAAAAGGGGGGGGGGTGGGAGAATCAACTCTAATCACTACATGCAAAGGTGGTTCCACAGGATCCTGCAAGAGAAAGAAAAAAGGAAAGGAATAAAGAAGCCACCCTGAAACAGGAAACTTGGGAAGTGGTCACAGTACCAGCTTAGTAATATACTGTAGGAAAGAATTAAAAGATAAAGAAGCGGCATACTCATTCGTTGATTAAATCAGCCTAAAAAAATGAATGTTTTATATCACTTTTAAGCTGGTCATACATGCATTAGATTTATTTTGTTCAAAGGAGCCTAGATTCCTTCATACATGTTAAACAGCGCAGATGGACAAATCTCCCCTGCCACCTATTGTATTCTGACAGCCACCATCCATGGCTAACAGAATACTCAACAGTGGCTGCATCTGATGGGATTTTCCACCCGACTCCTTTGACAAAAGTCAGACTAAACAGTTGACTTTCGTTAAGCGAGTTGGTGCCAACAGGGGCCTCCTCAGCTCGAATATTGGTTGATTCAGCAGGAATTGGCCGAAATTCAAGCTGTGCTGCATGGTAGCCTTTAGATCAGAGGTTAGTATATATGGTAAAACTGCCCAAATGACAGACATCTAAAAAATTTTTTTAGGAGTGGTTACTTAGGCCTCGTACACACGACCGAGTTTCTCGGCAAGAACCAGCAAGAAACTTGCTGGCAGAGATGTCTTGCCGAGAAACTCGTTCGTGTGTATGGTTTCTCGTCGAGAAAACCAACAAGTAACCTCGACGAGAAAATAGAGAACCTGCTCTCTATTTTCTCGTCGAGATTCTCGTCGGCCTGTTTCTCGACGAGAAAAGTGAGTGTGTGTACACTTACCTGTCCTCCCGGAAGCCCGCGCATGTTCGAAATGAATTTGACGCATGCGCGGTAGCTTCCTAGGCATACATAGGGTATACCAAGATGGCGGCGACGGCATCGAATGTGACGAGCGCATGCTCGTCGTAGTCGATGACGTCACCGCGTACGCTCCATTCAAAGAACCGCGGGTTCTTTGAATCGAGCGTGTGTACACTCGGCCGGGACAATTTTCTTGTCCAAGAATCTCGTCGAAAAAAACGACATGTTTTTTTCGACGAGAATCTCGGCCGTGTGTACGAGGCCTGAGAGACAGAAATTGTTCATTGCTTAAGGAACCCCTGGAAACCTCTGGAAGAACCTCAGGGTTCCATGGAATCCTGCTTGAGAAATGCTGATATATTTATAATGAGCTTCCTGCTTTTTAGTATTAATAGTAGTTATTTTATGTAGCCAGCGGTTATACATGGCAGCCTACCAAAAAGCCTAACTCAGGATAGTGTGTATTTTTAAAAACGGTTTTGGGTATTTTTTTAGTGCTGTATCTATACAAATGTCTTATTTGTCATATTGTATTGTACAATAATTGCACATGACTGTGAGATATTTGGTAATGTTAACGCAGCATAATCCCTGTGGCTTTGATATATAATGAAACTAGATAAGAAATGTGTCATGGCTTTGCAGGAAATACATGCGACCTCTTCCATATAGCACATTTCATTTTCTGTTTCTTGAGAAAGGTGTTTTAATTACCACAGTAGTATAAATTTTTATTTTTTCACTATTCTACTGTTACATTACCAAGTTTTTCAAAGTTCATCTTGGTGACTTTGTTGATATTGCTAATTTAGTTGTTTACCAAAGATCAGGGCATTTTAAGTGTAAAGTACATTAGAACAAACAAATGTCACTGCCCTTTATCTATGACTGGTCTTCACAGCAAGGAGCATGGGGTGGGCGAATCGCATATAAACAAAAACACAAAAAGACAGACAAAACTGCAGTCCTAACTCTAAAATGTAAAGTCTTCTCAGTGGAAGCACATGCATGCTCCTTGCTGTGAAGACCAGTCATAGATAAGGGCAGTGACATTTGTTTGTTGTAATGTTGGCATTTTTTTTTCATTGTGGTCAGGCAACGCACTAGCACCTTTGCTTCTATGTGCTGGGTGCCTAGTGTGCTCCTGCCCCTTTAAGGAGGGTGGGCCCCCTCCAGTTATCTGCCCTTTATCTATCCATCAGCCTACATGTGCTTCCACTGAGAAGACTTTAATTTTAGAGTTAGGACTGCAGTACACAGGGAGCCTTGACGAGGCCTGCAGCTTACACATGTATTTGCAAATGCGTGCAACTAAACCCCTGTTTTTAAACGCACTGTTAGACAGGTGATTTTGGTTGGTTGCTGATTGGTTGGTAAGTTGAGCTTGGGTTTTGTCTGTCTTTTTTGTGTTTTTGTTTGTAAAGTACATTAGCCCATCCTCAGCATGACAGTCACTATTTATCCCTTCCAGAACATATCTTTTTCACTGCACAATAAGCCCCAATAGACTCAAAGCGGAAGTAAACCCATCGATTTAACAGTTTCAAAAAGCAGTTACATTCCCGGCATGTGTCACATTGGTTGTGCTCTCAACCAAACTGTCAAACCATCCAATGGCTGGTGTCATAACTGATCACATGTGCAGCATCATGGCAGTTGAGGATTAAACAGAGGCCAATATGGCAGCTTCCTTGCCTGAAAATGATAGGAGGGTTTAATTCCACTTTAAATAGGGCAGTACTGCAAATGTCTTTAGTTTTAGAGTCCAGTCCCATTCTGCCAGTTCATGATTAACTTTCCGAAATTCCAGCCATGGGTGGCCCCCTTTGCATACCTCTAGCTGACATTCTTCAATCTGAAAATTAAAGGAGCTAGTGGAAAATAATATAGCCAGAGACTTTATCCAATCAGATACAGACACTGTTCAAGTGCTGTCAGAATACAGGAAATATTCCTCCATGCATGCCATTTAGCAGGATGAGGGAATTGATTGATTTCTCTCATTCAGCCCACAGGGCCAGCCTAAGGTACTCACTGTGCAGGTGTTGACATCAGCTGCACATTGGAACTTTATATTGATCCGGCACCCACTTGCAGGCTGGACCCACAGCTACCCAGATAGCAAGTGTTAAATTGTAGGTCGGTTAACTTGCTGCACATTTTCAATGGCAAGTTGTACACTTGCAAAGCACTTGAAGCACAACTTCTAGTTGACACTTTTCCCATTTGTAGCAAATTTGCGTGGCAAGTCTGTAGCAAGAGCAAAGTTGCAGTGGTGAGTCTACAACAAGAGCTCTGCAAGTCTACAGCATGAAGATTCAGCCCCAGTGCCCCCTGTGGTGGGATGACTATTGCACAACATAACTGAACCAGAACCTGCAGCAGACTTGCAGAATGTTTACAAATTAAGTTGATCTGGAGTCATGCAATGTGGACTTGCTGCCATTGTGCAAAAAACTTGTGAAGCCTGGCAAGTGTAGCAATAGCTTAGCAAGTCATTGTTAAACTTGCAGCACAATTGCTTGCTGTCTGGGTGTTAGGGACATAGAGTTTTGACACATCTGATTACCAGTGGATAAGCATACATCTCCACAAGGATTCTGATACAGCATTGGTTCCATAGGACTGAACCCATTTGGGCTATACACTTACCAGTTGTATTATCCGTTGAGAAGTTGCATTCATACATACTACAAGCTGTTGTTATATTGTATATCTCCTTGAGACAATAACCCTGATTAGTCTCTGTGCAAAGTATTCTTTTCCATCATAGGATCTGGGGGTTCTTTAGGGAGAGTATTACAGAGGAGTTTAGGTGGGTAATAGGTTGGAGGGAGGGTCAGTTTATATTATGGGGAGGGAATGTGGGAGGGGGGCTTCTTGGGGGGGGGTTATATTTTATATAGTACTTTTGTTTTTTAAATATTTTTTTATTAGCCTCTAGCAAGGGTCAGGTTCTCATCTTTTTTGTTTTTGGTTTGCAGTTGAGTTTTAGAGACTCTTCCCCAATACATTTTTTGAGTGTTGGCATGCAATTATTATTTAGTTACTCCTTGGCATGTACATAACTATTGATGCTCACTGTGCAGGTATAGCCAGTAATGAAGACTTCTACATGGACGCGGTGATTATCTGAAGAGGTGGTGTCTGTATTGGCAAAGTAAATAAGCAGCTGAGTGGTGGAGTAGTTTGGATCAAATTAGGTTGGGTATGGAGCCTGAACTAGTGCAAACAATTAGTAATAGGCTTGCTAACACTATCACCCAAACATTGTAACAGTGCTAAGGGGAGAAAGTATGGTAATTTCGACCTGAGCTGTGCTTCTTGGCCAGGTTGTACTACTTGCCTATGTGCCATTTCTTGGTTTCTGGAGCGGCAACTTAGTGGAACCATGGTGTTACTGCAATTGCTGGGGAAACAAAAGAGAATGTAAGAGGAGCTGGGTGTAGTGAAAGATCAAGGTACAGAAGGAGAGTGCACCACAGGCTAAGATATATCATTTTTTTGTCTAATGATGTGCCCTTAAATTGGATCATTCTATGTACTCAGAGCACTAGTGGTAGGCAAGATCTGGATTTCTTCACCACCCGTTACAAACCCGATGAGGATGGTGTTCCAAAAACACCAGGCCACAAGTCAAAAAGAACTCTTTGGAAAGAAGATCTGTTGGCTCTACGGCAATGTCTAGAATAAAAAAGCTCTAGCAATTTGTTTAAACCCTCTGTATATAATTCAAAGACTTATGCCGCGTACACACGATCGGAATTTCCGACAACAAATGATCGATGTGAGCTTTTGGTCAGATATTCCGATCGTGTGTAGGCTCCATCGGACATTTGCTGTCGGAATTCACGACAACAAATGTTTGAGAGCAGATTCTCAATTTTTACGACAAGAAAAGTTCTTGTTGGAAATTCCGACCGTCTGTAGGCATTTCCGACGCACAAAAGTGCTGCGCATGCTCGGAATTAATTTGACGCATGCTCGGAATCATTGTACTTAATTTTTCTCGGCTCGTCGTAGTGTTGTACGTCTCCGCGTTCTTGACCATCGGAATTTCCGAGCAACATTTGTGTGACCATGTGTAAGCAAGACAAGTTTGAGCTAACAGCCGTCGTGAAAAAAACCCCACGGTATTGTTGTCGGAAATTCCGATCGTGTGTACGTGGCATTATTGTCCAATTTTTCTGGAGTACATGAACAATGGTGAGATGTACAATGTAATTAGAAAGTATTATACTGTTGCTGGCATGGTCATAGAACACATTGATATTGTTGTATTTTTTCTTTCATCTTGCTTTATTGTTAAATTATTTCTCAATATAGGAGGATTTTTTTTTTTTTGTGCTGATCATAGCAGTATTTCGGGTTAAAACCAAAGAGTGTCTAGGATGGCCATACTGCAACCATGTCTTTGGTTGCTTTACAGCCCAGAGATTTTTTCTTTTATATCAGCCACTATAAATAGTAATAAATATTATTTAAACATCTAGCGCAGGGGTAGGGAATCTATGGCTCGTGAGCCAGATGTGGCTCTTTTGATGGCTACATCTGGCTCTCGCCTCTAAATCCGCGGATCGCGTGGTGTGCCGATCCGCGGATTGAGCCCATAGGAAAGGCCGCGGCTTCGGCCTAGCTCGAGCGGCGGCCTTCTTGGTACACCCGGCGGCGCCCTAGGTGAGTGGCGCGCTGACGTCATCATCACCCGCCTCAACTGGATCTGCCTGCTTGTAGTGGTAAGCAAGCAGACAATTGTAGGGGAGATGTGGATATTACAGTGGGGGAGATGTGGACATTACAGTGGGGGAGATGGGGGGAGATGTGGATATTGCAGTGGGGGAGATGTGGGGAGATGTGGACATTACAGTGGGGGAGATGTGGACATTACAGTGGGGGAGATGTGGACATTACAGTGGGGGAGATGTGGACATTACAGTGGGGGGGATGTGGATTTTACAGTGGGGGAGATGTGGGGAGATGTGGATATTACAGTGGGGGAGATGTGGACATTACAGTGGGGGAGATGTGGATAGTACAGTGGGGGAGATGTGGGGAGATGTGGATATTACAGTGGGGGAGATATGGATATTACAGTGGGGAAGATGTGACCATTACAGTGGGGGAGATGAGGATATTACAGTGGGGGAGATGAGGATATTACAGTGGGGGGAGATGTGGATATTACAGTGGGGGTAGATGTGGATATTACAGTGGGGGGAGATGTGGATATTACAGTGGGGGAGATGTGGGGAGATGTGGATATTACAGTGGGGGAGATGTGGACATTACAGTGGGGGAGATGTGGATATTACAGTGGGGGAGATGTGGATATTACAGTGGGGAAGATGTGGATATTACAGTGGGGGAGATGTGGGGAGATGTGGATATTACAGTGGGGAGATGTGGATATTACAGTGAGGAGATGTGGACATTACAGTGGGGGAGATGTGGATATTACAGTGGGGGAGATGTGGGGAGATGTGGATATTACAGTGGGGGAGATGTGGACATTACAGTGGGGGAGATGTGGATATTACAGTGGGGCAGATGTGGGGACTGTGGATATTACAGTGGGGGAGATGTGAACATTACAGTGGGGGAGATGTGAACATTACAGTGTAGGAGATGTGGACATTACAGTGAGGGAGATGTGGAAATTACAGTGGGGGAGATGTGGACATTACAGTGGGGGAGATGTGGACATTACAGTGGGGGAGATGTGGACATTACAGTGGGGAAGATGTGTATATTACAGTGGGGGAGATGTGGATATTAGTGGGGGGGAGATGTGGATATTACAGTGGGGGAGATGTGAACATTACAGTGGGGGAGATGTGGACATTACAGTGGGGGGAGATGTGGACATTACAGCGGGGGAGATGTGGATATTACAGTGGGGGGGGGGAGATGTGGACATTACAGTGGGGGGGAGATGTGGACATTACAGTGGGGGAGATGTGGACATTACAGTGGGGGGAGATGTAGATATTACAGTGGGGGAGATGTGGATATTACAGTGGGGGGAGGGGAGATGTGGACATTACAGTGGGGGGGAGATGTGGACATTACAGTGGGGGGGGAGATGTGGATATTACAGTGGTGGAGATGTGAACATTACAGTGAGGGAGATGTGAATATTACAGTGGGGGAGATGTGAACATTACAGTGGGGGAGATGTGAACATTACAGTGGGGGAGATGTGTATATTACAGTGGGGGGAGATGTGTATATTACAGTGGGGAGATCTGGATATTACAGCGGGGGAGATGTGGACATTACAGTGGGGGAGATGTGGACATTACAGTGGGGGAGATGTGTATATTGCAGTGGGGGAGATGTGTATATTGCAGTGGGGGGAGATGTGTATATTGCAGTGGGGGGAGATGTGTATATTGCAGTGGGGGGAGATGTGTATATTACAGTGGGGGAGATGTGTATATTACAGTGGGGGAGATGTGTATATTACAGTAGGGGAGATGTGTATATTACAGTGGGGGAGATGTGAACATTACAGTGGGGGAGATGTGAACATTACAGTGGGGGAGATGTGAACATTACAGTGGGGGAGATGTGTATATTACAGTGGGGGGAGATCTGGATATTACAGCGGGGGAGATGTGGACATTACAGTGGGGGAGATGTGGACACTACAGTGGGGGGAGATGTGTATATTACAGTGGGGGAGATGTGGATATTACAGTCTTACATAAAATGCACACATTTACTTGTATTTAGTTTTAAACATATTGTATGGCTCTCACGGAATTGCATTTTAATATATGTCTCTCTCAGCCAAAAAGGTTCCTGACCCCTGATCTAGCGTATGTTGATTGAGAATGCAGTATTTAGTCGAAAAAGTGGTTTCATACAATTATATTAGCCACAATATACAGTATGTGAAAATTATTAGCGTTCTCAGTATTTCCCGTGCCATATGGTTGCTTTAAAACTCCATGCAGTATATATTAAAAAATATATATATATAGTTACTTTTGTTTACACGCGTTTAGGTGCGTCAGACGTTTTTTCTGCTCAAATGCTACTTTCCTGAAATAGATTTTGGTGCATTCAGATTTCTTCCCCCCCAAATGCTCCTGCCTCTAAACGCCTTTTTGTGCATGGGCGTTAAGGAGCAGAAAAAAACAGGCATTTTTTTGCAGCAGTGTGCATGAGGCCTTATTGTGGCACTTCAGGTAATTTAGGGCTTATGTTGTGGTGATGGGAAAAAGTTGCATGATTTAGTAGTTTAACAAAATTATACTGGGCAGGGATGACACCATTCAGTATACAAAAATGATGTGTGTTGTCAACAGGAATTAGTTGCTGAGTGCACTGCGTGTTTTTTTTATATTTTGCCCTGGCATACACTTTTTAATAATAAAAAGGCATTTTTAAATAAACCATTACTGCATATTAGGAGCGTATTGGGAATTTATTCATGAAGTATTATAAAGGTACTGACACGTTCACTTTAATAAGCTACAAAAACAGATTCTCATATCTTGGGTGTGAGTGTGTTTGTGGTCGGGGTGACTATACTTATGCGTGGGCAAATGGAAGAAGTCCCATGCATCTGCTATTCTGAACAGCAGTGAAGGAGACTGTTACTCCAGCTGTATATAATAACATTTTTATTAACCAGTCCCATTTAATTATCAGCAAGTGTACTGTAGTAAGTAATCTTAAGCTGGGTACATACAGATCGAAAATTGTCCAGTTCAGCAGGTACCAGCCAAGGTCTGATCTGTGCATAGCCGATTACTAGATTGGCTTTTTTATTGAGCTGTGCTATGTAAAAAGTGTGTGAAAACAGGAAGGGTCTTCCGGGGCCCTGGGATTCACATGCCTGTATCATCTGAGTCAGCCTCCCAGTCCAGTAAGTGAAGGCTGACCGTGAATGATAGCTGAACAAAGATAGCACCATCTTTCTGATGAAATAAGCAGATGAATAGGAAGGCACTGTGCTCTGTGTGGAGGGTAAATTTCTGTAAATGTTACACTTACACATTACTTAACATGAAATAATATATATCACACTTGGTCCACTTTCATAAAATGCTATCCATTGTGTCTTCCTCAGGTTTGGCTCCGTTTCTGCTAATGGGAAATACAGTTCATCCATTCCAAACACGGGTGCGCGGTTTAATGCTATGCTTGCAGCTCTCACACCAACACGATTAGCGCTAACATTCCAGGCTCTCGGCGCTATGAAGGTATTTGCTAAAAAAAAAAAAAAAAAAAAAAAAAAAGAATCCACTAATTAATGGATGACAAAAAGGTGTCCCTTTCTGTTCCAAAAAAAATGATTATGATGTGCACATGCCTCTAACAACTATAGATAGACCCTCCCGGTTAACGATAAATTCAGACGGTGGACGTCAAATAGGACTCGTTATTAGTGGGAAGACCAGATGAGTAAATACTCCAAAGTAATATAGTTAAAGGAAGATACGCGTTTCGTCTCAAGACATCAGAGACCAGATGATCTGGTCTCTGATGTCTTGAAACGAAACGTGTCAGAACGTTCTGCTGAAGCCACTGCTTTTTATTTCAAGCTCTTTTTATCCACTAAAATGTGAGTGCAACCTCTTTTTTTACAATAAATATTTTTTAACTTCTTCTTCCTTTAATTATATTACACTGGAGTATTTACTCATCTGGGCTTCCGACTAATAATGAGTCCTATTTGACGTCCACCGTCTGAATTTATCGTTTACCAGGAGGGTCTATCTGCAGAGGCAGCCTTTCTTGGGTGTATTACACCATAAAGCCAGATTGACTCATTAGGTATGCACCTATTTGAGTTCAATCTCTCCGGTAAGCCTTCAATTTATCTGGTGGCGGATCTACTATCAATAAGTTCCCTGGCACATCCTTTGTTTTCAACATACACGGATGCTTAAATTCATCTTTATTAGAATCACTCTTTTGGACACTTTAAGTACCATATTGCTTGTTTTGATGATACACCTTCATTGATTGTTACATCTTTTTATGCCATTCTTATGTCATGTTTTTTGTATTGGTGGTTTACACTAATATTTATTTGTATATTAACTTTTAAGTTAAAGCGGAGGTTCCGCGGTCCCTCGTTTTTTTTTTTTTCTAGGTGCATGTAATGGGGTTACAGATAACATGTTAGTACTCACTTTTCCTGCGATTAGAGACGTCCCCCGTCTATTTCCGTTCTAAATAATAACTTTTATAAATAGATCTTGTTCTTTGCCATTTTGCTTGTGGGCACTGTGAAGCCCACAAGCAGAGACTTCCGGGATGCGGTGAATGCATCCCAGCATTCACCGCTGTATCATCAGTGTAGACGGTGACCTGCCGAGAATTGCCCCTCAGCAGATTCTGCCAGCTCTGTTCTGCGCATGCGCAACACTTTAGCAGATTTCGCCCGCTCTGACCTGCGCATGCGCAACACTTGCGTGTCCGTTCACGGCAGATCTCCGAAAATAGCCGAATGGATTATAACCCATATTCGGTGCATGCGCTTTGAGCACAATATTGTGCCACACGCTCCCGATGCTCGCTCCACTCAGCAAGGGGGGCGGGTGTATTACTATTGTAATGAGCGGATGCATGTTTAAATAAAGGAATTGATGGACAGAGAGGGCGGGTAGTTCAATGTGGATGGCCGATTTGAATACTTGTCAGAGAATTGTTAAAAAAAAAGACATAAGATTTTTTTTAACAATTCTCTGACAAGTATTCAAATCGGCCATCCACATTGAACTACCCGCCCTCTCTGTCCATCAATTCCTTTATTTAAACATGCATCCGCTCATTATAATAGTAATACACCCGCCCCCCTTGCTGAGTGGAGCGAGCATCGGGAGCATGCGACAACGACTGTCACAATACCCTGTTGATTGCGCAGTCGCAGTCTACAGCTCTTAATGTTCGGCAATTTTCGGAGCTAGAGCGCTGCGCCTGCGCAGTCCAGGGCTGGCAGAATCCGCAACGGCTCCCAGGAGACATTGCGAGCACCTCCCAGAAATCAACGGGGCTCCGAGGAAAGAAAGATACGCCCACTCCCGCGGGAGGAATACCCGGAAGTCCACATTAAAACGACTGATTCCCGGTAAGTACAACCACAAGAAAAAAAATCAATAGGAATATGTATATGTATCTGCTAGCAAGATCACTATAAGATAATGTCAGTATTTAGGGTGAACCTCCGCTTTAAGATTTTAGTTCACTTCACTTGTGCATCTATATTTATGCATCTCTGTTAATTCAGAGACTTTTCACTAAGCGCTGCACATATATACCCCTTTTCACATTTTGCAACTGATCTCTTGCTGTGCTGGCTGCTATTTTATTCTTTTTTTAAAAAGACAGTGCGGTATAATTCCTCTGTATTTCTAACAACTATACACATATAAAAGAATACAAAAAAAAAATGGAGTAAGCCCCCTCGCCCCTGTCAGGGAAGGCTTTACCCACTGGTGGCGCTGTCGGTCCTATGGATCGCAGTACTAGTGTCCACCAGCAGGTGTCCTCTCGCAGCCTGTACCTTTGACAGAGGATCTCACCTGCTGGTGGTAATGCCTGATCCATGGGCCGTAGTACCGCCGTCCACCAGCGGGGGTATTCTGGCAGTGTGGGACAGGCAGCACTTCCTGTGGTCAGCTGTGACCTGAAGCCTGATTACAAGACTTCTTTATATACCCGGCAAGTGCAACACTCCTTGCCCTGGTATCTCTCTTCCTGACCCCCTGGACCTGTGACCCGGACTTAGCCTGTATCTTATCCCAACCTGCAGCCTGCCTGATCCGATCCGACCCAATCCCTACCTTGAACCTGCACCCTGTTTAACCCGATGCCTACCTTGAGCTTATCCTGTGTTTTGTCTCCCTGGTCACCCAGATCCCTGCTCTGCAGCCTACCCATCCATCCCCTCCTTGTTCCTGCTTCTTTCCATCCTTACTGCTGGATCCCCTTGTGTATGACCTTGGCCTGGCTCTGTACTACGATTCCGGTATCTCCCATATTTGTATATATTGTTTATAGTCACTGTTGATTTATTCATTGCACTGTGTTCTGTTTGAGGTGGTTGTTTGTTGGTCACTTACCGTAATAAATTGTTATATTTTTACAAATACTCGTTTGGGTCTCCTCTGTGCAGTCACACAGTCTGGTCTACTATCAATCTCTGACAGCCCCCCTCCCAATAGGATGTCATTGATGTTTAAGGGCACGGATGCACCAAGTATGCATCCCTTTAATTCCTTTTGATCTTATTAGCAGGACAAGCACAGAAAACAAATCTTTACATGTTTTATTTAGAGAGAGCAGTTCTGCAACTAGAGACTCTAGTAACATTTTTATTTTTTTCCAAGACTGTAGTTCTTCTTAAAGTGGTAGTAAACTCTGTACTACCACTTTTACCTACAGGTAAGCCTATAATAAGGCTTACCTGTAGGTAAAAAATATTTCCTAAAGCTGTACGGTTTAGGAGATATTCCCCTTGCAATGAGCCACTGACTGCAGCGGCGCATGCGCAGCAGGGATTCTCGGCTAAAGGCTGGCAGTCGCTGGACCTCGCCGGAAAGAAGTCTCCCGCGTGCATGCGCGGGAGTGACAACATTGCCGCTTCAGCCACTCACAGCGCTGAAGCGGCGATACCCGGAAGACACGCGGAGGCAAAATGACTTATCCCTCGGCGTGGACCAGGTAAGTTGCCGACTCCTCGTTCTAAGGTAAGTATTTCATAATGAGCTAGTATGCGCTGCATACTAGCTCATTATGCCTTTTGCCTTTCAGGTATGTAAAAAAAAAGCAGCCGCGTGTTTTACTACCGCTTTAAGCTTTTATAAGGTAATCAGGCAAATGAAGTTATGATAAATATTTCAGTCTGTAAAAGTAAAAAACCACCATGATAATAAAAAAGAATGTATTAATTTTAGTCAAAACCAAAAAAGGGGTAGCTGGGACTTCAAAGGCACATTGAAGGTTACAAATTATCTGCAATTGAATAGATGTCTAAAAACGCAAATAATCTTTATTTGACTAACATTTAAAAAAACAGTCATGGCTGATCAAAGTACATTACATATTGTCCTTCATGAATAAATACAAAAAATTACACCACACAATGATAGAGGACAATAATATCTTTATTACCTTTAAAACATAATGGTTCATATAGGAGGAACCCAGCGTGTTTCCAACAGTTGTCTCCTTCAAAGGTGCCTGTATGTACAGTATATCAGTATATCAACACCACATTTCAACATACATATCACAAATGCAATGCCAACTTTTAGAATATCAAAATATGTGCATGCGTAATATAAAAAACATGACAGCCATGAAAGGTTAAAATCTGGAGGTTCATGCCTATATTAGGTACACGCAGAAGATCACCAGATCAACTGGCCGGAAGAGGGTCACAAGAGTTGCAAATAACACCAACAGTAGGACTCTAAAAGCCAAATACATAAATTCTAATAAAATAATCCAGAAACATCATGGCTTATCAATAGTTATGATTGGAAGGAAGTACCTTCCACAATTGCTTCATCATACAAACGATCTCATAGCATCCCCAGGCATTTTGGAAAGCATCTACGCATCCATTTTCAAAAGACTGCTACATATGTTATCTTTGGGAAGGTGTTTCTGTCCTCGTGTGATACTTACAACCAATCACAATGCAGCTCTTGATCCTTACCAACTGTGTATGGTGCCAACTGTGGTGTCTAATCAGGCTGAACAGCCCCATATTGGGGACCCCCTCTGCTTCCATGTACTAGTCGCTTCATATACGGCACACCGATTTAGTCAGTTTTTCGCCAGGACCCCTAGAGGCAAAAAAACGAATTACAAGCATGTTATAAATTTAAAACAGACACAAATAAACAATAACCAAAATGTCAAATCAAAACAACAAAAACCATATATATTTCTGTAACTAGATATTCAATATTATCTAAACTTAAACAAAGAAACAGGTAGATGAAAGATTTTAGACTTCCGGATTGCTTGATGTGAAGCTGTCTAAATACAAGCTGAAGTTTGTTGCTTCATTTAAGCTGGGAAGGGTAGTAGCAGGTAACATGTAAACTCATCTTAACTCTCACTGAAGTAGACTTTTATTCCAGTCTTCCCACCTCTGGTCTTGATGGACTCTAATGCCACAAATTTGACTTTAGGTATTGTGACAGCAGGAAGGTAAAGTCACCTGGTTGCATCCAGGGGGGTAGATATATTTCTCCCAGATTCAGGCTTTATGCTGACTTATACAACTAGGGAGGGAGTTGATGAAGCCCAGCTGAGGCTAGTGGGCTCATGGATGACTCATACCTCTAGGGAGAGGGCTGGGCGTCGTGCAGGCAGGGAGTTGATGAGACCAGCTGAAGCCTGTCAGTTCGTTTAAGGCCTCTATAAAAACTCCCAGCTTCATTAGATGTTAGCTCATGCCTGGACCCAGACCTGTGTGGACTGTCTAGGGAGAGTGAACCCCTGTGCGGTGAGGCAAAGCCTGTGTGCCTATTTGTTTGGACTTTTACTAAACCAGGGACTTAGGGACTAGGACAGCACCAGGCTGATCCCAGTTGTTAGTTTAGGAAACCTGCATGTTTAGTCAGAGGTCAAACTGACCAGGATTTATTTTGTTTATGTTTCTTTTTGGCTTTGCTGTGTTTTTGTCACTGTACATAGAGAAATAAACCGCACCTTTTGATTTTGAAAACCACAACCTCCGTCTGCTGGCCCTGTTTTTGTGTGGGGAGCCCAACCAGGGGGTCACACACACCCGCTACCGAGTTAACCCCCTCACAGTTGGTGGAGAATGCGGGCAGTTTTTTTTAAGCCAGCATGGAGGAGATACTGAAACAGCTGGCTCTAGCAAATGCCAATCAACAGCAGACAAATGCAGGTTTGCAAAGGAGCCTTGCAGCCCAGCAGCAAGCTCATCAACAAGCCCAGCAGCAATCTGAGGCCCGCTTCATAGACCTGTTACAGAAGCAAGAGCAGAGCCTGACCAAGCAAAAGACTATGTGATGCTAAAAGCTGAAATATTGGCAAGGCTGGGTGTCACCCTGGCTGTCCGGGCTCAGCGTGTGCATAACTGGACTTTCCAGCTTGGAAAACCCCCCAGGTCTCAAATGTATGATCTCATTCACCTGAGCAGGAAGTGGCTACAGCCAGAGACTTTGTCCGCACCAGAGATTGTGGAACGTGTTGTAATGGATCGGTTTTTGAGAGCTCTTCCTACTGCCATCCAAAAGTGGGTAAGCCATGGAGACCCAGAGACGGCCGGTGGTCTTGTGGATCGTGTAGAGAAATACTTGGCTACAGAGAACCTGACGGCCTCTTCCAGAGACTCTCGGACTTTCCACCCTAAGACCAGACCATCCCCAGGGGCGGATAAGATGATTCCAAGGGGTAAGGGTGGAGAGAGTGAGAGGGTGGGAGCTCTACCCAAAGTTTGGCGAGAACAGCCTGGGAAGTCAGGGGCTCAAGAGGCAGCCAAATGGATTGTTTGCTACCGCTGCCGGCAAGCGGGACATATTGCAGCAAATTGCCCGGTTGTGGAGGAACCCATGCAATGTGACTTTCTGATGGACAGACGTCAGTCGCTGTGTGCGACAGTCGCATGCACTGCCATTCGGGGAACTGAGAAACATTTATGCAAAATGTGTATTAATGGTAGAAATGTTGTGGTATTACTGGATTCAGGTAGCCTTGTGACCCTGATAAAGGCTGAATTAGTTAAAACAGAGGTCTCTGGGAATAGCAAGGTAGCTGTTATTTGTGTGCATGGGGACACCCGAGAGTATCCAGTGACTACAGTGTGTTTCGAGACCCCCAAAGGTACCCTCTCTCATCCAGTGGGGTTAGTATCTCAATTACCGCATGATGCCATTGTGGGAAGGGATTTTCCGAAGTTCTGGGAACTGTGGGATGATCCTGAGCCCCCCACTGGTGCCCCTATGTACCAGGAATGTGATAGCCAGAACTCCTCTGAGAGTGGTGAGGACTCTCCAGAATTTCCCTTGTCAGTATTGGCAGGGGAGACTCAAGAAACTGGAGAGGAGCCCACCTCCTCAGACGAAAACCTACCGTCTGTGGAGTTTTCTGATCTGGAGGTTCACAGGGAAAATTTTGCCACAGAACAGTTAAAAGACCCCGCCCTAATAAAGGCACGGGAAAACGTAGTGGAAATAGATGGCGAGTTAGTGAACCCAGATAATACCTGCACTTACCCATACTTCAGCGTAGAGAAGGACCTACTGTATCGGGTGGCAAAAAGGGCAGAAGAAACCGTTGAGCAGCTTGTGGTGCCCAAACCTTACAGGAAGTTGGTGTTGGAGTTGGCCCATGGGCACATTCTTGGAGGTCATCTGGGGACAGAGAAAACCCGAGAGAGGGTATTACAGAGATTCTATTGGCCGGGGGTGATGAAGGACATAGAAAATTATTGTTCCTCCTGCCCTGTGTGTCAGAGGTCGGCCCCGATGCCACATTTCCGTAGCCCGCTGGTCCCTCTACCCATCATTGAGGTCCCGTTTGAGAGAATCGCAATGGATTTGGTAGGTCCTATAATCAAGTCCGCTAGGGGGCACCAGTACATATTGGTTATAATGGACTATGCCACCCGTTATCCAGAAGCGATCCCTCTCCGAAATACCTCGGCCAAAACCATAGCCAAAGAGCTATCTCTTGTTTTTAGCCGGGTGGGTATTTGTAAAGAACTGCTTACGGACCAAGGTACACCCTTTATGTCCCGGGTTATGAAAGAGCTGTGTAAATTGTTCAAAGTGACGCAATTGCGTACATCTGTGTATCACCCCCAAACCGATGGGCTGGTTGAAAGATTCAACAAAACCCTAAAACAAATGTTGAAGAAAGTGGTGGATAGAGATGGAAAGGATTGGGACTGTCTACTTCCTTATTTGATGTTTGCTATTAGGGAGGTGCCCCAATCCTCTACGGGATTCTCCCCCTTTGAGTTACTGTATGGGAGACACCCAAGAGGGCTGTTGGATATTGCCAAGGAAACTTGGGAAAGTGAGAGTTCTCCCCACAGGAGTGTGATTGAGCATGTCGCCCTGATGCAAGATCGAATTGCACAGGTAATGCCCATCGTGAAGGAACATTTGGCCCAAGCGCAGTTGGCACAGCAGAGAGTGTACAACCGTGGAGCAAAGACCCGTACCTTTTCCCCGGGGGATAGGATATTGGTACTTGTCCCTACGGTTGAAAGTAAATTCCTTGCCAAATGGCAAGGCCCCTACGAGATAATGGAAAAAGTGAGCGAAGTGAATTACAAGGTCAGACAACCAGGAAGGCGAAAGCCCGAACAGATATATCACGTTAATCTGTTGAAAGCCTGGAGGGATAGAGAGTCCCTAGTCGCAGAAACTTGGTCACCAGCTCAAACTGGTTGCGTGATTCCGGAGGTTGGAATAGCAGCCACCTTGTCACAACCCCAACAACAGGAGGTTAAGGAGTTTGTGCTTCGCAACAAGGAGGTGTTCTCTGAGCTGCCGGGACAAACATCTGGGGTAGAGCATGATATTATTACCCCGCCCGGTGAAAGGGTGAAGTTAAAACCCTATCGGATCCCAGAGGCCCGACGGGAGGCAATACGGGAGGAAGTACAGAAAATGCTGAACTTAGGGGTGATAGAGGAGTCCCAAAGTGATTGGTCTAGTCCCATTGTGTTGGTGCCTAAACCGGATGGGAGCTGGCGATTTTGTAACGATTTTCGTCAGTTGAACAAAGTTACAAAATTTGACACCTACCCCATGCCACGTATAGATGAGTTGATCGACCGGCTGGGAACAGCCCGATACATGACGACTCTTGACCTCACAAAAGGGTATTGGCAAATTCCCCTGGCCAAGTCGGCCAAAGAGAAAACCGCATTTGTAACCCCAGACGGGGCGTTCCAATATAAGAGAATGCCGTTCGGGTTACAGAATGCGCCGGCCACATTCCAGCGGAAAATGGACCAGATACTGAGGCCCCATCGGAAGTATGCTGCGGCTTACCTGGATGACGTAATTGTCCATAGCACAGATTGGGCCTCACATCTGCCAAAAGTGCAAGCAGTCCTAGACTCTATCCGGGAAGCGGGGTTTACGGCTAACCCCAAGAAGTGTACCATTGGGCAGGAGGAGGCCAAATATCTTGGGTACACCATTGGCAGGGGAGTGATAAAACCCCAACTCAACAAAGTCGAGGCCATCCAGAGTTGGCCACGTCCCAACAGCAAGAAGCAGGTACGGGCCTTTCTGGGAATCGCGGGTTATTATCGGCGCTTCATTCCCCACTTTGCTTCTAAGGCTGTGCCCCTAACCAACCTGACGAAAGGGAAAGGGTCGGTCATGATTAAATGGACCCCCGAGGCTGAGGCAGCATTCCAATTCTTGAAACAAGCCTTATGTAGCCAGCCAGTGTTGTACTCACCCGACTTCTCTAAAGACTTTGTCGTACAAAGTGATGCGTCAGATGTGGGGTTAGGAGCAGTATTGTCCCAGGTCTGGAACGGGGAAGAGCACCCAGTCATTTACCTCAGCAGGAAGTTGAAGTCCCATGAGGTAAATTACGCCACGGTTGAAAAGGAGTGTTTAGCGGTGAAGTGGGCTCTAGATTCCCTTCGGTACTATCTGCTAGGTAGGCACTTTGACATGGTTACGGATCACGCTCCGTTAAAGTGGATGGCTCAAAACAAGGAGACAAATAGAAGAGTGAATAGGTGGTTCCTGGCCCTACAGGAATTCAACTTCACAGTAAAGCATCGCCTGGCGTTCAAATGGGGAATGTGGATGCTTTGTCTCGAGTACATGAATGCCTGATTGCTGGTGTTCCAACCCCAAGGTTAAAACAAGAGGGGGGGGTATGTGACAGCAGGAAGGTAAAGTCACCTGGTTGCATCCAGGGGGGTAGATATATTTCTCCCAGATTCAGGCTTTATGCTGACTTATACAACTAGGGAGGGAGTTGATGAAGCCCAGCTGAGGCTAGTGGGCTCATGGATGACTCATACCTCTAGGGAGAGGGCTGGGCGTCGTGCAGGCAGGGAGTTGATGAGACCAGCTGAAGCCTGTCAGTTCGTTTAAGGCCTCTATAAAAACTCCCAGCTTCATTAGATGTTAGCTCATGCCTGGACCCAGACCTGTGTGGACTGTCTAGGGAGAGTGAACCCCTGTGCGGTGAGGCAAAGCCTGTGTGGCTATTTGTTTGGACTTTTACTAAACCAGGGACTTAGGGACTAGGACAGCACCAGGCTGATCCCAGTTGTTAGTTTAGGAAACCTGCATGTTTAGTCAGAGGTCAAACTGACCAGGATTTATTTTGTTTATGTTTCTTTTTGGCTTTGCTGTGTTTTTGTCACTGTACATAGAGAAATAAACCGCACCTTTTGATTTTGAAAACCACAACCTCCGTCTGCTGGCCCTGTTTTTGTGTGGGGAGCCCAACCAGGGGGTCACACACACCCGCTACCGAGTTAACCCCCTCACAGTATATTGTATTTGTGTTTCTCTGCTACATGTCTGCCCTACATAGTATAAATGTTCCCTGTTTCTATAACATGAGTATGGTCGTATTTTCTTTTCCACCATGCCCTTTTAGTCTTTCCTACATAATGCCACAAGGGCACACAAATGTTATTTGCCATTAGGCAGTATGATAAACCTGTCAGTACAGACATAGTAACAATACCTACACCTTTACATGTAAATGTTCCAACTGTTGTACAGGGGTTACATCTAGAGGTACCCTTGAATTCAGTCTGTATTCATTTATCTCTCCTCAAAGGAGCTATATTTCCAATTATTCAGCTACACATTTGCCTAATTTTGGATCTGTTATAAGAACAGACCAGTATTTTGTAATTTTTTGTTTCTTACAATTTTGATTTGAATCTCTCATAATGGTCTGAGTAGTGGATTTGGGCATATCTGGTCTTTTTTTATTATAATAGGCCAGATTGTGACTGTTGTACTGCCCTAAAAAAAAGCCTTCAGTCAGAGGCAGCGATGGTGGCTATGGGGGGTGGGGGGGTTGAGTCTGAGGCACTGCTGTTGATGGGGGGGCTTAGTCAGAGGCAGTAAAGCAGTAAAGGTGTTGATGGGGCAGGGGGGGTGCAGTCAGAGACAGCGGTGGTGGTGATGGGGGGGTCCAGTAAGTGGCGGTTGTGAAGCGGGGGGGTCCAGTCAGAGGCAGTAGTGGTGGGGGGGGGTCAGTAAGAGGCAACAGAGATGGTTATGGGGGGGTTCAGTCAGAGGCAGTGCTGGTGAAGGGGAGGCTCAGTCAAAGACAGTGGTGGTGGTGATGGGGGGGGGTTCAGTCAGAGTAAGTGGTGGTGATAGGGGGGGCTCAGTCAGGGGCAGTGGTGATAGGGGGCTCAGTCAGAGGCAGCACTGGTGATGGGGGGGTTCAGTCAGAGGCAGTGGTGGTCAGCTGACTTTTTCCTTCACCAACACCTGAGATTACTTTTCTTTGCAGCTATGGGTGGAGAGGATGGGCGGGGTCCACAGTCACAGTGCTCAGCCTATTCTCAGCCACAGTGAGTGAACTAGAATAGCCGGCGAGCATCGTCCCCCCCCCCCCCCATTCCACAGTGGTGGAACTCCAGGGCCCAGTCGCAAGTGCGACTGCTGCAACCCTGGTAGTTCCGACATTGGAATGCACTGTATGTAAAGGTAGCCATGCTATTGTAGATGGTCCAATGTGTTTCGAGTAGATTGACGTCAGGGGAAAAATGGGACCTTCAAATATACTCTATGAGAGTAATTAACTTATCAGCTGAACAAATTTAAAAACAACCCAGCCTGTGAATCTGGGAGGCACTAGCACAAGGCATGCAATTATACAAGCACACACAGTGTCCCAGGGACAGACACATGCATGCAGAGCACAGCAGTGTCTAAGTGATTGGTGTACGACAGGAACCGATCGACTGCACTGGTTTATGGATACTATTGGTCGGTCACATACTGTATGTATCTTGTATATAATTTGGTGGAGATGCGGTGAGAAAAGAATGCTATTCTCATATAATCAGTCATTGATTTTATGTCTTTTTAAATATGTTTGATAAAGTTTAATCCTTTTTTTTATTTTCATTGATTCTGGTGCCTGAAAATTCCCATACACCCAATGGTTATTCTGTATATATTGCACAATTAGGGATGTCAGCAGATTTCCAGACTTAAGTCACATCACATTTCCAGATGTAAATAAGAATTTGTCGCAGGCATCTATACTAACAATGAAAATGCTGCAGGTTTCTTATGAATTTGGTGCAAGGCTTCTGACTACATACACAGCTCCATAAATTAGTTGCAAATGTCCTATTAAATTGCCCTCATAGAATTTAAAAAGTCATATAATTTTATTTAAGTTGGTGAAAGATACTACCTTCTGTTATTCTGGGAAAACCCAAAACCTGAGTGCACATTCTTTGCAAATTCTGATTTGTACCAGAAATTGGGAATTTATTACCGCCCTCCCCTGCCCCAGACAACCCAGTGTGTGCATATCAACTAAAACCGTGGAGTAAAATAACCTGAAATACGGGCATTAATAGCCTGTTCTCAGATTGCTGCTTACAGTAGAGAAGTCTTTAAAGAGGAACTGCAGTCTGCTCACATAATTTGTAATAAAAACGTCTTTGCCATTCTGAAGCTTCCCTCCAACCACTTTGCATATTATTTTATATATACTGTGATTCTGTACTTGCTAAATATGCTGCAGAAATATCCCTCTACTGAGTCTGGCTGCATCCATAATAACTGTGGGCAGATGAAGCTGCTGTCTGTTCACTTCCTGGATTTACACAGACACACAAAGGCACACTACCAGCTCTGCCGCTCTCATTGACCGTCTTATAACTCATCCCCCCTCTCTTCCTGGCAAGCTCTCAATAAAGTGAGAGAGAGAGAGAGAGAGAGCTGTGCATGATGTCATAAGCCTAGGCTTTTTACCAGACAAGAAACAGGAAGTGAGCTGTATAAGGTATTTACTGGCAGAATTGTTTTTTTTTTTACTATCCAAAGTTAAAACAAGAAGGGCAGAAGATTTAATAGATAGAATGAAATTACTGATTGTTCCGCTTTAAATGAGGCTTTAGCTAGCCATACACTATTAGAATTTTTTTTGAAAATTGTCATTTTAGGAACGTTCGCTTGACTTTCCAATCATTAGGCCGCGTACACATGGCCGTTTTTAATGTCATTGAAAAAAACAACGTTTTTCTCGACGTGATTCTTCTCAAGCCTGCCTTGCCTACACACTATCGTGAAAAAAAATGCTCGAGCAAAGCGCAGTGACGTACGACAACACGTACGACGGCACTATAAAGGGGAAGTTCCATTCGGATGGCGCCATCCTTTGGACTGCTTTTGCTGATCCCGTGTTAGTAAAGTTTGGTGAGAGACGATTTGCGCTTTTCTGACTTGTGCTTTTCAGTCCGTTACAGAGTGGCGAATGTGCTATCTCCATTACGAATGCTAGTTTTACCAGAAAGAGTCTCATAACTTGCTTCTGAGCATGCAAAAACGACGACGTGAAAAACGACAAGAAAAAATAGAGCATGTTCTAAATTTTTAATGACCATTTTCTCGTCGAGAAAAATGCTCTGGAGCCTACACACGATCGTTTTTAATGACCAATTAAAAAAATGGCATTTTTCTCATCATGAAAAACGGTCGTGTGTACGCGGCATAAGTGTTTTTGACTGCAATGACAGAGAAAATGAAGGAGTAGGATGGATTTATTTTTTCTCGAATTACCAGTTTTTTTTTTAACAGTGAATGTGGGTTTTCTTCGGAAAGTCCATCCACTCCAAAATTGGATGTTAAAACAAATGTTTTTGAAGTACTTTCAACCGTCATTCGTCACGTCGTCAAATGTACTTTGAGAATTTTTATATGAATATTAGTACGATAACCTTAAATTGAACCATTCCTTAAAAATAAAATAGACACCATCAGAAGGGGTAAAGCACATGCAGAAGACTAGTGTTTGACAGAGGCAATTTTTGACAAAGCCAAATAACCTACAGGTATATTTTTGGCTTATAGGAGGAAACTGCAGCATCTAGATGCAATTCATGAAGACACAAGGAGAACATACACACTCCATCTAGATAGTGTCCTTGGTGGATTTCTATGTAGGACCCAGAGCTTAAAACATGGTAACCCCTGTGTAGGTACATTGTTGGCAATTACAGTATGCTTTGCACTAAGACTAAGTAATTTAAACTGAGGAGAAAAAATCAATAACTACAGATCTGAGGATATCAGTTGTCAGATCGAAGTTATTAGTATTGTGGCAGAGCGTCCCAGAGAGAGTCTGGAAAAGTCCTGTTCGGGGTTTATACATCTCCCAGGCTCCTCTTATATACATTAGGGGTCTCTGATCCAGGATCCAGTTCAGGTGTTGGTCCTCTCTCCCAGGCCAATTAAAAGCTCACCTGAGCAGACAGACTGGGCTCAGCCTGGGAAACACAGAAGGCATTGGTCTGTGAGAGCAAGAAGGTTTGTAAAACTTGTTACTCTGTTGGATGTGGAAGCTGACAAGCGCTAGGCTTGTCCAGCCTGGTAGTGAGGACCTGTAAATACCGTATAGTTAGAGCCGAGACACGGCTAGGCTTTTGTTTAGCTATTTTTTCTTCTGTTTGTTTTCAGCACACTGTACAGCACCTGTCACTGACATTGTATATAGCACCAATAAATAACACTGTGTTTTCACTGATCCAATGGACTTGGTATCTGTGCCTGCTCATCCCAGGGAGCGTTTGTACCTACTACCTGTCCCCCAGGTTACATATGGTGGAGAATGCGGGCAGCTGTAGTAAGTTACTACTTAAAAGGCCAGTACCTAAAGTGACAACATGGAGGACCTCCTCAAACAAATGGTGTTGGCAAATGCTGCATGGCAGCAAGCAAACGCTACACAACAGCAAACTAACGCTGAATTGCGGCAAGCAAACGCTGCACAACAGCAAGCCAACGCTATCGCACAGGAGCAAACCAAGGTGCTGTTCCAACAGATTGGTGCTGTACAGGAGCAATCGCAGAGGCTGTTTGAACAGCTTGCCACTGCTGCAAAAGCGGATAGGAAAACCCTTCCTGAGGTTGTGGACACGCTAGCACAGGGGTCACCTGCGATAATGAAGGATATTGGAGACAAGCCCTCAGCCATCCATGTGGGTCGCTTTCTTTCAAAGATGACGGCAGATGATGATCCAGAGGCCTTCCTACTAACATTTGAACGGACCGCTGAGAGGGAAAGTTGGCCCTAAACCCAGTGGGCAGGACTGATCGCCCCCTTACTTTCTGGAGAAGCGCAGAAGGCCTACTATGATCTGGAGTCAGCAGAAGCGGGAGACTATGAGAAGGTCAAGCGGGAAATCCTGGCACGACTTGGTGTTACCTTGGCTGTTCGAGCTCAGCGGGTCCACAGCTGGTTCTTCCAAGAAAAGAGGCCCCCAAGATCGCAGATGTTTGATCTGATCCACCTGGTGCGGAAATGGCTACAGCCAGAGTCCCTGTCTGCGCCACAGATAGTGGAGCGTGTGGTCATGGACCAATTCCTGAGGTCACTACTAATTCCCCTGCAGAAGTGGGTGAGTCAAGGAGACCCCAAGTCGGCAGACAACCTGGTGAAGCTCGTTGAGAGGTACTTTGCTGCAGAGAACCTGGTCACCACCCCTACAGCCGCACGGACTTTCCACACAAAGCCATGGTCTCCCCAGGCAACCGGTAAGACTGTTCCTGGGGAAGTGGGTGGTAAGCATGGCAAGGAAATAGGGGGGAGGATTTTTGGTGCCAGGACTGAAGTTTGGCGGCCCAAACAAGGGAAGCCACTGCCTGTCAGCAAACCAAATTGGGGAAACATCAGGTGTTTTCGTTGCCAAGAACTGGGACATGTTGCAGCAAACTGTCCATTGACAGATGAACCAATGCAGTGTGATCTATCTTTTTGTTTGCTGCTGTTTCATGCGCTGCAGTGCCAAATGTGGGAAAACACATGTGTCAAGTGACTATTAATAATAAGCCTATTACAGCCTTGCTGGACTCTGGAAGTCTAGTTACTTTGGTTACAGCTGAGATGGTTGAAACTGTGAATTTTCATACAAAAAAAGTTGCCGTGATCTGTGTACATGGGGATACCCGCGAGTATCCAATAGCCACTGTTCAGTTTAAAACTGGCTTAGGTACGGTGACCCATTTGGTCGGACTGGTGCCCCACTTGGTGCACGAGGCTATCATTGGTAGGGACTTCCCTACGTTTTGGGAACTGTGGGATTGTCCCGACCCAGTCGCAGTACCTGACTCAGTCGCAGAGCCAAAACTCATGGCCATTACTGACATTGTGAGTTCAGGGGACTCCTCTCAGTGCCCTCCGGGTGATCCTTTCTCAGTTATGGCAGGAGAACTGGGGGAGCCTGAAGAAGTCCTCACAACCAGTAGAGCTGGACAGCCGTCTGCTGAATCTGAGCCTACGTTAGAGTTTGTCGATCTTAATGTGCATAGGGAAAATTTTGGTACGAAGCAGAGAAAAAACCCTACCCTTGCCAGGGCCTGGGAAAATATAATAGTGATTAATGAGGTACCTGTCAAACCAGGGGACAGGCCCTGTTTTCCATATTTCTGCAGCAATGAGAATTTACTGTATCGTGTATGTAAAACTAATGATGAAGTGGTTGAACAGTTGGTAGTCCCTAAGCTATACAGGCGGGTGGTGTTGGAAATTGCCCATGGGCACTTGCTAGGAGGCCATTTAGGGGTTGAGAAAACCACTGAAAGGCTATTGCGCAGGTTTTACTGGCCTGGGATATGGAAAAATATCGAGAATTATTGTCAATCCTATCCTGTGTGTCAGATGTCAGCCCCCCAACCCCACTTCCGAAGTCCGTTAGTGCCCTTGCCCATTATTGAAGTGCCCTTTGAGAGGATTGCCATGGATCTTGTGGGTCCACTCCCCAAATCTGCCTGCGGTCATCAACATATCCTCGTGATCATGGATTACGCTACCCGTTACCCCGAGGCCGTTCCCTTATGCACTGCATCTGCTAAAAACATTGCCAAAGAGCTGTTTATGGTGTTCAGTCGGGTTGGCGTCCCGAAAGAAGTCCTTACAGACCAGGGTACCCCATTCATGTCACGAATAACTAGGGAGCTGTGCAAGTTATTTAAGGTGACGCAGTTGCGAACCTCAGTGTACCATCCTCAAACGGATGGCTTGGTGGAATGCTTCAATAAGACAAAGAGTATGTTAAAAAAGGTTGTTGACAAGGATGGGAAAAACTGGGACTTCCTCATACCCTACTTAATGTTTGTCATCAGGGAAGTTCCCCAGTCCTCTACGGGGTACACTCCATTTGAGCTGCTTTATGGGAGACACCCTCGGGGACTCTTAGACATAGCCAAGGAAACTTGGGAGGGGGAGCAGACACCTCACAAAAGTGTCATTGAGCATATCGCTCAAATGCAGGACAGGATTGCAGCAATCATGCCGGTGGTGAAAGAACATTTACTGCAGGCCCAAGCAGCCCAACAGAGGATATACAACAGGGGGGCCCAACTTCGTGTTTTCTCACCTGGTGACAGGGTCCTCGTGTTAGTTCCCACGGTTGAGAGCAAATTCCTGGCTAAGTGGCAGCGACCCCTTGAAGTAATTGAAAGAGTTGGGGAGGTCAATTACAAGGTGTATCAACCAGGTAAAAGGAAGCCCGAACAGATTTACCACAAAAACCTGTTAAAGCCCTGGAAGGATAGACTGGCATTAACTGCAAGGTCTCTCCCGGTAACCCTTATGGGTACTGAATCCCCTCTGATTCCTGAGGTCACGATTCCAGACACCCTGTCATGTTCCCAGAAACAGGAAGCTAGAGTTCCTGATAAGGAATAAAGAGAAATTTTCAGAGTTGCCTAGCACAACTTCAGCAGTTCAGCATGATATTGTTACTGAACCTGGGGTCGGCGTCAAGCTCAAACCATACCGAATTCCCGAAGCTAGAAGAAAGGACATCGGTGAGGAAGTTAAAAGGATGTTGGAGCTAGATGTTATTGAGGAATCCACTAGTGACTGGTCTAGCCCCATTGTATTGGTCCCAAAACCGGAAGGCACTTGGAGGTTTTGTAACAACTTCAGAAAGCTTAATGCGGTAACAACGTTTGACACATACCCAATGCCCAGGGTAGATAAGCTTATAGACCGACTTGGCAAGGCTCGTTATCTGACCACTTTGGACTTGACCAAAGGATATTGGCAAATACCCCTGACTGGTAGTGCCAAAGAAAAGACTGCGTTTGTGACCCCGGAGGGGTCGTTTCAGTATAAGAAAATGCCTTTTGGGTTGCAAAATGCCCCTGCAACATTTCAGAGGGCTATGGACAGGACCCTAAGACCTCACCGACAGTATGCTGCAGCCTATCTGACGACATAGTGGTGCATAGCACTGACTGGGAGTCTCACTTGCCCCGTGTCCAGGCTGTCCTGGATTCCCTCTTCAAAGAAGGGTTTACGGCAAATCCCAAAAAATGTGCCATTGGGCTAGAGGAAGCCAAGTATTTGGGCTACACTATTGGCCGGGGTGTCATAAAGCCCCAGGTGAATAAGATAGAAGCCATCCAGGAGTGGCCACGTCCTGCAAACAAGAAGCAGGTCAGGGCCTTTCTTGGCATTGCGGGGTACTATGGAAGATTTATCCCAAATTTCGCAACTATAGCTTCCCCACTGACAGACCTTACGAAAGGGAAAGACTCCGTAATGGTGAAATGGTCTCCAGTAGCAGAAGAGTCTTTTCAAGTCCTGAAGAAGGCTCTTTGTGCACAGCCAATCCTATACTCCCCCGATTTCTCCAAAAACTTTTTGGTCCAGACAGATGCGTCTGATGTTGGTATCGGGGCAGTACTTTCACAGGTACACAATGGGGAAGAACACCCTGTAGTGTACTTAAGCAGAAAGCTCAATGACCATGAAAAAAAATATGCAGTCATTGAAAAGGAATGTCTGGCCATAAAGTTGGCCATGGACGCGCTCAGATACTACTTGTTGGGGCGCCTGTTTGAGTTGATAACTGACCATGCTTGCTCCCCTGAAATGGATGGCCCAAAAGAAGGAGACCAATAGGCGGGTGAACCGGTGGTTTTTGGCCCTACGAGATCACTCCTTTACGGTAAAACAAAGGCCAGGTGTTAAGATGGGCAATGTAGATGCCCTGTCCCGTGTTCACTCCTGTTGGGCTACAGGTGTTCCAACACTGGGGTTGAAACAAGGGGGAGGATGTGTGGCAGAGTGTCCCAGAGAGAGCCTGGGAAAGTCCTGTTCGGGGTTTATACATCTCCCAGGCTCCTCTCATATACATTCAGGGATCTCTGATCCAGGATCCAGTTCAGGTGTTGGTCCTCTCTCCCAGGTCAATTAAAAGCTACCCTGAGCAGACAGACTGGGCTCAGCCTGGGAAACACAGACAGCATTGGTCTGTGAGAGCAAGAAGGTTCGTAAAACTTGTTACTCTGTTGGATGTGGAAGCTGACAAGCGCTAGGCTTGTCCAGCCTGGTAGTGAGGGCCTGTAAATACCGTATAGTTAGAGCCGAGACACAGCTAGGCTTTTGTTTAGCTATTTTTTCTTCTGTTTGTTTTCAGCACACTGTACAGCACCTGTCATTGACTTTGTATATAGCACCAATAAATAACACTGTGTTTTCACTGATCCAATGGACTTGGTATCTGTGCCTGCTCATCCCAGGGAGCGTTTGTACCTACTAGCTGTCCCCCAGGTTACAGTATATACTCGAGTACAAGCCGAGTTTTTCAGCAAATTTTTTTGTGCTGAAAATGCCCCCCCTCGGCTTATACTGGAGTCACCTTTTTGCGCCAGATCTCCTGCATTTGGGGACCCAGTACCGGCCGGCCATAGTTCCCCTGTAGCCCCACTTCCTCTACAAGTGTGCAAAGTTTGTTGTCCGGGGGACCTATGGCCGAGAAGCACAGATTTTTCAAAGCCGGGCACCCCTTCCATAGACTCCCATGTTAAACAGTCATTTCTCCGGTGACTTTGGGGACCCGGTACCGGCCGGTCGTAGGTCCCCTGGACCCCAAACTTGGCACACATGTAGCCCCATTTCTCCTTTATAAGTGTTTAGAGAGAGGAGAATTATTAGGGACTTTTAGGAACCAAGGCCTGGTAGGGCTATGTGTGTCCATCCCTGGGGACTTTATGTGAAATTGTGGACCGGTAAGGTCACACATTTCCATCCCATTAATGTTTAAGAGGGAGAGAGCAAATTGTTTTCCATCCATTAGTCATTACAATGTAAGTATGCACCTCGGTGCTGGGGCTACATTCTACCCCCAAAATACTTATATTTTTATTTTTGTACTTACCTTTATCTCCATATTTATTTATAGTTATCACGCGCATGCTCCTGATGAGCGGCCAAGAAGCCGCAAAACACGTCGAGCTACCAGATGCCGTGTCAATCAATTGCAACCTCTTAACCCCCAATCACCAAGTTACCCCTATTTATACAGGTTTATCAGGCCAAAGGTTCCACAGGCATTATTTTTTTTTACTAATTATACCCTCTTATCTGTGGTGACCCACCGGAATTGTTCTTGTCTTACTCTTTGACTACTATGTCATTATCATGTATATTGTTTTATTGTGTTTACTGTTTACCCTCTCAGCGGGGGCTGTGTTACCATGTCCACTTCTGTTACAATTATTACAATGTCTACTATGCCTATTGATATACATGTGCTGTACGATACTCAAATAAAATTCCTCTGGTTCACCGTATTTACGCCTTTGTACATATGTGCTTCAATTAAAGTCCCAACGTCTTTGCTCTCTCCCTCTTGATCCTTTATAAGTGTGCAAAGTTTTTTGTCTGGGATACCTACGGCCGGGGAGCACCGATTTTACAAAGCCGGGCACCCCTTCCATAGACTCCCATGTTAAACGTCAGTCTAGTCATGGACACAGTGAGGCATGGGCACAGTGAGGCATGGGCACAGTGAGGCATGGGCACAGTGAGGCATGGACATGGACACAGTGAGGCAAAGTGAGGCTTGGACACAGTGAGGCATGCACATGGAAACAGTGAGGCAAAGTGAGGCACAGTGTGGCATGCAGATGGACACCCTAGGCTTATACTCGAGTCAATATGTTTTCCCAGTTTTTTGTGGTAAAATTAGGTGCCTCGGCTTATATTTTCGGGTCGGCTTAAACTCGAGTATATACGGTATATCTTAATATGAAATCACATCAGCAATTTTAACCATGTTTTTTTATAGCCACGTTTTATTTTAATTTTTTTCTAGCAGTTTCTAAAGTACACGTAAAGCGTTTTTACGAAAAAGACTTATTTGTGAATAATATACTGGATTTGTGGCCCTTACATGACATCTCAAGTTTACCGCACGCTAATTAACTACTTTCTACTTTTATGTGTTCTTTGTGCCTAATTTGCATGTGGCTTGAACAGCAGAGGTAAATACTGTGCTCTTCAGCTGCACTCTGGCCACGCTGAGAAATATCGTGACTCATTTTCCCTTTGTAGGTTTATTTTCTTTTTCTCATTTGACTTTGTACAGTTTGAATATGGCTCTAAGATGCATGACTACTCTAAGTAAAAAAGTATATCTAATTGGGAAAGGGATAGAAGGTCAGCCTTATATTGCTGTCTGGGCCCCACTGGGGAGATTCATCCTATTTGTCCTGTCTGAACCAATGCTGCATCCTTCTAGACTTCTAGCCAAATATGCTTGTGTGCTTGTTTTTTTTTTTTGGGGGGGGGGGGTTGTTCAAACCGCTTGCCTTCTGGGGACTTTCACCCTCTTCCTGCCGAGGCCAATTTTCAACTTTTAGTGCTGTCGCACTATGAATGACAATTGCACGGTCAACAACAACAATACTGTATCCAAACTCAATTTTTATCCTTTTTTTGAGACAGATAGAGCTTTCTTTTGGTGATATTTAATCACCACTGGGTTTTTGATTTTTTGATAAACAAACAAAAAAGGCCAAACAAAAAACATTTTGAGAGAAAAAAAAAGGTTTTCTTAGCTTCTGTTATACAATTTTGGAAATAAGTAGTTCTTCACTGATGTGCTTTGATGAGGCTGCACTGATGGTCACTAATAGGCTGCACTGATGGTCACTAATAGGCGGCACTGATGGGGAGGCACTGATGGGGAGGCACTGATGGGGAGGCACTGATGAGGCAGCACTGATGGGCACTAATAGGTGGCGCTGATTGGCACTGATAGGCGTTAATGATAGGTGCCACCTGTCAAAATCGTCCATTCAACTCAAAGGGGCTGCGCTGCAATGGTGAACCAAAGCTTAGCTTCCAGTTGCAATGCATTAGCCTTGATGTAAATTGCCATTTGGTGCAAAAAAAAAAAAAAAGGGGCATTCATGAGGCGGAAGGATCACCTCCTGAACGCCTGACAGCGGCTACTTAGCCACACTCTTTATAAAATGATACACTGCTAGGTCCAGTCCACACTAGCCCATTATCTAACAAGTGATCAGCAGTGGATCACTTTTCAGAGAATTGGCTAGACTAATTAATTTGTACAGCAGTGACCGAAGACTGTTCTACAGCTCTGCTTTATAAAATGCTGCACATCCCACGGTATGGTGAGAATATCTAATCATACACGTGCTCTACTCTGTGAGAAGAGTAAACACAGACAATCAACAGTTTTTACTGCATAAAATAGCCTGAAGCTAACTTATACAGTAAATAAGTTTGTGGATGGTATTGAAGGGACATTAACCACTTAAGCCCCGGACCATTTTGTTGCTAAAGGACCAGGCCCCTTTTTGAGATTCGGCACTGCGTCGCTTTAACTGACAATTGCGCGGTCGTGCGACGTGGCTCCCAAATAAAATTGAATTCCTTTTTTTCCCACAAATAGAGCTTTCTTTTGGTGGTATTTGATCACCTCTGCGGTTTTTATTTTTTGCGCTATAAACAAAAATAGAGCCATAATAAATATCCCCAAAAAATATATAAAAAAAACATTTATTTTCCTCAGTTTATGCGATACATATTCTTCTACATATTTTTGGTAAAAAAAAAAATCGCAATAAGCGTTTATTGATTGGTTTGCGCAAAAGTTATAGCATCTACAAAATAGGGGATAGTTTTATGGCATTTTTATTAATATTTTTTTTTTGTAATCGCGGCGATCAGCAATTTTTATCGTGACTGCGACATTATGGTGGACACATCGGACACTTTTGACACCATTTTGGGACCATTGTCATTTTTATAGCGATCAGTGCTATAAAAATGCACTGATTACTGTGAAAATTACACTGGCAGTGAAGGGGTTAACCTGTAGGGGGCGCTGAAGGGTTAAGTGTGACCTAATGAGTGATTCTTACTGTGTGGGGGCGTGGCTTAGTGTGTGACGTCACTGATCGTCGTTCCCTATGACAGGAAACAGACGATCAGTGACACTCTCACTAGGAAGATTGGGGAAAGGTTTGTTTACACTTACCTCTCCCCATTCTTCAGCTCTGTGACCCGATCGCAGGACACCAGTGGCGATCGGGTTGACCCGGGCGCGGTCACGGAGCTTTGGACCAGGCTGGGCATCTTAAAGGGGACATACCTGTATGTGTTTATGCCCAGCCGTGCCATTCCGCCGACGTATATCGGTGTTAGGCGGTCCTTAAGCAGTTAAATGAGAAGAAGACATTGCAAATACTACATTAATAAAAGAAACCTAAAGCCCATCGCCAACTTAGCCAACTTGTCCAGTCATGTGTCACAATCACGGTCCTCCTTGATTTCCTCCAGTATTGGCAGTGGGCAATCCTCAATGCATAGCGCACTCCTGTGAGGACAGGATGCATGATTACCCAACCACAGGCTGTGTGTCCGTGATAGCCTGGGCTCACAGAATACTTTAGCCAGAGGCGGCTCTAGGCTTTGTGTGAGGCCTTAAGCAAAACTTAGACACGGGGGCCCCACCATGGCCATAACGGGTAACAAATTTCAAGCAGAGGCAAAATTAGGCGGCCGCGAGGCCCCTGTGAGTGCGAGGCCTTAGGCGACCGCCTAATTTGCCTAATTAAAGAGCCGCCTCTGACTTTAGCATGTATAGGGTGGGCATAGATGTACTCTGAGTGTGAACATTTATAACCCACAGCAATAAACTGACTAAGCATATTTAATTGAATATTTTTATATGTATTATTTATCAAACTCCTATATAGTGCATAATTTAATTTAATAGGAAGGATTACCCTCTGATCCCATCAGAAGTACCCTTATACCCTATACACACAAGCAGAAATTCCGTCGGAAAAAACTTGGATGGTTTTTCTGACGGAATTCCACTCAAGCTTGGCTTGCATATACACGGTCACACAAAAGTTCTCTGAACTTTCAACCATTAAGAACACAGTTATGTACAACACTATGACGAGCCGAGAAATTAAGTTCAGTGCTTCCGAGCATGCGTCGAATTGTTTCCGAGCATGCGTCTGAATTATGCGCGTCGGAATTGCTACAGACGATCGGAATTTCCAATTTGAATTTTTTTCCGTCTGAAAATTTGAGAACCAGCTCTCAAATTTTTGTTGGCGGAAATTCCGTCAGGAAAAGTCAGATGGAGCCTACACACGGTCAGAATTTCCGACCAAAAGCTCACATCGGACTTTTCTTGTCGGAAAATCCGACCGTGTGTACGGGGCATTAGAGGTGCACATTTCACATGTTAAGAACCAATGATTTAAACTTTTGATCTACAAAGATATGATGGTGTAAAATGTGGATTGCTAAATATGGCTGTTTTTATTTTTTATGATTGAGATTAATATTAGGTCACATTTTAAAAGACTTTGATACAAAAATCTGAACTGTCCCAAAAGCTCACACAGTTTTTCCCTCACAACTGTATGAATTGGCACAAATGTATCCTGTGGGTGGCCCTTCTAAGCACCACCCAGCTCGGCAAAATTTGATTTAAAAATTGACTGCTCTGGATTGAAAATTATCAACAGAACAGTGACTGGCTCTTTCGATCGCTGTGCAGCAATGTCATTGTGTGCAGGCAGATGCCAGGGCTGCTGAATACAATGTCTGGCAGTAGAGATTCCTCCATCCATGCTGTTTACCATGAATGGGGGAATCAACTGATTTTCTGTCGTTCAAACTGTTTGGTTCGCTTAAAGCGGAGCTCCACCCTATTTCAAAACATTAGCTTAATACTATTGTGCACTCGAATCAAGTTTTTTGTGTACAGCACCTTTGTTATCAGCATTTGTCACTCAGCTTCCTGTCTGTGTGATGTGCGGGTAGTCTGCGGTTAGTGCGTCATGTCCTGTACCCGCAACATCTCCTGGGAGCTTTTCTCATTGCTCCCAGGATTCATTGTGGAGGCTTCCTCTGAGTTATTGCGGGATTTCCTAAAGCGCAACGCCACTGTCTCGTCACATCAGGCTCCCCATCACAGATTGCTCCGGAAGTGACGTTCCGTCGCCGCCATCTTGCTACTCCCCACACTCCTGCACAGTAATGATAGAGTGAGAAGGGGGCAAGCGGTGTAGCAAGATGGCGGCGATGGGACGTCACGAGCAATTTGTGATAGGAGAGCCGAATGTGACGAGACACCGCCCGTTTTGATGGAAACCCGGAAGTTAACTGCTCGCAACAAGGAAATGAGTGCTTGCTTGTGGGCTTCACAGTGCCCACAAGCAAAATGGAAGCATCGTTACACCGATAATATAAGTTACAATTTCAGACGAAATCGGACAGCGGATTATTTGAAACAGCGGAATAGTGAGTACTATTTTAAAATGGCATAAACAAATTAATGACAGAAAAAACAAACAAAAAAAAAACGAATGGCTGCGGGACATCCGCTTTAACTCTTTGTCTACCAAGGTACGTTTACAAAGGGTTAGAGCAAGCTCCTGAATGCCTGACAGCAGTTGGATCGCTTTTTGGATGGGCTAGTGTGAACCTAGATTAATTGATTAATCTAATTAGACTAATTCATTTGTACAGCAGTGATTGAAGACTTTCTGTTCTATAGCTCAGCTTTATAAAAAAAAAAGCACATCCCACACGATGTGAGAATACTTTATACACGTGCTCTGCTTTGTGAGAAAAGTAAACACAGACTGTTTTTACTGCATAAAATAGCCTGAAGCTACAGTTGTGCTCATAAGTTTACATACCCTGGCAGAATTTATGATTTCTTGGCTATTTTTCTGAGAATATGAACGATAACACAAAAACTTTTCATTCACTCATGGTTAGTGTTTGGGCGAAGCCATTTATTATCCATTAACTGTGTTTACTCTTTTTAAATCATAATGACAACAGAAACTACACAAATGACCCTGATCAAAAGTTTACATACCCCAGTTCTTAACCACTTAAGGACCCGCTCATGTACATATACGTCGGCACTTTAAAGATGGATATCTCGGTAACGGCAACAGCTGCTGCCACAACCGAAAATTCCATCTTTTCTGTGAGCGGTCCTGTAAACGATAATTGTGGTCTTCTGCGGCGGATCCGCCGCAAGATCACCGTTATCGGCGGCGGGAGAGGGCTCCCACCGCTCTCCCACGCTCTCCGCCTCTTACCGGAGCCGTCGGTAGCGGCGAAGGCAATCGGGTCCTTCCCCCTCTGTGGTATGGATACGAGTGAGGGGAAGATGGCCCCCACCCGTCTCCATGCCATAGCAGGGCGGAAGCGACGTCAAAACCTCACTTCCGCCCATACGTCTAAAAGTCAAATTTTTTTGTTGTCATTTTTTCAAATGACAATTTATTTTTATTTTTTTATTGCATTTTAGTCTAAATATGAGATCTGCGGTCTTTTTTTCTTTTTTAAAGTGCCCCATCTTGACGAACTTGCGCGCGGAAGCGAACGCATACGTGAGTAGCGCCCCATATGAAAACGGTGTTCAAACCACACAAGTGAGGTATCGCCGTAATCGTTAGAGCGAGAGCAATAATTCCAGCCCTAGACCTCCTCTGTAACTCAAAAGATGCAACCTATAGAATTTTTTAAATGTCGCCTACAGAGATTTTTAAGGGTAAACGTTTGACGCCATTCCACGAGCGGGCGCAATTTTGAAGCGTGACATGTTGGGTATCAATGTACTTGGCGTAACATTATCTTTCACAATATAAAAAAAAATTGGGCTAACTTTACTCTTCTCTTATTTTTTAATTAAAGAAGTGAATTTTTTCCAAAAAAAGTGCGCTTGTAAGACCACTGTGCAAATACGGTGGGACAAAAAGTATTGCAATGACCGCCATTTTATTCTCTACGGTGTTAGAAAAAAAACAATATATATTTTTTTTAATATACGTTTTTATTGATTTTCAAAAACACCGACAAAAATTTACAATTACAAAAACAATAGACAAGCAGAGACAAAGACAGAAAGAAAAGAAAAAAAAAAAAACCCCACATACATACGTTGGTCTTACATGGTATTTGTATAATTCCTACAATAGACATTATATCAAGTTATTGAAAAATTTGCATTTGATTCTACTCCTGTTGACTCCATTTTCAAAATTTGGAAACGGTATAGTCCTATTTTTATATACTTCCTCTAAAAAGCTTCAGAGGCTGTAGAAGAAACCAACCATTTTGACCAAACCTTCTCATATTTGAGAAGACAAACTCTATTAATATAGGTCTCTTTGTATAGTGATAGACTATTGTTAATGAGTTGTTTTCACATAGACAATGAAGGGGGGGTCGTTTTTTTCCAACTAAGAGCTATAGCTTTTCGAGCGTAGAACAAAAGAAGCCCCACCAGAGTATGTCCTGCTACCGCGGGAATATATTGCTCTATCAAATCCAACATGCATATTGCCATTGATGGTTGTAATAAAATAGAGGTAATTTGGGATATACAGGCTAATATCTCTTCCCAGTACCCCACTATTGCTGGACAGGTCCAAAAAATATGGGTAAAATCTCCAGGAATCCCCCCACATCGCCAACAGCCAGGGGCATAGTCCGGATTAATTTTATGTAGTATATGAGGAGTAAGATATGCCCTATGAACCATCTTGAACTGAATCAGCCTGTGTCTCAAGGAGACAAGAGAGTTGAAAGGAAAGTCCAATATATCATCCCAGTCGTCATTATCCAGTTCAGGAATGTCCCTAGACCATTTAAATATAAGTTTCTCTAATGTTGGAATGGAGACAGTTGTTAAATGAAGATATAAGTTAGAGGCAGCATTCTTTGCACAGTCCAACCTAAGAAGCTTCTCTAGAGAGGATTGAACTAATTCCGGAGGAGAGCCAGGAAATTGACAGCTGAAGGCATGGGAGAGTTGGAAAAAACGAAAAGAATACAGATGAGGAACATTGAAATCGGAGATCAGTTTGGAAAAAGGAATCAAGGATTCATCCGAAATAATCTGGGTCACAGTTTTTATATTCTATTTAGTCAAGGCATGGGGGTCAGGCAGTGTATAGATATGCTCCAGGGTGGGATTCAACCACAGGGGAGCACTGGGCGAAATTGCCTGTAGGGGATATCATTCAATTTTGAGACTCTCCATCCATGCCCGTAGCATAGTGCACATGGACGGTGTCAATGAATATGGAGCTCGGGGGCCCCGAAAAATCTTAACGCCTCCAAGGATCCCAAAACTGCTGCTTCTAGCTACGTAGCAGGGTTAGAGGTATCTGGGTTAAACCACCAAGCAGCGGTTACTAGCTGGGAGGCCAAATAATATTTATAGAAATCCGGACATGCCAGGCCCCTGTGAGACGCCGGACGTACCAACGTCGTCCAACTATACCTATGGGACTTAGATCTCCTTATAAATGCTGCAAAAATATGATGCAGCTGTACAAAAAATGATTTAGGGATCCACTGTGGAGAGTGTCGAAATAGATATGTGAATTTTAGGTAATTTAGATAATATATTCATTTTTATTAGGTTAATGCATCCCAATAATGAAAGGGGTAATGACTCCCATGCCTTCAGCCGTTGTTGAACTTCCTGGATCGCGGGTGTTAGATTTAAGGATATATAATCTGAAGCCTGTCTGGAAACCACCACCCCTAAATATTTAAAGTGGTCCACCCATCTCAAAGGGGTATCAGTAAAGGCAGTAGCACGGGCCACAGAGTCTATGGGAAATAAAAGTGACTTTGTCCAATTCACTTTGAGACCTGTGACTGAGGAAAAGGAATTAAGGACCTGTAAAACCCCCTTGAGTGAAGGACCTGCATCATTTAAAAAGAGGAGTAGATCGTCCGCATACAGGGCTACCCTTTCCTCCAGCCAGCCGACACGCAGTCCCCTAACATGAAGGGGAGTACGGAGAGCCTCCGCCAGCGGTTCTATCGCTATGGCGAACAAGGCTGGAGAGAGAGGGAAGCCCTGTCTAGTACCTCTAGACAAAGAAAAAGACTGCGACAAGCCTCCTCCCAACTTAATAGCCGAAGTGGGATTTTGATAAAGTATCTGTATCCATTTTATAAAAGTCAGGGGGAACCCCATCCTCCTAAGAACCTCCCAAAGAAAAGGCCATTCAATGGTGTTGAAGGCCTTTTCAATATCTAAGGAGGCCACCACCATTGTGCCCTCATTCAGATGTTTTGCATGTATATTGGTAAACAAACGCCTCCGATTTATATCGGTTGACTTGTTTGCCATAAAACCAGTTTGGTCGGTGTCTACAACAGATGGTAATAATGGCTGTAATCTAAAAAGTAAGTAATTTGGTCAGAATTTTAAAATCTGTATTACGTAGGGCAATTGGCCTATAGGAGGTACAGGAGGTGGAATCTTTTCGAGCTTTATGAATTAATATAACATGGGCATGACTCATGGAAGTCGGGAGGGCCCCATCAACCAAGCATTGAGGGTAGAGTTGTGCTAGCCTGGGGAAAAAAAACAATATATAATGTTTGGGGGTTCTAAGTAATTTTCTAGCAAAAAAACCTGTTTTAAACTTGTAAACACAGAGTCTGAAAAACAGGCTTGGTCCTTAAGTGGTTAATACCATGTATTGCCTCCTTTACCATCAATGACAGCTTGAAGTCTTTTGTGGTATTTGTGGATGAGGCTCTTCATCTTCTCAGATGGTAAAGCTGCCCATTCCTCTTGGCAAAAATCCTCCAGTTCCTGTAAATTATTGGGCTGTTTTGCATGAACTGCACGTTTGAGATCTCCCCAGAGTGGCTTAATGATATTGAGGTCAGGAGACTGAGATGGCCACTCCAGAACCTTCACTTTATTCTGCTGTAGCCAATGACAGGTCGACTTGGCCTTGCGTTTTGGATCATTGTCATGTTGGAATGTCCAAGTACGTCCCATGCGTAGCTTCCTTGCTGATGAATACAAATGTTGCTCCAGTATTTTATGATAACATACTGCATTCATCTTGCCATCAATTTTGACCCAATTTCCTGTCCCTTTGTAGCTCACACATCCCAAAAACATCAGCAATCCACCTCCGTGTTTCACAGTAGGAATGGTGTAGCTTTCATCATAGGCCTTGTTGACTCCTCTCCAAATATAGTGTTTATGGTTGTGGCCAAATTGCTAAATTTTGGTCTCATCACCCCAAATGACTTTGTGCCAGAAGGTTTGAGGTTTGTCTCTGTGCTGTTTGGCGTCTTGTAAGGGGGATACTTTGTGGCATTTGCGTAGTAATGGCTTTCTTCTGGCAACTCGACCATGCAGCCCATCTTTCTTCAAGTGCCTCCTTATTGTGCATCTTGAAACAGCCACAACGCATGTTTTCAGAGTCCTATATTTCACCTAAAGTTATTTGTGGGTTTTTCTTAGCGTCCCGAACAGTTTTCCTGGCAGTTGTGGCTGAAATTTTAGTTGGTCCACCTGACCGTGGTTTGGTTTCAACCCTCATTTTCCACTTCTTGATTAGAGTTTGAACACTGCTGATTGGCATTCTCAATTCCTTGGATATCTTTTATATCCCTTTCCTGTTTATACAGTTCAACTACCTTTTCCTGCAGATCCTTTGACAATTCTTTTGCTTTCCCGATGACTCAGAATCCAGAAACATCAGTGCAGTGCTTGATGAAATATGCAAGGCTCTGTCATGAGTCCAGAAACTCATTGAGCTTTTATACACACACACTAATTACAAGCAAACAGATCACAGGTTAGGATGGTTACCTTTAATAGTCATTCAAACCCCTTTGTGTCAACTTGTGTGCATGTTATAAAGCCAAAATCAGCAGGGTATGTAAACTTTTGATCAGGGTAAATTGGGTAGTTTCTGTTGTGATTATGATGTAAAAAGAGTAAACACAGTTGATTGATAATAAATGGCTTCAGCCAAACACTAACCATGAGTGAAAAAAGTTTTTGTGTTATCATTCATATTCTCAGAAAAATGGCCAAGAAATCATAAATTCTGCCAGGGTATGTAAACTTATGAGCACAACTGTAACTTATACAGTAAATAGGTGGCTTGTGGATGTTCGCAAAGGGAATACCAAGATGTTTATAAATGTACCTTGGTAGAAAAGGAGTTAAGCTAGCCAAACACAGTGTGAAGAACAGAAAATCAGTTGATTTCTCCATTCACGTAAAGTAATCTAGGTGGCTCTATAGCCCTCTGATCACTTTTATGGGGCTCTGAAACTGCACTCTCCCTTCCTCCGCCAGCAGGGTCCTTAGTGGTTTCTGGGCTCCCTTATACCTCTCGGAGGTCTCCAAAAAAAAGCCCCCCTTGAAGATTTCTGACCCAAAGGTTACAGACTATTGAATATGTAGTACCGGTATTTGGTATTCCCAAAATGATATATGGTATCGTATAATAGGAAAGTTTAATCTCTGCTGAAAAATATTTCTGCAAGGTTGAATAACACTTAATTTTGCTGATTGAAAAATTTAGCAAAAAAAATCTGTTTTATTGCATCGCTATTAAAAATATCATATGTCAAACATTTGTCATTCATTTGAGTATGAAGTTTTTTTCTTATTCTGACTTAACTAAGAGTGATTATTTATTTCTTGCAGCTTGGATTGACCATAGCAATCCGCTACAGCCACAGGTAAGGAACCCTATTTCATTGCTTATTTGTATGAAATGTGGCTTAAACTAAGTGATATCTAATCTTACTTCTGCGCTTTACAGCTCTTGCATGGGCTGCTTGGTGGGATGGCAGCTTCATGTTGCATGATTTTGTGCTTTACCTACATCGGGTATTGTTGAGAATAGTTGGCTGCCTAATCAAATGGGTTCTACATTTGTTGTTCCTAGATAACAATATATAATTTTAAACAGCCATTTTTGGCATAAAAGCCAACAAGCTTTATTGTACATAACCCGGGCAGAAAAGGAAACTAGCTTGAGAATACTTCTCAACATAATTATTTTAATAAAGAAAATGCCTTTACATGCTTTAGGGGGTTTCTTTGATCACATAACCAACCACCATGAGATACCAGAGAATCTGCTTCTGGAGAAGGTATTTCCTGCCTTCGGTTTCCATTTGTGACTTTAAAACATATTTCCACTTTTGCATTTGAGAAAAACCCACTGTATGTTTGTTTGTGTTCCCATTCATACGGCATTCCTAAAACAAATATTTTTTGAAATATTTCCTACCTTTTTAGATGTTTCTCAGGAAGAGGTGTCATGGCTATTTGCAAGATTTTTTGAACAATGTTAGAGTGAGCTTGTCCCAGGTCTGTCCTCATTACCATGCAATGCAAGAAGCCCAGGCTCTACATATTTAACACACGATCGATTAAAAACACCGTCGAGAAAATCGACGGGAAAAACGAGGAACGGCTTGTTCCCCTACACACAGTCGGTTTTCCCGACATTTTTTCTCTTGGTCGAGAAAAACGACCGTGTGTAGGCTCCCCGGCAGTGTTTCCATATGGGAAAACTGCTGCGGAAAAAAATGCCGTGAATCACAACGAGAAAAATTAGTTCTAATTTTTCTCGTCGTGATTAATGCCGTTTTTCTCGTCAGAAAAATTATCAAAAGCCCACACACGGTCGTTTTTCTCGTCAAAGAGAAAAAATTAAATTTTTCCCGACGAGAAAAATGGTCGTGTACGCGGCATAAGACCCCTTTCACACTGAGGCAGTTTTCAAGCATTTTAGTGCTAGAAATAGCACCTGAAAACTGCCTCCCATTCATTTGCATGAGTGCTTTCACACTCGGGCAGTGCGCTTGCGGGACATTAGAAAAAATCCTGCAGGCAGCATCTTTGGGGCGGGTTTGGAGCACTGTAAAAAGCGCTCCAAAAACGCCCCTGCCCATTGAAATGAATGGGCAGCATGACCTTAAAAAAAATCGCCCTGCTAGCGCCCAAAAAGCGCATCTAAAATGCAGCTAAAGCCCCGCAAATACGACCGGCACTTTAGCGCTGTTTTAGCGGTGCTTCATTGTGAAAGGGGTCTTAGAGCACAGAGCACCAAAAAGGGAAAGCTACATTTTATATATATTTAGCTCAAGTGTAGCGCCCGCTAGCGAGAACAGTCCACACAAAATAGTTCAATTTCAGGGCTTGTTGATCCAGAAATGAAAGCAAAGCTTTCCCATGCAGGGGGTCTTCAATATTAACACACAGATTAAATATCCAGCCTCCTGGCTCACTTTAGTAAAGCCATACAGCTTGCACACACGCATTGCCACTCAGGCCTTCCACTTTAGGCCCTGGTCTCTCTCCCGCAGACCATTCTCTTGTCAACACTATCCATATAGATAACAGCCCCTCACTACTCTGACCCTCAGGCTTTGGTCTCTGGCTTCTCCCAGTGCACACATCCACTCTCTGGCTAGTCCCTTGCAAGCCTGGACTCCTCGGGAGGGTGGAGCCCAGAACCATGGTCAGTTGTCTACAAATAACCCAGCACACACCTGACCAGTTAGTGTTCTAGTGATTCTCAAAATCAGTACCCAGAACTAGGGATTTCATCCCACCAGGATCTCTAAGAAATCCCTGGGCTCCAGGTCCCAATGTGGACTTGCCTAAGCAATGAGGAAACTGAAAAGCCAGGTTCCTCCTAAATAAGCAAATCCCCTGGAGCCCTTCAACCGGCCTGGTTGAGAATCCTGCATCCATACCCTGGTGGGGTACCACACTACCACTATATATATATATATATATATATATATATATTATACACATATTTACACATATATGTAAGCGGGGTCATATATCAAATATAAACTAGATGTTATCCCAATTTGGCTAGAAAACTGGAATTAGATTTTAACCGGTTCCCAACCAGCCGCCGCAGATGTACTGCAGCAGGTTGACTCTCTTGCACGAATCGCTGTCATTGTACGTCAGGCGCGCGTGCCCATTCGCTAGCGGGGGAACCAATCCACGATCGTTCCACAGAGAGGCAGAACAGGGATCTGCCAGCATAAACAAACAGATCCCCGTTCTGTTAGAGGAGTAGAGTGAGATTGTCTGTTCCTAGTGATTAGGAACAGCGATCTCTCTCTACTCCCTGTCAGTCCACTCCCCAACAGTTAGAAAGCACCGCCCTAGGGAACATTAACCCTTTGATTGCACCTGGTGTTAACCCCTTCCCTGCCAGTGACATTTATACTGTAATCAGTGCATTTTTATAGCACTGATCGCTGTATAAATGTCCCTGCGCCCAAAAAAGTGTCAAAAGTGTACGATCTGTCCACCGCAATGTCACAGTCCCGCTAAAAATCGCAGATCACCACCATTACTAGTAAAAAATCGATCTCCTATTTTGTAGACTTGATAACTTTTGCACAAACCAATCAATATATGCAATTGGGATTTTTTTTAATCAAAAATATGTAGAAGAATACATACTGGCCTAAACTGAGGAAGACATTTTATTTATTTTTTGGGGATATTTATTATAGCAAAAAGTAAAAAATATTGTTTTTTTCCAAAATTGTTGCTCTTTTTTGTTTATAGTGCAAAAAACTAAAAACAAAAAAAAAAAAACGCAGAGGTGATCAAATACCACCAAAAAAAGCTATATTTGTGGGGGGAAAAAAAGGACATAAATTTTGTTTGGGTACAGCGTCGCATGACCATGCCAATGTCAGTTAAAGCGATGCAGTGCCGTATCGCAAAAAATGGCCTGGTCAGGAAGTGGGTAAAACCTTCCTGGGCTGAAGTGGTTAAGGGAGTAGGATCAGTGTGGCGGATTATTGGACTATAATTATACACCAACACAGGACATAGTAGCAGTGGCTAAACAGGGATAACATTTTAAAACTTCTATGCAGTACATCTTTGTAGTGTTGAGATGTTTCTTAGAAGGAGTAGTAGTAGTAATACTGCGCTGACAAAACAAACTAAATACTAAAGCTAAATACTAAAAGACCCCTTGAATCCCCCTTGTACACAAAGAAGAGATCCTACTCTGCTTTTGTTTATTTAACCACAGTGGGCCCTAGGGTATCCTGTAACGCTTCATATAAAATTAGCCCTAGCAGTTCAACCAGTAGGTCGATACACCAAATTCTACTGGGGATGCATAAACACCAGCACAATGTCAAATAAGTTCTAGAAAAATAGTAAACTGAAACTTCCAGAAATCATGGAGACTCTCTCAGTTTGACTTTTTGCCCCTATTGTTACTGAGACGGAGCTCAAGCAGTGGATCACATTTAAAGCCAAGTGTAAAAATCAATGCAGTATACCAGATGTCACCGAACACAGTACTCCCAGTGTTTGGAGGAATTGTTTTCATAAATCAGCAGCTTGCACGAGTATTTAAAATATTTTTGGTAAAATGCGTTGCCATCAAAGCTTATATTTTAAGCAGCAATAAAGCATTCCAGCACTAGAGGTAGACGAGAACAACACTTTATTTTTTATTCTTTTTTTTAATAAAGTAATATGTTGTCAGATCGCTGACAATTTAGCTATGGTGCATGTAAAAAGAATATATTTTTTTTTCAACACACCTACACATCAGGAAGTCTATCCCCGATACGTGGGTGGTGGGGGTGTACAGAGAGATTTCTTATCATGTACGGGTGATTCTGGGGATACCAAGTGAATACCAAGGTGGTTTCGCTTAAAAAGACTGATGAGCAAGAAATGGAACAAAAATACATTATCTAAGAAGAATCAGTCCTACACAAATTTACAAGAAATGAACACTTTGTAGGATGTGTGCATACCTAGTGATTTCCATTACAGGTTCCTCTATCAAACTCTATGCGTGTTTCTGATCCTTTATTGTCGTGCCAACAATTATGACATGATATTTAGTGTTACTCAAAACATGGAACATTTCATAGTACTTCACACATTTTTTTGAAGATGTACTTGTTTACTATGAGAGAGCAGTATGCAAAGAACGGCAACCTGCTTCTGCACCGTTCATTCTTGCTCTTGTCAGGTTTTTCATAGCTGTTGGCAGGAATGTAAAGTTCATGATGTCAGGTCACCTGAGAGCGGGGATGGAATCGTGTCTTTTCTTGACATGACCACGTCTACAATTTATTGTATCTGTTGCACACCTTTAAATAAAATAAAAAAAATGGGGGAGAGGAGCGGGATTAAAAAACACATTCATACACACCTATGTGGCTTCAGCATCGATCTGATGCTGCAGCTGTCCCCTGCCAGCTCTAAGACCGAGAACTGAGTGATCACATGACCACTGATTGCTCAGTTCTCGGTCTTCACTGTGCAGAGAGCAGTGACTGTCAGTCACCACTCTCTGCTCTGCCTTTTCAAGTGCTCACTGGAGGCTGTATAGGGAGTGGAAACGGCTGGCTTAAGCCCTGTACACACGATCAGTTTGACTGATGAAAAACGTCCGATGGATTGTTTTCATCAGACAAACCGATCGTGTATGGGACCCATCAGTCTTTTTTCCATCGGTTTTAAAAAATAGAACATGTTTTAAAATTATCTGATGGATAAAAAACCGATGGGAATTTCCGATCGTCTGTGGGGAAATCCATCAGATAAAAAACCCAAGCATGCTCAGAATCAAGTCGACACATGCTCAGTAGCATTGAATTTCATTTTTCTCAGCTCATCTGAGTGTTTTACGTCACCACGTTTGGAACGGTCGGTTTTTTGACTGATGGTGTGTAGGCAAGACTGATGGAAAACAGTTTCATCGGATTTCTGATGGACAAATCCATCAGACGAAAATCCATAGGATATCTGATCGTGTGTACAGGGCTTTAGAGTCTTGGCAGTGCACTGAGAGGCTGAGTCAGCTGACGGTCGGGCATCTGGGTGGATTCTGACATTATTGCCGGGATCCATGCAGAGCCTTGTTTGGCTCTGTGATGTCTAGGTCACAGGAGTGCAGAACTGAGTCCATGGCAGATGTATGGCCAAAAGAGCTTTGGCCATACATCTCCTTTAATTTTCTTTTTTTATGCTTTTTTCCTTTATTTATGATCCAGCCATCCAGTAAGTCTGTTTTTTTTCTGCAGAACAAGCTGTCCAGACAAAACAACAGTTAGACGGTTGAGACAAACTATTTACCACTGTCAGGGGTGCTAGGTGTCAGCTTATAAAGTGTTAGCTGGAGGTCAGCTTAAATTTTTTATTCAAGTCCATCTAAATCTGCTAGTCTAACACTACCCTCTCCCCAGAATGACAATGTTGCTGTCCAAAAGTGTCTGCTTTACTACTTCATCCAGATTACAGATGACCTCATATAGAAAGTGTGTTACTAGCCAGTACTGGTCACCAGGTAAAATAAAATAAAAAAGCCTAAAAAGAACCAACTGCAGCCACCACCTCTAAGGATTGGTATGCTTCAGTATATTACATTTTTGTTTTTGGGTTTCATACTGCTTTAACCGCTTGAGGACCAGCCGCCGCAGTTATACTGCGGTAGGTTGGCTCCCCTGGGCGAGCTGTCGTAGCTGTACTTCGGCCGCTTTAGGAGCACTAGGGGTCACGTGCGACGATGGAGCCGATGTGCGTGCCCACCGGTCGCGAGGTCCGCCGTTCACCCGCGATCACTCCTGAGAGAGACAGAATGGAGGTCTGTTAATGTAAACAGACAGATCTCTGCTCTGTCTAGGGTGAGGAGACTGATCTGTTGTTCCTACTGCTTAGGAATAAAGATCGGTCTCCTCCCCCAGGCAGTCCCATCCCAACACAGTTAGAAACACTCCCTATGGCACACTCTTAACCCCTTTATCGCCCCCTAGTGTTAACCCCATTCTCTGCCAGTGACATTTATACAGTAATCAGTGGCTATTTTTAGCACCGATCGCTGTATAAATGTCAGTGGTCCCACAGTTTCCAATTTGTCTGCCGCAATGTCGCAGTCCCGATGAAAATCGTAAACCGCCCCTATTACTAGTAAAAAAAAAAAAAATGCCATAAATCTATCCCCTATTTTGTAGACGCTATAACTTTTGCGCAAACCAAGCAATATGCAGTTATTGAGACTTTTTTTTTTTTAAACAAAAATATGTAGAATACATATCGGCCTAAACTGAGGAATATATTTGTTTTTTAAAATAAAATTTGGGATATTTATTATAGCAAAAAGTAAAAAATATTGTAGCAAAAAAATAAAAACCGCAGAGGTGATCAAATACAACCAAAATAAAGCTCTATTTGTGGGGAAAAAAGAACGTTAATTTTGTTGGGGAAAACGTTGCACGACCTCGCAATTGTAAGTTAAAATGACGCAGTGCCATATCGCAAAATAATGGCCTGGTCATTAAGGGGGCAAATTTTCCGGGGCTTAAGTGGTTTAAGTCTAACTGTAAATATCCACTCATAAATTATTCTTTAATAGTACCACAAATGCAAAAGATTAAGGAGAAAAGTCTCAGGTAATTAAAATAATTATAAAAACTTGAATCCCAGCATATTCTTCTGCTTCTGCCATCCAGATGCATCTTTGGATATTAATGTCATCAAGCTTTTTTTCCTCCTAAAAAAAAATGAACAGCCTTTTTTAAAACGCTGAATACTACTGTATGTATCTTCCAGTCCAATGTTTTGCTGTTCTTTCCACTGCTGAAATGCATGAATTTTTTTACAAGAAGGAATTAGAGTGTTTTTTTTGAGAAAAAAGATGAATGATGATTCTTAAAACAACTACCGTATATACTCGAGTATAAGCTGACCCGAATATAAGCTGAGGCACCTAATTTTACCACAAAAAACTGGGAAACCGTATTGACTCGAGTATAAGCCTAGGGTGTCCATCTGCATGCCTCACTGTGCCTCACTTTGCCTCACTGTGTCCATGTGCATGCCTCACTGTGTCCATGCCTCACTGTGTCCATGCTTCACTGTGCCTCACTGTGTCCATGTGCATGCCTCACTGTGCCCATGCCTCACTGTGCCCAATCTCCCTACCTGATCTCCGGCGCTGTGTGACTAGACTGACGTTTAACATGGGGCTACATGTGTGCCTTGTTTGGGGTCCAGGGGACCTAGGGCCGGCCAGTACCGGGTCCCCAAAATCACTGGATAAATGACCGTTTAACATGGGAGTCTATGGAAGGGATGCCCGGCTTTGAAAAATCGGTGCTCCCCGGCCGTAGGTCCCCCGGACAACAACTTTGCAAACTTGTAGAGGAAGAGTGGGGCTACATGTGTGCCAAGTTTGGGGCCCAGAGGACCTACGGCTGGCCGGGATCAGGCGCACAAATGTGAAGATGGACACATACTCGAGTATAAGCCGAGGGGGCATTTACAGCACACAAAAAAATTCGCTGAAAAAAACGGCTTATACTCGAGTATTGTGACAGCAGGAAGGTAAAGTCACCTGGTTGCATCCAGGGGGGTAGATATATTTCGCCCAGATTCAGGCTTTACGCCGACTTATACAACTAGGTGGAGAGTTGTATAAGGCTAGTGGGCTCATGGATGACTCATACCTCTAGGGAGAGGGCTGGGCGTCGTGCAGACAGGGAGTTGATGAGACCAGCTGAAGCTTGTCAGCTCATTTAGGCCTCTATAAGAACTCCCAGCTTCATTAGATGTTAGCTGATGCCTGGAACCAGACCTGTGTGGACTGTCTAGGGAGAGTGAACCCCTGTGCGGTGAGACAAAGCCTGTGTGGCTATTTGCTTGGACATTTAAAAACCAGGGACTTAGGGACTAGGACAGCACTAGGCTGATCCCAGTTGTTAGTTAGGAAACCTGTATGTTTAGTCAGAGGTCAACTTGACCAGGATTTATTTTGGTTATGTTTCTTTTGCTTTGCTGTGTTTTGTCACTGTAAATAGAAAATAAACCGCACCTTTTTGATTTTGAAAACCACAACCTCCGTTTGCTGGGCCTGTTTTGTGTGGGGAGCCCATCCCGGGGGTCACACACACCCGCTGCCGAGCTAACCCCCTCACAGTTGGTGGAGAACCAGTGGCAGTTTTTTTTTAAGCCAGCATGGAGGAGATACTGAAGCAGCTGGCTCTAGCAAATGCCAATCAACAGCAGACAAATGCAGGTTTGCAAAAGAGCCTTGCAGCTCATCAACAGAGCCTTGCAGCTCAACAACAGAACTTCGCAGCCCAGCAGCAAGCTCATCAACAGAGCCTTGCAGCCCAGCAGCAGACAAACGCAACTTTGCAACAGAGTCTGGAGGCTCAGCAACAAGCCCAGCAGCAATCTGAGGCCCGCTTCATAGACCTGTTGCAGAAGCAAGAGCAGAGACTACAACAACAGATGGAAGCAGTAATGCAGCAACGTCCGCAGACCAGTGAGGAAAGCCGTCCCACTAATACCGCATCCTTTGGGGTGAGTCGTTTATTGACAAAAATGACTGGAGAGGATGATCCAGAGGTATTTTTGACCACATTTGAAAGGACCGCTGAAAGAGAAAAGTGGCCTGAGGAGCAGTGGGCTGGACTGGTGGCTCCTCTGTTAACTGGTGAATCGCAGAAAGCTTACTATGACCTAGAGCCTAACCAAGCAAAAGACTATGTGATGCTAAAAGCTGAAATATTGGCAAGGCTGGGTGTCACCCAGGCTGTCCGGGCTCAGCGTGTGCATAACTGGACTTTCCAGCTTGGAAAACCCCCCAGGTCTCAAATGTATGATCTCATTCACCTGAGCAGAAAGTGGCTACAGCCAGAGACTTTGTCCGCACCAAAGATTGTGGAACGTGTTGTAATGGATCGGTTTTTGAGAGCTCTTCCTACTGCCATCCAAAAGTGGGTAAGCCATGGAGACCCAGAGACGGCCGATGGTCTTGTGGATCGTGTGGAGAAATACTTGGCTACAGAGAACCTGACGGCCTCTTCCAGAGACACTCGGACTTTCCACCCTAAGACCAGACCATCCCCAGGGGCGGATAAGAGGATTCCAAGGGGTGAGGGTGGAGAGAGTGAGAGGGTGGGAGCTCTACCCCAAGTTTGGCGAGAACAGCCTGGGAAATCAGCGGCTCAAGAGGCGGCAAGAAGGATCGTTTGCTACCGCTGCCGGCAAGCGGGACATATTGCAGCCAATTGCCCGGTTGTGGAGGAACCCATGCAGTGTGACTTTCTGACGGGCAGACGTCAGTCGCTGTGTGCGACAGTCGCATGCACTGCCATTCGAGGAACTGAGAAACATTTATGCAAAATGTGTGTTAATGGTAGAAATGTTGTGGTATTGCTGGATTCAGGTAGCCTTGTGACCCTGATAAAGGCTGAGTTAGTTAAAACAGAGGTCTCTGGGAATAGCAAGGTAGCTGTTATTTGTGTGCATGGGGACACCCGAGAGTATCCAGTGACTACAGTGTGTTTCGAGACCCCCAAAGGTACCCTCTCTCATCCAGTGGGCTTAGTATCTCAGTTACCGCATGATGCCATTGTGGGAAGGGATTTTCCGAAGTTCTGGGAACTGTGGGATGATCCTGAGCCCCTCACTGGTGCCCCTATGTACCAGGAATGTGATAGCCAGAACTCCCCTGAGAGTGGTGAGGACTCTCTGGAATTTCCCTTATCAGTATTGGCAGGGGAGACTCAAGAAACTGGAGAGGAGCCCACCTCCTCAGACGAAAACCTACCGTCTGTGGAGTTTTCTGATCTTGAGGTTCACAGGGAAAACTTTGCCACAGAACAGTTGAAAGACCCCGCCCTAATAAAGGCACGGGAAAACGTAGTGAAAATAGATGGCGAGTTAGTGAACCCAGATAATACCTGCACTTACCCATACTTCAGCGTAGAGAAGGACCTACTGTATCGGGTGGCAAAAAGGGCAGAAGAAACCGTTGAGCAGCTTGTGGTGCCCAAACCTTACAGGAAGTTGGTGTTGGAGTTGGCCCATGGGCACATTCTTGGAGGTCATCTGGGGACAGAGAAAACCCGAGAGAGGGTATTACAGAGATTCTATTGGCCGGGGGTGATGAAGGACGTAGAAAATTATTGTTCCTCCTGCCCTGTGTGTCAGAGGTTGGCCCCGATGCCACATTTCCGTAGCCCGCTGGTCCCTCTACCCATCATTGAGGTCCCGTTTGAGAGGATCGCCATGGATTTGGTAGGTCCTATAATCAAGTCCGCTAGGGGGCACCAGTACATATTAGTTATAATGGACTATGCCACCCGTTATCCAGAAGCGATCCCTCTCCGAAATACCTCGGCCAAAACCATAGCCAAAGAGCTATCTCTTGTTTTTAGCCGGGTGGGTATTTGTAAAGAACTGCTTACGGACCAAGGTACACCCTTTATGTCCCGGGTTATGAAAGAGCTGTGTAAATTGTTCAAAGTGACGCAATTGCGTACGTCTGTGTATCACCCCCAAACCGATGGGCTGGTTGAAAGATTCAACAAAACCCTAAAACAAATGTTGAAGAAAGTGGTGGATAGAGATGGAAAGGATTGGGACTGTTTACTTCCTTATTTGATGTTTGCTATTAGGGAGGTGCCCCAATCCTCTACGGGATTCTCCCCCTTTGAGTTACTGTATGGGAGACACCCAAGAGGGCTGTTGGATATTGCCAAGGAAACTTGGGAAAGTGAGAGTTCTCCCCACAGGAGTGTGATTGAGCATGTCGCCCTGATGCAAGATCGAATTGCACAGGTAATGCCCATCGTGAAGGAACATTTGGCCCAAGCGCAGTTGGCACAGCAGAGAGTGTACAACCGTGGAGCCAAGACCCGTACCTTTTCCCCGGGGGATAGGATATTGGTACTTGTCCCTACGGTTGAAAGTAAATTCCTTGCCAAATGGCAAGGCCCCTACGAGATAATGGAAAAAGTGAGCGAAGTGAATTACAAGGTCAGACAACCAGGAAGGCGAAAGCCCGAACAGATCTATCACGTTAATCTGTTGAAAGCCTGGAGGGATAGAGAGTCCCTAGTCGCAGAAACTTGGTCACCAGCTCAAACTGGTTGCGTGATTCCTGAGGTTGGAATAGCAGCCACCTTGTCACAACCCCAACAACAGGAGGTTAAGGAGTTTGTGCTTCGCAACAAGGAGGTATTCTCTGAGCTGCCGGGACAAACATCTGGGGTAGAGCATGACATCATTACCCTGCCCGGTGAAAGGGTGAAGTTAAAACCCTATCGGATCCCAGAGGCTCGACGGGAGGCAATACGGGAGGAAGTACAGAAAATGCTGAACTTAGGGGTGATAGAGGAGTCCCAAAGTGATTGGTCTAGTCCCATCGTGTTGGTGCCTAAACCGGATGGGAGCTGGCGATTTTGTAACGATTTTCGTCAGTTGAACAAAGTTACAAAATTTGACACCTACCCCATGCCACGTATAGATGAGTTGATCGACCGGCTGGGAACAGCCCGATACATGACGACTCTTGACCTCACAAAAGGGTATTGGCAAATCCCCCTGGCCAAGTCGGCCAAAGAGAAAACCGCATTTGTAACCCCAGACGGGGCGTTCCAATATAAAAGAATGCCGTTCGGGTTACAGAATGCGCCGGCCACATTCCAGCGGAAAATGGACCAGATGCTGAGGCCCCATCGGAAGTATGCTGCGGCTTACCTGGATGACGTAATTGTCCATAGCACAGATTGGGCCTCACATCTGCCAAAAGTGCAAGCAGTCCTGGACTCTGTTCGGGAAGCGGGGTTTACGGCTAACCCCAAGAAGTGTACCATTGGGCAGGAGGAGGCCAAATATCTTGGGTACACCATTGGGAGGGGAGTAATAAAACCCCAACTCAACAAAGTCGAGGCCATCCAGAGTTGGCCACGTCCCAACAGCAAGAAGCAGGTACGAGCCTTTCTGGGAATCGCTGGGTATTATCGGCGATTCATTCCCCACTTTGCTTCTAAGGCTGTGCCCCTAACCAACCTGACGAAGGGGAAAGGGTCGGTCATGATTAAATGGACCCCCGAGGCTGAGGCAGCATTCCAATTCTTGAAACAAGCCTTATGTAGCCAGCCAGTGTTGTACTCACCCGACTTCTCTAAAGACTTTGTCGTACAAAGTGACGCGTCAGATGTGGGGTTAGGAGCAGTATTGTCCCAGGTCTGGAACGGGGAAGAGCACCCAGTCATTTACCTCAGCAGGAAGTTGAAGTCCCATGAGGTAAATTACGCCACCGTTGAAAAGGAGTGTTTAGCGGTGAAGTGGGCACTAGATTCCCTTCGGTACTACCTGCTAGGTAGGCACTTTGACATGGTTACGGATCACGCTCCGTTAAAGTGGATGGCTCAAAACAAGGAAACAAATAGAAGAGTGAATAGGTGGTTCCTGGCCCTCCAGGAATTCAACTTCACAGTAAAGCATCGCCCTGGCGTTCAAATGGGGAATGTGGATGCTTTGTCTCGAGTACATGAATGCCTGATTGCTGGTGTTCCAACCCCGAGGTTAAAACAAGAGGGGGGGGGGTATGTGACAGCAGGAAGGTAAAGTCACCTGGTTGCATCCAGGGGGGTAGATATATTTCGCCCAGATTCAGGCTTTACGCCGACTTATACAACTAGGTGGAGAGTTGTATAAGGCTAGTGGGCTCATGGATGACTCATACCTCTAGGGAGAGGGCTGGGCGTCGTGCAGACAGGGAGTTGATGAGACCAGCTGAAGCTTGTCAGCTCATTTAGGCCTCTATAAGAACTCCCAGCTTCATTAGATGTTAGCTGATGCCTGGAACCAGACCTGTGTGGACTGTCTAGGGAGAGTGAACCCCTGTGCGGTGAGACAAAGCCTGTGTGGCTATTTGCTTGGACATTTAAAAACCAGGGACTTAGGGACTAGGACAGCACTAGGCTGATCCCAGTTGTTAGTTAGGAAACCTGTATGTTTAGTCAGAGGTCAACTTGACCAGGATTTATTTTGGTTATGTTTCTTTTGCTTTGCTGTGTTTTGTCACTGTAAATAGAAAATAAACCGCACCTTTTTGATTTTGAAAACCACAACCTCCGTTTGCTGGGCCTGTTTTGTGTGGGGAGCCCATCCCGGGGGTCACACACACCCGCTGCCGAGCTAACCCCCTCACAGTATATACAGTACTTTTTTGCAATGTTTTTAAATACAGACATCAGAAGAGACAACTGTGCTTTTTACTACTGAAATACATGTACTATATATTCCTACATGTACTGTGTAAAAGATACACTACTATGCTTTAGTCATGTTTACACTATTATGGTAAAGTCCTGATTACTGCTAAAATACCGTAACTTTCGGCTGCCTTACTATAATATAATCTGGAATAAAATCAGACCAAAGAGATCAAAAGATGCAGAGTTGTATGAGATTGTTTCCTGTGATTGTAAAGTTATCCATACACTGTGTGCCAGCATTGGTTGAATACAATAGCACAGCAGGGAGATTCTCCACTGTATAATGTGGATTGGGGAATCTGTAGGATTTTTTTCCAATCAGCCTGCAGGTGTATGGCCAGCCTAATGTCATATCTTGCACTTTCACCACACTTTTTAGCGAACCTGTTGCTGGTGAGTTGTAGTGGGATTGACCCCAGCTTACCAGGGTGCATGGGAACCTTTAAAAGAGAAGTATGGCCAGCGCTCCAGTGAGTGCTGGAGGGGAAAGCAAAGAACTGACAATCACAGCTCTCTGCTCAGTGCAGAGGGGGAGAACTGAGTGATCAGCGATGTTTGGTCCCCCAGTTCTCACTGCAAAGCTGGCAGGGGGACAGATGCAGCATCGATCCTAGATGAGTATAAATATATATTTTTTTAAATCCCGAACTTCTCTTTTAATGTATGCAGGTCTAGCTCCTGACGCTTTTACTTGCCTATTGTTGCTGTTAATATCAGAATTGTTATTGCTGGTGTTGTCATTAAAACCAAAGTATAGTCTTATGTTTTCTGTGGTCTTTTATACTGCCTTATAAACCCAACATAGAGCTTCAACAGACATAAATGGATTTATTTACTAAAGGTAAATAGGCTGTTCACTTTGAAAGGGAAGTTGTACCTTGCAAGGGAGTTTGCTCCTGAGCTTCTTAGTGAATGTAGTAAAGTTTCAGTTTGCAAAAAATACCCAATCATGTGCAAAGAAAAAAGAAAGAAAAAAAAAGCTTTTTGGCTGCACGTAATTGGATGATGGAGGTCAGCAGAGCTTCCCTTCATTCACTAAGCACTAGGCAAAATCCCTTGCAAATTACAACTGCAAAGTAAACAGTCTGTTTTCTTTCAGTAAAGCAACCCCAAATATTGTAACTTGTAACATTATATTATGCTCATAGTAAGTTTTGGAGTGGAGCTTGGTTGTGTGGTTGTGCTATTTTATAAATATTGTGTACATTTCATTTTTTTTGTATGTTTTAGGCTTCTGCATGCTAAATTCAGCACTAATATATTTATACGCATTCACATGTTACTGATGCTTATTGTCAGTACTGAAATACTGTCTGTTTTTTTGCATGCTACAATAGATACAAAAAATGCAAGAATAAAGATGACATTTTTTCCTGCAGACACATAACCCTATGCATAGGAAGGAATTTGAATAAAATGTGTCTTTGGCATATTATAAAGCAAACGGCTCATAGGGTTCATGCACATCTAAATGATTGTGAAGATGCCTTCTGTACAATTTTTGGAAACAATTTTATCCCGTTTTCTCTTCTCAACACAACTTCTTTTTTTTTACATGTTTTCAGATTCCCAACTAAGGCATGTGTTGAGTTCAGGGTTACTTATTCTGCACAACTGTGCAACAGATTCAATGTTCATGGCTACATTTATCACACCAAATCATCCCCAAGCACCAGACATTCGAAACAACATGTTAAAAAATGTCCCTTCTTTGCTATGCTTATGGTGCAGACATAAACAACAACCCCAATTCCAAAAAAGTTGTGATACTCTGTATAATCTACTTAAAAACAGAATGCAATGATTTACAAATCTCATAAATCCATATTTTATTCGCAAGGGAAAAAAACAACAAAAAGCTGGCAAAGTAAGTGGTACTAACAAGGATGAGCTGGAAGAACATTTTGCAACTAATTAGGTTAATTAGCAACAGGTCAGTGGCATGACTGGGCATACAAAGGGCCTCTTAGGCTCGATTCACATCTATGCATGTTGCTTTTGAGCGTTTCTGCAGTGCTTTTTGCGGTGCTTGCTGCGTTTTTTGACACCGCGATTTTTTACCGCGATTTGCGTTTTTTTTACGCTGTATATAGCTGGTTGCTAAGGAGGGGGCCGGAAAGCTGGCCATCGCGTCCTTAACAACCGATGAATCATCAGTTGTCTGCGGGCTTCCCGCTTAATGTAAAAAAAATAATTGCCGGCTAAAAAAAAATAGAGAAGAAAAAACAGTGTGGGCCCCCCCCAGGTCCATGCCAGGCCCTTGGGTCTAGTATGGATTCGGAGGGGACCCCCATGCCAAAATGTAAAAAAAAAATGGGGTGGGGGTCCCCCCAAAATCCACACCAGACCCTTATCCGAGCATTCAGCCCGGCAGGTCAGGAAAGGGAGGGGACGAGCAAGCGCCCCCCCCCCTCCTGAACTATACCAGGCCGCATGCCCTCAACATGGGGGGGATGGGTGCTTTGCTTTACCCAAAGCACTTTGCCCCCAAGTTGATGGGGACAAGGGCCTCTTCCCAACAACCCTAGCCCGGTGGTTGTCGGGGTCTGCGGGCGGGGGGCTTATCGGAATCTGGAAGCCCCCTTTAACAAGGGGGCCCCCAGATCCCCCCCTCTATGTGAATGAGTATGGGGTACATTGTACCCCTACCCATTCACAAAAAAAAAAGTAGTGTAGTGTTAAAAAATACAGTAGACAGTTTTTGACAAGTCTGTTATTAAAAATCTTCTTCTTCTTCTCCGCTTCTTCCTCCGGTCTTCCTCCATCTTCTCCCGCATCTTCATCCTCCGGTCTTCTCCTTCTCCCCCTGCTTCTTCTTCCGCTCTTCTTCTGTCTTCTTTGTCTGGTATTCTCCCGCCGCCGACCCTTCTCCAATGCTGCGTCCCGCTGATCTGTCGGCGCCGATGTCCTGCATTTCTTAAATAACGATGGGGGCATGGCAATCGAATTACGTCACACGGAGACTACACCCCCTTGTGGCGTCACCGCCCGGAGCCTGATGAGTCCGTGACATCACAAAGGGTAGTGGCCTCCGTGTGACGTAATCCGATTGCCACGCCCCCATCGTTATTTAAGAAATGCAGGACATCGGCGCCGACAGATCAGCGGAAAGCAGCATCGGAGAAGGGTCGTCGGCGGGGAGCGGCGGAAGAGGAAGAACAACACCGGACAAAGAAGACAGAAGAAGAGCGAAAGAAGAAGCAGGGGGAGAAGGAGAAGACCGCAGGATGAAGATGCGGGAGAAGATGGAGGAAGAAGCGGAGAAGAAGAAGAAGATTTTTAATAAAAGACTTGTCAAAAACTGTCTACTGTATTTTTTAACACTACACTACTTATTTTTTTAGTGAATAGGTAGGGGTACAATGTACCCCATACACATTCACATGGGGGGGGGCGACATCTGGGGGCCCCCTTGTTAAAGGGGGCTTCCAGATTTCGATAAGGGTTGTCGGGAAGAGGCCCTTGTCCCCATCAACATGGGGGCAAGGTGCTTTGGGGTGGGAGGGGGGCAGACCCTGCCCCAAAACACCCATCCCCCCATGTTGAGGGCATGTGGCCTGGTATGGTTCAGGAGGGTGGGGCGCTCGTTCGCTCGTCCCCTCCCTTTCCTGATCTGCCGGGCTGCATGCTCGGATAAGGGTCTGGTATGGATTTTGGGGGACCCCCATGTCATTTTTTTTCAATTCTGGTGTGGGGGGGGGGTCCCCTCCGAATCTATACTAGACCCAAGGGCCTGGTATGGTTTTTTTACATTGAGCGGGAAGCCAGCTGACAGCTAATGACTCATCGGTTGTTAAGGACACGACGGCCGGCTTCCCGGTCCCCTTCTTAGCAACCATCTATATACAGTGCAAAAAAAAGAAATAAAAAAGATTCAAAACGAGGCAAAATCGCGGTAAAAATGCGGTACTTGCGTTTTGGATGCGGGCCCATTGAATTCTATTACATGCAAAACGCTGCACTTTGCAGAAAAAAAAGTCCCCGCCCGCAGACCCCGACAACCACCGGGCAAGGGTTGTCGGGAAGAGGCCCTTGTCCCCATCAACATCCCCCCCATGTTGAGGGCATGTGGCCTGGTATGGTTCAGGAGGGTGGGGCGCTCGCTCGCTCGTCCCCTCCCTTTCCTGACCTGCCGGGCTGCATGCTCGGATAAGGGTCTGGTATGGATTTTGGGGGGACCCCATGTCATTTTTTTTCAATTCTGGTGTGGGGGGGGTCCCCTCCGAATCTATACTAGACCCAAGGGCCTGGTATGGACCAGGGGGGGGGGACCCCATGCTGTTTTTTTCACAATTTTTTTTTTTGGCCGGCATTTTTTTTTTTACATTGAGCGGGAAGCCAGCTGACAGCTAATGACTCGGTCCCCTCTTTAGCAACCATCTATATACAGTGCAAAAAAAAAGAAATAAAAAAGATTCAAAACGCGGCAAAATCGCGGTAAAAACGCGGTACTTGCGTTTTGGATGCGGGTCTATTGAATTCTATTACATACAAAATGCTGCACTTTGCAGAAAAAAAAGTCCCCGACCCTTTCCAAAAACGCAGAGGCTCAAAAATGCATTGATGTGAACATGTTCCATAGGAACCCATGTTAAAAAAATTTCCTGCATTTCTGCAAAATGCATCAAAAAACGCATTAGTGTGAATAGAGCCTTATGCCGCGTACACACGATCGATTTTTTCGACGGTGAAAACACCGTAGAGAAAATCGACGTTAAAAATGAGGAACAGCTTGTTCCCCCCACACACGGCCGTTTTTAAATGTCATTTTTTTTTTTGGTCGAAAAAAACGACCGTGTGTGGGCTCCGCGGCAGTGTTTCCCTATGGGAAACACTGCCGCGGAAAACATGTCGAAAAAAACGACGAGAAAAATTAGAACATGTTCTAATTTTTCTCGTCGTTTTTAATGCCGTTTTTCTCGTCGAAAAAAACGACAGAAAGCCCACAGACGATCGTTTTTCTCGTCGAATGGGAAAAATTTCATTTTTCTCGACGAGAAAAATGGCCGTGTGTACGCGGCATTAGGCTGGATTCACACCTATGCATTTTTAGTGCTTTTTGCATTTTGCAGATTTGCACTACCATCCATTTACCATGGTCTCCTATGGAACACGTTCTGTAGTGCAAATCTGCAAACAGCACTAAAAATGCATAGGTGTGAATCCAGCCTTCGAGAAGTCATGACAGAAGTACACCAATCTGTGAAAGGCTGCATCTAAAAATTTTGAACAATTTTAAAATAATGTTCATGAGTGTAAAATTCCAATGACTTTAAATATATCATCATCTTCTACAGTATATAATATCAAAAGATTCTGAGAATCTGGAGAAATCTCTGTGCGCAGGCCGAAACGCAATATTGGATTATCTTCGGGCCCTCAGATGCCACTGCATTAAAAACAGGCATTTGTTTGGAATTGGGGTTGTACTTTGTCATCTTTTTGTTGTCCTGTCCCAACTTTTTTGAGATGTCTTGCTGTCATCAATTTCAAAATGACCTTTTTTTTTTTTAAATGCTACATTTTTGAAGTTTAAACATTTGATATGTGTTCTATTTTCTATTGTGAATAAAATGTTTGAGATTTTCTTATTATTGTATTCTGTTTTTATGTAGATTTTACACCGCATCCCAACTTATTTGGAATTGGGGTTGTATGTCCTGGACAGTGTTCAGCAAAACAGAGCTTCTTTAACCACTTCAGCCCCGAGCCTGTTTTTCAGACTCTGTGTTTACAAGTTAAAAACAAGTTTTTTTGCTAGAAAATTACTTTGAAGCCCCTAACATTATATATATTTTTTTCTAACACCCAAGAGAATAAAATAGCGGTCATTGCAATACTTTTTGTCGGACCGTATTTGCGCAGCAGTCTTACAAGCGCACTTTTTTGGGAAAAAAATCACTTTGTTGAATAAAAAAACAGTAAAGTTAGCCCAATTTTTTTTTTATACTGTGAAAGATAATGTTACGCCGAGTAAATTGATATCCAACATGTCACTCTTCAAAATTGCGCCCGCTCGTGGAATGGCGTCAAACTTTCACCTTAAAAATCCCCATAGGCAACGTTCAATAAATTCTACAGGTTGCATGTTTTGAGTTAGAGGAGGTCTAGGGCTAGAATTATTGCTCTCGCTCTACCGATCGCGGCGATACCTCACATGTGTGGTTTGAACACTGTTTTCATATGTTGGCGCTGCTCACGTATGCGTTCGCTTGTGTGCGCGAGCTCGTCAGGACGGGGCGCTTTAAAAAAAAAAAAATAATCTTATTTCTTTTACTTGATTTTTTTTTTTTTTACACAGTTTTTTAAAAATAAAATAAAAAATTGGGTCACTTTTATTCCTATTACAAGGACTATAAACATCCCTTGTAATAGAAAAAAGCATGACAGGTCCTCTTAAATATGAGATCTGGGGTCAAAAAGACCTCAGATCTCATATTTAGACTAAAATGCAATAAAATAAAAAATAAAAATGTTAGCCCTTTAAGAGCTATGGGTGGAAGTGACGTTTTGACGTCACTTCCGCCCTGCTATGGTATGGAGATGGGTGGGGGCCATCTTATCCATACCGAGCACAAGAGAGGACCCTATCGCCTCCACAGCTACTGACGGCTCCGGTAAGCGGGGGAGAGCGGTGGGGGGGGGCCTCTCCCGCCATCGGTAACGGTGATCTCATGGTGAATCTGCCGCAGAGACCACCAGTATTGTTTACCGGACCGCCACCTGAAGAGATGGATACCTCGGTTATGGCAGCAGCTGCTGCCATTACCGAGATATCCCTCTGCAAAGTGTATAGTCGTGCGGCGGTCGGTAAGTGGTTAAGCAGGGAGAAGCCATCTTGTGGTAGTTCCTTTTTGTAAAAAGAAACCTCTAATGAGAATGGTCCTACTGAAAAAGCCATAAGAAGACATTAGGAATAGAATTTTGAAGGATAATGAGATTGTATTGGTGATGGATTTAGACACTGTGCTAGAATAATAGTGCACACGTGGCCTTTCCAATATCCTGTACATTGTTGACAAAAACACCTTTATTAGAAGGTTGTACTTGTGAAAATGTTTTGTGTTGCTACATAGTGTACGCTGTATTTACTAAGTGCATTTTAGTGTCAGTAAACATATATTTTGATTGCTTGACATTGGTTACTGCACCTCAGTTACTTGACATGTACTGTTTTATAGCAGAAGCCATATAAGTTATATAATCCAGGACATAGCTTTTTAGATTCAAAAATATCTGCCAAACTACTGTTTCCACACATTTTTTCATGTACTTAGGGTACACAAAAATTTTAATTATAAGTTAGTTATTTGAGATTGAAAAACCAACTTGCTTAATGTCTTCTGCTTGTGCCATGTAGTAAATGGTTCTTGTATGTCAGATCCACTTACAGCACAGTCCTCAATCTCGCTATCTATCTATAAGTCAGTGTTCTTTTTGGCAGGAAATTTCGATTCAGTTTTAGTCTTATGGCCCGTACACACGATCCGAATATCGTACGAAAGCTGTCGTCCGAGGAAGAATCGTACGATAATCGGATCGTTAGCACAGAGCTTTCGAGAGCCGATCACGACAAGTCATCCGATATTATTAGATCGGACAAGCACTAAATTTTTCCTCGTACGATATGAGATCGTACGATTTTTGTTTAGTCAGTATAGTTGTCGTCCGAAAATACAATACAAATACATTACAACACATGACATCACTTCCGATTTTTTTTTTCCTGTCATACGAGAATTTTCGTGACTTTAGTAACCCAATCAATTTCTACTTGGGACTATTAAGCGAAAAAAGTTGGACGATCTGTCCTCCGATTTTCGGATTGTGTGTTACGGGCCATTATGCCGTGTACACACGACCGTTTTTCATGACGAGAAAAATGCAATTTTTTTAAATGGTCATTAAAAACAATCGTGTGTAGGCTTCAGAGCATTTTTCACATTGAAAAACGGGCGTGTGTAGGCTTTAACGACGTGAAAAAAATGCGCATGCTCAGAAGCAAGTGATGAGACGGGAGCGCTCGTTGTGGTAAAATTAGCGTTCGTAATGGAGATAGCACATTCGTCACGCTGTAACGGACTGAAGAGCACGAGGCTGAAAAGCGCGAATCGTCTCTCACCAAACTTTACTAACACAAGGATCCGCAAAAGCAGCCCAAAGGGTGGCGCCATCCGAATGGAAGTTCCCCTTTATAGTGCCGTCGTACATTTCGTACGTCACCGCGCTTTGCTCTAGCATTTTTTTTTCATGATTGTGTGTAGGCAAGGCAGGCTTGAGGAGAATCACGTCGAGAAAAACTTAGTTTTTTTCAATGACATTAAAAACGGTCGTGTGTACGCGGCATTAGTCTTAGGACTAAAATGGCATTTTAGTTTTAGTCCTGTTTAAGTCTTCTGCAAGTGGTTTTAGTTTTAGTCGTATTTAGTCGACTAAATCTCCAGTACATTTTAGTAGACTAAAATCTAATGGGTTTAGTTACATTATAATGCATTATTTAAGCATTTCTCGAAAATTTCCAAACTTCTTATATACTCCTGGAGTAAAAAATCGAATAAGTTGATATTTATAGTATTAAGGATTGAACGTGGCACATATTTAGTCGTTATATAAGGTCTTTAAGGTAAACCAAGATATTCTTAAGGTTACAAGAATATTGCTTTTTTGACCAAAGTGCAACGTTAAAATAAAAACAGTTTGAGTGATGATGCCTCAATGCAGTGCACATTTACTTGTCTGCTTTAAGATAATATATAATGTTTGGGTGGGGGGGGGGTGTTTATGTAGTTTTTTTAGGCCTAAATAGATTTTTTTTTAAGCATGGGCTCAAAAAAGCTTTGGCAGCATAAGGGTTAATCCTGCACAGATCAGAGAGTGTGCTGCTCTCTCATAGTGGACAAGCTGTGAAGCCTAATGACAAGGAGCAAGTCTCCTTCAGGGGGTCTCTATATATCAGTATGAAGTGTGAGTGTGGCAGTGCGTGAGAGGGTTACCTACCCAGCCCAGCCCCCCTGCCATCCTAATAGAACATCCCCCTTCAGGCTGCAGATAACAGACATTGATAGTCTAACCTTTCTGTGTACAGCCTTCTATCTACAAATGCCAGGCTCCATCCAGAGGAAGCAGGAGCTCTGTGGAAACCGGAAGTTCTGAGGGCAAACGTCCCTCCTTCATATATTCGCTTAGTTTTAGTTCGTTAAGGAAAACGGAATTGATTTTCGTCATAGTTTTCGTCAGAGGACGAAAATGTGGTGTATTTTTCGTTTCGTTATCGTCACTGTAGAAATGTAGCCGACTAAAATTATGAATTGCATGATCTACGTGGCTGTGTTTTAACCACTTTAGCCCTTGGGAGATTTTACCCCCTTCCTGACCAGAGCACTTTTTACAATATTTTTTACTTTTTGCTATAATAAAAATCCCCCAATTTAAAAAAAAACAAAAACATTTCTTCATCAGTTTAGGCCGATATGTACTCTTCTACATATTTTTGGTAAAAATCGCAATAAGTGTATATTGATTGGTTTGCGCAAAAGTTATAGCGTCTACAAACTGTGGGAAAGATTTATGGCATTTTTATAGCCTTTCTATTATTTTATTTATTTTTACTAGTAATGGCGGTGATCTGCGATTTTTAGCGGTACTTCGACATTGCGACGGACAGATCGGACACTTTTGACACATTTTTGGGACCATTGACATTTATACAGTGATCAGTGCTATAAATATGAACTGATTACTGTATAAATGTCACTGGCAGGGAAGGGGTTAACACTAGGGGGCGATCAAGGTGTTAAATGTCTGTTCCCTAGGTGTGTTCTAATTGTGGGGGGATAGGACTGAGTAGGGGAGGAGACATATCGTTTGTTCCTACTTAGTTTACACACAAATCCCTGTGCTGGCTCCCGTGGCCGCCGGCGTTCGTGACTGCCGGCAATGTCCTCTGCCGTGCAGTGGGCGCGTGCACCCTCTGCCGGTTCTTAATGGTAACCCTGTAAGGGGTTTCGCGCAGCGGTGCCATTGTACCTCAGTCGGGAACCGGTTAAACATATCCCAACTGTCCAGATTCTAAGCTTCTGAAGAGACGCGGCTATAAAAATGAGCTTGGATTCATCCATATTTGGTTCTTGGGCACCTTGTTCTGATCCATGAAACAAAGGGTCAACGAGAGAGGTAATAATTATCTGCTCATGAAACCTTTGTACGGTATGTGATCTCTGGAGCTCCAAGACAGCAGTGAGATTAATGGCGAGGGACGTGATTACAATTATGATCTTATACTAAGCCCAATAGCTTATCATGTTTTAACCTTTGGCTTTTACTGCTGGTGATATTAATTAACTTTTTAAGTTTAGTGGCAGCTTAATTTACCTATACTTTCAAGGTTCGTAACATTAGGTTGGTAATTCTGTAAAGTAAACTCAAATTTCACAGCCTGAACTTCGTGTGACCTTGAAGTTTGCAGAGTAAACTCAATCTCTCTGTAACATCTAGAACAGATGTGCAAACAGGTGCAATGTATGTGGTGTAACAAAGAGAATCTCTTATATGAACATATGCCATTTTTTATAACATTTCACTAGTGTCAGTCTGTAATGTACGTCTCTGTGTTTGTCACACTCTGTGAGAGCGACACAGGTGCAACATTATAAAGTGCATTGAAACAGATCATTTTATTAACCTATGTGGACTTTATCATGTGGCTCAGATTTCATTTGTCAACATTTTGGGCTCTTGGTCACTATACATGAACAGCCACAAACTATACAGTCCAAAAAACGGAGTGTTAAATGAAACTTGTCATGAGAGAATTATACTGGATGACCGTCTGAAAATGTTGCTTGGCTGTAATGCTGATCCATTGGGGGAGATTTACTAAAACTGGAACACCCAAAATCTTGTGCAGCTAGCTGTACATGGTAGCCAATAAGCTTCTAACTTCAGCTTGTTCAATTAAGCTTTGACAATAAAAACTGGAAGCATCACATTTGCATGGTAATTTTGAAATTGATGGCAGCAACACATCTCAAAAAAGTTGGGACAGGACATCAAAAAGCTGGCAAAGTAAAGCCTCGTACACACGATCGGATTTTCCGACAATAAATGTGTGATGGCAGGGTTTTGTCAGATTCCCACATTTTGCATGCTCCAGTTTTAGTATATCCTCCCAATTGTCTTCAGTACTTCTTGAGTTATGGACTAAGGAAAATAATGCGGAAAGTGAAGGAAACGAGAGAACTCCTGATCTAAACTGCAATCTACTAGGAAATACTGAAGCCAGGGGGGTTTTCATGCAAGACAGTCAACAACCATTTTCAGATGGAGGTTGGCATATATTTCCCCCAGAACAGGTTTATTTAAAGCCTTTCTTAATTGGTAATAATTACATACAGTTCCAGTACTCGCAAGCCTACAACTCCCTTCTGGCCTCCTTGGATAAGTAACTGTGACTGTGCATGGGTACCCAATTAACCCCCCCCCCCTTTTTTTTTTACTTTTTTTTATTATACCTTACTTTTACTTTCACCTTTCTTTTTCTCCTTTCCCAAAGCCTTCTGTTCTCTAACTGTTGTTTCCAATAGAGTCTGTTCGCTCTCCCTTTCTGCTCAGCCTGGCTTCCTTGCCATCTATCCTTTGTGATGACATACTTTACCCTATGCCCCTTTATTGAAAAAGTCCATTTGTACACCAGCTTTCTGGGTTTACATGCTGTTACTCTTCTTTACAGAGTTCTGAAGTTATCAGTTGCCGCTCAGGCATTGACCTTCATATTTTGTACTTTTTGCCTGTGTCCTTTATTTTCATTATTTACAGGTGCATCTCCAAAAATTACAATATCATCAAAAAGTTCATTTATTTCAGTAATTTAATTGAAAAAATAAAACTCATATATAATATAGATTCATTACACACAAAGTGATAGATTTCAAGCATTTCTTTCTCTTAATTTTGAGGATGATTATGGCTTGCAGCTAGTGAAATCCCCAAATTCAGTATCTCAGAAAATTAGAATATTGTGAAAAAGTTCAATATTGTAGACTCATGGTTATATACCCTAATCAACTAATTAACTCAAGACTGGTCTCTCAGTCTGGGTAAGTATGTTACACAATCATGGGGAAGACTGCTGACTTGACAGTTCAGAAAACAGTCATTGACACCCTCCACAAGAAGGGTAAGTCACTAAAGGTCATTGCTAAAGAAGCTGGCTGTTCATAGAGTGCCGTATCCAAGCATGTTAATGGTAAGTTGAGTGGAAGGAAAAAGTGTGGTAGAAAAGGGTGCACAAGCAACAGGGATAACCAAAGCCTTGAGAGGATTGTGAAGCAAAGTCCATTCAAGAATATAGAGGAGATTCACAAGGAGTGGACTACGGCTGATGTCAGTGCTTCAAGTGCCACCACACACAGATGTATTCAGGACATGGGCTAAAACTGTTGCATTCTTTGTGTCAAGCCACTCCTGAACCAGAGACAACACCAGAAGCGTCTTACCTGGGCTAAGGAGATAAAGGACTGGACTACTACTCAGTGGTCCAAAGTCCTCTTTTTGGATGAAAGTAAATTTTGCATTTGACTTGAAAATCAAGGTCCCAGAGTCTGGAGGAAGAGTGGAGAGGCACAGGATCCAAGTTGCATGAAGTCCAGTGTGAAGTTTCCACAGTCAGTAATGATTTGGGGAGCCATATCATCTGCTGGTGTTGGTCCGCTGTGTTTTATTAAGTCCAAAGTCAATGCAGCCGTCTACCAGGGACTTCTAGAGCCCTTCATGCTTCCCTCTGCTGACCAACTTTATGGAGATGCTGATTTCATTTTCCAGCAAGACTTGGCACTTGCCCACACTGCCAAAAGTACCAATACCTGATTTAATGATCATGGTATCACTGTGCTTGTTTGGCCAGCAAACTCACCTGACCTAATCCCAATACAGAATTGGTGCGGTATTGTCAAGAGGAAGATGAGAGATGTCAGACCCAACAATGCAGACGAGCTGAAGGCCGCTATCAAAGCAACCTTAGCTTCCATAACACCTCAGCAGTGCCACAGGCTGATCGCCTCCATGCCACGCCGCATTGATGCATTAAATCATGCAAAAGGAGCCCTGACCAAGTATTATGTGCATACTATAATGTACATGAACATACATTTCAGTAGGCCAACATTTCTGTAACAAAAATCTTTGTTTTATTGGTCTTATGTAATATTCAAATTTTCTGAGATACGGAATTTGGGGTTTTCACTAGCAGCAAGCCATAATCATCAAAATTAAAAGAAATACATGTCTGGAATATATCACTCTGTGTGTAATGAATCTAGATAATATGAGTTTCAATTTTTGAATTTAATTACGGAAATAAATTAACTTTTTGATGATATTCAAATTTTTGGAGATACACCTGTATCTCTGTAACAGTTTTGAATATTATACCCATATTCAATGCAGGAGTTTGTATTGTTTTGCTGGTGTGCGAGAAATTTACTTTAAATAAAAAAATAAAAAAAAGTTACATACATAAGAGTAGTTTAGAATGTAAAACTTTGAAATAAGTCTGGGAGCTATGGGGTTGATTTACTAAAACTGTAGAGTGCAAAATCTGGTGCGGCTGTGCATGGTAACCAATTAGCTTCTAACTTTAGCTTGTATAATTAAGCTTGGACAAAAAACCTGGAAGCTGATTGGTTTCTATGTAAGGCCCCTTTCACACGATAAGCCCGCTCGGATCCGCCTGTCCATTTTTCAGGTGGATCTGAGCGGGCCACCCATTAACTTCTATGGGCAGGCGGATGCCATCCGATCTGCTCAAGACAGACGTATGGCGATATGTTTGCCATCCGTCTGGCAGATCGGATGGGATCTGATGAAAACAGACATGCTGTCCAGTTTCGTCCGATCTCCCTATAGAAATCAGTGGGACTCTGACAGGTCCCTCCCTGCTCAGTGAGCAGAGACGGACCTGTCATCTGTCGGCTCAGCGGAGATCAACGGAGCGATCTCCCACTGAGATAGCGGAGCCCACTGAGCCGATCCGCCTTGTGTGAAAGGGGGCTAAAGCTGCACCAGATTTTGCACTCCCTAGTTTTAGTAAATTAACCCCTATGTCTTTTGATAAACTCCCAAAAAGAACTGTAGAGGCAAAATTCTACGTTCAGAACCCTTTTAATGTTCATACACCCAGGTGTTTTGGCCCATACAACATATAGACCCTGTGTGTTAAGGCACAAAGGAGGCACAGATGCAGCATACAGTCTACTGCCAGCCAGCCAAGTCTTTTCCAGTCTACTCACTGGCTGGCCTATTTGGAGACTGGCCATATACCTAGAGAAGATTTTTACTTCTCCAAAACGCTTTGCTTAACATTATCCCGTTGAATTAAATGTCCTGTGTAGTAGTTGCTTCCTGTTGTAGATCCTGTCATGTCTTGTCTTAACAGGACTCATGGTCAAAGACTCAGTAGACAAGAGGTTAGGTCTTGTTCAAAGCATGCCTGTGGTTGCTTCTATGGGAGTTTGCCAGACAATTGCTGTCTGAACAAAGTACACGGCCCGAAATCCTACAACTCCAACTCCAAAAACGTTGGGACGCTGCGTAAAATCTACTTAAAAACAAAATGCAATGATTTGCGAACCTCATAAACCCATATTTTATTCACAATAGAAAACATTTAAACTGAGAAAATTAACCATTTTAAGAAAAACACACAACACATAAAAAAAAAAGTTGGGACAACAAAAACTGACCAAGTGGTACTAACAAGAAAGACCTGGAAGAACATTTTGCAACTTATTAGGTTAATTCGCTACAGGTCAGTAACATGATTGGGTATAAAAAGAGCATCTTAGGGAGTCAGAGTGTCTCAGTAAAGATGGACAGAGGTTCACCTGTCTGTGAAAAACTGCATCTAAAAATTGTTAAACAATTTCAGAATAATGTTCCTCAAGGTAAAATTGAAAAGACTTTAGATACCGTATATACTAGAGTATAAGCCGAGGCACCTAATTTTACCATAAAAAACTGGGAAAACTTATTGCGCATGTGCAGTAGGAAACGGGCAGTGAAGCCATAAGGCTCCACTGCCTGTTTCCCTTAGTGAGGATGGCGGCGCAGGACCTGCAGTGATCGAGGGATCGGCATCGGAGGGGCCATCATCGCAGGCGAGTAGGACAGGTAAGTGTTATTATTAAAAGTCAGCATCTACAGTGTTTGTAGCTGCTGACTTTTAAAAAAAAAAAAAAATCGCGGGTGGAATCCCACTTTAAATATATGTAATTTGAAGCAGAATTATTAAAGAAGATGGCAGAAACGGAATCAAATTCCCATTTATAATCTAAGCTTGGGGTTCTCAATAATTAGATGCAGGTGTTTAAGGTTTGTGGTAAAGGGGTCTACTATTTAAGTTTTATTTTGCAGAATCTTAGCCACATCTATGATTCTTATTCTGAGTAGACGTGGTGTAAAGAGGATGTTTGTAACAAGAACATGAGATGGTGAGGTAGCTTCATTATTCAAGAGAGCATAGTACTCGTGTGGTACTTCAGATGTTTTTACCCAACAAGATATTATCATTAGAAAGGCTTGAACAATACACTTAAATGTATTTAGTCCTTCAGTTGTGTATTTATGGATTTTTTTTATACTTGTGTGAAAAATGCTTCCAGTCAAATATATGAACTCCCCGAAGTATGTTATTCGAAAAAAGACTGTACAGCAATATTGTCAACTGCAGGACCTTTCGATTTTGGTCAGAGCAACCACAATTTGCATTGAGTGAGCCGAAAACAACCACTTATTTGATTAAGAAAATGTAGTTGTGTTTTAATTTTTTTAATACTGGTGTCATGTGGCATAAATTGAATTGCCATAAGAGTGATTAAAGTAGATATAGATGCAATCATTGCTCTGTTTTAATGAGAAACTGGATCTGACTGTGTATGGAACGATTTGCTAAAGATTTTAGTCTAATTAATGTTGATGTGGAATTTATAGATATGTTAAGCCCCGTACACACAGTCAGACTTTTTGCCAACAAACTTCATTTTGAGCAAATTTGACAAAAAATCAGACCGTGTGTACGCTCCATTCGACAAACTTTTTTGGTTTTCATCGTACAAATGTTCGGTCTGCAAACGGACAAACTTTTGGCCAACAAAAGTCCGATGGAGCAAAGTCCGACCGTGTGTACAGAAAACCATCGGACTTTTGTCCGATGGACAAAACAAATAATGTTAAAATCAACCACCAATAGCAGAAGTTGACCAAAGGGTGGCGGTAAAGAGCAGAAAAACCACGTGATGTTGGAAAAAGTTTTGGGAAAGTTTGCAGAAAAGTCCTGTGGTTTGTATGCTATGGCCAACTCTGTTCGGACAAAAATCCAAGGAAAAGTCCGATGGAATTCCGACCGTGTGTACGGGGCTTAAGAGTAATAAGTGTTTAAAAGGACCGGTTTCATTCTTTTAGAAGCGTGATGCTTATTTATAGCCAGGAAAATTAGTTATAGGGGGAGATGAGGGAATAGCAGTTGACATTTATCCAGAAAGCAAAAAGTTCGCTTATCAGTAACAGGATTGTTTAGTTTGCTTGGGTACAAGGTTTGGGCAAAAAAAATATTCAAAACAGATGATTCAGTGGATTACAAAGGTACCACATTTATATGTTGGCGTTTACATCCTAGGGAAATGAAAATATTCATATTTCAGGGTGCTTCCAGTTAATCAAACACACAAATCATGTGCACTAGTGATTATGTATTGCGGGTATTTTTATTATTATTAATATTATTATTATATTAACCACTTGAAGACCAAGCCTTTTATCACAAGTTTAAATCAGTATTTTTTGCTAGAAAATGACTTATAACCCCCAAACCTTATATATTTTTTTTTTATCAGAGACCCTAGGGAATAAAATGGCGATCGTTGCAATTTTTTATATTAGACAGTATTTGCACAGCGAAAGTAATGGGATATAGAAATATATTTCTATATCCAATTACTTTCACTGGAGGGATTTGCGCTCATCATTTATATATTTTGTCTCATTTGTTGGTGATATTGTTTTCATTGTTAGATTGAGCAGCATTTCCAGTATCACTATATTATTCACGTGGCAGGCGCAGTAGACCACACTTTCATTATCAGTATTTGCGCAGCGTTCAAACGCAATTCTTTTGGAATTTATTTATTTTTTAAAGCGGAAGTAAACTTCCATCATTTGCTTTTACCTATAGGTAATCCTATAAAAAGGCTTACCTGAAGGTAGTGTAAATATCTCCTAAACGTGCAGGAGATGTTTACATTACATGCAGCCAGTGACATCACTGGCACATGTGCTCTGAAGAAACGGCCACCCGTGCCATTCCTTCAGAGCCCTGTGCCAAGAACGGCGGCTCCCATGCGCAGGGAGTGACATCATCGCGGCTCCGGTCAGTCACAGAATCGGAGTCCGCAAACCACGAAAGCAAGACGGGTGAAGATGGGAACCCCTGCAGCGCTGACTTCTTGGCGAAGGAGGACTTCGTTTTAAGGTAAGTTTCACATAGTGTACTAGTATGCAATGCATACTAGCACATTATGCCTTTACCTTGAAGCCCCCCCCCCAAAAAAAAGGGCAGCAGTTTACAACCACTTTAATAAATAATAAAAAAAAACACAATGTATACCCCAATAATATGAAAGATGATGTCACGCTTTAAAATTGCACACACTCGTGGAATGGCGACGAACTACGATACTTAAAAATCTCCCTAGCCGACTCTTTAAATGCCTTTACAGGTTACCTGTTCAGAGTTAGAGGAGATCTATCGCTAGAATTATTGCTCTCCTTCTAAGGTTTGTGGCGATATCTCATGTGTGGTGCGAACACGGTTTACATATACTTGCGTATGCGTTCGCTTCTGTGCGCAAGCACAAAGGGATGGGTCGCTTTCATTTTTTATTTTCTTATTTATTTTATTTTTACACTGTCCCTTTAATTTTATTTAATTTTTTATCCCGATTGCAAGGAATGTAAACTTCCCTTGTAATAGAAATACGGTCCTCGTTATGAAAAAACGACTCCAAATCTCTTCTTTAGCTTTTAAAAGCAAAAGATCAAAAAAAAAAGGTTTTTTTGATCATTTCCTTAACAAAAATATTTTTTTTTTACTTCCACCCAGAACCCGGAACTCATGTCATGGTGTCGCTCTGATCCTCCAAGGCCATAGAGGCGATCAAAGCTGACCTACTCTTTGATCACCTTTGGGCACCGCCGGATCATTTGCCGGGCGAGAATGGTAAGCCCGAGAGACACGAGGGCGCCACGACTTCCCCTTCCGCCGCTTCTGAAAGCGTTCCAGCGGCTCTTGAACGCTTTCAAGAGAAAGCCAGCCGCCGGCTGAATGAACAATACTGGGGTTGTGGATGATATCTTCTGCCATAATCCCGGTAAACCACAAGGCCTATATACATATTGCGGTCAGCAAGTGGTTAATCATATTATTGCACCATCATGGATGCTGTGATAGTCATTGGATGAGTTTGTAGGATCTAGCATTGTGTTCACCTTGGGAATGTAATAGCATTGGTTTTAAAGTAAACCCTGATTCTCAATGAATGATCAATATATTTTAAAGTAGAACAGTTAAATTCTCAGGATTAAAGCACTGATTTGACATCATTTCCAGGAGTAATGCCCTTTAAAATGATTTAAACTGCAAAAGCAAAGCTTACTCTTTTGGTTTAAGTCCAACCCTAGTAATCAGCAATGAAAATTGATAGTACTAAGCAAATATTTGCTCATGCTGCTAGTGGTGTCAACTGTTTTATTTTATTTCTTTTTGCAGGAGACATACATTATTATTCCTACATCCAGTGCAGTTGTAAATATTATTTGCATTAATTATCATGCTTTTTCAGTGTGGACAGTAGTGATATTGTTTTGTAATCCACAGTGGTCATTTGGTTTTCAAATTGCAAGAACCAGTTCAGTTAAAAGACATCTTAATTTTATATTTAAAGTTGTTGATTCAATTGATTCTGATTATTTGTTAGGAGTAACTGCACTTTTTGCCTTACAGTAGGGGTGCTCAAACCGTGGCCCCCCAGAGCCCTCTGATGTGGCCTGGACCCCATGCTCTGGGATGGTGGGTCAGCAAACCTAAATCGTGATCAATGATGTGCTGACCCACCATCCCAGAGCATCAGAGTGCATGAAGCCAGCATTAGCAGCGGAGGAAGCAAGCGGCCAAAGAGGGAGAAGGAGCTGCATAAGCCGATGCTTCCTCTGTGGTGCCGGCTCCTGTCCCAGGCGGAGTGATACCAAGTACACTTTGCCTGGGACCTTTCTAGAAGCCTGGAGAGCGATGCCTGCAGAAGCTTGAAGAGGAAAAGGTCAGTGCATAAAACATCACATACACTGCACTTTTGCAATGGGTATATTAGCACTTATACAATAGGGTTATTCGGATGCTTTCACACTGATCCACAGGTGCGGCGCAGTGCACCTGCGGCTTTCCTGCAGGTTAGCTGCACTGAGCCCTAGACTTCTACTATATCCCGCGGGTTTGGTGCACTTCCTGAAAGTGCATCAAAACTTCTAAATGCAGGCGTTTTGGTGCACTTTCAGAAAGCTCACTACACCCGCAAGATGTAATAGAAGTCTATAGCAAAGCGCAGCTAACCTGCAGGAAAGCTGCAGATGCACTGCGCTGCACCCGGGGAGCAGGAAAAACCACAGCGCACCAGTGTGAAAGCAGCCTTATAGGAGGCTCAGGACAGTTAGGGCTCATAATCATTTTTGGTTTGGGGGGGGGGCGGTAAAACTCCATAGTTCATTTTGGTCTGTGACCAGTTACCAAATCACACAAGTGGCCCTTGCTCTTCAAAAGGTTTAGCACCCATGCCGTACAGAATAAGCAACTGACCGACTTTATAATAGAGCTGCACAGAGCAGTAGGAGTGCAGAAGCCAGGACAACCAATAAGCATAGTCATCTGGATACTGTAGTCTCATGTTACTATAGTAAACTAAAGATGATTGGTTGGAATGAATTACTGTGCTTTGCACAATCTCATTTCTCTATGCTGTGCATCTTTCTGAGAATAAACACATTCAAATTGTATCTAATGAACCATTTATTTCAATACTTTAATCGATGTTGAAAACAAATATTCAATTTTCCAGCAAAAATATGATCAAATATAATCATGATTAAAGTGATACTAAAGTCTTGTTTTTGTTTTTTTGTTTAAAATAACAAGCATGTTATACTTACCTGCTCTGTACAGTGGTTTTGCACAGAGCAGCCCCGAACCTCCTTATCTCAGGTCCCTCTTCGGCGCTCCTGGACCCTCCCTCCTGTTGAGTGCCCCCACAGCAAGCAGCTTGCTATAGGGGCACCCCAGCGGAAGCGGACTTTGATTGATAGCAGTGGGAGCCAATGACACTTCACTGATGTCTCAGCCAATGAGGAGGGAGAGTCCCGGACAGTGGAGTCTCTCGTGCACAAGTGGAGTCTCTCGCTGAGGGGGGCTGCTGCACAAAGAAGGCTTTTTATCTTAATGCTTAAAATGTATTAAGATAAAAACCTTCTGCCTTTACAACCACTTTAACCACTTAAGCCCCGGACCATTTGGTAGCTAAAGGACCAGAGGTGAATTCAGAATTTTGCACTGCGCTGCTTTAACTGTAAATTGTGCAGACATGCAATGTTGTACCGAAACGAAATTTGCGTCCTTTTCTTCCCACAAATAGAGCTTTCTTTTAATGGTATTTGATTGCCTCTGCTATTTTTATTTTTTGCGATATAAACGGAAAAAGACAGAAAATTTGGAAAAAAAATGATATTTTCTACTTTTTGTTATAAGAAAAATCGAATAAACTCAATTTTTGTCATACATTTAGGCCAAAATGTATTCAGCCACATGTCTTTAGTAAAAAAAATGTCAATAAGTGTATATTTATTGGTTTGCGCAAAAGTTATAGCGTTTACAAACTAGGGTACATTTTCTGGAATTTACACAGCTTTAAATTTATGACTGCCTATCTAATTTCTTGAGGTGTTAAAATGGCAGGGCAGTACAAAACCCCCCCAAATGACCCCATTTTGGAAAGTAGACACCCCAAGGAAATTGCTGAGAGGCATGTTGAGCCCATTGAATATTTTTTTTTTTGTCCCAAGTGATTGAATAATGACAAAAAAAAATAAAAATTACAAAAAGTTGTCACTAAATGATATATTGCTCACACATGCCATGGTTATATGTGGAATTGCACCCCAAAATACATTACTCTTTCGTCCATGGACCGACACAGCTTCTCTATTGACAAAGTGGGTATTATCCGTTAATTAGGAGTGACTAGGCAGAAAAACTTGTAAAAAGTGTTGCATCACACCTTCTACAGTACCGCCCAGGGGGCGGACCCTCTGGGTATACCCTCTCAGTCTGCACATCGCAGATCAGTTTTTTTCTGTCTAGCAAGGAGTAGGACATGGCTCCCTTCGGGCTCATTGGTCCGGGGAAAAAAGATATATATATTTTTATTTTTTTGCTACATTTGTTGTTTCCTGCGATCTTCGATCAACTGCCGACTGGGTGACAGGCTGGATCCTCGATCCTTGTAGTCTCCCCAGTTTCGGCCATCGAGCGTGTGCCGACCCTAGCTACGCGCTGGGTTTTCCACGACATGCCCGTCGCTCCACGGGTGGCCGGTGAGCCTACGCTCCAGGGCCTGCATCGGACCGCTCAGCTTCGGCTGACCTTACGGCCGAGTCGCAGCAGCCTGGCCGGTGAGCTTACGCTCCAAGGCTTGCATCGGACCGCTCAGCTTCGGCTGACCTTACGGCCGAGTCGCAGCAGCCTGTCCGGTGAGCGTCATGCTCCAGGGCATACATATGATCGTCCCTTCTGGGTCCAATCACAGCATGCCTGGCCAACAGTCACCTTCCGTGCGCGGACGATGATCTGTTTGGAATGTCTTCCAGCAGAATACATGCAGGATAGGTAAGTAAAACTCCCCTGCCTCGGCTGGGTGATTTAGCTGGACATTCCTGGAGAGATCAAGTAAGTGGTTGTGGCCCCTTTCTTTCCTCTCTCCCTGCCTTTCCCTCCTCCCTGGGCTTCTAGCTAAAGGTTGCTGGGTGCTGGGGGTCACCTAGGGGGTCCCACTGGAGCGGGGCTGGCTGTAACTAACATTTAAAAGAAATGTCATTTTTGCTTACCTGTGTTTCTGTGTCTCCATGCTGTCGGCGGCCATTTTGAGGTGGTCCATGCCAAGTTTGGCCTCTTGTAACTGCCTGGCGGCCATCTTCCTGTAGTTCGGCCACACCCACTGGCCCCTATCAGGTGATCGGCGGCCATGTTTGTCCACCCTGTATGCAGATATTGCCGTTCGGCGGCCATCTTTTTTGTGGGCTATGGCTGCCTGACCTCTATCTTCTGTCGGCGGCCATTTTTCTTAGAGCCCACATTATCTTCCATACAGACGGTTTTGGCAACCATTTTGCGAGAGCCTCCGGCCTCTAGGGTGCATTACACTGGCGCGAAAATTCACACAGGAAGTGCTGATAAAAGAAGCAGACTGACACAGCAGCAAGGGGACAGCATCACAGGCGCAGCATAGCAGTACCTATCCAGGGTGGTGAGTCCTCTGGGTGACCCAGCATCTCTGCAGCGCAGGAGGGTGGCCTATTGATATCTTGCCTGGAGCCCTGTGAGTGTCAGCGTGTGGTCAGCATGGCATCTGAGCCAGATGTCTTCTCCCCTGAAACACCAGATTTAGCAGCTGGTGTCCCTGAGGTGTCTATGGACGCTATGTCGGCAATCCTAGAGGCGTTTGCTGCCAGGGTGGAAGCAGCACACGGGAATACAGGGGGTAGTAAACGCCCCATCCCCTGCAAGCTTCTGGGGATAATTCTGGTGCAGAACCAGGTCCAGCTATGGCTCGGGGCCCAGATTCTGACGCACCAGAGACTGCAGACCGTGACCGGACAGTGAGAATGACTCAAAGTCCAGGTCAGTACGCGAGACGGCTTTGGTATCTGACCTTATTACTGCAGTGCGGGATATGCTAAAATTGGAAAATACTGCAGAAGCAGCAGAGACTCCGGTCCACTTGGGTTTCATAGACCTGCCCGCACTGCTAAGGTGTTCCCTTGTGTGTCTTTTGATAAACTCTTATACAAGGAATGGGAGAACCCACTGAGGGTCTTTACAGCCCCAAAGAGGTTTGCGGTACGGTACCCCTTTTGAGGAGAGTTTTCTGAAGAAATGGACCTCTCCCCCCTATAGTGGACCCTCCGGTGTCCAGACTTAATAGAGCCACCACAATTCCTGTAGAAGGGGCTCCTGTTTTCTAGGACCCTGTGGATAAGAAGGCTGAAGCACTCGCTTGCTACCTATACTCAGTGGTAGGCTCGGCAGTACGCCCGGCATTGGCGGGGGCCCTAGTGTCTCACACACTTACTGAATGGGCAAGATTGCTACTCCAGGGGTTAAGGAGCGAGATGCTCCTCCTGATGAGATAACATTGGCCGACCTGTTGGTCCAGGGCCTTAGGTTTGTCTGCGAGTCAGACATGAATACTATTCCCCTGCTGTCTAAAACTTCGGTTTATGCAGTAGCAATACGCCACCTGATCTGGCTAAAAGGCTGGTCTGCGGACCAGACTTCCAAGAAAGCCCTGTTGGATCTGCCTTTTAAGGGCGACAGACTTTTTGGGGCTTCTCTGGATGACATCATCAAGGATGCCACAGGAAGTAAAAGCACTTTGCTTCCCCAAATTAGCAAAGGTAAGGGGCCACGCCAAGGGCAAGGGCCCTCCTTTACTGCACACAAGTGTTTTTTTCGTCCCCCTAGGGCGACAGGGAAAAGACCCCAGGCCGATAAAGCGCCTGCCCAAGGACAAAAGCGTCCCTGGTCCCGCATACCCAATAAGCCTGCGGACAAATTTGCGTCCGCATGAAGGTCCACCCCCACCCAGCTCTCGGGTGGGGAGACGTCTTCGCAAATTCGCGACTCAGTGGACAGCACTAATCTCCGACAGGTGTGTTTGCGAAGTAATCTCCTCAGGCTACAAGATAGTTTCTCTCTTGTCCACCGGACAGATTCAACACCTCCAATCTCCAGCTACTACCGACCCGTCGGGAGGCCCTGTATGGGGCGGTCCAGGGTCTACTGGAACGCGGGGTAGTTATTCCAGTTCCAGAACTGGAACGGGGTTTTTACTCAAATCTGTTCATTGTGCCGAAGAAGGAGGGGGTTCGTCCAAGCTTGGATCTCAGAGCCCTCAATTGCTTTGTGAAGGTACAAAGTTTTCGGATGGAGTCGGTTCGATCTGTAGTCACGGCTCTCCATCCGGGGGACTTTCTGGCCTCCTTGGACATCAAGGACGCATACCTGCATGTCCCCATATACTCCAGACACCAGAGGTTTCTGCGATTTGCTATCGGGAAGAACCACTACCAGTTTGTGGCCCTCCCGTTTGGCCTTGCCTCAGCACCCAGGACGTTCACCAAGGTGCTCGCTCCGATTCTGGCACTTCTAAGACAGCGGGGTATCGCTATCACAGGTTACTTGGACGACCTTCTGCTGAAGGGCCCTTCAAGCTCAGAATTAGAGGTAAGCGTGTCCATTACCTGTCAGACTCTTCGAGACTGTGGTTGGATACTAAACACGCAAAAGTCAGTATTGGTGCCCACTCAACGCCTAGTGTACCTGGGGTTGATTCTGGATTCCTCAGAGGCAAAGGTATTCCTCCCTGTGGAGAAGTTGCAGACCCTCCGGGCTGCAGTACGGCAGCTGACTTCCAGGAATTGGTCGTCACTCCGTTTTTGCATGCGAGTGTTGGACCTCATGGTAGCCTCCTTCGAGGCGGTCCCATATGCTCAATACCACACTCGAGTGTTACAGAGGGAAGTTCTGTCCAGATGGAACAGATGCCCTTCATCTCTGGATTATCAAATCCGAGTGAGCCACCTAGTCAGGAGATCCCTGGTATGGTGGCTGACAGCACCGGCTCTAATGGCCGGGAAGTCATTTCTTCCGGTTTACTGGATAGTGATCACGACGGACGCCAGCCTTACAGGTTGGGGGGGAGTCTGGGGTGTCCAGTCGGCGCAAGGTCGCTGGACCCCAGAGGAAGCCCTCCTGCCGATCAATGTCCTGGAGATCCGGGCGATCAAGCTGTGCCTCTTCAAATGGTCTCAGAGACTGCAAGGGCGTCCAGTCAGGATCCAGTCAGACAACGCCACAGCAGTGGCATATGTCAATCATCAAGGAGGAACAAGAAGCTCAGCTGCAGCATCGGAGATCGCTCGCATCCTGAAGTGGGCAGAGAGGAGCGTACCGGCACTGTCGGCCGTGTACATTCCGGGTGTGGAAAACTGGCAGGCGGACTACCTGAGCCGCCAGATGCTGGACCAGGGAGAATGGTCCTTACACCCGGAGGTGTTCCAACTCCTCTGCCAAAGATGGGGCACACCAGACGTAGATCTTCTGGCTTCCCGACTCAATCAGAAGGTATTGAGGTTTGTGGCCCGGTCAAGAGACCCATGGGCAGACGCAACGGACGCGTTGGTAGCATCGTGGGGCCAGTATCGGCTAATCTATGCCTTCCCTCCCTTAAGGCTTCTTCCTCTTCTGCTCCGCAGAGTGGAGGCAGAGGGAATTCCAATGATCCTAATCGCTCCAGATTGGCCTCAGCGTCCTTGGTACGCCGATCTAGTACGTCTGGTAGCAGACGTCCCCTGGCGCCTACCACTACGGAAGGACCTGCTGTCGCAAGGTCCCATATTCCATCCTGCTTTACAGTCATTGGCTTTAACGGCATGGCTGTTGAGAACCAGGTACTGAGAGACCGGGGCCTGTCAGACTCAGTAATTTCTACTATGAGAAGTGCTCGGAAACCGTCCTCCTAGGAAGGTCTATCACCGCACTTGGAGGGCCTACATCTCCATGTGTGAGGAAATGAAATGGCATCCGCGTACCTATTTGGTTTCCAGAATCCTGCTGTTTTTACAGCATGGGGTAGACCAAAGGCTTGCCCTAAGTACGAGTAAGGGACAGATATCTGCCCTGGCTGTCTTTTTTCAGCGACCCCTGGCGACTCACTCTCTCGTGAGTACATTTGTGCAGGGGGTTCGACATGTGGCCCCTCCGGTCCGCCCCCCGTTACCTCCGTGGGACTTGAACCTGGTCCTCTCGGTGCTTCAGAAGGCACCGTTTGAGAATATTAGAGATATTCCCCTGTTGACACTTTCTCAGAAGGTGGTCTTTTTGGTGGCTGTTACGTCAGTTAGACGAGTCTCTGAGCTGGCAGCCTTGTCCTGCAAGGCTCCCTATTTGATTTTCCACAAGGATAAGGTGGTGCTGCGGCCGCAGCCTTCCTTTCTTCCGAAGGTCGTTTCGGCTTTCCATCTCAACGAAGACATTGTACTTCCATCCTTGTGTCCTCAGCCGTCGAATCCTAAGGAGTCGGCGTTGCATTCCTTGGACGTTGTCCGAGCTTTGAGAGTATACATATCTGCTACTTCCCTGTTCCGGAAGTCAGACTCACTGTTTGTTTCGGTGGCTGGTCCCAAGAAGGGCCAAGCAGTCTCATCGGCCACCATCTCTAGGTGGATCCGACAGATAGTAATCCAGGCTTACGCCTTAAAGGGTCAGGCGCCCCCCTTTCCTGTCACGGCGCATTCGACCAGGGCAATAGGTGCCTCTTGGGCTTTCCGACATCAAGCGTCTGTTTCCCAACTATGTAAAGCGGCGACTTGGTCGTCCGCTCACACTTTCACAAAATTCTACAAAGTTGATGTAGGTGCATCTTCGGATGCCTCTTTCGGCCGCAAGGTTTTGCAGGCGGCTGTTTAGAGTTGCAACTCCTCCGTTGGAGGAGTGCTGTTTTGTGTTTTGGGGTGAAGTTTGTTTTTATGCTGTTACCACCCCTCGTTTTTTTCTCTGACACTGCTTTGGGACGTCCCACTTTGTCAATAGAGAAGCTGTGTCGGTCCATGGACGAAAGAGTAAATAGGATTTTTTACTCACCGTAAAATCCTTTTCTCTGAGTCCATGGACCGACACAGCACCCACCCCTCCTTTTAAGTTTGTACTGCTTTTTGACGAACTGATCTGCGATGTGCAGACTGAGAGGGTATACCCAGAGGGTCCGCCCCCTGGGCGGTACTGTAGAAGGTGTGATGCAACACTTTTTACAAGTTTTTCTGCCTAGTCACTCCTAATTAACGGATAATACCCACTTTGTCAATAGAGAAGCTGTGTCGGTCCATGGACTCAGAGAAAAGGATTTTACGGTGAGTAAAAAATCCTATTTTTGCTGCTTCTCCTGAGTACGGGGATACCACATGTGTGGGACTTTTTAGGAGCCTAGCCACGTACGGGACCCCGGAAACCAAGCACCGCCTTCAGGATTTCTAAGGGCGCAAATTTTTGATTTCACTCCTCACTACCTATCACAGTTTTGAAGGCCATAAAATGCCAAAATAGCACAAAACACCCCCAAATGACCCCATTTTAGAAAGTAGACACCCCAAGGAAATTGCTGAGAGGCCTGTTGAGCCCATTGAATATTTTTTTTTTTTGTCCCAAGTGATTGAATAATGACAAAAATTAAAATTAAAAAAAAAATTACAAAAAGTTGTCACTAAATGATATATTGCTCACACATGCCATGGTTATATGTGGAATTGCACCCCAAAATACATTTTGCTGCTTCTCCTGAGTACGGGGATACCACATGTGTGGGACTTTTTGGGAGCCTAGCCGCGTACGGGACCCCGAAAACCAATCACCGCCTTCAGGATTTCTAGGCACAAATTTTTGATTTGACTCCTCACTACCTATCACAGTTTCGAAGGCCATAAAATGCCAAAATAGCACAAAACCCCCCCAAATGACCCCATTTTGGAAAGTAGACACCCCAAGCTGTTTGCTAAGAGGCATGGTGAGTATTTTACAGCTCTCATTTGTTTTTGAAAATGAAGAAAGACATTTTTTTTTTCTTTTTTTTTTTTTTACAATTTTCAAAACTTTGTGACAAAAAGCGAGATCTGCAAAATACTCACAATACCTCTCAGCAAATAGCTTGGGGTGTCTACTTTCCAAAATGGGGTCATTTGGGGGGGTTTTGTGCCATCTGGGCATTCCATGGCCTCCGAAACTGTGATAGGCAGTGAGGAGTGAAATCAAAAATTTACACCCTTAGAAAGCCTGAAGGCGGTGATTGGTTTTTGGGGTCCCGTACGCGGCTAGGCTCCCAAAAAGTCTCACACATGTGGTATCCCCGTACTCAGGAGAAGCAACAGAATGTATTTTGGGGTGTAATTCCACATATGCCCATGGCATGTTTGAGCAATATATCATTTAGTGACAACTTTGTGCAAAAAAAAATAAAAAATTTCTTTTTTCCACAACTTGTGTCAACATATAAAATATTCCATGGACTCGACATGCCTCTCAGTATATAGCTTGGGGTGTCTACTTTCCAAAATGGGGTCATTTGGGGGGTTTTTGAACTGTTCTGGCATTTTATACACAACATTAGGAAGCTTACATCCACTCTTCTAACCACTTGAAGACAAAGCCCTTTTTGACACTTTTTGTTTACATGAAAACATATTTTTTTTGCAGGAAAATTATGTTGAACCCCCAAACATTATATATATTTTTAAAGCAAAGGCCCTACAGAATAAAATGGTGGGTGTTGCATTTTTTTTTTTACACAGTATTTGCGCAGCGATTTTTCAAACGCATTTTTTTGGGAAAAAATACACTTTTTTAAATTTTAATGCACTAAAACACACTATATTGCCCAAATGTTTGATGAAATAAAAAAGATGATCTTAGGCCGAGTACATAGATACCAAACACGACATGCTTTAAAATTTCGCACAAACGCGCATTGGCGACAAACTACATACATTTTTAAAAGCCTTTACAGGTTACCCCGTTAGATTTACAGAGGAGGTCTACTGCTAAAATTACTGCCCTCGATCTGACCTTCGCGGTGATACCTCACATGCATGGTGCAATTGCTGTTTACATATGACGCCAGACCGATGCTTGCGTTCACCATTGGGCAAGAGCAGGGCAGGACAGGGGTGCTTTTTTTTTTATTTTATTTTTTTATTTTTTTATTATTAATTTTGCTTTTTTTTTTTTTTTTTTTTAATTGTTCCTTCCATATTTATTTATTTTTAATCATTTTTATTGTTATCTCAGGGAATGTAAATATCCCCTATGATAGCAATAGGTAGTGACAGGTACTCTTTTTTTGAAAAAACTGGGGTCTAGACCCTAGATCTTTCCTCTGCCCTCAAAGCATCTGACCACACCAAGATCGGTGTGATAAAATGCTTTCCCAATTTCCCAATGGCGCTTTTTATATCCGGGGGGGGGGGACATTCCCTCCCACTGCTTGTAAAAGCAGTCCAGAGGCTAATTAGCCACTAGGATTGCTTTTACATGAAAGCCGGCCGCTGGCTGAAAAGAATGATACCAAGATGATACCTAAACCCGCAGGCATCATTCTGGTATAAACATTCAAAGTCCAGCAACATACCAGTACGTTGCTGGTCCTTGTTGGACATGTATTGTAATCTTTTTTTTTCATGCAGCCAGGTGGCTGAACGAAAAAAGAGATTGATCGGTGGGTATGCCCACCATTAGAATACCGCCCTTCATCCACCCACTTCTAATGATGGGCATACATGCACCATTTATATATGCCGAAGCATGGGGGCATCCTCCCGCAAAAAAGTTATGCCGCACACACATGGTCGGACTTTTCCACGGGCAAGCCTCCGTCGGAATTTCGACCGTATGTACGCGGCATTAGGAGCAAAATCACTCCTCCGCCCCTGCTGCCCCAATGCTTCGGCATATTTGCTTTTTTTTTTTAACTGTGGTGGTGAAATCACCTCCTACAGCACTGGAGTCGCAGGGATCAGGCCTGTCTCTGCGAACGCTGCAGTTATGTGTGTTGTGTTTTGTAAGTGACAGTGATCGATCGATACTGCACTTGGGTGGCCTGGGCTGGACGGAGGGGCAAAACGCAGGTGCCAGCAGGTATCTGGGCTGATCCCGCTAACACTGCATTTTTGGGAACCCTAAACTGCTGGGGACGCTAGTATAGATCTGATCAGATCAGATATTGATCTGTTCAGATACTATACCACTAAGGGAGGTGTATGCTTCACGCGTGGGTGTTAGCGTTACTGGCACTAACCTGACGCTGCCTGGGGTGTGACGCAGACCTTCTCTGACGCTAAAACCTAATTGATATCACCCGCCGGGCGATCAGGGGGTTAAACCTTTATTGGGTTATATACGGCAGGTGCCCTGACACTATAAAAAGCAAACAAACTAACCAGCGTCACCCGTAACACTTATATGATGATCACTGGTGAAAGGGTTAACTAGGGGCAATTAGGGGGTTAAAACCTTTATTAGATAATATATGGGGGTACCTGACACTATAAAAACCTGCGGCGAACCTAAAAAAAATTACTGGCTACCGATCTGCATCACTGACGCTAAGACAGCGATCAGAAAAATGATCGCTTAGCGACAGTGGTGATAGGGGGTGAAAGGGTTACCTGGGGGGCGATTAAGGGGGTTAAACCTTTATTAGATAATTTATGGGGGTACCTGAAGCTATAAAAACCTGCGGCGAACCTAAAAAAAATTACTGGCTACCGATCTGCAACACCAACGCTAAGGCAGCGATCAGAAAAATGATCGCTTAGCGACAGTGGTGATAGGGGGTGAAAGGGTTACCTGGGGGGCGATCAAGGGGGTTAAACCTTTATTAGATAATTTATGGGGGTACCTGACACTATAAAAACCTGCGGCGAGCCTAAAAAAAATTACTGGCTACCGATCTGCATCACCGACGCTAAGACATCGATCAGAAAAATGATCGCTTAGCGACAGTGGTGATAGGGGGTGAAAGGGTTACCTGGGGGGCGATCAAGGGGGTTAAACCTTTATTAGATAATTTATGGGGGTACCCGACGCTATAAAAACCTGCGGCAAACCTAAAAAAAATTACTGGGTACCAATCTGCATCACCGACGCTAAGACAGCGATCAGAAAAATGATCGCTTAGCGACGGCGGTGCTAGGGGGTGAAAGGGTTATCTGGGGGGTGATCAAGGGGTTAAACCTTTATTAGGGGGGGTTAGGGGGCTACACTGGACCTAAAACTAAATGTAGTGACACTTTTACAGTCACAAATGTCACTGATTGCAGTGATCAGTAAATAAATGGTCACTGCAATCAGTGACACTGTGACTGGGGGGTGATCTGGGGGGGGCCATTTATGTGCCTATGTGTGCTGGTGTCAGTGTAGTGTTTGTGCACTAACCTTGATGTCTTCTCTTGTACGGCGCTCGGTATATGTGAGCGCCGCACAGGAGATGACATCACTTCCTCCTGCTTTCTCTGTCTGTGTGTACATTCCACAGACAGAGGGGGCATTTCTATTCGCCGGGAGCGATCGCGGGGGGGTGGCCGGAATCGAACGGCCGTCCCCTCATGTCGGATCGCTCCCCAACGAATTCCGACTGCTCACTGTACAGAAGGGGGGTCCAACTGTACAAAGGCAATCACGTACACTGTACGTGATTGTGCCTGTCGGTGCCATTGTGCCGACGTATATATACAGTGAGCGGTCGTTAAGTGGTTAATGACAAAATATATTTGCAATACATCTACTATTGCTGTGCAAATGATAATTTTGTGCTTCAATCAATTGGTTTGTTGGAACAGTAAAGACACAAATAGCACTTGCTACAAATAATAAAGAGTGAGATTTTGAAAAGTATGTTATTACTTCAAATCCCACCATCCCATAATATCATATATGTTAGAAAGTGGGGACTAAATGTGGCATGAAAGATATGAACACAAAAAAGTGCAAGATGCTATTTAGGGCCAGTTCACACTTGTGCGATGCCAGACATCGGATGTAATTCGCAGCGCACTGCTGTTCACATTACTTGCGATGTCTGTGCGGTGCGATTTCAGCCATACAGATAGTATGGCTAATATCGCACCGCATTCGGTCCAAACACGCACAGGACCATTTTTTCTGTTTGGACCAGAATCGGATCGCATGTGTGTTCACACACATGCGATCCGATTCATGTCCGAACTGTGAGTCGCAGTTTGATACGCAAGCTGAAATGGGGGTGTCGTTAATATATGACACTCCCCAGCAGTTCGCATATGGCAGTGTGAATGGCAGTGCGAGTCTGTGCGGGAACCCGCAGTGGATTCGCAGGGTTCTCGCATTGCACAAGTGTGAACCGGGCCTAATACTCCACATAAAAACAATTACTTTGGTTTTAAAGCGGTATTAAATTCAAAACCAAAAACAGTTTAAGCAGAGGCCCTGGGGAATAAAATGTTGGGTTTTGCAATTTTAAATAAAATAGTGCTGTAAAAACGCCTATCCCCATTGAAATGAATGAGTACCGCGGTAAAAACGCATAGGCGTTAGCGCTATTTTTAAAAATAGCGCTAACGCCTTTGCGGTTTACCGCGTTTTTACTGCGTTAGCTGTAAAAATGCGGTAAAAACGCATAGGCATTAGCGTTATTTTTAACGCGAACGTGGTAAAAACGCTGTAATAACGATAATAGTTTTTAGCGCGTTATTGCAACGCCTCAGTGTGAAAGGGGCCTTACTGAAAAAACCTGTGTGAATTGGGTGAGCTATTTTGTTCGCTTATTTTGGTTCTAGATGTCCAGGCTTACAATATGTATGTGGGCCGCATTATTAATTTTATGTAATTTGTGTAACATTACAGTTATAAGGTTTAGATGGGTTATGTTGTTTTTGCTGTGCTTTCCTATGTACAGTATGTTTTACTTTTACAAAACTATAATGAGGTGGGTATGTAAAAGTGGTAATTTGCATATCGACTTTGCAGCTAGCTTTACAGGATGATGAGACAAGGTGCTAAATGCACTTGGTCCCATCAGGAACTGAATACTGTAAAAATAAACATGATATTTCTTTGTCATGATTTGTGATTTGCTAACAAGAAAATGTGATGGACAGGTTGCCATGGTCAATATTTTCCCTGATGCAAAGTAAAAACACTTGTCAGCACTACAGGTAAGAGAGGACCTTTAAAAAGGCCCATGTGTAGGCTCAGAGCAGGCTCCTCCTCGGTGCTGTCAATGAGGATAAGGTAGTCACTACAAAGAACCTCCAGAGCACACACCACAGCAGCCTCACTGCCCACTTCAATACGAGGGAAAACCAACACTGAAATGCAAGCAGAAAAAGAAGGCGCATCGGCCTAGTGCATTACCATAGAACTTTGTATTATATAAGAACAATACCAATGTATTCACAAAAGTACACAGTCAAGTGCAGGTAACGGATCCCATCACACCACTGACAACGTGACCATCACAAGGGGCTCTGCTTAGACGTTTGCTCAGAGCTCTGTTATGCCTCGTACACAGGACTGGTTTTCCAGACTGAATTCCTCTCAAGCCTGCCTTGCATACACACTGTCACACAAAAGTCCGGTGAACTTTTGACTGCCAAGAACGCAGTGACGTAAAAGACTACGACGAGCCGACAAAATTAAGTTCTATGCTTCCGAGCATGCGTCAAATTGTTTCCAAGCATGCACGTTTTTCCCCCGTCGAAAAAGCATACAGAGGAACGGTTTTCCCACTAGGATTTTTTCCTGACAGGGAAAAAGAGATCCTGCTCTTTTTTCTTCTTCGGCAGTTTTCCCGTCGGAAAAACTGCGATGGAGCATACACACGGTCGGAATTCCCGGCCAAAAGCTCTCATCGCAGTTTTTCTGGGTCGTGTGTACGAGGCATTACATGTACTTGATTTTGTACTTTTGTGAGTACATTGGTATTGTTTTTATATAATAAAGAATTTTATGGTAATGCACTAGGCTTCTTTTGCTTGCATTTCAACATGTTTCCTGGTTTTAAGGAAACTGGTAGTGAGACAGGAACTGGCACTGTTGATCTCCTTCTAAAAAATACTAGAAAAACATTTGATGCGTGTCAACATGTCTAAACGTGCGATAACGCTAGGCATGTCAAGCACTTGAGTGTTAATTCTTTTCAGTAGCCAGAATAAATGAATATTCTGGCCAAAAATAAGAATTAACTCCCAAGAGCTTCATGCGTCTAGATGCATTTACAGGCATCAGGCATTTTTTCTGACAAAATGTTGCTACCAGAAGGAAAGGCGTTTGAGAGCAGGGCAAACACCCTGTGTGCATGGGTCCTTAGAAGGAGAGGGTAGGAAAGGCAGCCCTCATATTCTCTCAGTACAGGTTTTCTTTAATCAGATTAAATCTTCCTGTCAGGAAGAAGCAGATGGCCACAACTGCGTCATCATATACTGGGAAAAGCTCTAGTTCGGGTAATACAGAAATATATATAATTTGAATAAAACAGTGTGCTAATAAGTGTTACACAGAGGACGTGTTTTTACTCACAGGAATTGTTTACCATCCACATTCCTATTTAATTATTATATATATATATATATATATGTGTGTAGCGCCCCTCCCAATATTTGGGGTCGCTATGTACAAATTTAGGGGTAGTCTGAGCCAGTAGTTGGGCTCAGACCAATTACATTTTCGATTATTTGCTTCTGCTCTGGGTGTGATGCTGCCTGGCAGTACAGTTCCCTGTTGCCTGTAGGTGGCATTGTCACCGCTGGCTCAGGTTGAACCACAGGGGGTATCACAGCACCATTGGGTGTTCTTTCTTGGCAGCCGTACAGTGGGAGTGGTCGACCTGCTGTGCATGCTGGGAGAGGGCACATAAGGGGCAGACGCCATTAGGCGTGAGGTATTCCAGGGGACCCCTTGGTCCTGGAGGACGTTCGGCACATACCCCACCTCTTGTGGCCCTCATGGCCAGGGGTGCGTGCGTGTGTTTCAGTCCCGGGCACCTTTAGCCCGAGGCTGCATCGCTGCTTGGTAGGCCCAGCTCAGCTGGCTAGGGCCTACACCTCACAGAAGGATCCCAGGCTGCCCATTGGAAGGGGGCCCAACTTTAGGAAAGGAGTTCCAGGGGAAGATCAGTCCTGTCGGAGATAGCGACGGTACTGCTGTCTCGGGGAGAGGCCTGGAGGCCTACCTAAAGAGGGATCCATCATCGTTGATACAAGCCTTGCAATACCCTAAAAGTTTCTCTCATTGTTGCTTGGCTGGGAGGTTTGGGACTCGATAATCCTGTGGCAGATGATTCCCAATCGCATCCCCATTTCATAAAGGACAGATTAATTTGTGCTCTACTCCGGCTGCTAGGACCAAAAGGGACTATCCGGAGTTTGCCAAACCCACTCAGGCTTGAGTGGCGACGGTACTGAGTCTTAAGTGTTGCGTTGCTGAACCTTTTCCCTACTTCGTCTATTTTCTCTCTCTCAAAGTTTTATCTCAAGATAAAAGAATAAAACCTTGCTGCTTAGGTTTTACACCTGTGTGGACATTGGCTTTATTACAAAGGGACTTCCGCCTAGACAACGGAGACCGGGGATCCACTCGTGAGAGGTATTTTGCTGCAGACCCAAAGGTAACTAAACAGTGGATTTTCACACTTAACAAAGTGTGGATCCGGCGTAGCCGCAGGGGTGGATATATATATACACACACACAGTGGGGATCGAAAGTTTGGGCACCCCAGGTAAAAATGTGTATTAATGTGCATAACGAAGCCAAGGAAAGATTAAAAAATCTCCAAATGGCATCAAATTACAGATTAGACATTCTTATAATATGACAAAAAAAGTTAGATTTTATTTCCATCATTTATACTTTCAAAATGACAGAAAACAAAAAATTTGGCCTGGGCAGTTATAGCATGGTGTAATTGCATATAGTAAAACCTCATTGAGTGCGGCAAACCAAAAAGACCCTGTAGTGTTTCAAATGAGTGCAATTTCCCATTGCAAAAAATCTGACTAAGGTATATCACGCCATATCTCCTCCAAAGTGCACCATGCTGCAGTTTAGCCAATTCAGGGTATGAATCATTTGACCATATAGGGCTATAGTCTGTGTACCCTACCACTCCCTGTATATACCTAGTTTTGTTCCAGATTTTTTGGATAAGGTTATAGGTCGCGTATTGTTTATTCAGTTTCCCAAACGCCAGCGACTCCAGGGCTGTCGGTATCGAAGCTTTCTGTACAGTGTGTAACATCACTAGTTCGGAGGAGCCACCATTCCCTCCCTCTCTGTCTACACTTGTGCGTTTTGTACCTATCAATTGCTGCAATTGCGCAGCAATGTAGTACAACCAAGGATTAGGGAGGGCAAGTCCCCCCTCATCCTTCGGGCGTTGGAGGTGTTCAAGTTTAATTCTGGGTGTGTGGTTCTTCCATATAAGCGTACGGAACAGGGAATTGACAATTCTAAACACCTTTAAGGTCACTAACGTCAGAGCATTATGGAGCACATATAGCAATTGGGGCATGAGAATCATTTTGATCAGATTCACCCTACTCGCTACAGACAGGCAGAGTGAATTCCACATCTTGATCCAGTCACAAAATTTTTGTAGCAGCGGGGACACATTTAATCTACCATAGTCACAGATCTTGGGCGTCACCTGGATACCCAAGTATTTGAATGAGACAGTCAGTGGCACCGTAGAAGAGGTTGGGGGAGTCCCCCCCCTCGTCAATAAGCATCAAGGAGGATTTAGTCCAGTTAGTCCGGAGCCCAGAAAATCTACCAAATTCCCCTATGGTGGCCATAGCTTCTGTAAGGGAGCCCTCTACATCCCCAAGCAACACCATAGTGTCATCAGCGTAAAGCATTATTTTATCCTGCTTGTCCCCGTACTTAAATCCCACAATCCCTGGGCTGGCTCTTACCTTAATCGCTAGGGGTTCTATGGCCAGTGCGAAAAGCAGGGGTGATAAGGGACACCCCTGTCGCGTCCCTCTCCCCAAGGTTAAAATGTGTGACATAGCCCCAGAAGATCTAATGGCCGCCCTCGGACTATGGTATAGCAGACGAACCCAGGAAATATACGAGTCCCCGAAGCCGAATCGCCTAAGAATTTCCCACAAATACTCCCACTCAACGCTATCAAAGGCCTTCATAGCGTCCAATGAGAGCAAGGCCCTCTGCCCTATATTATCCGCCGGGAATTGCATATTGAGATATAGCCTCCGTAAATTGACAGCCGTCGATTTGTTAGGCATGAAGCCAGCTTGATCAGGGTGAATAATGCTAGTAATGGCACCATTCAGCCTAATCGCCAGCATTTTGGCCAGTAACTTCCTGTTTACCTGCTGAGTTTGTGGTGCAAGGTTGGCCTCCCTTCGGTCAACACTTGGACTTCCTGAGCCAAAGAATTTTTATATACGGTAAGCTTGAAGTGGTGACATATCTGTACATATTTCTCTTGTGTATTTGTAGGACTCCAAACCAGCATGGCCCACCAGTATCTTACCTCTCTCTGTATAATTGCAGTCCCATGTCCCATGCACATAGACATAACTCTCCTTTATATACCATAGTGTGGTAAGAATCAAACAAAGCGAACAGAATTTATCAGGAAATACTTTATACATTTTATATTTAACACGTATAAGCAGTTTACCAGTTCACACATTTTCTCACATCTACAAATATACTGACTTTTTATTTATTTTTATTTTTACAATCACACTTGTTTTTTATTTTCCACATAGCTAAGACATCTTTTGCTTCATCTTCTGAAAGCTGCTAATATAGGGAAGACACATTTTACTTAACTTCATAACATATGTAAATACAATGTGAGATAAGTTTGGCACAGGTGTACCTTCATATTTGTAAATGGTATTAGAAGTACCTTTATGTAAAGGTGACTTGTATTTACCTTTACTGTTGACATTCCTAGTGAGCCCTTACTTTAGTCTTTTTTATTTAGAGGTTGGCAGAAGACATTGTGTGGCGTTGCACTGCCAGCTCTTGGCTTTCTGAAATGCATCTCAACTATGTTAGCTTATCTAGAGGAAATGAATGCTTTCTGAGGAGAATAAAAATCTCTATTCTAGTCTGAAACGTCACTGAGGAGATGCGTTGCGGTGGCTTATCTTGTCTGCATAGTCTTCTAAGACACATTACAATTATGGCTTCAGCCAGTCATGGCATTTTATAACCTTTTCATTTTGAAGGGGCTGTATGGTAGGATTTGCTGTAACACCCATGATTTAAACAAAAGTCTGTAGGACCACTAAACCTTACATGCCATTTTTCCATTCCAGTTTAGACATTATATTGTGGCTTGGATGAAAATAAATAATTAAATGAAGTGGAAACTTCTCCAACCCTTTTACAATCTATACCAGTTTTGAATATTGTATGCTAGAGCTGTTAAAAACATAAGTTTTAAAGCATGAAGGGGAATTAAAGTCAGTTCAGCAACTGCCGCAGAAAGATCGGTGCACATAAAATGGATATTTAGTTAAAGGCGGAGGCAGCTGATAAAATATATACCTTTTGGGGACACCAGTGGCTTAATTCCAAGCTTTATCCATGTTTTGGAGCTCCCCACATCTTGGGTGCTTTTACTTTTCTGTAGCTTTCTCCATAAGTGTAAATATACAGTATATACCTGTTCAGTCGTATGCAGCTTTTGACAAGTCTATGGGCTAGCTTCCATTTCTGATACGCTTGAAAGCCTCTTCTATAGATGCTTCTTTGCAATTTTTTTATGAGGTAGGTTGCCATGCCTTTCCTCAACCCCCTACAATTGTTCAGCTTGGAACTGGCATACAGAAGACATAGCTCATTTCTACACACATATTAGTGTCAAGTTAGACAGGAACGGACCAGCTTACCAACATTTCTTTGTGTGGGAGGAATACAGGGAGAACGTGCAAATTGGTATCCTGGTTAAGATTCAAGCCAAGGACCCCAGTGCTGCAAGATATACTGTAGGTGCTAACTACTTATCTGGCCACTGTGCCACTGTCTCCATATCATAAAATGCTTTCAAAACCCATCAGTAAAAATAGGAGCCCATTGTAATAGCCACCTTGCTCCCTGAAAGAGGCAGTGCCCAAAGACTAAAATAAAACTTTTAAAAATAAATAACAAAGCCCCCCCCCCCAAAAAAAAATTACATGCCAAATATGGCATGTAAGGGGGCGAGGAGTGCTTAAAGCGGAAGTTCCACATTTGGGTGGAACTCCGCTTTAACCTCCCTGGCGGTATGATTATTTCAGATTTTAGGTGCTAAAAGCGGTACAATTATTTTGAATGGAAATTTGGCGTTTTATATTGTAGACCTGTAATTCTTATGCCGCGTACACACGACCGTTTTTCATGACGAGAAAACTGCAATTTTTTAGATTGGTCGTGTGTATGCTCCATAGCAGTTTTCTCGACGAGAAAACTGCCCGCAAATAAATTAGAACCTGCTCTATTTTTTCTCGTCGTTTTTCCTGTCGTTCTTTTTCTCGTTGCGAAAACCGCTCGTGTGTATGCTTTTCTGCGGGGGGGAAAACGCGCATGCTCAGAATCAAGTATGAGACGGGAACGCTCGTTCTGGTAAAACTAGCGTTTGTAATGGAGATAGCACATTCGCCACGCTGTAACGGACTGAAAAGCACAAATCGTCTCTAACCAAACTTTACTAACACGAGATCAGCAAAAGCAGCTTAAAGGGTGGCGCCATTAGAATGGAACTTCCCCTTTATAGTACCGTCGTACGTGTTGTACGTCACCGCGCTTTGCTCAAGCGTTTTTTTTTCTGAACGTGTGTATGCAAGGCAGGCTTGAGAGGAATCACGTCGGGAAAAACTTTGTTTTTTTTGCATGACAGGAAAAACGGTCGTGTGTACGCGGCATTAGAAATTACTCACTTAAATCTGTCCAAACCAGATTCTAGTAGACATCTCGGGTATGATGAAGTTTGAAACACAAAATCATAAATTATAATATAATAAATAACTATAAATAATTATAACAAATAATATAATAATAATAAAAATTATTCAATAATGTAATCAAATCAAAAACACTGAAAATTGTCGCTGTCATTACTTTCAGTATTTGATGACGAATTTCCCCACAAATCGCGATCGCTCAATTCTGCAAGTGATTCTAATTTATTATCGCTGTTTTCTAGCTGGTCTAAAACCACTTTTGACATAAAGGTACACTTTTTGGTTGCTATGGACATTCTCCAGTTTCCAGGCAGAAAAAACAGTATTTATAATATAAAAGTGCATGCAGGGCACTGGACAAACCACTAGGTACAAAGGGGATGTGTAATTATTTTATACAGTACTGTAATCTGTAAGATTACAGTGTACTGTATGTATTGTGTGTTTTTTCACTCTTTGAATTTGGCGCCGTGCTCCGTCCCCATGCGTCGCAACGCTCGCAGGGAACGGAGCTCGGCACTCGGGCACTGTGAATTGAGCAAGGAGACAGCTCGCAGACACAGCGGGGAGACATCGCAGGATCCAGGGGACAAGGTAAGCAACTTTCCCTGGATACTGCGATGCGATCCCAAGTCTGGCTCGGGGTTACCGCTTTTGGTAGTAAAAACTCACCCCGAGCCTAACTCGGGAATACCGCCAGGGAGGTTAAACTGCTTCTCTTCCAGTATTATTGAATGGCCACGTGTCTTTTTAAACTCCCAATGTTGGGGTCACCAGTAAGGTATTTGTATATCGTTATCATACCCCCGCCCAATCGTCTCTTATCCAGAGAGTAAGTTCAATGCTTGTAGTCTTTCCCCATAACTGAGATTCTTTAGTCCCCCTATCAGCTTTGTTGCCCTTCTCTAAACTCTTTCCAGTTCAAGCTAAGGCCTGGTTCACACTGGGGCGACAAACGTTCCGACATTGGGAGCTCATGTCGCATGACGTGTGAAAATCAATGTTTCCCTATGGGAGCCGTCTTAACTGGTCCTACACATGTCGGTCCGACTTTGAAAATGCTCCCTGTACTACTTTGGTCCGACTTTGATCCGACTTCAGCCCATTGACTATCATTGAAGTCGGATCAAAGTCGGACCGCAGTCTTGCATGATCCGACTTTGGCATGCGACTTGTGCTGTGCTGCTCTTGAGGGGGAACTCCAGGCCAAATTTTAAATAAAAAACCGGCATGGGTTCCCCCTCCAGGGGCATACCAGGCCCTTGGGTCTGGTCTGGATTTGAAGGGGCGCCCCAACGCCGAAAAAACGGCGTGGGGGTCCCCCCCAAAATCCAAACCAGACCCTTATCTGAGCACACAACCTGGCCGGCCGCAGGAGAAGAGGGGGGGACGAGAGAGCGCCCCCCCTCCCTCCTGAACCGTACCAGGCCGCATGCCCTCAACATGGGGGGTTTGGTGCTCTGGGGCAGGGGGCGACCTGCGGCCCCCCCACCCCAGAGCACCCTGCCCCCATGTTGATGAGGACAGGGCCTCTTCCCGACGACCCTGGCCGTTGGTTGTCGGGGTCTGCGGGTGGGGGGCTTATCGGAATCCGGGAGCCCCCTTTAATAAAGGGGCCCCCGGATCCCGGCCCCCCCACCCTATGTGAATGAGTATGGGGTACATCGTACCCCTACCCATTCACCTGGTGGAAAAAAATTGCAATAAAAAAACCACACAGCTTTTTAAAGTATTTTATTGCACAGCTCCGGGGGTCTTCTTCCGAATTCGGGGGTCTCCGGTGTCGTCGCCGCGCTCTCCGGTTCTTTCTTCTGCCGGGCCTCCGCTAACTTCTTTTTAGCTCTTTTGCTAACGGGGCCCGGTCTTCTCCGTCGCCTTCTTCTTCTCCCGCTCTCCGGTTCTTCTCCCGCTCTCCGGTTCTTTCTTCTGCCGGGCCTCCGCTAACTTCTTTTTAGCTCTTTTGCTAACGGAGGCCCGGTCTTCTCCGTCGTCTCGTCTGGCTCTCCGTTGTCCTTCTGCCGGCCCCTCCACTAACATCTTTAGCTCTTTTGCTAGTGGAGGAGCCGGTCTTCCCGTCGCCGTCGCCGTCTTCTTCTCTCTTCTCCTTCTCGATGTTGACGCGTCGCTTCCTCCCGCTGTAATACTGGCTCTCCGCTCCGCTCCGCATTAATATAGGCTTCTCATGACGTCACAGTCACATGTTCCCATGACGTCACAGTCACATGCTCCGGGGCCATGTGCCCCGGAACATGTGACTGTGACGTCATGAGAAGCCTATATTAATGCGGAGCGGAGCGGAGAGCCAGTATTACAGCGGGAGGAAGCGACGCGTCAACATCGAGGAGGAGAAGAGGGAAGAAGACGCCGACGGCGACGACGGGAAGACCGGCTCCTCCACTAGCAAAAGAGCTAAAGAAGTTAGTGGAGGGGCCGGCAGAAGGACAACGGAGAGCCGGACGAGACGACGGAGAAGACCGGGCCTCCGTTAGCAAAAGAGCTAAAAAGAAGTTAGCGGAGGCCCGGCAGAAGAAAAGAACCGGAGAGCGCGAAGACCCCCGAAGTCGGAAGAAGACCCCCCGGAGCTGTGCAATAAAATACTTTAAAAAGCTGTGTGGTTTTTTTATTGCAATTTTTTCCCACCAGGTGAATGGGTAGGGGTACGATGTACCCCATACTCATTCACATAGGGTGGGGGGCCGGGGCCCCTTTATTAAAGGGGGCTCCCGGATTCCGATAAGCCCCCCGCCCGCAGACCCCGACAACCAACGGCCAGGGTTGTCGGGAAGAGGCCCTGTCCTCATCAACATGGGGGCAGGGTGCTCTGGGGTGGGGGGGCCGCAGGTCGCCCCCCTGCCCCAGAGCACCAAACCCCCCATGTTGAGGGCATGCGGCCTGGTACGGTTCAGGAGGGAGGGGGGCGCTCTCTCGTCCCCCCCTCTTCCCCTGCGGCCGGCCAGGTTGTGTGCTCGGATAAGGGTCTGGTTTGGATTTTGGGGGGGACCCCCACGCCGTTTTTTCGGCGTAGGGGCGCCCCTTCAAATCCAGACCAGACCCAAGGGCCTGGTATGCCTCAGGAGGGGGAACCCATGCCGGTTTTTTATTTAAAATTTGGCCTGGAGTTCCCCCTCAAGATTCATACCAAACACACTGCCTGCTATTGGCGGGGATCCAAGTCGGATCCCCGTTCATTGAAAGTCGGACATATGTCGGCTTCATGTCGCAGGGCAAAGTCGGATCCAAAGTAGGACAGATGTCGTGTCGCACTAGTGTGAACCCAGCCTCAACCCCTTTTTAATGCATGCTAACATTCTGCTGGCTTTGCTTGCAGCAGCATGGCATTGCATGCCATTGCTGAGCCTGTCATCTACTAGGACCCCCGGGTCCTTTTCCATCTCCTCGATTTCCCCAGAGGTTCTCCCCCTAGCGAGTAAATTGCGTTCGTATTTTTAGCACCTAAATGCATTACCTTACATTTTTCAAAATTAAACCTCATTTGCCATGTAGTTGCCCACCCGATTTATTTTATTATCAGCTCACTTCCTCGTAGAATGTTAATAGATTGGTCTGGCAAGAACGATCCTTTGTGAATCCATGCTGATTACTACTAATGATACTGTTTACATTACTAAAATCTTGGATATGGTCCCTTATCATCCACTCTAATAGGTTACAGATTATTGATGTTAGGCTGATTGGCCTGTAGTTTCCAGGGATATATCTCGGCCCTTTTTTAAATATTGGTACCACGTTGTCTTTTCTCCAATCAGCTGGTACCATTCCAGTCCGTAAACTGTTCATAAAAAATAGGAACAATGGTCTAGCAATCACCTGACTAAGTTCCTTAAGGACCCACGGGTGTAAGCCATCTGGTCCTGGTGACTTTTTTGTGTTAAGTTTTTCAAGTCTATTACTGATACTGTCTTCTGTTGGCCACGAGGGTACATTCTGTGACGTGTTATTAACATTACAGTCTTGGTCACTATATCCCCATTTTTCCTTCGTGAAAACTGAGAAGAATGCATTTAAAACCTTTGCCTTCTCTTTGTCTTTTGTAACCAAATTCCCTTTATCATCCTTTATGGGGCCAATATGCCTCACTTTCTTACTGTTAATATATTTAAAAAACATTCTTGGGATTTTTTTTACTCTCCTCAGCTATGTGCCTTTTGTGGTCTATTTTAGCATTCTTTGTATTGTTGGAATGCTGACTCCTCTGCCTTATATTTTTTGAAGGCCTTTTCTTTTGCTTTTTATATGCATTTTTACGTTAGAGTTTAGACACCATGGATTAATTTTAGCTCTTTTATATTTACTGCTCATTTGAATGAACTGGCAAATAGCTTTATTTAGTTTGCTCTTAAAGTGGCTGTAAACCCTCTGATACTATTTGCACCTACAGGTAATGCCGCATACACACGACCGTTTTTCACGACGTTAAAAATGCAATTTTTTAAATTGGGCATTAAAAACGATCGTGTGTAGGCTCCAGAGCATTTTTAACGACGTGAAAAATGGCCTAAAAAAAATGAGAACCTGCTCTATTTTTTCACGTCGTTTTTCATGTTGTTTTTTTTAGCGACGTGAAAAGCAGTAGTGTGTATGCTTTTACGAAGGGGGAAAAAAACGTGCATGCTCAGAATCAAGTATGAGACGGGAGCGCTCGTTCTGGTAAAACTAGCGTTCGTAATGGAGATAGCACATTCGTCACGCTGTAACGGACTGAAAAGCACGAGGCTGAAAAGCGCAAATCGTCGCTCAGCAAACTTTACTAACATGAAGGGTGGCGCCATTTGAACTGAACTTCCCCTTTATAGTGCCGTCGTACATGTTGTTGTACGTCACTGCGCTTTGCTCGAGCGTTTTTTTTAATGAACGTGTGTATGCAGGACAGGCTTGAGAGGAAACAAGAAAAATCACGTCGAGAAAAACGTTGTTTTTGAAAATGACATTAAAAAACATTAAAAAACTATTGTGTGTACGCGGCATAAGCCTACATTAAGGCTCACCTGTAGGTGCTTGCAATATCTCCTTAACCTACATGGTTAAGGAGATATTTGCAGAAAATCGGGCACCGATGTCTACGGCGCATGCGCGCCATAGACAAAAGCACAGGTGCACTGAGCGCGCCGGGTCTTCAATGGGAAATTGCCAGAAACGCACCCATGCGTGGGGATCGTGCCGGTTCCACACGCATGCGCAGGAGTGATGTCATCACCGCTCCGGCCAGTCACAGCGCTGGAGCGGCGATACCCGGAAGTCACTCCGGGTATCATGGCGGAGGAGAGGAACGAGGGTCGCTTTGGGGGCTTAGATCTAAGGTAAGTAATTCACAATGAGCTAGTATGCTAGTCATACTAGCTCATTATGCCTTTGTCTTGCAGGTTTTTTTTTAACCACTTGCCGACCGCCGCACGCAGATATACGTCGACAGAATGGCACGGACAGGCAAAAGGGCATATATATATATATATATACATCCCCTTTAATTTGCCGCCGTGTGGTCGCGCGCGCGCTGCCGGCGGCACTCACGACCCTGTCGCGAGCTCCGTGACCGCACCCTCGGGACCCGCGGACCCGATCGCCGCCGGTGCCCCGCGATCGGGTCACAGAGCATGAACGAGGAGAGGTAAGTGTAAACAAACCTTTCCCCGTTTTTCCTAGTGAGAGTGTCACTGATTGTCTGTTACCTGTCATAGGGAACGACAATCAGTGATGTCACACGCCAAGCCACGCCCCCACACAATAAGAATCACTCATTAGGTAACACTTAACCCCTTCAGCGCCCCCTACAGGTTAACCCCTTCACTGCCAGTGTAATTTTCACAGTTATCAGTGCATTTTTATAGCACTGATTGCTGTAAAAATGACTGTGGTCCCAAAATGGTGTCAAAAGCATCCGATGTGTCCACCATAATGTCGCAGTCACGATAAAAATTGCCGATCGCCGCCATAACTAGTCAAAAAAAGAAGAAGCTATAACTTTTGCGATTTTTTTTTTTTTACCAAAAATATGTAGAAGAATACGTATCGGCCTAAACTGAGGAAAAAAAATGTTTTTTTATATATTTTTCGGGGATATTTATTATAGCAAAAAGTTAAAAATATTGAATTTTTTTAAAAATTGACGCTTTATTTTTGTTTATAGCGCAAAAAATAAAAACCGCAGAAGTGATCAAATACCACCAAAAGAAATCTCTATTTGTGGGAAAAAAAGGACATAAATTTGGTTTGGGAGCCACGTCGCACGACCGCGCACTTGTCAGTTAAAGCGACGCGGTGCCGAATCGCCAAAAGTGGCCTGGTCTTTAATCAGCCAAAATGGTTCCGGGGCTGAAGTGGTTAAAAATGTTTTTCTGGGTTTACAACCACTTTAAAGCACATTACTCTTTCGTCCATGGACCGACACAGCTTCTCTATTGACAAAGTGGGTATTATCCGTTAATTAGGAGTGACTAGGCAGAAAAACTTGTAAAACGTGTTGCATCACACCTTCTACAGTACCGCCCAGGGGGCGGAACCTCTGGGTATACCCTCTCAGTCTGCACATCGCAGATCAGTTTTTTTCTGTCTAGCAAGGAGTAGGACATGGCTCCCTTCGGGCCCATTGGTCCGGGGAAAAAAGATATATATATATATATATTTTTTTTTTGCTACATTTGTTGTTTCCTGCGATCTTCGATCAACTGCCGACTGGGTGACAGGCTGGATCCTCGATCCTTGTAGTCTCCCCAGTTTCGGCCATCGAGCGTATGCCGACCCTAGCTACGCGCTGGGTTTTCCACGACATGCCCGTCGCTCCACGGGTGGCCGGTGAGCCTACGCTCCAGGGCCTGCATCGGACCGCTCAGCTTCGGCTGACCTTACGGCCGAGTCGCAGCAGCCTGTCCGGTGAGCGTCATGCTCCAGGGCATACATATGATCGTCCCTTCTGGGTCCAATCACAGCATGCCTGGCCAACAGTCACCTTCCGTGCGCGGACGATGATCTGTTTGGAATTTCTTCCAGCAGAATACATGCAGGATAGGTAAGTAAAACTCCCCTGCCTCGGCTGGGTGATTTAGCTGGACATTCCTGGAGAGATCAAGTAAGTGGTTGTGGCCCCTTTCTTCCCTCTCTCCCTGCCTTTCCCTCCTCCCTGGGCTTCTAGCTAAAGGTTGCTGGGTGCTGGGGGTCACCTAGGGGGTCCCACTGGAGCGGGGCTGGCTGTAACTAACATTTAAAAGAAATGTCATTTTTGCTTACCTGTGTTTCTGTGTCTCCATGCTGTCGGCGGCCATTTTGAGGTGGTCCATGCCAAGTTTGGCCTCTTGTAACTGCCTGGCGGCCATCTTCCTGTGGTTCGGCCACACCCACTGGCCCCTATCAGGTGATCGGCGGCCATGTTTGTCCACCCTGTATGCAGATATTGCCGTTCGGCGGCCATCTTTTTGTGGGCTATGGCTGCCTGACCTCTATCTTCTGTTGGCGGCCATTTTCTTAGAGCCCACATTATCTTCCATACAGACGTTTTTGGCAACCATTTTGCGAGAGCCTCCGGCCTCTAGGGTGCATTACACTGGCGCGAAAATTCACACAGGAAGTGCTGATAAAAGAAGCAGACTGACACAGCAGCAAGGGGACAGCATCACAGGCGCAGCATAGCAGTACCTATCCAGGGTGGTGAGTCCTCTGGGTAACCCAGCATCTCTGCAGCGCAGGAGGGTGGCCTATTGATATCTTGCCTGGAGCCCTGTGAGTGTCAGCGTGTGGTCAGCATGGCATCTGAGCCAGATGTCTTCTCCCCTGAAACACCAGATTTAGCAGCTGGTGTCCCTGAGGTGTCTATGGACGCTATGTCGGCAATCCTAGAGGCGTTTGCTGCCAGGGTGGAAGCAGCACACGGGAATACAGGGGGTAATAAACGCCCCCGTCCCCTGCAATCTTCTGGGGATATTTCTGATGCAGAACCAGGTCCAGCTACGGCTCATGGCCCAGATTCTGATGCATCAGAGACTGCAGACCGTGACCGATCGGACAGTGAGGATGACTCCAAGTCCAGGTCAGTACGCGAGACGGCTTTGGTATCTGACCTTATTACTGCAGTGCGGGATACGCTAAAGTTGGAAAGGACTGCAGAAGTAGCAGATACTCCAGTCCCCTTTGGGTTTCGTAAACCTGCCCGCACTGCTAAGGTGTTCCCTTGTGTGTCTTATTTTGACAAACTCTTATACAAGGAATGGGAGAACCCACTGAGGGTCTTTACAGCCCCAAAGAGGTTTGCAGTATGGTACCCCTTTGAGGAGAGTTTTCTGAAGATATGGACCTCTCCCCCTATAGTGGACCCTTCGGTGTCCAGACTTAATAGAGCCACCACTATTCCAGTAGAAGGGGCTCCTGTTTTCAAGGACCCTGTGGATAAGAAGGCTGAAGCACTCGCTCGCTACCTATACTCAGTGGTAGGCTCGGCAGTACGCCCGGCATTGGCGGGGGCCCTAGTGTCTCAGACACTTACTGAATGGGCAAAATTGCTACTCCAGGGGTTAAAGGAGCGAGATGCTCCTCCTAATGAGATAACTTTGGCTGACCAGTTGGTCCAGGGCCTTAAGTTTGTCTGCGAGTCAGACATGGATACTATTCCCCTGCTGTCAAGAGCTTCGGTTTATGCAGTAGCAATACGCCGCCTGATCTGGCTAAAGGGCTAGTCTGCGGACCAGACTTCCAAGAAAGCCCTATTGGATCTGCCTTTTAAGGGCGACAGACTTTTTGGGGCTTCTCTGGATGACATCATCAAGGATGCCACAGGAGGTAAAAGCACTTTGCTTCCCCAAACTAGCAAGGGTAGGGGACCACGCCAAGGGCAAGGGCCCTCCTTTATTGCACGTAAGCGTTTTTTTCGCCCCCTTAAGGCGACAGGGAAAAGACCCCAGGCCGATAAAGCGCCTGCCCAAGGACAAAAGCGTCCTTGGTCCCGCAGACCCAACAAGCCTGTGGACAAATCTGCGTCCACATGAAGGTCCGCCCCCACCCAGCTCTCGGGTGGGGGGACGTGTTCGCAAATTCGCGACTCAGTGGACTGCTCTAGTCTCCGACAGGTGGGTTTGCGAAGTAATCTCCTCAGGCTACAAGATAGAATTTCTCTCTTGTCCACCAGACAGATTCATCACCTCCAATCTCCAGCTACTACCGACCCGTCGGGAGGCCCTGTATGGGGCGGTCCAGGGTCTACTGGAACGTGGGGTAGTTATTCCAGTTCCAGAACAGGAACGGGGTCAGGGTTTTTACTCAAATCTGTTCATTGTGCCAAAGAAGGAGGGGGTTCGTCCAATCTTGGATCTCAGAGCCCTCAATTGCCTTGTGAAGGTACAAAGATTTCGGATGGAGTCGGTTCAATCCGTAGTCACGGCTCTCCATCCGGGGGACTTTCTGGCCTCCTTGGACATCAAGGACGCATACCTGCATGTCCCCATATACTCCAGACACCAGAGGTTTCTGCGATTTGCTATCGGGAAGAACCACTACCAGTTTGTGGCCCTCCCGTTTGGCCTTGCCTCAGCACCCAGGACGTTCACCAAGATGCTCGCTCCGATTCTGGCACTTCTAAGATAGCGGGGTATCGCTATCACTGGTTACTTGGACGACCTTCTGCTGAAGGCCCCTTCAAGCTCAGAATTAGAGGTAAGCGTGTCCATTACCTGTCAGACTCTTCGAGACTGTGGTTGGATACTAAACACGCAAAAGTCAGTATTGGTGCCCACTCAACGCCTAGTGTACCTGGGGTTGATTCTGGATTCCTCAGAGGCAAAGGTATTCCTCCCTGTGGAGAAGTTGCAGACCCTCCGGGCTGCAGTACGGCAGCTGACTTCCAGGAATTGGTCGTCACTCCGTTTTTGCATGCGAGTGTTGGGCCTCATGGTAGCCTCCTTCGAGGCGGTCCCATATGCTCAATACCACACTCGAGTGTTACAGAAGGAAGTTCTGTCCAGATGGAACAGATGCCCTTCATCTCTGGATTATCAAATCCGAGTGAGCCACCTAGTCAGGAGATCCCTGGTATGGTGGCTGACAGCACCGGCTCTAATGGCCGGGAAGTCATTTCTTCCGGTTTACTGGATAGTGATCACGACGGACGCCAGCCTTACAGGTTGGGGGGGAGTCTGGGGTGTCCAGTCGGCGCAAGGTCGCTGGACCCCAGAGGAAGCCCTCCTGCCGATCAAGGTCCTGGAGATCCGGGCGATCAAGCTGTGCCTCTTCAAATGGTCTCAGAGACTGCAAGGGCGTCCAGTCAGGATCCAGTCAGACAACGCCACAGCAGTGGCATATGTCAATCATCAAGGAGGAACAAGAAGCTCAGCTGCAGCATCGGAGATCGCTCGCATCCTGAAGTGGGCAGAGAGGAGCGTACCGGCACTGTCGGCCGTGTACATTCCGGGTGTGGAAAACTGGCAGGCGGACTACCTGAGCCGCCAGATGCTGGACCAGGGAGAATGGTCCTTACACCCGGAGGTGTTCCAACTCCTCTGCCAAAGATGGGGCACACCAGACGTAGATCTTCTGGCTTCCCGACTCAATCGGAAGGTATTGAGGTTTGTGGCCCGGTCAAGAGACCCATGGGCAGACGCAACGGACGCGTTGGTAGCATCGTGGGGTCAGTATCGGCTAATCTATGCCTTCCCTCCCTTAAGGCTTCTTCCTCTTCTGCTCCGCAGAGTGGAGGCAGAGGGAATTCCAATGATCCTAATCGCTCCAGATTGGCCTCAGCGTCCTTGGTACGCCGATCTAGTACGTCTGGTAGCAGACGTCCCCTGGTGCCTACCACTACGGAAGGACCTGCTATCGCAAGGTTCCATATTCCATCCTGCTTTACAGTCATTGGCTTTAACGGCATGGCTGTTGAGAACCAGGTACTGAGAGATCGGGGCCTGTCAGACTCAGTAATCTCTACTATGAGAAGTGCTCGGAAACCGTCCTCTAGGAAGGTCTATCACCGCACTTGGAGAGCCTACATCTCCATGTGTGAGGAAATGAAATGGCATCCGCGTACCTATTTGGTTTCCAGAATCCTGCTGTTTTTACAGCATGGGGTAGACCAAAGGCTTGCCCTAAGTACGATTAAGGGACAGATATCTGCCCTGGCTGTCTTTTTTCAGCGACCCCTGGCGACTCACTCTCTCGTGAGTACATTTGTGCAGGGGGTTCGACATGTGGCCCCTCCGGTCCGCCCCCCGTTACCTCCGTGGGACTTGAACCTGGTCCTCTCGGTGCTTCAGAAGGCACCGTTTGAGAATATTAGAGATATTCCCCTGTTGACACTTTCTCAGAAGGTGGTCTTTTTGGTGGCTGTTACGTCAGTTAGACGAGTCTCTGAGCTGGCAGCCCTGTCCTGCAAGGCTCCCTATTTGATTTTCCACAAGGATAAGGTGGTGCTGCGGCCGCAGCCTTCCTTTCTTCCGAAAGTCGTTTCGGCTTTTCATCTCAACGAAGACATTGTACTTCCATCCTTGTGTCCTCAGCCGTCGAATCCTAAGGAGTCAGCGTTGCATTCCTTGGACGTTGTCCGAGCTTTGAGAGTATACATATCTGCTACTTCCCTGTTCCGGAAGTCAGACTCACTGTTTGTTTCAGTGGCTGGTCCCAAGAAGTGCCAAGCAGTCTCATCGGCTACCATCTCTAGGTGGATCCGAAAGATAGTAATCCAGGCTTACGCCTTAAAGGGTCAGGCGCCCCCCTTTCCTGTCACGGCGCATTCGACCAGGGCAATAGGTGCCTCTTGGGCTTTCCGACATCAAGCGTCTGTTTCCCAACTATGTAAAGCGGCGACTTGGTCGTCCGCTCACACTTTCACAAAATTCTACAAAGTTGATGTAGGTGCATCTTCGGATGCCTCTTTCGGCCGCAAGGTTTTGCAGGCGGCTGTTTAGAGTTGCAACTCCTCCGTTGGAGGAGTGCTGTTTTGTGTTTTGGGGTGAAGTTTGTTTTTATGCTATTACCACCCCTCGTTTTTTTCTCTGACACTGCTTTGGGACGTCCCACTTTGTCAATAGAGAAGCTGTGTCGGTCCATGGACGAAAGAGTAAATAGGATTTTTTACTCACCGTAAAATCCTTTTCTCTGAGTCCATGGACCGACACAGCACCCACCCCTCCTTTTAAGTTTGTACTGCTTTTTGACGAACTGATCTGCGATGTGCAGACTGAGAGGGTATACCCAGAGGGTCCTCCCCCTGGGCGGTACTGTAGAAGGTGTGATGCAACACTTTTTACAAGTTTTTCTGCCTAGTCACTCCTAATTAACGGATAATACCCACTTTGTCAATAGAGAAGCTGTGTCGGTCCATGGACTCAGAGAAAAGGATTATACGGTGAGTAAAAAATCCTATTTTTTCCTCCTTGTTCCTTGGATTTTATCCCATTTAATGTCGTGTAGCAAAGAGCGCAGTTTAGGGAAGTTGGTTCTTTTGAAAATCAGTGTACTTGTATTACCCTTGTGCTTCTTATTTCTGTGATTTATACTGAATGTAATTGACCTGTGGTCGCTATTACCTAAGTTGCCCCATATTTACACATCTGCGATCAGGTCTGTGTTTTTAATCAGTAGGTCTAGTAATACATTATCTCTTGTTGGTGCATTCACCAAATAACCCATGAAATTGTCCTGAAAGGCATTTAGGAAGTGATTGCATTTGGGGTACCATTAACAATTATTTGGCACCTGTCTCTCAAAGGGCAGTGAAAGGTCTTTCACCTGCGATGTGGGAAACACGCACAGAATGCGTTTTTGGTATAAACAGGTCCTTAGGCCTCATTCCCACGGACAACTTAGCCATGGTGAAAGTATGTTACGAAAAACTTCTACTGGGAGCCCAGGTGTGTGTGTGTGTGTGTGTGTGGACAGTCACAATTGGGGAGTCTGTACAAAGCACTGATAGGCCCCCAGTGGGCGCAGCTGTCTGTCAGTGTTTGGAAGTAATTACACAGCCTGTAGTTTACCTAACTGCTTGCGTCCAGGGTCGATCGTTTGTCCCTAACTGCACATAATCGCTCCCTGTGCGATTACTTCTGAACAGCGGCAGACACCTGCATCCGCTGTCAGACAGTTTTGCGCAACATATTTGCCACACCACAGCTAACTTGATTATGTGAATGAGGGCTTAACCAGGAAGTAGCAGAGTGACCTTCTAAATAGCAAGGTGCATGCATAACAAGAATGGCTGACCACAATTATAAGCCCTTTCCAAGTAAAACAGTCAATATCCATGTATGATCCCTGTAATAAGCAGTTTGCCCGGAGTTTCTCTTTAAAGTAAAGTAGCTAATAGCATGTCCGGTTTTATACAACAGCTATATACACACCAATATCTGATGAAGAGAAAATATATTTGTGTTTCGACAATAAGCATTCTTAATTAATCCAGATCTTAAAACAGGATGTGATGTGTCTGTACTGTAAATGTCTACACTGGTCAAGTTAATCCTCTCTGGCTTGTGCAGTGTTATGTAAATCCTTACTGTTTCTTGTTTTTCTGCTGTGCACCTGTCACCACGATACAAGATCAATAAACAAACCGTGTAGTTCTGCAGAGGTAATGGACCTCAAGGTGATGGTTGAATGAGGTAATGTCACTCGTCTAAAGCTGTGTTACTATTTACTGGTCACTAAGAAAACACAAGAACCTATGCCAGACATATGTTTACACAATTGCTTATTGATTGAGGCACCTTTTTTTTACCAAATTTTTGTTATTACAAGATTGTCAAGATCATTTTTATATGAATAATTCTCTGCGAAACCTACAATCAGTAGAAATCAGTGGAATACGTCTTAGTAAACAAATTTTTTGTCTCAAGCCTCGTACACACGACCGAGTTTCTCGGCAAGAACCAGCAAGAAACTTGCTGGCAGAGCTTTCTTGCCGAGTAAATCGGTCGTGTGTACGCGGCTATCATGTTTCTCGTCGAGAAAACCGACTAGAATCTCGACGAGAAAAATAGAGAACCTGCTCTCTATTTTCTCGTCGAGATTCTTGTCAGCATGTTTCTCGACGAGAAAAGTGTGTGTGTACACTTACCTGTCCTCCGGGAAGCCCGCGCATGCTCGAAATGACTTTGACGCATGCGCGGTAGCTTCCTAGGCATAGGTAGGGTGTAGCAAGATGGCGGCGACGGCACCGAATGTGACGAGCGCACGCTCGTCGTAGTCGATTACGTCACCGCGTTAGCTCCATTCAAAGAACCGGGGGTTCTTTGAAAGGAGCGTGTGTACACACGGCCGGGACAAGTTTCTTGTCCAAGAATCTCGTCAAGAAAAACGACGTGTTTTTTCTTGACGAGATTCTCGGCCGTGTGTATGAGGCCTCAGTGTGTTGCTGCTCACACTGAAATGTGATTCCCACACCTAATAATAGCAATCCATCAAAAAGTGCAGCGCAACATATATACATCCCCATACATATATATCACCTCCTATAATAGACCAATATACCATATAATTTAGACAATATGGGGGTTGATTTACTAAAGGCAAATAGACTGCGCACTTTGCACTTTTTTCTTAGTAAATGTAAATGTGGTGCAGTTTCACTTTGTAGAGAATACCCAAGCAGGTGAAAGGAAAATAAAGCATTTTTGCTTGCACACGATTGAATGATGAAAATCAGCAGAGCTTTACCACATTTTGTAAGCTCTGGGGAAAATTAATGCAACTGCAGTTGCAAAGTGCTCACTCTATTTGCCAATGCAAATAAACTCCTCCAAATTAAATCCTTTGTGATCACAGAATATATCCATTCCTTAGCTCCTTCTCGTGCAATATTTTTCAAGTGAGTCTCACCACTATTCACCCAGTGCTCTCTTCTGAATATATTGACCTATCAGATAAAATAGGTCACTATGCACCTTGTGGTGCCTCTGGATTTTTTTACCGATCTCCTCCTCTCCTTAGCTCTTATTTTTGGTAGAAGCCATAAACCACAATCATGATCAGAAAGCTCCTTAGATCAAAACAAGTTTAAAAACTTTCATGGTATTTTACCTTTTTTTTTAAATAATGGCCCTTTATTGAAATAATAGAAATATCACACTCACAAGTATAGTGCACCACCATAAAGCACTTTAAAATGAAAGGTTCATTGCCCCCTTAAGATATAGACTCCAGCATCACTCACAAGCTAACCCTGCAGCTACTTCCAGGTAACGTGATGACATCACTAGGTTCCACACTGACGCATTTCGTCACGCTGCACTTGAAATCCTCAGGTAAAACCCACATAACGTCACTTCCTCAAGGATAGACTCCACCTCACATGACTTCCTCAAGGATAAATTCCACCTCACGTGACTTCCTCAAGGATAAACTCCACCTCACGTGACTTCCTCAAGGATAAACTCCGCCCATGTGACTTCCAAAAGGGTAAACAGCTTTACCTTTGAGGAAGTCACATGGGATGATGACAAAACATGTCAAGCGGAGCCTAATGACTTAATCGCATTACCCGTAAGTAGCCTCAGGGTTTGCTTGTGAGCAACAGAACCATTTTCCAGTCCTTGAGCTGCTTTTATTTGGAAATAAATAATGTCATCAGTTTCTGCACATGTGAATGTCTCCTCTCCCAAAAGATCTGAATGCAATATTGTAACTTTGTAGCAATTTTTCTAGATGCTGCAGCAAGAGGCTTATCTGTGTCAGGCATTTGTAAACAACCAAGAACTGCACAGGCACCATTATTAACATGACCGTGTCAGCTCTGGGCCAGCTTCCCAGTTTAGGAAAGACTTGCTGACATTGGATAGTGTCTGAACAAAGATAGCTCTGTACTGGAGAGGATCACAGTGGGGGGTGGGGAGGGAGGAACACAGAGCGCTGCTCTGCTTCATTCCCTGTCTCCGTTCCGCAGCTTCTGACAGAGGGAGAAGCGGGACGGACGGGCTCAAGCACATTAAGCCCGCAGCTGTCCCGCTCTCCTGTTATAGTGTGGGAGCGCGGCGGGGGGGGGGGGGCGATCGGCTGCTCTCGCTACCCCGGGATAACTGCGGGAAAACTCACAGAGGGCGCGGAGGGGGGGGGGGGGGGTTGCGCCGGCCTGACACCCCCCAGTGTGTGGCACCTGAGCATCGCCCAAGGCAATTTATGCTCGCATTTGGCAAGCGGGCGAGTGCATTTTTCAAGCCCTGCGTTTACATATGCGGGCGTGACTTACGTGTGCACTCGCTTCTGTGTGTGAGCACACAGGGACGGGGGGGGGGGGGGGCGCTTTACGCTTTTTTTTGTTTATTTTACTTAAACTTTTTTTTTTCTACACTTTCTCTTTAATGAAAAAAAAATTTTTTGATCACTTTTATTCCTATTACGAGGGATGTAAACATCCCTTGTAATAGGAATGGTGCGTGAAAGGTCCTCTTTATGACCCCACATCTTTCCAGGCGGGAAAGATGGAGATAAAAAAAAATCGAATGATCTATTTTTTCTGGCCGAGTTACCGACTTTGTTTAATTTCGCTGGCCAGGCCTGACGTCATAACGTCACACCCGTGCCTCCGAAGGTCACAGAGATGACTGGGGATCATCTGGTCACCGGAAATCTCTATGATCAAAGTCCGGCGATGGTGGATTCTTTCTCCGGGTTCGCCACTCGTACGGGAGAGCCCGGAGAAGCATCGGAGGGCGACGGAAGGGGGGAATTTCCCTTCCCGCCGCCTGTAAGATCGATCAAGCGTCTGAACTGCCTCTATGATTGTTCTTACGGTGCACATAATCGCCGGCTGTAAAAGATGATATCTGAATGATGCTTGCAGCTGCAGGCATCATTCAGCTATCCCCACTCAAAATCAAAGCCGTCATATGACGTCCTTGTCAATTGTTTTTTCACGTACTGTGTCCCATTTTGGAGATCTCCCTTCACTTCCTGTCCCATAGCCGATCAGGAAGTGAGAGGAAATCCCCGCAAATTAATGGAATTTCTTGGCCCCCACCAGATCACCAGAACTAGTGTCCCCATTGGAAGATTTCCCCTCTATTACTTTTGTGGGGACAACCCAAAATGTGGGAATTTCTTTTACTTTCACTTTTAATGACAACAGCTAACAGGGCGAATAAGGAGGGTGAATCTCCTTAACGGGGACTCAGACAGCAATAAAAACTGACAGCCATTCTAATCCCTCTCCACTTCATCCAAAACTAAAAAATTTTTTTGCCTGTATGCTTTAACGTAAAGCAATATATTTGATGCTAGGTCCTCTGTACGTTCTCATTTATTGATAAAGGAAGGTGCAATACCTCACATATTCATTCAATCGTAGAATAATGTAACTTAACCTGGCATTAAAGTGGTTGTAGACCCAGATAAAAAAAAAACCCCTGCAAGACAAAGGCATAATGAGCTAGTGTGCATCGCATACTAGCTCATTATGAAATACTTACCTTAGGTCGAAGCTGTTGCAGCGGCCCCATACACCACTGTGACCAGCGACATGTCTCCCGGAGTTATTTCCGGGTTCGTGGGCTCCGCCACTGTGTTTGGCCCGAGCCGAGATGACGTCACTCCAACGCATGCACACCGAAGCCCCCGGTCACAGCACAAGCCCCTTAGAAAAGGCACATGCGAGCCGCTTCTTCAGTGCGCAGGCGTCGACGACGTCGTCTCAAGCATATATGGTAAATATCCCCTAAACCGCGCAGGTTTAGGAGATATTTACAGTACCTACAGGTAAGCCTTATTATAGGCTTACCTGTAGGTACAAGTGGTGTAACAGGGTTTACAACCACTTTAAAACAAAGTTTCTAAACGAACATAAATAAAAAATAACAGGCTCATTACTTTTCATTCTGAGTATTCTCCTGCGTGCCTTTGGAGTCCTCAAATCCTGGTGTGTTGTATGGCCCCCCACACAATGCAATGCAGTGCACATTAAAGCAATATAAACAATGGTACACACATTGTGTAATGCAGAAAGGTGGGAGGCCATAGCACTGATGTAGAACCATTAATTACACACAGTGCTTGCTCCAGATAAGGGACTTCCAAGGTGCTCAGAAGAAAATTTGAGAAATTAGGTAGGCATGTGCAAGCACATTATGACACCTGCTATTACTGACTTGTTTTAGTAACAAAAATAAATAAATAATAATACCAATAGGATACAGAATAGCGAATCATACAACAAATGCCATTGACAACATTGTATTGCATTCAAAATGTATTCATAGGTAGATTGTTCTTAAGTACCTTGTAGATGAGACCATTTTAATTTTTTATAAAAATTTGTAGAATATACCTTTTTTGCTTTTTTTGAGCTGGTCTCCGTACTATCACTTCTCAGTTCAGCAATTGTGCCTGCAGTCAATGCAACAAATATAGGTAGACAGGAAGGAAAGAGGAGACACAGGTGTAAGGGTAGATCAAAGAAAAGTAAAGAAGGGAGGGTGTCTCCCCAACCGAGGTGAGGACACTGTGCTGAAGTTAAGATTTTTATTGATATGTTTAGATGTTCCATTAAGTGGTAAACCAACATGATGGATCACTGGAGCAAACAGAAGAAACCTAGAGTCCACTGGCATCATGAGGCTTGTGAAAAAAACATGTCTATGGCCTGTGTAGTAAGGCCACCATGTCAAATATAGGCTTTTTTTATTCAAACACAGCGCTAGGAAAAGACTGCATTTGACCTGCTTTGCCTACAATCCAAATGCATCACAATAGGACATGATGCATCCTTAGAACAGCAGTGCAAACAAGATCAATGCAGCCTCTGAACTGTCACTCACACAATCACATTTAAATCAATGGGAATCCACTAACCTGCATTTGATATGTGTTTCAGCTACGCAGAAAGTGTCAGAAAATCTGAGATTTTCTTTGCCGATTTTGGAAAAAAAATCTACAAAATTGTGTAACCAAAACATAACTTATCCAACATGCAATCTAATTTTCCCTTTCAATGGACCTGTATGTTACCATACCATGTTACCATACTTACCATACCATACCATGTTACCATACTTACCATACCATACCATGTTACTATACTTACCATACCATACCATGTTACCATACTCACCATACCATACCATGTTACCATACTTACCATACCATACCATGTTACCATACTTACCATACCATACCATGTTACCATACTTACCATACCATACCATGTTACCATACTTACCATACCATACCATGTTACTATACTTACCATACCATGTTACCATACTCACCATACCATACCATGTTACCATACTTACCATACCATACCATGTTACCATACTTACCATACCATACCATGTTACCATACTTACCATACCATACCATGTTACCATACTTTAGGATTTGCCTTACACCTACTTGGAAAATGTAGTATACAGATAATTACTGCTGATAAGGATGTTGGGGATGTCTTCTGCAGTCTTGGCGGCACTTACACATTTCTAGGATTGGCAAGATCCAATACATAAGTACTTGCTTAAACTTGCATTTAATACCTTAGATTCATATAGTATAAGTCCTAAGATCTATTTGAGGTTACATGTGGAATCACATAATAGCAGATATGCAGACTCTTTGATAAATCCAATTAAAAGGGAGGTCATTGCAGACTCTTTGGAGGTTCTGGCATTGTTATCGTGACAAAATATTATTTATGTGTGTAATATTTTGTGTGTATATTGGGCTATTATGTGCAGATCGCCACCTTGACTCTTTAAAATTATGGGAGATTGTTCACCATTCTGGTGAATGACACCATATTTGCTCAGAAACATTTGAAAACACTGAACTAGCATGATAGCCAGGTAACTAGTATTTTTAGAAGAATATGTTAGCAATAGTTGCCTTCCAGTGCTAGGTGCAGGAGTGGTGCCGGATCTCTGGTGAGTAAAGCTGGGGGTGGGGATGGGACGCTGTACTCAAATAAAATTGATGTCCTTTTTTCCCCACAAATAGAGCTAACGTTTGGTGGTATTTGAGCACGCTGCGGTTTTTATTTTTTGTGCTATAAACAAAAAAAGACTGACAATTTTGAAAAAATAAATATTTATTACTTTATGCTTTAAAACCTATCCAATAATTAAAAAAATAAAAAATAAAATGTATTCATCAATTTAGGCCAACATGTTTTCTGCTTTTGGTAAAAAAAGTAATCCCAATAAGCGTATTTCGATTGGTTTGCACAAAAGTTATAGCAACTACAAACTATGGGATAGATTTATGGAATTTTTTATTTTTATTTTTTTTTACTAGTAATGGCGTCGATCAGCGGTTTTTAGTGGGACTGCGACATTGCGGCAGACAATTTGGACACACTTACTCAAACTTTAAAAAAATGCACTGTCATTGTACTAATGATACTGGCAGGGAAGGGGTTAACATCAGGGGCGATCAAAGGGTTAAATGTGCTCCTAGGGAGTGCTTTCTACCTGTGTGGGGGATGATTTGACGGGGGGAAGACAGAGATCCGTGTTCCTGCTTAGTAGAAACACAAGATCTCCATCTTCCCCTCTCACAGAACGTCAGTCTGCCTTGTTTACATAGGCAGACCGCCGTTTTGCCTCTCCTGAGAACGATCGCGGGGTGCCGCCAGACCCTCTGATTGGCTATCGCTGTATCCAATCACAGTGGGAGTGGGTCGCCAGTGGCGTGAGCGCGCGCCCCCAGTGCATGAAATCACATACAGGTATGTAATTAGGCGCAGGAGGGATGCCCTGCCGCAGTATATCTATATCTGTATCCAGAAGGGGTTAAGCATGAATAAAGCATGATTGCATAAAAAATTAAATGTGTTCATTATATTGCACCCATATTGACCTGTTTATTTAGCCCAGTGCACAGATAATGTACAACGTAGTGGGAAAAAAAAATCATTGTGCAGGAAACATGCCAAAAAAACACTCGCCCCTGGTTATCAACACTGCTGTGATATCTCTCCAGTAGAGACACAGATCGTGACAAAAACAGTGTTTAACTCTTTACCATTCTATCCAAAACATAAAGTTTTGGTTATAGCTACACTTTTACCTACTCAAAAGATACATCCCATTTAGAGAGATCTGAAAGACTAAGAGGCAACTTGTGGTATGTTACACTTGGACATCTCTGTCTGATGGAAGCTGGAGTAATTGGGTTGAAAACAATTGTCCTACCCCTTCATTTCCCACTCTCATTGTACACTTGAAGTCCATTTTCATAGTATACATATGAATGGATCTGTCAGAATTAAAATCACTCCTTTTTTACCAGCCTACCTACACATAAGGTGGATGGTCAAATAGACAGTATGAACCTTTATCCACAGATCCTCTAAAAGAAATAAGTACTAACCCATACAATTTGTCTATCATAGATTTCAACATTAAAGCAGAGCTCCACCCAAAAGGGGAAGCTCCGCTTATCTGTCTCCCCCCGTGGCACATTTGGCACCTTGTGGGGGGGGGGAGGGAGGAGCAAGTACCTGGTTTCGACAGGTACCTGCTCCCACTTCCTGCTGACTTCGCTGCGGCAAACTCAGCCGGACGTTCGGCCCTCGCTGCAGCCGGCTCATTGAGAAACCCGCAAGGGTTCACTGACGATTTCCCTTACCAAAGATGGCGGCGCCAGCACCCAAGTGCTGATTAAAGAATCGGCTTTGGTGAGGACACTGCGGATCCCTGTACAGGTTAGTGCCCTAATAGTAAAAGTCAGCAGCTACATTTTTTGTAGCTGCTGACTTTTAATTTTTTAGTGGGGGGGGGCTGGAACTCCTCTTTAAGTTAACCACCTGCCGATCACTCACAATAAATATACTGTGAATGGGCGGCACCAGGCTGAAAAACGTACATGTACAGTATTATCACTGATCACTGTGTTAGTGTCACTAGCAGTGTCAGTCAGTTAGTGTCCCTCCCAGCCAGTGTCTGTTAGCACCACACTATCACAATCCCACAATAAGCCGCTGATCACCGCCATTACGAGTCTAGCATCTATACCTGCATAAATTCCAGTATATATAGCATAGTTTGTAGATTCTATAGATTTCAAACAAACCAAATAATATACCCTTGTTGAAATTTTTTATTTTGCCAAAGACATGTAGCAGAATCAATTTTGGCCTAAGTTTATGAAGAAATTCGATTTTTACATTTTTTTTTATTGGATATGTCTTTTAACAGTAGAAAATAGTTTTTTTTTCACATTTTTCAGTCTTTGTTTTTGTTTATATAATAAAAAATACAGTGATTATCAAATATCACCAAAAGAAAGCTCTATTTGATATAAATGTCAAATACATTTTATTTGGGTACAGTGCTGTACTGCGCAATTGCCAGTTAACGTAGCACAGTGCTAAATATCAAAAATGGCCTAGTCATGAAGGGGGTAAAACTTTCTGGAGGTCAAGTGATTAAAGCTAAACTCTGGGCAGATATTAAAAAAAAACAAAAACAATAATGAATGCAGCTATGTAATTATCAAAAATGGTAGAAAGTATTTTAAATGCAACTAGTGTAACTATAAGAATCTGGATTGATAGCAGTCTCTTGTAGGTCCATGAACTGTACAAATCAGATTGGGGGAGGTAGAGGCAGCACTAGATGCCAGTCATGTATGCTTCAGACACATATTCTACAGTAGAACATGTTGAATAAAACAAGAAATTGGTCGCACACTGGAACTCCAACTTATCTTGATGTCATCTTTATTGTCAACAGGGTCAGACAGATACAGGCAATGGTAGACGCGCTTCACAAGCGAGCTATCGAACAAGCAAGCTATCGCTTGTGAAGCGCGTCTACCATTGCCTGTATCTGTCTGATCCTGTTGACAATAAAGATGACATCAAGATAAGTTGGAGTTCCAGTGTGCGACCAATTTCTTGTTTTATTTGTCTTCCACGGTGGTGAGCCGAGGTCTGCACCTGTGATCTACCTTGCACCTGATTCTGCCTGGAGCGGTGTGCTTCTTTTTCTTCTCTGCAGTAGAACATGTTGACTAGAGCAGAGAGATTAGCTCATCAAAGCCCATAAAGCTTGTTCACAGTCAGTTGGAGGCTGGAAATTGATCTGTTTTTCCATAACTGTTGTAGAGAAAAGTAGGGTCATCATCCTGGCTGTGTGGCCTGGCAGGACTGTGTATATCTTAGGAGCGGACAAACCAATACATCTCTTATGCCGCGTACACACGACCGTTTTTAATGTCATTGAAAAAAACGTTGTTTTTCTCAACATGATTCTTCTCAAGCCTGCCTTGCCTACACATTATCGTGAAAAAAAATGCTTGAGCAAAGCGCGGTGACGTACGAAATGTACGACGGCACTATAATGGGGAAGTTCCATTCGGATGGCGCCACCCTTCATGTTAGTAAAGTTTGTTGAGCGACGGTTCGCGCTTTTCAGCCTCGTGCTTTTCAGTCCGTTACAGCGTGACGAATGTGCTATCTCCATTACGAACGCTAGTTTTACCAGAACGAGCGCTCTCGTCTCATACTTGATTCTGAGCATGCGCATTTTTTTTCACGTCGTTAAAGCCTACACACAGCCGTTTTTCATGATGAGAAAAACGACGATGTAAAAAACTACGTGAAAAATTAGAGCATGTTCCAATTTTTTCATGGCCGTTTTTCACGTCGTGAAAAATGCTCTGAAGCCCACACACGATCATTTTTAATGACCATTTTAAAAAATGTCATTTTTCTCATCATTAAAAACGGTCGTGTGTACGCGGCATAACAGTTAAAACCATTCACATATAAATATTTCAGCTCTGCAGCTAGCTGTTTGCCTGGAGTTCAGCTTTAAAAATGTCTGTAAATTCCTAAGGGACAAGCCACATTTCTCTCTATGGTTCTTGTAGCCATTGACCACTGAACATCTTCCACATTCTGCTATATCAGGGATATGCAATTAGCAGACCTCCAGCTGTTGCAAAACTACAAGTCCCATCATGCCTCTACCTCTGGGTCTCATGCTTGCTGCTGTCAGAGTCTCGCTATGCCTCATGGGACTTGTAGTTTGGCAACAGCTGGAGGTCCGCTAATTGCATATCCCTGTGCTATATCATCCTCACAGCCTATAACTGCAATGCAAACAAGTATCTTTCTGCACACCAGATACAGATATGTGAACTTACAGGCTCTAGTAGACTGGCCACTTAGCTGTCACAGCCGAAACTAGATCTGGACGTACACTGACTGAATTACATCCAGTTCCAAATGTCATTCGATCAGTGGATGGCCCTTTAGCCACCATTCCACCCACATCATTCGATTGAACAATTCAAAGAGCTGGGTGGAAAATTGTTGTCCGAACAATGCCTGCATCCAATCAGATGCAGGCACTGTCCAGGTATTCTGACAGCCAGCAGTTTCGGCTGTCAGAATACAATAGGCACAACAGGAAATTTGTCTATCCACACTGTTTAGCGTGGATGGAGGAATCTGTTAGCTTGCAGGCTGAACGAAAGAAATCTGTGGGTGTATGGCTAGCTATAGTGACTGAAAAGAAGGAAATAACAATACAATCCGCACTTGAAAAAGATGCATTCAGTTAATGACACACTAAAATCCAGAGTTAATAGGAAAATAAATCTAAGTTACAAGGTTAAAACTCCAGTCTAGACCGTATCCTGTAGGATTGCCTTAAAAATACAGCCCCAGGTCATATTCTATCTCAACTAGTAATTATTCCAATTGCATTTATGCAGTCTTGAAAATAAATTGTCTCCTTAGAAACACATAAAGGTAATATTGTTTTGGCAGCCAAGGGCCCACAGATAATTACCTGCTTTGTACTTTGTATTTCTTATGGTGAACTTTAATAAAGTAATTAAAGTACACTGGTACATGTAATTACATGTGAATAAAAAGTACTGTATACAATGTATACAAGTATTAGTAGTCATGTAATGGTGTATCTCTAAAGTAGCGGATTGTCATTTTTTTGGTTTGTGAGGTAAAACAATGCATAAGCATAGAATGAACATAAACAGTAAATAGATCTGTGCAAACAAAACTGGCTCATGCACCACAAAATCATCAGTTAATGTTGATTACATCGCCACTTGGGTCATTTTATTCATTCTACTTTGCAAAATCTGACATGGTATTGATAGCTTGAACAAAAAAATGTATTTAGGATAAAATATTAGGTTGGTGTACATGAGACTCAAGCTCCTCAAATCTTAGCAAACTTATTAGGACAGCCTCTGGCTCATAAGTATTCCTGTAAAGGGGTAGGACATTATTGACCATCCTTTTCCAAGCACTAAAGCCCTGTACACACGATCGGATTTCCTATGGATTCTAATCCGATGGATTTTTCCATCGGAAATCCGATGAAGCTGACTTCCATCAGTCTTGCCTACACACCATCAGTCAAAAATCCGACCGCCCCAAACGCCGTGACGTAAAACACTCCGACAAGCCGAGAAAAATGAAGTTCAATGCTTCTGAGCATGCGTCGACTTGATTCTGAGCATGCGTGGGTTTTTTGTCCGATGGAGTTCCACACAGACGATCGGAATTTGCTATTGTTTTTTTTCCCATCGGATAAATTTAAAACATGTTCTATTTTTTCTCACCGATGGAAAAAAAGACTGATGGTGCCCATACACGATCGGTTTGTCTGATGAGAAAAGTCCATCGGACTGTTTTCAGCGGTAAACCCGATTGTGTGTACACGGCATAAGGCGTAGAGCTTTAGGGGAAGTCCAATACGGCACTATGGTTTTCCTTGCATAAAAGAGAAGTAATTGTAAAATATTTTTTTTGGATCACACTTTAATCCAGTTCACCAAAAAATACCCAGAAGACACTGCACAGGATTACATAGACTGGGGAGAGTAAAACTATGAGAGATGAATTCCGCATTCTGGGACCAAAAGGATCTTACCATGGCACATCCCCAGACCATATCAAGATCCTCTTCTACCACCTGACACTAAGATCGGTGGGAGAGTCATGGTTAACGATTTTTAAATAGTTGGGCAGGAGTGAAATAAAGGAAGAAAAAATCCTGGACGGCCGCACACCGTTGAAGGCATCTTTATTGATATCTTGTGTAGCAGATGAAAGCCAATACAGTCGCTTCATGTTACAGAAAACAGGAAAACGCGCTGACGCGTTTCACACCGTATGAAGGTGCTTAACCACTTAAGCCCCGGACCATTTGGTAGCTAAAGGACCAAAGGTGATTTCAGAATTTTGCACTGCGCTGCTTTAACTGTAAATTGTGCAGACATGCAATGTTGTACCCAAACGAAATGTGCGTCCTTTTCTTCCCACAAATAGAGCTTTCTTTTAATGGTATTTGATTGCCTCTGCGATTTTAATTTTTTGCGATATAAACGGAAAAAGACCGAAAATTTTGAAAAAAAATGATATTTTCTACTTTTTGTTATAAGAAAAATCGAATAAACTCAATTTTAGTCATACATTTAGGCCAAAATGTATTCAGCCACATGTCTTTAGTAAAAAAAATGTCAATAAGCGTATATTTATTGGTTTGCGCAAAAGTTATAGCGTTTACAAACTAGGGTACATTTTCTGGAATTTACACAGCTTTAAATTTATGACTGCCTATCTCATTTCTTGAGGTGCTAAAATGGCAGGGCAGTACAAAACCCCCCCAAATGACCCCATTTTGGAAAGTAGACACCCCAAGGAAATTGCTGAGAGGCATGTTGAGCCCATTGAATATTTTTTTTTTTTGTCCCAAGTGATTGAATAATGACAAAAAAAAATAAAAAATTACAAAAAGTTGTCACTAAATGATATATTTCTCACACATGCCATGGTTATATGTGGAATTGCACCCCAAAATACATTCTGCTGCTTCTCCTGAGTACGGGGATACCACATGTGTGGGACTTTTTAGGAGCCTAGCCACGTACGGGACCCCGGAAACCAAGCACCGCCTTCAGGATTTCTAAGGGCGCAAATTTTTGATTTCACTCCTCACTACCTATCACAGTTTTGAAGGCCATAAAATGCCAAAATAGCACAAAACCCCCCCAAATGACCCCATTTTAGAAAGTAGACACCCCAAGGAAATTGCTGAGAGGCCTGTTGAGCCCATTGAATATATTTGTTTTTTTTGTCCCAAGTGATTGAATAATGACAAAAAAAAATTACAAAAAGTTGTCACTAAATGATATATTGCTCACACATGCCATGGTTATATGTGGAATTGCACCCCAAAATACATTTTGCTGCTTCTCCTGAGTACGGGGATAATACATGTGTGGGACTTTTTGGGAGCCTAGCCGCGTACGGGACCCCGAAAAGCAAGCACCGCCTTCAGGATTTCTAGGCACAAATTTTTGATTTGACTCCTCACTACCTATCACAGTTTCGAAGGCCATAAAATGCCAAAATAGCACAAAACCCCCCCAAATGACCCCATTTTGAAAAGTAGACACCCCAAGCTGTTTGCTGAGAGGCATAGTGAGTATTTTACAGCTCTCATTTGTTTTTGAAAATGAAGAAAGAAAATTTTTTTTTTTTTTTTTTCAATTTTCAAAACTTTGTGACAAAAAGCGAGATCTGCAAAATACTCACAATACCTCTCAGCAAATAGCTTGGGGTGTCTACTTTCCAAAATGAGGTCATTTGGGGGGGTTTTGTGCCATCTGGGCATTCCATGGCCTCCGAAACTGTGATAGGCAGTGAGAAGTGAAATCAAAAATTTACACCCCTAGAAAGCCTGAAGGCGGTGATTGGTTTTTGGGGTCCCGTACGCGGCTAGGCTCCCAAAAAGTCTCACACATGTGGTATCCCCGTACTCAGGAGAAGCAACAGAATGTATTTTGGGGTGTAATTCCACATATGCCCATGGCATGTTTGAGCAATATATCATTTAGTGACAACTTTGTGCAAAAAAAAAAAAATTTGTCTTTTTTCCGCAACTTGTGTCAACATATAAAATATTCCATGGACTCGACATGCCTCTCAGTATATAGCTTGGGGTGTCTACTTTCCAAAATGGGGTCATTTGGGGGGGGTTTGAACTGTTCTGGCATTTTATACACAACATTAGGAAGCTTACATCCACTCTTCTAACCACTTGAAGACAAAGCCCTTTTTGACACTTTTTGTTTACATGAAAACATATTTACTCTTTCGTCCATGGACCGACACAGCTTCTCTATTGACAAAGTGGGTATTATCCGTTAATTAGGAGTGACTAGGCAGAAAAACTTGTAAAAAGTGTTGCATCACACCTTCTACAGTACCGCCCAGGGGGCGGACCCTCTGGGTATACCCTCTCAGTCTGCACATCGCAGATCAGTTTTTTTCTGTCTAGCAAGGAGTAGGACATGGCTCCCTTCGGGCCCATTGGTCCGGGGAAAAAAGATATATATATATATATATATATATATATTTTTTGCTACATTTGTTGTTTCCTGCGATCTTCGATCAACTGCCGACTGGGTGACAGGCTGGATCCTCGATCCTTGTAGTCTCCCCAGTTTCGGCCATCGAGCGTGTGCCGACCCTAGCTACGCGCTGGGTTTTCCACGACATGCCCGTCGCTCCACGGGTGGCCGGTGAGCCTACGCTCCAGGGCCTGCATCGGACCGCTCAGCTTCGGCTGACCTTACGGCCGAGTCGCAGCAGCCTGGCCGGTGAGCTTACGCTCCACGGCTTGCATCGGACCGCTCAGCTTCGGCTGACCTTACGGCCGAGTCGCAGCAGCCTGGCCGGTGAGCTTACGCTCCAAGGCTTGCATCGGACCGCTCAGCTTCGGCTGACCTTACGGCCGAGTCGCAGCAGCCTGTCCGGTGAGCGTCATGCTCCAGGGCATACATATGATCGTCCCTTCTGGGTCCAATCACAGCATGCCTGGCCAACAGTCACCTTCCGTGCGCGGACGATGATCTGTTTGGAATGTCTTCCAGCAGAATACATGCAGGATAGGTAAGTAAAACTCCCCTGCCTCGGCTGGGTGATTTAGCTGGACATTCCTGGAGAGATCAAGTAAGTGGTTGTGGCCCCTTTCTTCCCTCTCTCCCTGCCTTTCCCTCCTCCCTGGGCTTCTAGCTAAAGGTTGCTGGGTGCTGGGGGTCACCTAGGGGGTCCCACTGGAGCGGGGCTGGCTGTAACTAACATTTAAAAGAAATGTCATTTTTGCTTACCTGTGTTTCTGTGTCTCCATGCTGTCGGCGGCCATTTTGAGGTGGTCCATGCCAAGTTTGGCCTCTTGTAACTGCCTGGCGGCCATCTTCCTGTGGTTCGGCCACACCCACTGGCCCCTATCAGGTGATCGGCGGCCATGTTGGTCCACCCTGTATGCAGATATTGCCGTTCGGCGGCCATCTTTTTGTGGGCTATGGCTGCCTGACCTCTATCTTCTGTCGGCGGCCATTTTCTTAGAGCCCACATTATCTTCCATACAGACGTTTTTGGCAACCATTTTGCGAGAGCCTCCGGCCTCTAGGGTGCATTACACTGGCGCGAAAATTCACACAGGAAGTGCTGATAAAAGAAGCAGACTGACACAGCAGCAAGGGGACAGCATCACAGGCGCAGCATAGCAGTACCTATCCAGGGTGGTGAGTCCTCTGGGTAACCCAGCATCTCTGCAGCACAGGAGGGTGGCCTATTGATATCTTGCCTGGAGCCCTGTGAGTGTCAGCGTGTGGTCAGCATGGCATCTGAGCCAGATGTCTTCTCCCCTGAAACACCAGATTTAGCAGCTGGTGTCCCTGAGGTGTCTATGGACGCTATGTCGGCAATCCTAGAGGCGTTTGCTGCCAGGGTGGAAGCAGCACACGGGAATACAGGGGGTAATAAACGCCCCTGTCCCCTGCAATCTTCTGGGGATATTTCTGATGCAGAACCAGGTCCAGCTACGGCTCATGGCCCAGATTCTGATGCATCAGAGACTGCAGACCGTGACCGATCGGACAGTGAGGAGGACTCCAAGTCCAGGTCAGTACGCGAGACGGCTTTGGTATCTGACCTTATTACTGCAGTGCGGGATACGCTAAAGTTGGAAAATACTGCAGAAGCAGCAGAGACTCCGGTCCACTTGGGTTTCATAGACCTGCCCGCACTGCTAAGGTGTTCCCTTGTGTGTCTTTTGATAAACTCTTATACAAGGAATGGGAGAACCCACTGAGGGTCTTTACAGCCCCAAGGAGGTTTGCGGTACGGTACCCCTTTTGAGGAGAGTTTTCTGAAGAAATGGACCTCTCCCCCCTATAGTGGACCCTCCGGTGTCCAGACTTAATAGAGCCACCACAATTCCTGTAGAAGGGGCTCCTGTTTTCTAGGACCCTGTGGATAAGAAGGCTGAAGCACTCGCTTGCTACCTATACTCAGTGGTAGGCTCGGCAGTACGCCCGGAATTGGCGGGGGCCCTAGTGTCTCACACACTTACTGAATGGGCAAGATTGCTACTCCAGGGGTTAAGGAGCGAGATGCTCCTCCTGATGAGATAACATTGGCCGACCTGTTGGTCCAGGGCCTTAGGTTTGTCTGCGAGTCAGACATGAATACTATTCCCCTGCTGTCTAAAACTCCGGTTTATGCAGTAGCAATACGCCGCCTGATCTGGCTAAAAGGCTGGTCTGCGGACCAGACTTCCAAGAAAGCCCTGTTGGATCTGCCTTTTAAGGGCGACAGACTTTTTGGGGCTTCTCTGGATGACATCATCAAGGATGCCACAGGAAGTAAAAGCACTTTGCTTCCCCAAATTAGCAAGGGTAAGGGGCCACGCCAAGGGCAAGGGCCCTCCTTTACTGCACACAAGTGGTTTTTTCGTCCCCCTAGGGCGACAGGGAAAAGACCCCAGGCCGATAAAGCGCCTGCCCAAGGACAAAAGCGTCCTTGGTCCCGCAGAACCAACAAGCCTGCGGACAAATCTGCATCCACATGAAGGTCCGCCCCCACCCAGCTCTCGGGTGGGGGGACGTCTTCGCAAATTCGCGACTCAGTGGACTGCTCTAGTCTCCGACAGGTGGGTTTGCGAAGTAATCTCCTCAGGCTACAAGATAGAATTTCTCTCTTGTCCACCAGACAGATTCATCACCTCCAATCTCCAGCTACTACCGACCCGTCGGGAGGCCCTGTATGGGACGGTCCAGGGTCTACTGGAACGCGGGGTAGTTATTCCAGTTCCAGAACAGGAACGGGGTCAGGGTTTTTACTCAAATCTGTTCATTGTGCCAAAGAAGGAGGGGGTTCGTCCAATCTTGGATCTCAGAGCCCTCAATTGCTTTGTGAAGGTACAAAGATTTCGGATGGAGTCGGTTCGATCCGTAGTCACGGCTCTCCATCCGGGGGACTTTCTGGCCTCCTTGGACATCAAGGACGCATACCTGCATGTCCCTATATACTCCAGACACCAGAGGTTTCTGCGATTTGCTATCGGGAAGAACCACTACCAGTTTGTGGCCCTCCCGTTTGGCCTTGCCTCAGCACCCAGGACGTTCACCAAGGTGCTCGCTCCGATTCTGGCACTTCTAAGACAGCGGGGTATCGCTATCACAGGTTACTTGGATGACCTTCTGCTGAAGGCCCCTTCAAGCTCAGAATTAGAGGTAAGCGTGTCCATTACCTGTCAGACTCTTCGAGACTGTGGTTGGATACTAAACACGCAAAAGTCAGTATTGGTGCCCACTCAACGCCTAGTGTACCTGGGGTTGATTCTGGATTCCTCAGAGGCAAAGGTATTCCTCCCTGTGGAGAAGTTGCAGACCCTCCGGGCTGCAGTACGGCAGCTGACTTCCAGGAATTGGTCGTCACTCCGTTTTTGCATGCGAGTGTTGGGCCTCATGGTAGCCTCCTTCGAGGCGGTCCCATATGCTCAATACCACACTCGAGTGTTACAGAAGGAAGTTCTGTCCAGATGGAACAGATGCCCTTCATCTCTGGATTATCAAATCCGAGTGAGCCACCTAGTCAGGAGATCCCTGGTATGGTGGCTGACAGCACCGGCTGTAATGGCCGGGAAGTCATTTCTTCCGGTTTACTGGATAGTGATCACGACGGACGCCAGCCTTACAGGTTGGGGGGGAGTCTGGGGTGTCCAGTCGGCGCAGGGTCGCTGGACCCCAGAGGAAGCCCTCCTGCCGATCAATGTCCTGGAGATCCGGGCGATCAAGCTGTGCCTCTTCAAATGGTCTCAGAGACTGCAAGGGCGTCCAGTCAGGATCCAGTCAGACAACGCCACAGCAGTGGCATATGTCAATCATCAAGGAGGAACAAGAAGCTCAGCTGCAGCATCGGAGATCGCTCGCATCCTGAAGTGGGCAGAGAGGAGCGTACCGGCACTGTCGGCTGTGTACATTCCGGGTGTGGAAAACTGGCAGGCGGACTACCTGAGCCGCCAGATGCTGGACCAGGGAGAATGGTCCTTACACCCGGAGGTGTTCCAACTCCTCTGCCAAAGATGGGGCACACCAGACGTAGATCTTCTGGCTTCCCGACTCAATCGGAAGGTATTGAGGTTTGTGGCCCGGTCAAGAGACCCATGGGCAGACGCAACGGACGCGTTGGTAGCATCGTGGGGTCAGTAACGGCTAATCTATGCCTTCCCTCCCTTAAGGCTTCTTCCTCTTCTGCTCCGCAGAGTGGAGGCAGAGGGAATTTCAATGATCCTAATCGCTCCAGATTGGCCTCAGCGTCCTTGGTACGTCGATCTAGTACGTCTGGTAGCAGACGTCCCCTGGCGCCTACCACTACGGAAGGACCTGCTATCGCAAGGTCCCATATTCCATCCTGCTTTACAGTCATTGGCTTTAACGGCATGGCTGTTGAGAACCAGGTACTGAGAGATCGGGGCCTGTCAGACTCAGTAATCTCTACTATGAGAAGTGCTCGGAAACCGTCCTCTAGGAAGGTCTATCACCGCACTTGGAGGGCCTACATCTCCATATGTGAGGAAATGAAATGGCATCCGCGTACCTATTTGGTTTCCAGAATCCTGCTGTTTTTACAGCATGGGGTGGACCAAGGGCTTGCCCTAAGTACGATTAAGGGACAGATATCTGCCCTGGCTGTCTTTTTTCAGCGACCCCTGGCGACTCACTCTCTCGTGAGTACATTTGGGCAGGGGGTTCGACATGTGGCCCCTCCGGTCCGCCCCCCGTTACCTCCGTGGGACTTGAACCTGGTCCTCTCGGTGCTTCAGACGGCACCGTTTGAGAATATTAGAGATATTCCCCTGTTGACACTTTCTCAGAAGGTGGTCTTTTTGGTGGCTGTTACGTCAGTTAGACGAGTCTCTGAGCTGGCAGCCCTGTCCTGCAAGGCTCCCTATTTGATTTTCCACAAGGATAAGGTGGTGCTGCGGCTGCAGCCTTCCTTTCTTCCGAAAGTCGTTTTGGCTTTTCATCTCAACGAAGACATTGTACTTCCATCCTTGTGTCCTCAGCCGTCGAATCCTAAGGAGTCGGCGTTGCATTCCTTGGACGTTGTCCGAGCTTTGAGAGTATACATATCTGCTACTTCCCTGTTCCGGAAGTCAGACTCACTGTTTGTTTCGGTGGCTGGTCCCAAGAAGGGCCAAGCAGTCCCATCGGCCACCATCTCTAGGTGGATCCGACAGATAGTAATCCAGGCTTACGCCTTAAAGGGTCAGGCGCCCCCCTTTCCTGTCACGGCGCATTCGACCAGGGCAATAGGTGCCTCTTGGGCTTTCCGACATCAAGCGTCTGTTTCCCAACTATGTAAAGCGGCGACTTGGTCGTCCGCTCACACTTTCACAAAATTCTACAAAGTTGATGTAGGTGCATTTTCGGATGCCTCTTTCGGCCGCAAGGTTTTGCAGGCGGCTGTTTAGAGTTGCAACTCCTCCGTTGGAGGAGTGCTGTTTTGTGTTTTGGGGTGAAGTTTGTTTTTATGCTGTTACCACCCCTCGTTTTTTCTCTGACACTGCTTTGGGACGTCCCACTTTGTCAATAGAGAAGCCGTGTCGGTCCATGGACGAAAGAGTAAATAGGATTTTTTACTCACCGTAAAATCCTTTTCTCTGAGTCCATGGACCGACACAGCACCCACCCCTCCTTTTAAGTTTTCTTCTGCTTTTTGACGAACTGATCTGCGATGTGCAGACTGAGAGGGTATACCCAGAGGGTCTGCCTAGTCACTCTTAATTAACGGATAATACCCACTTTGTCAATAGAGAAGCTGTGTCGGTCCATGGACTCAGAGAAAAGGATTTTACGGTGAGTAAAAAATCCTATTTTTTTTTGCAAGAAAATTATGTTGAACCCCCAAACATTATATATATTTTTAACGCAAAGGCCCTACGGAATAAAATGGTGGGTGTTGCATTTTTTTTTCCTACACAGTATTTGTGCAGCGATTTTTCAAACGCATTTTTTGGGGAAAAAATACACTTTTTTTCATTTTAATGCACTAAAACACACTATATTGCCCAAATGTTTGATGAAATAAAAAAGATGATCTTAGGCCGAGTACATAGATACCAAACACGACATGCTTTAAAATTTCGCACAAACGCGCATTGGCGACAAACTACATACATTTTTAAAAGCCTTTAAAAGCCTTTACAGGTTACCCCGTTAGATTTACAGAGGAGGTCTACTGCTAAAATGACTGCCCTCGATCTGACCTTTGCGGTGATACCTCACATGCATGGTGCAATTGCTGTTTACATATAACGCCAGACCAACGCTTGCGTTCGCCATTGGGCAAGAGCAGGGCAGGACAGGGGTGCTTTTTTTTTTTTTTTTTTTTTTATTATTAATTTTGCTTTTTTTTTTTTTTTAAATTGTTCCTTCCATATTTTATATTTTTTTATCATTTTTATTGTTATCTCAGGGAATGTAAATATCCCCTATGATAGCAATAGGTAGTGACAGGTACTCTTTTTTTGAAAAAACTGGGGTCTAGACCCTAGATCTTTCCTCTGCCCTCAAAGCATCTGACCACACTGCTTGTAAAAGCAGTCCAGAGGCTAATTAGCCACTAGGATTGCTTTTACATGAAAGCTGGCCGCTGGCTGAAAAGAATGATACCTAAACCCGCAGGCATCAATCTAGTATAACCATTCAAAGTCCAGCAACATACCAGTACGTTGCTGGTCCTTGTTGGACATGTATTGTAATCCTTTTTTGTTCATGCAGCCAGTTGGCTGAATGAAAAAAGAGATTGATCGGTGGGTATGCCCACCATTAGAATACCGCCCTTCATCCACCCACTTCTAATGATGGGCATACATGCACCATTTATATATACAGAAGCATGGGGGCATCCTCCCACAAAAAAGTTATGCCACACACACATGGTCGGACTTTTCCACGGGCAAGCCTCCGTCGGAATTTCGACCGTATGTACGCGGCATTAGGAGCAAAATCATTCCTCCGCCCCTGCTGCCCCAATGCTTCGGCATATTTGCTTTTTTTTTTTTAACTGTGGTGGTGAAATCACCTCCTACAGCACTGGAGTCGCAGGGATCAGGCCTGTCTCTGCGAACGCTGCAGTTATGTGTGTTGTGTTTTGTAAGTGACAGTGATCGATCGATACTGCACTTGGATGGCCTGGGCTGGACGGAGGGGCAAAACGCAGGTGCTAGCAGGTATCTGGGCTGATCCCGCTAACACTGCGTTTTTGGGAACCCTAAACTGCTGGGGACGCTAGTATAGATCTGATCTGATATTGATCTGTTCAGATACTATACCACTAAGGGAGGTGTATGCTTCACGCGTGGGTGTTAGCGTTACTGGCACTAACCTGACGCTGCCTGGGGTGTGACGCAGACCCTCTCTGACGCTAAAACCTAATTGATATCACCCGCCGGGCGATCAGGGGGTTAAACCTTTATTGGGTTATATACGGCGGGTGCCCTGACACTATAAAAAGCAAACTAACTAACCAGCGTCACCCGTAACACTTATGATGATCACTGGTGAAAGGGTTAACTAGGGGCAATTAGGGGGTTAAAACCTTTATTAGATAATATATGGGGGTACCTGACGCTATAAAAACCTGCGGCGAACCTAAAAAAAATTACTGGCTACCGATCTGCATCACCGACGCTAAGACAGCGATCAGAAAAATGATCGCTTAGCGACAGTGGTGATAGGGGGTGAAAGGGTTACCTGGGGGGCGATCAAGGGGGTTAAACCTTTATTAGATAATTTATGGGGGTACCTGACGCTATAAAAACCTGCGGCGAACCTAAAAAAAATTAGTGGCTACCGATCTGCATCACCGACGCTAAGACAGCGATCAGAAAAATGATCGCTTAGCGACAGTGGTGATAGGGGGTGAAAGGGTTACCTGGGGGGGCGATCAAGGGGGTTAAACCTTTATTAGATAATTTATGGGGGTACCTGACACTATAAAAACCTGCGGTGAACCTAAAAAAAAAATACTGGCTACTGACCTGCATCACCGACGCTAAGACAGCGATCAGAAAAATGATCGCTTAGCGACAGTGGTGATAGGGGGTGAAAGGGTTACCTGGGGGGCGATCAAGGGGGTTAAACCTTTATTAGATAATTTATGGGGGTACCTGACGCTATAAAAACCTGCGGCGAACCTAAAAAAAATTACTGGCTACCGATCTGCATCACCGACGCTAAGACAGCGATCAGAAAAATGATTGATTAGCGAAGGCGGTGCTAGGGGGTGAAAGGGTTATCTGGGGGGTGATCAAGGGGTTAAACCTTTATTAGGGGGGGGTTAGGGGGCTACACTGGACCTAAAGCTAAACTGTAGTGACACTTTTACAGTCACAAATGTCACTGATTGCAGTGATCAGTAAATGGTCACTGCAATCAGTGACACTGTGACTGGGGGGTGATCTGGGGGGGCGATTTGTGTGCCTATGTGTGCTGGTGTTAGTGTAGTGTTTGTGCACTAACCTTGATGTCTTCTCTTGTACGGCGCTCGGTATATGTGAGCGCCGCACAAGAGATGACATCACTTCCTCCTGCTTCCTCTGCCTGTGTGTACATCAGTGTTTCTCAACTCCAGTCCTCAAGGCGCCCCAACAGGTCATGTTTTCAGGTTTTCCATTATTTTGCACATGTGATTTAATCAGTTTCACGGCCTTAGTAACTACCACAGCCATTTCATCTGAGGGGAATCCTGAAAACATGACCTGTTGGGGCGCCTTGAGGACTGGAGTTGAGAAACACTGGTGTACATTACACAGACAGAGGGGGCATTTCCATTCGCCGGGAGCGATCGCGGGGGGGTGGCCGGAATCGAACGGCCGTCCCCTCATGTCGGATCGCTCCCAGACGAATTCCGACCGCTCACTGTACAGAAGGGGGGTCCGATTGGACCCCCCAACTGTACAAAGGCAATCACGTATGCTCTACGTGATTGTGCCTGTCGGTGCCATCGTGCCGACGTATATATACAGTGAGCGGTCGTTAAGTGGTTAATAATAGCTGCTATGATTAAGCACCTTCATACGGTGTGAAACGCGTCAGTCCTTTTTCAGTTTTCTGTAACAAAGGTAACTCTGTTTGTCCGTTTTATCTCACTGAACAATAAAAGAAGATTGCTCAGAGCTGGATTAATTCTTTGTGGCAAAACCTGGCACAAATGATAGGAAATCTTATACACTACATTGTGACAGCAAAAAATAAAAATACAATTTCGGGTTTACATCCACTTTAAGTGTGTCCCTAGGGGGTGCTTTTTAACTGTGGGGGATGTGCTTTGATGGGGGGAAAACAGACATCTGTGTTTCTGCTTAGCAGAAACACAAGCTCTCCATTTTTCCCTCTGGCAGAACGGCGATCTGCCTTGTTTATATAGAACGGGCAGACATCGTGTCCGCCGGACCCGCTGATTGGCTCCCTATGCCGAAGAAAAAAAACGCACAATTACGTGATTTTGCGCCTAAGGGCCGCTCTGCCGAAGTATATGTATGTGGGGCGGTCCTTAAAGGGTTAAAATAATCACATTTCGTTGCTTTGAATTGTTTTTAATTTTTTTCTGACATGTTGGTGTGATATCTTTCACTTGGATGCTATAAGTTGCACTGAGTAAATACAGCTGGATAAAACAAAAACCGTGTCCGTCTTCATTTCAGGCTGCAAAGCAACAAAAATGTGATTATTTTAAAGGGGGGTGATTATTTTCAATACCCACTGTAGCTGTTGGGAGTTCAGCTTTAAATTTGTCTGATTTTGCCAAACCTTGTCATATCCCACTCCACATCAACAGAGGTAGTAGCTAAATCACATTGCAGTCACAGCATTAGTCAGAGTGACAGACGTGGTATTTTCATTTTGTAATGCTCAACATCTTTTTTTGTGGTAGGTGTTTCCTTCTCTATGGAGAGTACAATGCTTTCTGGTATTAAAGATTTTGATAAATTTCCCAGTTACCACTGTTCCAAAGTGGGTCCAGACTCAACAGTGTCTGTTTTGGGGTCCTCTTGGCCCAGTTCTATATGTCCACAGGCATGGGCGTCCGCTCCATAGAGCAAGGGGGGTCTATTGCCCCCCCCTGGAATCGTAAGAGTGTTGAAGTCAGAGTGAAGACACTTGCCCCCTGTGTTGCAATAACCCCAGCTAGCCGTCAGACAGGGGTAAATGCAACTGTGCATCGCCGCTGCCGAAGCGCTTTGCACCGCCCATTTATTTCAATGGGCGGTGGGGGAGTGGTGTATACAGTGCTGCTCCACTGCCCCAAAGAAGCATGGATGACCTTACAATGATGCCCGCCCCCCCCCCCCCCTGAAAAAAGTTCAGCGGACGCCTATGTCCACAGCCTCTTCTCATACAGGAGTATAGCTGACCACAGGTCAATTCTTTCAGCCATCTGGACAGTTCTCAGACTCTCCTCCTTGAACATAAACTTCCTGTTTGCTGATGTGGCCCTTTCCCATGTGATAGCAGTAGAGCCTCCTATGGATTTGGTATTCTTGTTGTACTTATTTCCACTTAATATACTTTGTTTTCCAGTCGGAGGCAGTTTGGCCCGAAAGACAGAGAGGAAGTGAAGATAATTGAACATCAAACCCAGCACCTACGATTGATGCCGCATCTGGCTACAGCACTGGCGCTGACATTCACCAGCAGGTATTACTGAACTGTTGTTTTTTTTTGTTGGTATAGAGCCACGTTTTCTTTCCATACCAAATGTGTTTGCTTTTACTTTGCTTAACTAGGACCATGCACAAAATGTCTTTACTTTTTCTAATTGCTCGGTATTTTCTAAATATAATATAACTATATTTTTTCTTTTTTTTTTGTTAGCTAATATGTAAACCTGCTGAACTTATGAAGCACAAATTTTTTGTTATTGCTTCGGATAGCATAAGGACGGGTTAAACCCCTATTAGGCTTTTTTCTGTCTGTCGTGAGGAGATTTCCTTACACTTCCTATCCTGAATCCCTCTTTACGTACTCTCCCTTCTTCCTCAGTTTAAAAAAAAACCCCTTCTTAACCACTTCCCGCCCAGTCAATAGCAGATTGACGTCCGGGAAGTGGTTGTGTTATCCACACTGGACGTCATATGACGTCCTGCGGGATAACAGCCGCCGCGTGCCCGGGGGGCGCGCATCGCTGCGATCGGTGGAGCGGTGGGTCAGTCTGATCCGTCGGAGGCTTTTTACCACGTGATCAGCCGTGTCGAATCACGGCTGATCACAATGTAAACAGGAAGAGCAGTTGATCGGCTCTTCCTCACTCGCGTCTGACAGACGCGAGTAGAGGAGAGCCGATCAGCGGCTCTCCTGACAGGGGGGTTCGCGCTGATTGTTTATCAGCGCAGCCCCCCCTCGGATACCCCCACTGGACCACCAGGGAAGCCCCCCAGGACCACCAGGGAAGCCCCAATCATGTGGATGGCCCCCATGGCCATCCACATGTAGTAAAAAAAATAAAAAAACATAAAAAAAAATATGCCAATCAGTGCCCACAAATGGGCACTGACTGGCACTTTCACGATGTGTGGTGGCTGGCATTGCTGGGCACCAGTGCCACCAATGCCACCTACTAGTGTCCATCAGTGCCACCTATCAGTGCCCATCTGTGCCCATCCGTGCCAATCTGTGCCCACCTATCAGTGCCCGTCCATGCCACCTATCAATGCCACCCATAAGTGCCCATCAGTGCCGCCTATGAGTGCCAATCAGTGCCGCCTATGAGTGCCAATCAGTGCCGCCTATGAGTGCCAATCAGTGCCACCTATGAGTGCCCATCAGTGCCGCATACCAGTGCCACATATCAGTGCCCATCAGTGCCGCCTATCAGTGCCCATCATCAGTGCCCATCAGTGCCACCTCATCGGGGGCCACCTCATTGGTGCCACCTCATCGGTGCCCATCAGTGTCGCCTTATCAGTGCCCTTCAGTGCCGCCTTATCAGTGCCCATCATTGAAGTAGAAAAGGTACTTTTTTACAAAAAAAAATTACAGAAACAAAGAAAAACTTAGTTTTTTTTTTAATTTTCGCTCTTTTTTTATTTGTTGTGCAAAAAATAAAAATCGCAGAGGCGATCAAATACCACCGAAAGAAAGCTCTATTTGTGGGAACAAAATGATAAAAAATTTGTTTGGGTACAGTGTAGCATGACCACGCAATTGTCATTCAAATTGCGACAGCGCTGAAAGCTCAAAATTGGCTTGGGCAGGAAGCTGTATAAGTGCATGGTATTGAAGTGGTTAAAGCCTCGTACACACGATCAGATTTTCCGACAACAAATGCGTGATGGAAGGGTTTTGTCGGAAAATCCAACCGTTTGTACGCTCCATCGGACAATTGTTGTCGGAATTTTCGACAACAAAATGTTTTATAGCATGCTTTCAAATTTTCCGACAACAAATGTGTCTTGTCGGATTATCCGATCATGTGTACACAAGTCCATCGGAAAAAAATCCAAAGTACAAACACGCATGCTTCGAACAAATGCTAACCATAAGACAACATTAGCAGAAGTTGCCCAAAGGGTGGCGCTAAAGAGCTGAAAAACCACGTAGTTTTGTGTATGTTGGCTGAAAAAGTTCTGCCGTCTGTATACATACCAAGTTCACGCCCAACGCCCTTTGCACAAAATTCCACGGATTTGTCCGATGGATATCCGATCCTGTGTACGAGGCTTAAGAGACACATAAGGGCTGCCATTGATTATCCCTTTCTGTATAGTAGATGATTGTACAGATGATCTCCCTTGGATGTAAGCTGTTTGCGTCCAGGAATAATCATCTGTCCCTAACCGCAGGTAATTGCTCAAAATGCAATTACATGTTGTGGCTGCTGTCAACCTCCTTTTTGCTTTGTACAGGTTGAACACCCACAAATGTCTACAAGCACCTGTGAATCCGACCATAGGAATCCACTGGATTCTTACCGGAGTTGGAGTTAAAATGCCTTGGGAATGAGGCCTTTCATACTGACCAAAAGACAAACAAGATAAAAACAGGGAAGCAAACATCTTCTGCAGTAAAACCTTTAATGAACAAAGTATTCAAATCAACAATGGTTGCACTCGCATTTTTCATAGATTACAAGCGCATTGAATGCAGCCCCATCTTGCTGAAGTTGTAGAACCGCTCACATCGTGGCCAGTGATGTGCAGTGGTAACTCAGCATAAAGTTTGAGTCTCTTACTGCAGACTTTCAGGCTGAAGAGAGGCAAACAATGCAGCTTTATACTGAGCTCGGCTGTACATCAGTCTGCTGTTAGTGGCCTCTCACAGGTCGCTCCTACTGTTGGGTGGACGTGGATCACCCACCCAATTTGCTCAAACTTTTTTTTGTCACACTGCTGGTGGTCTTGTTTTTTCTAGCATGTAGTGCAGACAGTATTACATTTTTATTTGTTGTTTGACTTATATACTGGCCAAATGGGTTCGGTATGATTTGAGTCACTGACCTGAAACAAGTGTTCATATCTATAAAGTCAGACATTCATAACCGTGCCTTGAAAAGGTTTTCATACCCCTTGAAATTTTCCACATTTTGTCATGTTACAACCAAAAACGTAAATGTATTTTATTGGGATTTTATGTTATTGACCAACACAAAGTGGCAAATAAGTATGAAGTGGAAGGAAAATGATAAATGGTTTTCAAAATGTTTTACAAATAAAAATCTGAAAAGTGTGGCGTGCGTTTGTATTGAGCCCCCTTTACTCTGAGACCCGTAGATAAAATATAGTGGAACTAATTGCCTTCAGAAGTCATCTAATTAGTAAATAGAGTCCACGTGTGTTTAATTTAATCTCAGTATAAATACATCTGTTCTGTGAAGCCCTCAGAACCTTAATGAACAAACAGCATCATGAAGGCCAAGGAACACACCAGACAGGTCAGGGATAAGTTTGTGGAGACGTTTAAAGCAGGGTTAGCTTATAAAAAAATATTCCAAGTTTTGAAAATCTCACGGAGCACTGTTCGATCCATCATCCGAAAATGGAAAGAGTATGGCACAACTGCAAACATACCAAAACATGGCCATCCACCTAAACTGACAGGCCGGGCACGGAGAACATTAATCAGAGAAGCAGCCAAGAGGCCCATGGTAACTCCAGAGATCCACAGCTCTGGTGGGAGAATATTTCAGGACAACTATTAGTAATGCACTCCACAAATCTAGCATTTATGAAAGAGTGGCAAGAAGAAAGCCATTGTTGAAAAAAAAGCCAGAAGAAGTCCCGTGTTCAGTTTGCGAGAAGCCAACTGGGGGACACAGCAAACATGTGAAAGAAGGTGCCCTGGTCAGATGAAACCAAAATTTAACTTTTTGGCCTAAAAGCAAAACACTATGTGTGGCAGAAAACTAACCCTGCACATCACCCTAAACACACCATCCCCTCCGTGAAACATGGTGGTGACAGCCTCATGTTGTGGGTATGCTTTTCTTCAGCAGGGACAGGGAAGCTGGTCAGAGTTGATGGGAAGATGGATGGAGCCAAATACAGGACAATCTCAGAAGAAAACCTGTTAGAGTCTGCAAAAGACTTGAGACTGGGGCGAAGGTTCACCTTCCAGCAGGACAACGAGCCTAAACATACAGCCAGAGCTACAATGGAATGGTTTAGATCAAAGCATATTCATGTGTTAGAATGGCCCAGTCAAAGTCCAGACCTAAATCCAATTGAGAATCTGTGCCAAGACTTGAAAATTGCTGTTCACAGACACTCTCCATTCAATCTGACAGAGCTTGAGCGATTTTGCAAAGAAGAATGGGCAAATATTTCACTCTCTAGATGTGCAAAGCTGGTAGAGACATCCCCAAAAAGACTTGCAGCTGTAATTGCATTGAAAGGTGGTTCTACAAAGTATTGACTCAATACAAATGAACGCCACACTTTTCAGACATTTTGAAAACTATTTATCATTTTCCTTCCACTTCACAATTATGTGCCACGTTGTGTTGTCCTATCACATAAAATCCCCATAGAATACATTTACGTTTTTGTCTGTAACATGACAAAATGTGGAAAATTCCAAGGGGTATGAATGCTTTTTCAAGGCACTGTATTTGTATAATCATTCCAGGAAAGGAAGTTAGCGATAAACATGTCAGCCATGAAAGAATGAGGCCATTTGCAGAATGAGGAGTAGCAACAGCAGCCTCCATACTTCCATCAGTAGAGGTTTCCTTTAAAGTTCAGTTGCATCAAGAACTGATATTTCGTGTTGCTGTGGTTGCAAACTATTTGAATCACATGCTGGTCTTCTGTATATCTTTGGGATTCCAGTGGTAAAATATCAGATCCAAAATTTCCTGTCTCTTATCGTCTAAACAGTAATCCCATCCATGGCAATAGCCACATCGCTAATAACAATTATAATTGGTACAGGAATGGTCGATTTAAATAGGTAAAACAGCCTTTATTGTACTAGAGCTAATCTCCATAAAATCCATGGCATTTCCCGAGTTTTAACATGCTTGACATGAATATAATTCTGAAACGGACGTGCTTTAGCAGAGTTTACTTATATGCAGGGTAAGCAATTCTATTAAGCATCTCAGACTAAGATGTGTCAGTGTGGTTTTGCTGTTACAAAATAACCAAAACCATTGTACTGTATGACAATACAAAGTGAAATAATTAGTTGGTGGTTGATAATGTGTTATTATGTTATAGCTTTTGTGAACAGCTTGCGATGCATACAGCGATACAAAGTATCTATAAAGCAAACATTTGAAACTTACAGTGAAACTCCCCTCTTTTAGTTTTAGATATGGTGGGACAGCATTGTCACTGGGACAAGTGTGGGTGAATCTACACAACAGGACCACAGATAGAAGTCAGAGGTTGTAATCCTTCCTTGCTCTTTCCAAAGGCCCCAAAAATGTGGCTGGAAATGTACTTTAACCACTTGCCGACCGCCCAAAGTACTTTTACTGTGGGCGGGCGTCACTGGCAGGCTGGATCACATGCATGTTTATCATATAGCCTGTTCTGGGTTTCGGCAGTGCGCCCCTCCTGCGACCGCTGTGTCCACTGGACACAGTGGATTGCAGATTCTGGTACCTGTGGCCCAGTGATCATGTGATCGCTATGCAATCACATGATCACAATGTCAACAAAGCTGTTATGAATGAATACATTTTTAAACAGCCATGTTTCCTATTCTTTGTTTGGTCCACAGCTATCAAATGGTACCTGGGCCAATCACAGCCCCCTGTACCATGTGATTAGCTGTGGCCTATCACAGATTACTAGTAATCACAGCTGGTATGACGGTAACCTACTTATGAAAGTACAAAATATTGCTGTTAGAGTAATTATCTGTAACAGCAATAAAAAAAAAAAAAAAAATCTCTGATCACGCCACAGAGCAAGTACAGTGTTACTATGGTGATGAAAGTATGTAAAAGTAAATAGTTAAAAAAAAAAAATTCAAAAAAAAAAAAGTTTAATTTTTTTTTTTAAACTGGCGACAGTAAGTAAAAAAATAAATAAAAAAAGAACAAATTTTATTCCATTTCCTAATTTTTACAAAAATTGTGACAAAATATTACAGCTTTAAAAAACTCACCATGCCTCTTACCAAATGCCTCAGACTGTCTATTTTCTAAAAAGGGGTCATTTGGGGGTATTTGTACTGTTCTGGCATAGTAAATCGACAGAAAGGTAAAAGACAATGGGCCTCCCTGCAGGTTTAAAGTGGTTGTAAACCCATGTGAATTTTTTTTTTTTTTAAATCACCTGTAAGAGAAAGCCATAATGAGCTAATATGACTAGCATAATAGCTCATTATGCATCACTTACCTTAGATCGGGGCCCCCGAAGCTGTCCTGGTCTCCCTCTCCAGCCGCAGCCGCTCCGGCGCTGTGATTGGCCGGAGCGGCGAAGGCGTGACTACGCGCATGCGCGCGTGAGCCGTCGAATCCGACTAAGTCGTCGAATGATGGGACTTAGCCGGATTTGTTAATGGGATTAACCCCATGAATGCGCCGTTGTCTACGGCGCGCATGCGCCGTAGACACGGATGCATGTCGTTTTTAGCAAATATCTCCTAAACCGTGTAGGTTTAGGAGATATTTCCTGCACCTACAGGTAAGCCTTAATATAGGCTTACCTGTAGGTGCAAGTTGCAAAAGTGGGTTTACAACCACTTTAAAAGTCATAATGTACTAGTAAGCACCGCATACTAGCACATTATGACAGCCTTACCTGTACACAGAGCCCTCCAGCGCAGTGCTGTCACGGCTTCCCGTTTTGTTTTAACCGTATGTCCATTCCAATAACTACTGCACCATGAGGCATGTTTTTTGTCTATTGCCTTTGGTATTTGGGGACATACTGTATGAATTGAGCTCTACCCTGTGAAGTGAGAAAGTTAGGGAAGAATCTCATGTATTGAAGTCTGCAGTTATTTCTGACTTCACCCTTGTTGCCTTAAAAGATCATTCATTTGGTGAGTGCACACTACAATGGGGGAGAAAGTCGGTGAAGGCTGGTGATTGGCGTCTGCACAATTATTTTGCATGGAGTGATATTCACTTGGGTGTAAATATCGATATTGCAACAATATTATGTAGCGGGTACTTACTTTCCCGCAATAAGTTTTGAATTTCTCAGTGACACCAGTGGTGTGTCTCCGGCGGTCCACTGGGTGGCGCTGTCACCGTGGGTTGACGGACGGATACTGCTGTGTGCTGAGCCTACTTTTGTCCTTACTGGGCAGCGGTATGGTGGAGCGGGGAACCCACCGTGCTTGCTGGGAGAGGGGATAAAAGGGCCGGCCATCTTGGTCACGGGAGGGTTGGTCCCTGGCACCTTTAGCCTGCGGACGGAGTTCGTGTTTGTCCTCTAGGCGGACTAGGCCTAGAGGACCACCGGAGATCGTGTTCCATCCCTGGCACCTTTAGCCTGGGGTGAGGTACTCGGACGGCGGTCCGGAGCTCAGTGCCCAACACTGAGTTCCGCAAGGGAAGGATCCTAAGGTACTCCGGAGATGGATGCCTGAATCCGAGGTGGGCGTAATGGACCGGGAAGAGCTCCTCATCTGAAGACCCGGTGCAGCATACTGCCGGTGACGGGTGAGTCTCTTGTTGGAGACCGTCCGGAAGGTGAATTTCCCTCGTGCGGAGACCATAACCCACTCTTTGGAGGAGAGTGGAGGATCGAACTTGTGTCTGGGCCTATTCGTACACACACCTCCTTTTCTGTTCTATAGCCAAGGGAGTCCATGTTAGGTTCTAAATAAAGGAGTGTTGGACTTTAACGGTGTGTGGCTCAAGTTCCTGGCAGACGAGGATCTCGGAGACTCTTGGAGGGAGGATCCGATGCACAACACAGGCCCGAAGGTAAAGGAAGGCATTGCTGATACCATTTATACACCTGTGGTGGAAGCCAGGCGTAGCGCACCCTCTCCCTCCCCTATCATACCCCTAGACCAGAGACATTGCGAGCAGAACTTTAATAGAGGGGACGTGGAGAGGGGAGGAACTGCCCGCTACAATTACACTATACAAGTTTCTTTCTTTTTCTTTTGATACATTTTGGAGTTCCACATAGGGAAGGAGATGAGGATACACCCTCTCCACAGGATTGGCATAACTTAACTGAAGCGTTACAAGAAAAAATAATATAACGGTGTCACATTCACTGATTGATTTTCCATAATGTAGAACAAACAACTAGGGCAGGGTTTCTCAACCTGGGTTCCGTGGAACCCTAAGGTTCCTCCAATGGTTGCTAGGGGTTCCTTGAGCAATGACCAAATTTTGCCACTCAGATAAGTTCCTAGTGACACCAATGATCTTTTTAGCTATCTGTAGGGGGGAATTCGTCCCCAAGACCACAGACGTAAGAAGCACTCTTCCTCTGACCATTACATCAATGTATCATGAGTGGGAGATATAGCCATTTTTAGCAGGGGTTCCCTGAGACCGAAAGGTTATTTCAAGGGTTCCTCCGTGTTGAAAAGGTTGAGAAAGTCTGAACTAGGGAATCAAACTGAAAAAGACTGATGTTAGACACAATAATTGCTGTATAAAAAGCTTGCCATTTAGAGTTCGAACCATTTGTGCACACAAAAAAAACTAATCTATTTTGAATGGAGCTTGCTCTGATTGTAGTTGTAGGTTGAGATGTTGATTATATTGCCTGTGATGCTTGATTGACTGATAAACTTAAGAGATGAGACAAAGGCAGAAATGAACGCGCATAGGGGTTCATAACATGACATGACATAACATAACATAACACAATATGCATTTCATCCTGTGTGTCAGAAATGTTAATTGCTAATGTAAAGATTTTCTGATATTTTAGAAAAATTCTGCAATCAGTGGCTAATCATTCCCTTTTCTTCATAGAAAGCTCAACTTTAGTTTAAATTAAATACAAATCCTTTGTGGATGAGCAATGTTTCTCTCTGTTGGTTCAGAACAACCAACGTATACTGTGTTATCTGATCCAAACCTAGACACATTCGACTGGCCTTATTGGCCAGTTTGCTTGCCTAAATCCTGGCTGCTGTAATGTTAATAAACCGTTGATCCTGGGCGAAGTTATTGACCAAAAATGATCATTGACCCCCTCCCCCTTGCAAGTTACCCACCTAATGTTGGACGGCATGTGACCTGATATGCTATAAGAATAAGAGCCACACATTTGCTCCCCCCCCCCCTTCCTTTTCTGGCCACCCGGGGGCTGCATGCCTGAATAAGGATCTAGGTGGAATTTTCGTTTTTTTTTAATGTGCCCTTTAAGCTGCACGAAAAGACCCTTCCCCCACTGCACCCTTTTTTTTTTTGCAATGGTACATGTACCCTATGGCAGTCCCCTTTTCTCAACAATAGCTTGCTTATTAACCTTGAAAAAGACCAGAACAAATAGCAAGATTTGGCTTCCTTCGATTTCAAGGGGTTCAGCACTAAGTTTGGGGTTTGAGGACTTGCGGCTGGGTTTGCTGAACCAAACCCAGCCAGGTTCACGCATCCCTAATGACAAGTAACAACTGCAAACTTGTATATGTGCTGGAAGTTTTAAAGCAAATCTGTGTTTTGCCTTTGCAGAAAAAAGCAACTGGTTCACATTAATGTTGACCCTTATATACCTTTCCTCCCCCCACCACTCCATTCAGTCACTGGGAGCGACGGGAAAGTCTTGTGTCATCAGAAGGTCACTGAAATCGCATTTCCCTTGGCTCCAGGCACTAACCACAGTGAGGGGATTAAAAAAAAATATTCTCTTGCCCTGAACAGGCAAAGCACAGTACAAGTAGTTTTGAGTTTATCAGCAGCAACGCAGTGTCTAATAAACCTTGTAAAATAATCGGTCTACAGCTAATGGTTTTCTTTATTACATCAGCACCAACAGCAAAGTATATGTCAGCAGCTGTGGCCTCTGAGCCCTTTACACTTCAATTACAGGTAGTTGGTGGCTTCAGCTATCTGTGGCTGTTCACACAGCCAGCGATTACCTGCAGTGATTGCCACTGGACACACTTTGTGGGTTCAGTATATAAGTCATAGGAAAGGGAGATTCGCATTACAGTGATAACTGATAGGACCCTTTGTAAGAACCGTTAAGAGAACTATCATTTTATTTTTTAGGTATGCAGGAGAAATACTTGATGAAGATGTTTATCACAACAGAGACCTGGTAAATAATCGCCCTTTACAAGCACTTGTCGCTGGTCTAAAGGCCTATAGCACGTGGGAGAATTTGTCATGTCTACAGGACTGTCGGGAGTGCACTGGTGGAATGGTGAGTTTTAAACCAGCACAAGCCTTGTATCAGCCTTGAATTGATCAAAATGAAGGGTCGATTCCTTCTCTCTAATTATTTGTAAAATAAAAGGACATTTGCAAATAGTGTGGAAATCATCTAGTGGGGTTCTTCTGTATAGTACCATGGCTTCCCAGCAAGCAACAGTTGGACTATCATCCCAATTGGTGGAATGTTACGGTTTTTATACAGAGTTACTATATTTCAAGGTCCTGTACCTCTGTGCTTCTGCAAAACAATGTTGTATAATATATTAATATATATATATATTTTTTTCTTAAATCAATTATATTCATTCAGCCTCTGTGAAAACAGAATGGTAGCCTCACCAATTATATATGCTAAATTACTAGGAAAAATGTCTATACCTCCAAATGTGTATCCCACAAGCTGCGTCTACTGTATATGTGTCCCAAGTGGTTTGCAAATGCTTTAGCAGGAGCCTGGCAGCTCTTTGACCTCGGTCTTGATCTGTTCTTGCTGTCTTACTCAGAAGTCATGGACTTTCTTCCACTTGCTTCTGTGTACTTCAGGACACTCAACTTTTTGCAAAAGTAGCAGTGTATAATGCTGTATAGAGTAAAATAAGTCCCACCCTTTCTCGCATGCATGCCGTGAGATGTAGGTTGGATACCCCTGCTTTATTGCATAGAGATAACTAGTGGTCTAATTTTCTACATCATGTACATAGTCCTTCATTCACTGTCTCTTTTTGGAAGTGATTTTGCTCTTGGTGGATTCTTCTTCTTGTGCTCCTCGGTAATATCTCAGTCCCACTTTAAGTCGCTGATTGCCACCATAACTTTTGCGCAAACCAATCAATATATCCTTGTTGTTTTTTTTTTTTTACCAAAAATATGTAGTAGAATACATATTGGTCTAAATTTATAAAGAAATTAGATTTTTTAATTAATTTTTTTGGATGTGTTTTATAGCATAAAGTAAAAAATATAGTTTTTTGTTGCAAAATTGTCATTTTTTTTTAATTATAGCGCAAAAATAATAAACCCAGTAGTGATCAAATACCGCCAAAAGAAAGCTCAATTTGTGGGGAAAAAATGACATCAATTTTATTCATGTACAGTGTTGCATGACCGTGTAATTGTCAGTGAAAGTAATGCAAAAAATGGCCTGGGCAAGTGGATAATTTGAGGCCTCATTATCTGGTAAGAGGCTATTGAGAGTGGTGGTGGTGATTTCACCTGGTGGTGTATCCTTACTTGCAAGTGGAAAAACATTGTACAAAGGAATGGTGGTGAACCCCCTCCCCCTGCTTACCTTACCATTGTGTTAACAGTTATCTATTGATTCTTACCAGGTTCACTTATTGTCTGACACATATATTAATGGTGTCACCTTTTTATACACAAAAATTATACTTTTTAATTAATTATATTTATACTTTGTGGCACTTATGTATTGGTGGTGTCATCTTTTGATGCACATATGTGTATAAGATAATTTTTTTGTTTATTATTCTGCATATCGATAATTACAACACACAGCACAACACTTGGTTTACTTCTATCATACACTTGGTATTAGGTGGTCTGCGAGGGCAGCTGTAAGATCTTGATTTTTTAGATTTTGACATTAAACACAGATTTATTTGTTTTTATTTTAATAAAAAGAAGATGTTTAAACACATTAATCAGTGTCCTTAAAAAGCTTTTAACCTCCTTGAGCATTGTTGTTGCACTCTGAAACTTTTTCAGTGGTTTCTTGCTATTACAACCAATTATAATCCATAAACACATCTAAATTTTTTTAGAATGTCAGCACAGACTATGAAAAATAGAACTGCAAAACTGTCCCAAGTGGTGTTCAGCCACAAGCCTCATATTTATCACACACGTTATTATTACAAAACCTCCAGTGTGCAATTGTGAAAATGAGATTGATTATTTTCTTTTTGCTGTCCTATCCTTTGACAGTATAAAATAAAGAGTATAACATAGGGTATTGTATTTTCAATGTAAATGATCTGATAACTACAAGAATCATCCGTATTATAATGACCAAAACTCTATTTTCTGTCCAATTATCTGAGATTGGTGGAGTTAAATAGACAGATATTAGGTGAATTAACTTTTTTTTTTTCCTTCAATCCATTAGAAGTGGATTTTAAAATCAGTTTTTTCACAATAGAGGAACAGTTACTTAATACAGTCATATATCTGTTTCCTCTGATGAAAGGGAATAATCTTTTAATACTGAACATGTATGAAAAATAGATCATGGGGCTCCCCTTTCCAGGATTCCAAAAGCAAATCCCCCCTAATGTTGGACTAGTCCCATCTCTCCATTCAACCCATCCAATTTCTGTGCACCTTGAACAGCAAACTCAGACGATTCTTGCCTTGTACCAGACATGGAAACAGTTATTAGCGATCCATACTTTCTCATTGCCATACACCACCCATACCATTACTATAAAGAATTGTTAAGCCATGAAAACTTCTCTCACCGTATAAATGTGTACACTTTTTGTCCTTGCTGATTATACACAGTTTTGTTTCATAAATAAAAGACATTTTGGGGAAAAAAAGTATAATAATTTAAATCAGAATTTGAACATACACTGAGCCACAAGGGTTCTTTATTATGCCCTCTACTGTAAGGAGGATTTAGTTCCATTGAGGGGAGGGGGTAGACAAACTCTCCCTCTATGCTGACGACACCCTGATATACCTTGGAGATACCACGGGGTCCCTTGCAGCTGTCATGTGACTTATTGAACTATTTGGGTGGTATTATTGCCATACACCACCCATACCATTACTATAAAGAATTGTTAAGCCATGAAAACTTCTCTCACCATATAAATGTGTACAGGCATACCCCGCTTTACGGACACTCACTTTACGTACACTCGCGAGTACGGACATACCCGCGAGTGTACATAAAGTGCCTCACAAGACAAACATTCCTGCACCATCAGCCGCAGTAGAAGGAACTTAAGCTCTGAGCATGTAGCCTACCCTATTCCAGTGTGCTCTTCCTGTTTCCTGGCCGCCGCCCCACCTCCTGTGCACAGCGCGATGTCTGGGGGATGGATTGGAGTGGGCCCCCCCTTGCATCAGATGAGCCTAATTACATGTGAGTGTTTCCCTGACACCCCCACTACAGCCCCTGACGCCCCATAACAGCCCCTGGCACCCCCACTACAGCCCCTGACTCCCTCACTACAGCCTAGAAGTGAAAAAATGTATTGCTTCACTTTAAGTACATTTTCGTTTTACATACATGCTCTGGTCCCGTTGTGTACTTAAAAGTGGGGTATGCCTGTACACTTTTTGTCCTTGCTGATTATACACAGTTTTGTTTCATAAATAAAAGACATTTTGGGGAAAAAAATTATAATAATTTAAATCAGAATTTGAACATACACTGAGCCACAAGGGTTCTTTATTATGCCCTCTACTGTAAGGAGGATTTAGTTCCATTGAGGGGAGGGGGTAGACAAACTCTCCCTCTATGCTGACGACACCCTGATATACCTTGGAGATACCACGGGGTCCCTTGCAGCTGTCATGTGACTTATTGAACTATTTGGGTGGTATTCATGCTTTGTCATTAACTGCCATAAGTCTTCTATATTGCCATTGGATTTATTACCTGGCCCTCTCCCTCAAATAGCTTCACATGTGGATGTGGTTACTTAATTCAAGTATTTGGGGATTACTGTGACAAGGAAGGTTGGAGACTATATAGCGCTGACCCTAAACCCATCCTGCAAAACTTCAAGCAAAAGTGCACAGTTGGTGTAGATGGCCCCTTTCTGTTACGGGCACGGCCAACCTCATTAAAATGGTCTGGGCCCCCCAGTTTCTGTATGTTCTACACAATGCCCCTGTATGGATCCCGAAATATTGGTTTGACCGCGTAGACTCACAGTACAGGGAATTGCTTTGGAAATATGGTGTAGCGAGGATTAAACTGACTACCTTACAATATCGCAAAGACCAGGGAGGGATGGCGGTTCCTCCTTCTCTCACATACTTTATGGCCACCCAGTTGCAGCATTTGACTGGCTGGGACCTCCCTATGGTGACAGACCCCTCAAGAACCTTACTGATACAATCCTTAGGGAAGTTCTCGGCCTTGTCTCAGCTGGAAATGGGCCTGCCAGAATTCCCTTCCCACTGCCCCATGGTACAGTTGTTGTTAAAACTATGGACAGAACTAAAGCGCAGGTTGGGTCTTACTGGATTTCTCCCATGTACGACTATATGGTGTAATAGGTCCTACAGAGAGCTGGCTAAACTTGGAAATTGTTCAACCAGGATAACTGCCGGAGTTAAATACTTATCTCAACTTTTTGTGGGGCAAGGAGTGAAATCATTTGATCAACTGTGTATAGCATTCCCCTTGCTCCGCAATAGATACTATTTGTACATGCAACTGCATCATGCCCTCAGGGTGCAGAGTAGGACATCTAGGTTACAGGTCGAAGATTTTACATTCCTTAAGGATATTTTCTCCACCTCTGGTAAGAAGGGGATTATATCTAGGATATATGCTCTGTTGTTGTCGTATATTCAAGCCCCAGATTTGTTACCTTGTAGAGAGAAGTGGGAGATGGATGTGGGCCCCTGGGATGGAGATACATGGGAACAGACCTTGGTGAATGGCCCCCTGGTGTCAGTGTCAGCAGCACACAAACTATCTCACGTGTTTATCCTTCATCGTGCATACCATACACCGGTTCAATTACATAAGTGGGGCAGACGTGATTCTCCCATATGCCCGAAGTGCCAACACATCAAGGCCCTCAAATCCATATGCTATGGTGAGATATTGTCAAGATGTGATCCAAATGATAAATAACATATATCAGGTTCAACTTGACTTCAACCCAGTTACGTGTCTGTTGGGTGGACTGATGGATGACCTCTACTGTCCGTCCACTTATATAGCGCTCTTCAGGCTGCTGTACTTAGCTAGGAAGCTGATAGCGAGATACTGGCTGTCTCCACATACGCCTACCTGTAGGCAATGGATACAACAGGTAAATCATATTCTGATACAGGAAAAAAAGACGTACCTTCATAGAAATGCCCCTCAGAAATTTCAAAACATATGGCAAGAATGGTTGGATACATCCAGAGCAGCTCCCTCTCAGCTCATATTTACCAGGCTACTTCAAACTTGAGGGGGCCCTTTATGGCTGTACAGAGTGTGGAGAAGACAATGGGCAGACTTAGGATGTATACCTTATAGGGACTGGATGTTTGCACTGCAAGAGTTTTGACTTGGAGTAAAAACTAGGGTTGTCCTGATACCGATACTAGTATCGGTATCGGGACCGATACTGAGCATTTGCGGGAGTACTTGTACTCGCGCAAATGCTCCCGATACCTTTGCCGATACCTGGGATCAGCGGGCGGAGTCAGCGACTGGAGGGCGGAGAGGGGCAGAGAGCAGAGCAGAGCGGAGTCCTCAGGCGGGTAAGGGGGTGCAGCCGCATCATTATCCATCTGCGACCGGAGCCGTCACATTCATTAAATGAAGTGACACTCTGTGTTGCCGGTGTCCTGCCGAAAAAGGTCCCCCGGCGGATAGGATCCCCCCCCCCTGTACTGTGCAGGCGCGGCGCTTGCGCAGTACGTACCTTTCCGGAGCTTCCGAAAATAGCTGAAGATGTAGAGCTGAGGTCAGCTCTACATAGCGCCTGCGCAATGACGATGCCATCTTGGTACACCATGCAGCAGACATCTTGTTACCACCTATCAGTGCCATCTTTCAGTGTGTGCCACCTATCAGTGCCCATAAGTGTGTGCCACCTATCAGTGCCCAGCAGTGCGTGCCACCTTTGTGCAGTGCCCATCAGTGCGTGCCATATATCGGTGCCCATCAGTGCGTGCCACCTATCGGTGCCCAGTGCCCAGCCAACAGTGTGTGCCCACCTATCAGTGCTGCATAATCAGTGCCACCTATTAGTGCTCATCACTCAGTGCCATCTATCAGTGCCAGCCAGTCAGTGCCACCCATCAGTGCGTGCCACTTATCAGTCAGTGCCCCCTATCAGTGCTCATCAGTGCTGCATATCAGTGCCACCTAATCCTATCAGTGCTCAACAGGGCTGCATATTGGGGCCTCCTCATCAGTGCTGCCTCATCAGTGCCAGCCAGTCAGTGCCAGCCAGTCAGTGCCACCCATCAGTGCGTGCCACCCATCAGTGCGTGCCACTCATCAGTAATGCTTAATCGGTGCCACCTATCAGTGCTCATCATCAGTGCTGCATATCAGTGCCACCTAATCCTATCAGTGCCCAACAGTTTTATTATTTTATGTCTTGAGTTAGAGTTCTTCATAAATTATCAAGAAGATATCATTTGTCTGTATTGTGGTTTGAAAACTGTCACATGGCATTACAAAAAAAGTATCGGGTATCGGTACTTGTACTCGGTCCTAAAAAAGTGGTATCGGGACAACCCTAGTAAAAACCCTTTTTATTTTCTTTACTGTTATGTGTTCTGTTTATGTGACGTTTAGTTTCTTTTTGTACTCACCACTGTTTGGAAAGTGTAGGCTCTCTGCAAATGAGTTCATCCTTTATGTAGAGTAAAACGTATTTCTGAATGTCTAATAATTGCCTATGCAGTCTATACTTGAATGTTTGTAATCTATATTTTCATGTACAATAAAACATATTTTCTCTGATTAAAAAAAAAGGAGGATTTTGATTATTTTTCAAAGTAAATGGGCGCAAGTGTTGACGGGCAAAAAAAATCGCTTGATTCCCCTATCAACACAATCAGTGTAGATGGGGGAATCCCTCCCATTGAGCTATTGTGTTCTCCTGGCATTGTGGTGAATGGAGCCCACATGCTGGTTGTATGTCAATTGATGGGTCGACCTGGGTACAATCAGCCAGCCCATAAATGGTTAAATGGTTCAAATCTCGGCCGGTCCCTGCTGAACCAGATTGTGCAAACCAAATTATATTAATCATAAAATGCTCTTCAAAAAGTGCTCTTATGTTCAGCAATAAGCTGGCCACCACACGAGAACTCACCAGACAGGATTGACCCCCTGCTAGAGTAGGTCAGTCATCGTTTTTCCCACAAGGGGTTAATTATCCAAGGTGACACCGCTCTATCCTCTCACCACGATCAGGGATTTCATAAAATCAGAGAAGATAAAGTGCTCCAATAGTGTAAAAAAAAAACATATTTATTTAGGCGACTTACATATACAACTTTAAAAATCCATAAGCTATCATGCTCTCATTTAACTGTCTATTCCGCCCTGTACCCGGATTATGTAGCATTTTTATCATACAACACTGGTTCACTATAACATGCACAAAGCCCTGTTTGTAGCCCCTGATCACTCGGGCCTCTCACCACTTCTGGGTGTCTCCAGTGGACCAGTTTTCTTTCCTTTAACCCTGCCTCGACATACGTTTCGTCGTGCTGACGTCTTCAGGAAGCCTCCTTGCACGGAGCACTTTTTTGGACATTATTGCGCAAGATAAATGATAGCTGCAAGCAGCACTTGAAGGATATTATTCATTAATGGACTTAATCTTTAAAGTCTTGTTGTTTTTTTTTGTTGTTTAAAAATAACAAACATGTTATACTTGCCTATTCTGTGCAGTGATTTTGCACAGAGCAGCCCAGATCCTCCTCTTCTCGGGTCTCCCGTCTGAACTCCTGGCCCCTCCCTTCTACCCCCACAAAAAAAATAGCTTGCTCTAGGGGCACCCGAGCCGCTGCTATGTGTGTCCATTCAGACACGGAGCTGCAGCTAGGCCCCTCTCTGCTCATTTGCTCACTGACTTTGATGGACAGCAGCGGGAGCCAATTGTTTCAGCTGCTTTCTCAGCCAATGGGGGAGAGTCCCCGGACAGCCGAGGCTCTCGTGCAAGATAAGATAAAAAACCTTTTGCCTTTACAACCACTTTAAAGCTGCACTATATGGACTATGCACTATATGGGACATTATAATTTTATAATTTAGTATTATTTGGTATATGTTATGGTTGATGGTTTAAGCACTGTGATTAAAGATTACATTTTATATAAACACATCAGGTGTTACACACAGCAGCTGATATTCTTGGTAGTTATTTTTTAGTAACTGAGCGCAGGTTTTTAACAGCTATCCGACCAGCCGCCGCAATTATACTGCGGCAGCTTGGCTCTCTTGCGCAAATCGCCGCATTGTCCCAGTTACGCTAAAAATCACTGATCGCTACCATTACTAGTAAAAAAGAAATAAATAATAAAAATGCCATAAATCTATCCCCTATTTTGTAGACGCGATAACTTTTGCACAAACCAATCAATGTACGCTTATTAGGATTTTTTTTTAACAAAAATATGTAACAGAATTCAAATTGGCCCAAATTGATGAATAAATTAATTTTATTTTTTTTAATTTTTTTTTAAAAAATGTTTTATAGCAGAATATTGTCGCTCTTCTTTTTTTTCTTTATAGCGTAAAAAATAAAAACCACCAAAAGAAAGCTCTATTTGTAGGAAAAAAAGAACATCAATTTTGTTTGGGTGCAGCGTCTCTTGACCGCCCAATTGTCAGTTAAAGTGACACAGTGGCGTATCGCAAAAAATGGCCTGGTCATTAGGGGGTAAATTCTTCCAGGGCTGAAGTGGTTTATAGGATATTTTTGGATAAAATAACCATCTGGGACTTTAAAAATTCCTGACTTTCAAAGTATGGGAGAGTAAACATCCCTCTTTCAGAACACATACATGACAGCGATCCGTGCCTAATCTTGCTATCTCGAGGTTCTAGCACTGACAGTTCGGGGTAGAGAAGTGGGGCTACATTTCTGCACATATCTACTTTCAAAAGGTCTGCATAAGAAATTCTGGGGACATCGGTAGGTATACTTGTAATTAGTATGGGGTAAAGGTGTAGCGCTAGACCTTTACCCCATATTTTGTCTATTGTACACAACAATATTGTGTCAGCAGATTTTAGTTTAATTATTCATTTCCTATTAGCGCAACAGATCTCTCTTTTTAATATACTTGTAAATAGGGTTGCACAGATAAGGATACTAGTATCCGTATCTGTGCTGATACCGAGCATTTGCCCTGAGTATTGGTACTCAGGCAAATGCTCTGATGCTTAATCTGATACCTGGGCAGTTAGGGGTGATCGGTGCGGCGCTGGGGGTGAGTTACGATCACCGATCTCCCTGTATACATTTCAATAAAGAAGCTGACAGCCGCTTCTCCTCCTGCTCCCCTACGGCTTTCAGCTGCTTTATTGAAATGTATACAGGGAGATCGGTGATTGTAACTCCCCCCCAGCGCCGCACCAATCACCCCCAACTGTCCCCCATATGCTCCTCCGGTCCCCCTCCGTGCTCCAGTCCTTCTCCGTGCGCATTGGAAAAAAATATATATTTTTTAAATAAAATTGTAAAAAAAAAAAATACTGACACAGTCGACGCATCGTCAGTGCTGCATGTTAGTAAAAGTATCGGCACTTGTCTTAGGGCCAGTTCACACCAGACGCAGTTCCTTTCAGTTCCGTGTGCTTTTTTTCTGCACAAAATGCATGCACAGTGTTTTCCATGTATTCCAATGGCTCTTGTTGGCTCTAGTTCACACCACGCAGTCAGTTTCCGGTCAGTTTCTGCACCGAAAACTGACCCAAGACTGACTGCATGGTGTGGCTGCAGAAAAAATGCTCACAAAACTGTACGGAACTGCGTCTGGTGTGAACTGGCCCTTAAAGTGGTATCGATGCAACCCTACTTGTAATGTTCTGCACTCACCCTGAAGATTAAATAAAAAATAAAATAAAATCTTAGTTTTGAATCTAGTATTCATCTAAATTCTCAATTACCGTTGTAATGCTCTGCAAGAATAGCCCCCTAAAAGCTGTAGATGAATAATGAAAACCAGTATATTTGCCGGTCTCCAGAGTTGACAACACGCAAACCAACCAAAATAGATTTCTGTCCATTGCGTGACGTAAAAATATAGTTCTGCACATGATTATATGATTAAACTCGGGTTTTGCAGAGCTAGGACATGTTACAAACAGATGTGAGCATGAAGACCCAGCCAACACAAACAGTTGAAGAAACGCTGTGAGACTCTGCTCAGATTACAGAATAGTGCAGGCCTCTGTCATTTCTAATCCTCATTAGCCGCTAGATAAAATCAAGCTGTTTTACAGTGTTTATATATATATATATATATATATATAATGTGTATAGATGTAGAGAGAGGGTAGTTGATAAATTCTTATAAAAACGTATTTTACAGCATATTAAAGTATTTGATTTATCACCAATATTTTTTATATATTGTTAACCATGTAGCTCATAATGCAGACAGGGCAGCAGGTGGTATGTCCAACTGTATGGTACCCCTAAAGGTAGGGTACTGGTGTAGTGTATGCAGTACAAGTATATTACACCAGGATGTGCTAGAATGCTGTACATAACCATCCATGTGATACTGCAGAGTAGAATAGATTTGAAATATTCATGGTTATAAATACGCCTGTTTGAAGTCCTAGGACAAAAAAACAGGAACTGATGGCAGGTGTGTGAATGGGGAGCAAACAAGAGCCAGAACTTTTTACATTCAGGAAGTTCAGAATTTTAGCAGTTCAGCTTCAGGTAACATGCCAAGGTTAGAACAGGTGTGACAAATCAGGGTCAGGTTAGCTGGTTTAGTATTGTCATGTTCCAGTAAAAATAATGATGTAAACCCTAAGTTGGTTTGTCAAAGCACTGTCATGCAAATAATTGTATTTTTTTTTAAAGTGGAACTAAACTCTCTCAATAAACATTAACCATGTTTAATCCTTCTGCTACTAGCCGTTGTAAATAGATAGGAAGGTATATTATATTTACTCAGTAATAAATAGGTAATGATGCGCTAAAACCAACCCTTTTGCTGTGCCCAGTGTGATAAAAAGGTATAAATAAATCCTTAACCACTTCCCGCCCAGTCAATAGCATATTGACGTCCGGGAAGTGGTTCAGTTATCCACACTGGACGTCATATGACGACCTGCGGGATAACAGCCGCCGCGCGCCCGGTGGAGCGGTGGGTCAGTCTGACCCACCGCTACACTGATCTCGGTAAAAAGCCTCCGGCGGAGGCTTTTTACCACGTGATCAGCCGTGTCCAATCACGGCTGATCACGATGTAAACAGGAAGAGCCGTTGATCGGCTCTTCCTCACTCGCGTCTGACAGACGCGAGTAGAGGAGAGCCGATCGGCGGCTCTCCTGACAGGGGGGGGTTCACGCTGATTGTTTATCAGCGCAGCCCCCCCTCGGATACCCCCACTGGACCACCAGGGAAGCCCCCCAGGACCACAGGGAAGCCCCAAGCATGTGGATGGCCCCCATGGCCATCCACATGTAGTAAAATAAAAAAAAATATGCCAATCAGTGCCCACAAATGGGCACTGACTGGCACTATGATGGCACAACCACAATGTGTGGTGGCTGGCATTGCTGGGCATCAGTGTCCATCAGTGCCACCTACTAGTGTCCATCAGCGCCACCTATCAGTGCCCATCCGTGCCCACCTATCAGTGCCCGTCTGTGCCACCTATCAGTGCCGCCTATAAGTGCCCATCAGTGCCGCCTATAAGTGCCCATCAGTGCCGCCTATAAGTGCCAATCAGTGCCTATGAGTGCCAATCAGTGCTGCCTATGAGTGCCAATCAGTGCCGCATACCAGTGCCACATATCAGTGCCCATCAGTGCCGCCTATCAGTGCCCATCATCAGTGCCACCTCATCAGTGTCACCTTATTGGTGCCACCTCATCGGTGCCCATCAGTGTCGCCTTATCAGTGCCCTTCAGTGCCGCCTAATCAGTGCCCGTCATTGAAGTAGAAAAGGTACTTATTTACAAAAAAAAATTACAGAAACAAAGAAAAACATAGTTTTTTTCAAAATTTTCGCTCTTTTTTTATTTGTTGTGCAAAAAATAAAAATCGCAGCGGCGATCAAATACCACCGAAAGAAAGCTCTATTTGTGGGAACAAAATGATAAAAAAATTGTTTGGGTACAGTGTAGCATGACTGCGCAATTGTCATTCAAATTGCGACAGCGCTGAAAGCTCAAAATTGGCTTGGGCAGGAAGCTGTATAAGTGCATGGTATTGAAGTGGTTAAATATATATAATGCTCCGTGCAGCAATGTGCAAATCCTACAATAAAATAAGAACAGTGATCTAATGTGCAAATTCCTGCAATAAATAAACTTCAAATATTAGATAATATGATCCATTGGTATCAAACAATAATTAATAATAAACAAGGTGAATTCAGAGGCGTTGCTAGGGGGGTGCGGGGGGTGCGGTCTGCCCCGGGTGACACCCGCTAGAGGGGTGACACCCTCCCTTTTTTTTTTTACAGCTGACCCATTCATTGATTAATTTCACCCCGCTGGGCTGGAAGCCTGGAACAACACCTCCAGCGCCGCGGCCGCGCCTGGTGTGTGTCCTCCGGCTCCTTATTCTTCCTATTCCTAAATTCCAATCCTCCTCCCTACCCTACAGAGCCAGCGAGCGACTCAGCCTGTCACATCATCACACTGCACTGTGATGATGTGACGACACGCACTAGCGTTGCTAGCCAGGTGCGGGGGGGGGGCGGGCCGCACCCGGGTGACACCCACCAGAGGGGTGACACCCGTGGGTAGCGCAGCGGCACCACACTGACATTGCCCGCTGCCCTGTGCCTTAGGCTCACGCTGCGGCTGTGTCCCTCAGCAGAGCGGAAGGAAGCCGCCGCCCCCTCTGCCTCCTCTCTGTTTACATCCACAGAGGAGGAGGAGGAGCCCGCGCTCGAGAGACACACCGCTGTGTGTATCTGCCGCTCTGTTCTGAGGTCTGTAAGGTAAGGGGGGCATCTTTACTGATGGTGGGAGGGGGTGTCTGTACTGCTGGGGTCTGCACTAGGGGGAGTTTGCACCAGGGGGGCTGTAACTGAGGGGGTGTCTGTACTGAGGGGGGTCTAGTACCAAGGGGGTGTCTGTACTGAGGGGGGTGTCTGTACTGAGGGGGGTGTCTGTAACTGAGGGGGTGTCTGTACGAGGGGTGTCTGGTACTGTGGGGGGTGTCTGTAACTGAGCAGGGTGTCTGTAACTGAGGAGGTCTGCACTGAGGTGGGGGTGTCTGTACTGATGGAGCGGTCTGTACTGAGGTGGGGGTGTCTGTACTGAGGGGGTGTCTGTACTGAGGGGGGTGTATGTACTGAGGGGGGGTGTCTGTAACTGAGGGGGGGTCTTTAACTGAGGGGGGGTCTTTAACTGAGGGTGTGTCTTTAACTGAGGGGGTGTCTGTAACTGAGGGGTGGTCTGTACGAGGGGGAGTCTGTACGAGGGGGTGTCTGTACTGAGGGGGGTGTCTGTACTGAGGGGGGTGTCTGTACGAGGGGTGTCTGTAACTGAGGGGGTGTCTGTAACTGAGGGGGTGTCTGTAACTGAGGGGTGGTCTGTACGAGGGGGAGTCTGTACGAGGGGGAGTCTGTACGAGGGGGAGTCTGTACGAGGGGGTGTCTGTTACTGAGGGGGGTGTCTGTACTGAGGGGGGTGTCTGTACGAGGGGTGTCTGTAACTGAGGGGGTCTGCACTGAGGTGGGGGTGTCTGTACTGATGGAGCGGTCTGCACTGAGGTGGGGGTTCATACTGAGGGAGGCGGGTCTATATTGATGGCGGAGAGTCTGTACTTAGTGGAGCGGGTTTGTACTGAGGGAAGGGATCTATACTGTGGGAGTGGGGTCTGTAGTTAGTGGAGGGGGGTCTGTACTGAGGGGGGACTATAGTTGTTGGGGGGTGACACCATTTTTTTTCGCACCGGGTGACACCAACCCTAGTGACGCCACTGGGTGAATTGCAGCATAAGGTGATCCCATTCACACAGTGTCTATAGCCACCTGAATGGTGATCAATGAATGGGATTGCTTGTTCCTGGAGTAAAACAGATTTGTCCGTATTACTGATTACTAAGCACACTCACAGTCATTATTCCATCCAGCAAATGGTAAAGTAGTATTTGTTCTCCGTCAACCTGGGAGATCCCACTTGCTAGTTGTGTGTTTTCATGTGCAGGGAAAACAGAAAAAAGATGCGATCATTGCGCAGTGTTGAAACCATACATGTTATGTCATACAACGAGGTTGCACTCGCATTTCATCAGGGAATCAGAAGCGCATAACTCAGCTCAGTGGAGCGATCTCCTCACTCAAGTTCTGATACGATCAGAACACCGCTGGTAGCGTCACTCGGCTCTTCCCCCTACGCGTTACGTCACACGCCACGTGACCTATTCATGGGTCAAATATTATATTTACTTGTTTTATTTTTATTTACTTTTTAAGCATTTCATCAGTTGCTTCCTGGTTTCTGGTCTAGGCAAAAATTATGTCATACATCCCAGAAGTATGACTTCATGGGCATTTTTTTTTTCTCTCATCTGGAGAGGGGGAGGGAGGGTTTCTTAGTTTAGCACACTTCAAAGTGATTTCTGAACAAAAAAAAAGCATGAATTAACCTCCCTGACGGTCTGATTGTTTTGCATGGAAATTTGGCATTTTATATTGTAGACCTGTAATTCTTATGCGGCGTACACACGATCGTTTTTCATGCCATTTTTTAAACCGACATTTTTCTCGTTGTTTTTTTTCATGTTTCCTCTCAAGCCTGTCTTGCGTACACACGATCATTTTAAAAAATGTTCAAGCAAAGCGCGGTGACGTACAATACGTACGACGGCACTATAAAGGGGAAGTTCTGTTCGGATGGCACCACCCTTCATGTTAGTAGAGTTTGTTGAGCGACGATTCGCGCTTTTCAGCCTCGTGCTTTTCAGTCTATTACAGCGTGACGAATGTGCTATCTCCATTACGAACGCTAGTTTTACCAGAACGAGCGCTCCTGTCTCATACTTGATTCTGAGCATGCGCGTTTTTTTTTCACCTCGTAAAAGCATACACACTATCGTTTTTCACGTCGTTATAAAAAACGACATGAAAAACGACGTGAAAAAATAGAGCATGTTCGAAATTTTTAATGCCCGTTTTTCACGTCGTTAAAAATGCTCTGGAGCATACACACGATCGGTTTTAATGCCCATTTTTAAAAATGGCATTTTTAACGGCATGAAAAACGATCGTGTGTATGGGGCATAAGGAATAACTCACTTAAATCTGTCCAAACAAGAGTCTAGTAAACATTCCGGGTATAATAAAATTTTAAACTCGAAATCATTAATTAAAATATAATAAATAACTATAAATAATTATAAAAAAAGAATACATTTTGTTCAATAATGTAATCAAATCAAAATACTGAAATTTGTCCAAACAAGGATGAAATATTACTAGTCACTGTAATACTAGACAGTGCATATTGGTTTAGTAAATCCTGGGTATAAAAAATTTTGAAACATGGGACTGCACAAAGTTCGACGTCACAATCAGGACAATGGAAAGCGTCCCTCTACGTCAAAAGATCCGCTAGAAAACAGCGATAGTGAATTAAAATCACTTGCAGAATTGAGCGATAGTGATTTGTGGGGAAATTCGTCATAAGACACTGAAAGATCACTATCGCTCAATTCTGCAAGTGATTCAAATTCACTATCACTATCGCTGTTTTCTAGCTGGTCTAAAACCGCTTTTGACGTAGAGGGACGATTTTTGGATGCCATGGACATTCTCAAGTTTCCAGGCAGAAAGAATGGTATATATATTATAAAAGTGCAGGCAGGGCACTGGACAAAGCACTGGGAACAAAACTGAGGTGAAATGATTTGATACAGTAATGTAATCTTACAGATTACAATGTATTGTTTGTGTGATGTTTTTTTTTACTTTTTTGAATTTGCCGCCGGGCTCCGCCTCAATGTGTTGCGACGCTCACAGGGAACGGAGCTCAGAACAGTAATACTTTGGGCGGTGGAACCGCCGGAGGACACAGCTGGAGGACATCACAGGATCCTAGGGACAAGGTAAGTAACTGTACCTGAATACTGCGATGCAATCCTGAGTGTGGCTCGGGGTTACCGCTATCGGTAATGAAAATAACCCTGAGCCACACTCAAGAATACCGATAGGGAGCTAAAACAACATTTTCAATTTGTGGTGCTTAGATACAGTTAAAATCCACATTTAGAAATATTTGTCACCTTTTTCTCATCCTTTGTTTCATCTTAGTGCTGTTGATCTCATATAGCCTCTTTACAGTCACTTCCTATCTACATGCATGCACAGCAGGGATAGCTGCATTGCATTAAGAAATGCTATGCAGCTATCCCTGTTGTGGGTTTCCTGATGGTGATCTTGCCTTCATGGTGTTTTGAAAAGTCCATTGGTCTTCATTGGCAAATCATGTGACAAGGTGACAGACAATGCAGGAGACAGAGACAGACTGTTTTTATAACAGCAAGTGCCTGAACCAGGACCCTCATGGCAGGATCATCGGGTATTTTTTAAATGAAAGCTGCAGATTTAAAGAGATTAAAAATTACTTTTGATATTACATCAAAACTGAATGCCAGACGATTACCTAAATAAATAACCAACATACCGTGTCCATCCAATTGAGATTTACACAGACCTGCCAAACAGCACAGCCAGCCTTAAGACCTGATTTTTCTTTATTGCAGTGTAACAACTAGGTCTTGTCCCTTCTCCAGCCTATGATTAGACAGTGAAGAAGCAGCAGTCTAATGAACTTATTCCTGTCATTCTGCTCTCTCTCTCTTTTCATCAATAACATGCTCCTTGTTAACAGATACCCACTGCAGCATAACTGAATGGCTTCTTGTGCTGCTTCCCTTTCTCATTCTGAGCTCTGCTGTACAGGGGAATACAAATTGCTGATATCAAGTTAATTTAGGCTCTAACATTACTTGCTTTAAACAACAACAAAATTCAGGAGCTTTTTAATGATCGCATAACTTTTATCTGCCTGGAGTTGAGCTTTAACATGTTGAAGGATTTTATTGGCTTTACATGTGCAAAAAAAATCTATAAATGGTAGCCAATTTATTGCACATCCAAGCTATCACATACAAAATGTTTGAACCTATAGTTGCTGTTATACAGAGCAAGATTGCTACATCCTAAATAGCATAAAGCTGACTTGCCATGGAACAAGTCGACGCATGCTCAGAAGCATTGAACTTCATTTTTCTCGGCTCATCGGAGTGTTTTACGTCACCGCGTTTGGAACGGTCGGTTTTTTGACTGATGGTGTGTAGGCAAGACTGATGGAAGTCAGCTTCATCGGTTTTCCGATGGAAAAATCCATCGGTTTAAAAACCATAGGAAATCCGATCGTGTGTACAGGGCTTAAAGGATTCAGATATGTTCTGAGGTTATTGTACCCCACTGATTATGCTCCATCACAGCTGACCTCATAAAAGTTAAAATCCAATAAATTATACTTATTAAAGTGTTACTAAACCCAGGACCTTGCATTCACTATATCTGGTCTCCCACAGTACACAGAACATGGAAATGCAATTATTTTAATAAATATTAACTGCTAAATACCCTTTTTCATCAGCAGTTAGATTAGTCTTGTGACTTCTATGAGTGTCTGGTTAAAGCTTGTAGGAGGGTTTTTCATTCTCCCATGATTGTCCTATGAGAATGTAGGACCTCTGACCCTCTGTCTGGTCAGTGCTGATTGGCCCTGTGCTGTACACATGGACTCTCCCAATAAAAAAAAAACTCTAGCAATACACACCAAACTGAGCATGTGCAACCTGTCCCCCTGCTCTGTAAATATCAGGAGATATATTGGAGACAGTGGAAGAAGGAGGTGATCAGAGGAGACAGAATCAAACAGTCTTTTTACACAATGCACAGGATTAACTCCTTAGGTTCCACAGTGAGTATAACGAGCATGCTTTACTGCATATACAGACAGATTTTACTGTTGTGGGTTTAGTAACACTTTAAAATAATGACCCAGTTCCTCCAAATTTATAGATATAATTTAGATGTATTGATGTGTTTGATCTTGACAGCTTTTCACTACAAAGCAGGGCTTCTTTGGTTTTACTTGTCATAGAATTTCTTCAAATTTTTTTAACTTCATTTCTTGGGCTTGTTGTGCTATGCAGATTATCAAAATGGGAAAATATTGAAAGCATTTGTAAAGTACTTTCCAGAATCCAAATAGGTACTCTTTAATCAGTTTCAGTGTGGTTAGTTATTTTATTTTATTTTTTTAAATACATAATAAAGTTAGTGGGGAAGTAGAGAGTCAAACACATTAAACGTTAAGTTCCTCTAAATATGAATTTTCCTGGAACGGACACTAGTGCAATTTACTTGACTTTTATTTTTCCCCCAACTCTGTTTATAGATTTATTTTATTGTTTATTTGAAATGCCAAAACCTGCCGCACTCACGTGACAGTGCTGCTTATCCTCAAATTTTCCACTCCACAACATAACACACAGCTGGTTATGCCTCACCTCCTTATGCACGTCCTGTTCATTTTGGGTTTTGCGGTGTATTTTAACTAATAAAATATTCTTTCAAAACATCTGTGTGGAGGAAAAGCATAGAAATAATTCGGCTCAGTATTCTCCTGTTGTAAATTTTGTAAAAACTAAAATTGGTGGGTTCTTTTGTCTTATATTCTTGTGGCATTATTTTTTTTAATCGGTGGGCTTTCACCGTTTACCAATCATTTTGTATTCTATTAGGAACAGGCTTGGTGAGGATAAACATGGAGAATTGCATTTATTTATAGTTTATTATTTATATGGCTACCTTTTTATGATTATTTTTGCTTGACCAGAATTTTTGGTAGTGCTCCTGCAATGTCCCTGGAAAGTAACATAAGCCCAATTACCAATTTTAATTAACTGAAGTTATTTGTCAGTGTGAGGCGAGGAGCGCTGATTACCGGCATCTCTGTGTTTACATGTGACCGGCTGTGATTGGACACAGCCGATCACATGGTTAAAGAGCCGCAAAAGCGGCTCTTTACAGAGATCGGGGTCGCGCCGTGTCCTAGCAACACAACGTGGCCGCCGCACTGCGCGTGAGAGCGTCTGTTCTGGGACGCTGTCATATGATGGCATCCCAGAACGAGAGCCGCCCGCCATCATTTGACGGTGTGTGGGCGGGCGGCAAGTGGTTAAATAACATCAAAAGAAAGCTCTATTTGTGTGAAAAAAATGATAAACATTTTGTTTGGGTACAGTGTTGCATGACCAAGTAATTGTCATTCAAAGTGTAAGAGCGCTAAAAGCTGAAAATTGGTCTCGGCAGGAAGGATGTATAACTGGTACAATAAACCCAGATTACATGACAATGCAAGGTAGTGACTAGCAAACAAGAACCACATTTAGCTCATGACAAATAGGTTACTAGCATGTGGTGACATATTTTCTTCCTGCAGATGCACTTTCTCCTGTCATTTCCACCAAGAACGGAAAAAGCATATGGTCTGATCTCCCTACTGCCTGCTCTTCCAGAAGCACAGCAAGAAGGCATCAGTGCGTGGGTTATAGTAGCTCTTTTTCCCAGTAAGGCAAATACCCTCTCATTCCATATCCATTTTGTAAGTACCCAACAGGGGATCTCCTTGCTTGCAATGGCAGAAACAAGATGCAGCCCAGGGTCTAAAGGCGTGAGTACTAAAGACAGCACCAAGAAAAAACAGCTAAAGCCCTATACACACGGCCCGGAATCCCGTCAGAAAAAAAATGTCGGTTTTCCTGACGGGATTCCTGGCAAGCTTTTCTTGCTCGCTGAGTGTACACACGGCACATTCAAAAGAACCGCCGTTCTTTTGAATGGCAAGAACGCGGTGACGTCATCAAGTACGACGAGCATGTCGCCTCCATCTTGCTTCACCCTACACTACCCTTGTAAGCTACCGCGCATGCGTCGAAGTCTCATCAAGCATGCACGGGTTTACCTGGAGACAGGTAAGCATACACACGTGCGGTTTTCTCGTCGGGAAACAGGCCGACGAGAATCCCGACGAGAAAATAGAGAGCAGGTTCTCTATTTTTCTCGTTGAGATTCCCGGCAGTTTTCCCGACGAGAAACCATACACAAAATCTCCCAGCAGTTTTCTTGCCGAGAAAACCGGCCGTGTGTACAAGGCTTTAGGGCTATAGCTGTTATGCTGCACTGGAGCAGATTTCACTGCAACTATGTCTGATTTCCTTGAGGAACTATTCTGCTTCTCCACCTCCTGAATCTAAGTATAATCCTGAATCCCCTAACCTCTTTAAAGAAGATAAAGGAAGGAGAGGTGGATGCGGAAAAGGATCTTGCAGAGGATTTTCCCCTCCTGCATGTTATTGGATACAAGCCAGGACTTCACGCCTTAGGCTTTCTAATGTGAGCTCATTTGATGTGGTGCATACTAGCCTTTGCCTAGCAGCAGTGGAATCTCAGTTATGTCCATTTGTCAAGCTGTCGCTAACTGGACTAGTCAAATAAATAGAGAACACCATCCTGTATTTAAAGACCCTGTTCTGCTGAAACCATTGCACCTGGGAGGCACCTGGGAGGCATACTTTGGTTGGTGCAAGATCAGGCATTTTAACCCCGGGGAATATTCGATTTCTTCCATACTAACTTTACTCCTTTCTGAAATGGACCAACATCTGGTTCTTAGTACTCTAAGGCCCCTTTCACATGGACGGCAAAATTGCCGCAGTAAAAAGCCTGTTTTTTGTTCTTTGAAATTCAAGGCTTCAGGCAATGCGATTAGCTGCATTTGTACATTGCGATTACCTGCGTATACGTGCGTTTATTTGCGGTTGCGTTTAGCTGCGGTTAGTTGTTCCCATAGCAACCTGTTTATTTATTTTTTTGTCCCTTGGATCTAACCATGATGCATTTCGGTCCTCTGCCATCTATTTCCTGTTTCTTTGTTCACTTGCTGAGTGTGTGTTGGAGTTTAGAGGTGAGAGGAGTGATCGGTGTGTTGTGCCTGAGATTTGCAAAAATGAATGCAAATATGATGAGTTTGCTGGCGATGCTCATGTTGCTGATGATGAGGATGAAGAGGAGAAGACAGATCCAGTCTAGGCGACGTCCCCGCCGTTACTGGGTCCATCCCCTAACCTCACAGCGTCTATTAATTGGCTACTTTGCCCTCATGTTCGGTGAGCTGCGGACCCATGGGGACAAGTTCTACAATTATACTCGGATGTCCGTGGCAAGCTTCGATGAGCTGTTGGAACTCTGTAGAACACGCCTGAGCAGAACCAGGACCAACATGAGAAGAAGCATTAGTGCAGAAGAGCGGCTGCTACTTACTTTAAGGTAGGTTTTCCATATCTTGAACAGATGCTTTAAATTCATGTACATGCAGGTGTACCAATATTATTGACAATAGTGTGTATGTATGTTCTTGCATAATATATAGATATAAATATATGTGTCTTTTTTGTATTGCAGATACCTTGCCACTGGTGCCAGCTTCACCTCCCTTCATCATCAGTTCCTAATGGGAATTTCTACTGTATCGACAATAGTCCATGATACATGTCAAGTTATATGGGAAGAGCTGAAAAGCAGTGTCATGCCGGAACCAACATCCAGTCTGTGGGAGGAAATATCTGAGGAGTTTTGGGAGAAGACCAACTTCCCAAATTGCATTGGGGCTTTAGACGGGAAACATATCCGTCTCATCAAGCCACCAAACTCTGGTTCCCGTTATTTCAACTATAAAAAATATTTCTCCATTGTCCTCCTGGGGCTCAGTGATGCCAACATGCGGTTCATTGCTGTGGATGTGGGAGCTTACGGGAGTTCTGGAGATTCCAGAATTTTCCGTAATTCTATGATGGGCCAGCGATTGGAAAATAGTGAATTCAATGTGCCACAGTCAAGGCCTCTTCCTGGTACTGCTGTGCCGGATCTTCCTTTTGTTGTGCTGGGAGATGAGGCATTTGCCTTATCCATCCACCTTCTCAGGCCCTATACGAGGCATGGTCTCACTGACAGGAGGCGCATTTTTAATTATCGTCTCAGTAGAGCCCGGAGAATGGTGGAGTGCGCATTTGGCATTTGCACTGCCAAATGGCGTGTTTTGATGACAGCCATGCACCTAGAAGTGGATCATGCGGTCAATGTTGTTTTGGCATGTTGTGTTCTCCACAACTATTTGAGGGGTAAGGAGATCGTGCCCACCGAATCCCCGTTAGCGTTACCTGTTTCCGCAGAACACAGAGGTCGTGTTACTGCCACTCGTCCCACGAATCAAGCTCTACAAGTGCGTGAGGATTTCACAGATTTTTTTTTGACAGAGGATGGACAGCTCCCATGGCAATATGACCATTTGTAAAGAGATCTTTGTTAGCCATGTTATATCAACCTTATATTACAGTTTAAATTTGTTCTTGAAATAAAGTAGTTGACAATTTTTTACAATTAAATTGTTTTTATTTTTATATCTTTGCCATGTTAAATAACAAAAAGGTAGAAAAAATAGACAAACCTTACAAAACATTGAATGCTTGCATGTATAGAAAACTATTTTTTCAATTCCTTAGGAATATAGAGAATTTTCTTCTATTTTCAAGTATAAATTGACTCTGTACCCCCCCCCCCCCCTAAAATATTGAGTATTTCTAAAGTGCTGTTAACCATATGTTTGACTATATGTGGACACTGTGAGTGCAGTAAACAGCTTTGAAACATTTTTTCACAACTTTACGAACTGTTGTGTAGCGGCTGTTTGATAACAATGTCCAAATGTAAGCAAAGAATTTAAAAAGGTTTTTTAGTGCTTAAAGCTGACCATACACCTATAGATTATCTGCATAATGTCTATGATTAGATGGAATTATATTTGTCCATGTACACTGCACTGTGTAGATGGGGGGGAGGGGATCTCCCACTGGGCCAAGCTTCAGTATCTTTCTAGTCGTCCGAGTAGCAAGATATGGAAGCTTGGAACAGTGGGAGATTCTTACATCTGCACAGTTTAGCGGAGATGGAGGAATCTGTTCCACTTTTTCCATCTGAACATAGAAAAACATAAGATAACCTATAGGTGTATGGCCAGTCTGCTGAGGCATGGCCCCATAGAGAAAGTGTCAAAACCCTAACCATTGTCACCTTAATTTTGATTTCGCCATGTATGCTGCACTGTGTAGATTGGGGGATCTCCCACTGGGCCAAGCTTCAGTATCTTTCTAGTCGGCCATGCTGGCTCTCAACCTAAACAATGCTTTGGTACTGTGAGAGCCAGCGTGGCGGAGTAGCAAGATATGGAAGCTTGTAACAGTACAGTACAGTTTCTTACATCCGTACAGTTCAGCGGATATTGAGGTAGGTATCAATAAAATTCAAGTAACAAAACATAAAAAAATTAAACAGTAATATAACAAATTAAAAGGTCAAAACTACAAGTTTTCATACACCGGATAAGGGGGACGCAGGGAAGAGTGGCTTGGTTCAGTGCCAACATCTATGGGTGATCCTGATCCTGATTGGGAAGATGAGGGTGAAGTAACTGGGTGTGGCTGCACGTGCATCCTTTGATAACCAGGATTAGGTGGGTAAGGTGTATACATCGGTGGGGGTCCTGCATAAGGATTAATGGCAGGTGTTGTGTCATGGAACTGCTGATTGGCCATTGGTCGACTCAAAGAGCCACTGGGTGAATTAAAACCCATAGCCCATGGCTGAAATTTTGGATATGGGCGTTGCTCTTTGCAAGCGGATACAATATACGTTAAATAGGCATGTATATCACCCCTGACCTCAGTGCGCTTATCAGGAGGAATCTCCCTGACTACACAAAGCAACATTCTCAAAAACATAACATCTGGGTCTGAGATATTGAGAAATTCATCATCTTTGGCCTGGTTTTGCGATTGGTTTCTCATTTCTGCTATAATACGGTTAAAATATTCCTCAAAAGGTGTCTCTTGTTGAGTACGTTTTTGACGGCTGGTGGAAGTAGACTGTCCTCTCCTACCTACATTTGCCTGCAAATAGATCAAGTATATAGATTATGCTTCTGATGTTGAGATCACACTTACATAATAATAAACATGATGCTTGCACAATTATTAAAGTCGTGTCCGAGCTTGCAACACCTGTTTTCAGTAGATCAGACACAGGCACTTGTTTTAGCCCCGAAAACCTGTTGTCACTGTATTGGCAGCCAGAAGACCACCAAAACTGTTTTTACAATGTTTCAGTTCATGAATGAAGAGAAGCCGCTGTCTTCTCTCCATTCATTTTCAGCGCAGCGGAGGCTGCTGAGAAAGGGACTGGGGAATCTGTGTCCCTAGTCCCATTCCCTGTCTCAAAGGGAAGATGTCAGAGGTCTGTTAAGACCCCTGATATCTCACGAAAGAGAGGGCTGAAAAAAAAAAAGAATAAAATAAAAATGAATTGTAAAAAAATATAAAAACTAAAAGAAAACACACACTGACACTGTCCCCCCCCCCCCCCCCCATTAAAAAATGAAAGCATTGTAAAAAAAATAATTGTAAAAACCATCATTGTGACGTTTTGAAAGTACATACCACAGGTTCTTCACTGGATGGTTGATATTCTTGGGATTAAAGTGACTCTGAATTGGTTTCTTGACTGGTGTCTGCGTCATCTGGTGACGAACTTTCACGTCTTGCGCTTGCTCTCTCAGGAACACTTGACACAGTTCTAATAATAACAAAATTACAAGTTTAAAAATAACATGAATACTGTCATGTGTACACTACAGAATAGCCCTCTATATAGAGCAGGGTGGGTTTAGACACTTTTCACACTGGAGCGGTGACGCAACCAAAAATCCTGATAGCAGTATCCTTGGAGTGGTGAAGGAGCGGTGTGTATACCGCTCCTACACCTCTCCAGCCCACTCAAATCATTAGGACAGTGCGGCTATACTGCCCACAAATTTGTTAAAAGTAAAATATATAATATATATACTTACGAGCGCATCTCAGTGGTGCGCCTCAAAAAAGACAAAGCCTCTGCATGGGGGTTAGCCCTGCGACGAGTTGAGGGTGCCCCGCTTCTCTCCGCAGACTTCTCTTCATTAACTTCTTTCTTGTACCGGTCACGTAGGGACCTCCAACGTGTATAAACCTCTTTTCCTGCAATATATATATCAAACATAACGCATGTTAGGAAAAGTCGAGAGAGTTCTGCTCACCCCCCCCACCCTAGAAAAAACTTAAGGGAAGACACCAACCATTTAATTTCCCATTTTCAAATTAGGTTTGTTTGCAGCATTGCATAATTGTCAGTGACGCAGTGCTGGATCGCTAAAAAATGGCCTGGTCATTTAGGGGGTAAATCTTCTGTTTGTGGTTATTATGGGAAACAGCTATGATACATGTGTACCCTGCTTCATAGACACAACAAACATTGCACTCACCTCGGTTATCCTGCTCAGTGGCAGACATATTGTCCCAATTCGGTGTGACAAATTTGTATACTTCCTCCCACTTGGATCTCTTCAACACTCGATCGGCATATCCTGGGCATTCTGAGTCCCATAACTCTGGTCGGGAATGCACAAGGGATATTATGGCCTCATGTGATATATCTCGCGCCGCCATGCTGCCTTCTCCTCTTTCCAATATCCCTCTGAACTTCCTGTGTCATTTCCCAGGTACACCTACTGGTTATGATGCGCTTCCGGGTGATTTTTTTTTTCTCACGCTGCTATCCGCAGCTGACTCAAAAGACTGCGATTACATGCGGTTGTTTGCAGATAGCTGCGCTACATCGCACCTGGACGCATTCAATTCTATTTTTTCTATTCGCACGGAACCGCATGTAACGAAATCGCAGCTAAACGCTGTGTGTGAATGGGGCCATAGGAAAGCGTTGTGTGCTTTTAGCTGCGGTAGAAAAATAGAAAATCCGCAGCTAAAAGCACCATTCTATCCGTCCGTGTGAAAGGACCCTAAAGGGACAGGTTCCTACTTATGTTATTCTGTTCCAGAAACCTTTGGCTTTGAACTCACCATACTGACACTGTACTACTCTGGGCGGGGGAGTGATCAGGGATTTTTTTCTTTACACTTTGATTGTTGTTACAGTTATCGCTGTAACAGCAATGTTTTGAACTGTCATGAATGAGTTTCATTCATAACAGCCGTGATTGCTAGTGATCTGTGATTGGCTACAGCTAATTACATGATTCAGGGTGCTGTGAATGGCCCGGGTATCATGTGATACCTGTGGGCCACTGCATTTCAAAACTAAGCACAGCTGTTATGAATGAAACCAATTTATAACAGTTATAGTGCTCAACATAAATTGGTACACCCCAGCAGATTGGTTTACTTTACTTTCAGAATCAACATTTTCTATTGGACATTATACTACAAAATATCCCACAAATTCAGGCCATTGATTGCAACCAAGATCTATTAATTTGCACGCACAAAAAAGTAATTTACCTAACAAATTTATTCAAGACCACGTTGCAAAAATGAATACACCCCAATGAAAGTCTTAGGAGCAAAGCTAAATTTTAGACAACAAAATCTTAATTAACAAGAATTCAACTAAAGGTGAGTCTATTTATTAAACAGGTGTCCAGCAGACAGTTTATTATAAAATAGCATTATTTAACCACTTAAGCCCCGGAGCATTTGGCTGGCCAAAGACCAGGCCACTGCGTCGCTTTAACTGACAATTGCGCGGTCGTGCGACGTGGCTCCCAAACAAAACTTTTGGTGGTATTTAATCACCTCTGCGGTTTTGAATTTTTAAAATAGAGCGACAATTTTGAAAATATATTTTTTTACTTTTTGCTATAATAAATATCCCCAAAAAATATATAAAAAAAAAAAGGTTTTCCCTCAGTTTAGGCCGATACGTATTCCTCTACATATTTTTGATAAAAAAATCGCAATAAGCGTTTATTGATTGGTTTGCGCAAAAGTTATAGCGTAGTTTTATGGCATTTTTATTAATATTGTTTTTTACTAGTAATGGCGGCGATCAGCGATTTTTATCATGACTGCGACATGATGGCGGACACATCGGACACTTTTAACACCATTTTGGGACCATTGTCATTTTTACAGCGATCAGTGCTATAAAAATGCACTAATTACTGTAAAAATGACACTGACAGTGAAGGGTTTAACCTGTAGGGGGCGCTGAAGGGGTTAAGTGGGGGTTAAGTGTGACCTAGGGAGTGCTTCTAACTGTTAGGGGGCGTGTCTTGCCGTGACACGTCACTGATCGCTGTTCCCGATGAGAGGAAACATGATCAGTGATGGTGTCACTAGGCAGAACGGGGAGATGTGTTTACACTAACATCTCCCCGTTCTTCAGCTCTGTGACCCGATCGTGGGACACCGGCGGAGATCGGGTGCCGCGGGCGTGGTCACGGAGCTCGCGACAGGGTCCACACGGCTCGCAAATTAAAGGGGACATATATATACGCCCATTTGCGCAGCCGTGCCATTCTGTCGACTTATATCCTCGTGCGGCGGTTGGGAAGCGGTTAACAAAGAAAACCCCTTCCCATTTCATTCTGTCAGCAATGGCACCACATGGAAGAGAAATGTCACAAAGCCTGAGAAAGAAAATAATTTCTTTACACAAGAAAGGTGAAGGCTACAAGAAGATCAGCAAAGCTTTACTTATCAGTCAGAATACTGTAGCAAAAGAGATTAAAAAAAAATGACAAAGATGGAACTGCAACCATCTCACAGAGACGTTCAGGCCGTCCACGGAAGTTAACACCTCGACAGGAGCGTCTTCGAATGAGAAAGTTTGAAGAAAATCGCCATTACCTGCAGTTAGCTAAAGATAAAACTGGGATAAAAGCTAAAAGCCAAACTGGGGTGATTGCTTACCGTGACACAAACTGCATACACTGCAGAGGAATGGCATGCATGGGTTTCGTCCACGAAGGAAGCCTCTCCTAAAGCCCATGCACAAAAAAAGCCCACCTAGAATATGCCAGGGCCCATGCTGAAAAACTACTGGAGTGATGAGACCAAGATACATTTTTTTGGAACTGATAGCTTCAAAACTGTATGGCTCAAAGGTGAGGAGTACAAGGAAAAATGCATGGTGCCTACAGTGAAACATGGTGATGGCAGTGTCCTTCTGTGAGGCTTCATGGTTTCAGATGGCTGCATTTCATTGATGGTATCATGAATTCACAGAGGTACTGCTCTATATTGAAGGAGAAGATGCTACCATCACTCTGTGACCTTGGTGGTCGTGCACTCTTCCAACATGACAATGATCCAAAACACACATCTTATGCCGCGTACACACGATCGGTTTTTCTGATGAAAAAAGACCGATGGACTTTTTTCATCGGAAAAAACGATCGTGTGTGGGCCCCATCGGTCCAAATTCCGATTGCAAATTCCGATCGTCTGTGCGGAACTCCATCTGAGAAAAATCCACGCATGCTCAGTCTAAATTACAAGACTGGAGCGCTCGTTCTGGTAAAACTAGTGTTCGTAAGGGAGATAGCACATTCATCATGCTGTAACGGACTGAAAAGCACGGAGAATGAAAAACGCGAATCGGCTAAAACCAAACTTTTACTTACACGCGGTAACACGAAATCAGCAAAAGCAGCCCAAAGGGTGGCGCCGTTGGATTTGAACTTCCCCTTTTCAGTGCCGTCGTACGTGTTGTACGTCACGGCGTTTTGGACGGCCGAAATTTTGTCTGATGGTGTGTAGGCAAGACTGATGAAAGTCAGCTTCATCGGAAATTCCGATGGAAAAATCCATTGGATTTTATTCCATCGGAAATCCGATTATGCGTACAGGGCATAAGGCAACTGTTGCTTTTCTGAAGAAGAACAGGGTGAAAATTATTCAGTGGCCAAGTATGTCTCCTGATCTGAACCCAATCCAATATCTATGGGATACCCGCGATTGCTCATCACAGAGCAGGGACGTGGATCTGTGTGTGTAAACACACAGATCCATGTCCTGTCAGGTGAGAGAAGACCGATCTGTGTGTTCCCAGAACAGAGGAACACCGATCAGTCTCCTCCCTTTGTGAGTCCCCTCCCCCCACAGTTACAATCACTCCCTAGGTAACATATTTAACCCCTTGATCGCCCCCTAGTGTTAACCCCTTCCCTGCCAGTGACATTTATAGAGTAATCAGTGCATTTTTATAGCACTGATCGCTGTATAAATGCCAATGGTCCCAAAATAGTGTCAAAAGTGTCCGATGTGTCCACCGCAATGTGGCACTCCCAATAAAAATCGCAGATCGCCGCCAGTACTAGTAAAAAAATAAAATAATAAAAATTACATAATTCTATCCCCTATTTTGTACACGCTATAACTTTTTGCGCAATCCAATCAATATACGCTTATTGCGATTTTTTTTTAACAAAAATATAAAAAGAATACATATTGGCCTAAACTGAGGAAAAAAATAGTTTTATTTTTTTTTTAATTGGGATATTTATTATAGCAAAAAGTAATAAATATTGTTTTTTTTTTCAAAATTGTCGGTCTTTTTTTGTTTATAGCACAAAAAATAAAAACCGCAGAAGTGATCAAATACCACCAAAAGAAAGCTCTATATGTGGGGAAAAAAATGATCAACATTTTATTTGGGTACAACGTCGCACAACATCGCAATTGTCATTCAAAGTGTGACAGCGCTGAATGCTGAAAATTGACCTCGGCAGGAAGGGGGTGAAAATGCCCTGTATTGAAGTGGTTAAACCTAATTTAGAATACTGTGTCCAGTTCTGGACATCTCACTTACAAAAAGATATTGATCAGAATCAGTCCAGAGACAGGTAAAAAAAATGGTGAAAGATCTAAGGAATAAAACATATCAGGAGAGACTGCAAGCAATTATTAGCAGTCTTGAGGAAGCAAGGGAAAGGAGGCATGTGATTGAATCCTTTAAGTACATTAGGGGGGAATAAAGTTCAGGATGGGCAGTATTTTAAATATAAAGCTAAGATTAACCACTTGAGACCCGCGCTCTAGACGAAAGACGTCTGCAGCGCGGCTCTCAAGTGCTGAGTGGACGTCCTGCCTGTTTCACTCCCCCTGCCCGCCGCCTTGGGCACGCGACGGGGAACAGCTGTGCCCGCCGGGTCACGTGTTGCCGATGCGCCCGCAACGTACACGCGAACGGCTTTTACAGAGGCAGGACGTGGATCTGTGTGTGTAAACACACAGATCCACGTCCTGTCAGGGACAGAGGAGACCGATGCTGTGTCCCTTGTACATAGGGACACAGATCGGTCACCTCCCCCAGTCAGTCCCCTCCCCCACACAGTAAGAATCACTAAGGCCCCATGCACACGAGACGCAGGTGCAAACTCTGCTGAACACACGTTTTTAAACGCTGAAACCGGCGTTTATAAACGCGCGTTTTGCCGCGTTTGCGGCCGCGTTTAGCGGCGTTTTACCGCGTTTGCGTTTATAAGCGTTTCATCATAGACCCTCCCTAAGCTCAAAAAACAGTAAATTTTAACCATTTCAGCCAGTTTGTGAGACCAGAGTGAGTAGCAGCAGCTGAGAGAGCAGCAGTGTACTTGTATTTAGCGTATCACTTGCCACATCATCTGCCACAAGTTGTGGATTGTCCACTTGCCACGTCACCTGCCACGTCACCTCTCCACATCACCTGCCACAAGTTGTGGATTGTCCACTTGCCACGTCACCTGGCCACATCACGTGCCACGTCACCTGCCACAAGTTGTGGATTGTCCACTTGCCACGTTACCTGGCCACGTCACCTGGCCATGTTACCTGCCACGTCACCTGCCACGTCACCTGCCACAAGTTGGGGATTGTCCACTTGCCACGTCACCTGCCACAAGTTGTGGATTGTCCACTTGCCATGTCACCTGGCCACATCACGTGCCACGTCACCTGGCCACGTCACCTGCCACAAGTTGTGAATTGTCCACTTGCCACGTCACCTGCCACAAGTTGTGGATTGTCCACTTGCCACGTCACCTGGCTACGTCACCTAGCCATGTTACCTGCCCACATTACCTGCCACGTCATCTAGCCACGTCACCTGCCACAAGTTGTGGATTGTCCACTTTCCACGTCACCTGGCCACATCACGTGCCACATCACCTGCCACAAGTTGTGAATTGTCCACTTGCCACGTCACCTGCCACAAGTTGTGGATTGTCCACTTGCCACGTCACCTGGCCACGTTACCTGCCACGTCACCTGGCCAAGTCACCTGGCCACGTCACCTGCCACAAGCTGTGGATTGTCCACTTGCCACGTCACCTGGCCACGTCACCTGACACAAGCTGTGGATTGTCCACTTGCCACGTTACCTGCCACAAGTTGTGGATTGTCCACAATGCAATGCAAGCAATTACAGTTTTCTTTTATATTTTTTAATAGTTTTTCATCATTTGCCATCATTTTTGAGATTTTTAATGTTAAAAAATAGGTCACCTTTAAAAACGCTTATAAACGCAAACGCGGCAAAACGCCGGTACTGCGTTTAGCCGCGTTTAGCGTCTGAAACGTGGAAAACTTTTGCGTCTGAACCCATTTTTTTGCTTCTGGAAAAACGAGGTTAAACGCAACTGCTTGTAAACGCCAAAAAACGAGAGTGTGTGCATGGACACATAGGATAACATTGAATGGGTTCAGGAGCAGTTGAAAAAAGCGCCCAACTGCCTCTGAACGCGCGTTCAACAGCAAATAACAGCGTAGGGAACATATTTAACCTCTTGATCGCCCTCTAGTGTTTACCTCTTCCCCGTCAGTCACATTTATACAGTAATCAATGCATATTTATAGCACTGTTCGCTGTATAAATGTGAATGGTCTCAAAATAGTGTCAAAAGTGTCCGATATGTCCGCCGCAATATCGCAGATAACCGCCATTATTACTAGTAAAAAAAAATAATAATAAAAAATGTCATAAGTCTATCCCCTATTTTGTAGGCACTATAACTTTTGCGCAAACCAATCACTATACGCTTATTGCAATTTTTTTTACCAAAAATATATAGAAGAATACGTATCGGCCTAAACTGAGAAAAAAAATCTTTTTAAAAAAAATTGGGATATTATTATAGCAAAAAGTAAAAAAATATTGTGTTTTTTTCAACATTTTCTGTCTTTCTTTGTTTATAGCGCAAAAAATAAAAACCGCAGAGGTGATCAAATACCACCAAAAGAAAGCTCTATTTGTGGGAAAAAAATGATTAAATTATAATTTGGGTACAGCGTTGTATGACCCCGCAATTGTCAATCAAAGTGCGTCAGCGCTGAAAGCTGAAAATTGGTCTGAGTACGAAGGGGGTTTAAGTGCCCAGTAAGCAAGTGGTTAAGAACTTGCGGACATGACCTCAAACTAGGGAAAAGTTCAATACTAACCTTAGAGAGTATTATTTTACAAAAAGAGTAGTTGATGCTTGGAACAGACTTCAACAGAGGTAGTGAGTCAGCCAACCGCACATGACAGTGTCCACCATGCTTGGGATAAACATAGGTTTATACTCAAAAAAACTATTTTTAAAAGATTTAAAAAGACAAGAACAGAATCCCCTTTTAGGGATCATAGGATAGATACCTAAATTATGATCATTTGGACAGCTGCCATAAGAGATCCAAGATGTTTTTCTTTAAAAAAAAAATGGTAAGTATTGATAGAATGAATTGTATAGGGCTTTTTTTATCATCTTTTTATTTTTTTTAATTTACTAATCTCAGTCAGATGTTTGAAAAGAGTGCATTCTCTGGCTAAGATTTTAACTCCGCAGTTGTTATTCAGTGAGGCTGAGCTACTCTGGTAAAATACAGATAAACACAAGATTTGTTATACAGTAAAGTTAATATGGTACAACAAGCATGTAAAATGTGAATTACATAGATTAAATGACTTTAGGGGAAAGATTACAATAATAATCTTCAATATGTGCTCACTCCCTTTCTATTTTTGGTTGAGGTCAAGTATGATATAAGTACCTTTAAATACATTTATAACTGTTGCATCACCTACAATGTTGTTCCCTGTGAAACTCTTCACTAAATAATGTGTGGCACTTCTTTTTTTTTTTTACAGGGCTTTATGATGGAAAACCGAATACCAGGCTTGAAATGTGACTCTGATGTCTTTGTCACATTTGAAGGTGACAACGTTGTTATGCTACAGGTGAATGATTTGCCTTTATTACTGGTGCTTTGTGATTTCTAAATGTTCACTTATGTCATATAAAGTGTCTTGATCCAGCAAGGATTAAGTAACTCTGGATCATGTTTTTACTTACCGTATATACTTGAGTATAAGCAGACCTGAATATAAGCCAAGGCACCTAATTTTACCACAAAAAAATGGGAAAACTTATTGACTCGAGTATAAGCCTAGGGTGTCCATCTGCATGCCTCACTGTGCCTCACTTTGCCTCACTGTGTCCATGTGCAGGCCTCACTGTGCCCATGACCAGACTGACGTTTAACATGGGAGTCTATGGAAGGGGTGCCCGGCTTTGAAAAATCATTGCTCCCCGGCCATAGGTCCCCTAGACAACAAACTTTGCACACATGTAGAGGAGAAATGGGGCTACATGTGTGCCAAGATCCGGGTCCAGGAGACCTACGACCGGCCGGTACCCGGTCCCCAAAATCACCGTAGAAATGACCGTTTAACATGGGAGTCTATGGAAGGGGTGCCCGGATTTGAAAAAATGGTGCTCCCTGGCCGTAGGTCCCCTGGACAACAAACTTTGCACACTTATAGAGGAAGAGAGGGGATACATGTGTGCCAAGTTTGGGGTATCGGGTCCCCAAATCTGGGAGATCAGGCACAAAAAGGTGACTTGAGTATAAGCCGAGGGGGTATTTTCAGCACAACAAAATGTGCTGAAAAACTCGGCTTATACTCGAGTATATACGGTATCTACATAAACTCTTAACATCACAGCACGGGTTTGTCAGGGTGGAGTTAAAGAAGAAGTACAGCCAAAGCTGGTTTGGCTGTACTTCTCCTGTGCATCACAGGAGTGTAGTTCGTTCTGCACTCCTGTGACCTGTTTTCAGCAGATAGCGGGCTGAATCCCGCTGTCAGCTGATGTCACAGAGTCGGTCCAGGATGGGGAAAAATCGTAACCATATGGTCGGGATCCACCCACATGCCTGGACTGGCACCCGTCTCAGACTCTCAGGGAGGCTGAGCCTAAGCCAGCCACTCCCGCCCCCTCCACAGCCCAGCACTCCAGTGAGCGAAGGGGGGCAGAGCAGACAGCAGGGACTGACGGTCACTAGCTCTCTGCTCATGGAGCTCTGAGAACCGAGCGATCAGCTGTGTGTGATCGTTTCGTTCTCGGTCTTAGAGTCGGCAGGGGACAGATGCAGGATTGGACCGATGCTGCATCCACCTAGGTAAATATGATTCTTGAAAAAAAAAAAAAATGCTAAAATTATTTTGTAATTTGGAATATACAGGAGGGAGATTTTAGTACTACAGTATTGAAGGGGGGGGGGGGGGCAAATGTTTAATATACTTAATATACAGTTAGATGTTCTCACTGAACAAAAATCTTTTGCAACTGCATCCATATTGCGCAGTCTACATGTAATGTTCCCAACTAGTCTTTGAGACAGTTGTGTGTATTTCAATCTCTGAATGTTCTGGAAATTCAAATAACCCATATCTTCTATATTGTACAGTGCACAAAAGCCTGGTTGCACAGATGAGATGTTATTGTAGAATTTGGGAGATTTATTAACAATTTGGGTTTTTTATATTGTGGTACTGGTTCTGCTAGGCATGAAGCATCAAATTTTTGGTCTCTACACAAAGCAAAACAGATAAAACCATTACTCTTACTATTTGAGGAGTTACTTTTATGTTTAGGGGTATGATCCGTGTTTTCCATTCAACCATGGGAGCAGGAAAAATACTTTGTTTATAATATGTTTATAATCTGGCGGCACAGTCGTGTAGTGGGTAGCACTCTCGCCTAGCAGTAAAAAGGGTTGCTGGTTCGAATCCCAACCACGACACTACCTGCCTGGAGTTTGCATGTTCTCCCTGTGCCTGCGTGGGTTTACTCCGGTTTCTTCCCACACTCCAAAGACATGCTGATAGATTAATTGGCTTCTGTCTAAATTGGCCCTAGTATATGAATGTGAGTTAGGGACCTTAGATTGTAAGCTCCTTGTGGGTAGGGACCGATGTGAATGTACAATGTATATGTAAAGTGCTACGTAAATTGACGGCGCTATATAAGTACCTAAATAATAATAATAATATAAAATGTTTGTTTATAATATTATTATGTCTATAGTGGTAATTAGTCTATAGTTTTTTTTTTTTTTTGTAACTTTCAATGTACTACACACCTAGGGATATTAAAATAAAATTAATAGGCTGGTTTTTTGAGTGCTCTAAAGCAGTAGTTCTCCACCTCAGTCCTCAAGGTCCCCCAACAGGCCATGTTTTGAGAATTTATCTTAGATAAAATAGCTGTCCACTCAGAGCATGGGAGCCATTGACTCTGATTTAAAGCACCTGTGCAAGATAAAGGAAAACCTGCAAACATGGCCTGTTGTGGGTACTTGAGGACTGTGGTTGTGAGCCACTGTCACGTACCAAATGTGACCAGAACTGTGCAGCTAGCAACAGAGGAACACCAAACACGTATAAGTGAAATATAAAGATTTATTAAAGATAAGTGAAATAATATATATATATAACCACCTCCAATACCACACAGTGCACAACAACCAATACCAAACAGAACCCACAATTAATAACAGTAACAGACAAATATGTACAAGTAATGGGGAAACCAGAATCATAAACAGGGCCAGGCCGAGGTCATACACAGGGGGATCAGCAGGCGGGGTAAGGATGGATCAGGACAGGGAGACAGGATCAAGCAGGGGGCAACCAGGATGCAGAGCAGGGATCAGGGATTAGGACGGACACAACAGGTTCAGGATCAGGTTACAGGTTCAGGTTACAGGGATCAGGATACATGGATCAATGTTCAAGCTGACAGGCTACAGGTCAGAGCACGAGGACGATACCAGGGCAGTGTGTGTATACACCTGCCGGGTATTTATAGGAATGCTAGATTAGCTTCAGGTCACACCTGATCGGAGGGAGGGCAGTCTGCTCCACACTGCCAGGATCCATCCGCTGGTGGAAACCAGTACTGCGTCCAAAAGATAATACAACACCAGCAGGGAAAGATTCTCCTGACAGTTACAAACTGCCAGGAGACACCTGCTGGTGGACCACAGTACTGCTAGATAAATAATAAATGCCACCAGCGGATGGAACCTTTCCTGACAGTACCCCCCCTCAAAAGAGCGGCCTCCAGACGCTCCAACTAGCTGTTGCCGGAGAAAGTTCATGGCCACAAGCTGGGTAGTAGGCAAAGTCACATCCGGGCAGGCAATCACATCAAGCTGGGCAGCAGGCAGGAACACCTCGGGCTGGGCAGCAGGCTCCGGGTCATCGAGCTGGGCAGCGGACGGGATCATCTCAGGCTGGGCAGCGGACGGGATCATCTCAGGCTGGGCAGCGGACGGGATCATCTCAGGCTGGGCAGCGGACGGGATCATCTCAGGCTGGGCAGCGGACGGGATCATCTCAGGCTGGGCAGCGGACGGGATCATCTCAGGCTGGGCAGCGGACGGGATCATCTCAGGCTGGGCAGCGGACGGGATCATCTCAGGCTGGGCAGCGGACGGGATCATCTCAGGCTGGGCAGCGGACGGGATCATCTCAGGCTGGGCAGCGGACGGGATCATCCCAGGCTGGGCAGCAGACGGGATCATCTCAGGCTGGGCAGCAGACGGGATCATCCCAGGCTGGGCAGCAGACGGGATCATCTCAGGCTGGGCAGCAGACGGGATCATCTCAGGCTGGGCAGCAGACGGGATCATCTCAGGCTGGGCAGCAGACGGGATCATCTCAGGCTGGGCAGCAGACGGGATCATCTCAGGCTGGGCAGCAGACGGGATCATCTCAGGCTGGGCAGCAGACGGGATCATCTCAGGCTGGGCAGCAGACGGGATCATCTCAGGCTGGGCAGCAGACGGGATCATCTCAGGCTGGGCAGCAGACGACATACCCTTGAGCCGGGAAAAGGGCTCCACAACCTCGGCCCGGGAAACGGGCACCGCAGTGGGCACCACAACCACAGGCCAGGAAACGGGCACCACAACCACAGGCCGGGAAACGGGCACCACAACCACAGGCCGGGAAACGGGCACCGGATCTTCTGACTGGGACACTGTCATCAGGGCTTCAGTTTGGAAGGCTGGCACGGGAACTCCACGTTGGCAGGCTGGCACAGGGTCTTCAGGCTGGCAGGCACAGGGTCTTCAGGCTGGCAGGCACAGGGTCTTCAGGCTGGCAGGCACAGGGTCTTCAGGCTGGCAGGCACAGGGTCTTCAGGCTGGCAGGCACAGGGTCTTCAGGCTGGCAGGCACAGGGTCTTCAGGCTGGCAGGCTGGCACAGGGTCTTCAGGCTGGCACAGGGTCTTCAGGCTGGCAGGCTAGCTCGAGAACCGCAGGCTGGAAGGCTGGCTCAAGGACCGCAGGCTGGAAGGCTGGCTCAAGGACCGCAGGCTGGAAGGCTGGCTCAAGGACCGCAGGCTGGAAGGCTGGCTCAAGGATTACAGGCTGGAAGGCTGGCTCAAGGATTACAGGCTGGAAGGCTGGTTCGAGAACTGCAGGCTGGAAGGCTGACTCAAGGATTACAGGCTGGAAGGCTGGCTCAAGGACTGCAGGCTGGAAGGCTGGCTCAAGGACTGCAGGCTGGAAGGCTGGCTTGAAGACTGACACTGGGGCTGCAGGCTGGAAGGCTGGCTCGAGAACTGCAGGCTGGAAGGCTGGCTCGAGAACTGCAGGCTGGAAGGCTGGCTTGAAGACTGGCTCTGGGACTGTAGGCTGGAAGGCTGGCTCGAGAACTGCAGACTGGAAGGCTGGCTCGAGAAATGCAAGCTGGAAGGCTGGCTCGAGAAATGCAAGCTGGAAGGCTGGCTCGAGAACTGCAAGCTGGAAGGCTGGCTCGAGAACTGCAAGCTGGAAGGCTGGCTCGGGAACTGCAAGCTGGAAGGCTGGCTCGGGAACTGCAAGCTGGAAGGCTGGTTCTGGAACTGCAAGCTGGAAGGCTGGTTCTGGAACTGCAAGCTGGAAGGCTGGTTCTGGAACTGCAAGCTGGAAGGCTGGTTCTGGAACTGCAAGTTGGAAGGCTGGCTCTGGAACTGCAGGCTGGGAAGCTGGCTGGAAGGCTGGTTCTGGAACTGCAAGCTGGAAGGCTGGTTCTGGAACTGCAAGCTGGAAGGCTGGCTCTGGAACTGCAAGCTGGGAAGCTGGCTCGAAGGCTGGTTCTGGAACTACAGGCTGGAGCAGGTTGGTGGGTGTGGAGGAAGGTGGGATTACTGGTTGGATTGTGTGGGTAGGGAAATACTTCCGCTTCTTTTTAGATTTGGTCACTGCAGGTTTGCACATAACGGGGGGAGTATATGGAAAAGATGGAATTGAGCAAATGGAAGAATATGGCAGGGATACGGGGACAGTGGCAGGAGGAGGTTCTTGTGGGCTTGCAGGCAGCTGAGAAGTGGCAGGCGGGTTGAATGCAGGATAGGTGCAGGGAGCAGAGACTGGATATTGATACCTGGTGGGAAGTAGTGTGTACTGAACTGCGACTGGGGTTGCCATGGGTGATGGAGAAATAGACTCTTGGGCAGGCAGGTGTCTGGCAGCAGAGATGTTTTTTTGTGGGCTGGCTGGGGCCGATTGCAAAATATCAGACCATGCTGAGAGTAGTGGCTGCACAAACTGCAGTTTACATCCTGCCTGTCTGACAAGGGATTGTACACAATCAACACACTCTATTATTTTCTGTTGGGAACAAGCTGTGTAATGTTCAAAAAAGTATGGGGAGTCATCCTCCAGAAGCCAAACCAAAGATACGACCTGATTAACATTAAAAGGGGGGAGAAAAATCATCATGGCCCTCTGGGATACAAGGCAAAGCCAGCTCTGTGCAGATTTTAATTAAAGGTTGAACATCCCCAAACATCATACAGCCCTGATCAACCCAGGAGTGAGCTAAACGAATAATCTCTAGCAGCTGATCACTGGTCCACTCTTTCAGTGTCTGACGGAGATATTCACCACTCTCTGACGCCAGCAGAGTATAATAAGGAATCATATCAGAGTTCATTTTAGCAGAGTAACAGAACCAAAATGGGTCCTCTGTGCAGCTACTTCTGATCATTAATGGCCCTGGTATACTGTCACGTACCACGTGTGACCAGAACTGTGCAGCTAGCAACAGAGGAACACCAAACACGTATAAGTGAAATATAAAGATTTATTAAAGATAAGTGAAATAATATATATATATAACCACCTCCAATACCACACAGTGCACAACAACCAATACCAAACAGAACCCACAATTAATAACAGTAACAGACAAATATGTACAAGTAATGGGGAAACCAGAATCATAAACAGGGCCAGGCCGAGGTCATACACAGGGGGGATCAGCAGACGGGGTAAGGATGGATCAGGACAGGGAGACAGGATCAAGCAGGGGGCAACCAGGATGCAGAGCAGGGATCAGGGATTAGGACGGACACAACAGGTTCAGGATACAGGGATCAGGATACAGGGATCAGGATACAGGGATCAGGATACAGGGATCAGGATACAGGGATCAGGATACAGGGATCAGGATACAGGGATCAAGGTTCACACAGACAGGCTACAGGTCAGAGCACAAGGACAATACCAGGGCAGTGTGTGTATACACCTGCCGGGTATTTATAGGAATGCTAGATTAGCTTCAGGTCACACCTGATCGGAGGGAGGGCAGTCTGCTCCACACTGCCAGGATCCATCCGCTGGTGGAAACCAGTACTGCGTCCAAAAGATAATACAACACCAGCAGGGAAAGATTCTCCTTACAGTTACAAACTGCCAGGAGACACCTGCTGGTGGACCACAGTACTGCAAGATAAATAATAAATGCCACCAGCGGATGGAACCTTTCCTGACAGCCACTGTTCTAAAGAATACACAAATCTGAAGAGACTGAGAATGGGTGTTTGCACTAAGGGTTAATTTACACTGGCAGCTGGGGAGTGGTAAAAATGGCTGTTTACAGCCCCCCGACTGGCCATCTTAACCTAACATGGCAGCTATAAGGGGTGGTACACAGACTGCAGCAAAAATTATACCACAAGCGGGAGTTGCCCCCTACACTCGATTGTGGCTGTGAAATTGGTAGAGATCCACTCTATGGAAAGTATCATTGCAGCCCTAAAGAGCAAAGAATATAAATTTAAACGGAAGTGGTTCTACTGGTCTCTGTATACGTGTTCTGAGAAATATGGCTCGGTCCTTGCAATGGAGGGGTAGGGCCCAACTCCCACATAACTTCCCTTCCCCTCCTCCCTCTTCTGTCCACATATCCTCTTCCCCCCCCCCCATTTTTTTTCTTTTCTCTCTCTCTCTCTTTTCGCCTTTCCTATTTTCTCGTATGACTCTGTATTTGCTCTCTCAGAGGTCCCATAGATGATGGTTTTGCTTTTTTCTGGTTTATTTTAAATGAGGAAATTGCTCAGAAGGGAAAGACATGGATCTAACTGGTTGTCGCTGTTCAGTTATGTCTATGGTGGTGTACATACAGAGTGCTGTTTACCAGGTACTGTACTATGATTGTTTTGTTCCTCCGCCATTGTAGACTGCCCTGACACATATATCTTGGGACCCTGTAACTTGCTGCCTGTCTATGTGAAACGTCTTTAAAGCGGAGTTCCACCCAAAAATGGAACTTCCGTTTTTCGGAAACCCTCCCCCCCCTCCGGTGACACATTTGGCACCTTTCAGGGGGGAGGGGGTGCAGATACCTGTCTAAGACAGGTATTTGCACCCACTTCCGGGCATAGACTCCCGTGGGAGTCTATGCCACTTCCTGCTGTCTCCCGCTGTCTCCTGGGAAATACACTGTTCCCAGGAGAGAGCGGGGACCAGTGACGGCACACTGCGATACTCGCGCATGCACAGTAGGGAATCTGGCAGTGAAGCTGCAACGCTTCACTTCCTGATTCCCTCACCGAGGACCGAGCGATTGCTCAGCCTCGTCTGCCGAAATCGCGGGCGCACTGGACAGGTAAGTGTCCATTTTTTTTAAAGTCAGCAGCTGCAGTATTTGTAGCTGTTGGCTTTTAAAAAAAAAGAAAATTTGGGTGGACCTCCGCTTTAAATAAAGATTTTAGATTGAAACTGCCACCAACCCCTTGATTAAGCCCCGGTGGGTGGGGCAAAACATGTCGGGGGCCATGGCCAGAGGAATGGCATTGACTGAGGCTTTTACATGTATATATTGTGAGGGGGTTAACTCGGTAGCGGGTGTGTGTGACCCCCTGGTTGGGCTCCCCACACAAAAACAGGGCCAGCAGACGGAGGTTGTGGTTTTCAAAATCAAAAGGTGCGGTTTATTTCTCTATGTACAGTGACAAAAACACAGCAAAGCCAAAAAGAAACAAACAAAATAAATCCTGGTCAGTTTGACCTCTGACTAAACATGCCGGTTTCCTAAACTAACAACTGGGATCAGCCTGGTGCTGTCCTAGTCCCTAAGTCCCTGGTTTAGTAAAAGTCCAAACAAATAGCCACACAGGCTTTGCCTCACCGCACAGGGGTTCACTCTCCCTAGACAGTCCACACAGGTCTGGTTCCAGGCATGAGCTAACATCTAATGAAGCTGGGAGTTCTTATAGAGGCCTAAATGAGCTGACAAGCTTCAGCTGGTCTCATCAACTCCCTGTCTCACGACGCCCAGCACTCTCCCTAGAGGTATGAGTCATTCATGAGCCCACTAGCCTCAGCTGGGCTTCATCAACTCCCTAGTTGTATAAGTCGGCATAAAGCCTGAATCTGGGAGAAATATATCTACCCCCCTGGATGCAACCAGGTGACTTTACCTTCCTGCTGTCACATACCCCCCCCTCTTGTTTTAACCTTGGGGTTGGAACACCAGCAATCAGGCATTCATGTACTCGAGACAAAGCATCCACATTCCCCATTTGAACGCCAGGGCGATGCTTTACTGTGAAGTTGAATTCCTGTAGGGCCAGGAACCACCTATTCACTCTTCTATTTGTCTCCTTGTTTTGAGCCATCCACTTTAACGGAGCGTGATCCGTAACCATGTAAAAGTGCCTACCTAGCAGATAGTACCGAAGGGAATCTAGAGCCCACTTCACCGCTAAACACTCCTTTTCAACCGTGGCGTAATTTACCTCATGGGACTTCAACTTCCTGCTGAGGTAAATGACTGGGTGCTCTTCCCCGTTCCAGACCTGGGACAATACTGCTCCTAACCCCACATCTGACGCATCACTTTGTACGACAAAGTCTTTAGAGAAGTCGGGTGAGTACAACACTGGCTGGCTACATAAGGCTTGTTTCAAGAATTGGAATGCTGCCTCAGCCTCGGGGGTCCATTTAATCATGACCGACCCTTTCCCTTTCGTCAGGTTGGTTAGGGGCACAGCCTTAGAAGCAAAGTGGGGAATGAAGCGCCGATAATAACCCGCGATTCCCAGAAAGGCTCGTACCTGCTTCTTGCTGTTGGGACGTGGCCAACTCTGGATGGCCTCGACTTTGTTGAGTTGGGGTTTTATTACTCCCCTGCCAATGGTGTACCCAAGATATTTGGCCTCCTCCTGCCCAATGGTACACTTCTTGGGGTTAGCCGTAAACCCCGCTTCCCGGATAGAGTCTAGGACTGCTTGCACTTTTGGCAGATGTGATGCCCAATCTGTGCTATGGACAATTACGTCATCCAGGTAAGCCGCAGCATACTTCCGATGGGGCCTCAGTATCTGGTCCATTTTCCGCTGGAATGTGGCCGGCGCATTCTGTAACCCGAACGGCATTCTCTTATATTGGAACGCCCCGTCTGGGGTTACAAATGCGGTTTTCTCTTTGGCCGACTTGGCCAGGGGAATTTGCCAATACCCTTTTGTGAGGTCAAGAGTCGTCATGTATCGGGCTGTTCCCAGCCGGTCGATCAACTCATCTATACGTGGCATGGGGTAGGTGTCAAATTTTGTAACTTTGTTCAACTGACGAAAATCGTTACAAAATCGCCAGCTCCCATCCGGTTTAGGCACCAACACAATGGGACTAGACCAATCACTTTGGGACTCCTCTATCACCCCTAAGTTCAGCATTTTCTGTACTTCCTCCCGTATTGCCTCCCGTCGGGCCTCTGGGATCCGATAGGGTTTTAACTTCACCCTTTCACCGGGCGGGGTAATAATATCATGCTCTACCCCAGATGTTTGTCCCGGCAGCTCAGAGAACACCTCCTTGTTGCGAAGCACAAACTCCTTAACCTCCTGTTGTTGGGGTTGTGACAAGGTGGCTGCTATTCCAACCTCCGGAATCACGCAACCAGTTTGAGCTGGTGACCAAGTTTCTGCGACTAGGGACTCTCTATCCCTCCAGGCTTTCAACAGATTAACGTGATATATCTGTTCGGGCTTTCGCCTTCCTGGTTGTCTGACCTTGTAATTCACTTCGCTCACTTTTTCCATTATCTCGTAGGGGCCTTGCCATTTGGCAAGGAATTTACTTTCAACCGTAGGGACAAGTACCAATATCCTATCCCCCGGGGAAAAGGTACGGGTCTTTGCTCCACGGTTGTACACTCTCTGCTGTGCCAACTGCGCTTGGGCCAAATGTTCCTTCACGATGGGCATTACCTGTGCAATTCGATCTTGCATCAGGGCGACATGCTCAATCACACTCCTGTGGGGAGAACTCTCACTTTCCCAAGTTTCCTTGGCAATATCCAACAGCCCTCTTGGGTGTCTCCCATACAGTAACTCAAAGGGGGAGAATCCCGTAGAGGATTGGGGCACCTCCCTAATAGCAAACATCAAATAAGGAAGTAGACAGTCCCAATCCTTTCCATCTCTATCCACCACTTTCTTCCACATTTGTTTTAGGGTTTTGTTGAATCTTTCAACCAGCCCATCGGTTTGGGGGTGATACACAGATGTACGCAATTGCGTCACTTTGAGCAATTTACACAGCTCTTTCATAACCCGGGACATAAAGGGTGTACCTTGGTCCGTAAGCAGTTCTTTACAAATACCCACCCGGCTAAAAACAAGAGATAGCTCTTTGGCTATGGTTTTGGCCGAGGTATTTCTGAGAGGGATCGCTTCTGGATAACGGGTGGCATAGTCCATTATAACCAATATGTACTGGTGCCCCCTAGCGGACTTGATTATAGGACCTACCAAATCCATTGCGATTCTCTCAAACGGGACCTCAATGATGGGTAGAGGGACCAGCGGGCTACGGAAATGTGGCATCGGGGCCGACCTCTGACACACAGGGCAGGAGGAACAATAATTTTCTATGTCCTTCATCACCCCAGGCCAATAGAATCTCTGTAATACCCTCTCTCGGGTTTTCTCTGTCCCCAGATGACCTCCAAGAATGTGCCCATGGGCCAACTCCAACACCAACTTCCTGTAAGGTTTGGGCACCACCAGCTGCTCAACGGTTTCTTCTGCCCTTTTTGCCACCCGATACAGTAGGTCCTTCTCTACGCTGAAGTATGGGTAAGTGCAGGTATTATCTGGGTTCACTAACTCGCCATCTATTTCCACTACGTTTTCCCGTCCCTTTATTAGGGCGGGGTCTTTTAACTGTTCTGTGGCAAAATTTTCCCTGTGAACCTCCAGATCAGAAAACTCCACAGACGGTAGGTTTTCGTCTGAGGAGGTGGGCTCCTCTCCAGTTTCTTGAGTCTCCCCTGCAAATACTGACAAGGGAAATTCTGGAGAGTCCTCACCACTCTCAGAGGAGTTCTGGCTATCACATTCCTGGTACATAGGGGCACCAGTGGGGGGCTCAGGATCATCCCACAGTTCCCAGAACTTCGGAAAATCCCTTCCCACAATGGCGTCATGCGGTAACTGAGATACTAAGCCCACTGGATGAGAGAGGGTACCTTTGGGGGTCTCGAAACACACTGTAGTCACTGGATACTCTCGGGTGAATGAGATCATACATTTGAGACCTGGGGGGTTTTCCAAGCTGGAAAGTCCAGTTATGCACCCGCTGAGCCCGGACAGCCAGGGTGACACCCAGCCTTGCCAATATTTCAGCTTTTAGCATCACATAGTCTTTTGCTTGGTCAGGCTCTAGGTCATAGTAAGCCTTCTGCGATTCACCAGTTAACAGAGGAGCCACCAGTCCAGCCCACTGCTCCTCAGGCCACTTTTCTCTTTCAGCAGTCCTTTCAAATGTGGTCAAAAATACCTCTGGATCATCCTCTCCAGTCATTTTTGTCAATAAACGACTCACCCCAAAGGACGCGGTATTAGTGGGACGGCTTTCCTCACTGGTCTGCGGACGTTGCTGCATTACTGCTTCCACTTGTTGTAGTCTCTGCTCTTGCTTCTGTAACAGGTCTATGAAGCGGGCCTCAGATTGCTGCTGGGCTTGTTGATGAGCTTGCTGCTGGGCTGCAAGGCTCCTTTGCAAACCTGCATTTGTCTGCTGTTGATTGGCATTTGCTAGAGCCAGCTGTTTCAGTATCTCCTCCATGCTGGCTTAAAAAAAACTGCCACTGGTTCTCCACCAACTGTGAGGGGGTTAACTCGGTAGCGGGTGTGTGTGACCCCCTGGTTGGGCTCCCCACACAAAAACAGGGCCAGCAGACGGAGGTTGTGGTTTTCAAAATCAAAAGGTGCGGTTTATTTCTCTATGTACAGTGACAAAAACACAGCAAAGCCAAAAAGAAACAAACAAAATAAATCCTGGTCAGTTTGACCTCTGACTAAACATGCCGGTTTCCTAAACTAACAACTGGGATCAGCCTGGTGCTGTCCTAATCCCTAAGTCCCTGGTTTAGTAAAAGTCCAAACAAATAGCCACACAGGCTTTGCCTCACCGCACAGGGGTTCACTCTCCCTAGACAGTCCACACAGGTCTGGTTCCAGGCATGAGCTAACATCTAATGAAGCTGGGAGTTCTTATAGAGGCCTAAATGAGCTGACAAGCTTCAGCTGGTCTCATCAACTCCCTGTCTCACGACGCCCAGCACTCTCCCTAGAGGTATGAGTCATTCATGAGCCCACTAGCCTCAGCTGGGCTTCATCAACTCCCTAGTTGTATAAGTCGGCATAAAGCCTGAATCTGGGAGAAATATATCTACCCCCCTGGATGCAACCAGGTGACTTTACCTTCCTGCTGTCACAATATCCATACTAGGATCGGCTATGGTGAATGGCAGTTTCAAGCTAAAATGTTCATTGCTCATTGGATAACTTTTTTTTTAGTTGGTATCCCTACTATCCTGAGTGCCAATGGGGCGCTACACCTCAGCCTGGAGAGGCACCACCAAGTACTTATGGCCTTATTCTTCAAATAAAGAATATTAAAAAAAAACATTTCTTGCATTCGGTAGGTGGTAATGACAATCAAACAATACCCATTCAAGTAAATGGGACTCTTTCGCAACTGAATCTGATGCACAGGATTGTGGTACAGCGAGCTTTCAATGGTTAAAAAAGGTGTCCAGGAGGTGACATGTCACCTTCAAGCTGCCTGCCAACTGCCCTCCACCGTGGATCGCTTTTTAGAGGGCACCACATGTGAAAATGAGGCCTAGCTCTGTAAGCTTTATTGCCTGATTTAGCTAAACCATATCTTCTAGTGAGAGCATTGTGTGTGATCTTCAAAAGCCTGTGCCAGCCTGTTGGAGCACAAAATGTATTTAGTAAAGATGTAAGGAGCAATGTTTCTCACCAGCCAATAATTTATGTGTTATTGCAGCTTGGATATTACTTGTGAGCATGTTGGTTAAGGTTGAGTGAGTATGTGAGTGAGTAACTTGTATAGCTCTACAAATGCAAACTAAATCGCCTCAAGGCGCTTTTGCAGCCAGTGTCAGCTGTGTCTTCAGAAGAGGTGGGTCTTAAGCTTCTTCCTGAAGGCCAGATGGTTTTCTTCCATGCGGATGTCCGTGGGTAGAGTGTTCCATAGCCGTGGACTGCGAATCTTCGTTATCCTTTTGATTTGTAGCTGGTCTTGGGGATGTGGAGGAGGTTTTGGTTAGTTGACCGGAGGGGGCGACTAGGGGTGTAGTGCTTTATTTTCTCACATAGGTATTGCGGAGCGTTTCCTTGTGTGCATTTGTGAGTGAGGCAGAGGATCTTGAATGTAACCCGATCCTTCACGGCTAGCCAATGAAGGGTCCTCAGGGACAGGGTGATTGATTCCCAGTTTTTTTTTCCCGTTACCAGTCTGGCTGCTGGGTTCTTAATGACTTGTAGACGTGAAATTTGGTATTTGGGAAGTCCGAGGTAGAGGGAATTTGCATAGTCGAGTCGGGAATTGATGATTCTTCCAACTACTACTGCTGTGTCTCCTTCCGCGATGAAGGGGATGAGTCTACGCAGCAGGCGAAGGAGGTAGTGAGATCCGCTGACTACTGATCCTATTTGTGCATCCATAGTCATGTCTGAGTCAAAGATGACTCTGAGGCTTTTGACTTTGGTGCTTGGGGTGATGGTTTGTCCAAGGATGGTGGGTAGTGTGCATGTTGTGCTAGAGTTTTTCTTTCGGTTTGCGTGGAGAAAGAGAAGTTCTGTTTTGGATCCATTAAGTTTGAGGGAGCTCTCTGTCATCCACTCATCGACCACTCGTCGGTTGTTTCCTGTATCCTGATTTGGGAGCATTGGGTTCTCATGATAATTTGCCAGTAGACGCGTGATGGAGAATGGTACCTTGCGTATCACTTGGCCTCCATTGTCCTTGCACCCTTTGTTCCCCCTTCCTTGACATATTAGAATAAAGCTAGTAATGTCTGTATTACTTATAGTGTGTGGGGACAACAATGACACTACAAGTATTTAGAAAGATCCACCCTTTTATTTAGAATTGCTGACATGCCCAATTATTTATAGCTATTACTGCATGTTGTATCTTGTCAGACTTTGTTCCAATTGCTCAGTCATGTTACACAGATGAAACAAATAGCTCACAGTGGTGTGACCTACACAAGCAGCAAGTTGTAACTTCTAAATTAATAAATTCTCATCAGTAAATTTGTTTTTGTTTTTTAAAATGGTATTTCGAGGACATATATGGTTAATACCGATAAAGTGCATGTGATGTTTCATGGGTTTAAAAAAATATCAACATTTACCAATTGAAAACTATAGAAAAGATTAGTTTACATTAAAACATTCTCCGACAGGCTGTAAGGAAGACTGTGTACAACCTTTGCATGTCAAGGCCATGGAATTTGTGTTAAAGGAGTATTGTCAACATGCAAATCGTTTTGAATTGATTTGTGCCTTTAGTAAATAGGGAAGGATGTACATTTTACACAGCATTTTGTGCTTACAACTAAAAAAGCAGGACATTTTGTTACATTTGCATACCCAAATTAAAGTAATACATGAAGAAAGCAGAGCTACATAAATATCACAAGGGGTGTGTACATACTGCTCCATGTTCATAATAGCGCATTTGGCGTGGACAAGTAATACCATCTTATGTATTCACCTTTACCCAATACTGGTTTTAAGAAGGCATCCTTTAAGTATAATGCCAGATTAAGATCATAGCAAAAAAATATCATTACTGTACATTTGGTGAGTTTGACCTACATGAAAACTTAAAGAGCCAGCCCATTTAAAGCTGGGCATTCATTTAATGTCTGTAAGGCCAATATTCGATCCATCGATCGACTTGAGTACAACCAGACTGTCAGATGTTTTACATTAGCAGCTATAGCTGCTAGCAGTAATCATTTAATGTTCTGCCGGCCTGGAGGACTCCCCGCACCTCCCTGCTGGCAGAACACGATGGCTCTATGGAAGGCATGCCCCCATCAACACAGTCAGCGTCAATGGGGGCATTGAGCACTTTACTTTCCTTCCACCCATGGTGAAAGGAATGGAAATCGAGTCATCTATAGGCTGCTTTACTTGCAGACTGCTGTCATATTTTTAGTTTCCTGAAAGCCTGCATTAGACATAGGGGTGCAGGGTTTTAGGCACTTAGGACAAAATGGCCTTAATTTCTCTCTTATCAGTCATTGCTCAGTCAGAATACACTGATCTGCGCTGCAGTCATTGGCTGCATGTGCTGATCGATTGCTGGTTTTCCAGCAGAACTGTTCGACCGATGCCGGTCGTTAGACTAGCTTCTCTTCAACAGCAAATAATATTGACGAATATACTTTAAAAGTGGATGTAAACCTGATTTTTTATTTTTTTTGCTGTCACAATGTAGTGTATAAGAGTTTTGCCACAAAATTAATCCAGCTCTGAGCAATCCTCTTTTCTTTTTTCAGTAAGATAAATGGACAAACAGGTGAACTTTTGTCCGTTCCGCCCCCTTGCTGTGAATGACAGGTTATTTACATATCTCATGGACTAAGCCTAAGACAGGCATTATTTTTTAATTTCCACCCCCACTCCTTTTCTGAAGTCATGTGGTTACTTTTCTGGATTTTGACTGGATGTTGGTGATCCTAGCAGAAGTTCAGTGTAAGGAATACACATGAGAAGATGCATGTTGACAAGGGGAGTGTAGAAGTGGGCGGGGAGTCTACTGACATCACAACTCCACCCACCGAGCTCCGGACAACAGATCCACCCACAGAATCTGCAGTTTTTCAGTTCTTATAACAGACAGAGGGGAGACATTTGACAGATAAGGATACATGCAGGAGGCATCTATATCCTTATAGATCAGCACTATGGCAGTAGTTTAGAAAGGATGAGAGTGGGTTTACATCCACTTTAATTATCAATGTGTGCATCCATTAATATTTTCTTCCACTTGTGCCATAAATACTGTATTCTTTCTGCAACATTTTTATGAATTTTTATGAATCACTCCAACTTGTATTGTGCTAAACCCATCACCAACATTCCAATACTCTCAATTTGTGGCTTGATCCAATAAAAATCAGGGGTCTCGTGCTTTCCCTTTAAACAGGGTATGATATGTCAGAAATGTTCCCCTCTGCTGTATACGGATGTCATTCAATCCACCTCCATTCACAGGAATCCTTCAGTGGTTGTATATAAGAAGCTCAAAAAAGAAGTGTATATATATATATATATATATATATATATATATATATATATATATATATATATATATATATATATATAGTGCTCCTTTTTTTTATTTTTATTAAAAATAAAGCCTAAAATTAAAAACTTAACTGAAAAGGTGAACATTTGCTGTTGCACATCAGATTACATGCAAATGCATTAGAAATGACTCACGTAAGATGGCGGCACGCACACTTTTTGTTTTCGGCATAATGTCATAGGCTCCTCCCAAACATATCATATCCTGTTTAAAGGGAAAGCGCATGAGATCTTTGTATTGGGTCAAACCACAAAGTGAGGGTATTGAAATGTTGGCAATTGGTTTTGCACAATATAAGTTGGAGTGATTTACAAAAACGTTGCTGAAAGAATACAGTGTTTATGGCACAAGTGGAAGAAAATAACAATGGACACTGATATTTTAACATTGATAATTGAAGATCTTTTATTTTATAATTATTGTGGACTTGCACAGTTGATTTTTGGATATGATTTGTGGCATTATATGTTTATCAATTGTTTATTTATTTTTTATCTATTACTGCGTGGCACTATGTAATATATTAATTGCTTATTACATGTGGGAACACATAGAGTATATGCAGCAGTATCCGGGTTTAAAATCAGATACACATCTTTCTTGAGGAAATTTGCACATTCACATTCATATATATTTCTTTCTCAAGCTTTAGTTCCCCTCTTGCACCTTTCCTTACTCTGAACCTTAAAGCGGAGGTCCACCCCAAAAAATTAATATTAAAAGCCAGCAGCTACAAATACTGCAGCTGCTGACTTTTAATAAATGGACACTTACATGCCCGTGGTGCCCGCGATGTCGGCAGCCGAAGCCGAGCAATCGCTCGTCTCTCGGCTGCCCCGCCGCCATCCTCGGTGAGGGAATCAGGAAGTGAAGCGTTGCGGCTTCACTGCCTAGTTCTCTACTGCGCATGCGCGAGTAGCGCGGCGCGTCCTCAGTGGTCCCTGCTGTCTCCTGGGACCAGTGTGTTTCCCAGAAGACAGCGGGGGGGGGGGGAGGAAGTGGAGTGACTCCCGTGGGAGTCTATTCCCAGACGTGGGTGCAAATACCTGTATTATACAGGTATCTGCACCCCCCTCCCCCCTGAAAGGTGCCAAATGTGACACCGGAGGGGGGGAGGGTTCCAAAAACGGAGGTTCACTTTTTGTGTGGACCTCCGCTTTAATGGGAAATCTTTTTATTTTAATTATATAGTACAGTACACAAAACTTGTATTCATAGACCATAGGATATACTGCTACCTTTTTCTAGTACCACCCCCAGAGCATATCCATATAATCCCACCTATTCCGTGAGGCTCCAGCTTTTTGCTAGTGTCCTAAGATTCATCTGAAACTTCTATCAACATCTGACTTATAACTACTTTGCCCTATCTAGCCGCTTGTTAATCAGGTACCCTCAGTGTATACCTCGGAACTGTACCCAAACTCCACTGTGTGGGGCCAGCCTGTAATGTGCTCTTCAGGCACTGGAGCCTGCGTTAAGTGCACACCTTGGTGCAAAGTGTGAAGTTAGCTGTGGAGTGCGTCAGGTAATGCCTGAATGATTATTTTGTGAGCTAAATAGATTGAATCACAGTGCCTCCAATACAAGAATAATTTAACTGACTTAATTAATTTGAGTTAATTTTAGTCAAGCAGAATTCTTTAAGAAAACACAAAAGATCAATGTAAGTATATAGACTGAGCTATTGAAAATAAATTAATATTTATTACAATAAGTCACATACAAACACCATAAATCATAGTCAGATTGTGATATACATAGACACTAATATAATTGCATAAAAGTTCCAAAATTGTCTGTAGCAATAGAGTGTATGTACAGTATGTATGTATATATGTGTGTGTGTGTGTGTATATGTATGTATATATATATAGTAATATAGTAATATTCAGAAATCCTTTTTTCCAGAATTGGGATATTGTGTCAGGATAAAATATTTTATAGATTCCTTGCAACATTGTGTTATGTTTTAAAATCATATACTTAGAAATATGTCGGAAAATGTCACTATGTTCACTCTCCTGCGCTGTGCGATAAGTCCCAACGTGGTGTCAAACTCGTATCTTGACATATTGCTGCGTGCGGATGTGCTCCTCGCTGCCCTCAAAAGACTGGGGATGTCCAATTTGACTGTAGGTATAGTAAACAAAGAAGGCGCCTAGCGCATTATCCTAAAAACATGTTTTATTGAATATTGTAAATCCGAGGTGAATGTACTCACAAACCAATGCTTGCATCACGTCTTAGACATAACATCATCTGTTTAAGTCCATATACGTAAATTCACAATGCTCGTAGACACATCGGCTAACGCATTTCAAGGTTACCCTCTTCTTCAGAGACTCGTCTAGATGGCTACTGGTATGGGACTCGTGTGGTCTGATTCTGTGCCTCTCAGCCCGGTGCTGTCACTTTGCAGATTCTCCTTTCATGTCTGAGTCTTTTACAAGATTCAATAAAACATGTTTTTATGATAATGTGCTAGGCCTACGTGCCTTCTTCGTTTCCCATACTTTATTTATTAATAAATGTATTAATTTATAACCCATTGGCTTGTAATATGTATAATGTATATGTATATATATATATATATATATATATATATAAAAATATATGATACACATTTTTATAAGGGCTTCCTTATGACTTGCAATAGAGTCTATGAACTGACTTATATTATACAAGTGCTTTTAGCTAGTGAAACTGTTACAAACAGTTAATTTCTGTAATAGGGGTCTTGTCCTGTGTTTATCTTTCTCAAAGCTGAGACACCGGTGAGTCACTGAATGAAGTCATGCTATTAAATTTACCTGGTCACAAATGCAAGGTGTCTTCACACTCCACATTTATGGGACCTGGAAATCATTGTAAATATTGGTCAGTTTGTCTTTGGTTGCAGGTGTTGTGGGTATGCCAGAAACCCATTGTCCAGATACTAGGGTTGCACCGATACTAGTATCAGTATCGGTGCCGATACTGAGCATTTGCCCGAGTATCAGTACTCGGACAAATGCTCTGATGCTTAATCCGATGCCTGGGCAGTCAGGGGTGAGGCACTGGGGGGGGGGGGGGGGTGGGGAGTTACAATCACCGATCTCCATGTATACAATACATTTCAATAAATCAGCTGACAGCCGCTTCTCCTCCTCTCTCCCCTTGGCTTTCAGCTGCTTTATTGAAATCTATACAGGGGGATCGGTGGTTGTAACTCCCCCCCAGCGCCGCACCGATCACCCCTGACTGTCTCCCATATCCACCTTCGATTACTCTCCGTGCTCCTCTGGTCCCCCCTCCGTGCTCTGGTCCCCCCTCTGTGCTCTGGTCCCCCCTCCGTGCTCTGGTCCCCCCTCCGTGCTCTGGTGTCCCCTCCGTGCTCTGGTGTCCCCTCCATGCTCTGGTCCCCCTTCCGTGCTCCGGCGGTCCCCCTCTGTGCTCCGGCGGTCCCCCTCCGTGCTCCAGCCCCGGTCCCCCTCTGTGCTCCTTGGTCCCCCTCTGTCCTCAATCTGTCCGGATGGAGAGCGGAGGAAGGAGCCGGTAAATATGTCATTTACCAGCTCCTTCCTTTTCTAAATGAACAGAGTCAGTGATCACTGACTGTTCATTCATAACTGTCACTGAGCATTGTAAACTGTGTTTTCGATGCTTCAGTTTATGAATGGAGAGGAACCGCTGTCTTCTGTCCATTCATTTCAGTGCAGCTGAGGCTGCAGAAAAAGGGACTGCGGAATCTCTGTCCTCAGTCCCTTTCCCTGTCTCGAAAGGGAGATGTCAGGGGTCTGATAAGACCCCTGATATCTCACCAAAGCCACCCCCCAACTGAGCTAATAAAAAATAAAAATAATAAAAAAAAATTGTAATGAATGAATATTGAAAAGGTTAATTCATATAAAATAAAAAACACACTGTCCACTCCCCCCAAAAAGAAAACATTGTAAAAATGAAAAAAAAAAATTGGACAAAAATAAGAAATTGTAAAAAAAAAAAAAAAATATGTAAATTAACGACTGCCACAGTCCACGCATCATTAGTGCTGCATATTAGTGCCACTGTCACATGACATTAAAAAAAAGTATCAGTAATCGGTATTGGCGAGTACTTGAAAAAAAGTATCGGTACTTGTGCTCAGTCTTAAAAAGGTGGTATCGGTGCAACCCTACCGGATACTACAAGGGCCTTGACTCTAGTGAACTGTCTACACTTTGTTTGTAGACCAGATTGTTCCAGTTGAGAAAAACAGAATGTCTTGTGGTGGGAAAGTCAAACTTAAATGAAGAAAATGGTATCTGCTTATTTGGAACCTGTTTTAGACAGTCCAAATTTAAACAATGATAAAATGTATATTAAAATGTTTTCTCATAAAAAAGTTCTGACAAGTGCTATACAGGTCCAGGGCCATAATCCAATTCTATGCTTCCCAGACCTTGAAGATCCTTTCAAGGGTATGCCCACCAAGTAAAGCACAGCCTGGACCTTTAATAGGCCTAGCATCATGGATAAGGTAAGCGGGTTTTTCTTGAATGTTCCTGGCTTTTATTAACACTATCCGCAAGGCATAGCACATTATGTGGTTTAGTGGGCAGCGTTTTCAGTTTATTGTGGTAAGCCCTGCCATTTTGTCTCTAACGCTCCTCGACATCTGGCCCTAGTATCAGAACAATGAGAACTGCGTCATGTCTTTCAAATTACTTTTTCCACCAGGCTGTTCAGCCAAGAATGCATGCAGTAAGTTTTTTCATTCTTGTGGCGATCTACAGAGACACAGCCACAGGAATTCGGTCAGCGCCTGGGCTATAGTGACTCCTTCTGCAGACATGAAAAACCCTATCTATTCCATACTTCTGAACTGTGAGAACCCCACTAAGGATCCCCTCTCTAGCAATGGTAAATCACATGCGCAAGGGAGCTGAAGTGAAAGCACCAAATATAATGCACTTTGCTGACGGCCTACAAGGTACAGGGAACACAACTCAAGGTGAAAGCTGTTCCCATTCAACGCAATGTCTGTGGATGCAGGGATTTGTGAGGTTTTCTTTTTCATTCAACCCCTTGTAGTCTGCTACGCCTTCTACCTCTATCCAAATAAAAGGTTATTTATAGAGTAAGGGAGGTTTATAACCTCTGTCAATTTTTGGGGGGATTCCCGTTCACTTCTCAGCCACTACAAAAAGTAAGAGGATAACCTGGATCCGTCATCAAAACCAGTATCCCCAGTGGTCTATTCCTGTTCTAGTGACCACTCAAATTTACACTTTCAGTGATAAAGGTCATCAGGAAAAATTGAAAGGGTGAATCTCCATAGTAGGGACACAACCAGCAATAAATACTTGACAGGAGTTGTACTCCCTCTCTACTCTATCCAAAAAAAAAGTTTTGCTTTCAGTTATACTTTTACATTGATTCTACCTTCTAAAATGTACAATCTATTCTCTAACACTAAAACATAAGACTTGACTTGACCCTAAAAATGAGCCTTCCTTAACACCTGAACTTTTAAATTGAAACCTCTAAAAGTGGAACTTTTGCTTAAAAAAACATGCACGCTGGAAGCCATTTGATTACAAAAGAGAAATACTTTGGTTTTGGTTTACTAAAGGCAAATGGTCTGTTCTCTTTGCAATAGAGTTTTCACTTTGTAAGGAATTTTTATCCATTTAGTTTAATGAATGAAACTGAATTCTGTCATCCAAATATGTGCAAGCAAAAGTTGATGTTTTTTTCTTTGTATATGATTGGGTATTTTTTGTAAAAGTGAATTTTCACCATATTCACTAAGCTTAGAGGAAATTTATTTGCAATATGAAATTTCTGTTGCAAAGTGCAACCCCCCATTCTTCTTCAGTAATAAAAGCTTCTCACCTCCCTGCTTTAAAATGTACAAAGCGCTATGGCATGCCCTCGGTACCAGGATGAACTAACATCCGTATGAATGCACAAGGCTAGTAAGAATTTTTTTACAATATGCCTCTTCTGCAATAATTGCCCTCTCACAAATTCTATCTTGTATAGGTAGACACCGTGTAAGCACTCTACAGCTATAAAAATGGGCTTCTTTATAGCCCAAAGTGGGCTTCAAACTCCTAAAATGCCTGATTTTTAGATTTTCCCTTAACCCTAAACTCCCCTTAGCTATTGGTTTCATACTTACCTTATTGGGTGGATACTTTGCAGACAGTGCTGACTGAGGCTCAGTGTTATTGTTTTTGTCCTAATAAACTGGTGCATGTATAACCACTTCTCTACTGTGCACGAAAACCCCCTTCCTGCCCAAGCCATTTTTCAGCTTTCAGCGCTGTCACACTTTGAATGACAATTGCGCGGTCGTGGCTCCCAAACAAAATTTGTGTCCTTTTTTTCCCACAAATAGAGCTTTCTTTTGGTGGTATTTGATCACCTCTGCGGTTTTTATTTTTTGCGCTATAAACAAAAGAATAGCGTCCAGTTTGGAAAAAAAAACACTATTTTTTACTTTTTGCTATAATAAATACCCATTTTTTTTTTTAAATAAAATTTTCCTCAGTTTAGGCCGATACGTATTCTTCTACATATTTTTGGTAAAAAAAAAAAAAAATCGCAATAAGCGCGTATTGATTGGTTTGCGCAAAAGTTATAGCGTCTACAAAATAGGGGGTAGATTTATAGCATTTTTATTTTTTTATTTTTTTATTAGTAATGGCGGCGATCTGCGATTTTTTATTGTGACTGTGATATTGCGGCGGACACATCGGACGCTTTTGACACATTTTTGGGACCATTCACATTTATACAGCGATCCCTGCTATAAAAATGCATTGATTACTGTATAAATGTGATTGGCAGGGAAGGGGTTAACCACTAGGGGGCGGGAAGGGGTTAAATATGTTCCCTCAAAGTGTTCTTATTGTGGGGGGAGGGGACTGACTGGGGGAGGTGACCGATGGTTGTCCCTATGTACAAGGGACACACCATCGGTCCCCTCTCCCTCACAGGACGTGGATCTCTGTGTTTACACACAGAGATCCACATTCCTGCTCGTTTCCCGGGCAATCGCGGGTGCCCGGCGGCAATCGCGGCCGCCGGGCACGCGCACCGGGGCCTTGTGAACGCGGTGGGCGCGCGCCTCCTAGCTCGTTTTAAAGGGAGGACGTCATATGACGTCCTCCCAGAACGAGAGTATCCTCCGCCCGCCGTCTATTGACAGTGGGCGGGGGACAAGTGGATAATGAATCCCCTCTAGTGTTTATGGACTGCTTTATATCTCTCCAAGATTCTGAAGTTGAAATTAGTGGTCCCCAAAACCTACAAGGAATATACCTCTTGACTGTTAGATTTTTTTTGTAAATATTATTGACAATGTAGGAGAAGTTGTGAACACTGGGGTGTAGGAGTGAGACTTTAAGGTGGTCAGGAACAGAGCTGGAAAACAGGTAGGTCTCTAAATCTGGATGCTGGTGTGGTTACGGCTGGGCATCAGTGGGATTAATTACCCACTGGAATCTTAACTCTTGTACATTTTAGCAATACGATATTCTGGAAAGAATCCTGTCTTTCTCCACCCCTTCTGCTATAGAGTCTCACTTCCAGTTGCAGGAAAAGGAGACTAAACTCCTACAGCTACATTCTTGATATTTTAAAACATGCTAAGAACTGAAAAGGCGAAGCTCCACCGGGGTGGGGTGGGGGGTGGCTGGCGGGGGAGCGGGGACAAGGAGTGACCAAGGTTTTTTGGCCTTCGTCGCCTCTGACTGGAGGATTTACTGATGGCAGGGGTCTTGGCCCGACTGTGTCAATTATAGAGGTACTTGTCAATAGATATACACCAACGTTTTTGAGAATGTACATGAACCCTGTTTTATTCCTCCCTCTTTGTGATGATGTTGACAGTGTCCCCCCCCTTCCTTTTTTCTATTTTCTTTTTGTTTTTTGAATGTCCTTTCATGTATGTTTGTTCATATTGTCTTAGCCCATGTTGGGCATTAATAAAAATTTATATTTGGAAAAAAAAAAGAACTGAAAAGGCAAACTGGAGTCGCTGAGAAGTATAAAAAAGGGTCCACCTTCTTACAACCAGGCCTGGAGTTTTGGCTGTTTACTTTTGAATTGTCCTAAACGTATTTATTTTTCTTGTTTAATATTTTTATTAGATTTTACAAGTAAATAGCAAGTATAATGAACATTACATTCTGATCAAGAGTAGAATTGTAAATAAATACAGCAATCACTAAAAATACATATTGAAAGAAAGGTAGTAGAGGATAAACCTCATTAACAATTATATCAATACAAATAGAGGTATAAAAGATTAGAGCAATGAAAATAAGCAATATTCAGGATAGAATATTATGCCTCCAGACCATCCACTCACCCCCGAAGGGAGCAAGCTGTGAGCAGATGGGGGCTCGATTAAGTATGAGAGAGTATGCTGGGTTATCCAGAAGGATACACCAGATGAACGTTGTCATACCTCAATTGTTTAGTGGAGACCTTCCTAACAAATCTTTAAGACACAAAGATATTAGTGATTGATAAAGTGAAACTTAAAAGGTATATATATAAGTCATGTAATGGACTTCGCATGTGTATAAAATCCGTATTACACAAGTAACAAAACTAACCAGAGCAGAAAGACAGAAGAAGTACAGAGAGAAGAAGAAGAAATATGGGAGAAAAGTAAAATATATAGAAAAGAAGGTATGGGTATAGAAAAATAGAGATAAAGGTAAAGGTTGTCTCCCCGGGTGGCGGTCCAGTCAGATCAAGGCCCCGTTTAAATATTATATTAATAGATAAATATTAAAGTATTTCAAAAAGGCATCAACAATAATTGATCAAAATCTGGGGGTAAGAAGTGTTTAATCCATGGTTTCCATATTTTATTGTATGTAGTAATGTTGTTATCTTCAATAGCAGACATTTTGGAAAAGATAAGGGCTCTGTTAATTCTATGTTTAGTTTCAGCCACAACTAAAGTTTGGGTTTTCCAGGCCTTAGCTATAGATTGTTTAGCCGCCGTGGTGAGATGTAGTAGTAATTTGAATTGTGATTTATTCAATTCAGGAGGTTTGAGGTTGAGGAGAGCCAGTGCCGGGTCTGGCGGGATTGGTATTTCCAAGGCCGTAGAGGCCATGTTAAATATTTTACTCCAGAAGGATTGAACGATTGGACATTGCCACCAAATATGGAAATGCGTGCCCGGTTCAGAACAGCCTCTGAAACATAAATTTGGGTACAAGGGGGCAAATTTGGCAATCCTGGCCGGAACCAGGTACCATCGAGAAAGGACCTTATAATTTGTTTCCAACGCAAAACAGTTTGGCGAGGAATGCTTAGTAGCTGACCATATATTATCCCAGTCACTTTTACTGAATGTTCTATCCATGTCATGTGCCCATTTAGTCGTATAGGATGGTAAAGTATCGTCGGATGTGGAATTGATGCGTTTATACAAAAGTGATATTAATCCTCTAGTATGGGGATCACTGTTACAGATACGTTCAAATTGAGTCATTTGGGTAAGAGGGGATCCCGTATCAACGAGGGGTGTATAAAAGTTCTTAATTTGTAGATAGCGGAAGAGCTCCTTCATGGGGAGTTTGTATAAATCACATAATGTTGGGAACGTAAGAATATCATTGGAGGAAACTAGATTGTGAAATTGAAGTAGGTTTCTTTTGGACCAAGCTGCAAATGATAGGGGGAATTTCCAGGCGGGGTAAAATGAGGGATTTCGAAGAAAAGAGAGTAGAGGGTTATGAGTGGATTGTAGGCTTTTTGTGGATCTATATTTGTCCCAGATAGCTATAGAATATTTGGTTAAGGGGTTAGATAAGTTTAGTCTATCTTTAGGAGCTAACCAGAGCAAATTATTCACAGAAATGGGGTCAATATCCACTGATTCAATCGCTACCCATAGAGGGGATTCTGTTGTAGAATGGTATTTGGGGAGTTGTGCTAGCTGAGCAGCAAAGTAGTATGAGGAAAAGTTAGGAATTCCCAGACCACCTTTCAATTTATCAAGATAAAGAGTCGATCTGGGTATACAGGGTTTTGTAGAGCCCCATATAAAAGACATCACTCTCTTTTGAGTGAGCCTCAAGAAGTAAGGAGGTATATGTATGGGGAGAACTCGGAATAGGTAAAGGAACTTTGGTAAGATTGACATCTTAGTAGCGTTAATCCTCCCAATCCAAGATAAAGGAAAAGAAGACCATTGTTTCATCAGATTAGTAGTTGACTTCAATAAGGGTAAGTAGTTAGCTGAAAATAAGTCGGATATAGAAGAAGTGAGTTGGACTCCAAGATATGAAATATGGTGCAATTCCCAATTGAAAGGTAAAGACGTTTGAGCTTGTTGTAACTCAGATGGCGAAAGGGAAATATTAAGGGCATTAGATTTGGCATGATTAACACACAATCCAGAAATCTTTGCAAACTTGTCCAAAGTATTTACTAGATTTGGGGCTGAGACATGGGGATGGGATAAAAAAATCAGGATGTCATCTGCAAAAAGACTCAATTTGTGGTGATGTCCACCTAATTCTACTCCTTTGATATTAGGATTATTTCTAATAATACATGCTAAGGGTTCAATAAGTAGGGCAAAAAGCAAAGGGGATAGAGGGCAACCCTGTCTAGTACCTCTCCTAATATCTATCATAGCTGATTTGTAACCCATATATTTAATATAAGCTTTCGGAGTGCTGTATAGTGAGGAGACCCAAGTTAAGAAATTTTCCCCAAAACCCCATTTTTGAAGAGTATATTGTAGATATGGCCAGCTGATTGAGTCGAACGCCTTCCTAATGTCTAATGATATAAGGCAAGTTGGGATACGTCTTTTTTTGGCGGCATGAATTAATAAAAGTGCTCTTCTGACATTATCCCCTGCTTGACGCAAGGGCATGAATCCAGTTTGGTCACGATGGATAAGTTTACCTATAATGCTATTTAATCTAGTTGCCAAGATCTTAGCTAATAACTTAATGTCTAGATTTAAAAGAGATATGGGGCGGTAATTAGACCAAGAGGTAGTGTCAGATTTAGGTTTGGGAATCATTGCTATGATGGAAGTTAGTGTTTCGGTTTTGAACGAATGACCAGCTAACAAAGAATTGAAGGCTCTAGTCAATAGAGGCGTTAAAATCGAATCAAATTGTTTGTAGTATAGTGCAGAAAACCCATCGGGGCCCGGTCTCTTGTGAGGCTTCAATTCTTTAATAGCAGCTTTAACTTCCAAGGCCGTTATGGGACTCTCCAAATATTCACACTGTTCTGGTGTCATTGTGGGAAGTGTAACATCTGAGAACAAAGTGTCTGCTTTGTTTTTATCAAAGATTAAGCCAGGGTCATAGAGCTTAGCTAATTTAGATTGAAAGATTTCCAAGTTCTTTAATGGGTTACTAGTGTATGCATCTCTGGAGGTTCTAAGTCGGAATGCAGCTTGTGAACGATCAATAGACTTGAGGCTGCGGGCCATTGGGGTATCGGGCTTATTGGCTTTGCGGTATAGGGTATGTTGCCGCTTGCGTAAGAGTTTGTCTGCCGAATCTGTCAGAAAAAGATCCAACTCAAGCCGGGCCCTTTCCAATTTAGTGTTAGTGTTTGCATTCGGGGTAGCTTGATGAGCCAAATGACAAGCGTTAAAATTTGCTTCAAGTTTGGTGAACAGAATCTTGCGATCTCTTTTAATAGATCTCGCCTTTTGTATCAAGCTGCCCCGAATGACAGCTTTATGGGCTTCCCATAGTGTAAGGGCAGAGACATCAGTAGTGTCATTAAATGAGATATAATCATTAAGAGCCAGTTCAATATCTGAACGGTGTGAGGGGTGAGTTAGGATGGAGTCGTTAATACACCAAGTGGTGTCATGTGACCTAGGTATTGGAGAGGTAATTGTAGCAGTGACCGCACAATGGTCTGTCCATGGAAATGGGATTATATTAGAGGATATTACTTCAGGGAGCATACTAGAGGGGAGGAAAATATGGTCTATTCGTGAAAAGGATTTGTGTGGATAAGAATAATGTGTAACATTTCTGGAAGTTGGATTAAGTTCCCGCCAGGTATCAACAAAATTAAAAGAAGTAAGTAGAGATTGGAAGGACCGTTTAGTGGTAGGAGAGTTAGGAGATGACGGGGATTTATCCAAGAAGGGATAGATGGTAGTATTGGAGTCGCCACATAATATTATTGTTCCAAATTTATGTGATTCGATTAGTTGGAAAAGATGTGATAGAAAAGCTTCAGGACGCTTATTTGGGACGTAATACGAAACTAATGTGACTTCAGTATCAGCAATAAAGCCTGTTAATAAAACATATCTACCCTCAGGGTCACATATTTGTGTATTAAGGGTAAATGGTGTAGAGCGGTGGAATCCAATCAGGGACCCACGTTGCTTAGTTGTAGCTGATGCTGCGTAGAATTGAGGGTAGGAGGAGGAAAGAAATTTAGGGGAGGCGTTATTGATAAAGTGCGTTTCTTGAAGGAAAATGATGTGAGCTTTTCTAGCTGAAAAGGAACGTAGAGCTTTAGTTCTTTTTTGTGGAACGTTGAAGCCTTGTACATTTAAGGACAAAATGTTTATGGGGGCCATGACATAGTAAGGGTAAGTTTTATATAAGGGTTAATGAAACCCATATTAGGAGTTCGAACCGCCACCAAGGGAGACAGAAGAGGAGAAGAAATGAAAGACAGAAAAGAAAGAATAAAGAAGAAACCAAATAAATAGGTAGCCCTAATGACTGCAATTAATGTCATAAAATAATGATGTACTAGTAGGGCGCAGGAACATCTCGGAGAGATAACAAAAAATCTCCGAGGGGTTCCATGGTCACCGACCGACTCCTGCATAATAGTAGCAGGAGTCAGGGGGTACGTAGGGGCCGCAAGAAGTTCCGGAGGGAAAAACAACGCCGGAGAACACTTAAGTATTATAATAGTAAACTTATATAATTCTCTGTCAAGAAGACTGGAGATGCAATAAACAAAAAAGAGAGAGAAAGGAAGCATACCAACTTCGGGAATTATGTTGAGTCAATTTCTAGATGAATGCGTCCATAAGGAGGCTAGAAAATATTAATCTTAACACTTGTGAAGCAAACCGTCTACGCAAGCGAAATAATTAATAAACAAGCTCGCAAATATAGAGGAAAGGGAAGGAAAAAAAAAAAAAAAAGGGGGGAGGGGGAGGGAAGAGGATAGTCTATCTATATCAATGACCATATAAGTCAAGGAAATAAACTTATTTGTCTATAAGGAGACAAATAAAGAAGACAAGAAACACTCGTCTCAAGAAGCAATAATGAAATTTTAGCTTTCTGGCTGACAAAAACATAAATTAAATACATAAATTTATATTACATATATATAAAAAAAAAAAAAAAAAAACACTTGTCTCAAAAATGTAAATGTAATATAGACCTTCTGGCTGACTAAAACAATAAATAAATACCTAAATTTATATTTCATAAGTACAATATAATATGCATATAAATTACTAAGTAGACATATTTGTCAGAAAGGGGACAAACACAAAAAAACTAAAAAAAACAAAAAAAAAACCCCTAAAAACACTTGACTCAAAAATGTAAATGAAATATAAACCTTCTGGCTGACTAAAACCCTAAATAAAAACCTAGATTTATATTTCATAAGTACAAATTAATATGCATATATAATGTGCATATAGATTAAAGAAATAGACATATTTGTCAGAAACAAGACACCACAAAAAAAAAAAAAAAAAAAAAATGGAGAACAGGATTCTAATTCTTCAATCATAGATAGTGCAATGCTTTTCAGAATAAAGCAATGGGGCTAGTACCCTACAAAATGGGAGAAACTTGGATAAGATTAATGAAAGTTGGACAATCAGTCCATTGAGTCGACATTTATCGGTGCCTGACTATCAAAACGTCCTCTTTTATGAAGATTCTGTCTGGTATAACCAGAGGGGTTTGGGTCCAAGTCGGTTTCATTTGGAGGTGATCTAGAAGCCGCACGTCTACGAGGTTGCTCCTTAGAATTGGTGTGATCCATCAGGCCTAGATCAATTAAGGCTGACCGTAGTTCATCGGACGTGCGACAGGTATATCTAGTTTCCAAGTATGTAAAGCGGAGAGAGAATGGAAACCCCCAGTGGTATATGATTTGGTGCTTTTGAAGTACTTGCAGCAATAGTTTCATAGAACGCCTCTTAGTAACAGTTAGAGGGGAGAGGTCTGTAAAGAGCTGATAGGTATTGCCCTGGAACTCAAGAGTGTTTTTACCTCTAGCAGCAGCAAGTATTTGCTCCTTTGTTTTATAGTAATGAAATTTAACTATAATATCTCTAGGGGGTCCATTGGGTTTGCGTTGAGTTAGGGCCCTGTGGACTCTGTCCATTTCCAATCTCTCAGGTGAAATACCTGGTAACAGTTCCTGAAACAGTGCACATATAGTTCCCTGTAAGTCTATGATTGATTCAGGGAGACCTCTGATTCTTAGGTTGGAGCGACGGTCCCTATTCTCCTGGTCTTCCAAACGGTTTTGTAATAAAGAGTTCTCATCCTTAAGCTGTTCAATAGTAGCATCATAATGCTGTGTAGTAGTTTCTATATCATCTACCCGCATTTCCAATTCAGCTGTTCTATGCCCCAGCTCCCTAATCTCCCTTGTCAGCTTCTCTGTTATCTGGTCAGAAGTTTGTTTCAAAGCTTTCTGAAGCATTTTCTCAAATTGTCTAAACATGCTAGACTGAATAACATTTTCAGGTGTTTCATAGTCAGAATCAATCTCACCAGCTGTGTCCAGAGTTTTGACATTGTGTGACAGGGATTTAGGAACCCGCTGTGTGCGAGTCTGTGAGGTACCAGGCGCCGCCATCTTGGATGTCTACCGGGCCGGTGTATCTTTAGAGATACCAATCTTATACTTCGTTTTTGGCCCCCTCGTGACCATCCTCAATACGCCAAAGTGTACCTGGTATGGATTCGCGGGAGCTGGTGCCGTTTGCGGTGAAAAACAGCGGTCGGTTCTCCGGTTTGTTTAACCCGGGAGCGGAGCTCTAAGGGGATGCGACTTCTCCCTCAGGCATCCGCGCATGCGCCAAACGTATTTATTTTTGAATAATATAATAGAAAACCGATCCCAATTTTAGGTCATTGGGTTAAATTTACCAATGAAGTTGGAACAGTTCACGTATAAAAAGTGAATGTTCATATTTGAAAATGTATGTTCACATTTCAAAGAAAGTGGTCACTTTGGCCTGGTACACACGGGCCGAATATCAGCTGGTTAAACAGAAACCGGCCGACATTCAGCCTCTGTGTATGACATCCTGTCTGACAGAAGTCAGCCAAACGTCCTGCTTCTGTCAAAGGGGGCATACCAGAAAAACATCTGTAGATCGCCATCTGCTCAGGTCTCTCAGCCAATGGCTGCGAGTGCTAACCGCTGTGTTCTGGCAGGGGGTGGGGCAGTCCCCCTGTAAGAACACAATAGCTCAGTGGGGAAAAAAACTGAGGTACTAACCACCCGACGAGTTTAATCGTCCCGATTGCTGTACACATTACACGAATATCGTTCGTTCCACTGCCGTACGAAAAAAAAATGATGGAGCTTGCTGGTCGATATTTTTCGTTTGCACAGTCGGTATCGGGTGTCGAAAGTATAGTACACACGATCTGAAAATCGTACGATCCGTCCTCGTTTACTTACGATTTTCGTATCGTGTGTACGGGGCATTAGTCCTTCCGAGCTCCTCAGGTTTCTTTCAGCCCACTGGGTTGAATAAAAAAAAGCTGATAGTGTGTACCAGGCTTTAGTTTACTGAGCAAGGTGCAGCACATAATTAAATATTCTAAACACAGCTTCACCTTATTTACTAAGTGGACATTCACTTTTGCAGTCTGTACACCTATAGTAAACCAACCCCAGCTTTCTGTACACTTTGTACTGCAAACAAATTACAAAAACAAAAAATACAAACCACCTATCTTTAAAATAAATAAGTCAGAATCTAACAGTCTTGAGGCTAATTTACCACATAATAGTGACAGCATAATTTTGCTTTTGAAGTGGTATTAAAATGTCAGAGGTCCCTTGTGTTGTTTGACTTTTATGCAAATATTGTGGAAGGTCTGTATGAGTCATTGTGCCCTGTGTAATTATTATACTTTAGTGATTGAGAACTTTTAGAGTTTCCAATTTTTTTTTCATTAAAAATAGTATTGATATCTCCTATCTTCTTTGACAACAAGCACATTACAATGGAATAGTGAACTGAATTAAAAATGATATTAGTTATTCATATAATTGATAAAGCTACCCTTTCAATGAAATTCATAGGAATTTAACTGTACCAACCTATTATACAGTGCAAACTAGCAAAAGTATACCCATTCCAGAGTGGGCAATGTTGGAGGATATTTCAATCCATGCTTAATAAGCATCTTAGAGGGCAGTATGTGTAGGGGAGGAATGTGGAGAGTATGACAGCATGCAGGATGTGTGGGGGAGGAGTGCAGAGGGTATGAGAGCAACCAGTATGTGTAGGGGCGAAGTAGGGAAGGTACAACAGTGCATAGTACATACATTGGAGGAGAGTGGAGGATACGACAGCAGGAAGTTGTGCTGTGTAGGAGTGCAGATGGTAAAGAAGTAGGCAGTGTGAGGAGTATGAAAGCAGTTGCAGAGGGTATGCCAGTGGACAGTATGTGCAGGGGAGTAGTATAGAGGTAAAACCGGTGATGGTATGTGCTGGAGAGGAGTGTGAAAGATGCAGTATGTGCAGGATAGATGTACAAGGGGTATTACTGTGCGTTTTTTTAATCTTAATTGTATAGTACAAGATGCAGGCAAAGTATTCATAGACCTTGAGTTATAGCCTTGTACCTTCAGGGGATTCTAATCTGGCAAAGATTTTGAGGACACACCCCCTGAGGCGTCCCCTATAACCCTTTCCTACTTAAAGCGGAGGTCCGCCTGCGATTTTTTTATTTTTTTTAAAGTCAGCAGCTACTAACAGTGTAGCTGCTGACTTTTAATAAGGACACTTACCTTTCCTACTCGCCCGTGATGTCGGTCCCACCACTGCGATCGATCGCTGCTGGCAGATCCCGACTCCTCCATCCTGACTAAGGGAAACAGGCAGTGAAGCCTTATGGCTTCACTGCCCGTTTCCTTCTGCGCATGCGCCACTCGCACGGCGCTTTGTGAATGGGCGGCTTGCCTCCTGGGATACACACAGTTCCCAGAAGGCAGCACACCCCATGAGGCAGCACGCCCCATCAGAAGAAGAGGAAGCAGAAGGAGACCCACCGCGGATAAGAGGCACATTAGAGGCAGATTAGGGGACTTCCGCATAGCAACGGGCATTTCGGGTGAGTATAATAATTTTTTTTTTTCTATTAATTTTTTTTTTTTTTTTTATAGGATTTTTAATGTAAAAAAAAATTCTGGGTGAACCTCCGCTTTAATGAGTCTTCAGTTTTTTGCTAGCGACCTATGGTGGTGAACCTCTTTTCCCTTGCAGAGAAATCACTCTTGGCTTAACTAGTTTATTATACAGTTCAGCATCATGGGCAGGTAAGACAAGGTCATCCTGTATCTCTAAGGCCCCATGCACAAGAGACGCCGGTGCAAACTCTGCTGAACACACGTTTTTAAAGGCTAAAACCGGCGTTTAAAAACGCCAGTTTTGCCGCGATTTTAGCGGCGTTTTACCGCGTTTTACCGCGTTTGCGTCTATAGGCGTTTAGTTAAGAAACATCATGAGACCCTCCCTAAGCTCAAAAAACATTATTATTTAACCATTTCAGCCATTTTGGGAGACCAGCAGCTGAGAGAGCAGCAGTGTACTTGTATTTAGCGTATCACTTGCCACATCATCTGCCACAAGCTGTGGATTGTCCACTTGCCACGTCACCTGATACATCACCTGGCCACGTCACCTGCCACAAGTTGTGAATTGTCCACTTGCCACGTCACCTGCCACGTCACCTGGCCACAAGTTGTGGATTGTCCACTTGCCACATCACCTGGCCACGTCACCTGGCCATGTCACCTGCCACGTCACCTGCCACAAGTTGTGGAATGTTCACTTGCCACGTCACCTGCCACGTCACCTGGCCACGTCACCTGGCCACGTCACCTGGCCACGTCACCTGCCACAAGTTGTGCATTGTCCACTTGCCACGTCACCTGGCCACGTCACCTGCCACGTCACCTGCCACAAGTTGTGAATTGTCCACTTGCTACGTCACCTGCCACGTCACCTGGCCACAAGTTGTGGATTGTCCACTTGCCACATCACCTGGCCACGTCACCTGGCCACGTCACCTGGCCACGTCACCTGGCCATGTCACCTGCCACGTCACCTGCCACAAGTTGTGGAATGTTCACTTGCCACGTCACCTGCCACGTCACCTGGCCACGTCACCTGGCCACGTCACCTGCCACAACGTTGTACATTGTCCACTTGCCACGTCACCTGGCCACGTCACCTGCCACGTCACCTGCCACAAGTTGTGAATTGTCCACTTGCCACGTCACCTGCCATGTCACCTGGCCACAAGTTGTGGATTGTCCACTTGCCACATCACCTGGCCACGTCACCTGGCCATGTCACCTGCCACGTCACCTGCCACAAGTTGTGGATTGTCCACCTGCCACGTCACCTGGCCACATCACCTGGCCACGTCACCTGCCACAATTTGTGGATTGTCCACTTGCCACGTCACCTGCCATGTCACCTGGCCACGTCACCTGACCACGTCACCTGCCACAATTTGTGGATTGTCCACCTGCCACGTCACCTGCCATGTCACCTGGCCACGTCACCTGGCTACGTTACCTGCCACAAGTTGTGGATTGTCCACTTGCCACGTCACCTGGCCACGTCACCTGCCACAATTTGTGGATTTCCACCTGCCACGTCACCTGGCAACATCACCTGCCACAAGTTGTGGATTGTCCACTTGCCACGTCACCTGCCACAAGTTGTGGATTGTCTACAGTGCAATGCAAGCAATTACAGTTTTTTTTCATATTTTTTTGATGGTTTTTCATCATTTGCCATCATTTTTGAGATTTCTAATGTAAAAAAATAGGTCACCTTTAAAAACGCTAATAAACGAAATCGCGGCAAAACGCCGGTACCGCGTTTTGCCGCGTTTAGCGGCGTTTAGCCGCGTTTTGCATCTGAAACGTGGAAAACTTTTGCGTCTGAACCCATTTTTTTGCTTCTGGAAAAACGAGGTTAAACGCAACTGCCTAAAAACGGCAATAAACGAGACTGTGTGCATGGGCACATAGGATAACATTGAATGGGTTCAGGAGCAGTTGAAAAAAGTGTCCAACTGCCTCTGAACGCGCGTTTACCAGCAAATAACAGCGTCTCGTGTGCATGGGGCCTAACTGTAACTGGAAAAACTGGGGTTTTGTTTGGAATATATTCACTTTACAGTGTAGACTTTTCAAACTTGGTGCTAAAATTCAGCCTCTTATGCCGCGTAAACACGACATTCCCACAACAAAACCGTGGATTTTTTTCCGACGGATGTTCACTCAAACTTGTCTTGCATACACACGGTCACACAAATGTTGCTCGGAAATTCCGAACGTCAAGAACGCGGTGACGTACAACACTACAACCAGCCAAGAAAAATTAAGTTCAATGATTCCGAGCATGCGTCGAATTGATTCCGAGCATGCGTAGGATTTTTGTGCGTCGGAATTAGCTACACACGATCAGAATTTCCGAGCAGAACTTTTGTTTTGTCTGAAAAATTGAGAACCAGCTCTCAATCATTTGTTGTCGGACATTCCGACAGCAAATTTCCGATGGAGCCTACGCACGGTCGGAATTTCCGACAACAAGCTCCCATCGAACATTTGTTGTTGGAAATTCCGATCGTGTGTACGCGGCATTAGAGTTTTGTGTTGCATCACACCACAGGCTGCACATTTTACTACCACTTCTGCCTAAAGCTCCTAAAAGGTACTTGGGCAATTCCATTACCCTTTCCCCAAGAGGATTAGTTACAAGACACTCTACACCCGGGTTGCTGCTTACTCCTTCTAGAAATGCTTACCCTATACCCTATATTCCCCACCCTACTTCATGAGCTATGGTGCAAACCAGGCGAAAGGTAGCCACGGCCATGGGCGTCTGCTGAACTTTTTTCAGGGTGGGGGGGCATCATTTTAAGGTCATCCATGCTCGGTCCCTTTTTGACAATGTCATGAAGGGGAGGGGCTTAGTCATTATCACATAAAGCGTAGGCATGCAAAGGTTTGAGAAACCTGATTTTAATGCATCTGCATCTGATTCTTGTTCTACCTAAGGCATGCAACAAGAGGCCTGTCTGACAAACGCTACATTTTCTTCATCTATGTCACAATTCCATGGACAATGAACGGCCTTAATACAGTGAAAGATTACTTTTTTAAAATCTTTCTCTATTTAAGAGCTCATTCACACTATCTCCATTGAGTTGTGTTGACCAGCTCAGTTCAAGGGCACATAGAAAACAATTGCTTTCTATGTTCCCTGTTCACACCACAATGCTGCATTGAGGTGGGCTGTGATGCGTTGTATAAAAATGAAGACATCCTGCGTTTTTTGTAGCGCACCACACCACACCACTCCACATGTCACCACACAGCATGGTGCATAGACTTGAATACGGTATCATTATGTGACACCTCAATAAAGTTAAAAAAGAAGGTAAGCACTGCCTTGCTTTGTAATTACACATTGCACAGCCCCTCATCAACGCTGCACAACAAATACCATTGTTTAGGCATGTGGGCTCCTGTGAATGAGCCATTTGCTGTCAAATTGTGGTCATTTTAGGTTGTATCTGGGTTTGCTCTGATCCGTTGTCTCTTATGGTTTAATAAGGGCATATGAAATGATATTGGGTTCCTCTTGTTGGTTGTGGTGCTTGGTCAGTTAAAAAATTTTAATTCATCCAAGCTCCAGTTTTTTCTACAGGTTTTTAAGGCTCATTTTGCAGACATCATTTCACAGTTTCACTGTACTTTCATTGCGGTTAAAAGTTGCAATAATCTAAATAGATTTTTTGTTTCGTTTACGGACAAGGTTTGCAGCCCTCAGCAAAATGATTGTGGCTCCTTAAAGATTAGAGCTTAGTTTGGTGTTCTGTGCCATAGGATTTTGACATACTTGGCTTATTATACTTTACGTGTCTTATGCTGGGTTCCTATCTGCATGTATATTCTGTTACCAATGGGGGCAGTATAATCCCAAATATAAAAAAAAATGAAAATAAATGAAAACAGCAAAATTACATCGCTCCTAGCTAACAAAGTTATAGTAAATAGCCTTGTAATAACAGACCATTTTATAATATAGAGGTGATTTGAAAAATACAATCATATTGAATGTGTTAGCCAGCTTTGCCTCAATCATTTACTTAGGGTCCAATTACACAAATGTGATCATTCTCTGTGGAGAGATGATTGAATAAAGATTCAGTGTACATTATGAAGTAAAAAATATTAAGCAAAGGGCGTACTGGCTAATGCATGTGGATCTCAAACTTCACTGTCTGATTATGAGCAGTTACAGAATGCGTAGTCAGCATTACAATGCATGCGGTGACCTGTAGCACCACAAAAGCCGTAGAATAACCCTGATTTTGCTTTGGTGTTTAATTATTTTCCATTTTAAATGTCATCCGGGCAAATTCTGCGACTTTGCTCCTACATGTAAAAATCGACCTTTTTATTGCCAGAAAACGACTATATATATTTACAAAAATGTGAGGGGTGTACTCACTTTTGTGAGATATATATATATATATATATATATATATCTCACAAAAGTGAGTACACCCCTCACTTTTTTGTAAATATTTTATTATATCTCTTCATGTGACAACACTGAAGAAATTACATTTTGCTACAATGTAAAGTAGTGAGTGTTCAGCTTGTATAACAGTGTCAATTTGCTGTCCCCTCAAAATAACTCAACACAAAACCATTAGAGTCTAAACCGCTGGCAAGAAAAAGCGAGTGAAAATGTCCAAATTGGGCCCAATTATCTGTTTTTCCTCCCTGGTGTCATGTTACAAGGTTTCAGGTGTGAATGGGGAGCAGGTGTGTTAAATTTGGTGTTATCTCTCTCACTCTCTCATACTGGTCACTGGAAGTTCAACATGGCACCTCATGGCAAAGAACTGTCTGAGGATCTGAAAAAAACTATTGTTGCTCTACATAAAGATGGCCTAGGCTATAAGAAGATTGCCAAGACCCTGAAACTGAGCTGCATCACTGTGGCCAAGACCATACAGCGGTTTATTAACAAGACAGGTTCCATTTAGAACAGGCCTCGCTCTGGTCCAAAAAGGTAGTTTAGTGCACGTTCTCGGCCTCATATCTAGAGATTGTCTTTGGGAAATAGACGTATGAGTGCTGCCAGCATTGCTGCAGACGCTGAAGGGGTGGAGGGGTCAGCCTGTCAGTGCTCAGACCATACGCTGCACATTGCGTCAAATTGGTCTGCATGGCTGACATCCCAGAAGGAAGCCTCTTCTAAAGATGATGCACAAGAAAGCCTGCAAACAGTTTGCTGAAGACAAGCAGACTAAGGACATGGATTACTGGAACCATGTCCTGTGGTCTGATGAGACAAAGATAAGCTTATTTGTTCCGATGGTGTCAAACGTGTGTGGCGGCAACCAGGTGAGGAGTACAAAGACAAGTGTGTCTTCCTACAGTCAAGCATGGTGGTGGGAGTGTCATGGTCTGAGGCTGCATGAGTGCTGCCGGCACTGGGAGCTACAGTTCATTGAGGGAACCATGAATGCCAACATGTACTGTGACATACTGAAGCAGAGCATGATCCCCTCCCTCTGGAGACTGGGCCACTGGGCAGTATTTCAACATAACGACACACCTCCAAGATGACCACTGCCTTGTTAAAGAAGCTGAGGGTAAAGGTAATGGACTGGCCAAGCATGTCTCCAGACCTAAACCCTATTGAGCATCTGTGGGGAATCCTCAAACGGAAGGTGGAGGAACGCAAGGTCTCTAACATCCACCAGCTCTGTGATGTCGTCATGGAGGAGTGGAAGAGGATTCCAGTGGCAACCTGTGAAGCTCTGGTGAACTCCATGCCCAAGAGGGTTAAGGCAGTGCTGGAAAATAATGGTGGCCACACAAAATATTGACACTTTAGGCCCAATTTGATTTGAACATTTTCACTTAGGGGTGTGCTCACTTTTGTTGCCAGCGGTTTAGACATTAATGGCTGTGTGTTGAGTTGTTTTGAGGGGACAGCAAATTTACACTGTAATACAAGCTGTACACTTACTACATTGTAGCAAAGTGTAATTTCTTCAGTGTTGTCACATGAAAAGGTATAATTAAATATTTACAAAAATGTGAGGGGTGTACTCACTTTTGTGAGATACTGTATATACTGTATGTGTATGTGTGTGTATGTATATATATATATATTTTAGCAGAGATCATATAGAATAAAATGATGGGTGTGGCAATTTTGTATATCACACAGTATTTGCGCAGAGGTTTTTCAAATGCAATTATCTTGGAAAAAATACACTTTAATTAATGTTATTGCACACAAACACAATTCAATACCAATATAAAAGATGATGTTACAGCGAGTAAATAGATACCTAGCATGTCATGCTTTGGAATTGCGTCTGCCCACGGAATGGCGGCACACTACAGTGCTTAAAAACCTCCATAGGCAACGCTTTAAGCATCTTTACAGGTTACCAGTTTAGAGATACACAGGATGTCTGGTGCTAGAATTATTGCTCTCAGTCTAACATTATTGCACACGTGTGGTTCGATCACATTTGTTTACATGTGTGCGTGGGAGTAACGTATGCATTCATATTTACACGGGGGAACAGGGGCGCTTTAAAAAAAAAAAAGCAATATTTAAAATTGATTAAAACTTTTTTTACAGTTTTTTAAATTAAATTTTTTATTTGGATTAGCTATATTTCTATTACAAGGGATGAACAACATCCCTTGTGACAGCATGGGCCGTGACAGGTCCTCTTTATGGAGAGATCTGGGGTCTATTAGAGCCCAAATCTCTCCTCTGGCCTGCAATGCAGCCGATTAGACACAGATAGGTCTGATTGACTGCTTTCCTGGCCACTACCGACAAGGTAAACAAAGAGGCGGAACCGAAAGTGACATATTCGTCACTTCCTGTTTCCGGGGTCACAGAGAGGGAGTTGCTCTCTCTTTGCTCTGGGCAGCCAGTGGATCGGACGGGAAAGCCCGGGAAAGACAGTGGCAGAAGGCGGGTGGGACCCACTTCCGCCATCCACAGAAGTGATTGAGAGAGGTTATTCAGCCACTAAAACCACTTCTTCTGGAAACAGAATCACCGGCTATAAATTTTCATACTGGGATGATGCCTGCAGGTGCAGGCATCATCCCGGTATACCCACTTGAAACCCGAGGACATCCATGGATGTCCTCTTCGTGGGAAGTGGTTAAAGAAGCATGTCTCATTAAAGTATATATAAATCGATATAATTGACATTTATTTTACTAAAGCATTGTATATCATTTACAATTGACATGTTTTTTGAAGTAATATGCTTCTTTTAACCTTTTTTTATGGACATCAACCTGCTCCCTTTTCAGCCATTTCCTGTATTGCAATTGCCCTAGTGATGGCTGCATGGCATTTGTCAGGACAGGTGTCCAAAGAGTGACAACAGCGGACGATGCCTTCTTAATGTGTGTTCAAACTACCACTTGTATTCTTCATCAGAAGTTTTGAAAATGGCTTTTAGAATTGCCATATTAAAGTCGAACTTCACTCAAAAAGTGAAGTTCTGCTGGTTCACTCCCCCCCCCCCCCCCCCAGCCTATAACTGAGTTATAGTTTTTTTGGGGAGGGGGGAGCAAGTACCAATTTTTTATCAGTACCCACTCCTACTTTTGCAGTCCCTTGCCCCATCCCCTCCCCTCTCACAACCTCCTGGGACACGTCACATGTCCAAGAAGGCTGCAGGACCATTCACAAAGCGCTGCATGAGTTTGCGCATGTGAATTTGTAGCTGATGTAAGAATCAAACTGAAGTTTTTTCTTTAAGGACTGTATGGAATTTTAGTATTTAGATTTACATATACTGTAAAGTATATTTCAAAATGTCTATACATTTTCTATAAATCTGTTTATTTGTTTAAAAGAGTTAGTAAATCAGTAAAAAAATAAAATAGAATCTCTTTGAAGGCCTTTTTGACATCGGGCAGACTGTTTCCATCAGCAGGGGAACTGTCCACTGATCCCCTGCTGATCAGAGCAGAGCAAGCAGGTGACAGGTACGTGTCTGCTCAGTTTATGCAGAGCAGACATGGACAGAGTCCGCTCTGCTCTATGGTCAGCCAGGTGTAAACAGACTTCGCTGTCCATTTACACCCTAACACAACCATGTTTAAAGCTGACTCCAGGGGAAAAACCTGTAGGCTGAATGAGGTTGTATAGCCAATTTAAGGTAGGCATATCGCCTTATCCATTATCTGCAAGCAGTTATTCCTCACAGTGGGGAGGGGGATTCACTGCAAGAGTAAATTTTTTTTCCCCACGGAGTTTAGCTTTAAGCTTAGTACACACGGGCTGAATGTCGGCATTTGGCCGTGTATATGGCAGCTTTTTTTGGCAGCCGTGTACCTGGCTGGCTTTTGTCGAAGGCTAATGACTGAAAAAAGGTCTGCTGACCAGCCTCCAGCCATTGGCTGAGAGCGCTGACCAGAGTGTTCTGGCGGGGGGGCCGTCCTCCTGTCAAAACACAAAACCACAGCAAGGGAGATTGCTGTACTAACATCGAATTTTTAGTACATCGGCTCCAACCTGAGCTGTACGTTTTTTTTTTTGTTTTTTTTATTCAATAACTAGTGGTGTGTACTAGGCTTAACACAAGAAAGGATATCTCTATAAGATTAAATTCCAAATCTTGAATTCATGTATTAATTCTGTAGTAGCTACTTCTTGCTAAAGCCTCGTACGCACGATCTGATTGTTGGCAGGGGATTGTCTGTTGACAGACTGTTGTCCTAAAATCTGACCGTTAGTACGCTCCGTTTGACAATTGTTGTCCAACTTTTGGCCAACAAATGTTGGATGACATGCTAGTAAATTTTCGGCGGACAACGGTTGGTTGTCAGATTTTCTGATGGTCAGTACACAAGTCCGTCACACAAAAGTTGAAAGTGCAAACGCGCATGCTCGGAATCAATGCTCACCAAACACAAAATTTAGCAGAAGGGTCCCAAAGGGTGGCGCTCAAGAGCTGAAATTTCACGTAGTACGTCACTACGTTCGTGTTTGTTGGCCAACAATTGTGTACAGTTAGTATGCAAGACAAGATCCAGGCACACGCCCTGAAGACTAAAATCTGACGCTCAGTTGGCCAACAATCAGATCGTCTGTACAAGGCTTTAGTCTTTATGTATATTCTGACCTGTGAGTGATCACAGCTTTTCATTGCTCATAGTGGAACAATGTGCCACCTACTATAAAACATGAGGATGTTAAAGGTTACAAAGCAGTTCCATGACAAATAAGGCAAAAGCCCTCAAACTGAATCTGGTCACTGAACTTTGTACTGTATTATTCACTAACTAACCACTAAAGTACATTGTGTTTTGGTATGAAGTATGATATTCTACATCAAATCAAGTCACACAAATAATATTTTAACATAATCAATTTTAAAGTGTATGTCAAGCCAATAACTTTTTTTGTTATTTTTCGATAAAGTGGGGAAGGATTCAAACTCTTGTCAGATTTCAAAGAGGACATTCACCCTTATAATGAAAAATACAACAAAGGTACCCCTAAGAAATGTTTAGTAGTGGCAATCTACAAACAGATACTTATAGTTAATTGAAGGCTTTGTGTTCTTTGCACACCTTATTTTTGTCTTCTTCCCTATCCTTCTTTCAGTGGCCATTTTCACTAAGGGCTGATTGATCCATCTCGCTTTACTTCTTGGAACTCAGCCTAAAACTTAGGGTCTGCCTCCTGGAACTGTGGCCGGAACTTCCCAGGATGCATCTGTGAGGCCAGGGTTATACAGTATCACCAGTGCCTCACTCAACCAGGAAGAGGAAGATAATAATTGTAAATAAAAGACAAACAATTTGGTGTAACCAATTAATGTAAGATTTCATATCAGCATGCAGAGCTGTGATGTGATTTTTAGTAAATGGGGGAATTTGTCCACTTTAACGGCTACCTGGGGCTCTGTTTGAGGCTGGGTTCACACTTGTGCGTTGCGTTTTTGAGCTCGGAGTAGGGCTGGGAAAAAAATCGATTTTAATCTTGAATCGAGTTTTGAGCTCAAATCGATTCAGTTTTGAAGAAAATCGATTTTTTTAGATTTTTTTCTTTTTAAAAAAAAAAAAAATTATTATTATTTTTTTTTCCTTCAAAGTTTCCGTAGCAGGACTGCAGGGGGCGTATCCGGAATGGCACTGGGCAGCGTTACCCCAATTACATCTACTCGCTGCAGCCGCCGTCTACCTACCTGATCAGCGTGTCATGCAGACAGACGGCGGCCATTGCAGTGTTCAAAAGCCGCGCCTCCCGAGTCCTCGTCGTCTGTGATAGGCGGAACACTCAATTTCACAGCAGGCAGTATTCAGCCTATCACGGACATCCTCTCATCCTCGTCTGTGTTATGAGGATGACCATGATAGGCGGAACACTGAATGCTGGGAAATTGAGTGTCCCGCCTATCACAGACGAGGAGGAGGTGCGGCTTTTGAATACTGGAATGGCCACCGGTGTAGCAGTAAAATCCGTATACCATGAAAATCTGCATCAGGTACGGGCACAGTGATTGAAGCATGGGCACAGTGAGACACGGGCACAGTGAGACATGGGTACAGTGAGACATGGACACAGTTCAATTCAACTAAGAGTAACCTCAGGATTTTTTGTTGTTTTATTAGCTAAATCCAAATACAGTATTAATAATTTGGATGTTTAACAATCTTTGTTGCACACTGCAAAAAACAACAAAAGGTCACAAGCGCTAAATTGGTGGATAAAGAAAAAAATATAATGGATGATAATAATAATAATAAGAAAAAAATCCCAAATATTTTGGGAAGTACAAAGTATCCAAAAGGGGGAAAAAACAGGATCCAGCGCAGCAAGAAAAAATCCGTACCCAGAAGTACAAAATACACAACATGCACACAATATAATCCAGCGCTCATGGAACATACATTATTAACTATTGAAAACTCTTGAAGAATTGATAAAAAAGCTTAGTCCATTTATCACAATAAAGAGAGGGATCCAATCCCAAATGTGCAGAGGGCAAATGAATCTTAACTCTCCAGTTGCCAGTGGTGACAAACTTGTTAAACTTGCAGTGACATCCGTGGAGCAAGGAGGGGTTAAAAAAGTCAAAACAAAGCCTGTGGCATGATCTCCGTGTGAGCACAGTACCTTGAATGATGGACAACAGGCAGACCAGCGTGTGGAGGGCCCTCCAACCCAAAAGGATGCAGAGCCAGGATCGCAGCAAGGCTGGGACAGAAGGAATCACACACAGAGTTTCAAGAGTTTTCAATAGTTAATAATGTATGTTCCATGAGCGCTGGATTATATTGTGTGTTTGTTGCACACTGACTTTGCAGTTAGAGAAAGGGTTTGCCTTTGCAATTTTGTTTGTTGATGCACTTTAATTAATATAATAATAAAAAAAAAAAATCGAATCGAATCGTAAATCGAGTTTTTTATAAAAAAATCGCAGATTTTTTTGGGGGGGAAAATCGCCCAGCCCTAGCTCGGAGTCTTTGCCAAGTTTGCAATCAGTCGTTCAGCAGTTCCTTTGCGTTTTTAGCTGCGGACTTGCCGACCTGGGAAGTCTTGCCGCTGTTATCATGAGGGGGAACTCCACGCCAAATTTTAAATAAAAAAACGACATGGGTTCCCCTCCAGGAGCATACCAGGCCCTTAGGTCTGGTATGGACTTTAACGGGAACCCCTACGCCGAAAAAAACGGCGTGGGGGTCCCCCCAAAATCCATAGCAGACCCTTATCCGAGGACGCAGCCCGGCCGGTGAGGAAAGGGGGTGGGGACGAGCGAGCGCCCCCCCTCCTGAACCGTACCAGGCCGCATGCCCTCAACATGGGGGGGTGGGTACTTTGGGGCAAGGGGGCGCCCTGCGGCCCCCCCACCCCAAAGCACCCTGCCCCATGTTGATGAGGACAGGGCCTTCCCGACAACCATGGCCATTGGTTGTCGGGGTATGTGGGCGGGGGCTTATCGGAATCCGGGAGCCCCCTTTAATAATGGGGTCCCCAGATCCCGGCTCCCCACCCTATGTGAATGAGTATGGGGTACATTGTACCCCTACCCATTCACCTGGTGGAAAAAAAATGTCAATGAAAACACTACACAGGTTTTTAAAGTAATTTATTAGGCAGCTCCGGGGGTCTTCTTCCGACTTCGGGGGTCTTCTTCCAACTTCGGGGGTCTCTTCCGACTTTGGGGGTCTCCGGGGGCCTTCTTCGTGCTCTCCGGTTCTTCTCTCGCTCTCCGGTTCTTTCTTCCTTCTGCCGGGCCTCCACTATCTTCTTACAGCTCTTTTGCTAGCGGGGGCCCGGTCTTCTTCGTCGCCTTCTTACAGCCGGAGACAGCGACGAGTCAACATCTCCAGGAGAGAAGAGGGAAGAAGGCGACAAAGAAGACCGGGCCCCCGCTAGCAAAAGAGCTGGAAGAAGATAGCGGACCCCCGGCAGAAGGAAGCAAGAACCGGAGAGCGCGGAGACGACACCGGAGACCCCCGAAGTTGGAAGAGACCCCCGAAGTTGGAAGAAGACCCCCGAAGTTGGAAGACCCCCGAAGTCGGAAGAAGACCCCTGAAGTCGGAAGAAGACCCCCGGAGCTGCCTAATAAATTACTTTAAAAACCTGTGTAGTGTTTTTATTGACATTTTTTTTCCACCAGGTGAATGGGTAGGGGTCCGATGTACCCCATACTCATTCACATAGGGTGGGGGCCCTCTTATTAAAGGGGGCTCCCGGATTCCGATAAGCCCCCCGCCTGCATACCCCCGACAACCAACGGCCAGGGTTGTTGAGGGCATGCAGCCTGGTACGGTTCAGGAGGGGGGGGGGCGCTCGTTCGTCCCCACCCCCTTTCCTGATTGGCCGGGCTGCATGCTGGGATAAGGGTCTGCTATGGATTTTGGGGGGACCCCCACGCCGTTTTTTTTTTTCGGCGTAGGGGTTCCCGTTAAAGTCCATACCAGACCTAAGGGCCTGGTATGCTCCTGGAGGGGAACCCATGCCGGTTTTTTATTTAAAATTTGGCGTGGAGTTCCCCCTCAAGATCCCTGTTCAGAACGCAACACATGTGCGAATCAGATGCGTGCCCATAGAATATAATGGGCCTGAATTCGCACCTGAGCCGCACCGCAATGCCTAGAGAACGCACACGTTTTTTCGGCAATGCGCAGTGCGAATGCATCGCACATATGTGAACCAGCCTCATTGAAATCAATGTATTTTATAATGTTATGCAAATTGGATGCGGTGTAAGCCGCAACCAATTTGCATAGTTGTGAACCCGGCCTTAGAGATTTTCCCTCATTTTCTGTCCTGCTGAAATTCGACATGAGTGCTAGCTTTTTCCTACTTTACTTTAGAAAAGCGTTATTTTCTGCCTGTGTTGTTGTTGAGGAATATTCTCACGTCTTCTCTGGTAAAACTTCAGGCAGGCAGGAAGTGAGGGTAAATCTCTAACCGAGTCCGGAATAACTTTAAAAACCTGATAGGATACACTTCTTAAAGTGGTTGTAAACCCACTTTCTAAACAAACACCTACAGGTAAGCCTAGATTAAGGCTTACCTGTAGGTGCATGAAATATCTCCTTAACCTACACGGTTAAGGAGATATTTGCATTTAAATGCGGCGACGGTGACGTCACGCGCATGCGCATGGGGTTAATCCCATTCACAAATTCGGCTAGGTCGCAGTATTCGACGATGTAGCCGAATTCGACGGGTCATGCGCGCATGCGCCGAGTCACGTCTTCGCCGCTCCGGCCAATCACAGCGCCGGAGCGGCGCTGTGATTGGCTGGTGCGGCGATACCCGGAACTAACATTCCGGCTATCGCCGCAGCGATGGATACGTCTAGATGGAGGGACGCGGACTGCTTCGGGGGCCCCGATCTAAGGTAAGTGGTACATAATGAGCTAATATGCTAGTCATACTAGCTCATTATGCCTTTCTCTTGCAGGTGGGGGGAAAAAAAAAAAAACGAAAAGTGGGTTTACAACCACTTTAATATGAGACTGAACATTTTAAGGACCACTTTTACCTGATGGTCTGTTTGGCCATTGTGAGAACATAAACCATCGTTGAAACATGGGAAGCACCTGCTCTTTCCATTGCCGAAACCAAATCTAGAATTACTCGGGTTATGGTACACGAGAAAATTGAACCAAGGATCTCTGATCATATGGACAAAAATTTTGATGCAGAACATCTAGGCCTATGGGCAGTAAAGGTTTAATGGATTCCACTCCTTTCCCTCTCTTCCTGCTTTTTCCTTCTCCATTTTTTCTATTGCCTTGCTCCCCCCCCCCCCCCCCCTCCATTTTCTTTTTTTTTGGCAGGACACAACCTGCTTTGGTCCAGGGGAACTCAAACATTTTGTTGTAGCTAACCAGTAATGTCGTGAGTCATATACTACCTTGACATTATTGATTATTTATTTTTTTTATTCATTAGGTAGCTTTCTATTGGAAAGTCACTCCTAAATTTATGTACATACTACCTCTTTTTCCATATACAGTATGTTGTTCCGCATGTTAACATGTTACTGTTTTTCTAATATGAAAGTTACCTGCGTTTGTATTGCTTTAAACCATAAAAACCTGATAGGAGTTCTAACCATTCCTTAGTCTATCCAAAGCTAGGGAAAAAAGTTTTGGCTGGAAAGTTAGCATGTGCTGTAAATTGCCTCCAGCATTGTTCCTGTTTCTTCTTGCTGGCTGCCATTTTGCTAAAGCCCAGAGCCCCTGAACAGCAGAAAATCAAGCAGAATGGTCTCTACAGATTCTGCACAGTGCCTAAAAATAGAGAGTAACTGAGCATGTGCAGAACAGGGTGACAGAGTGTATTCCTGGATTTTAAACAGTATAAACACTTATTTTTAATGTTTTACATAGCTATATTTGCAAAGGGGGCCAGTCTAAAGTCATCAAGCAAGACTTAATTTTCTGACTAAAGTTCCACTTTAAGATTAGTTAGGTGGTGCCTGGAATTCCACAAATAGTCAAACCCCAGTTAAAACTTTTTTAAGCAGTTATGGCAACAGTTTTTTCCTTTTGGGATAAAGGTTTTACATAAATTAATAAAGGATGATCACTGTAAGCAAACCTGTCAGTGAAATGTTTTGTCTCATCCCTTGAACTGCCAAATTTACTAGACAACTTACAAAATAGACTTAGGGCTCATTTATACTTGCTTTGGCTTCAACACACATTAAAGCGCCTACCACTTCAACATGCTTTTATGATGTGTTTTTGATGCTTCAGTGGTGCTTCGATGAAGCTTGGGTGGTGCTTCGATGAATCTTTGGCGATGCTTCGGTGAAGCGTCAGTGATGCTTCTGTGATGCTCTTTTAAAGCTTTGTTGAAGCTTGACAGATGCCCTGTGTGTGAGTGGATATCTGATACCTGCAATTTCTCCAAAACAAAGCTAAGCTAAAGCTGAATTAAAGCCTCTCAAAAGCCCCAGGTGCTTCAAGCAAGCTTTGTCATAGAGTTCTATGGAGGCTTTGAAGACACTTTGAAGCACAACTAAAGCGACATGGGGTATAATTTTTGAAACAGAGCCGAAGCAAAGCAAACGCAAGGTGTAAACAGGACTGTAAACTAACCATTTTATTTAGTGACAGGGGCTTTGACTGGCATTCAGAGAGCTTTAACAAGTCATGTCCGAAGCTTGTTTTGAAGCAAGTGTAAACTAGCTCTTAACTGCTTCCCGACTGGCTTCTGTATATATACGGCGGCAGAATGGCTCTGCTGCGCGAATCGGCGTATATATACTGCGACTGCTTTAAGAGCCATAGCAGGCACGCGCCCGCTGCACGCTGGGGGGCCCGATGCACGTGGCCGGTGGGCGCGATCCCCGCCGGCCACCCGCGACTGCGGGCACGAGAGCAGGAACGGGGATTTGTATGTGTAAACACACAAATCCCTGTCCTGTCAGGGGAGGAGAAACAGATTGTGTGTTCCTACTAAGTAGGAACAACGATCTGTCTTCTCTTCCAGTCAGTCCAATCCCCTCACAGTTAGAACACACCTAGGGAACACACACTTAACCCCTTGATCGCCCCCTAGTGTTAACCCCTTCACTGCCATTGACATTTATACAGTAATCAGTGGCTATTTTTAGCTCTGATCGCTGTATAAATTTCAATGGTCCCAAAAAAGTGTCAAAAGTGTCCGCAATATCGCAGTCCCAATAAAAATCGCTGATCGCCGCCATTACTAGTTAAAAAAAGAATAATAAAAATGCCTAAAATCTATCCCCTATTTTGTGGACGCTGTAACTTTTGTGCAAACCACTCAATATACGCTGATTGCGATTTTTGTTTACCAAAAATATGTAGAAGAGTATATATTGGCCTAAACTGAGGGAAAAAAATATATATTTTTTTAAATTTGGGGTATTTATTATAGCAAAAAGTAAAAAATATTGTTTTTTTTTCAAAACTGTCACTCTTCTTTTGTTTATAGCGCAAAAAATAAAAATCGCAGAGATGATCAAATACCACCAAATGAAAGCTCTTTTTGTGGGGAAAAAAGGACGTAAATTTTGTTTGGGAGCCACGTCGCACGACCGCGCAATTGTCAGTTAAAGCGATGAAGTGCCGTATTGCAAAAAATGGCCTAGTCAGGAAGGGGGTAAATTCTTCCGGGGCTGAAGTGGTTAAAGTGGTATTAAACTGAAAAACTAAAAATATAATATATGGCGCTATATAAAACCTATTTAATATAATATTTCAGCTTATCAATCATTGGATGATGTGATGGCTGCATCTGTTTTTTTTTTGTTTGTTTTTTTAGGCTTTTCCCCTGGTGATCTGGCCAGTAACAGACCTCCTGTATTAGAGTGTCCCCACTCTGGATAAAGGAGCAAAGGGGGCACCTTTGGACAGCAGCATTGTCAGTATGGGGGGTGAGAGAAGCGTTAGATGTACTAGCAGATTTAGATACACTAATAAATTGAAGCCAAACTCCAGCTAACATTTTAGAAGCAGTTGCAGCAGCAGTTTTTCTTCTTTTTGAGATAAAAGTGTTACATAAGTAAGTAAATAAAACCTGATCATTGTAAGCACTCCTGTCAGTGTTAAATGGTTTGTCTCATCTCTGTAACTGATACATCTGCAGGAGAGCTTGTACTGTTGAAAAATAACAAACTTACTGGCTGGATCCTAAGATAAAAATAGACGAAAGAAAGCCTAAAAATAAATTAAATGCAGCCATGACATATAAGAATAGGTAAGCTACAATATAATTAATGCTTGCTTTTGTGTTTAACCCCTTTCCGCCCATGCTGTAGCCGAAAGACAGCTACAGCGCAGGCATAATTTGCTGGGAGGGGATACATGGACGTCCTCTCGTGATCGTTCGGTGCGCTCTGTGATCGCTGAGTCCTTCGAACTCAGCTGATTACAGATCGGGGTAAAGGGCCAATCACTGCAGCCCTTTACCATGTGATCAATGACAGCTGATCACGGATGTCAACACAAGCCGGTTATCGGCCTTTCTTGACTCACGCTGACAGCATGCAGAGAGAAAAAAAGAGAGATAATAAACGGTGTCCTGATTATCAGTGCAGTCCCAACAGTGCCCACCAGTCTGCCAATTAGTGCTAATCCGTTTTGCCAACCAGTGACCAGCAGTGCTGCCAATCAGGGCCTCCTCATCAGTGCTGCCTATCAGTGCCCTTTAGTGCCACCTACCAGTGCCACCTATCAGTGCAGCATATCAGTGCCACCTATCAGTTCCTTTTAGTGCCGCCTATCAGTGCTCATCAGTTCAGCATTATCAGTGCCCACTAGTGTCGCCTCTTTATTGCCCATCAGTGCTGCCTCATCAGTGGCCATCAGTGTGGCCTCATCAGCGCACATCAGTGAAGGAGAAAAATTACCCGTTTGCAATTTTTGTTAAACAAACTATGAAAAAAAATGTTTTCTAAATTTTCAGTCTTTTTTCGTTTAGCAAAAAAAAAAAACCCCAGTGGTTATTAAATACCACCAAAAGAAAGCTCTATTTGTGTGAAAAAAATGATAACAATTTCATATGGGTACAGTGTTGCATAACCGCGCAATTGTCATTCAAAGTCTGACAGCGCTGAAAGCTGAAAATTGGCCTGGACAGGAAGGGGGGTGAAAGCGCCCTGTAGGCTAGTGGTTAATACCACTGTAATGGCTAAAGCACTAATGCAGTCTCCATATCTGAGAGTTGATAAGCTGCAACTCTGTTACATTTTTGGTTTTAATGCTGCTTAACCACTTGCCGACCGCTGCACGCCGATATACGTCAGCAGAAAGGCAGCGGTGGGCAAATGGGCGTACCTGTACGTCCCCTTTAATTTGCCATCTAGTGGGCGCGCGTCTGCTGCATGACCGTACCCACGGGTCCCGCGGACTCGATGTCCGCCGGTGTCCCGCGATCACGTCACGGAGCGGCAGGATGGGGAGATGCCTATGTAAACAAGGCATTTCCCTGTTCTGCCTAGCAACATGACAGGGACCTACTGCTCCCTGTCATCGGGAGCAGTGATCTCTGTCATGTTGTGAGACCATCCCCCCTACAGTTAGAATCACTCCCTAGGACACACTTAACCCCTTGATCGCCCCCTAGTGTTTAACCCCTTCCCTGCTAGTGTCGGTGCGTCGGTGGTAATGCACCGCTATTTTTAGCGGCGCTTTACCGTCGGATTTGCGACGATGTTCGGCCACTAGCAGTGCGGTTTTACCCCCCGCTAGCGGCCGAAAAAGGGTTAAATACCACCGAAATGCGCCTCTGTAGAGGCGCATTGCCGGCGGTATAGCCGCAGTGTCCCATTGCTTTCAATGGGCAGGAGCGGTGGAGGAGCGATAAACACACCTCTCCTTCACCGCTCCAAAGATGCGACTAGCAGGACTTTTTTTTCACGTCCTGCTAGTGCACCGCTCCAGTGTGAAAGCCCTCGGGCTTTCACACTGGAGAAATAGCAGCCGCTGTTTCAGGTCGGTTTGCAGGCGCTATTTTTAGCGCAATAGCGCCTGCAAACCGCCCCAGTGTGAAAGGGGTCTAATCAGTGCATTTTTATAGAACTGATCGCTGTATGGTCCCAAAATAGTGTCAAAAGTGTCTGATGTGTCCGCCGCAATGTCGCAGTCACAAAAAAAATGGCGGATCACCGCCATTACTAATAAAAAAAAATGCCATAAATCTATCCCATGTTTTGTAGACGCTATAGCTTTTGCGCAAACCAATCAATATACGCTTATTGCAATTTTTTTTTACCAAAAATATGTAGAAGATTACATATCGGCCTAAACTGAGGAAAACAATTGTTTTTTTATATATTTTTCGGGGGATATTTATTAAAGCACAAAGTAAAAAATATAGCATTTTTTTCAAAATTTACTTTTTTTTGTTTATAGCGCAAAAAATAAAAACCGCAGAGGTGATCAAATACCACCAAAAGAAAGCTCTAATTGTGGGAAAAAAAGGACGTAAATTTTGTTTGGGTGCAACGTCGCAGAACCGCACAATTGTCAGTTAGAGCGATGCAGTGCCGTATTGCAAAAAAAGTGCTCTGGTCGGGAAGGGGGTAAATCCTTCCGGGGCTGACGTGGTTAAGGTACCGTATTTATCGGCGTATAACACACACTTTTTTACCCTGAAAATAGAGGGTAAACCATGCCTGCGTGTTATACGCCAATATGTTTTTTTACCAATGGGGTGGGTATAGGGCGGTCCACCCCGGGTGCCACCCATTGGGAGGGTGTCAGGCCCGCCCCACCTCTCCTGGCCCTGGGACAGCGCTGCCATACTTTAATAACTTTAGAAAACATTACTGCCAGCCCTTTTTTATGAAGCGCTCCTCCTGTGTCACTCTCAATATTAATAGAAGCCTCTAATACCTCAAGTAAGGACGCTCGTTCTGGCTGCTCTCCTCCTCCCACTACGCCACCTCCTCGAGTGTAGCTTTTGATTGGAGGAGGAGATCGCTCATGTGACCATCAATGAAACAGCAGAGGAGAGTCACATGACCGTGTCCACAAGAGAACGGCGTTAATTGCGGTATATAGAAGCTTTGATTTGCAGTGAAAGTGACACAGGAGCGACGTAGAAGGGGCTGACAGTGATGTTTGGTATACTTTAGAGTATGCTGGCAATGCTGTCCCAGGAGACTGGGGGTTTCCTGGGAGTGCAGAGGAGGGGGGGACTTTATAATAAAAGGGGGCTGTGGAGGGAAAAGGGTCCGTGTGCTGTGCAGTGCAGGGGATCCGTGTGCTGTGCCGGGGTTCCGTGTGCTGTGCCAGGGGTTCCGTGTGCTGTGCAGAGGTTCCGTGTGCTGTGCAGAGGTTCCGTGTGCTGTGCAGGGGTTCCGTGTGCTGTGCAGGGGGTCTGTGTGCTGTGCATGGGGTCCGTGTGCTGTGCAGGGGTTCCGTGTGCTGTGCCGGGGGTTCCATGTTCTGTGCAGTGCAGGGGTTCCGTGTGCTGTGCCGGGGTTCCGTGTGATGTGCCGGGGGTTCCGTGTGCTGTGCAGGGGTTCCGTGTGCTGTGCCGGGGGTTCCGTGTGCTGTGCCGGGGTTCCGTGTTCTGTGCCGGGGGTTCCGTGTGCTGTGCAGGGGGTCCGTGTGCTGTGCAGGGGGTTCCGTGTGCTGTGCAGGGGGTTCCGTGTGCTGTGCAGGGGGTTCCGTGTGCTGTGCAGGGGGTCCGTGTGCTGTGCAGGGGGTCCGTGTGCTGTGCAGGGGGTTCCGTGTGCTGTGCAGGGGGTTCCGTGTGCTGTGCAGGGGGTTCCGTGTGCTGTGCAGGGGGTTCCGTGTGCTGTGCCGGGGGTTCCGTGTGCTGTGCCGGGGGTTCCGTGTGCTGTGCCGGGGGTTCCGTGTGCTGTGCCGGGGGTTCCGTGTGCTGTGCCGAGGGTCAGTGTGCTGTGCAGGGAGTCCGGAAAGTTTTTTTCCTGAAACTTCCCTCTTAAAATTAGGGTGCATGTTATACGCCTGTGCGTGTTATACGCCGATAAATACGGCAGTTATGTGGCTAGAGAGTGACAGCTATAAACAGAGGCACAATCCTTCTGTGTACTGATTAATACTAGGAATTGATTACACTGAGTCTTACTTGACGTATAATATCAGTTTACTTTCCTTGAATAAGCAATATATACCACATCTCTAAAAACATAAAGCAAGCAGTCATTTTCAACACACAAGGAAGGATGTAAGCTTGAGAACAATATCTGGGAAACTGACTTTCTGAAGCTTTGTTCAACTTTACCCACAAAAACAACATGACAGATCTGTAAGAGGGTTCCTATATCTGAAGGACTCTGAGCGTCCATATCATTTGTGCTGGTGATTCACTCTGACTCACATCAGACAGTTGTCTAGACACCGCTCACAAGAAGAACTAGGTGTTTGTTTCAGTAATGAAATCTGATGCCAAATAGAAAGGATGTTCCTATTAGCGATGTCATTGCTGATAAGAACCGCACCACTTGCAGGTTATAAACATGAGACTATTGCATTTAGAGTCACAGATTTTAGCAGTAAATACTCTAAATTATTGAATTTATTTTGCTGTTTTTTTCTGAGGCCCCTTTCACACTGAGGCGTATTTCAGGCGTTTTAGCTCTAAAAATAGCGCATAAATAACGCCTGAAATACTCCTGCCCCAGCATTCTCAATGTGAAAGCCCGAGGGCTTTCACACTGAGGCGATGCGCTGGCAGGAGAAAAAAAAATCTCCTGCAAGCTGCATCTTTGGAGCGGGGAAGGAGCGTTGTGTATACCGCTCCTTTACCGCTCCTTCCCATTGAAATCAATGGGACACCGCGGTAATAATGCCCAGCAAGCCGCGGCTGTAGCTGCGGTTTGCGGGCGGTATTCACCCTTTTTCGGCCACTAGCGGGGGTTAAAACCGCACCGCCAGTGGCCGAATATCGCGGTAAATATGACGGTATAGCGGCACTAAAAATCGTGCCGCTATACTGCCACCGCACATGCCCGCCCCAGTGTGAAAGGGGCCTAAATCTCCTCTTAGCAGTGTACATTAATTACTAAATGTTCTTTGACTACTGTTTCAGAAATCTGTAAATTTCCAGAACTGAAATAGGATGGAATTTGTGAAGGAAGCTTTTACTTTGTGCACACCAGACTTCCTGTTTGCAGTATTATTAGAGGCTTAGGCCCCATTCACACTTCACGCAGCAGAAACTCACATTTCCACTCATGATTTTGTGTGGGCAATTTTCACGTGATTCCACGTGTCACACATAGGACAGCCCATTCACTTCAATGGGCCGTCCTATGCACGTTTTTTCCCCAAAAGAAGCTCCTGCTCCTTTTTGGGCAACAAGCTTCCCTTGATTTTTAGGCCCTATTCACATTTGGTGTAGCGGGAACTCGCCTTCCCGCTTGCGATTTTTACACGATTCCATGTGTCACGCATAGGGCAGCCCATTCACTTGCCCTATGTGCGTTTGTCGCTCAAAAGAAAATTCTGCTCCTTTTTGGTCAACAAGCTTCACAGAAATGTTAGTCACATTTCACAACAATCGCAGCAAAATCGCACCGCAATTATTCATTCTTAATGGCACCCAAACTCGTGGTGCGCATTTGGCACCGATTGTTACGTGATTTGGTGTCCAGGGTAGAATTGTTGTGATTCCAAATCACAAAGTGGGAATGGAGCCAGTAAACCAAAATTATAGATTTTTGAGTAAACATTTACTATCTCTCACCTTGAGTGATAAAAAAAAAACACTCTTCCTAGGCAGCCAAGGCTAGACTAGGAGCACATGAGCACATGGCTCTTGGCTACTACTTATGGGTGTTTCATGTCATTAGAGACTGCAGACAGTCTGTTTTACTTTTTCTTTTTAATCCAAAAAAGTTATTAGTTAAAGTGGTTGCAAACCCTTATAGACCACTTTTACTTACAGGTAAGCCTAGATTAAGGCTTACCTGTAGGTGCAAGAAATATCTCCTAAACCTACACCTTTAGGAAATATTTGCAAAAGACAGGAACCTAATTCTACGGCGCATGCGCCGTAGACAACGGCGCGCAGGCGCACTGAGCGTGCCGTTTCTAACGGCGATCGTGCAGTGACTGGTGGCTCCCACACGCATGCGGGAGTGACGTCATTGCGGCTCCAGCCAGTCACAGCGCCGGAGCCGAGATACCCGGAAGTCACTCCGGGAGAGATGGCGGCGACGGAGGAGGGGAACGAAGACCGCTGCGGGGGCTTCGATCTCAGGTAAGTAATTCATAATGAGCTAGTATGCTATGCATACTAGCTCATTATGCCTTTGTCTTGCAGGGTGTTTTTTGTTTTTTTCCTGAGGTTTACTTCCTCTTTAATATTAGTATTGAAATGGGCATAAAGTATAAACATTAATGCTAAAATAAAAAAATATGGTGTACATATTAAGACAAAGGAATAGATAAGATAAGGTCTCTACAATATACCATACACAGAAAGAAGATATTACATAGACACTTGGCACATTATCAAATTGCTAAAGATAAATGAAATGAGAATTAATGCAAAATAATAAAGCAAAGGCCATACATAGTTACAGTATAGACAGTGGAGAAACGAATAAAATCAAGTGTTCTGTGCCATCTTAAATATAGAGATATTTGGAACTTAGTAGTACCCTTAGGCTGGGTTCGCACTATTGCGAGTGTGGGAATGCGTGTAAATTGCACCCGTTCCTGCACCAACAGCCAAAAAACGCTGCTGTTTAGCAGACACACAGGGGTGCCATTACTTCTTAATAGCAACTCCACGCAACGGAAATTGTCCTGCTTTTTCAGGTGCGCGAAACTTCATGGTGCCAAAATTTCATGCAGTTCCATAGGGCTGCATTTTCAAAATAATGGTCAGGGACTTTTTCCCGGAATTTTCCGCAGGTATAGCAACTCATTCAAATGAATGGGCTGCTGTGCCTGCATAAACGCATGCTGCACCATCCGAAATAGTTTGAACCTATCCTAAGACATAAATTTAAGATCACAAATTAGTATATTGCGCTGCAGCCTAAATATGGCAACCCTAAACGCGACAGTCTATTTGTTTTGCTGGTTTGCTCCCTTTATGAGGTCCTTCGGCTCACTTGCTGAAGAGGGATTCAGCCTTTTGCCAAATGAACTTGAAGTCCTCAGCTCTAAGCACTAGGGAGTTAGGGACTTCGGAATCTCAGTGACAGCGACCAAGCATGGTCAGAGTTTTTTAGATTCTTATGCCGCGTACACACGACCGTTTTTAGTGTCATGGAAAAAAACGACGTTTTTCTCGACGTGATTCTTCTCAAGCCTGCCTTGCTTACACACTATCGTGAAAAAAAATGCTCAAGCAAAGCGTGGTGACGTACAATACGTACGACAGGACTATAAAGGGGAAGTTCCATTCGGATGGCGCCACCCTTCGGGCTGCTTTTACTGATTTCGTGTTACCGCGTGTTAGTAAAAGTTTGGTGTTAGCCGATTCGCGCTTTTCAGTCTCTGTGCTTTTTAGTCCGTTACAGCGTGACGAATGTGCTATCTCCAATACGAACGCTAGTTTTACCAGAACGAGCGCTCCCGTCTCATAACTTGCTTCTGAGCATGCGCGTTTTTTTCCCGTCATTAAAGCGTACACACGCCCGTTTTTCACGACGACAAAAACGACGACGTGAAAAACAACGAGAAAAAATAGAGCATGTTCTACATTTTTAATGGCCATTTTTCTCGTCGAGAAAAATGCTCTGGAACCTACACACGATCGTTTTTAATGACCAATTTAAAACGGTCGTGTGTACACGGCATAAATGTCTCTATAAGGAAATACTTCCTCAATACTATCATTTAAGGGGCTTGTAAAAAAAAAATTGAGTTTCCTCCTTCCCCCCTATATGGTTGTACATATAGTTAGTTCCCAGCAGATCTTCAGGAGCTATTTCACAGCATCGGAGCACAAGTATTTACAAGTAAAATCTTGGATTGCAAGCATAATTCGTTCCAGAAACATGCTTGTAATCCAAAGCACACGTATATCAAAGCCAATTTACCCATAAGAAATAATTGAAACTCAAATGATTTGTTCGACAACCAATTTTGTATAAATCTTTCAGTTTATAGTCCATATAAAAAGATTAGAGCAAGGTTGTGTAACCAAAAAAAGTCCATCCACAAATGGCCTTCTCCACAAGGGGTTTAGAAGCAAACTCCAGCAGGAGCTACAGAGTATAAAAGAGAAGAGAGGCGCCTCTAAGTGTAGCAATATGGTTAAATTTAATGAAGATACAACATTTAGCAACTCACATCCTTGATGATTAAAAGAGGCACATCTAAGTATGCAGGCATCCGGGGTAAAGCTGTCCACATAGACCATCCCCCGCAGCGCCGGCTCTCACCGCTGTCAGTTTGCAATCGTGACCGAGAAGACTACCCTGCAGTAGAGCGATTGAACCGTTCGTGGAGCGCAGCATGGAAAGGACGATGGCGATGGCGGTGAGGAAGGATGGTCTATGTGGACAGCTTCATCCTGGATGCCTGCGTAATTAGATGTGCCTCTTATTCATCAACCATATGAGTTGGTAAATGTTGTACCTTCATTAAATGTAACCATTTTGCTACACTTAGAGGCGTCTCTCTTCTCCTTTATACTCAGTTGTGACGTGACGCTACTTGTATATCAAGACATCGCTTGAATTTCAAGTCAAAATTTATTAAAAAATTTAGCTTGTCTTGCAAAACGTTCTCAAATCAAGTTACTCTCAAACCAGTACTTTCTTCCTTACAGGGAGAGATTTGCTGGGTATCCTTTGTATAGCGACAGAGTTGCTTTAATGTTTTATTGTCCTGAATTCTCTCTGTAGTTCCACTTTAAACCTGAATCATTTTCAGAGCTTTTAAGGCCTCATGCGCACAGGACGGGCATTTTTTTCCTGCCTCTAAACTTCCCTGCATGTTAGCCTGTTTGTTCATGCACACATAGGCGTTAAAGCAGAGCTCCACCCTAAAGTGGAACTTCCGCTCATTGGATTTCCCGCCCCCCTCCGGTGCCGCAGGTATTTGCACCCACTTCCAGGCATCCACACTGCGGGTAGTGCGTCATTTCCCTGTCCCCCCCCCCCCCCTGTTGTGTTCTGGGAAACACACAGCTCCCAGAACACAGCGTGGACCAGTGAAAGACGCGCAGCGCTGCTCGCGCATGCGCAGTAGGGAACCGGGAAGTGAAGCCGCAATGCTTCACTTCCTGATTCCCTCACCTATGATGGCGGTGGGGGCAGCCGATTGCTCGTCTCCTGCTGCCGACGTCGCTGGACTCCAGTACAGGTCAGTGTCCTAATATTAAAAGTCAGCAGCTGCAGTATTTGTAGCTGCTGGCTTTTGATATTTTTTTACGGCGGAGCTCCGCTTTAAGAAACGTTTAGTGATAGGAGAGTTTAGAGGCAGAAAAAAAAAAAACCTCCGCCAGTGCTTCCAGGAGCAGCAGAGTTTGGGCAGAAAAAATGCTTGATGCTTGTAAACGCAACTAAATGCGTGTTAACGCTAGGTGCATGAGTGTTAATTATTTTAATAGCCAGAATAAATATATGAAATTAATTAACGCCCAAGCGATTGACACCTGTAAACGGTTTAAACACTTGTAAAAGTGTTAAACACTTTTACAAGCGTTAGATGTTTGTTTGTGCAAAAACGCTGCTAGCTTCTAGGAGAGTGAAAAAAAGCATCCTGTGTGCATGAAGCCTTAAAGTGAAGATTCATAGGTATTTATTTTTTTGGCTGAGCAAGCTAATGAGCCTGAATTATTTAAGGTTATTGACACATCAGTTGTGCGTAATCATCCAAATTGTGCCCCAGGTATATTTTGTGTACCTGAGATGCACATGGAAATGTGTTCACAGGCTACAGTGTATATACAATGAGGGGAATTTATGAAAACTGGAGGAGCCAGTTTCTGGAGTAGATGTGCATAGCAACCAAAAAGCTTCTAACTTACATTTTTAAAACTTAAAGGATAAGTTGACCTTTTAGAAAAAAAATAATAAATGCACATTTTTTTGCAGGTAAAAATATTTGCTTTTATTATTTTTTGCTTTTGGAGCCTGTAAAGCATTGCACCAATGTTCAGCAGATAGCTGGTGCAATGCAGGTCTCCTTCAGATCTGTCAGAATATCTGTGTAACCGTACATCCCGTACAGACAGGCAGATACACTGACAGGAAGAAATCAATAAACTACCACGGCGCTCCACATCGCCGTGGGAGTTTATTGAGAACTACAAGCCAACAACCGCAAAGGATGTCAAGGCTTGTAGTTCATTCACACGCAGAGCTCATTTTAAAAAGTGACAGCTAGTATGGGAAACTTCTTCCCGTGCTACTGCCACAGGGCGGGGGGTAGCAGGCAAAGGCTGCAGCGATGGGAACATGTTACATGTTCCACCCTTAAAACGGGTGGAACATGTTACATGCTACATGCTTACATGTTACATGCTCCCAAAGGTGAACTTATCCTTTAACGTAACAAGTTGAAGATAAAATCTGATTGGTCACTATGCAGAGCTCCAGATTCAGTTCTGCTCCCCCTAGTGATTTTACTTACAAGTGTTGTTTGCTATGGAATGGACGTTCCAGATTCTGAACATGCTCCAGCTAAGCCTTGGTGTACATAAAATAAACATGATGATTAAATGTAAGTTCCATGTAAGGATAAAGGGGCAATAAGTTAAATCAAAGTTTCAGTATTAAATGTAAACTTTCATAAATGACCCTTGTATATAGATCCACTATACTGTACAATGCACAATGCTGAATGCATCAAAGTGATACAAGATGTGTGGGAGGAAATGCTCGCAAATGTGTCTGACTTGTTATTTCATTTTAGGTAGTCATTTACACCACATTTGTTTATAATACTGGTGCTGAAGATAAGATTTTATTAGTTGTCCTGTAAGATATGTATACCAAGTGCTAAAAACAGTATGTCATGTCCTGTTGAGATATTCCTGAATCATGTTGGGTGCACAGTCATTTTAGATGATGACTGGCTAACATATTAACCACTTAAGCCCCGGACCATTTCGGGCCATTAGGACCAGGCCTGTTTTTGGGATTCGGCACTGCGCTGCTTTAACTGTAAATTGTGCGGACATGCAATGTTGTACGCAAATGAAATTTGCGTCCTTTTCTTCCCACAAATAGAGCTTTCTTTTACTGGTATTTGATTGCCTCTGCGATTTTTATTTTTTCGATATAAACAGAAAAAGACCGAAAATTTTGAAAAAAAATGATATTTTCTACTTTTTGTTATAAGAAAAATCGAATAAACTCAATTTTAGTCATACATTTAGGCCAAAATGTATTCAGCCACATGTCTTTAGTAAAAAAAATGTCAATAAGCGTATATTTATTGGTTTGCGCAAAAGTTATAGCGTTTACAAACTAGGGTACATTTTCTGAAATTTACACAGCTTTAAATTTATGACTGCCTATCTCATTTCTTGAGGTGCTAAAATGACCCCATTTTGGAAAGTAGACACCCCAAGGAAATTGCTGAGAGGCATGTTGAGCCCATTGAATATTTTTTTTTTTTGTCCCAAGTGATTGAATAATGACAAAAAAAAAAAAAAATACAAAAAGTTGTCACTAAATGATATATTGCTCACACATGCCATGGTTATATGTGGAATTGCACCCCAAAATACATTCTGCTGCTTCTCCTGAGTACGGGGATACCACATGTGTGGGACTTTTTAGGAGCCTAGCCACGTACGGGACCCCGGAAACCAAGCACCGCCTTCAGGATTTCTAAGGGCGCAAATTTTTGATTTCACTCCTCACTACCTATCACAGTTTTGAAGGCCATAAAATGCCAAAATAGCACAAAACCCCCCCAAATGACCCCATTTTGGAAAGTAGACACCCCAAGCTATTTACTGAGAGGCATGTTCAGTCCATGGAATATTTTATATTTTGCCACAAGTTGCGGGAATATGACAAACTTTTTTTTTTTTGCACAAAGTTGTCACTAAATGATATATTGCTCACACATGCCATGGGCATATGTGAAATTACACCCCAAAATACATTCTGCTGCTTCTCCTGAGTACGGGGATACCACATGTGTGGGACTTTTTGGGAGCCTAGCCGCGTACGGGACCCCAAAAACCAAGCACCGCCTTCAAGGTTTCTAAGGGCATAAATTTTTGATTTCACTCCTCACTACCTATCACAGTTTTGAAGGCCATAAAATGCCAAGATGGCACAAAACCCCCCCAAATGACCCCATTTTGGAAAGTAGACACCCCAAGCTATTTGCTGAGAGGCATGTTGACCCCATTGAATATTTTTTTTTTTGTCCCAAATGATTGAATAATGACAAAAAGAAAATAAAAATGTACAAAAAGTTGTCACTAAATTATATATTGCTCACACATGCCATGGTTATATGTGGAATTGCACCCCAAAATACATTCTGCTGCTTTTCCTGAGTACGGGGATACCACATGTGTGGGACTTTTTGGGAGCCTAGCCGCGTACAGGGCCCCAAAAACCAAGCACCGCCTTCAGGATTTCTAAGGGCGTAAATTTTTGATTTCACTCCTCACTACCTATCACAGTTTCGAAGGCCATAAAATGCCAAAATAGCACAAAACCCCCCCAAATTACCCCATTTTGGAAAGTAGACACCCCAAGCTATTTGCTGAGAGGCATGTTGAGTCCATGGAATATTTTATATTTTGCCACAGGTTGCGGGAATATGACAAACTTTTTTTTTTTGCACAAAGTTGTCACTAAATGATATATTGCTCACACATGCCATGGGCATATGTGAAATTACACCTCAAAATACATTCTGCTGCTTCTCCTGAGTACGGGGATACCACATGTGTGGGACTTTTTGGGAGCCTAGCCGCGTACGGGACCCCAAAAACCAAGCACCGCCTTCAAGGTTTCTAAGGGCATAAATTTTTGATTTCGCTCCTCACTACCTATCACAGTTTTGAAGGCCATAAAATGCCAAGATGGCACAAAACCCCCCCAAATGACCCCATTTTGGAAAGTAGACACCCCAAGCTATTTGCTGAGAGGCATGTTGAGCCCATTGAATATTTTTTTTTTTTGTCCCAAATGATTGAATAATGACAAAAAGAAAAAAAAAAATGTACAAAAAGTTGTCACTAAATGATATATTGCTCACACATGCCATGGTTATATGTGAAATTACACCCCAAAATACATTCTGCTGCTTCTCCTGAGTACGGGGATACCACATGTGTGGGACTTTTTGGGAGCCTAGCCGCGTACGGGACCCCAAAACCCAAGCACCGCCTTCAAGGTTTCTAAGGGCATAAATTTTTGATTTCACTCCTCACTACCTATCACAGTTTTGAAGGCCATAAAATGTCAAAATAGCCCAAAACCCCCACAAATGACCCCATTTTGGAAAGTAGACACCCCAAGCTATTTGCTGAGAGGCATGGTGAGTATTTTACAGCTCTCATTTGTTTTTGAAAATTAAGAAAGACATTTCTTTTTCTTTTTTTTTTTTCTTTTTTTACATTTTCAAAACTTTGTGACAAAAAGCGAGATCTGCAAAATACTCAACATACCTCTCAGCAAATAGCTTGGGGTGTCTACTTTCCAAAATGGGGTCATTTGGGGGGGTTTTGTGCCATCTGGGCATTCCATGGCCTCCGAAACTGTGATAGGCAGTGAGGAGTGAAATCAAAAATTTACACCCATAGAAATCCTGAAGGCGGTGCTTGGATTTTGGGGTCCCGTACGCGACTAGTCTCCCAAAAAGTCCCACACATGTGGTATCCCCGTACTCAGGAGAAGCAACAGAATGTATTTTGGGGTGTAATTCCACATATGCCCATGGCATGTTTGAGCAATATATAATTTAGTGACAACTTTTTGTACATTTTTTTTTTTTTTTTTTGGTCATTATTCAATCACTTGGGACAAAAAAAAAAAATATTCAATGGGCTCAACATGCCTCTCAGCAAATAGCTTGAGGTGTCTACTTTACAAAATGGGGTCATTTGGGGGGTTTTGAACTGTCCTGGCATTTTATGCACAACATTAGGAAGCTTATGTCACACATCATCCACTCTTCTAACCACTTGAAGACAAAGCCCTTTCTGACACTTTTTGTTTACATGAAAAAAAATATTTTTTTGCAAGAAAATTATGTTGAACCCCCAAACATTATATATTTTTTTAAAGCAAAGGCCCTACAGATTAAAATAGTGGGTGTTGCATTTTTTTTTCCACACAGTATTTGCGCAGCGATTTTTCAAACGCATTTTTTGGGGGAAAAACACACTTTTTTTATTTTTAATGCACTAAAAAACACTATATTGCCCAAATGTTTGATGAAATAAAAAAGATGATCATAGGCCGAGTACATGGATACCAAACACCACATGCTTTAAAATTGCGCACAAACGCGCAGCGGCGACAAACTACATTCATTTTTAAAAGCATTTAAAAGCCTTTACAGGTTACCACGTTAGATTTACAGAGGAGGTCTACTGCTAAAATGACTGCCCTCGATCTGACCTTCGCGGTGATACCTCACATGCATGATGCAATTGCTGTTTACATATGACGCTAGACCGACGCTTGCGTTCGCCTTTGCGCAAGAGCAGGGGGGGACAGCGGTGCTTTTTTTTTTTTTTTTTTTTTTTATTTATTTGGCTTTTTTATTTTATTTTTAAACTGTGCCTTCCATATTTTATTTTTTTACCATTTTTATCGTTATCTCAGGGAATGTAAATATCCCCTATGATAGCAATAGGTAGTGACAGGTACTCTTTTTTTGAAAAAAATTGGGGGGTTAGACCCTAGATCTTTCCTCTGCCCTCAAAGCATCTGACCACACCAAGATCGGTGTGATAAAATGCTTTCCCAATTTCCCAATGGCGCTTTTTATATCCGGGGGGGGGGGGACATTCCCTCCCACTGCTTGTAAAAGCAGTCTAGAGGCTAATTATCTGCTAGAATTGCTTTTACATGAAAGCCGGCTGCTGGCTGAAAAGAATGATACCAAGATGATACCTAAACCCGCAGGCATCATTCTGGTATAAACATTCAAAGTCCAGCAACATACCAGTACGTTGCTGGTCCTTGTTGGACATGTATTGTAATCTTTTTTTTCATACAGCCTATTGGCTGAACGAAAAAAAGAGATTGATTGGTGGGTATGCCCACCATTAGAATACCTCCCTTCATCCACCCACTTCTAATGATGGGCATATATGCCGAAGCATGGGGGCATCCTCCCGCAAAAAAGTTATGCCGCGTACACACGGTCAAGCCTTCGTCGGAATTTCGACCGTATGTACGCGGCATAAAATGTTATGCCGCGTACACACGGTCGGACTTTTCCACGGGCAAGCCTCCGTTGGAATTTCGACCGTATATACGCGGCATTAGGAGCAAAATCGCTCCTCCGCCCCTGCTGCCCCCATGCTTCGGCATATATGCTCTTTTTTTTAACTGTGGTGGTGAAATCACCTCCTACAGCGTTGGAGTCACGGCTTTATGTATCGTGGGAGCAAACGCTGTTGCTGTCAAGATAAATAGATCCGCGCTGCAACTGAATGGCGTACCTGCTAAGCAAATGGTGGTTAACATTAAAACAAAGTAACATTACAGTACAACAGTAAGACCTTACCATGCCATACCTGCAAAGCAAATACCAAAACAAAACCTAGTAAAAAATAAAAAAATGTTTTAACGCAACCTGTGCCTAAAATATATATATGCCGAAGCATGGGGGCATCCTCCCGCAAAAAAGTAATGCCGCGTACACACGGTCGGAATTTTCCACGGGCAGGCCTCCGTCGGAATTTCGACCGTATGTACGCGGCATTAGGAGCAAAATCGCTCCTCCGCCCCTGCTGCCCCCATGCTTCGGCATATATGCTCTTTTTTTTAACTGTGGTGGTGAAATCACCTCCTACAGCACTGGAGTCACGGCTTTATGTATCGTGGGAGCAAACGCTGTTGCTGTCAAGATAAATAATTCCGCGCTGCAGTTGAATGGCGCACCTGAAAACAAAAAATTACATACCTGAAAAGCAAGCATGATAAAACATTGCAGAATAGAATACAGTAAAAAAGAGAAGAACAATAGAGAGAAAATAGAGAGAGAGAGAACAATAAAACGACAACTATTTTTGGTTTTTTTATTTTATATTTTTTTTGTGTTTTGTTTTTTACGTTTTTTTTTTCTTTTTTACACTTTTTTTTGTAACTTTACAACTGTAATGGTTCGGGTCTCTCAAAATGTAATGGCATCTTGGGAGACCCTGTGTAAGTGTGTCCTTGTCTGTGAAATGCTGTACCCTACGCTAAAACTTCACTTTTGAGTGGTAGCGTTCAAAACATTCACCTTGGCAAAGACCAGGCTTGTCAGGACAGAGTGGACAAAAACTACGGGTGTCACGCCTAAATCCGTGCTTGCTACAGACACAACATCTTTTTTGGGGGTGGCTTTGGGTAGGGGTACTCGGGAGGACATACGAATAATGCCTCTCATGCAGCCGGCTTACTGCATTTGGTTGGGGATGGTGAGGTGCAGAACCGCCTGGATACAGGAGTTCTGTGACTATCTCATTCTGGAATTTTAGAAGAGATAACGTCCCGCCTGAAGCTCTGTATAGCACATGAGCGTTCAGCAAAGCCAATTGGAATAATGATAGAGACACTTTTTTGTACCAGCGTCTCGCCTTACGGTCAATTAGATACGGCGCCATCAACTGGTCGTTGAGGTCCACCCCTCCCATATTTTGGTTATATTCGTGGACACAGAGGGGTTTCTCCACAACACCAGTCGCCGTACGAATTTGGACTGTCGTGTCTGCATGAAGGGAGGTAAGAACGAAAACATTCTTATTGTCCCTCCACTTCATAGCGAGCAAGTTATTACACTTCAAGCAGGCTCTCTCCCCCAGCCTAAGACGGGCATCTACAAGCCGCTGGGGAAAGCCCCGGCGATTAGGTCGCACGGTGCCACATGCTCCAATCTGATGATCAAACAAGTGACTAAACAGTGGCACGCTCGTGTAATAATTGTCCACATACAAGTGGTACCCCTTTCCGAATAAGGGTGACACCAAGTTCCACACTATCTTGCCAGCGCTCCCTATGTAATCCGGGCAGTTGACCGACTCAATCTGACTGTCTTTTCCCTCATAAACCGTAAAGTTCACTACATAGCCTGTTGCCCTGTCTCAGAACTTGTAGAGCTTGACCCCGTATCTGGCACGCTTGCTGGGAAGGTACTGCTTGAAAGACAAGCGGCCAGAAAATTTAATCAGGGACTCATCAACGCAGACAACTTGATCGGGAGTAAACAAGGCTGCAAAACGTTCGTTGAAGTGGTTTATGAGGGGCCGAATTTTATAGAGCCGGTCGTATTCAGGGTCCCCACGTGGACGACAAAGTTCATTGTCGTTGAAGTGCATGAACCGCAAAATCTGCTCGTATCGTGCCCTGGACATGGAGGCAGAGAACACGGGCATGTGGTCAATTGGGTGCGTGGACCAATAAGCACGCAATGACGGAAATTTATGTGTGCCCATGTTGAGGGAAAGGCCCAGAAAGGTCTTAAATTCGGAAACCGTAATTGGTTTCCAATTTCTGGCAATTTTAGGCAACTGGGGGTTAGCGGCGATAAATTGACCAGCATATAAATTACTCTGGTCCACAATAGATCTATAGAGATCTTCCGTGAAAAACAGCGAATAAAAATCAATTGGAATAAAATCAGCTGTTTCCACCTGAATACTGGGTTGGGCAGTGAATGGGGGAAGTACGGGTTCTGCAGAAGTGGTGGGGACCCAATCAGGATAGGCGAATTCTGCAGGAAGGGCAGTATGGGCACGACGGGCCTGCCTTTGTCTTCTTGGTGGCAGCGGGACACTACTTGTGCTTGCCACCTCGCCAGCTTGAACTGCACTTATGGGACTCGCCACGTCACCAAGTGTTACTGCAGTGCTGGATGTACGTCCAGGCTGTACTAGGCCGCTGGTGCTTGCCAGTTCACCAGAAGGAATAGCGGCGCTAGTACTACTCTGCTCCATGATACGAGAGACCTGCGGTTCTTGCTCCTCAACAACCTCAGAAGATCGGGATCGGGTACACCTGACCTTAGCAGGGACCTCAACTTCGTCGTCAGAGCTATCTGACGTGGGGCCGCTGACGTCACTGTCTTCTACGGGAAGATATTCTGAGCCTGAATCTGACAGATACGTGACCTCCTCTTCACTATCTGTCATGCTCAGAATCTCGTAGGCCTCTTTACTAGTGTACCTTCGTCTTGCCATTTTGGGCTCTAAATTTAGGGGTACACTAGTAAGATTCACAGGAAAAAAAGCACCTGACTGTCGTCAGCAAATATATCAAACGCTACAAAAAAACTGTTAGCGATCGCAGGGATCAGGCCTGTCTCTGCGAACGCTGCAGTTATGTGTGTTGTGTTTGGTAAGTGACAGTGATCGATCGATACTGCACTTGGGTGGGCTGGGCTGGGCGGAGGGGCTAAACGCAGGCGCTAGCAGGTATCTGGGCTGATCCCGCTAACACTGCGTTTTTGGGAACCCTAAACCGCTGGGGATGCTAGTATAGATCTGATCAGATACTATACCACTAAGGGGGGTGTATGCTTTGCGCGTGGGTGTTAGCGTTACTGGCACTAACCTAACACTGCCTGGGGCGACGCAGACCCTCTCTGGCGCTAAAACCTAATTGATCTCACCCGCCGGGCGATCAGGGGGGTTAAACCTTTATTGGGTTATATACGGCGGGTGCCCTGATGCTATAAAAAGCAAACTAATCAACCAGCGTCACCCGTAACCTTTATATGGTGATCACTGGTGAAAGGGTTAACTAGGGGCAATCAGGGGGTTAAAACCTTTATTAGGTTAAACATGGGGGTACCTGACACTATATAAAAACCTGACGGGTAACCTAAATAACTAAATAACTTACTGGCTAACCAGTGACACCAGTGACGCTTATACGGCGATCACTGGTGAAAGGGTTAACTCTAGGGGCAATCAGGGGGTTAAAATAATATATGGGGGTACCTGACACTAATAAAAACCTGCGGCGAACCTAAAAAAAAAATAACTGCCTATCTAAAACACCAGCGACACGAATACAGCGATCGGAAAAACAATCGCTTAGTGACGCTGAAGTTAGGGGGTGAAAGGGTTACCTGGGGGGTGATCAAGGGGTTAAACCTTTATTAGGGGGGGTTAGGGGGCTACCCTGGACCTAAAGGGGCCTAATCCTAACTGCCCTGCAACTTTTTCCAATCACAGATGACACTAAATGCAGTGATCAGTAAAATAAATGATCACTGCAATCAGTGACACTGTGATTGGGGGCTTTGGGGTGACCTGGGGGGTGATCTGGGGGTGACTGGGGGGTGATTTGTGTGCCTATGTGTACCTACGTGTCAGTGGACTGTTGGAGCACTAACCTCTGTCTTCTCTCCTCGGCGCCGGGAACGAAAAGACCGCGGCGAGGGAGATGACATCACTTCCTCCAGCCTGTGTTTACATCATTATAAGGAAATAAAGCTGCGCAACTACGTAAAAATTGTGAATAAAAATAACCGAAAATTATTAAGTGTGAAATCACAATGTGATATCACCTCAAAGGTGACGTGACTGAACAATATAACATGTAAATGTAACAATGAATGATATACTTTGAGCCTCTGGGTAATAAATGATGTTACACTCTATTCCTTGGTATTAACACAAGAGAATTCAATAGCAGTTCATAAATGGCATAAAGTCCCCAGAAAAAGAATAAAGTGTATAAGGGTTCAATCTCTTCAAAATTGAATTTGTGACTTCAAAACTGAAACACCATGGAAGAAGTGCTGATACGACAGAAAGGAATCCACCACCTTATCTTTCTCAGGCTGCTTACCAGAAATCCTGATCCCTGAGAGAGATCAGTCTGAGTAGATGGCTATTATCCCCGCCAGGGTCTCTAATTGGCTCTCTCTGTACTTATATTCCTCTAGGCTTCAGTCTGTAGTCCCCAGATATCTTAGACACATGTACCACTGAGGGTCATACCACAACCAAGCATCAATACACAGTGAGCCTGTGTTTACATTACATGGCGGAGGAAGCATTTTCATTGGCCGGGAGCGATCGCGAGGGGGGGGGGCGGAATCGAGCGGCCGCCCCCTCATGCCTGATCGCTCCCGAACACTTAACGGCCGCTCACTGCAGTGAAGGGGGGTCCGGATGGACCCCCCAACTGCACAAAGGCGATCACGTAGATCTACGTGATTCTGCCTGTCCGTGCCATTCTGCCGACGTAAATCGGCGGTGGGCGGTCGTTAAGTGGTTAAAGTTGGGCACCTCATTCAAAGTCCCTTTTTTTGGCTACGCCACAGGGATGGAGGGGCGTGTCTATGTGCGCCTCATTTAAAGTCCCAAACTCTTTCCCATAGTACATATTAAAGAGCAGGACTGTTATCTTTTATTAAGTCAAAAGAACAACTGTTTAGTAGACGCATACACGCTGCATACACACGATCGGACCTTTGTCCGACCAAACTCCCATCGGAATTACGACGGAATTCCATCAGAAAAAAATAGAACATATTTAAATTCCGATGGAATTCATCGTAATTTCTCCGATGGGGCCCACATATGGTCGGAATTTCCGATGAAAAAACTCCATCTGACTTTTTTCATCGGAAATTCCTATCGTGTGTACAAGGCATAAGAGATACCTTTTTCTAAATATTGTTTTTTGAAAATAAAACATATTTTTCAAAATCCTCTATATCCCTTTGAATTAATTTTTAATCTCTCAATATGGATGGTCCTTCACTTTACCTAACACGCTGAATAGCCTTTCATGCAACTGAAATATAAACAGAAATATGTTTTCATATAATTGGATAATTAAATAAATCTTCAGTTTATCGTGTGAAGAGTATGAACTTCTCTAGTTTAATCATCCTCTTTATCTCATAACGTATGAGGTAGAGTGCCTTCTCTGAGCCACCGAGAACTCTGTATTTAATACAATTAAATAAAAGGAAGATCAAGCATGTAAAAGAGAATGTCACTTAAAAAATAAGCATTAGGTAAATACTGCAATAACTAAACATTTGTTCTAACTGAAAATACACTGTATTTTACCTTTTAATAAGACAAAGCAGAGAGCAGAAATTATGTACAGACTGCAGAAACCTATAGGAGCCATTCAACCCTAATTTTGCTCTAGTAATTTTAGTAATATGTATTAAAGCCCCACTTTCTTTATACCAGTGATTTAATGATTACAGAACTGCATTAATTTGCGTTTTACATCTGCCTGGGGTTATGCTTAATTGATAGCATTATGCATTTCATGCAGTTTTGTTCCTACAGGGGATATGCATATAAAATCACCAAAAACAGTCAGATGGATCCCAAAAAATGTTAGAGGACGTAAAATTTTATTTTAGGCCCAGCACATCTTAGTAAGCTTATCTTTGGATACTGGAGCATGCAGGCCATAGCAGGGCACACTGTATGTATGCCATGGCTGTGTTCATCTTAGGAGAGTAAAAATTACTCGTACACAACTGATGTGCCAGGGCATGCAGTGATCGTGTATAAATACAGTGTAATACCAGTTGTACAAAAGCAGAGACAATTTGCGTTGGCCTCTGTGTTATATGTGATTTCAAAAACCACATTTCATTTTAAATCTCTTTGTGTTTTTGCTGTCTTGTACAGGTGGTGGTAAGGGAGCTCCTGGCACAGTATACAAGACAGTATGAAGAAAGTCCAGTCTTTGGCCTCCTCAGAAATTGGACCAGCTCTGTTGGTGACCGGCTAAGAACAAGGTAGGGATTGTAAATATTATAATATAACACGTTTCCTGATCTTCTTAAAATATATGAACAAATCAAACCACCAGAACAGTTTGGTGGATTAGCAAATGTTGACAAGTATTGATATTCTATATAATATTATTACTATTTATGGTACCTTTTATCTCTCATGTCACTGTTCAAACTTAGAGGTACTTAAAGCGGAGGTTCCGCGGCCATTCGTTTTTTTATTTTTTTTTCCATTCAATTCCTTTCCCCATTGCAGATAAATACTCACTGTTTTGGTTTTAAAAAACATCCGCTGTCCGTTTTCTTTAGAAAGAATAACTTATATAATTGGCGTAGGGCAGTTTCCATTTTGCTTGTGGGCATGTTAAGCCCACAAGCACTCCTTTCCTGGATGCAGTGAATTTTCATCATTGTTTACTCGCCGTGATCTTCCGGGTTTGCCATCACAACGTGCGGCGTCATCGAAAGTCCCCGCCCCGTTGCGATGACAACCACAACGGTGCGTGCGTTCCCCTTGTCTCAATGTGTAAGATACACCCTCGTCACGTGTCACATTTCGCTGGTCGGGGCACCGCACTGACTCTTGGGAAGAATAACACTCAGCTCCCATGAGACAGTGCGGCGCCGAGGAAAGCAGGGTACACGCCTACTCCCGCGGGAGGGAGAAGCAGAAAGTAGCAATGAAAAGGAAAATAAATAGGTATTTAAACCACAATTTTTTTTTTTAATGCAGCATTAGAAGATGTATGCTATGTACTAAAGGCTATAAGATATACTTGTAATTTTGGGTGAACCTCCGCTTTAAGAGGGGTGGGTACAGCAAGGCACTGATTTCTTAAAGAGACACTGACACTTTGCCCATTCGGTGTCTATGTAAGTGCAACATACTTTTGACATCAGTTTAGATGCTTCTGAGAACATTCCGAATTTGTTGCAGGCGCCTGGTCCTACTTCAGCTTCTTTTGTACATCTATACAGTAGACTTGAATAGGGATTGAAGAAGTTCTTAAGTGAACAAAAGGCTTCCTCAGTGACAGAGGGAGCAAAATACCCGGTGCTTTCAGGCATGGGAGAGCACATGACCCCTCTGATAAGGTAGTACTTTAACCAAGCTATTGTTAGTGATTTAACCGTATGTACTCTGTAGCTTGCGCACTAGCACATGATGGAAGGGGTAACATCACTGCCCCCAAGGCTCTGACACCAGGTATTTTAGTGGTGACTACAACAGGGGAAGTAGCAGTGAGGTATCATTGAGTCAGGTCTGTGGAGACACTGTCGTTCCCCTAAAAGTCCAGAGTGACAGTGTCTCTTTAACTTCAGAGATTGAGAACAAAAGTGTAAGCGTTGTTAGCAGCAACTAATGAGGTTTCACCTTTTGTTTTATGTAAGAAAAATGAACAAGATTTCCGATTGGTTTTCTTCTAGCAACATTTCCACCTTATTTCTCGTGTAATTTTCTCCAGTTTTAAAGATTTACTTACAGAAAGCAGGCTTCAGAAGTGTGTCATGTACAGAGTGCAAAGTTCAGGAGTGCGTTATGTACAGAGTACTGGCTTCAGGAGTGTGTTGCGTACAGAGTGCAGCAGTATACATACTCCACTTTCACCTTGGAGCTCTTTCTGCAACCGCCACTAGAGCGAGAGCACTGCAGAGTGCTGGGGGGAGATAGAGGAGGGGAGGGAGGGCAGTGAAGAGTCCTTGGAGCTGCTGGGACAGGAGAGCTGTCAATTGTAGACAGAGAAGCAAAGTTTCTCTGTTTACAACTGACAGTAGTGAGCGGCAAGCACAGGGCCAGTGCCTAAGTTGGTTCCGGCTGAAAAAAAGCCCTGTCTTTACATGCACAAGCCTACAATCCACAGCATAATATCTGTATTGAAATTTTAGAGCCATATTTCCTCTACGATTTAAAATACAGTTATTAGAAAGGGGATTCATTTTCTTTAACAATGAAACTCTTTTACACAGAACAATAAAAAAATGGAATCTGGTTATTTGTTTTGTACAATTTTATTGAAATTGCCTCTGAAGGATGCTGGCTATTGGGATATGCACAGGTGTCAGGAACAACACAAAGGAAATACTGATGTATGTTGAAACAGGTTCAGTATAAAAGCTGTGTCTTCTCTGACATTTAAATTTTTTTTTTTAGATGTTTTGAGTTTGTTTTACACAATGTCATGTTAACATGTGCGCATATGTGTGTATATATATCATAAATGAAATTCTTGTTTCTGCTAAATTACCCATAACACATCTTCTACGCTTACAATGGATAAAACCTGATTAGTGCAATTAGCAATTTTACTATTTAACCACTTCAGCCCTGGAAGGTTTTACCCCCTTCCTGACCAGAGCACTTTTTACAATTTGGCACTGCGCTACTTTAACTGTTAATTGCGCAATCATGCAATGCTGTACCCAAACTAAATTTGCGTCCTTTTTTTTCCCACAATTAGAGCTTTCTTTTGGTGCTATTTGATCACCTCTGTGGTTTTTATTTTTTGCGATATAAACAAAAAAAGAGCGTCGATTGGTTTGTGCAAAAGTTATAGTGTCATTGCGGATAGATTGGACACTTTTGACACTTTTTTGGGACCATTGACATCTATACAGCTATCAGTGCTATAAATATGCACTGATTACTGTGTAAATGTCACTGGTAAGAAAGGGGTTAAAACTAGGGGGCGATCAAGGGGTTAAATGTGTGTTCCCTCAGTGTGTTCTAACTGTATGGGGATAGGACTGACTAGGGGAGGAGACATATCGTTGTTCCTACTTACTAGGAACAAACGATATGTCTCCTCTCCCCTGACAGGACAGGGATTTGTGTACACAAATCGCCGTGCTGGCTCTCGTGCATGCGATCGCGACCGCCGGCCATGCGCATCGGGTCCCCCGCCGTGCAGCAGGTGCACGTGCAAGCGCACTCTGAAGGCTCTTAAAGGGAACCCTGTATATATACAGGGTTTCACGCAGGGGTGCCATTCTACCCCTGTAAAAAGACGTGAACCATTCGGGAACCGGTTAAAAATACTCAGTTGTGTTCTGGGTAACACTGGGCATTGTGCAAGCATACTTGGGTCTACTTTTAGGGTCAGATTGAGGTCTGCATGCAAGCACATGGTGGATACAGTATGTTATATTATAAAATTACCATATAAAAGGGATGATACATGAGCATGCACTTTCAACATAAGAAATGCTGCTTATAGATTCTTAGCTGTGATCACCTGTTAAACTGGTTAATAATAAAAATATCTATACTTTAAAAAAATAGTTCCTTCGCTGCTAATCCATTTATGTAGCTTCCCCTACCAAACACTCCTCTCTAAGAGCCCATTCACACAGGGGCGACTGGATCCGACTTGAAGTTGCCCCAAGTCGCCTCAAGTTGCGCGGCATGATAAAATCAATGTAAGTGAATGAGAGCCGTCTTAATGCACACTACTGAAGTCGCTCCGACTTCAAAAAAGGTTCCTGTACTACTTCAGTCCGACTTCTAGGCGACTTGTAGGCAACTTGTACCCATAGATTTCAATGGAAGTTGCCTCCAAGTCGGATCCCCTGTCTTAACTGAAGCAACTTTCCAGGAAGTAAAAATTGTTTTCCAGGCAAACCCCTCCCTCCCCCCTCCCTATCCCAAAGCTGATTATTGTTTGATAGGCCACTGGAAAGCCTTCTGTCCTGGAAGTTGCCTTGTAAGTTGCCTGGAGTCGCGCTGTGATTCATACTCAAGTCGTGTTCAAGTTGCCTCCCAAAGTCGCGCTGGAAGTCTTGTTGCCCCTGTGTGAATGGGCTCTTACTGCTCTTAATTATCTGATTCTTCGGAATATCTACCCATTCTAGTGTATCCATTTGGATATAATAGCAGCTACAAGTAGCCAATGTACTTGTAGATGTAAAACCTTGGTGTTGATAAAAGAAGAGATCAGTTGTATAAGGGAGATCTCCTATTCTGCATTTGAATGGCATAGGGGTGTCACACAAAAACCTATTCTCAGACAAACCTAAATAAATTGTTTAGTGAATAGCACTGGCTTCTGTACACCTAACAAGAATGGCCATAATTTTGCTTGACGTGCACAGACATTTCCTTTGCAATGAAAAGAGGAAATTACTAACATAATATACCTGAAAGTACCATTATGATTCACAGTCATGAGACTGAAAGTAAGAAAATGAACAGTCACACTATACAGAGATTCAAATTAAGTTGTTCAGCTATAACTGAAACCACAGAAAAAGCTAATAGATGACATAAAATCACATACTTATTTGTGGACATACTTGTAATTGACATTAAGCATGGACATCTTAATAGGTCATTTATATCCTGAGAATATTCAGATATAAACATGACTTAAAGCGGAGCTCCACCCTAAAGTGGAACTTCCACTCATCGGAAACCTCCCCCCCTCCAGTGTCATATTTAGCACCTATTAGGGGGGTGCAGATACCTGTCTAAGACAGGTATTTGCACCCACTTCCGGGAGTCCTCTCTGCGGGTATTCTGTGGGTAGTTCGTCACTTCCCCCAGAATACCCGTTGTGTTCTGGGAGACATTCAGCTCCCAGAACACAGCGGGGACCAGTGAGAACGGCGCAGCGCGACTCGCATATGCGCCGTAGGGAACCGGGCAGTGAAACCGCAAGGCTTCACTTCCTGGTTCCCTCACCGAGGATGGTGGTGGGGGCAGCAGAGTGACGAGCGATTGCTCGTCTTCTGCAGCCGACATCGCTGGACTCCAGGACAGGTAAGTGTCCTAATATTGAAAAAGTCAGCAGCTGCAGTATTTGTAGCTGCTGGCTTTTAATATTTTTTTTTCAGGGGAGCTCCGCTTTAATTTGTAAGTCGCAGCTGGCAGTGAAATCTGAAAGTTTGTAACAATTTAATAATTTTCCATAGAATCATTCCTGAATTTAGAAAGGTTAACTGAAAGTATTGGAGAATATGCCAAGAGTAAGATGACACTCCCCCCCCCCCCCCAAAAAAAGGACTTACGAAAGAATTGTTCCTTAACCAGGGCAGAGGCTTTTTGGATTGTACAAATAGTGTAATTCACTAAACGTAGTAGGTGCAATCACAAGGGTTATTGGTAAGTTACTGACTTTCTGCAAAGCATTAGTGAGCACTTATGCCGCATACACACGGTCGGAATTTCCGACAAGAAAAGTTTGATGTGAGCTTTTCGTTGGAAATTCCGACTGTGTGTATGCTCCATCTGACTTTTGCTGTCGGAATTTCCGCCAACAAAAGATTGAGAGCAGGTTCTCTATTTTTCCGACGGATAAAGTTCATATCGGAAATTCCATGCTCAGAAACACGCATTCTCAGAAACGATTTGACGCATGCTCGGAAGCATTGAACTTCATTTTCTCGGCTCATCGTAGTGTTGACGGTCGAAAGTTCAGAGAACTTTTGTGTGACCGTGTGTATGCAAGCCAAGCTTGAGTGGAATTCTGTCGGATAAACCAAGGTTTTTCCGACGGAAATTCCGACTGTGTGTACGCGGCATTAGGCTTAATTCACATGGGCACTGGATGTAGAAGAGTGTCTGTCTCTCATGTTGTATGGAGCAGCATTCTACCAGTGGTTCAACCCTCCGCCCACAGGTAGGCACAGTGAGGGGACTAAGTGCCATTAATAGGCAGCTGCCTAAACATCACATGTAGCAGTTGAGCCACAATACCCACCAACCACCCCCATATGTTCTAAGCCATTTACTGAACAAACTCAACAATAAGGGTTTGCTTGTCAGTTGGCTGAAACACCCAGGATCCTTGTTTACTACCTGTGGGACTCTAACCTACAGTCTGAATTCCAGTCAGCTAAATATGTTGCTAAAACACATGTTTTTTACATGCCATATGTATTTTTGTCCATTCGTTACCGGGTTTTACACATTCCTGCCATGCAGTAAAGCCAGGTGGGAGACCTGACTTGATTTGTCCTTCCCCCAGCCTGTGGTATGACCGTTCTGGAGAAGCCGCAGGCTAGGGAGCTCCTCATTCTATCACTCTGCTTTCGCCTCCTGTCAGCCCAATCAGTTGGCTCATTCTATCTCTGTGTCGGAGTTCTGCTATAGAGTGGTTTGCAAGAGGCTGATACCAAGTCAACTTTGGGTAATTGCGCTGTTCACAGCCCCTAGGTTCACACTAGAGTGCAGTGCAGGAAACCTGCAATCTGTGCACATTTCCCACACTGCATTCAAATCGCACCTTGCGATCTGCAGCAGGTATCAGTGCGATCTTAACGACACCCCAAACGTAGGTCGCAAACGTAGTGTGCTTGCCTGCATCAAATCACATATTACAAAACGACCATGCGATCCAGTTGCAGTGCGACTTCAAAATTGGTGCATGCACAACTTTGATGAAATGCAGTTTGATAAGAGCCCATTCAAAATAAATAGGCTTAAATCACACCGTACTGAATTGCATGTGAATTGCACAGGAATGCGGTGCAATTCCTGTGCAATTCATAGTGTGAACCGAGGCTACATACACTTTAAGGATTTTTATTGAACACATACCTGTGTCATTTGGTGTTTTATGTGCCTGGAGTTCAGATTTAAAACTGCAATACCTAGCAAAATTTCATTGAATGTGAAATGCTGTAATGAGCAGACATGGAAGACTGTTGTGCAAATAAAGTGAAATTTCATTAAATATTCTAAGAAACCGAGGAGAAAATATCACTTCCTCACCGCAAAGCAACACAGTAAATGGCATGGTTCATTTCAGTTTACTACTTTGTTTTTTTATATATATATTTAACCACTGGATACTTAACTTTAAGTCTCCATGCACACTGGAGCTGATAAACTGCAGTTTATTGGAGTTTGGGCGTTTTATTTAAAAGCCCATAAACTCCACTCTATGTTAGTCTATGTGTCCAAGTACACATGGACGTTTTTCAGCTTTAATGAGCAGTGGAGTTTATGGGCTTTTTTCTGAACGCTCGAAAATCTCGTTCAAAGTGCCGTTTTTTTACCTAAAAAAACGCTAAAAAGCGCAAAACGTCGTATTTTTTTCAATGGATCAAAAACGCTAAAATAACGCTGGTGAGCCACATTTTTGAGCGTTTATTAGCGTTTTTTAGCGTTTATCTGCGTTTGGCGTTTTTTTAGGTAAAAAAATGTCACTTTGAACGCAAATTTCTGGCGTTCAGAAAAAAGCCCATAGACTCCACTGCTCATTAAAGCTAAAAAATGTGCATGTGTGCATGGACACATAGGCTAACATAGATGCAGTTTATGGACTTTTAAAAAAAAAACGCCCAAACTCCAATAAACTGCAGTTTATAAGCTTCAGTGTGCATGGAGCCAAAGAAGCAAGTCAAATATAGCATAATTTTTGTATTTCTTTTTTTTGTTTTGTTTTTCTAAGAAGGAAAACAAACCTGCTCTGCACTCAAAACTGGGATGAGTTGCGACGTAACTTGTGTTGACATGCATGCGGACAACTATGAACCTGGCTTAAAAAAAATTGTAGGCTGCCCTCACACTTCTGCATTCCATTGCATTACCACTTGCACATTATCATGCCTTGTTATCACGCGCCCAAAAATGCACTTGACCCTTCTTTTTCAATTCAGCGCACCACAACATACAGAATGTGCATTTGGATGTGCTGTATTGTAGGTGCATTGTCCACTAATTTATATAGCATTGGGGTACCATTCACAATTAATGGCACTGCAGTGACCACACTTCAGCTGACCAAATGAATAAAACAGAATTGATTGCCCCATCAACACATTCAAGTTGGATAGGGGAATCTTCCCCATTGCGCTATTGTATTCTGACAGTAGGGGGACTCCCCCGCTATCAGAATACACATATCAGTACTGCAGCCTGGAGGACTGATCGAGCAACTTTTATCCGTTAGGGTAGTTGAACAGATGTCAATCGATAGATCAACTTCTATTAACGACAGTTTCCACACATGGATTGAAATTTGGCTGGTACCTGCTGAATTGCGATCCATGTATGGCTAGCTTTAGAGGCATATGTTAATTCAGGTTGCAGTAACGTGCATTAAAACACAATGTGATGCATTCTGAATGGGGTTTCAGGGACTAAAATATAGTGTAATGGTAAATAGAAGACGCAATAAGGCTCCCTTCACATACTGTATGTGCAGTACACATTGCAGTATGTTACCACATATGCATTAGGCCTCATGCATGTGTTTAGGGAAAGACTACAAATTACTGGGGGAGACTGTAAACTTCTGTGGAAGCCCCATAAAAGTAATGATAGTCTGACACTGCCAGCAGCCATTTGTATGTTAAGATATGCAGCGATTACCCATGAATGATTGGCCCTGGGCCCAATCAGCCATATGTACTCATGCATTGGCAAAATCCTGTTTTACCAGCCGCCATTTATAAACGGCATTGATAGACAGGTGGTTAAAGAGATGACTATTGTGAAGGTGGCTCTGAAAGAGGAAGCAGCAGTGGGGAATCACTGGGAAAGTCAGCCACTGTGATTTTTCCCTTATTAGGCAACGTGGCAAGGTCCCAATACCACCCATTGCATTATAGCAGCCCATTCATTTTGCATTAATTATATTTTGTGTGTATTTTTATAGAAAATTTTGATAAACATTTGTCCATCTGTCACAGGATGTACAAAATCAGCAGTACCATTTTTTTATTCTACAGGTGCTTTCAAAAATGTATGGTGTGGGGGGTGTTTTACAAACATTCAAAGATGTATGGTTCCGTTCACACTTGGGCGTGGCAGAAACGTGGGCAGACAAGTGTTTCTGCCCGTGTTTGTACAAACATGTTAAAAGCATGCTAAAATGCATGCCTTTATTTCAAAACGTGCAAAAAATGAACAAAAACGCATATTGCAAAACATGTTTGCCACATGTCCAAAATTTGGTACATGAGCTTCGTTAGCATGTTTTTGAAGCAGAGGGAGCCCGCAAAAAAACCCCACTAAAAAGCCCTCAAAATGCAACATAGTAGCGTCACATGTGTGAACGCGGACTAAGTAAAAGAAAAATCTGAAAAATATGGTCCCCAATCCTGCGATTGATAAATTGCGCCCAGACACTAGTACGGATTCAGAACTGACTAGGTGTCCGCTGGAAACATCCTGAGATGTGAGCCTATACGTGCCACTCTTCCACTCATAGGACTATGTCTCGGATAGATCTGATGTATGCTAGCCCTTCGCTCGAGTTCAGGATATCTCCCTACTTCCGAGAGGAATATCTGATGATGCCCCTGTGTTGCTTTGTCTACATATGTCTCCAGTACCATCGGCGAGGCTTTGGAGTTACCCTGTTATTGGATTAATGATCCTGACATTGAGACACCCATGGGCGAAGCTGTCGTTCAGTACATCGACAACACCCTATTGTACCTTGGGGACGCCAACCCTTCTCTTCACTCTGCTTTAGCACTTATTGATATGTTTGGCTCTTTTTCCAGTAATTGGGTTAATTGGAATAAGTCCCTGGTGTTCGCTCTTACCCCTGGGCATCTCCCAACTGTCTTGTTTGGTCCTCTTCCTCTTAAAGTTGTGACGAAATTCCTTCACCATCTCTAATGGGACTAGAAAGGGTTGCCCTTTGTCCCCATCCTTTTTCAACCTAATGATTGAACCCCTGGTGGAGGCGATCCGCTCCCATCCGGGCATTACTGGTTTCCACTTCCATAACTCAGTTCGCAAGATAAACCTTTTTGCAGATAATACCATCCTGCTTTTGACCAATCCTGAATCCTCATTACCTTTGGTGTTCCAAATTCTCTCCCAATTTAGTTGTATATCCTATAAGTAAACGCTTCGAAGACGCTAATCCTAGACCTAGGACTCCAGGCCTCCACTAAACTTACACTCCAATGTCAATTCCCCATTACGTGGAACACGGAAGGGATCCTATACTTGGGCATTACCCTGACTACCTTTCCTACCTCCTTGGCAGCTGACCATTTAAAACCCCTGATCTCCAAAATTGATAAGGAACTCCAACGTATAGAAAAGTTTGAAATATCCTGGTGTGGCAGACTTTTGGCAGTGAAGATGAACATTCTTCCCTTTTTCTTTTCAATATTTTTATTCAGAAAATTCTGAACAAGTCAAAAATCTGAATTTTCCATTGTAACAGAAAGTAATTGCTCATTATAAAACCGGAGATGGTTCATTTACAGCACAGAAGATAATATTTTGATATTAAATTTGATGTATCATCATCCACATATTAGACTTGTGTGAGAAAATCAACATAAAAATTAGACCATAAAGAAACACTGTATAACTTATGAAATATATTTAAAAAAGCACCAGGCGATGTGCTTACATAATATTCCGTTCATTCCCCACTCATCCCGCTAGAGATATACAAAGCTTGGGAGGGAAATGCATATAAAAGGCAATCTTAATTCCAGAATACCTCTTCTCGCTCTCGGTACTGCACAGATGTATTTCAATGCATACAAGGGAAAACATTGAGGGGTGAATCCCCTTTCCTCTCTTCTACATCTGCTTGATGCAACCTACAAACTTAATTACTGTGTAGTCCCAGAGACCATAATTGGTCCGAGGGCCCATCGAGAGGCAAATTCAGATCGAAGAAAGAGAGAAAGGGAAAAGGGAAAAGAGATGACAGAAAGAAGAAATAGCGGGTAGTGAAAAGGGGTGCACTCTAAGACAGGAGCACTCCAGAGCCAATCCCATCTCATAATGCATCTGAAAGGTAGTTAATCCAAGGGTCCCATATTTTACAGATAAGCGTTTATTTACCATTATCCATGACAGTTTTGATTTCAGCAGGTGGAAAGGAACCATAGCGGACTTCCAAGATTTGGCTATGGATATTCTTGCTGCTACAAATATGAAGGCAATGAGTCTCCTCATATGTTTTGATGTCCCCTCCACTGAGCATCCCAACAGGGCCTGCAGAGGTGAATTAATGAAGTTCACTTTGGTCAGTGAGTATATGAAGTTGTATGTGCGTATCCAGAACCTCTGCACTTTCGGGCATGTCCACCATGTGTGGAACATGGTGCCATTCATACCACATTCTCTAAAGCACTGCGGGGAGGCTTCCAGGACATAGGTTGCTATCCTCACTGGCACCATGTACCACCTCAACAAGACTTTATAATTTGCCTCTATTAACAAGGTAATAATATATGATCTGAATGCACAGTATACTATTTTACTCCACTCTTCAACTTCCAAACTGGTTTCTAAATCTTGCTCGCATTTTGGCATATAGAATAGCTTTATAGAAGTAGAGGACAAAATACTTTACATTTTTGATATGTGGCCAGTGTGTTTGTTGAAAGACCTGCAGAAATGTCCCATTGAGTTGGATGTGGTCAATTCAGAGGTGCGATTCAATGTCACCAAAAAGTGCGCTATTTGAGTGTAGCGATATAGTTCTGAGTTGGGGAGATGGTACTTCTCCTGAAGGGCCTGTTTTGACAAAACACCTCTATGGTCACAGAAATCTGCTATTCGTATCAAACCCTTATTAGTCCACCATGTAAAATTATGAGGATCAAGACCCGGGGTGAACAAGGGTTTATCAAACAGCTCAATGGGGTGTGTAGGGATTTAAATCCATGCGTGGCCAGCAGCCTGTCCCATAGGTGTAAGGAAAATGATAAAGTCGGGCACAGTATTATCGGTCTATCTTTCCCCTTCACCCACATTAAGTGGCTAATCTCCTTGTTCGGGTATAGGGAAGACTCCATCGACATCCAGAGTGGCCTGGACTGTTGTGAATGGAATCGAGTCAATTGGGCCAGCTGCGCAGCATGATAGTACTTAATCAAGTCAGGTACTCCTAGACCTCCCCTCAGTTTTGGTGTGTACAATGTTTACCTATTCACCCTGGGTCTTTTATCTCCCAATATAAATTTCAACAGTTTTGTTTAAAACTTCCTCAGATCAGACACTACTATTGATATCGGAAAGGGCTCTAAATAAGTATAAGGCTGGGTTCACACTTGTGCGGTGCGAATTCCAGCTCTGTTATCTCTGCAAGGAGATAAGAGAGCTGTTCAGCGTTTTGTGTGCGGTGGAACATGCAAACTTGCTGACCTGGGAGGGGGGGGAGAAGTGTAGTGAGCATTGAAAAAAGTCCTGTAAAGAACGGAAGACATCTGCGAATCAGATGCGTGGCCAGAGAAGATAATGGACCTGAATTCGCACCTGAGCCACACCGCAATGTCTAGAAAATGTTAAATTAAAATTCCTCAACCGGGTTTATTATACCCTCAACATTTATCTGTTATCTATGCACTGCATACAGGTACTTACGTTTATGTTTTTTGGCTATGACCCAAGTTACAGAGTTATTGGAGGGGTGTGATGGACACTTTCTCTTCTGCTGGATCCCGATTTGTGGCTCTTGGGCCCTGTGGAGCGTGTCATAGCTACTAAACATGAAAGATTGTGTTTTACTCTGTTTATTACGCACAGAGAGAAATTATTCTGAAATAAAAGCCCCCTGCTCCTCCTATGGTGTGTGGCTGGAACTATTAATGGGACCCTGGCTCTTTAACCACTTCAGCACCGGACCATTTGGTTGCCCAAAGACCAGAGCACTTTTTGCGATTCGCCACTGCGTCGCTTTAACTGACAATTGCGCGGTCGTGCGACGTGGCTCCCAAACAAAATTGATGTCCTTTTTTCCTCATTTGATCACCTCTGCGGTTTTTATTTTTTGCGCTATAAACAAAAAAAGAGCGTAAATTTTGAAAAAAAAAAGCAATATTTTTTACTTTTTGCTATAATAAATATCCCCAAAAAATATATATAAAAAAAATATGTTTTTCCTCAGTTTAGGCCGATACGTATTCTTCTACATATTTTTGGTAAACAAAATTGCAATAAGTGTTTATTGATTGGTTTGCGCAAAAGTTATAGTGTCTACAAAATAGGGGATAGTTTTATTGCATTTTTATTAATATTTTTTTTTTTTACTGGTAATGGTAGTGATCAGCGATTTTTATCGTGACTGCGATATTATGGCGGACACATCGGACACTTTTGACGCCATTTTGGGACCATTGTCATTTATACAGCGATCAGTGCTATAAAAATGCACTGATTACTGTAAAAATGACACTGGCAGTGAAGGGGTTAACCAGTAGGGGGCGCTGAAGGGGGTTAAGTGTGTCCTAGGGATGTGTTCTAACTGTGGGAGGATGCGCTACGTGTGACACGACACCAATCACTGCTCCTCAGTGTCCTGTCACTAGGCAGAACGGGGAAATGCTTGTTTACATCAGCATTTCCCCGTTCTTCCTCTCTGTGAGACGATCGCGGGACTCCCGGCAGACATCGAGTCCGCGGGACCCGCAGTCACACTACATATATATACGTTGATATGCCCAGCCGTGCCATTCTGCCAACGTATATCGGCGTGACACAGTCCTTAAGTGGTTAAAGCTAATGTATGCCCATAGGAATTGCCCTCAAGTTTGACAAGAAATTGGAACTGTTGGGTTGATGTACAAGGTCTTACCATTCAACCTCAGTCCCTTTTGTAATGACTAAAGGGGCTCCTGACTGTAGGCCTACTTACTGTCTACATATGTTGCTTTTTTTTCCCCCCTTCTGATGGCCAAGATCATTATTATGTTTTCCTGGATGTTGATTGTTGTGTTACATTAGTACCTTGCACCTGTATCACTGCACACTTTTTGTTATTGTATTTTTGGGAAACTGAGATACCGTCTGCTGTTGTCTGCAACTATCGTCTTGTTCTTTTTGTACTTTTATATTTGTTGTACAACTCGTAATTGTTTACTGGTAAAAAAAAACAAAAAACTGAAACATAATAAAAAATGAAAAACCCCAAAAGTCTGCCTCCTAGGGTTAAAGGTAGGGTTGTCCCGATACCGATACTAGTATCGGTATCGGGACCGATACCAAGCATTTGCGCGAGTACTTGTACTCGCGCAAATGCTCCCGATGCCCAGTCCGATACTTTTTTTTTTTTTCAGAGCGGACGCAGAGAGGGGGTGGAGAGCGGGGGGCGGAGAGCAGGGCGGAGAGTGTGGCGGGGGGCGGAGACCAGGGCAGAGAGCGGGACGGAGAGTGCGGCGGGGGGCGGAGAGTGGGGTGGGGGGTGGAGACCAAGGCGGAGAGCGGGACGGAGAGTGCGGCGGGGGGCGGAGACCAGGGCGGAGAGCGAGTCCCTCACCTGCAGTTGAAACTGGTAAGCTGGCAGGGGTGCAGGGCGCAGCCGCATCAGGATCGGTGACCGGTGATGTCGCATTCGGTCGCCGTCAGCGGCTGAACGTCCCCACGCCCATCTTGGTACACCCTGCACTTGGCTGCAGTAAGCAGCAGACATCTTGTTACACCCAGCCCGAGCTATATGGGCTGGGTGTAACAAGATGTCTGCTGCTGCTTACTTCAGCCGAGTGCAGGGTGTACCAAGATGGGCGTTGCAGCAGTTTTTTTTATTTTAAATCCTGTGTCATTTTTTTTTCCCGCAGCATTTCAGTGCCAGCCACCTATCAGTACCCACAAGTGCTACCTATCAGTGCAATCAGTGCCATCTACCAGTGCCACCTATCAGGTGGCACTGGTAGATGGCACTGATAGGTGGCACTGATGTGGCACTTGTGGGCACTGATGGCACTGAAAGGTGACACTTGTGGGCACTGATAGATGGCACTGATTACACTGAAAGGTGGCACTTGTGGGCACTGATATGTGGCACTTGTGGGCACTGATATGTGGCACTTGTGGGCACTGATAGCACTGAAAGGTGGCACTTGTGGGCACTGATAGGTGGCACTGATAGATGGCACTTGTGGGCACTGATAGTGCAATCAGTGCCACCTATCAGTGCTGTCTGCCCACAAGTGCCATCTATGAGTGCCACCTATCAGTGCCCACAAGTGCCACCTTTCAGTGCTATCAGTGCCCACAAGTGCCACCTTTCAGTGCTATCAGTGCCCACAAGTGCCACATATCAGTGCCCACAAGTGCCACATATCAGTGCCCACAAGTGCCACCTTTCAGTGCAATCAGTGCCATCTATCAGTGCCCACAAGTGCCACCTATAAGTGCCCATAAGTGCCACCTATCAGTGCAATCAGTGCCATCTATCAGTGCCAGCCACCTATTAGTGCCTATCAGAGCCAGTCACCAGTCAGTGCCCATAAGTGCCACCTGTCAGTGCCACCTATCAGTCCCCATCTTTCAAACTGTCACATGACATTGAAAAAAAAGTATCGGTAATCGGTATCGGCGAGTACTTGGAAAAAAGTATCGGTACTTGTACTCGGTCCTAAAAAAGTGGTATCGGGACAACCCTAGAAAGGTGAAGAGCAGGGTATTTTAACAAAGGGGTTAATGCTTTGTTAGCAAGTTTTCCTATAGGCAATCCTTGATCAGATTAGGGCAAAATACTAATGCCCTGTACACACGATCGGATTTCCGATGGAATAAAATCCGATGGAATTTTCCGTCGGAATTCCGATGAAGCTGACTTCCATCAGTCTTGCATACACACCATCAGACAAAATTCTGACCATCCAAAATGCGGTGACGTAAAACACTCAGACAAGCCGAGAAAAATTAAGTTCAATGCTTCTGAGCATGCGTCGACTTGATTCTGAGCATGCATGGGTTTTTTCTCCGTTGGAGTTACACACAGACGATCGGAATTTCCTATTGTTTTTTTTTCCATTGGAAAAATTTAAAACATGTTCTATTTCTAAACACCGATGGAAAAAAGTCCGATGGGGCCCACACACGATTGTTTTTTTCCAATGAAAAAACTTTTTTCATCGGAAAAACCGATCGTGTGTACAGAGCATTAGTGTGCCTAAGATTTTTTATTAATTTTTTGCAAATTATATTTTTTTTTTTCCAAGAAAGCACACATTGGAAAAAAACAAGTTCTACAAAGAAGGGAAATAAATGTATGCAGTACAACTTACACTTACCACCTGCAAGTTCCATTTCTATTCAATGTAATGTTCACCAAGGCAAAGTGCAGGGTTTTACATTTTGGTTGAAATGCAAAAAACATAAGTGGAATAACTCAAGATCCTGTGTACATAACAAGGGTACTGTATCTTCTGGTGTTTTACCATCATCACTCCGAATACAGAGACAAACTTTTTTTTCCCAGAAACTTATATAAAGGGGAAAGATCATGTTGAGATGGGAAACAGAAGGGGGAAGTGCAGGGCAAGAGAGTGGGGTTATGACTAGCCGCAGCCTGCAGCAGACAGGGGAGGGGAAGTGGATTGCCCTGTCAATATAAGGGGAGGAGCAGGTCTCATTTTTTTTACCTGGAATGTTGAAATATTTCCTATTCTTTCTAAATGTGAATCTAACTTAGGCTTGATTTCTGATCTACAATGAATCATTGGTCTTCTTGGGATTATGTACATTCAACATGGGATTGCATTTAGCCCACAACCTACAATTAAACTAAAATTTAAGAACAAACATTCTAAAAACCTTACCGCCTTAATGAATAATGAAAAACACACGAAAATATATTTGGCATAAATAATGGCCGTGGCACTTTATTGGTATCAAATATTAAATATTATTAAAAATTTTATTAAATCAAAATTCCATAAATCAGAAATCCAATAAATATGTAAGCTCAGTTATTGGAACTCGAGCCAAATAATTAAATTAACATTAAACATCCCCCCTAGAAATCCAGGGTGACTTAAACCACATAAGTACCAACGACAGGGAGGGTAGGGTGGGTAGCTCTTTTGCCTAAGGCTTGACCAGCTGTGAGGGGAAACTCCACATAACCCCCTTTATATAGGGGTGCCAATATCTTCCAGAAGCTTCCACAGCTTCTAATTGGTTAAAAACAAACCCATCTCAAATCCTTAAAGGGACAGTAACACATAAATTGTACTACTAATTTTTACCTCAGAATTATTACAAAACTTTTGGCGGGAAGTAGGCAGGGCTGCAGCAAGCCCATGAAGGCGGGGCCAAAAGCTTGTTCCCTCCTTTTACATTCTTGTTGCACAGAATAGCGAAGATAATGTTGATATTTTGTTTCATAAGGAAAGTTAGTATTTAGACTTATGTATATCTTTCTCCTTTTCAGTTTTGTGCACACTGCAGTTTTTCTGGTTGTTAGCACTTTGTTATTTTACTTCCTTGTTTTATTGTTTTACTTTTATAGGCAAAGTGGGTGGTGGTATTGATGAGAATATTGTTCACAACTTCCTTTATGATGGCACAAAGTTTTCACAGAACAATTTATTTATCTTTATGATGTGTATTCATTTTTATTTCACACATCTAGAAGATAAGAACAGTTTGGGTGAGCAGGAGGAAGTGGGGCGTATTAGGTATACTACAATTAGAGGCACAAACAAGTTTTACTAACTTGGGGTCTGAGTTTACTGCAATTTGGTCAAATCCCACCAACTGGGATGGCAGTTGGAGGGTCTTAGGCCTCTTTCACACTGGGGCGGGCATATGCGGTGACGGTATAGCGGCGCGATTTTCAGCGCCCTATACCGGCGTGTTTACTGCGATATTCGGCCGCTAGCGGTGCGGTTTTAACCCCCGCTAGCGGCCGAAAAAGGGTTAATACCGCCCGCAAACCATGGTTTGCGGGCGGTATTACCGCGGTGTCCCATTGATTTCAATGGGAAGGAGCTGTAAAGGAGCGGTATACACACCGCTCCTTCACCGCTCCAAAGATGCGGCTTGCAGGAGATTTTTTTGTCTCCTGTCAGCGCACCGCCTCAGTGTGAAAGCCCTCAGGGCTTTCACATTGAGAATGCTGGGGCAGGAGTATTTCAGGCGTTATTTATGCGCTATTTTTAGCGCAAAAACGCCTGAAATATGCCTCGGTGTGAAAGGGGCCTTAGTTCTGAAGTCAAGCCCCTAAAAAGAAATGTTTTTTAGAGACTAGCAGGCTAGGCTCACCTTTTCAGGAAAATGGCCTATGCAGTCAATAGGTTGGTAAAAAAAAAAAAAAAAAAAATTGTGAAGCTTTAAAAAATATATCTCTATGACTAAAGCCTAGTAACTAGCACACGGGCTGAACGTTCAATAAAAACCGGCTGACATTCAGCCCATGTGTATGACAGCTGGACTGACAGAAGCCAGCCGTTCAAAACACGATAGCACAGCTTCAGGTGCCATTATCACAAGATAATCAATGTTATTCACCTTAAACACTTGCCTACATGGCACTTTCACCCCCTTCCTGCCCAAGCCATTTTTCAGCTTTCAGCGCTGTCACATTTTGAATGACAATTGCGAGGCCGTGCGACGCTGTACCCAAACAAAATTTGCGTCCTTTTTTCCCCAGAAATCAAGCTTTCTTTTGGTGGTATTTGATCACCTCTGCGGTTTTTATTTTTTGCGCTATAAACAAAAATAGAGCGACAATTTTGAAAAAAAAACACAATATTTTTTACTTTTTGCTATAATAAATATCCATTTTTTTTTCTTCTTACATTTTCCTCAGTTTAGGCCGATATGTATTCTTTTACATATTTTTGGTAAAAAAAAATCGCAATAAGCGTATATTGATTGGTTTGCGCAAAAGTTATAGCAGCTACAAAATAGGGGATAGGTTTATAGCATTTTTATAAAAATTTTTTACTAGTAATGGCGGCGATCAGTGATTTTTATCGTGACTGCGATATTGCGGCGGACACATCGGACACTTTTGACACATTTTTGGGACCATTCACATTTATACAGCGATCCCTGCTATAAAAATGCATTGATTACTGTATAAACATGACTGGCAGGGAAGGGGTTAACACGCAAGGGTTAAATGTGTTCCCTGGATGTGTTTCTTACTCTGGGGGGGAGGGGACTGACTGGGGGAGGTGACCGATGGTTGTCCCTATGTACAAGGGACACACCATCGGTCTCCTCTCCCTGACAGGACGTGGATCTGTGTGTTTACACTCACAGATCCACGGTCCTGCTCGGTTACTGGGCAATCACGGGGCACGCGCCGGGCACAGCGCATCGGGTGCCCAGTGACGCGGGAGCGCCCCCCCCAGTGGCTTTTTAGGGCGTGACGTCATATGATGTCCACCCAGAATAAGAGGGTCTTCCGCACGCCGTCATTTGACGGTGGGCGGTTGACAAGCGGTTAAAGTGGTTGTAAACCCACTTTTCAAAATAAAATAAAAAAATAACACCTGCAAGAAAAAGACATAATGAGCTAGTGCCGCCGCCACCATGTCCGCTCCGACCGTCTTCCGGTGCTGTGATTGGCCGGAGCAGCGATGACGTCACACGCATTCGCGCGGGGCCGTAATTCTCCATTGAGAAAGCCGGCAGTCTCCATTGAGAAAACCGGCAACACTCAGTGCGCCTGCGCCGTTATCTACAGCGCGCATGCGCCATAGACATCAGTGCAGGGTTTTCTGAAAATATCTCCTTAACCATGTAGGTTAAGGAGATATTTCTTGCACCTACAGGTAAGCCTTAATCTAGGCTTACCTGTGGGTGCAAGTTGTGTGGTTGGGTTTACAACCACTTTAACTGTCAGTGGTCCTAAAGCTATGGCTGATCGGTGTATATAGACACATACAAGCATCTTCAATATGTAATTTTCCCAGCTAAATTGATGACACTAAGAAATTGGCCCAGTATTTATATGTGTACGAATGTGTGTCCCAAGCGCGTCGAGATCCTACGGGGTAAATGACCGCACTAGCCAGACAGACACTGGCTGCAAAAAGCGCCTTGAGGCGATTCAGTTCGCATTTGCAGCGCTATCCAAGTTACTCATTCATTCATTCATTTACAGCAGGGAGATCGCTGTACTAACATTGAACAGTTAGTACAGCAGCTCGGCCTGCTGGCTTGAACGAAAAGAAACTAGTGGAGTGTACCAGGCTTTAGCCCAGTTCAGGTGAAACTTGTCAGTGGGATTTGGCTATAGATGGAGACTGTAAGTGTACATGTCCTGAATAAACTTTCAGATGATTGAAATCATCAGTGTACAGCCTTTTTTTTGTGTGGACCATTAATATGCTAAAGAAATGGTGGCCTCTCAAGGCCAGCACCTTTGTCAAATAGGCTAAGCAGAGTTTGAAACTGCTCTCTACATGGAGAACACTTTGAAAATTCTTGATCCATGTAATTGCCATACCTGCCTTGTTACTAGGATGCTCCAGGCCTTGGGCGCTCTTCCCCAGCACCACAGTAGTGAGCGCTCTCTCTTGTTGAAAACTCAACACATACCTGTAGTGCTCTTTTCCCCCATTGCAGCAACACTGAGATCAGCCAAAGAAGGTATGGGATCGCCTGGATCTCTCACCCTCCCGATCCAGGAGAGAGGACGCGTGGCATCCCCCCCACCGAGTGGACCGCGTTTTCAACCTCCTACAGACTTGATTGTTTTGTTTCTGTGTTTTCCTCTCTCCTGGGGTGTGAATCATTAGGTCTCGCTGGATCTCACTTGGGTGCTATTATTATTGAAACTACACTTCTCCCCGGGTTAATGCGGTGGATATCACTGATTGTTTCTAATAATTCCTTGGTTGCTGTATGCAAGTTCTATCTGTGGTCAACATAAGTGATTTGTTCTATATAAACATACACCCCTGAGGAAAGAATGAACTTCTGAAACGCGTTAGGTGTTTTCCGTGCTCATTCTGCCATGGTGACCCCATCACTGCAGTCCAGGGAATATGTAGAACTGTATGCACCTTTGTTCCTTGCACTATGTTGACTTGAATGTACACCAGCCATTTATTTATTGTTGCTGCTTTTTTAACAATTTGTTCATTATAATTTGTACTGATTTTTTTATACTCCGTTGATAACTTATCTGTTTGTGATGATTGCACAGAATTATTTAGGTCGTTAAAGTCCTTTTAGGTATTTTTTCTTGTTTGTTCCAAATTTGGGATATGGGCTTAATTTATTCAATCGACCGTACCTTCATCCTCCATATTCTAGCATACTGTGCTGAACCTTCAGAGCCTACGCTGTAAACGGTAGCTCCCGTGTGTCATCGTGCCCCCGGCCACTCATGTAGTTGGGAGGCCACAACTTCGGAAGGAAGACCTGGTAAAGATGGACGCCCTCTCAGCGGTGACAACGCAATGTTGGGGGCTTCGTTTTAGGGCAAATCTCTCATAATGTGCTAGTATGCGATGCATACTAGCACTTTGACATTGCCTTGCAGGGGATTTTTATTTTTTTGTTTAACTGCGGTTTACTACCACTTTAATAAAGAAGTTCATTGTTAGGCTCACAAACACTTTAATGACATTTATAAAAATTAGAACTCCTGGTTATTCTAGCTGGTGGAATTTGCTACAAATGAAATAGAATCCCAAATCCGTCTACAGTATATGTGCTTCCATTATGCTACATCTATCTGCTTCTGGTTAAAGTGTAATTGTTTTTTCCCCCATTTTTTTACCCTATGGAAAATTATCCATCAGTTGTTTTGTATGTCAATAGCTATGTATTATTACCTATGAACTATAGAATATTTGATAAGCATAGTGCATACTTCATTTTTTTTTTTAAAACCAATTGGAAAATCCACCAAGATGTTTTCACAGTCCTTCAACTGGTATCATTCCATCGCAGATGTAGTAGTGATTGGAAAGTGAGCTTATTGTTCTGACAAGCCACTCCAGCCAAGTGCACTTCAATCAGGCTTCCTGGACTTCATGTGTTAAATTTTCCAAGGTATTCAATGACACATAGGACCACCAACATTGAGATTAGTCATCTGGGAAACCACGGTATTATACCAAAGCTCTTTAGAGGAGCCTTTTTTTTTCCTCTAAAAGATAGTATTAGCGGGAAGACATAAAATGAATTCAAAATTCTTAGTGTCATCAATTTAGCTGGGAAAATGACATATTGAAGATACTTGTATGTGTCTATATACACCGATCAGCCAACGCTTTAGGACCACTGACAGTTAAGGTGAATAACATTGATTATCTTGTGATAATGGCACCTGAAGGTGGGTGGGATATATTAGACAGCAAGTGAAAATGTTGTCCCTGAAGAAAACAGAAATAATGGGCAGAAATAATGGGCAAGCTTAAGGATTTGAGCAACTATGGTAATGGCAAGGTGACTGGGACAGACAACTCCAATATTGCAGCTCTTATGGGGCGTTCCCGATCTGCAGTTGTCAGGACCTACAAAAAGTGGTCCAGGGAAGAGTAACAGGCAAACCGGCGACAGTCAGGTTCGGCCAAGGCTCATTGATTCATGTGGGAAGTAAAGGCTGGCCAATATACTCTGATCCAATAGAAGACCTACTGTAGCTCAAATTGCTGAAAAAATGAATGCCAGTTCTGATAGAAATATGTCAGAACACACAGTGCATATCATTTTGGTTCATATGGGGACGTGCAGCCGCAGACCGGTCTGAGTGCCTATGCTGACCATGGAGCAATGTGTCTTCCAGGTCCTAAAGTGACACTAAAGGTTTGAATTTTTTTTTTTAAATGACAAACATGTCATACTTACCTCCACTGTGCAGCTCGTTTTGCACAGAGTGGCCCCAATCCTCCTGTTCTGGGGTCCCTCGGCAGCTGTCTCGGCTCCTCTCCACTTCTGATAACCCCCTCTGGGAAGCGCTCTCCCAAGGGGGTTACCTTGTGGGCATGCTCCCAAGTCCTGTATTCGGCGTCCAAAGCCCCCTCGCGTCATCGGAGTTGATTGACAGCATCGCAAGCCAATTACTGCGCTGCTATCAATCTATCCAATAAAGAGCCGCGAACACTGAGCAAAGGAAGAGCGCGTTCGTGATATGGGACTTTCCAGGGCTCAGGTAAAACGGGGGGGGGGCTGGGGGGCCAGTGATTGTAAGATGTTTTTTCACTTTAATGCATAGGATGCATTAAGGTGAAAAAAAATGAACCTTTACAACCCCTTTAAAGTGATTGTAATCTATCACCTTGTAAAACAACTCATTCTGTTTAAAATAGAAATAAAAGGCAAAACATTTTTGTATAGATATGAAAAAACATTAATACCTTTTTTTTCCTTTTTTTATAAGGCCTCATGAACACTGCAGCTGCTAAACTGACGTTTAGGAGCAGTTGGGCGTTTTTTTCAACAGCACAACTCTCCTCAATGTTATCTTACAGTTGGGTCCATATATATTTGGACACAATTTTCATACTTTTGTCTCTGTATGCCACCAGAATAAAATTAAAATGAAACAATCCAAATTAATTTGAAGTGCAGACTTTCAGTTTTAATTCAAGGGGTTGAACATAAAAATCAAGTACAAATTTTAGGAACTGCAACCATTTTTATACACAGTCCCCCCATTTTCAGGGGCCCAAATGTAATTGGAAAATTTAATATAATCATAAATAAAATGTTCATTTTTAATATTTTGTTAGAATCCTACAATGGCTATCTGAAGTCTGGACCCCATGGACATTACCAAAGACTGGGCTTCCTTCTTTCTGATGCTTTGCCAAGCTTTAACTGCAGCTGTCTTCAGTTGTTCTTTGTGGGTCGTTCTGCCTTTAGTTTTGCCTTCAGTAAGTGAAATGCATGCTCAATTGGGTTGAGATCAGGTGATTGACTCGGCCATTGCAGAATATTACACTTCTTTTCCTTCAAAAGCTCCTGGGTTGCTTTTGCAGTGTGTTTTGGATCATTGTCCATCTGTACTGTGAAGCGCCGTCCAATCAACTTTGCTGCATTTGGCTGACAGCATATCTCTAAACACTGCAGAATCCATCCTGTCTCATCATCAATAAACACCAATGACTCAGTGCCACTGGAAGCCATGCATGCCTATGCCATCACGCTGCCTCCACCATGTTTTACAGATGATGTTGTGTGCTTTGAATCATGAGCTGTTCCAATCCTTCTCCACACTTTTTTCTTCCCGTCATTCTGGTACAGATTAATTTTAGTTTCATCCGTCCAAAGAATGCTTTTCTAGATACATTTTTTTTCAAAGTCTAATCTGGCCTTTCTATTCTTCAGGCTTATTAATGGTTTGAACCTTGTGGTGAACCCTCTGTATTTGCTCTTGTGAAGTCTTCTCTTGATTGTCGACTTTGACAACGATACACCCACCTCCTGGAGAGTGTCCTTCACTTGTCTGGATGTTGTGAATGGGTTTTTCTTTACCATAGAGAAAAGGGATAAATGGTCTGGTGTCACCCGAAAAGCACTTCGATCCCAATATATAAAAAAAAAACACAAAATGTCGCCCCCCGGGACTTTAAATGAGGTGAATGTTGATTAGCCAGTCACATGACACGTAAATACAGTATCAAAGTTTTTTAAAAATTGTCATACATACATGAACAAAAATTGCCAAGCCGGTCAGCTGATACATACAGTGTAAACCTTGCTGACTATGATATATATATATAAGAAAGGGAAAAAAGGTATTAATAAAAAAAAAATCTTTTTTTTTTATATCAATACAAAAATGTTTGCCTTTAGTTACTATTTTAAACTGAATGGGTTGTTTTACAAGGTGATCCATTACAATCACTTTAATAAACATTATTGGAAAAATCTTTTGACTTTCTTACACATGCTACAGATGTAAAGCTTACTGTGCAAAATATTTTACTATTAAATGTATGATCCAAAAATCATTACCGCTGTTGGACGCATTAAAGTCAACTTATATGCTATTTAAAACTAAAAAAATAGAGACCTCTGTATGCCTCCCTGATTTTAGTTTCAATATTAGGTTTTGACTTTCAGGGCGTTTTCCCATTAAAGAACCTGATTTGAGGTTCTGATTAGCTAATCGTCATGTCATTGCAAGACTGCGAATGAAAACAATATATTTAATGCAGTTTCCCTCCACACTCCTGTTGGCCAAAAACCATGTGATTTTTTTTCCCCCCATAGAAATGAGGTCACATGAATCTTTTTTATTTATCCCAAGAAAAGGTACTTCTAAGTGGAAGTTTAGCCAAACACTAACTATACATAAATCTACTCCCACCCCTATTCTAAGCCCATTATATCTACCCAGTAGAGCTGCACGATTCTGGATAAAAGGAGAATCACAATTTTTTTGCTTAGAATAAAGATCATGATTCTCAGCGTAATATCGTCTTTCACATTATACAAAAAATTAGGATAACTTTACTTTAGTTTAGTTTTTTTAATTCATTCAAGTATATTTTTTCTTAACCACTTGCCACTGTCATTATACTGCGGCAGGTCGGCTCGTTCCCGCAAATTGCCGTAGCTGTACATCAGCCTTTTAAACAGCTATAGCACGGCGGGGGAAGCTGATGCACGGCCACCCGAGATCGCTCCACAGAGAGGCAGAACGGGGATCTGTCAATGTAAACAAACTGATCCCCGTTCTGACAGGGGAGTAGAGAGTGATCGTCTGTTCCTAGTGATTAGGAACAGCGATCTCTCTTCTCCTCCAGTCAGTACACTCCCCCCACAGTTAGAAACACCTCACAGGGAACACATTTAACCCCTTGATTGCCCCCTAGTTTTAACTCTTCCCTGACAGTGCCATTTATACAGTAATCAGTGCATTTCTATAGCACTGATCGCTGTATAAATGTCAACGGTCCCACAAAAGTATCTGATCTGTCCGTAATGTCGCAGTCCTGCTAAAAATTGCTGATAACCGCCATTACTAGGAAAAAAATTTAAATACCATAAATCTATTCCCTATTTTGTAGACGCTACAACTTTTACGCAAACCAATCAACATACGCTTATGGCGTTTTTTTTTTTTTTTTTTTTACCAAAAATGTGTAGAAGAATACATATTGGCCTAAACTGATTTTTTAAACTTTGTGGTTTTTTTTGTTTGTTTTATGGATATTTATTAGAGCAAAAAGTAAAATATATTGCTTTTTGTTTATAGCGCCAAAAAAAAAAAACGCAGAGGTGATCAAATACCACCAAAAGAAAGCTCTATTTGTGGGAAAAAAAGAACATCAATTTTGTTTGGGTACAGCATCGCACAACCGCGCAATTGGCAGTTAAACGACGCAGTGCCGTATCGCAAAAAATGGCCTGGTCATTAAGGGGGAAAATCTTCCGGTCCTTAAGTGGTTAAAAAATTGATTTTGAAAGACGGCTGCGAAAATACAGTGTGAAATAAAATATAACGATCTCTACTTTATTCTCTCAGGTCTCTGCTAAAAAATATATATATATATATTGTGACAGCAGGAAGGTAAAGTCACCTGGTTGCATCCAGGGGGGTAGATATATTTCTCCCAGATTCAGGCTTTATGCTGACTTATACAACTAGGGAGGGAGTTGATGAAGCCCAGCTGAGGCTAGTGGGCTCATGGATGACTCATACCTCTAGGGAGAGGGCTGGGCGTCGTGCAGGCAGGGAGTTGATGAGACCAGCTGAAGCCTGTCAGTTCGTTTAAGGCCTCTATAAAAACTCCCAGCTTCATTAGATGTTAGCTCATGCCTGGACCCAGACCTGTGTGGACTGTCTAGGGAGAGTGAACCCCTGTGCGGTGAGGCAAAGCCTGTGTGGCTATTTGTTTGGACTTTTACTAAACCAGGGACTTAGGGACTAGGACAGCACCAGGCTGATCCCAGTTGTTAGTTTAGGAAACCTGCATGTTTAGTCAGAGGTCAAACTGACCAGGATTTATTTTGTTTATGTTTCTTTTTGGCTTTGCTGTGTTTTTGTCACTGTACATAGAGAAATAAACCGCACCTTTTGATTTTGAAAACCACAACCTCCGTCTGCTGGCCCTGTTTTTGTGTGGGGAGCCCAACCAGGGGGTCACACACACACCCGCTACCGAGTTAACCCCCTCACAGTTGGTGGAGAACCAGTGGCAGTTTTTTTTAAGCCAGCATGGAGGAGATACTGAAACAGCTGGCTCTAGCAAATGCCAATCAACAGCAGACAAATGCAGGTTTGCAAAGGAGCCTTGCAGCCCAGCAGCAAGCTCATCAACAAGCCCAGCAGCAATCTGAGGCCCGCTTCATAGACCTGTTACAGAAGCAAGAGCAGAGACTACAACAAATGGAAGCAGTAATGCAGCAACGTCCGCAGACCAGTGAGGAAAGCCGTCCCACTAATACCGCGTCCTTTGGGGTGAGTCGTTTATTGACAAAAATGACTGGAGAGGATGATCCAGAGGTATTTTTGACCACATTTGAAAGGACTGCTGAAAGAGAAAAGTGGCCTGAGGAGCAGTGGGCTGGACTGGTGGCTCCTCTGTTAACTGGTGAATCGCAGAAGGCTTACTATGACCTAGAGCCTGACCAAGCAAAAGACTATGTGATGCTAAAAGCTGAAATATTGGCAAGGCTGGGTGTCACCCTGGCTGTCCGGGCTCAGCGTGTGCATAACTGGACTTTCCAGCTTGGAAAACCCCCCAGGTCTCAAATGTATGATCTCATTCACCTGAGCAGGAAGTGGCTACAGCCAGAGACTTTGTCCGCACCGGAGATTGTGGAACGTGTTGTGATGGATCGTTTCTTGAGAGCTCTTCCTACCGCCATTCAAAAGTGGGTAAGCCATGGAGACCCAGAAACGGCCGGTAAACTTGTGGATCGTGTAGAGAGATACTTGGCTACAGAGAACCTGACGGCCTCTTCCAGAAACTCTCGGACTTTCCACCCTAAGACCAGACCATCCCCAGGGGCGGATAAGAGGATTCCAAGGGGTGAGGGTGGAGAGAGTGAGAGGGTGGGAGCTCTACCCAAAGTTTGGCGAGAACAGCCTGGGAAGTCAGGGGCTCAAGAGGCAGCCAAATGGATTGTTTGCTACCGCTGCCGGCAAGCGGGACATATTGCAGCAAATTGCCCGGTTGTGGAGGAACCCATGCAATGTGACTTTCTGATGGACAGACGTCAGTCGCTGTGTGCGACAGTCGCATGCACTGCCATTCGGGGAACTGAGAAACATTTATGCAAAATGTGTATTAATGGTAGAAATGTTGTGGTATTACTGGATTCAGGTAGCCTTGTGACCCTGATAAAGGCTGAATTAGTTAAAACAGAGGTCTCTGGGAATAGCAAGGTAGCTGTTATTTGTGTGCATGGGGACACCCGAGAGTATCCAGTGACTACAGTGTGTTTCGAGACCCCCAAAGGTACCCTCTCTCATCCAGTGGGGTTAGTATCTCAATTACCGCATGATGCCATTGTGGGAAGGGATTTTCCAAAGTTCTGGGAACTGTGGGATGATCCTGAGCCCCCCACTGGTGCCCCTATGTACCAGGAATGTGATAGCCAGAACTCCTCTGAGAGTGGTGAGGACTCTCCAGAATTTCCCTTGTCAGTATTGGCAGGGGAGACTCAAGAAACTGGAGAGGAGCCCACCTCCTCAGACGAAAACCTACCGTCTGTGGAGTTTTCTGATCTGGAGGTTCACAGGGAAAATTTTGCCACAGAACAGTTAAAAGACCCCGCCCTAATAAAGGCACGGGAAAACGTAGTGGAAATAGATGGCGAGTTAGTGAACCCAGATAATACCTGCACTTACCCATACTTCAGCGTAGAGAAGGACCTACTGTATCGGGTGGCAAAAAGGGCAGAAGAAACCGTTGAGCAGCTTGTGGTGCCCAAACCTTACAGGAAGTTGGTGTTGGAGTTGGCCCATGGGCACATTCTTGGAGGTCATCTGGGGACAGAGAAAACCCGAGAGAGGGTATTACAGAGATTCTATTGGCCTGGGGTGATGAAGGACATAGAAAATTATTGTTCCTCCTGCCCTGTGTGTCAGAGGTCGGCCCCGATGCCACATTTCCGTAGCCCGCTGGTCCCTCTACCCATCATTGAGGTCCCGTTTGAGAGAATCGCAATGGATTTGGTAGGTCCTATAATCAAGTCCGCTAGGGGGCACCAGTACATATTGGTTATAATGGACTATGCCACCCGTTATCCAGAAGCGATCCCTCTCAGAAATACCTCGGCCAAAACCATAGCCAAAGAGCTATCTCTTGTTTTTAGCCGGGTGGGTATTTGTAAAGAACTGCTTACGGACCAAGGTACACCCTTTATGTCCCGGGTTATGAAAGAGCTGTGTAAATTGTTCAAAGTGACGCAATTGCGTACATCTGTGTATCACCCCCAAACCGATGGGCTGGTTGAAAGATTCAACAAAACCCTAAAACAAATGTTGAAGAAAGTGGTGGATAGAGATGGAAAGGATTGGGACTGTCTACTTCCTTATTTGATGTTTGCTATTAGGGAGGTGCCCCAATCCTCTACGGGATTCTCCCCCTTTGAGTTACTGTATGGGAGACACCCAAGAGGGCTGTTGGATATTGCCAAGGAAACTTGGGAAAGTGAGAGTTCTCCCCACAGGAGTGTGATTGAGCATGTCGCCCTGATGCAAGATCGAATTGCACAGGTAATGCCCATCGTGAAGGAACATTTGGCCCAAGCGCAGTTGGCACAGCAGAGAGTGTACAACCGTGGAGCAAAGACCCGTACCTTTTCCCCGGGGGATAGGATATTGGTACTTGTCCCTACGGTTGAAAGTAAATTCCTTGCCAAATGGCAAGGCCCCTACGAGATAATGGAAAAAGTGAGCGAAGTGAATTACAAGGTCAGACAACCAGGAAGGCGAAAGCCCGAACAGATATATCACGTTAATCTGTTGAAAGCCTGGAGGGATAGAGAGTCCCTAGTCGCAGAAACTTGGTCACCAGCTCAAACTGGTTGCGTGATTCCGGAGGTTGGAATAGCAGCCACCTTGTCACAACCCCAACAACAGGAGGTTAAGGAGTTTGTGCTTCGCAACAAGGAGGTGTTCTCTGAGCTGCCGGGACAAACATCTGGGGTAGAGCATGATATTATTACCCCGCCCGGTGAAAGGGTGAAGTTAAAACCCTATCGGATCCCAGAGGCCCGACGGGAGGCAATACGGGAGGAAGTACAGAAAATGCTGAACTTAGGGGTGATAGAGGAGTCCCAAAGTGATTGGTCTAGTCCCATTGTGTTGGTGCCTAAACCGGATGGGAGCTGGCGATTTTGTAACGATTTTCGTCAGTTGAACAAAGTTACAAAATTTGACACCTACCCCATGCCACGTATAGATGAGTTGATCGACCGGCTGGGAACAGCCCGATACATGACGACTCTTGACCTCACAAAAGGGTATTGGCAAATTCCCCTGGCCAAGTCGGCCAAAGAGAAAACCGCATTTGTAACCCCAGACGGGGCGTTCCAATATAAGAGAATGCCGTTCGGGTTACAGAATGCGCCGGCCACATTCCAGCGGAAAATGGACCAGATACTGAGGCCCCATCGGAAGTATGCTGCGGCTTACCTGGATGACGTAATTGTCCATAGCACAGATTGGGCCTCACATCTGCCAAAAGTGCAAGCAGTCCTAGACTCTATCCGGGAAGCGGGGTTTACGGCTAACCCCAAGAAGTGTACCATTGGGCAGGAGGAGGCCAAATATCTTGGGTACACCATTGGCAGGGGAGTGATAAAACCCCAACTCAACAAAGTCGAGGCCATCCAGAGTTGGCCACGTCCCAACAGCAAGAAGCAGGTACGGGCCTTTCTGGGAATCGCGGGTTATTATCGGCGCTTCATTCCCCACTTTGCTTCTAAGGCTGTGCCCCTAACCAACCTGACGAAAGGGAAAGGGTCGGTCATGATTAAATGGACCCCCGAGGCTGAGGCAGCATTCCAATTCTTGAAACAAGCCTTATGTAGCCAGCCAGTGTTGTACTCACCCGACTTCTCTAAAGACTTTGTCGTACAAAGTGATGCGTCAGATGTGGGGTTAGGAGCAGTATTGTCCCAGGTCTGGAACGGGGAAGAGCACCCAGTCATTTACCTCAGCAGGAAGTTGAAGTCCCATGAGGTAAATTACGCCACGGTTGAAAAGGAGTGTTTAGCGGTGAAGTGGGCTCTAGATTCCCTTCGGTACTATCTGCTAGGTAGGCACTTTGACATGGTTACGGATCACGCTCCGTTAAAGTGGATGGCTCAAAACAAGGAGACAAATAGAAGAGTGAATAGGTGGTTCCTGGCCCTACAGGAATTCAACTTCACAGTAAAGCATCGCCCTGGCGTTCAAATGGGGAATGTGGATGCTTTGTCTCGAGTACATGAATGCCTGATTGCTGGTGTTCCAACCCCAAGGTTAAAACAAGAGGGGGGGGTATGTGACAGCAGGAAGGTAAAGTCACCTGGTTGCATCCAGGGGGGTAGATATATTTCTCCCAGATTCAGGCTTTATGCTGACTTATACAACTAGGGAGGGAGTTGATGAAGCCCAGCTGAGGCTAGTGGGCTCATGGATGACTCATACCTCTAGGGAGAGGGCTGGGCGTCGTGCAGGCAGGGAGTTGATGAGACCAGCTGAAGCCTGTCAGTTCGTTTAAGGCCTCTATAAAAACTCCCAGCTTCATTAGATGTTAGCTCATGCCTGGACCCAGACCTGTGTGGACTGTCTAGGGAGAGTGAACCCCTGTGCGGTGAGGCAAAGCCTGTGTGGCTATTTGTTTGGACTTTTACTAAACCAGGGACTTAGGGACTAGGACAGCACCAGGCTGATCCCAGTTGTTAGTTTAGGAAACCTGCATGTTTAGTCAGAGGTCAAACTGACCAGGATTTATTTTGTTTATGTTTCTTTTTGGCTTTGCTGTGTTTTTGTCACTGTACATAGAGAAATAAACCGCACCTTTTGATTTTGAAAACCACAACCTCCGTCTGCTGGCCCTGTTTTTGTGTGGGGAGCCCAACCAGGGGGTCACACACACACCCGCTACCGAGTTAACCCCCTCACAATATATAATGTTTGGGGGTCCTAAGTAATTTTCTAGAAAAAAATACAGATTTTAACTTGTAAGCAACAAGTGTCAAAAAAGGTTTAGTCTTTAAAGCGGAGTTCCACTCGAAAGTGGAACTCTCGCTTATCCGTTTCCTCCCCGCTCCAGTGCCACATTTGGCACCTTTCGGGGGGGGAGCTGGTGTCTGTTTTTGACTCTCGGAAGTTCGGCCCACCCTCCTCCTTCCCCCGCCACCAGGCCAATCAGAAAGCGCAGTGCGCTTTTTCGCATGCTCGGTAGATAACCGTCTGTAAAGGCTTCACTGCCGGATCCCCTTACCAGGAATGGCGATGGCTGCACCCGACAGCAGATCTGAAGATTGGCTGGGGTGCCGACATCGTGGGCCCCGTTTTTTTTTTTTTTCTTTTGACAGCTCTGCACTTGTTTAACATGAATCGTGGAAATGCTGTATTAAGATCATGAGGGGGTTGAACGATTTTTTTAACGATTAAGTGTGCAGCTCTACCACCCAGTAAAGGAAAGATCTGTACACTTACCTATGCTAGGGACACTCCGGTCCAGTCACACGATCGGGTCCCAGCGCCGATTTCAGTGAAGAGGATAGATTGCCGACAACGGCTGCAGAGCCTATGCGATAACGACACTCATAGGCATACTATAGGGCATACGTTGTTAGCTGTCCCTCCTCTATGCTGAAGCCTGTGCTGGGACCTGATCATGTGGCAGGACTGGGGAACCCTTGCAATAGGCAAGTTTACAGATCTTTTCTTTCAGAGTAGATAGAATAGATATAGTTAGTTATGGACCAGGTCAAATTCAGCAAACATTTAAAAACATATTTAATGATATATGAATGATTCTGGAGCTGTATTAATTTGTGTCTTGTATATCTGCCTAGAGTTCAGCTTTAAATGATATACGGAACTAAATGATCACATCCAATATAAATATATATTCAGAAACTGAGTCACGTCCATAATGTTCATTATAAAAGAATTATTACTGCAACGTCTATAGTGAACTTTATTATCTTGTTTATTTCAGTTTAATGAATCATCCGGCAATAATACTGTAATGTGGCCAATTGTTCTGCTTTTTAGAGAGATGGTGATTCACACAAGAACACCATTTTCAATGACATCATGCGTTATGTTATCTAAGTGTCCAAATTATAGGCAACATTTTATAATCTCTCAGTAAATAATAAGGCAGAGTAAAAAATACTCTCTAGAAAATATATGTCTTTAACAACAAGTGCATAGTACACCTATTTCTAGATATATATTTAGAGAACTAGTACTCCTATTGTTTTTATTAGATTGGTTTAGTTAGATTAGTGGTTTTGCAGCCCTTATAATTACTTCTCAGTTAATTTCAGCAAAACCTCTAGCCTTATGTTGCCAAGTTGTGACATTAGCATTGCTCATTTTGAAGTAGGCTCAGTACTAATACTATCAACCTATTTACATGTACACTTCTTTAGCAACCAAACTTAGAACAGGAAGAGTCAACTGAGGCATCCTCACCTCAGGATTGTGCAAGAAGTCAGTTTATGCAAGCTATGATTGCATCCATCTTTGGTAGGCCATAACACATGAGCCTGGCACATAAATGGGACCTTTGTGAGTGCATTGCAAGAAAGATAAAGGCAATGTTTTATAATTATTCTACAGGATTTATATGGGACCAACAGTTTGCACAGAGCTTTACGAAATTGGTAGAGATAGTTACAATACAATTCAATAGAACAGGGATCAGAGGGCTCTGCTTGTTAGAGCTTCCAATCTAAAAGGTATAATCAAGTAATACAAAAGGTAATACAGTAACTGTTAGGGATGCGCTGATGGAGAAGGTAAAAGTACAGTTTATTAGTTAGAGTCAGAATAGGCTTCCCTGAAGAAATGGGTTTTCAGGGATCATCTAAAGGTGGACAGAGTAATTTAAAAGATTGGGGAAAGGATGGGGGGGGGCTCCAGAGACATCCTAGAGATGAGCATGGGAGGAGTTGACAAAGGAGCCAGAGAGCATGGGATTGTAGGTCGCACCTTCTATCACTTAATAAAGAAAACACGCTACAACCAGGTGGTGTTTTAATGGCCGCGGCACCTTTATTGGTGTTTAAATAATAATACATCAAATAACTTTATTCAAAATTAATTCAGTGTATAATAAATAAATTATAATAAAAACTTTCAAACAAATTCTAAATCCGCTCAGTCATAGGACTCAAGCTGTAAATAATCAATTTATGAAACAAAAGTCCCCACCAGCTGGATTTGTTGTAAACAAAACGGCTACCCCGGCACCGCGGCCTGTTCGATGCAGTTTTGAAGACCTAAATTAAAAATGTCCAAACCGACATCCGAAAGATGAACATCATCCTGTCTATATAGTCCGGGGAAACCCCCATCCAGATCCCCCCGATCATAGGTAAAAAAAAATCCATTGAGTGGTTAATCCTCCGTTTAATTTTTTCAAGCGGCTTGCCACCTTCAGCATATAACCAAGGTAAACCATTTAAAAAAAGATAATACCTGTATTCGGAAAAGATCATTTCAAACGATGTAGATCATTTTTCTTAAAAAACATCAAATCTAACGTTTTCAATCTGCCAACATCGTTACCTTCCAGGTGAAAAATTATAATTAGATGGATAAGGCCAAGAATGAAATAAATCAGAAAGATGAAAGAAAAGATCAGTCCATTGTAGACCTCAAATGCCTTTTGTGACAGCAGGAAGGTAAAGTCACCTGGTTGCATCCAGGGGGGTAGATATATTTCGCCCAGATTCAGGCTTTACGCCGACTTATACAACTAGGTGGAGAGTTGTATAAGGCTAGTGGGCTCATGGATGACTCATACCTCTAGGGAGAGTGTGGGGCGTCGTGCAGACAGGGAGTTGATGAGACCAGCTGAAGCTTGTCAGCTCATTTAGGCCTCTATAAGAACTCCCAGCTTCATTAGGGGTTAGCTCATGCCTGGACCCAGACCTGTGTGGACTGTCTAGGGAGAGTGAACCCCTGTGCGGTGAGACAAAGCCTGTGTGGCTATTTGCTTGGACATTTAAAACCAGGGACTTAGGGACTAGGACAGCACTAGGCTGATCCCAGTTGTTAGTTAGGAAACCTGTATGTTTAGTCAGAGGTCAAGTTGACCAGGATTTATTTTGTTTATGTTTCTTTTGGCTTTGCTGTGTTTTGTCACTGTAAATAGAAAATAAACCGCACCTTTTTTTGATTTTGAAAACCACAACCTCCGTTTGCTGGGCCTGTTTTTGTGTGGGGAGCCCATCCCGGGGGTCACACACACCCGCTGCCGAGCTAACCCCCTCACAGTTGGTGGAGAACCAGTGGCAGTTTTTTTTAAGCCAGCATGGAGGAGATACTGAAGCAGCTGGCTCTAGCAAATGCCAATCAACAGCAGACAAATGCAGGTTTGCAAAAGAGCCTTGCAGCTCATCAACAGAGCCTTGCAGCTCAACAACAGAACTTCGCAGCCCAGCAGCAAGCTCATCAACAGAGCCTTGCAGCCCAGCAGCAAGCTCACCAACAGAGTCTGGAAGCTCAGCAACAAGCCCAGCAGCAATCTGAGGCCCGCTTCATAGACCTGTTACAGAAGCAAGAGCAGAGACTACAACAAATGGAAGCAGTAATGCAGCAACGTCCGCAGACCAGTGAGGAAAGCCGTCCCACTAATACCGCGTCCTTTGGGGTGAGTCGTTTATTGACAAAAATGACTGGAGAGGATGATCCAGAGGTATTTTTGACCACATTTGAAAGGACTGCTGAAAGAGAAAAGTGGCCTGAGGAGCAGTGGGCTGGACTGGTCGCTCCTCTGTTAACTGGTGAATCGCAGAAGGCTTACTATGACCTAGAGCCTGACCAAGCAAAAGACTATGTGATGCTAAAAGCTGAGATATTGGCAAGGCTGGGTGTCACCCAGGCTGTCCGGGCTCAGCGTGTGCATAACTGGACTTTCCAGCTTGGAAAACCCCCCAGGTCTCAAATGTATGATCTCATTCACCTGAGCAGAAAGTGGCTACAGCCAGAGACTTTGTCCGCACCAAAGATTGTGGAACGTGTTGTAATGGATCGGTTTTTGAGAGCTCTTCCTACTGCCATCCAAAAGTGGGTAAGCCATGGAGACCCAGAGACGGCCGATGGTCTTGTGGATCGTGTGGAGAAATACTTGGCTACAGAGAACCTGACGGCCTCTTCCAGAGACACTCGGACTTTCCACCCTAAGACCAGACCATCCCCAGGGGCGGATAAGAGGATTCCAAGGGGTAAGGGTGGAGAGAGTGAGAGGGTGGGAGCTCTACCCCAAGTTTGGCGAGAACAGCCTGGGAAATCAGCGGCTCAAGAGGCGGCAAGAAGGATCGTTTGCTACCGCTGCCGGCAAGCGGGACATATTGCAGCCAATTGCCCGGTTGTGGAGGAACCCATGCAGTGTGACTTTCTGACGGGCAGACGTCAGTCGCTGTGTGCGACAGTCGCATGCACTGCCATTCGAGGAACTGAGAAACATTTATGCAAAATGTGTGTTAATGGTAGAAATGTTGTGGTATTGCTGGATTCAGGTAGCCTTGTGACCCTGATAAAGGCTGAGTTAGTTAAAACAGAGGTCTCTGGGAATAGCAAGGTAGCTGTTATTTGTGTGCATGGGGACACCCGAGAGTATCCAGTGACTACAGTGTGTTTCGAGACCCCCAAAGGTACCCTCTCTCATCCAGTGGGCTTAGTATCTCAGTTACCGTATGACGCCATTGTGGGAAGGGATTTTCCGAAGTTCTGGGAACTGTGGGATGATCCTGAGCCCCCCACTGGTGCCCCTATGTACCAGGAATGTGATAGCCAGAACTCCCCTGAGAGTGGTGAGGACTCTCCGGAATTTCCCTTATCAGTATTGGCAGGGGAGACTCAAGAAACTGGAGAGGAGCCCACCTCCTCAGACGAAAACCTACCGTCTGTGGAGTTTTCTGATCTTGAGGTTCACAGGGAAAACTTTGCCACAGAACAGTTGAAAGACCCCGCCCTAATAAAGGCACGGGAAAACGTAGTGAAAATAGATGGCGAGTTAGTGAACCCAGATAATACCTGCACTTACCCATACTTCAGCGTAGAGAAGGACCTACTGTATCGGGTGGCAAAAAGGGCAGAAGAAACCGTTGAGCAGCTTGTGGTGCCCAAACCTTACAGGAAGTTGGTGTTGGAGTTGGCCCATGGGCACATTCTTGGAGGTCATCTGGGGACAGAGAAAACCCGAGAGAGGGTATTACAGAGATTCTATTAGCCGGGGGTGATGAAGGACATAGAAAATTATTGTTCCTCCTGCCCTGTGTGTCAGAGGTCGGCCCCGATGCCACATTTCCGTAGCCCGCTGGTCCCTCTACCCATCATTGAGGTCCCGTTTGAGAGGATCGCCATGGATTTGGTAGGTCCTATAATCAAGTCCGCTAGGGGGCACCAGTACATATTAGTTATAATGGACTATGCCACCCGTTATCCAGAAGCGATCCCTCTCCGAAATACCTCGGCCAAAACCATAGCCAAAGAGCTATCTCTTGTGTTTAGCCGGGTGGGTATTTGTAAAGAACTGCTTACGGACCAAGGTACACCCTTTATGTCCCGGGTTATGAAGGAGCTGTGTAAATTGTTCAAAGTGACGCAATTACGTACATCTGTGTATCACCCCCAAACCGATGGGCTGGTTGAAAGATTCAACAAAACCCTAAAACAAATGTTGAAGAAAGTGGTGGATAGAGATGGAAAGGATTGGGACTGTCTACTTCCTTATCTGATGTTTGCTATTAGGGAGGTGCCCCAATCCTCTACGGGATTCTCCCCCTTTGAGTTACTGTATGGGAGACACCCAAGAGGGCTGTTGGATATTGCCAAGGAAACTTGGGAAAGTGAGAGTTCTCCCCACAGGAGTGTGATTGAGCATGTCGCCCTGATGCAAGACCGAATTGCACAGGTAATGCCCATCGTGAAGGAACATTTGGCCCAAGCGCAGTTAGCACAGCAGAGAGTGTACAACCGTGGAGCCAAGACCCGTACCTTTTCCCCGGGGGATAGGATACTGGTACTTGTCCCTACGGTTGAAAGTAAATTCCTTGCCAAATGGCAAGGCCCCTACGAGATAATGGAAAAAGTGAGCGAAGTGAATTACAAGGTCAGACAACCAGGAAGGCGAAAGCCCGAACAGATCTATCACGTTAATCTGTTGAAAGCCTGGAGGGATAGAGAGTCCCTAGTCGCAGACACTTGGTCACCAGCTCAAACTGGTTGCGTGATTCCTGAGGTTGGAATAGCAGCCACCTTGTCACAACCCCAACAACAGGAGGTTAAGGAGTTTGTGCTTCGCAACAAGGAGGTATTCTCTGAGCTGCCGGGACAAACATTTGGGGTAGAGCATGACATCATTACCCCGCCCGGTGAAAGGGTGAAGTTAAAACCCTATCGGATCCCAGAGGCCCGACGGGAGGCAATACGGGAGGAAGTACAGAAAATGCTGAACTTAGGGGTGATAGAGGAGTCCCAAAGTGATTGGTCTAGTCCCATTGTGTTGGTGCCTAAACCGGATGGGAGCTGGCGATTTTGTAACGATTTTCGTCAGTTGAACAAAGTTACAAAATTTGACACCTACCCCATGCCACGTATAGATGAGTTGATCGACCGGCTGGGAACAGCCCGATACATGACGACTCTTGACCTCACAAAAGGGTATTGGCAAATCCCCCTGGCCAAATTGGCCAAAGAGAAAATCGCATTTGTAACCCCAGACGGGGCGTTCCAATATAAAAGAATGCCGTTCGGGTTACAGAATGCGCCGGCCACATTCCAGCGGAAAATGGACCAGATGCTGAGGCCCCATCGGAAGTATGCTGCGGCTTACCTGGATGACGTAATTGTCCATAGCACAGATTGGGCCTCACATCTGCCAAAAGTGCAAGCAGTCCTGGACTCTGTTCGGGAAGCGGGGTTTACGGCTAACCCCAAGAAGTGTACCATTGGGCAGGAGGAGGCCAAATATCTTGGGTACACCATTGGGAGGGGAGTAATAAAACCCCAACTCAACAAAGTCGAGGCCATCCAGAGTTGGCCACGTCCCAACAGCAAGAAGCAGGTACGAGCCTTTCTGGGAATCGCTGGGTATTATCGGCGATTCATTCCCCACTTTGCTTCTAAGGCTGTGCCCCTAACCAACCTAACGAAGGGGAAAGGGTCGGTCATGATTAAATGGACCCCCGAGGCTGAGGCAGCATTCCAATTCTTGAAACAAGCCTTATGTAGCCAGCCAGTGTTGTACTCACCCGACTTCTCTAAAGACTTTGTCGTACAAAGTGATGCGTCAGATGTGGGGTTAGGAGCAGTATTGTCCCAGGTCTGGAACGGGGAAGAGCACCCAGTCATTTACCTCAGCAGGAAGTTGAAGTCCCATGAGGTAAATTACGCCACCGTTGAAAAGGAGTGTTTAGCGGTGAAGTGGGCTCTAGATTCCCTTCGGTACTACCTGCTAGGTAGGCACTTTGACATGGTTACGGATCACGCTCCGTTAAAGTGGATGGCTCAAAACAAGGAAACAAATAGAAGAGTGAATAGGTGGTTCCTGGCCCTCCAGGAATTCAACTTCACAGTAAAGCATCGCCCTGGCGTTCAAATGGGGAATGTGGATGCTTTGTCTCGAGTACATGAATGCCTGATTGCTGGTGTTCCAACCCCGAGGTTAAAACAAGAGGGGGGGGTATGTGACAGCAGGAAGGTAAAGTCACCTGGTTGCATCCAGGGGGGTAGATATATTTCGCCCAGATTCAGGCTTTACGCCGACTTATACAACTAGGTGGAGAGTTGTATAAGGCTAGTGGACTCATGGATGACTCATACCTCTAGGGAGAGTGTGGGGCGTCGTGCAGACAGGGAGTTGATGAGACCAGCTGAAGCTTGTCAGCTCATTTAGGCCTCTATAAGAACTCCCAGCTTCATTAGGGGTTAGCTCATGCCTGGACCCAGACCTGTGTGGACTGTCTAGGGAGAGTGAACCCCTGTGCGGTGAGACAAAGCCTGTGTGGCTATTTGCTTGGACATTTAAAACCAGGGACTTAGGGACTAGGACAGCACTAGGCTGATCCCAGTTGTTAGTTAGGAAACCTGTATGTTTAGTCAGAGGTCAAGTTGACCAGGATTTATTTTGTTTATGTTTCTTTTGGCTTTGCTGTGTTTTGTCACTGTAAATAGAAAATAAACCGCACCTTTTTTTGATTTTGAAAACCACAACCTCCGTTTGCTGGGCCTGTTTTTGTGTGGGGAGCCCATCCCGGGGGTCACACACACCCGCTGCCGAGCTAACCCCCTCACACTTTCCAAAGAATAACAAACTTATCTGAAGGTAACGATAGGTTGGAACCGTAGCAACGTTGTGAAGCTCTTTCATGAGCCCAGTGAATATATGAATGGCCAACTATCCATATGTAATACTTGGCACCTATAAATTAAAGAGACAAGTTAGGTCGAATGTAAATGTTAAATCTAGACTCCCATCTACCTAATTTCCTAATAACCAAATCACTTAGACCTAATCTAAAAAAAAGAAAATGTTTTTTTCCCATGAAGTTGAACCCCTGATATCAGGGGTACCACGGACCGCGTTCGCCATGTTGGGGTCAGCATTGCGCCCGTTAGTGGTGTCTTTGGTGTCTCTGACACTCACTGAATGGACAAAACATTTGTACCAGACAGTGGAGGAGATCAGCTCTCTCTAATAGTTGTGACACTGGCCGACCAGCAGGTTCAGGGTCTGGTGTACGTAGGTGCGGCAATCCTGGATGCGACTTCTTTAGTCTCCAGGGACTCTGTGTCCGTGGTGGTCTTGCGCCATTTGAGAGGGCTGATATGCTGTTCCGCTGACCAAGCTTTTATGGAAGCTCTGACAGATTTCCTTTCTAAGGTGGGAGGCTCTTTGGTGCCTCACTGGACGACGTTGTTAAGGATGTCACAAGAGGTATCTGACCTCTTATACCTCAGTCCACTAAGAGTAGAGGGCCACCCTGTAAGCTGGGACCTTCCTTCCCCGTACAAAGGCGGTATTTTTGAGGGTTGTCATTCCCATACCGCCGCAGGACAGGTTTCAGGGATTCTACTCGAATCTGTTCATGGTCCCACAAGATGTAAACCATTGGTGAGCCTCAAAAACAGGAAGGCCAGATTAGAGTTTGCCAAACAACATCTAAAAAAGCCTTCACAGTTCTGGAACAACATCCTATGGACAGATGAGACCAAGATTAACTTGTACCAGAGTGATGGGAAGAGAAGAGTATGGAGAAGGAAAGGAACTTCTCATGATCCAAAGCATACCACCTCATCAGTGAAGTATGGTGGTGGTAGTGTCATGGCGTGGGCATGTATGGCTGCCAATGGAACTGGTTCTCTTGTATTTATTGATGATGTGACTGCTGACAAAAGCAGCAGGATGAATTCTGAAGTGTTTCGGGCAATATTATCTGCTCATATTCAGCCAAATGCTTCAGAACTCATTGGACGGCGCTTCACAGTGCAGATGGACAATGACCCGAAGCATACTGCGAAAGCAACCAAAGAGTTTTTTAAGGGAAAGAAGTGGAATGTTATGCAATGGCCAAGTAAATCACCTGACCTGAATCCGATTGAGCATGCATTTCACTTGCTGAAGACAAAACTGAAGGGAAAATGCCCCAAGAACAAGCAGGAACTGAAGACAGAGCATCACCAGGGATGAAACCCAGCATCTGGTGTTGTCTATGCGTTCCAGACTTCAGGCTGTAATTGACTGCAAAGGATTTGCAACCAAATATTAAAAAGTGAAAGTTTGATTTATGATTGTTAATCTGTCCCATTACTTTTGGTCCCCTAAAAAGTGGGAGGCACATATAGAAACTGTTGTAATTCCTACACCGTTCACCTGATTTGGATGTAAGTACCCGCAAATTAAAGCTGAACGTCTGCAGTAAAAGCACATCTTGTTAGTTTCAAATCCATTGTGGTGGTGTATAGAGCCAAAAAGATTAGAATTGTGTCGATGTCCCAATATTTATGGACCTGACTCTATTTAGATATCTAACATGTCTGCCTAGTCCTCTCCTATGAACAGGAACATAACCCATATGTCAATAATTAAGAAGGCTGTGTCTGTCCATGCACGACAGAGAAAAGGATTTTACGGTGAGTACAAAAAATCCTATTTTTTAGTAATCTTGCTGGAAATCCAATGTGGGGGTCATGAACCTGAACACCAATGAGAACGAAAAATAGCAGCGAAGCCAAGAGAACCAGCCGTGTCTGTAAGCAATTCTAAATCGGCTGCGAATACAAAATCCTCCTTGAAAAAAGATCTGCCATTATAGTCTTGCAAAAATTGAGACCATACTATTAAATCATCCTTAAGATCACTAGTCAGCCTGATATGGGAAAAAGGAGATTTAAACCCGGACATCGCCAAAGATAACCTTCTGAAAAATATCCTACCCATAGGCATGATCCGAGTGGCAAAGGCCAGCTGACCTAGGAACGATTGAAGTTATTTTAACAAAATCTTCTTTCTACGCAGAAAGAAAGAAATTTGAGACTGAAGCCTACAAATTTTAAATGCAGGGAGTTCAAATTGGAAAGATAATGTGTTGATTTTTATGCCCAAAAATTCAATAATTGGAGACGGCCAAGTGTTTTTTTCTTGAGCTAAGGGGATACCAAAGTACTCTGATATGCTGAAAAATAATTTGAGGACTAAGGAACAAACCAAAGAATCAGGAGGACCAATGAACAGAAAGTCATCTAGGTAGTGAATTATACCCTTATGACCAGATTCAAAAGCTAAAACCCACTGAAGAAAAGAAGCAAAAATCTCAAAATAATAACATGACAATGAGAAGCCCATTGGCAGGCATTTGTCATAGAAAAATGTGTCCTCAAAGTGGAAACCCAGGGAATTGTAAGATTCAGGTGCAATGGGTAGTAATCTAAAGGCTGATTGAATGTCGGCTTTTGCTAGTAATGCACCGTGACCAAAAGTTCTGATGATTCGAATTGCATCATCAAAGGTAGCATATGTAACTGAAGCAGATAAAGGGTCAATTTCATCATTTAGTGAATGGCCTGCAGGGAATGAAAGGTGGTGAATTAGCCTGTAACTGTTAAGCCTAGTAGACACGACCGAGAATCTCGTTGTAAAAAAAACCCGCTGTTTTTCTCGACGAGATTCTTGTCAAGCTTGAAGAGATTCTTGTCAAGCTTGAAGAGATTCTTGTCAAGCTTTCCTTGCATACACACTGTCAATTCCAAATCTTGTCGTTGTAAAGCGCGGTCACATACAACACGTACGACGGCAGTATAAAGGGTAAGTTCGATTCCAATGGCGCCACCCCTTGGGATGCTTTTGCTGATCTCGTGTTACTGCGTGTTAGTAAAAGTTTGGGGAGAGACAATTCACGCTTTTAAGTCTTCATGCTTTCAGTTCGTTTTAGCGTGACGAATATTCTATCTCCATTACGAACGCTAGTTTTACCAGAAGGAGCGCTCCCGTCTTATACTTGATTCTGAGCATGCGCGATTTTTTAAGACTCGGAAAAGCATACAAACGACCGGTTTTCTCATCGGGAAACAGGCCGACGAGAATCCCAACGAGAAAAACGAGAATCCTGACGAGAAAATAGAGAACAGGTTCTCTATTTTTCTTGTCGAGATTCCCGGCAGTTTTCTCGACGAGAAACCATACACACAAACGGTTTTCTCAGCAAGAAAGCTCTCCCAACAGTTTTCTTGTCATTTCTTGACGAGAAAACCGGTCGTGTGTACGAGGCTTTAGGCTCTTTTTTTGGGACTAAACCTAGCGGAGATACTCGAAAATTAGCGAACGGAGGGGAGATAAAAGGACCAGCAATCCTTTTAGCTAAAATTTCTTTCCTTAATTTGTCCCTTACTATATTAGCGTGAATAGATACCGATTTTACATTTTTTGTTAACTGACAACCTGCACCTGCAAAAATAGGCAATTTAAAACCTATCGAGAAACCATCAATTATTGAGCTTTGCCCTTGTCGGGGTACAACATTAGCCATGGACGCATTCCGTGAAGCCTCACTGGCGTGCAAGCTTTTTAAATGATCCCTGCTAACCTGTATGCTGGAAGCTCTTTTGAAACATTTGGAGACTGGGTGGCTGCCAAAGCAAAAGGAACATTCATGTCGATAACGACATGAATTCAACCATTTGCACTGAGATTCGTTGAAAGCAAAACATGTACCTTTCTTATAAACTGAAGATGTAGAATTCGTATTCAAAGTTGGCTGGGATTGCTGTCTTGTAAAGACCGGTTTCTGAGGGATAATCAGGTTAAACCACAGCCCTACATCCTTATTACCCCATTTAAGTGTGGGATAAATTGCAATTTTTTGGCGAAAGGATTCGTCGTAGCTAAACCAACCCATACCGCCAAAATTCTTGTACGCCTCCAGAATATGTTCTAAATGCTGAAAAAGCCCAGTGCATCTATCCGGATGTTTTTCACCCATTATTGCAGAGAAAATGCAGAAAGCCTGCAACCAATTGAAAAAGGATCTGGCCACAGGACGGCGCCTATCCTCAGCGCCATCCTCTGACCTTTTATCTGATTTTGTGAGAAACTCCTTTGAAATTGGCAACAGGGATAAAAGATCTACAAATTCACCCTTCCAAATTTTTTCTTTAATTGTTAAGGGCAGATGAAATCCTAGTGGAGACATCTCGCAAGGAAGCACCTCCTTGAAACATGTCTCAGAAACAGCAGCAGGCATACATACAGGGATGTTTGTACATGCATGAACAGGATTAACAGCAGAATTACCTGACCAGACATTAGCTGGAGAAAAAGATACAGGTGCAGACTGATTGATAGCTAAATTTTCATTAAATTTAGTTAGAGAAATAAGCAACTGGTTTATTAAATCATTCTGAGCAGACTTACCCGCATGATTTGACTCAGGGGAACTGCATACCACTGGGATGTGGATTCCTTGGGAGACCTGGCTGACATCTGTACCTGTATGGGAAGAAAGACACACAGGGGCCCTCACTGCATCCAGCCTAGATGGCCTGGATGCAAGTGATGCCACAGCTCTGACCTGAGGTTGTAACCCAGCAGGAAAGGGAGACATTAAAGCTCTAGGGAGAGCCATACTGGCCTGAGGAGAAGCAGGAGGAGCGTCTGCTAAGGTAGGCGGTAACAGCTCATCCATGCGAGGGGGGCCCCAAGCGATAAGGGCGAGTGGCGGGTCCGGCCTCTACCCCCCCTGCTGCGGATAGGAGATGGGGATAGTACTCGTCTAATTCTCTTCCCTCGCCTTCTGGCTATCTGAGTCTCTGGTACCGAGTCCTCCCGCTCCGCTAACTGGGGCCGCTCACTTCCCCGGGCTGCCGCCTCTATTACCCTTCTCTCTGGAGGGATGCTCCTCTGTAAGCCGCAAGATGGTGACTTCTGTGTGGAGGCAGAGTCAGCTGGGAGGGACCCGACAGGCAGCTCCGTTCCACTATGCCTGAACAGCTGTTCCGGCAGCACTGACACTAGAGAAGTATCCTCCTCAGTTAGCGCTAAGCACCGCTGCAGCCACTTATTCCCTTCTTCAGCTTCAGCCCTCTCAAGGACTCGTCTTACTAAGGACTTCATGAGCGAGCTGAGTACATACAGCGAAGCTCAAGCTTACGCCGCCTAAGGGCAACTGTGAGCGGGTCAGTCAGGCAGGCTATTTATAACCTCCTCTCACCTGTAAAACGTTTCCCCCGCTCAATAGCCTTTGTGACAAGCCCGCTCAAAATTATTTCTTTTTTTAATTTTTTTATTAATAATAAACACAATTTGTATTTAACTTTATGGCGGCCACAATCCCATGTTGTGGGCACTTTATTGTGCCCACTGTTCAGGGGGTCTTGAAAGGAATGAAGAAATGGGTTTGGTTGGTATTTTGAGACAAGATTGGTAATGTAGCTGAGGGCAAAGTTGTGGATTTAGTAGGTTGTTAGTATTTAGAATTTTGTTCCTTATGTTTCTTATATTCCTCTTGAAGATGCAAATAAAAGATTTTCACGTGGATTCATACCTTGATGTCACAAAGCAAGCCTTTCTCTGTTTTCCATTCTGTAAATTATCTTCAATGTTGGGTAAAGTTTTGAAAGGCTTTGACAAATTTCTCGAGCTCTACTAAAGCCTAAATGTGAATAAATATTACTACAGAAGTGATGTCATGCGGGCAAACTTAATAATCAGTGTCACATCCCAACTTCAAGATTCGAGACATGATGCAGACCCCAAAATCACATTGTGTCTCATAAGTCAAATGTCGTGGTTGTGGAATGCTGACTTTTACATTCAAATTTATCTCTGCACAAATGCAGGTTAGATTAGAACCTGGGCATATTATTGCCACCATACTTGCAGATTTGTTTCTTCAAAATCCACACTTAAAGGGAACTCTTTTTTTGTGAAAAAATATAGCAAATTAGAAAAAAAAATATATACAGTAGCATATACAATTGCTACACAATCTATGTATTTTATTGTTATTAAAAATGACCGCTCCTTTTCAATCTGCAGCAGCTGTAATTTTTTGTAAAATTCAATGCAATATGGCTACCTTGGAGGCCTTCTGTACACAGATGGTTTACAGAACTTCTTTAGATATGTAATTTCCTAGATGTGTGGTTGGCTTACTGATATTCCCAAAAGTCTGCAGTAAGATTGTAGGCATCCTCTGCAATAAAAAATTATATTTTGGTGAAAAAAATCCTTAAGGGTTTATTATGGGACGTTCCTCATCAGCAACATTCCTCATCAGAATGCTGAAAGTGCATCAGCTGATTATTTTGAACACAGACATTCCCATTCAGGAATCAGTATTCCAAGGACATAGTGGAACATACAGCTTTTTCTTAAGAACAGAAATGGGTAGAAATCTGCTACAAAAATGGTTGTGGTGTACGTAGATCACCCAGTGGAATTTTTTTTATCCCAGCTGAAGTTACTCTTTAGGTACTGTCCTTAGTTATGGAAGCAATTACAGTAAAACCTTGGATTGCGAGCATAATTAGTTACCGAAACATACTTGTAATCCAAAGCACTTGTATATCAAAGCAAATTTCCCCATAAGAACTAATGGAAACTCAAATGATTCGTTCCACAACCATTTATTCATAAGTCCTTTAGTTTATAGTCCATATAAAAAGATTATAGTAATGTGATAGGTTGTGTAACCATAAAATGGCCATCCACAAGGGGATTAGAAGCAAAATCCAGCAGGAGCTACAGAGTATAAAAGAGAAGAGAGGCGCCACTAAGTGTAGCAATATGGTTACATTTAATGAAGGAAGAACATTTAGCAACTCACATGGTTGAAGATTAAAAGAGGCACATCTAAGTATGCAGGCATCCGGGGTAAAGCTGTCCACATAGACCATCCCCCGCACCGCCGACTCTCATCGCTGTCAGTCTGCAGTCGTGACTGGGAAGACTACCCTGCAGTAGAGCAATCTGAAAGGCTTGAATCGCTTGTGGAGCGCAGCGTGGAAGGGAAGATGTCGTTGCCTGTGCGGGCAATGGACTATGTGGACAGCTTTACCCCGGATGCCTGCATACTTAGATGTGCTTGTTTTAATCTTCAACCATGTGAGTTGATAAATGTTATACCTTCATTAAATGTAACCATATTGCTACACTTAGAGGCGCCCCTCTTCTATTTGATACTCGGTTGTGACATGACGCTACTTGTATATCAAGACATCGCTCATTTATCAAGTCAAACGTCATTAAAAAAGTTAGCTTGTCTTGCAAATTACTCTCAGACCAAGTTACTCTCAATCCAAGGTTTTACTGTATAGTTGTAGCACCAGTGAAAAGAAAACTCAAGGTAGCCCCTCGTTTGTTGTCAATTGTTGTGGTTACATATTCATCAGGTTTTGTACAACATTGTCGCACTCCATTATCAAGCATGATGTAATGAACGTACTGTACACACAGTATTCGGATCACATCAAACTTCTGTTTTTTATTGTGTGGAATGATGTATGCAGTATTTATATGGTGTGTATCTTTGCATTGTGACACTGCAATTTCTTTGGCTTGGCTCCAGTAAAATCCTACTTCTGTTCCACCTGAGGACAGAAGGTGATTCTGAGAGGAAGCTGAGCTCAGTGGGTGGGGTGACTTTCTAAATTCTTCATAACAAAGATTGATTACCTGTCTTGTCCTTACCTGAACTGCAGCCTGTTAGTCTGTTTTCTTGACCACTATCTTCACTGTAACATCTATATTGAAGTTATTTTAACAAAATCTTCTTTCTACGCAGAAAGAAAGAAATTTGAGACTGAAGCCTACAAATTTTAAATGCAGGGAGTTCAAATTGGAAAGATAATGTGTTGATTTTTATGCCCAAAAATTCAATAATTGGAGACGGCCAAGTGTTTTTTTCTTGAGCTAAGGGGATACCAAAGTACTCTGATATGCTGAAAAATAATTTGAGGACTAAGGAACAAACCAAAGAATCAGGAGGACCAATGAACAGAAAGTCATCTAGGTAGTGAATTATACCCTTATGACCAGATTCAAAAGCTAAAACCCACTGAAGAAAAGAAGCAAAAATCTCAAAATAATAACATGACAATGAGAAGCCCATTGGCAGGCATTTGTCATAGAAAAATGTGTCCTCAAAGTGGAAACCCAGGGAATTGTAAGATTCAGGTGCAATGGGTAGTAATCTAAAGGCTGATTGAATGTCGGCTTTTGCTAGTAATGCACCGTGACCAAAAGTTCTGATGATTCGAATTGCATCATCAAAGGTAGCATATGTAACTGAAGCAGATAAAGGGTCAATTTCATCATTTAGTGAATGGCCTGCAGGGAATGAAAGGTGGTGAATTAGCCTGTAACTGTTAAGCCTAGTAGACACGACCGAGAATCTCGTTGTAAAAAAAACCCGCTGTTTTTCTCGACGAGATTCTTGTCAAGCTTGAAGAGATTCTTGTCAAGCTTGAAGAGATTCTTGTCAAGCTTTCCTTGCATACACACTGTCAATTCCAAATCTTGTCGTTGTAAAGCGCGGTCACATACAACACGTACGACGGCAGTATAAAGGGTAAGTTCGATTCCAATGGCGCCACCCCTTGGGATGCTTTTGCTGATCTCGTGTTACTGCGTGTTAGTAAAAGTTTGGGGAGAGACAATTCACGCTTTTAAGTCTTCATGCTTTCAGTTCGTTTTAGCGTGACGAATATTCTATCTCCATTACGAACGCTAGTTTTACCAGAAGGAGCGCTCCCGTCTTATACTTGATTCTGAGCATGCGCGATTTTTTAAGACTCGGAAAAGCATACAAACGACCGGTTTTCTCATCGGGAAACAGGCCGACGAGAATCCCAACGAGAAAAACGAGAATCCTGACGAGAAAATAGAGAACAGGTTCTCTATTTTTCTTGTCGAGATTCCCGGCAGTTTTCTCGACGAGAAACCATACACACAAACGGTTTTCTCAGCAAGAAAGCTCTCCCAACAGTTTTCTTGTCATTTCTTGACGAGAAAACCGGTCGTGTGTACGAGGCTTTAGGCTCTTTTTTTGGGACTAAACCTAGCGGAGATACTCGAAAATTAGCGAACGGAGGGGAGATAAAAGGACCAGCAATCCTTTTAGCTAAAATTTCTTTCCTTAATTTGTCCCTTACTATATTAGCGTGAATAGATACCGATTTTACATTTTTTGTTAACTGACAACCTGCACCTGCAAAAATAGGCAATTTAAAACCTATCGAGAAACCATCAATTATTGAGCTTTGCCCTTGTCGGGGTACAACATTAGCCATGGACGCATTCCGTGAAGCCTCACTGGCGTGCAAGCTTTTTAAATGATCCCTGCTAACCTGTATGCTGGAAGCTCTTTTGAAACATTTGGAGACTGGGTGGCTGCCAAAGCAAAAGGAACATTCATGTCGATAACGACATGAATTCAACCATTTGCACTGAGATTCGTTGAAAGCAAAACATGTACCTTTCTTATAAACTGAAGATGTAGAATTCGTATTCAAAGTTGGCTGGGATTGCTGTCTTGTAAAGACCGGTTTCTGAGGGATAATCAGGTTAAACCACAGCCCTACATCCTTATTACCCCATTTAAGTGTGGGATAAATTGCAATTTTTTGGCGAAAGGATTCGTCGTAGCTAAACCAACCCATACCGCCAAAATTCTTGTACGCCTCCAGAATATGTTCTAAATGCTGAAAAAGCCCAGTGCATCTATCCGGATGTTTTTCACCCATTATTGCAGAGAAAATGCAGAAAGCCTGCAACCAATTGAAAAAGGATCTGGCCACAGGACGGCGCCTATCCTCAGCGCCATCCTCTGACCTTTTATCTGATTTTGTGAGAAACTCCTTTGAAATTGGCAACAGGGATAAAAGATCTACAAATTCACCCTTCCAAATTTTTTCTTTAATTGTTAAGGGCAGATGAAATCCTAGTGGAGACATCTCGCAAGGAAGCACCTCCTTGAAACATGTCTCAGAAACAGCAGCAGGCATACATACAGGGATGTTTGTACATGCATGAACAGGATTAACAGCAGAATTACCTGACCAGACATTAGCTGGAGAAAAAGATACAGGTGCAGACTGATTGATAGCTAAATTTTCATTAAATTTAGTTAGAGAAATAAGCAACTGGTTTATTAAATCATTCTGAGCAGACTTACCCGCATGATTTGACTCAGGGGAACTGCATACCACTGGGATGTGGATTCCTTGGGAGACCTGGCTGACATCTGTACCTGTATGGGAAGAAAGACACACAGGGGCCCTCACTGCATCCAGCCTAGATGGCCTGGATGCAAGTGATGCCACAGCTCTGACCTGAGGTTGTAACCCAGCAGGAAAGGGAGACATTAAAGCTCTAGGGAGAGCCATACTGGCCTGAGGAGAAGCAGGAGGAGCGTCTGCTAAGGTAGGCGGTAACAGCTCATCCATGCGAGGGGGGCCCCAAGCGATAAGGGCGAGTGGCGGGTCCGGCCTCTACCCCCCCTGCTGCGGATAGGAGATGGGGATAGTACTCGTCTAATTCTCTTCCCTCGCCTTCTGGCTATCTGAGTCTCTGGTACCGAGTCCTCCCGCTCCGCTAACTGGGGCCGCTCACTTCCCCGGGCTGCCGCCTCTATTACCCTTCTCTCTGGAGGGATGCTCCTCTGTAAGCCGCAAGATGGTGACTTCTGTGTGGAGGCAGAGTCAGCTGGGAGGGACCCGACAGGCAGCTCCGTTCCACTATGCCTGAACAGCTGTTCCGGCAGCACTGACACTAGAGAAGTATCCTCCTCAGTTAGCGCTAAGCACCGCTGCAGCCACTTATTCCCTTCTTCAGCTTCAGCCCTCTCAAGGACTCGTCTTACTAAGGACTTCATGAGCGAGCTGAGTACATACAGCGAAGCTCAAGCTTACGCCGCCTAAGGGCAACTGTGAGCGGGTCAGTCAGGCAGGCTATTTATAACCTCCTCTCACCTGTAAAACGTTTCCCCCGCTCAATAGCCTTTGTGACAAGCCCGCTCAAAATTATTTCTTTTTTTAATTTTTTTATTAATAATAAACACAATTTGTATTTAACTTTATGGCGGCCACAATCCCATGTTGTGGGCACTTTATTGTGCCCACTGTTCAGGGGGTCTTGAAAGGAATGAAGAAATGGGTTTGGTTGGTATTTTGAGACAAGATTGGTAATGTAGCTGAGGGCAAAGTTGTGGATTTAGTAGGTTGTTAGTATTTAGAATTTTGTTCCTTATGTTTCTTATATTCCTCTTGAAGATGCAAATAAAAGATTTTCACGTGGATTCATACCTTGATGTCACAAAGCAAGCCTTTCTCTGTTTTCCATTCTGTAAATTATCTTCAATGTTGGGTAAAGTTTTGAAAGGCTTTGACAAATTTCTCGAGCTCTACTAAAGCCTAAATGTGAATAAATATTACTACAGAAGTGATGTCATGCGGGCAAACTTAATAATCAGTGTCACATCCCAACTTCAAGATTCGAGACATGATGCAGACCCCAAAATCACATTGTGTCTCATAAGTCAAATGTCGTGGTTGTGGAATGCTGACTTTTACATTCAAATTTATCTCTGCACAAATGCAGGTTAGATTAGAACCTGGGCATATTATTGCCACCATACTTGCAGATTTGTTTCTTCAAAATCCACACTTAAAGGGAACTCTTTTTTTGTGAAAAAATATAGCAAATTAGAAAAAAAAATATATACAGTAGCATATACAATTGCTACACAATCTATGTATTTTATTGTTATTAAAAATGACCGCTCCTTTTCAATCTGCAGCAGCTGTAATTTTTTGTAAAATTCAATGCAATATGGCTACCTTGGAGGCCTTCTGTACACAGATGGTTTACAGAACTTCTTTAGATATGTAATTTCCTAGATGTGTGGTTGGCTTACTGATATTCCCAAAAGTCTGCAGTAAGATTGTAGGCATCCTCTGCAATAAAAAATTATATTTTGGTGAAAAAAATACTTAAGGATTTATTATGGGACGTTCCTCATCAGCAACATTCCTCATCAGAATGCTGAAAGTGCATCAGCTGATTATTTTGAACACAGACATTCCCATTCAGGAATCAGTATTCCAAGGACATAGTGGAACATACAGCTTTTTCTTAAGAACAGAAATGGGTAGAAATCTGCTACAAAAATGGTTGTGGTGTACGTAGATCACCCAGTGGAATTTTTTTTATCCCAGCTGAAGTTACTCTTTAGGTACTGTCCTTAGTTATGGAAGCAATTACAGTAAAACCTTGGATTGCGAGCATAATTAGTTACCGAAACATACTTGTAATCCAAAGCACTTGTATATCAAAGCAAATTTCCCCATAAGAACTAATGGAAACTCAAATGATTCGTTCCACAACCATTTATTCATAAGTCCTTTAGTTTATAGTCCATATAAAAAGATTATAGTAATGTGATAGGTTGTGTAACCATAAAATGGCCATCCACAAGGGGATTAGAAGCAAAATCCAGCAGGAGCTACAGAGTATAAAAGAGAAGAGAGGCGCCACTAAGTGTAGCAATATGGTTACATTTAATGAAGGAAGAACATTTAGCAACTCACATGGTTGAAGATTAAAAGAGGCACATCTAAGTATGCAGGCATCCGGGGTAAAGCTGTCCACATAGACCATCCCCCGCACCGCCGACTCTCATCGCTGTCAGTCTGCAGTCGTGACTGGGAAGACTACCCTGCAGTAGAGCAATCTGAAAGGCTTGAATCGCTTGTGGAGCGCAGCGTGGAAGGGAAGATGTCGTTGCCTGTGCGGGCAATGGACTATGTGGACAGCTTTACCCCGGATGCCTGCATACTTAGATGTGCTTGTTTTAATCTTCAACCATGTGAGTTGATAAATGTTATACCTTCATTAAATGTAACCATATTGCTACACTTAGAGGCGCCCCTCTTCTATTTGATACTCGGTTGTGACATGACGCTACTTGTATATCAAGACATCGCTCATTTATCAAGTCAAACGTCATTAAAAAAGTTAGCTTGTCTTGCAAATTACTCTCAGACCAAGTTACTCTCAATCCAAGGTTTTACTGTATAGTTGTAGCACCAGTGAAAAGAAAACTCAAGGTAGCCCCTCGTTTGTTGTCAATTGTTGTGGTTACATATTCATCAGGTTTTGTACAACATTGTCGCACTCCATTATCAAGCATGATGTAATGAACGTACTGTACACACAGTATTCGGATCACATCAAACTTCTGTTTTTTATTGTGTGGAATGATGTATGCAGTATTTATATGGTGTGTATCTTTGCATTGTGACACTGCAATTTCTTTGGCTTGGCTCCAGTAAAATCCTACTTCTGTTCCACCTGAGGACAGAAGGTGATTCTGAGAGGAAGCTGAGCTCAGTGGGTGGGGTGACTTTCTAAATTCTTCATAACAAAGATTGATTACCTGTCTTGTCCTTACCTGAACTGCAGCCTGTTAGTCTGTTTTCTTGACCACTATCTTCACTGTAACATCTATAGAAATGGCGCCTTGCTTTCAGGGTTACATAGGGTCACCTTATTAACCAGTCAACACTGTGAGCGTTTCTAAAAGCGTTTCCTTCCTATTAACTGTTGACTGAGCATTGCTGTGTCATTGTACAACAACTGGCTTTGGAAACAGAATAACAGGCATAATAGTTTATCGTCTTTATTACACATTTGATTTGTATATATGTCATATTTTTATATTTAGTTTTGTTTTATTACATTTTAGCAAAATAGAGAAAAAAGTAGAATGGATGAACATCAGGTATACAAGTATACATTATCAAAAGCCTTACATTCTGTTACTAAATACCATTCATTAATTCTTGACAATAAAGTTTAGGACCCTCCCTTTCCAGATAAACCTGTTGTTATGAAGAAAGGATACAAAGGCTGCAGAGGATCTGAAATACACCCATGTGGACCGTATGACTATTAAAGTTTCTGTAGTGTCTTTGTCCCAGGAGATCATCTTATGTCTCCCCAAATATGAAACAGTGGGGTTGATTTACTAAAGGAAATTAGACTGTGCACTTTGCAAGAGCAGTTGCACTCATTTCCCCATAGCTTATTGAATGTGGTGGAGCTCTGCTGATTTCCATCATCCAATCACATGCAAGCAAAAACTTTTTTTTTTTTACATTTTCCTTGCACCTGATTGGGTAATCGCCACATTCGCTAAGCTCTGGGGAAATTGAATGCAACTGTACTTGCAAAGTGCACAACAGTCTATGTGCCTTTAGTACATCAACCCCATCGTCATAGGTGTTGACAGGCACCTCCAGGAAGTTTTAGGAACAAAGAAATCAAATTTATGGATAAATACAGTGCCTTGAAAAAGTATTCATACCCTCTGAAATTTTCCACATTTTGTCATGTAACAACCAAGAACGTAAATGTATTTTATTGGGTTTTTTCTGTGATAGACCAATACAAAGTGGCACATAATTGTGAAGTGGAAGGAAAATGATAAATGGTTTTCCTAATTTTTTATAAATAAATATGTGAAAAGTGTGGTGTGCATTTGTATTCAGCCCACCTGAGTCAATTCTTTGTATAACCTCCTTTCGCTGTGATTACAGCTGCAAGTCCTTTTGAGGATGTCTCTACCAGCTTTGCACATCTAGAGAGTGACATTTTTGCCCATTCTTCTTTGCAAAATCCCTCAAGGTCTGTCAGATTGGATGGAGAGCGTCTGTGAACAGCAATTTTCAAGTCTTGCCACAGATTCTCAATTGGATTTAGGTCTGGACTTTGACTGGGCCATTCTAACACATGAATATGCTTTGATCTAAACCAGGGATCTTCAAACCACTGCCATCCAGGTGTTGAGGAACTACACATCCCATGAGGCATTGTAAAACTTTGACATTCATAGACATAACTAGGCATGATGGGAATTGTAGATCCTGAACAAATGGAGGGCCACAGTTTGAAGACCCGCTGATCTAAACCATTCTAGCGCGACTGCTATAGTTGTTAAAGGGACAGACGTACAACTACCATTATAACTTTCGCCCTTACACCCTCTCAAATGCCATAATCTTGCATGTGTGCAGTTCTTATTGATCCAAGCCTCGTTTTCAAAGCGGGGCTACCATGACAAGCGCATTCCACCAATCTGAGCCGCCCTGCTGCTGTCTTCTGTGTTGCGCTTGCCACCTCATCAACTCCTGTGACGTGGTGCATCACATGGGGTTAAAGCTCAGCTTGTCAATGGGATCTAGTCTCGTGGGATGTCAGGGCTGACACCAGGCAAAGGGAATGACGTAGCCCCGGGATGTAAACACCATTTTTCTGGCATAAAGAGAAATTGAACTAAATGCGCATGCGCCAATGACGTCATAAATCAAACCAGGACTGATTGCTCAGAAAGGAAGGGGTTAGGAAGCGATCTAAACAGAGCAACTATTTGATCAGTTTACAATGAATAATATGGGGGATACTTAACAGAATGGGTTTGCTACCACTTTAAAAAAAATAAAAAAATTGTCATATCGCTTTACATCCGTTGTTGTGTTGGATTATGCAAAAGCTAAACAGATTTGCCAGACCGTTGCTTAATCAAACGTGGGGATGGTTTGGCTGAGATTTGCCAACTTGGCTTCTGTTTAAAAAGTGGTTCACAACAATTCTTAGTACTGTAATTGAACATATTTCTGTATTCTGCCACAATCTGGTTCATAACAAATATGCAAAAAATGGGCAAACGTTTGCAGATTGGTTGTTAGTCGCAGGCATTCACAAAACAGGAAGTGGCATGGCACTAGCAAATGTTCAACTGCAAAAGGTAGAATATGAATTGCAAATGATTTGAACAAATTTGCATGGTGCAACATTTTGAAATACAGGGCAACTGCATTTATACATTTCCCTGTATGTCTTGTTGGTACTAGGTGTGAACCTTTAATGCTTTGGCTAAAATATTAATTTTTTGTTAATATAAGTAAGTTTTTCAACTGATTTTTTTTCTGTTTCCATACATACACTGTTCTAAACAGTACAATGAAACAGAGGATAACTTCACAGATATGGAGGTACACATAATTGCATCGTACATTACATCCAGGTGCAAATGCAGTCACCACACATGGTATTGGTGTGTCATCCTCCTAGTGACGCAATGAGCATGTACAGTGATCAGAAAAAGGTGGCATTGCCTCCAAATCATATTTGTGTACCACTTTGTCCATGTTATGGCCTCAAGGACTAGGGTCAGTCAGCTCTACTCCCCCAACTGCTTGGATCTTCAGCAGACGCTAAGGGCAGCAGGGCGATAGGCTCCAGCTACCATCAGTCAAACTGTAGGGAGGTGGGTGCAGGGGCGTGGCTTGGTGATGCTGTGGCTATGGATGCACGCAGCTTGGCTTAAGGAGGGGGCACACACAGGTGTCTCCTTAGCACTTGGTTAGCTAAGGGGACACCCATAAACAGGTGTGTAGACTTTCACTTCTGAAATAAATGTGAAGTTAAACCCTTATAACTTTTTTGTTGTGTTTAAGTTTATAGAAATAACAATAGCTACTGTTACTGTATCACTTTTGAAAGTAAGAAGTATTTTCTACTACTTAATTTTTCACTGTGAGCAAGAAAAAACATGCATAATTTTTGTGACGGATGCCAGTACACTAGCCATAACTCAGTGTAGGGTGGTAAGAAACATAAGACTTTTATTGAAGAACAGACACAAGTATATATAAAGAAAAAGAATAAAGGGTGCACTGGCCTAGTACATTATCCAACAGATTTATTAAAAGATATGAATAAAATCATAAAGATATTTACTCACAAACATACCGTATATACTCGAGTATAAGCCAAGTTTTTCAGCCCTTTTTTTTGGGCTGAAAATGACCCCCTCGGCTTATACTCGAGTCAGCGTACCTGAGTCCATTGCCACCTGACCTCACCGTGCCCATTGCAGAATCCGATCTGTGTACCCGAGTGCGTGACATATTCAGACGGCGGCCATGCAGTTTTAAAAACTCGCGCTCCTCCTTGTGCTGTTTCATGATAGGCGGAATACTCGGTTTCCCAGCAAACACTGTGTTCAGTGTTCCGCCTATCACGATCGCCCTCTCATCCTCTCATCTATCACAAACGAGAGGGCGATCATGATAGGCAGAACACTGAACACAGTGTTTGCTGGGAAACCGAGTGTTCTGATTCGGATTCTGCAATGGGCACGGTGAGGTCAGGCTGCAAAGGTAACGGGACCTGCAGTAGAGAGAATGTAGGTGAGAGGATGGTCGAGTTGAAGAGCTGCAATGGGCACAGTGACGTCAGGCTGCAAATGGGCGCAGTGAGGTCAGGCTGCAAATGGGCACAGTGAGGTCAGGATGCAAATGGGCACAGTGAGGTCAGGCTGCAAATGGGCACAGTGAAGCAGTAGCTGCTGCATTCTCACCCTAGGCTTATACTCGAGTCAATATGTTTTCCCAGTTTTTTGTGGTAAAATTAGGTGCCTCGGCTTATACTCCGGTCGGCTTATACTCGAGTATATACGGTAAGTTAAAAACATGCTCGGCAGTCCACATGTGTGGCTATCTCTTATCGGTTGCTCGAATCACCAAACCTGATTCCTCCAAAAGTCAAGGTTCGTGATTCGAGCAACCGATGGGAGAAAGCCACACATGTGACCTAACAAGCGTGTTTTTAACTAATGTTTGTGTGTAGACATCTTATGATTTTATTCATATCTTTTAATAAATCTGTTGGATAATGCATTAGGCCAGTGCGCCCTCTTTTCTTTTTCTATTCTCACAGCACTGTCAGGACGACCCCAGTCCTAGAGGGCAGCAAGGCATCTATGAAATTATCCATGATTTGACCAGGCCCCTGTGACACTACACAGTCAGCTGAGTCTAGTGCAGGAGTGTGTTGTTCTAACAAGTATATATATTCCTGGGGTCAATCCCCCCTCCTTGCATAGAGACACAGGGCGGGGTAAACTGTACATCCAATAATATGAGGCACAGGTACATTCAAACATTTCAACAAATCTTATAAAGAAAAACTGGGCAGGCAGCCAACTTTGTCAGTGGGAAGGGCACTTGAAGAAACTTTCCCCTTTCTTACTCAACCTCTGGTTTTCATGCTTTCAACATGCATAATACAAACAGTAAAGAGATGGGGGTAGTGTTATTGACCGACATTAACCCCATAGGCCGGCTGGAAGAAGTGTGGCTGCCTGGTACCTTAGGAACATGGTACAGAGGTCACACTTTATATCTGAGCAACTAAATGCTGTATGACCAGTGACAGCAATGTTATGTCCAATGTCCGTGTTCTAAACATAGACAACCTGGCTGGTTCAGGGGCCGGTATCCCAGTGAAGAAAAAGGAGTTGGGACAGATGCTAAATGGCACTGGTACTGTCACAATATTTTTGATAAATATTACTGCCCCAGGTGAAGGAGCCTCTCCAACTTTCAACACAAACCACACATATAAGACCCAGGATAACGGGTAAAACGAAATGCTGAGTCTGGTGTGGTTGTACTGTGAATCTGGTTAGGGCAGACCAGACTGGGCTTCTCAGTCACCCTGTGCCCCTAATAGACACAGGGTCACTTACACATAAGAGTGGCCTGGGGAGCTGAAAAATTTGTTTCCTGACCTCTCTAAGGTAAGCTGGGTTCCACAGGCCCCCCGCCCAAGGTGACTCCTGTCACACTTTTGAGCAATTATAAAGTTGGTTTGTTGGTAAAAGTAGTAGGTATTTCAATTAGTAGTAATTTTGATTGCAGAGCTCTAAAGGTTGCACAGGGAAGTGTATTTATTAATTTATATAAATAGTTCATGTTAATTTATGCATAGTCTTGTGTACTTTTTCCCTCATAGCTTCTTGGCATTGAGTTCAGATAAGATCAGCAGCTTGGTGTTCTTCTTGAAAGCCGTCAATTTTCGGGAGAGAGTGCTACAGCGTGGGTTAGCTGCCAGACTCTACCACAAGGTAACCAAATAATTTCTTCATTGTGCAAAATAGGATTGAGTAATAATTCCTAATAGCAATGCCAGGTCTGCGTATGTTACCTAATAAGTAACCTTTTAATGACTTAGCATATCAGTCTGTCTGTTCTGGCGTAAACACATCTCTGATATTCAAACATTGTTTTATGTAACACATTCTGTTGTACACCTGTACACAGCATTATCCTAAAAATCCTTCATTTGTACTTTAATTACATGTTTAATCAATGTGTTATCCTATGTGGCTAACCCTAGAACACATTTTTTAGAGCTGAGCAGGATGGATGGCACAGCATTTTTCACTGTGCCTCATAAAAGAAAATAGGACCTTGACATATTTTATTTTAATGGTGTTTAAGATAATGTATTGTGAAAAGTAATACCAATAAATATAAAATTATATAAATATAAATTATTACAATTAAGGAATTATTTGTGTCAAAACATGGGCCAACAAGTTCAATTTAATGCCAAGTTAAGTAACAGTTAAAGCCAAAGTTAAAACGGTATTAAACCCAAAAGCTAACATTTATTACGTTGCAGTTTACCTATTGTTAGATATGATGGCTGCATTCATATACCTTTTTGGGCTTTCTTTCCTTTATTATCATCTGGTGATCCAGCCAGTAAGTCTGTTGTGCAAATGTAGAAGTTAGAGGGTGGAGACAAACCATTTACCACTGATCAGGGTGCTTACAATGATCAGCTTTTAATTATTCCTGTAAAACCTTTATCACAAAATCAATAACTGTTTGCTGTAACTGCTAGTGTTGGCCATCTTACTTTATAAAAGTAATTAGTTACAGTTACAAATTACTTCTCCCAAAAAGTAATTACGTTAGTAACTCAGTTACTACATTGAAAAAGTAATTAGTTACTCAACAAAGTAACTGACCTTTTTTTTGAGGGCACATAGCACATCAGGGCATGGGGCACATAGCACATCAGGGCGCACAGCACATCAGGGCACATGATAACACATCAGGGCATAGGGCACATAGCACATGAGGGCGGGGCACATAGCACATCAGGGCAGGGCACATAGCACATTGTTTACCAGCCATGCAGAGTAGCGCAGGAAGTGTGTGTAATAAGTTCTCTCTCATGTCACGGCACTGACGGCAGTCACGCTACTCCCCGGCGGCCCCTCCTCTCTTCTCGTCCATCCCAGATGATGTCACAAGCAAATGGGGATGGACGAGAAGAGAGGAGGGGCCGCAGGACTCAGGCATAGAGGAGGGGAGGAATTACACTACTGCCATCTAGTGGCGGTAGATGTAATTGGGGTAACGCCGCCCAAGTAATGGTAACTGCGTTACCATGAGGGGAAGAGTAATCAGTTAGATTACTCGTTACCCTCTAAAGTAACTGCGTTACGTAACTCTGGTTATTCTAACTCAGTTACTTACATCACCGGTAACTGCAGTGTGAGCTGGAGTTTTTCTTCAGTTTGTTAGTGTATTTAAACCTGCTAGAACACTCCCCTTTCCCCAAGCTTACAATGCTGCTGTCCAAAGGTGCCCCTGTGCTCCTTCATCCAGAGTGAGGGTGCTCTAATACAGGAAGTGTGCTACTAGCCAGGATCACCAGAGGGGGGAGAAAAAACTAAAAAAGAAACCTAATGCAGCCCCCACATCTAATGATTGGTAAGCTGTAATTTCATTTTTGGTTTGGGATTTAATGTCGCTTTAGGCTAGAACAGAAATACATAGAAATATATTGTGCCAAACTCAGGAGAAAGTCCCTTAATTATCTTTCTGGGCAAAGCTACAGAGCACATCATAAAGAGAACATTTGAAACAATGGCTAATCTATTGACAAGCAAGGATCTTTCTACCAGCAAGGGATAAATAATTGCTGGCTTTTCTTGACCCACTTCAAGTGTACATAATGCAAGCTTAAGGCCCCGAAAGTGATTTTATGCTTGAAGCTCTAAAATGCTCAACAAGCCAAATCCCATTCATTTCAATGGCCCCTGTTCACATATGAGGCTGGGTTCACACTATTGCGAATTGGATGCGGGTTTCCCATCTTTGGCTCAGTTTCAGGTCCGAATTCAGGCAAAAATTCTGACCTAAAACCGTAAACAAGGGTGCATCGGACCCCCTGCTGTGCCCAGTGGCCGCACATAGTGTGAACCCAGCCTGAGTGTTCTGTCGCCTGAAGCTCAAAAAAGTACATGAGCTTCTTTTTGGCAGATTACAAGCATTTTTGGCCCCATAGACTTCAATAGAAACTCCTGACTTGAGCATTTTATGAATGTTTTGTCACTCGTTTTCTGCTTAAACAGGAGCTCTCCATCCCTAATTTCCTCTCCCTCTCCTCCACCTAGTGCTTTCTACTGGCTTAAAATGTCAAAGTAGAAAAAAATAAAAAATAAATTAACAATAAAAAAATAAATAATTTTTTTAAAGTGCCCCTGTCCCCGTGTGCTTGCATGCAGAAGCGAACGCATACACAAGTCCCGCCCACGTATGAAAACGGTGTTTAAACCACACATGTGAGGTGTCGCCGCGAACGTTAGAGCGAGAGCAATAATTCTAGCCCTAGACCTCCTCTGTAACTCGAAAAATGTAGCCAGTAAAAAAAAAATTAAAACGTCGCCTATGGGGATTTTTAAGTACCGAAGTTTGGCGCCATTCCATGAGTGTGTGCAAATTTGAAGCGTGACATGTTAGATGAAGTTACGCCGAGTAAATAGATACCTATCACATTATGCAAAAACATTGGGCTAACTTTACTGTTTTGTTTTTTTTTAAAGCATGAAACAGTTTTTTTCCCTAAAAAAACGCGTTTGAAAAATTGCTGCGCAAATACCGTGCGAGATAAAAAGTTGCAATGACCGCCATTGTATTCTCTAGGGTCTTTGCTAAAAAAACATATATATATATATAGTGTTTGGGGGTTCTGAGTAATTTTCTAGCAAAAAAATTATGATTTTTACATGTAGGAGCGAAGTGTCAGAATTGGCTCGGGCCTGAAGTGGTTAAAAATGCTTGTAAAAAGCTGCAAAAACGCTTAAAAAAAGCCAGAGAAACATCAGTAAATCCCTACGTTCAGGTATGAAAGAAGCAAGCAGAAGAAAGATTTTGTACAAAATTTCTGAATGCTAGTAATATGGAAACTACTTACTAAGAGAAAATGAAAGCCCTTCTAGAATTCTTTAAAAAACATATGAAGGTCTTTCAAGATTCCAAAAACAAATGTACTTTGACCTTATGAATCAAAAATATAACTTTTTAGGCATCCTTCTACAAACGAATAAAGTGGTTGTAAACCATTACACACCACTTTTACCTACAGGTAAGCCTATAATAAGACTTACCTGTAGGTACTGGAAATATCTCCTAAACCTGCATTGTTAAGGAGATATTTACCATATACGTTTGCGCAGACTTCATCAGTGCATGCAAACTAAAGAAAGGGCACGATTGTGCCGTTTCTATAGGGCCTGTGCCATGACCGTCGGCTCCCACGCGCATGCACGGGAGTGACGTCACACGCGACTCCCGCCAGTCACAGAGCCGGAGTCCAAAGCCCCAAAGGAAGAGGGGTGAAGATGGACGCGGCCACCAGCGGGGACATTGCGGGCTTCGTTTGCAAGAAAGTGCAACATAATGGGCTAGTATGTGATGCACACTAGCCCATTATGCTTTTACTTTGCTGGAGAATAAAGAGGAAGTAAAACCCATCAGGGTTTACTATCTCTTTAAGCAACGGTCATATGGTTTGTAAACCCCAATAAAGAACTTCTCCTGTTGGGTCACTTTTAGTCCGTTAAATATAGCATTGAAAGAATTTTCCTATATCCATTTCTATATGTGCAAAAGATACCTGTTGATTCTCCAAACAATCTTGTCAGCTTCTGAGTTCCTGTGCTCTCTGCCTGTGCTGGCTGTTGTCAGTTACATTGTTCTCTGATTTCTACGAGGACTACAATGCCCATCCCCTCTTGGTTGTGGAGAATTTTTTTGAAGTCCTGCCCTACTGTGACAATTCTGTTCCACCATAGATACAGTTTAATGAGTGAGCGTTGTCACTCTAGAAGAGGATTTGCTTTGCTGGCAAGACTACCAGATAAAAATAAAGGAAGTAAAGCCTGAAAAAAGAAAATAATGCATTTACCACATCTAGGTACTAATAAGCTGCAATACATAACATTTTTGGGCTTAGACACATTTTGAGCATGGTGGCGGTGTGATGTTTGTGAGACTTTGTTTCCACAGTACTTCTGTGCCTTTTAGATTTTTATTTGAGAAACAATTATTTCCTCTTCGTATCAGAAAATGGCTGTCAGCCCTGGAACTGAGTCTGAAGCACAGCTGGGCTGAGCAGCAAGATAAGTTATGGAAAGGTCTAGTCAAAATCCTGACCTCAAGCCAACTGAGATGTTGGCAAGCCCTATAGTGCTAGAAAACATACACATTTCATTGAGTAAGTGATCTGAATGAAGGAGTCTGCCAAAAATGATCTGCATCGATGTAAAACCTTTGTTGACACCCACAGCAAGTGTGTAGTTAGTTAATGTAGCTAATAGCTGTGCATCTGGTTACTGACTATGAAGTATTTTTTTTGTTCTTTATAATAGTTAATTTTTGTTTTTTAGAATAAGTTTTATATTTTAAGGGGAAAGTGCGCGTGTTTAGATAGGTGTTTAACCAATTCACCTCCACGCTATAGCTGTAAGACGGCTACAGTGCGGGCTTAGATTGCCGAGACGGCATTCATGTACATTCTCCCGTGCTTGCGCTGCCCGCGTGCCCTGTGATCAACAAGTCCTTGGGACTCAGCTGATCAGAGTAAAGGGCCGATCCCGGCCCTTTACCACATGATCAGCTGTCAGCCAATGACCGCTAATCACATGATGTAGACAGAAGCCGGTAATAGACCTTTTGTTTTCCTCACGCTGACAGCGTGAGGAGAAAAAAATAAAGCTGATTGTCGGTCCCACACAGTAGACACAAATGCTGCTAACCAGTGCCCACCAGTGCCACCTACCAGTGCCCATCAGTACTGCTAACCAGTGCCAATCAGTGCCTCATCATCAGTGCCACCTATCAGTACTGCCTATATGTACCACCTATCAGTGCCCATCAGTGCCACCTATCAGTGTCTATTAATGTCACCTATCAGTGCCACCTCTCAGTGCCCTTCAGTGCCGCCTATCAGTGCAGCCTCATCAGTGCCTCCTGATCATTGCCCACCAGTGCTGCCTCATCAGTGCCACCTATCAGTGCAGCCTTATTAGTTCCTATCGGTGCAGCCTATCAGTGCCCTTCAAAGCAGCCTCATTAGCACACATCAATGAAGGAGAAAAATTACATGTTTGCAAAATTTTATAACAAACTATGAAAACTGTTTTTTTATTTAGCAAAAAAAACAAAAAACACCAGTGGTGATTAAATACCACCAAACGAAAGCTTTATTTGTGTGAAAAAAGATAACAATTTCATATGGGTACAGTGTAGCATGACCGCGTAATTGTAATTCAAAAGAGTGACAGCTCTAAAAGATGAAAATTGGCCTGGGCAGGAAGGGGTTATATGTGCTCAGTAATCAAGTGGTTAAAGAGGTAGAAACAACAGACAGTGCAGTGATAATCCCATTCTACCAGACTAATATTTTTCACTTATTACTGATCCCCACCCCTGAATAAAAATAAATGAAAGCCAAAAACAACCAAATTATTACAACAAAAAAATTTAACAAAATAAAAAAAACTTATTAAAGACCCCAACTACCAAGTGCTTTGTGTTGGTGCCGGTGACATCACTCTACCATAGTGCTGCCACCTGGTAAAGCTGAGTATTCCAAACGCTGTGAGAATGCACTCTAGTACTGCACATTTCCATGCAAAGTCCACTTTAAGAATGTTTTCAGGAATTGCTTGGAAAACATTGAATATTTGTTAAGTACTTTTGTTTTGTGGTTGTGGGTTTGGGTTTGATTCCAACCAAGGACACTGTACAGTCCTGACCTGAACCTGGTATACTTTCTCCATATTTCTGAGTTTTCTCCAATTCCTCTGGTCTCCCACATTTATTCTAAGCTCTGCTATAAAAAATTTTTTTTTTGTTCGTGGCAGACCCCCCCCCCCCCCCCGGTTCTCAATTTGCGGTGGGAGAACCCCCCCCCCCCCACCACCACCCGTTCTCTGCTCCAGGGGGCCCATGCCTGAAACTGTGTAAGGGGCCCCAAAATTCCTGATGGCCCTGATACTAAATAACTATAGTAAGTGGCAGACTAGCCAATAGCAGTTGAGAGCCTGTAGATACTTCTATGCTGGTCTATATGGAGGTATCTGAAGCTGCCATGTAGGCCAGAGATATTCATTTTTAGTAGGTCTGTGTTTCCGCTTGGCTTGACTGCTGATGTTATGCATGTGATCAAATAAATAAAAAAAAAACAGACATGGAATTTCTTTGCGTGTTTTGATGTATAACACAGAAACAAAGCCCTGTGCTAATGGATGTGGTTTGTTTGAAGCTTACCCTTGTCATAATCCTATACTGTATTGTGGAAATATTTAACCAGAATACAGTAGGTATCTCTCTAAGGATCATTTCAGGTCAGTGAAACAGTCACCTGAGGATTTGTTCCACTTACAAGGTGAATTGTTACACTGCATCTTTTTGTAGATTCTCAGCAGAGATTTCAAAGGAAAAGAAGTTTGAGATCTCAGACATGCTTTAGATCTCATGTAGTCATATGTCAGCAAAGCTGCAAACAGGAAATTCTAAATTTTCTATAGCTTCCCGTAGCAAATGTCTAAGAAGCATTTAGTGGTTGGCCTAACACAGATACATTTTGATCAGTGAGATCAGCAAAATGTGCTAACAGCTATGTAGTGTGTGAGGTTACTTAAAGGGTAAGTTCACCTTTACAGAAAAATCTGTAGGGTGAACTTACACAGGATCCTCTCCTCATCTAAACCCCTGCCCCCCCACCGGTCCCGCCGATGGAGTCCAGCGATCACCCGCACTGACATATCGGGTCGCCGCTTCACCGGTCTAGGGCTTAGAAATCCCCTGCGGCTCAATCGCCTAAGCATTCCTCGTCAGGAGGAACCGGTCCAGGGCTCAGAAATCCCCTGCGGCTCAATCGCCTAAACATACCTCGTCAGGAGGAACCGGTCCGGGGCTTAGGAATCCCCTGTGGCTCAATCGCCTAAACGTACCTCGTCAGGAGAAACCGGTCCAGGGCTTAGAAATCCCCTGCGGCTCAATCGCCTAAACGTACCTCGTCAGGAGGAACCGGTCCAGGGCTTAGAAATCCCCTGTGGCTCAATCGCCTAAACATACCTCGTCAGGAGAAACCGGTTCAGGGCTTAGAAATCCCCTGCGGCTCAATCGCCTAAACATACCTCGTCAGGAGAAACCGGTTCAGGGCTTAGAAATCCCCTGCGGCTCAATCACCTAAATGTACCTCGTAAGGAGGTAGCAGTCCAGGGCTTAGAAATCCCCTGCGGCTCAATCGCCTAAACGTACCTCGTCAGGAGGAACCGGTCCAGGGCTTAGAAATCCCCTGCGGCTCAATCGCCTAAACGTACCTCGTCAGGAGGAACCGGTCCAGGGCTTAGAAATCCCCTGCGGCTCAATCGCCTAAACATACCTCATCAGGAGGAACCGGTCCAGGGCTTAGAAATCCCCTGCGGCTCAATCACCTAAATGTACCTCGTAAGGAGGTAGCAGTCAAGGGCTTAGAAATCCCCTGCGGCTCAATCGCTTAAACGTACCTCGTCGGGAGGTATGTATAGGAGCATTCTAATTGGTCGGCACCAATCCGAACCCGCGTAGCCCATCCTGTCACCGCATGTGAAGAGGAGAGAAAGCCATGGGGATTTCAAATCCCCGGACCGGTAAAGCAGCGATACTATCTGTCAGAACGGGAGATCGCCAGACTCCAGGTTAGCGGGACCAGCTGTGATGGGAAGGAGCTCCAGTCTCAGTTGACCTTAGATTTTCTGTAAAGGTGAACTTACACTTTACACTCCACTTTCGTGGGGAAGTAAAATAGCAAAAAAAAAAGTAGGATTTTTAAAACAGCTTACCTGTAAAATCCTTTTCTTGGAGTACATCACGGGACACAGAGCAGCATAGTCCTTACTATGTGGGTTATATAGAATTACCTTCAGGTGCTGGCACTGGCAACTTCCAAAACAGGAAGTACCCTCCCCTATATAAGCCCCTCCCATCCGGGAGTACCTCAGTTTTGTAGCAAAGCAATACGTGTCCCCAAAAGAGGGGTGGGAGCTCTGTGTCCCGTGATGTACTCCAAGAAAAGGATTTTACAGGTAAGCTGTTTTAAAAATCCTACTTTCTTGTTCATACATCACGGGACACAGAGCAGCATAGTCCTTACTATGTGGGACGTCCCAAAGCAATGCCACATGAGGGGGGGGATACACCATACATAAGCTGGGCGCCATCAGGCATGAGGATCTTTTGCGGCCTGCAACACACTGCACCCAAAGGCGACATCCTCCTGACTTCTAACGTCCACCTGGTAGAACCTAGTAAACGTGTGTACTGAAGACCATGTTGCGGCCTTACAAATTTGCGCCAGGGAGGCCTGGTGATGCACTGCCCATGAAGTTCCAACTGCTCTCGTGGAGTGCGCCCTAACTTTGAACGGAGGCGGTCTACTTCTCAAGCCATAGGCTTGTATTATGACCTGTCGAATCCACTTGGCTAAAGTAGATTTTGATGCTGCCTGACCCTTTCTGGGGCCTTCCGGCAGAACAAACAAAGAATCCGTTCTACGAATCTGAGCAGTGGCTTTTAGATAAGCTTTAACTGCTCTTACTACATCCAAAGAATGCAATAACTTTTCCTCTACCGAGCTTGGTTTGGGGAAAAAAGAAGGAAGAACCACATCCTGGTTCAAGTGAAACCTCGATACCACCTTAGGAAGAAAGGCTGGGTGAGGACGTAATACTACTCTGTCCTTATGGATAACCAGATATGGCTCTTTACAGGACATGGCGGCTAATTCCGACACTCTTCTAGCCGAGCATATGGCTACTAAAAATATCAATTTCCTGGTGAGTAGAACCAAGGAAATGTGCCGCAAAGGTTCAAATGGCTGCTTCTGCAGAACCGACAGAACCAAATTTAGATCCCATGGGCATATGGGAGCCTTAATCGGTGGAATAATACGAGTCACACCTTGCATAAAGGATTTGACAAGTGAATGCATAGCCAGGGGCCTTTGAAATAGTATTGACAAGGCCGAAACCTGGCCCTTGATAGTACTTAAGGCAAACTTCCTGTCTACAGCCCACTGCAGGAAGTCCAGAATTCTGCCTATAACGTACTTACGTGGATGCCATTTTCTGGCCTCGCACCAAGTGATGTACGCCTTCCAAACTCTATAGTAGATCTGCCTGGATACAGGCTTCCTGGCATTGATTATAGTTGATACCACAGAGTTAGAGAGACCTCTCTTCTTTAGGATGTGGGATTCAATAGCCAGGCCGTTAAACTTAGAGTTAGTAAGGAAGGGTGGTATATCGGTCCTTGCGAAAGCAGGTCCGGACGACGTGGAAGGGTCCAAGGACTCCCCACAGACATTTTGATGATCTCCGCGTACCAGGCCCTTCGGGGCCACGCTGGAGCCACCAGGATCACCGGCTTCTTCTCCAACCTGACTCTGCGAAGGAGTCGAGGCAACAATTGTAGCGGAGGGAATGCATATATCAGTCTGAACTGATCCCAAGGGAACACCAGAGCATCCGAGCCGCAAGCGAGGGGATCCCTTGTCCGGGAGACAAATCTGTCCACCTTTGCGTTGAATCTGGATGCTAGCAGATCTACATCCGGTGTTCCCCACCGCTGACATATTGCTCGGAAGACCTCGGGATGAAGGGACCATTCTCCTGGGCATAACTGTTGGCGACTCAGAAAGTCCGCCTTCCAATTCTCCACCCCTGGAATGAAGACAGCTGATATACATGGGGCATGCTTTTCTGCCCATTCCAGGATGTGACTTACTTCCCTCTGGGCTGCACGACTCCTGGTGCCTCCCTGATGATTGATATATGCCACTGCTGTGGCATTGTCTGATTGAATTCTGACAGGGGACCCTTGGAGTCTGGATGTCCAGGCTACTAGGGCGTACCGGGCTGCTCGTATCTCTAAGAGATTGATGGGCAGGGTTTTTACTACATTTGACCATCTGCCCTGGAGAGACCATTGCTCCAGTACTGCCCCCCAGCCTATAAGGCTGGCATCTGTAGTGACCACCTTCCAAGATATCGGGCTGAAGGGTTTTCCCTTCTGGAGATTCTGGGGGATCAACCACCAGCAGAGACTCTTCCGAACGGAAGGGGACAAAGCCATCGGGAAGTCTAGAGCCTGAACTTTTCCGTTCCAGGTTGACAATATGGCCCTTTGTAAATTCCTTGAGTGGAATTGGGCGTATGGTACAGCTTCGAATGATGCTACCATCTTTCCTAGCAGCCTCATGCACAGGCGTATGGACGGCTGTCTTTTTGCACAAAGCAGACGGACCAAGGCCCTCAAAGAGGATACCTTGTCCAGAGGTAAGAAAATCTTCCTCTGGTCTGAATCCAGCCGTAGCCCTAGATATACCAGGTTTTTCACTGGCTGTAGGGCTGACTTGTCCAGGTTGATGACCCAACCGTGAGACTCTAGATACTTGATTGTATCGACAATTACCACTTCTAGCTTGGCAACTGAGTGGTCCATCAACAACAGGTCGTCTAGGTATGCCATTATCGTTACACCCCGTGTTCTTAGATCGGCCAACAGTGGGGCCAGAATTTTTGTGAACACTCGTGGTGCTGTGGCCAGACCGAATGGTAAGGCTCTGAACTGAAAATGGCGCCCTTCTACTGCAAAGCGTAGGAATTTTTGATGACCTGGAAAGATGGGAACATGCAAGTAAGCATCTTTGATGTCGATCGAGGCTAACCATTCCTCCCCTTGTAGGGCAGCGGTGACCGATCGGATCGACTCCATCCGGAAAGACCGGACGTTTAGAAATTTGTTTAGACTCTTTAGGTCCAATATGGGTCTTATGTCCCCGTTTGGCTTCGGGACTGTGAAAAGGTTTGAGTAGAAACCCAACCCCCACTCTTCCATAGGAACCTCCATAATTACTCCTTGGAGCAATAGTTGTTCTAACGCCAATAGGAGAGACCCTCTTTTCAGAGGGTCTCTTGGCATGCCTGACCACATAAAATGGGACGGAGGAGACTCTTTTAACTCCAACTTGTATCCCAGAGTTACTGCGGAGAGCACCCATCTGTCTTTGATCGTCTCCCGCCAGGTCTCTGCGAACAACTGAAGTCTTCCCCCCACCCGTTTGAGTGGGGGCAGCCCTTCATAGGCTTGACTTGGAGGCTGGTTTAGTACCTCTTCGGATCCAGGGCTTTTTATTACCCTGTGGCTGTCCCTGATTTTTACCTCCTGAGTTTGACCGAGGAGGCCGTCGGAACTGCTTAGTAGCAGACGTCGCAGGGATAGGAGAGGTTGTCCTCTTAAAAGATGGACCCCTAGACCTCTTCTTACTCGGTAAGAGAGTACTTTTACCACTGGAAATCTTCTGGATATACTTATCCAGGTCTTCGCCAAAAAGGCGTTCCCCATGAAATGGGAAGCTAACTAAGAGCTTCTTACAGGGAGCTTCAGCAGACCAGTTTTTGAGCCACAGAAGCCTACGCATATGTACCAAAGACAGCGTGAGGCGGGAGGCCTGATGGATAGAATCCTTGATGGCGTCAACCGCAAAGCATAATGCTCTAGGCAGATCAGCCAGAGCCTGGGCCTGCTGGTCTGGCAAATCCCTCAGGACCATTTTCATTTGATCCTTTAAAGCTTGGCAGACCCCAATAGCTGCCACTGCTGGCTGTGTAACAGCCCCTGCTGTGGAAAAAGCAGATTTTAATAAAGATTCCAATTTTTTATCCACTGGATCTTTGAACATTTGAACATTATCTACTGGACATGTCAGTGATTTGTTCACAGAAGAGATGGCTGCATCCACCGTAGGAACATTCCATCTCTGGGTGAACTTTTCCTCCATGGGATAGATCACCGGAAACCTTTTAGGCGGAACAAATAGTTTATCAGGATGTTCCCAGTCCTGGTATATAAGTCCTTCCAATAATGGATGTATTGGAAAGGAGCAATTAACCTGGGGAGCTTTTAGCGACCCCAATGAGGAGACAGCAGTAGTTGATGGTTCAACAAGAGGCATTTTAAATGCAGATCGAACCATGTCAGTTAGGGTCTGGACCCACAATCTTTCAGTCTGCGATGCTGAAAATGGTTCATCTACTGTCGATTCCTCAAAAACAGAGCTAACCTCCTCCTGAACCCCTTCAGGTAGGTCGGTCCCTTCCTGGGACTGTTGCTCTGCCAACAGGCACTCTAATGGAGGTGATGGAGATCTGGCGCGCTTTCTTTCCTGTAGAGAAGAAGCGATCAATGCTGCCAATCTCTGCTCCAATCCCTCCAGAGTTGAGGAAAAAACCTCCTCTGTTATATATGCAGGAGCAGGTGGACTGAGGACAGCCGCAGTACCTGGCACTCCCGGGGGTTCCTTATGGGTATTAACCTCTGATTTCTCAGGGGAGGAGGGTGCAGATGACTGCTCCAGATCCTCAGAGCCCGATGGAGACCCCCTACACTTCCTGAGAGGTATATCTCGGAGTTTTTTAGGCGGCATATTCCTTAGTTCAAAGCTGAGGTATTCCAGCCGCAATACACCCCTTACTGAAATAGTCTAATGCAATTTGCTGCTATGTACATCAGTGGGTGTCTACTAATGCGTCTTTCTGGGGATGCCTGTATCAACCGCCCGCTGTAAGCCCCTATACCATGCTACCAGCTCCTTTTCATGCTCTGTGTCCATAGCAAGCAGCGTGGACTGAGTCCTTTTATCTTGCTGGGACGCCCGCACATGCGCAGAAGCGCTGGGCGCACAGAGCGCGTCATCCGCCAGGCTCCGCCCCCTTTTTTGAAGCTAAACCTTATAAAAGGAAAGCATGTGTGCGCGCGCGCGCGCGCGTGCACGTGTGCGCTCTTGGCGCCATGTAGGGAGAGGAGCCAGGGTCCCTGTTTCACCAGGACTCGGGGATGGAAGGAAACTACTTGGCAGCATGACAGAGGAATGCAGCTTCCCTGATAGAGAGCTCACTCATCTGCCTGGACTTTCACCATGGAAGGAATAGTCCCAAGAAAAAAGACGTTCCACAGCGGCCTCTAGTGGACAAACACAGGTACCGCACCTTTGTCTTTTTTTTTTTTTTTTTTTAAAACCTCCTTTATGAAAAAACATTTCCAGGTTTACAGTTTTTTTAAAACTTCCCTTATGAAAAAACATTTCTAGGATTTCTTAGGCATATACAGCTATTAGCGGGAATACCCTTTAGGTAACAGGCAGAAAGACATATTAGGCTTGGGGGTCCCCTCAATAGAACCAAGTTCCTGAGGGGCCCCCACTTACCTTTTCCCCGCCGCAGGACTTTGTTTGGTCCACAGAAGCCCAAACTTCACCTCTCACGGCAGGCATTGTACTAGACCTTCAGGGACCGGGTTCCCAAGGATTCCACTCCCCTGGACCTGTATAGCACCCTGCACAGATAGCCTCTTGGTTTTGGGTATGACCAGAGCTCTGGATCCCAGGGTCCAGCCCTCCTAAGAGAGGCATTACAGGCAAAACCCTGCTCTTCTCTGCAAGGCCCGGGTACCGACCGTTTAGCTATGAAGCTTTTTTGGTCGGATCCGGAATAGCTTGCTAAGGCCCAGAGAACCTGTACACAAGCCCAGATGAATACATGTTAACCTTGGCCAACACCTTAGACACTGGCAAAAAACTGAGGTACTCCCGGGTGGGAGGGGCTTATATAGGGGAGGGTACTTCCTGTTTTGGAAGTTGCCAGTGCCAGCACCTGAAGGTAATTCTATATAACCCACATAGTAAGGACTATGCTGCTCTGTGTCCCGTGATGTATGAACAAGAAATATATATAATAGCATATAGAATTGTGAAACAAGTCACATTGAATGTTATTAAAAATTACTTTTTCTTTTCAATCTGCAGCTCTGTAATTTTCTGTAAAATGCAAAAAAAAAAAAGGCAACCTGAAGGGTTTCCTTTGTAAGTTTACCTTACAGATTTTTCTGTAAAGGTGAACTTACACTTTAAACTTCAGACATTATGCAATAATCAGTGACCAACATTGTACAATACTCTACTACTGACTACAAAGAAAAAATAATAATTCTTGCAAGATAATATCTATTATTTTGTTATCTTAATTAATGATAATATTTTTTCCAAATCAAACGGGCCCCTAGCATACATGTAAAAACTTTAGTCCATAAGGTGTACAGTATATAGATGAGAGAAAAGTAAAGTTTTTGTTTATAACCAAAGTGGACTTGGCTCAGCTAAGAAAAAATCAATTTAAGGCCAGCCCCAGAGACTGTATACTCTCTACTGTAATATTACATCATACGGGTTATCTGGTTATCATGTGTTATCTGCGGCTTGGAATATCAGCAGTACCCTTTGTTTCACTTGACCCTCCCTTCTAGACTGTAAGCTCTAACGAGCAGGGCCCTCTGATCCCTTTGTATTGGATTGTACTGTGTTCCCTGATGTTGTAAAGCGCTGCGCAAACTGTTAGCGCTATATAAATCCTGTATAATAATAATAATAATAATTCTATAGTCTGAATGTGTTTACACAGCATATGCAGAATACTGGTTTTGTAAATGATTACATTGTGAAAATGAAATGTGTTTTTTTAAAGGAAAAGTATGGCCAAAGCTGTTTTGGCCATAACCCACTTCGTTCTGAACTCCTGTGACCCATTTTTAGCCAACAGGGCCCTAAAGTCCACGGCTGACTGACCTCACTCAGCTGGTCCAGGCTCTGGAAAGATCCCATATTTACAGTTTTGATCCACCCAGATGCCTAGACTAGCAGCTGGCTCAGCCTTATAGCGATCTACTGAAAGACTGAGCCAGTCGCTCCCACCCTCTCCACAGCCCAATGATCCAGTGAATGCCAGGGGGGCAGAGCAGAGAGCTGGTGACTCTCAAACTCCCTAACCTCTCTTTTAATTATATAATGACGGTAAGATGTTTATCGTAAAGGTTCCCTATTTCATCTTGGCATCTATTGTGCATTTGTCCACTCCCCTTGGTCTGCAATGTGATGATCCTGGAACATACACAATATTACCAAAAGTATTGGGACACCTGCCTGTACACACACACATAAACATTAATGGAATCCCAGTCTTAGTCAGTGATGTTGGAACACCTTTTTTTACTGCGTATACCTCAGAAAGCTTGATGCAAAAAGATGTCATAGCAAAACTGAGAACTTTTTGCATAGGCATTTTACATGAATGAACACATTAATCACTTAAGCCCTGGACCATTTGGCTGGCCAAAGATCAAAACACTTTTTGCGATTCGCCACTGCGTCGCTTTAACTGACAATTGCGCGGTCGTGCGACGTGGCTCCCAAACAAAATTGACGTCCTTTTTTTCCCACAAATAGAGATTTCTTTTGTTGGTATTTGATCACCTCTGCGGTTTTTATTTTTTGCGCTATAAACAAAAATATAGCGGCAATTTAGAAAAAAATGCTATATTTTTTACTTTTTGCTATAATAAATATCCCCCCAAAAATATATAAAAAACTAATTTTTTCCTCAGTTTAGGCTGATACGTATTCTTCTACATATTTTTGGTAAAAAAAAATCACAATAAGCATTTATTGATTGGTTTGCGCAAAAGTAATAGCGTTTACAAAATAGGGGATAGTTATATGGCATTTTTATTAATAATTTTTTTTTTACTAGTAATGGCGGCGATCAGCGATTTTTATCAATACTGCGACATTATGGCAGACACATCGGACACTTTTGGCTCTATTTTGGGACCATTCACATTTATACAGCGATCAGTGCTATAAATATGCACTGATTGCTGTGTAAATGTGACTGGCAGTGAAGGGGTTAACCACTAGGGGGCTAGGAAGGGGTTAAGTGTGTTCTAGGGAGTGATTCTAACTGTTAGGGGGCGTGGCTATGAGTGACACGTCACTGATCGCTGTCCTCGTTTAGAGGGAGCATACGATCAGTGACATGTCACTAGGAAGAACGGGGAGATGTGTTTACACTGACATCTCCCCGTTCTTCAGCTCCGCGACACGATCGCGGGACACCGAGTCCGCTAGTCCCGCAATCATGGAGCTTGCATCATGGTCGCGCACGCGAGCACACGGTGGCAAATTTAAACGGACGTACCTGTATGCCCATTTGCCTGCCATTATGTCGACCTAAATGTTCGTGTGGCGGTCGGCAAGTGGTTAATAGAGTCTCTGGAAAATGACACTTTCGGGGAGTTTAACAAATTCAAATTGCATAACCCTGTAATAAGAGTAACTTTACACCTATTTGTCCTTAAGTCAACTTACAGAACCTTTGCTCTATAGCAGAGCTCCCAGTTGTGCAGAAGAGCATGTTCCCCACTGGCTTCTGTGGTTCCTCCTAACAACACTATTGTGCCTTGGGGTCAGCAGAAGGAACCATAGCAGGCAGCAGGGGGACCTGTTATTTGACCAGCCCAAAAAGTCCAATAGGATCGATGCCATGAGCTGTGCAGCAAAGAAAAGTTTTAGCATATGGGCAGGTAAGTATGTAGTTGCTTACATCACAAGGTTCTGTAGTGTTATTTTAAGCACAGTAGCTGTGTCTACTAACTAGCATTAGAATGCTTTCACTTTTTGCTTGGAATTGTTCTTTACACATCAGTCTACCAGAACGGATAGTTGAATTTTGAATCACCTGGTGACATCTTACATCTCAGGCAGCAATATTTCTGCACTTGTGTTCCAAGGTCTACTCAGTTGCGGTGCCATTGTAGGGAAATTTTCCTTTCTTGGTTGAGACTTGACGGCAGGAATCGCAGAGCCAGAAACTTGCAAATATCTGATGCTTCCAGTGCATGATGATGCATACCTAAGATATAAATGTAACCATTGAATTTACTAACCTTAGCCACTTCAGTCCCGGAAGGTTTTACCCACTTCCTGATCAGGCCATTTTTTGCGATACGGCACTGCTTCGCTTTAACTGACAATTGCGCAACATTATACCCAAATAAAATGAATGTCCTTTTTTTTCCCACAAATAGAGCTTTCTTTTGGTGGTATTTGATCACCTCTGCATTTTTTATTTTTTGCGCTATAAACAAAAAAAGACTAATTTGAAAAAAAAAAAAAGTTTTACTTTTTGATATAATACATATCCCAAAAAAGTTTTTTTTAAAAACTAATTTATTCATTAATTTAGGCCAATATGTATTCTGCTACATATTTTTGATTAAAAAAAATCCCAATAAGCATATATTGATTGGTTTGTGCAAAAGTTATAGCGTCTACAAAATAGGGGATTGATTTAGGGACTCAAATCCATGAAATTCTTGCCTTCTTTTCGGATAAGAAAGCATGGCGAAGTTCATGGAACCAATTCTTTGATACCTTTACACAGTGTCTTATATCCATCACAGATTATATATACTAGATTTTTAAATCCATACTTCCATGTCCATTCTATCGGGTATCTGTCGACCTTGTCAGTTATTAGGGTGTCTTTGTCCGTTCAATGTTATTTTAATCAATTTTGTAATAAAGATACTATATTTTATAAATTACCGCCTCATGATATGTCCACAAAGTCCGCCTTGTTTTGATAAGAGTTTTTAACTCATTCAAAATCCTTTCTATACAAACTGAAGAACAGAAATGTAATTTTAGCAACTTATTGGTTGTTGTGTCTGATGTATGTTTTCATTTTTCAGGCTTTTTTATCCCTTATTTGCACCTGGTGATCCTGCCAGTAGTACACTTCCTGATCTAGGGTGATGATGTACAGCAGGAGTAGGCAACCTCGGCCCTCCAGTTTTGAAACTACAAGTCCCATGAGACATTGCAAGACCCTGACAATCACAGGCATGACTCCTAGAGGCAGAGGCATGAAGGGATTTGTAGTTTCACCACAGCTGGAGGGCCGGGGTTGCCTCCCCCTGCTGTACAGTATCTGAAAACGAGCCATGTTGTCATTATTGAACTGGAAGTGACTACAGAACACCTCCCTCCCTCTCTTCTCCACTCTCTATAAGGGACAGAGGTTTTCTTTAGTTCACAGAGAGAACTGGGAACAAGACTAATTGATAAAAGTGCAGAAGAAGCATAGGAACAAGAAGTTATTAGCTCACAAGATTTCTGGCAGAATCACCAGGTATTATTCTTGTGAAAAGATATAAGGTATAATGGTATTTTAACAGACTAAAAGAGAACACATAAGAGAAGTGAGGGTTTACATAGACTGTAAATGTGCTTATATGGCCATTTTGCCTTTGATGCAATATATTTTAATATAGTTTTATGTTCTATTAAACAGGTTATGAAGCAGAAGGAGGATTTCTTCAATGCATGGAATTCATGTCTGCATCATGTTGTCACACTGGCCCTGGCCCATATTCACAGAGGTCAGTAAACTTGTGCATTAAATGAGTGGGTCACTGATTAGTGTTGTAAACATGGCCGAATGTATAGTTCACAAGCCTGCACCAGAAACACTGCCTATAGACCCCTGCCAATCATTAGTCTTACCCTAAAGCAACTTGGTGGCAAAATTAGACGTGTGTACTGGAAATCATGATGCCTCTCATTTTGCGAAGTGCAGTTCCTTGAAAAAGTATTCATACCCGAAATAAATATGGGGTGATTTTGGATTTCCCCTATTTATTATAAATATGTATTATCTTGTCTATTCCTATAGCTAGCTAGTCTAGCAAAGCTCTGATAAATTTAATGGTGATGGTACAACAACAATGATGGCTATAAAAAAAAAAAAACACTGCTTTAATAAGCAAGGTGTCAGGTCACCTGTGGCCAGATGACAGATGCACACCGTTGGGGGTCAGGAGTGCACCACAAGGTAGTGAACCCTATGGCTGACTGCTGTGGATGGGATACTGGGTGGTTGTGGAAAGCGGGACCAGTGGAGCACAACAGGGATCCACAGGAAGCTAGAGCCAAGATTCCCCAGGGCGCGGAGTCTAAGACCCAGCAGGTTTTCACCAGAGCCTCTAGTGGTGAGGATGTTATGCTGCAACTGGGTCCAGGTCGCGGCCCCTAGAGTCCCCTAGCTCAGTAGGGTAAGGAGGATAGAGGGGAAGCAGCAGCACAGGATACAAGAATAGTGAGGGGAAAAGCCAAGGTCAGGGCAACAAGCAGACAAGGATAAACGAGGGACAAGCCGAAGGTCAAGGTCACAAGCAGACAGGGATAGTCGGGAACAAGCCAATATCGAAGCACAGAGACAGACGTAGCACACGGCAGGTAGGAACCCAAACACACAATGCTTAAACAAACACGTTGATCAGCAAGGCAGACTTGCAGTGCACAGGTTAATATAGAGTTCTGTGATAGGGCCTGGGGTGGAGCCAGGCTGGGAGGAGAGATTATAAAAGCAGCCAGGTGAGGAGAGTCTGGCCTCTAAGGTGAACACATGAGGAGGAAGGTAAGCTGACAGACAAACATTACTGCATATCCATGACACGAGGATCTCATTTATTTTCCAAGAAAGTAGGAATGCTAACATAAAACCCCAAAAAAATATTACAGAGCATATAAAACAACAGAGCAGGGGTGATATAATACTGTAATTCCTTCCTTTCAGGTTCTTTATGCTGGCTGGGCTCCAGGACTAGCTGGCCATTACTTTTAAAGGTCACTCAGACACCACCCACACAAACACCCACTGCCCGCCTGTTGATCTCTCTGTCAAATGAAAATCCATAAGAGGCTGTCCTTCCTAATCACTAGGAAGTATATTCTTCTCTTCCCCATCTTCCAGGAAGCTTGCTTTAGTCTCCACTAGGGGCACCATTAGTCCATGAATCACTGTTTTTCACCCGGGTCATCTTCAGTAACAACTGACCTTTGATGTTGGTGTAACCTCTCTAGGAGGTCTTACATCACATCAGGAGGCCTATGTGAGACAATCCTGTTAGGATGTGAATTCCCATTTATGACTCCTTGTCACAAACACCCTTTTGGATACATTTTCTGTACTGGCATTCCAAGATGGCAATTTCCAACCTAGGCTAAATGGCTGTATCAACCAGGCAGTAAAACTCCACAAATATGATATTAAACCATATTTCCTTCCAACAATACCCCTTGAAATTTTCTGCATTTTGTCATGTTACAACCTAAAACGTAAATGTATTTTATTGGGATTTTATGTGACAGACCAATACAAAGTGGCACATAATTGTGAAGTGGAAGGAAAATAATAAATGGTTTTCAATTATTTTTACAAATATGTGAAAAGTGTGTCGTGCATTGTATTCAGCCCCCCTGAGTCAATACTTTGAGAACCACCTTTCGCTGCAGTTATAGCTGCAAGTCCCTTTGGGTCTCTACCAGCTTTGCACATCTAGAGAGTGAAATTTTTGCCCACTCTTTGCAAAATAGCTGAAGCTCTGTCAGATTGGATGGAGAGCGTCTGTGAACAGGAATTTTCTAGTCTTGCCACTGATTCTCAATTGGATTTAGATCTGGACTTTGACTGGGCCATTCTAACACATGAATATGCTTTGATTCCAAACAATTCCATTGTAGCTCTGACTGTATGTTCAGGGTCGTTGTCCTGCTGGAAGGTGAACTTCCACCGCAGTCTCAAGTCTTTTGCAGACTATAATGCCTCGTACACACGATCGCGATTTCCGACAAGAAAACCTTTTTTTTTTTCAGCAGCAAAACAGCTGAAATTTGCCTTGCATACACACAGTCACACTAATCTTGGCAGAAATTCTGACCGTCAAGAACGCGGTGACGTACAACACGTACGACGAGCCAAGGTCAATTCAATAGGCAGTTTGGTTCCTCTGCTTGATTCTGAGCATGCGCGTTTTTTTGCGCTTCGTAATTGCATACAGACAAAAGCGATTTGCAATAGGAATTTTTCCTGTCACAAAAATTGAGATCCTGCTCTCAATCTTTTCTTGGCCGGAATTCTGACAGAAAAAGTGCGATGGAGCATACACACGGTCAGAATTTGCGACAATAAGCTCACATCGCACTTTTCTCTTCAGGAATCGCGATTGTGTGTACAAGGCATTACAGGTTTTCTTCTAAGATTGCCCTGTATTTGGCTCCATCCATCTTCCCATCAACTCTGACCAGCTTACCTGTCCCTGCTGAAGAAAAGCATCCCCACAACATGATGCTACCACCGCCATGTTTCACGGTGGGGTTGGTGTGTTCAGGGTGATGTGCAGTGTTAGTTTTCCGCCACACATAGCGTTTTGCTTTTAGGCGAAAAAGTTCAATTTTGGTCCCATCTGACCAGAACACTTTCTTCCACATGTTTGTTTTGTCCCCCACACGGCTTCTCGCAAATTGAAAACGGGACTTCTTATGGGTTTCTTTCAACAATGTTTTTCTTCTTGCCACTTCTTGACCTGTCTGGTGTGTTCCTTGGCCTTCATGATGCTGTTTGTTCACTAAGGTTCTCTAACAAACCTCTGAGGGCCTCACAGAACATCTGTATTTATACTGAGATTAAGTTACACACAGGTCGACTATAATTACTAATTAGGTGACTTCTGAAGGAAATTTATTTCACTATATTTTAGTTAGGGGTATCAGAGTAAAGGGGGCAAAATACAAATGCACACCACACTTTTCGGATTTTTATTTGTAAAAAAAAAAAAATTGAAAATCATTTATCGTTTTCCTTCCACTTCACAATTGTGCCATTTTGTGTTGGTCTATCACAAAAAATCCCAGTAAAATACATTTATGTTTTTGGTTGTAATGTTGCAAAATGTGGAAAATTTCAAGGGGTATGAATACTTTTTCAAGGCACTGTATATACAACAGTTACTTTGTGACACCTTCATCTGTAATCCTGAGACAGGTGAGACAATTATGACAGTTTTCCAAAGGTCTGTGACAGAATTACTACTGTAGATGAGACAGATTTTCACTCCAAACAGATGCACTAAGAAGTAGTTAGGATCAGGTTTTACTTTGGCATAGTGCAACTTTAGAGCAGCAGAGGGAATAATTAATGATTAAAGCTGTGTAATTATTATAATCATCATCTGTCTCGCTGCTCCTGTTTAGAATTGGTGTGCTGTGCAACAGAATTGACAAATGTCCCCCATGGCACAGGGAAGTAGCAAACTGCCCTAATATTCAGGTTGTTACAGTAACCATAAAAGCTACCTTGTATCAATGAAGCAAATAGTCATTGGCATAATCTAATGCCAAGTCTTGATTTGACTCTTAAAAATGCATTTTAGTTATGTGTACAGAGGAGACATATAAAAGGGCTTGAGCACACGAGATTATGAAAATAATTAAAATACTTCAAGATCAAAGTTCAGAAGAAATGTTTCTTATAGTATGGAATGGATCGTGCTGCTGACTTATTGTTTCTTTCAGTCCAGTATTAAGCTAGAAAAAAAAAGTCCTGTGTTGTGAGGTCAAACATGTCAGTCATGCACCCTGAACAGTACAGGCTGCATAATTAATCATTAAACAGTATCTGGAATCAGCAATGAACAGAGGTGTAGGATATAAGGGACTGCAGTAGTCATTTCTATTTTAGTATAAGCTTAGGTTCACACTATAGTGAACACAGACATCGCATGTGATTTGCACCCGCACTGCGGAGCCGATCGCATGCAATGTCTGTGCAATGCGAGTTCAGCCATACAGTTGTTGGATTCGCACAAAAAAGGTGCAGGGACTTTTTTTTGTCCCCGCACTGGAATCGGATCGTATGGGTGTTCTCACCTATGCGATCCAATTCCTGTCCGAATCCACAGTTTGCACTGCGATCTGTGAACCAATCTGGGGGTTTCAATAGCATTGTATTGACACCCACAGTGATTCGCAGAGGGCAGTGCTGACTGCCTGTGGGAGAGATGCGATGTGGGAACCAGCGTTGGAATCGTGCTGGTTCCCGAATTGCTACAGTGTGAACCTAGGCTTATAGTAGTTTAGTAACTTTCTTATATTTGTATGTGTAGTTCTAAATTACTTATAATAATATAACTATAATTTTAAGGTTTGTAAGCTGGAAATACTGTAGATGCCAAAGCTGGCCATGCAATGTTCGGATTTTGGCTGATTTCTGATGAACCAGTCCAATTCACTTAGTGGGTGGCCTTCAGCTCCCTTCTGCCCGACATTCTTCAACTGAAAAATCAAAGGATTTGGGTGGAAAATGAATGGCTGAACAGTGGCTGCATTTAGTCAGAGGAGATTTAGTAGGAGATTCATCCATTTGTGCTATATCGCATGGTTGGGGGAATCTATTACATTTTTTAGCCTTGGGATTGTGTGGCCAGCTTAAAACTGACAAATTTCAACCCATGTGTGGTCACTGTGGTTGAAGAGAAGTTGATTTACTGATCGACTTCTGTTCAGCTGCCCTGTTGGTATTGTCTTGCTCGATCATCACCGCAGGCAATGGACTGCAGCGCTGATCAGTGTATTCTGATGGTGGGGCAGTCTCCCCGCTGTCAAAATACAATGGCAAAGCAAGGAGAATTCCCCCATCTACATTGAATGTGTAGCTGGGGGAAGCAGTTCATTTTTTTTGTGTGTTTTTTCATTCAACCCGCTAGTTCAACAAAAAAAACTCGCCCATATATGTCCAGCTTACGAGCTCACTCTGTTTTTATTATATTAGTTCTCCCAGCAAAGTGTCACTTTGGAGTGCTATAAAACATTTATAAAAATTATCTCTCCCTTGTTTACTTATTCAGATTTGATATGTTGATCAGGTGAAGTATATACTGATAACCAAGATATTGAGCTAATGTAAATGTCCAGACACAAAAGGATTGATTTACTAAAGGAATAGAGACTGTTTACCTAGCAAAGTGCATGTTCCCTTTGGAAATATATGTATGCTTTGCAAGGTGAGTGTTGGCAAATAAGGTTACACAGTGTTTCCATTCAATACCCAATTGTAAAAATACAATTTATGATAGCAAATGTTTAGGTATTCATAAGTGACCACAGCTTCACCTGCAAAGTGAACATACATTTTCCAAAGTGAACATTTTGTAGGTGAACAAACTATTCCTTTAGTAAGTCAACCCCAAAGATTCTTTAAGAATCTCTCCTGTTGGAGAAGAAGCCTGACTTAAAGTGGAGCTCCACCCTAAATAGCAACTTTTGCTATTTGGAACCCTCCCCCCCTCCGGTGTCACAATTGACACCTTTCAGGGGGGAGGGGGGTGAAGATACCTGTCTAAGACAGGTATTTTCACCCACATCCGGGAGTCCTCTCTCCGGGAATCTGCGGGAGTTACGTGACTTCCCGCAGACTTCCCTTGGTGTTCTGGGAGACACTCGGCTCCCAGAACACAGGAGCACCAATCAGAACGGCGCAGCGCGACTCGCGCATGCGCCGTAGGGAACCGGGCATGAAGCCGCAGGGCTTCACTTCCTGGTTCCCTCAGCGAGGATGGCGGAGGGAGCAGCAGAGCGACGAGCGATTGCTCGTCCTCTGCTGCGGACGTCGCTGGACTCCAGGACAGGTAAGTGTCCAAATATTAAAAGCCAGCAGCTGCTGTAGCTGTAGCTGCTGGCTTTTAATATTTTTTTTTTTGGCGGAGCTCCGCTTTAAGCTGCCCATACTCTGTTAGTTTTATTTTTTTCAGCCAGCAGGCTAAATAAAAATAAAAAAATAAATATATTCTTGCATTCACCCAAACAAGATGGACGGAGGAATTCCCCTCCACAGGGACATTATATTCTGACAGCTGCACCCTCGCCTGATTGCCTGAAGACACTGATCGAGGAGAGCATGTCCTTTCCACATCAATCGACTTTTGCCAAGTAGGGACAGCCACGCACTGATTGGAATTTGTCTGGAACCCTGCTGAACCATACAGATTTCAATCAGTGTATGGCCAGCTTTATTCAGTACAGCTCTATCGCATTCAAGAAAGCAATGTGATAACCGAGGCATGGGATAGGGGCTGACCCAGTTTCCTAGAGACATTATTTTGTGCTCTCATCTCCTCCTTAAGCCCTGTACACACGATCAGATATCCTATGGATTTTCGTCTGATGGATTTGTGCATCAGAAATCCGATGAAACTGTTTTCCATCAGTCTTGCCTACACACCATCAGTCAAAAAACCGACCGTTCCAAACGTGGTGACGTAAAACACTCCGATGAGCTGAGAAAAATGAAATTCAATGCTACTGAGCATGTGTCGACTTGATTCTGAGCATGCTTGGGTTTTTTATCTGATGGATTTCCCCACAGACGATCGGAAATTGCCATCGGTTTTTTATCCATCAGATAATTTTAAAACATGTTCTATTTTTTAAAACCGATGGAAAAAAGACTGATGGGTCCCATACACGATCGGTTTGTCTGATGAAAACAATCCGTCGGACGGTTTTCATCAGTCAAACTGATCGTGTGTACAGGGCTTTAGGCCTCCTCCTGTTTTAGCCAGTACAAATTTGCACCAGGCCTTTTTATGAGAAGTATAATGCATGAATGTATAAAACATGATAAAAATATAAGTTATTTTTTTACATGAAAACCTAGAGTCTAGAGCCATGGCAGTAAAATAGGACAGTTCCAATTACAGTCAACAAAATAAGCAAAAAAAAAATCAAAGCAGTTCTGTACAATATAAATAGCAATCAACAACCAACAAACGAAGGTGCGATGAACCTACGCATTTAAATCCCACCGTGGCCTAAAACATAACTTATTAAATGTCTAAAAATACACATATAGAAAGTATAAGGAAGTAAAAAACTGCTGGGTGTGTATGACCTTACATATAGGGAAGCATGGGTCTGGTGCAGAGGTAAAACGCCATAATGCTGGAGGTTATATGAGAAAGTACCTGTCACAAATGTCACGTCTACCCCAGCGCAGGTGGTCAGACACTATAGCTGGCTACTGTGCGCTTCCCGGTACTTGGTTTCCCCCAAGGACTTTATACACAATGCTATAGTGCCTGGCCACCATGCCTGGGCAGATGTGAACTAAGTAAAGCAAACAGGTACTTGCATTTTAGCAGATAGCGTGGTTCAAAGACAGTTCAGGTGAAGGCAGTTCAGGGGATAATCCAGTATCCGTTCCAGGTAAAAAAGCAGGCTGAGTTCAGGGTATAATCCAGTCCAATCCGGGTCATACACAGGGGATCCAACAGCAAGCAAGGCAGACTAACAGGAGGCCTGGTCTAGAACATTGCAGGTAAGTCTGTTTCTATCACAAGCGAGGGATAGAGTGTTCGGTTGGCTTATATCAGGTGACTGAGCAGATCAATCATCTAACAGGTGAACACAGACAGGGAGGAAAGCAACAGCCAACACCCGGGTGCTGGAATAAGGAACAGGGGCACTAAGTGATTATGACAGTACCTCCATCCAAAGGAGAGAATTCCCCACAATAAGGCCAGTTAAAATATTAAACTTGTATACCAGGCTACTATCTAATTTGCACTATAAATAGCAGTAAACAAAAATAGGAAATATTCTTTGAAAATACAAATCTGCTGCTTTTTCTGGTGATAATCATTCATGTCAGTAGGCACACTATTACAGAACCATGTTGCTTAAAGTAAATTTGTTCTCCAATTTTCATTAAAAGACCACTAGGACTATTTCAGGTTTATATCTAAAAGGTACCAGTGTACATAGAAAGTTAGGCAGTATTAGTAAAGCTATTTGCCAAGTTTTATAGCCATTTATTAGCGCTACAGTTTTGCCAGGTGTATACTATGGGCTAAGCCAGTGTTTCTCAACTCCGGTCCTCAAGGTGCCCCAACAGGTCATGTTTTCAGGATTTTCCTCAGATGAAATGGCTGTGGTAATTACTAAGGCAGTGAAACTGATCAAATCACCTGTGCAAACATGAAAACATGACCTGTTGGGGCGCCTTGAGGACTGGAGTTGAGAAACACTGGGCTAAGCAATCAATCAGAAGCAGGGCTGAGAAAAATCTTGCACATGCCCATTATCCTTGTCTTGCTATGAGGGTGCTCATATGCTACTCTGCAAGCATGAGACCTGCATTGTTTGCAAACAGTTCACTTGGGAGCACTTAAACAGTGCTGACACACTGTAACCTACCTGGTTACAGTTATGCCGTGTACACACAGTCGGAATTTCCGAGGAAAAAAGTCAGCCGGAATTTTTTCATCGGATATTCAGACCGTGTGTATGTCCCATCGGACTTTTTCCGTCGGAAATTCCGACGGAGTTAGAAAAAGAACATGTTCTCCTTTTTTCCGACGGAACAAAAATTTCTATTGGAAATTCCGTTTGTCTGTATGGAACTCCGACGGAGAAAAAAACACGCATGCTCAGAATCAAGTCGACGCAAGCATTGAACTTAATTTTTCTCAGCTCGTTGTAGTGTTGTACGTCACCGCGTTCTTGACGGTCGGAAATTGGTGTGACAGTGTGTATGCAAGACAGCTTGAACGGAATTCTGTCGGAAAAACCCGTCAGAGTTTTTTCCGACGAAAAATCCGACCTTGTGCACAAGGCATTACTATGTGCTTCCAGTAGTTACAAACGCAGAGCCATGCAAAGGAGATGTACCAGTAATTATGTCAGCAGCAAAGAGGAGGGACTGCTTGTGGACTTTAATAAAAAGTCTGGATTTGCATGTAAAATCACAAATATCTCGCCAATGACAACTTGCTTTTAAAGAAGATGCAACACTACGTAAACTGTGCCAAAGCAGGGTGTAGCCATATGTGTAGTTTAAAATAGACAACTTTGCAACGATTTTCCCTAAGTGTCTGTTCACCTTTACAAAATAATTCATAACATCTGAAGATTAGTCCTGTTATTATAGGGTAGTTCAATGTAAATGTTTGTGTTCCAAATTGATTTATGTTATATTGCTGGGGGGAATTGACCACAGGTAACCCCATCAGTTATGGCTTGTCCTGAGTGTCTCACCTAACACTGAGACGCTCAACTAATAATAATACAAGTCATTATAGGGCGTCACAGCAACACCATGACTAACTATGGGATGAGAGACAGGCTGTACAGTATAAAGGAAGTGATAAATTATCACAGCAAAGCAGAGGCCAGTGGATTAGCTAGAACCAAGCAAGTAGCACTTCAAACAAGTTATAGGTAAACTAAGGTCAATAACTGTAGGTAGCACAGAATGTATGTGTGTGTGTGTGTGTGTGTGTATGTATGTGTGTGTGTGTGTGTGTGTGTGTGTATGTATATATATATATATATATATATATATATATATATACATACAGTTTTTGCCCATAGTTAGAATATGCTAATAAAGATCTTAGCAATCAAATGTATTATTCAAATCACCAGCTGACATTTTTTTCTAAGGAATAATAGAAGTACATGGGTCAGTACAACAGGTTACAAATTACAGTAATTGTGCCCTTTCTTAAGCCCATAGGGAAACTCTACTGTCTGATACTTTGGCCTGCTGTACTGACCAATAGTGTCCGAAGTACCACTATTGCTTAATGGGATGAAGTATTGCATGCAAACAAATGCTGGCAGTAGGTGGGTAGTTATCTGAACCAGAGTTGGGACTTGCAGCAATGCTTTCCTTTTGCTGACCACGCCTACAAGTTGTTCATCTAATTCAGGGTTTCTCAAATGGCGTTCCACCATGATATACTCGTCAATCGCAGGCAGTTGACAGGTAGATCGCATCTCTGCACTCTCCTGTCATTAGACCCCTGTATGCAGAGCAGCACAGAAAAGCAAGGAGTGTCTCTTCTGTTCTCTGCCAGCCTCTTCTCCCCTCCTCCTTATCACAGGTGATTGTATGTGACATCACATGGTGTGGACAAGAGAGGAGGGCCGGCAGGGAACAGCGCACCAGAACCAGGAATATCCCACCTTCTTCCCACCACCCCCCTCCCTTCCGCAACAGCAGTGGGAAATGAGCCCACCCCCGGTTGTGAATTCCCTGCTTACCTTCATTGGCTACGGGCAGCTGGCAGGTGAGGCAAGTTAAATCTTCCACACTGTGCCCCGTAGGAGAGAGGGCGCAGTGTTAGTGTTTGGAAGACAAGTACAGTGCATTGAAAAATTATTCATACCCCTTGAAATTTTCCACATTTTGTCATGTTACAACCAAAAACATAAATATATTTTATTGGCATTTTATGTGATAGACCAACACAAAGTGGCACATAATTGTGAAGTGGAAGGAAAATGATAAATGGTTTTCAATTTTGTTTACAAATATCCGAAAAGTGTGGTGTGCATTTGTACTCGGCCCCCTTTACTCTAATACCCCTAACTAAAATCTTGTGGAACCAATTGCCTTCAGATGTCACCTAACTTGTAAATAGAGTCCACCGGTGTGTAATTTAAGCTCAGTATAAATACAGCTGTTCTGTGAAGTCCTCAGAGGTTTGTTAGAGAACCTTAGCAGAGAGCAGAGAGAATATTACGAAAAATAAAAGTCTTCATTTGCTGAGTAAAGGTGAGAGGACAGGTGTTGGTAGTTACAAAAACCCACAAAAGTTCCATGGACTGTAGGCCTAGTAACTTAATAGGAAATATAGACCCATTCACAGTGCCTAAGTATGGGGGTGAGAGACAAATGAGAGTTACCTAAATGACTGGTCCTTAAAAATTATATTGTCAAATTTCTGTCAATCATTGTTTTGATCTTGAATTCAACATATGAATGAATACAATTTTGTGGAGCTTATACTGTTGAATTTAACTCCAGACATTTTTTTTTATTGAGTAGGGAAGGTGAAGATCCATCTTCTCCATGTTGTTTCTGTCTGTGACCCCATGTTGGGGCAATTGCTCACTAATCTATTCTTGGTGACAGTGCTGTCACTAAAACCTAATGTAAGGGGAAAACTCTAACAGCCTATTAGTGGTTGTATTTCATGTAACTTTAGACTCAGTGGGCAACACAAAATAAATAAAAAAAATAAAACATTACTTACAACTGTTGAATGTAGGCAAAGGGTCTCAGCCCCATGCAATGGAGAACTCCCATCTACCTCACTCAAAGACAATGTTAACTACACAATGAAAGTGGGAAATTTTGAAATATATGATTTGAGTATCAGTTGACAGATTTTCTGACATTTTGGGCCTCCTGGATTGCTTTCTAAGGCAAGTCCACACTAGTCTACGTTTTAAAAAAGCAATCTGGGGTGGATCACTTTTGAAAGTGCAGCTAAGCAGCCACTGTCTAAAATAATAAAAAAAAAAAAAAACACGCATTCAGGAGGCGGTAGGATTGCTTTGCGAATGCCTGTTTTTTTATTTGTTTTATTTTTTTCCAAACAGCAATTTAGAAGGGGTCTATTGTGCCACAACTGCAAGCCAAGAATTTGCATGAAGAGTGTAGAGAGACCCCTCCTGCTGTATTTTAGACATTAGGTGGGCGGTCAGTTGGCAATAAAACCGGGGCTTAGCCACTTGTTTTTACCGCCCCTGGCTGCCTGTGTGAAAGAGGCCTTAGACTCAGAAGAGTATAAACAGATCTTCACTACATAATTTAAGATCTGGGTTGTATAACACAGTCAATGTGAATGGGCAGGGCACTTTGTTTTGTTGATGTTATTTTCTTTATTATGCCATTACATGGTGCATAATAAAAGTATAATGTGCCCTATCAAATGTAATAAAGTTAGTGCCTACCTTTTGACATGGTATTTAATCACTTAGCACGTGAAGGCTGCTGATTTATACTTGAAAAGAACGATTTTGTTTAAAAAAAATGCCAATGGAGATTCTAACTATTCATTTACTAAAAAATATTTTTATTTTTGTTTTCTGTTATAAAGACTTCCCCCTACTTCCTGTCCCAATATAAGAAAAAAATCTCCCTACTGGAGCTCAGAAAGCAATAAAATGGATAGAACATCTAAACCTTCCCTACTCTTTTAAAAAAAACATTAAAAAAAAAATGTTTTGCTGCAGTTCAACTTTAATGTTTTAACCTTTTAAGTGAAATGGCCCAAAACATGTATGCATATCAGGGAAGTGACAACTTCTTCCAAAGTCATAGCCACGTCACAAAGTGGTAAAGCAAACAATACAAGAACATTAAACCCCAATGGGACTTTGAAGGCAGAATAGAAAATTGTAAACATATGTAGCAGAATAAAAGATACCAATCTTTATTTACAAACAATATAAAAAAAGGCCAAAGGTCTATGTGGTGAAGTAGGTACACGACCAATTAAAAACAGGTTTCTTAGCAACGTAACGTACAGTATTGGTTCAAGATACCCTGCTAGTCTCAATACTGGAGCACCAGACAAGCCTTCTGGAATGTAGGGCCTGGTCAAAAAGGGTGTCCACAGGATAAATCCAGACGCCTTTCGGAAATACTATTTTCCTTCTTCGGTGGAAGAGGAGCATATACTAATCTAAAGGCTGGTGTTAGCATAGTACTTACATTGTACAATCATTGTGATTGTACATTGTAAGTACTATGTTGACACCAGCCTGTATCATGAGCACCTGTATTATTCTTATATCATGTATGCTGCTATCATGAGCACCTGTATTTTTCTTATATCATGTATGCTGCTTATACTCACATTAATGTTATATTATACATTCCCCTGAAGAAGGAAAATGGTGATTCCTGAAACGCGTCAGAATTTATTCTGTGAACAACATCTTTGAACAGGCTATACATTCCAGAAGGCTGGTCTGGTGCTCCAGTATTGAGAGTAGCAGGGTATCCTGAACTAATACTGTACATTGCTATGTAACCTGTTTCAATTGGTTGTATACCTACTTCGCCACATCGACCTTTGGTCCTTTTTATATTTTTTGTAAATAAAGATTGGTATCTTTTATTCTACTACATGTTTACAATTTTTTATTCTTCCTTCAAAGTCCCATTGGGGTTAAATGTTCTTGTATTGTATGTATTAACAGGGATGTTGGCAGAATATCACCCTTAGGCCCCTTTCACACTGAGGCATATTTCAGGCGTTTTAGCGCTAAAAATAGCGCATAAATAACGCCTGAAATAATCCTGCCCCAGCATTCTCAATGTGAAAGTAGGGCTGGGCGATTTTCCCCTCAAAAAAATCTGCGATTTTTTTATAAAAACTCGATTTACGATTCGATTCGATTTTTTTTTATTATATTAATTAAAGTGCATCAACAAACAAAATTGCAAAGGCAAACCCTTTCTCTAACTGCAAAGTCAGTGTGCAGTGTGCAACAAAGATTGTTAAACATCCAAATTATTAATACTGTATTTGGATTTAGCTAATAAAACAAAAAATCCTGAGGTTACTCTTAGTTGAATTGAACTGTGCCCATGCCTCACTGTGCCCATGCCTCACTGTGCCCATTCTTCACTGTGTCCATGCTTCACTGTGCCCGTGTCTCACTGTGCCCATTCTTCACTGTGCCTGTGTCTCACTGTGTCCATGCCTCACTGTGCCCAATGCCTCACTGTGCCCGTGCTTCACTGTGCCCATGCTTCACTGTGCCCATGCTTCAATCACTGTGCCCATACCTGATGCAGATTTTCATTGGATACAAATTTTACTGCTACACCCGCGGCCATTCCAGTATTCAAAAGCCGCGCCTCCTCCTCGTCTGTGATAGGCGGAACACTCAATTTCCCAGCATTCAGTGTTCCGCCTATCACGGACATCCGCTCATAACACAGACGAGGATGAGAGGATGTCCGTGATAGACTGAACACTGCCTGCTGTGAAATTGAGTGTTCCGCCTATCACAGACGACAAGGACTCGGGAGGCGCGGCTTTTGAACACTGCAATGGCCGCCGTCTGTCTGCATGACACGCTGATCAGGTAGGCAGACGGCGGCTTGCGGTTAGTTAGTGTTACATTACATCTACTCGTGGCGGCTGCGGCGAGTAGATGTAATTGGGGTAACGCCGCCCAGTGTCATTCCAGATACGCCCCCTGCAGCCCTGCTACGGAAACTCTGAAGGAAAAAAAAATTAAAAATCTAAAAAAAATCGATTTTCTTCAAATATGAATCGATTTGAACTCAAAACTCGATTCAAGATTAAAATCGTTTTTTTTCCCAGCCCTATGTGAAAGCCTGAGGGCTTTCACACTGAGGCGATGCGCTGGCGGGAGGAAAAAAAATCTCCTGCAAGCCGCATCTTTGGAGCGGTGAAGGAGCTGTGTGTATACCGCTCCTTTACCACTCCTTCCCATTGAACTCAATGGGACACCGTGGCTATACCGCCCGCAAATCGCTGCTGTAGCAGCGGTTTGCAGGCGGTATTAACCCTTTTTCGGCCGCTAGCGGGGGTTAAAACCGCACCGCTAGCGGCCGAATATCGCGGTAAAAACTATGGTATAGCGGCGCTAAAAATAGCGCCGCTATACCGCCAGCGCACCTGCCCGCCCCAGTGTGAAAGGGGCCTTAGGAACAGCACCCAGCCCTTGCATGAGAGCCTGACAGGTATCATTTTCAGTATACGAGATTATAAATGGTAGTCTCCATATTTATCTTCCTATTATTTGCTTGAAAAAATAAAGCAAATAATAAGCAGTAAAGTAAATTTATTTGGATTTAAATTATGAAATAGCTGAAAGCACATATTGTCAATGAGCTTTTGAGCTTGACACTGTTTGGTACTGTTTATTACTGATTATTGGTAGAAGGCGTGTACTTGTGATAATTTGCTTTTATTTTGTATTTCTCAGTGACTATGGAGCAGTTTGCCTTGGCTGTGGAGTCTTGCCCTGTGCCAGCGGACCAGCGTTTACTAATGGAGGTATAGTGGAATTCCCGTCACAATCCACAGTTGCATCTGTTTGGGCCTCTTTCGCGCGGCCGTTGCGATCAGGTCCACCTGAGTTTTTCAGGCGGACCTGATTGGACGGTCCCTTCACCCTTATGGACTGGAGGGTGTACCACCTGCTTCAGATCTGATCCGGTCCACTTAAAAAAAAAAAAAGGAAGGGGATCTGTCCTCCATTTTGGGCGGAATCGATTTGGAAGGCAGTCGGTTGCAAATGGACAGCTGAGTCCATTTACTCCTGGCCACCCATAGAACTGAGCGGGCTCTGCATAAACTGAGTGGACATGGACCTGTCGTTCACCTGCTTTGCTCTGCACAACAGTGTATCGGTAGACATATCCCCCACTGAGTAAAAGGGAGTCCACCCTGTGTGAAAGGGGCCTTACACTTCATTTTTGTATGCTGTGACAAAAGCTATTTACCTACCCAGGTCTTGTCATGCACAGGAAACACTGTTATTCTACAAACAACATATGTGACATTTGCATGGAATCACTTCCTTCAGCTTTGATTCATTTTCATGAAAAGAGTTTTCCTATATTTTCAGGGAAAGAACGAGAGTTAAAAATTGTATTAAAGTGATTGTAAACCTCAGATATGAAATGTGAAGAAAGCATACCCCTCTATAGTGTGTACTTGTCTCAATTAAGAACGCATTAAAAGGAGGATTTACTAAGACTGGAGAGTGCAAAATTTGGTGCAGCTCTGCATAGAAACCAATCAGCTTTCAGGTTTTATTGCCAAAGCCTAATTGAACAAAATACCATGCACAGCTGCACCAGATTCTGAATGCTCCAGTTGTAGTAAATCTCCCCCTCATACCTTGTACACACGAGCGGAATTTCCATCGGAATAAACTCCGACGGGTTTTTCAGACGGAATTCCGCTCAAGCTGTCTTGCATACACACGGTCACACTAAAATCCGACTGTCATGAACGCGGTGATGTAAAACACCAAGACGAGCCGAGAAAATTAAGTTCTATGCTTCCGAGCATGCGTCAAATTGTTTCCGAGCATGTGTGGTTTTTAGTCTGTCGGAATTGCATCCAGACGGACGGAAATTCCGATAGAATTTTTTTTCATCGGAAAGATAGAGAACATGTTCTCTATCTAATTCTGTCAGAATTTCCGACGGAAAAAGTCAGATGGGGCATACACACGGTCGGAATATCCGATGAAAAAAATTTCCATCGGAAATTCTGAGCGTGTGTACGCGGCATAAGTGTAATTTCTGTCTGTTGCTTCATTCCTCTGCTATCAGCATGAATTACTTCTGACAAGTTTTCTTAGCACAAAAAGAAAATAGGTGACAAGGAAGGGACCTTCAGCTGATTGACAGCCTCAGCTCTGTCTCTGTGTGAAGGGGGTGTGTCACTTCCCTCCAATCAGCTCTCAGAGCTCTCCTCAGTGAGCTCTGCAGTTTGTAGTTCAGCTTTCTGACCTGTTTTATGAGCGCGCAGACAAGATTTATAAATTCTAGACTTTGAATAGTTCGAGAGAAGGGAAGACTGCAGATAAACAGGTACAACTTATGTAGGAGGATTTCTTTAATTTCTATCACCTGGGGCCAGTCACTTCACTGGACATATGGAAGAGTTTACAAGCACTTTAAAGTAAACATTACAGTATTGTTATAAGTTTATGCTAAGGAATCTATTTTACGGTAAAAAGGGCTGTCAAAAGATTGTGTGTATGTTAATGCGAAAGCATGCAATAAACAAAATATCCTAAGCCCAGAATGGGTCAGCTTTGATCAAGTACACAAAATGATGAGCCCATGCACCTTAGCACTACAAGCACTAATTTTAGGCACTTCCAGCGACACTTGACAATACTAAGTATCACCCCATGATTACCTTACATGCTAGTTCTCTTGTGCTAATACTTATGGGGCAGCTGGTAGCTGGGCAGCTCATGTCTGAATACTAATGTTTATTTGTTGAGAGCTCTTTCTTCCATTTAGATATGATGGCATGGAAATTATAAGAGAAAAAATATAGAAGTATAACTGTATCCATACATAAGTAGTGACATTATCCATTAGTATTTCATTTTTTTTCTGACAGTGGAATACTTGTATGGATTTTCCACAAGGTAAAAACAGGAAGATATAATTCAATACTATACTTATTAGAAGAGATGTGGAGATACCATACTACTGTAACATTTTGTATTATTCCATAATTCAAGTCAATGCAGCATCAAGATATGGTGAGAGGGACCAAGCATTTTGAGGGAGCCAAAGAACTGTTCACATCATCCACTGCTGTGATTCTGGCCAAGTGTGTCTATATCACTCGCTGCCACGCTCAGACAGGAAAGTAATAGAGTTTACACAATGCTTGCTTTTTAGGAGAGGCAATGCTCCTTACTTCTAGTTGAATCATTCAGAAATTCAGCTTAACAATTTTTAAATATCATTTAGGCTTGGTTCACACCGTCGCCGCATGCGGCTCACAGCATGGGTCCGGTGCGTTCTGGTTCACCGTTTCAGGTCTGATTTCAGCCCGAATTTTGGGCTGAAATCGAACCTGAAACGCACCAAAAAAGGCAGGCGTTTTTCCGGCACATTGCACTGGACCCTCCATAGAGAGCCAGTCACATTCTCCTGCTATGCGAATTGAATGCGGGGAAACGCGTATTCAATTTGCATAGATGTGAACCCAGCCTCAATAAAAAATAAAGGAATAAAGGTTCAAGAAATTTTGAAAATGTTGGCATTAATGGTTCCCTCAATGAACTCTAGCTCCCCAGTGCTGGCAGCACTCATGCAGCCCCAGACCATGACACTCCCACCACCATGCTTGACTGTATGCAAGACACACTTGTCTTTGTATTCCTCACCTGGTTGCCGCTACACATGCCTGACACCATCTGAACCAAGTAAGTTTTTACACAGGACATGGTTCCAGTAATCCATGTCCTTAGTCTGCTTGTCTTCAGCAAATGTTTGCAGGCTTTCTTGTGAATCTTCTTTAGAAGAGGCTTCCTTCTGGGAAGGAATTTGATGCAGTGTGCGGCGTGTCCCTTCAACCTCTGCAGCAATGCTGGCAGCACTCATATATCTATTTCCCAAAGACAACCTCTGGATATGAGGCTGAGCACATGCACTCAACTTCTTTGGTCGACCATGGCGAGGCCTGTTCTGAGTGGAACCTGTCCTGTTGAACCGCTGTATGGTCTTGGCCACTGCGCTGCAGCTCAGTTTCAGGGTCTTGGCAATCTTCTTATAGTCTATGCAATCTTTATGTAGACAATGAATTTTTTTCAGATCCTCAGAGTTCTTTGCCATGAGGTGCCATGTTAAACTTCCAGTGACCAGTATGAGAGAGTGAGAGCGATAACACCAAATTTAACATACCTGCTCCCCAGTCACACCTGAGCCCTTGTAACACTAACGAGTCACATGACCCCAGGGAGGGAAAATGGCTAACTGGACCCAATTTGGATATTTTCACTTAGGGGTGTACTCACTTTTGTTGCCAGCGGTTTAGACATTAATGGCTGTGTGTTGAGTTATTTTGAGGGGACAACAAATTTACACTGTTACACAAGCTGCACACTCACTACTTTACATTGTAGCAAAGTGTCATTTCTTCAGTGTTGTCACCAGAAAAGATATAATAAAATATTTACAAAAATGTGAGGGGTGTACTCACTTTTGTGAGATACTGTATGTATGTACAGGTGAGGCTTTGTCCCGACTGCATTTTCAACTCTAATCCCTTCTTTTTAAGAGCTATTCCACTAAACTGAATGGTAATTTTTAGACTTGAAGCACATTGCCAGCTGAGACAACATCGATTTTGCTTCCATAGACTGATGGGGAACAGCCCTTGTATTTTTCTTTTTGCAATTTCTTTTTTTTATAAACAAGAAAATTTAAATTCTAACAGAAGACATAGAAGTGTCATGAGCGCAACTTACCAGAAGATACACATTCAGAAAATCTACATTGTGGTGTCTCAAAAAAGAGGCATGGTATAAAGGAGGGGAAAATCAACCACTAGCATAGCCAAAGAGAGAGAGTGAGCAAAATACCAAGATGCGTAGGTAGGCATCTATGAATTGGGTGCAACGCCAGTGCATGTCTGATTCCCAGTGAGTTGGCGTCTAACTATGGAAAGGAGTATTGTAGTCTACAACACAGCTCTTGTACTTAAAGTGGAGTTTCCATCAAAAATACAATTTAGCATTAATGTGCATATAATACCCTGAAAAAAAACATTTGGATAGTCTTTTTTTTTTTTACTCACCTGGAAATACCTGTTGCTATGTGGTCCCACGAAGTCTGCCTTCTGAATCACCTCAGTTTGTGATGTCATCTCCCTCGGCTCCTCAGCGTGCTACTGCTCCAGTCCTGGGAAATGTGTGTCATCATTTCCTAGGATGCAGTGCGCTACCCCTAGCGCTGGAATCGCGGGACTTCGACACAGAAAGTGACGCAATCCCAGCTTCTTACACTGTTCTACGTTGTTGTTGGTTGCCATCCCAACGGCGGGCACGTCCGACAACGACGCCCGTTGTGATGGCAACCCGAGTGCTTGACGGCGCTGCGCTGCTGTTATAATGCACATGCGCGAGAATGGGGCGGGACAGGCGGTCCGTGATGGTGACTCTCGTCAGCCCTGTCCAAGAAGTAAGTGCTTGTGGGCTTCAAATGTCCACAAGCAAAATGAGAACTGCGGCAAAGGAATTTTAAAAGTCTCTTCACACAATTACTCTGCAGATCGGCGGCGGATTTGAACATAGTAAGTGAACTGAGTTGTACAATTATAATGCATGATAAAAAAACATACTTTTAAAAATTGCTTAATGTGGTTGGAACCCCGCTTTAATGTGTCAGTGGGACCACTAGAGCTGGTCCATATAGCAAGTCATTGTTGGATTCTTTTTGTTATTATAACCCCCCCCCCCCCCCGTTGCAAACTACTTCAACCATTTCTGCATAACCAAGAAGCATTACAGAGGATTCTACTGAACTCATCAAGTAAGGAAGACTGGCCTCTCCTACCCCAGGCAACTGGCAAGTCCAGGGGTCTCGAAACTGTCTAAACAAAGGGCCAGTTTACTGTTCTTCATACTTTAGGGGGGCCGTACTGTGGCCATTGGGAGCAGAAAGGGTACTGGCGTCAGTGGCAGTAAACAGTGCCCCATCGTTGGTACCAGTGGGAGTAAACCATGCCCCATCGTTGGTGTCAGTGAGAGTGACGGTTCTCCATCATTGGTGGTGTCAGCGGGAGGAATAGTGCCCCATCGTTGGTGTCAGTGGGAGGAATAGCGTCCCATTGTCCATGTTGGTGACAAGGACTATGCCCCACTGTTGCTAACAGTGGGGGGGAATAATGCCACAAGGGCTGGATAAAGGCAAGCAGAGGGCCGCATCTGTTCCCCAGGCCGCAGTTTGGAGGCCAATGGGCTAGCCTATTGCACTAACAATATCAAAAGTCTACCAGTCACACAAGGCACACCCAGCCTTAGAGGGGAGATGCTGAAAGGGACAGTTTACCTCCTCTGCATTAGTGAACCAACACATAGAACAATAGGCAAACTGCCCCTCTACTCTACTGCCAGTTCAGTTCTAGATGTGCAGAAGAAGAATAGTTGAACTATAAGTACACTGTAAATGGACAGGAACAATATGGACCCAATCAAACGGCCCTGACAGACAGAGTGGCAGCCTAGAACCTTGTATTATAAACAGTAATGCCTAATGACAGTCAACAACATTATTTATGTGCGGGTGACAGGGTATGGCTTTTGTAGTCTTTATTCATAAATTACTGTTAAATTGTTCCTGTGAAAACTGTTAAAAAGTTACTGTGTGGATTGTGAAAAAAAAATAGATTTCAGACCCTTCTTAGGAATTAGTAATTACTAATCCTTTTTATTGTCAGTTTGACAGGCTGGCCCTTCACAGTGCAGGCGACAGAGACAAGAGACAGCTGAGTCAGGATAGGCCCTCATCCCAATTGTGCTCCCCCTCAGTATGGTGCCCAAGGCAGGAGCCTCAACTGCCTTGATCCCGCTCTGAGGCTCCATGCACACTGGGCTTAAAAAAAAATGCCAGTTCCCTTGGCAGCAAAAAATTCTCATATAGAGCATCTTTATACGGGAGTTTAGGAGAGCTTAGGAGTGTTCAGAATGCTCCAAATCAAAAACGCAATCCAGAAGGGTTTTTTCCTGCCTTTAATCGTCATAATGTGCATGGACACATAGGATAACATTGAGCTGCTTCTACAGACAAAACACAAAAGTCCTGTAGAAGCAGCATTTTTTTTAAGCCAGTGTGTGGACCCTGAGAATTTGAACCACTGCTATCAAGGACTGCCTTAGAAAGATTTTCCCTCATTTACTGTCACAGTTCCAATCACTTAACCTGACAAGAAGTGAGGGAAAGTGTGAAACCGACACACAGGCATCAATGGAAAGCTGACAGGTGTTCTTCCCCCTCCCCTACCCTACTAAAAAGAAAAAAAAAGATGATTTTTTATTTTTTCTGGATGTGTTCTCTCACTTTCTATCTGAAAGTATTGTCACCGGGACAATACCTAAGGAGAAATCTCTATTATGGACCCCTGCATATCAAGTTAAAAAAAAATAGGATTTTTATAACAGCTTACCTGTAAAATCCTTTTCTTGGAGTACATCACGGGACACAGAGCGACATAGTCATTACTAATGGGTTATATAGATACCGTCAGGTGCTGGCACTGGCAACTTCCAAAACCGGAAGTACCCTCCCCTATATAAGCCCCTCCCATCCGGGAGCACCTCAGTTTTGTAGCAAAGCAATAAGTGTCCCCAAAGAGGGGCGGGAGCTCTGTGTCCCGTGATGTACTCCAAGAAAAGGATTTTACAGGTAAGCTGTTATAAAAATCCTATTTTCTTTCTCGTACATCACGGGACACAGAGCGACATAGTCATTACTAATGGGATGTCCTAAAGCAATGCCCAATGAGGGGGGGGATACACCATATATAAGCTGAGCGCTATCAGACATGAGGATCTTTTGCGGCCTGCAACACATTGCGCCCAAAGGCGACATCCTCCTGACTTCTAACGTCCACCTGGTAGAACCTAGTAAACGTGTGAACTGAAGACCATATTGCGGCCTTACAGATCTGAGCCAGGGAGGCCTGGTGATGCACTGCCCATGAAGTTCCAACTGCTCTCGTGGAGTGCGCTCTAACTTTGAACGGAGGCGGTCTCCTTCTCAAGCCATAGGCTTGTATTATGACCTGTCGAATCCACTTGGCTAAAGTAGATTTTGACGCTGCCTGACCCTTTCTGGGGCCTTCCGGCAGAATAAACAAAGTATCCGTTCTGCGAATCTGAGCAGTGGCTTTTAGATAAGCTTTAAGTGCTCTTACTACATCCAAAGAATGCAATAACTTTTCCTCTACCGAAGTAGGTTTGGGGAAAAAAGAAGGAAGAACCACATCTTGGTTCAAATGAAACCTCGATACCACCTTAGGAAGAAAGGCTGGATGAGGACGTAACACTACTCTATCCTTATGGATAACCAGATATGGCTCCTTACAGGACATAGCTGCTAATTCCGACACTCTTTTAGCCGAACAAATGGCTACTAGAAAAATCAATTTCCTGGTGAGAAGCACCAAAGAAATATGCTGTAATGGTTCAAATGGTTGTTTCTGTAGAACCGACAGAACCAAGTTTAGATCCCATGGACATATGGGAATATTAACCGGAGGACTAATACGCATCACTCCTTGTATAAAGGCTTTGACTAGTGAATGCGAAGCCAAGGGCCTTTGAAAAAATATTGACAAGGCCGAAATCTGACCCTTGATAGTACTCAAGGCAAGCTTCCTATCTACAGCCCATTGTAGGAAGTCCAGAATCCTACCTATTACGTATTTACGTGGATGCCATTTCTTGGCCTCACACCAGGCGATGTACGCCTTCCAGATTCTATAGTAGATCTGCCTGGATACCGGCTTCCTGGCATTGATCATGGTAGATACCACAGCATTAGAGAGCCCTCTCTTTTTTAGAATGTGGGCTTCAATAGCCAGGCCGTCAAACCTAGGGCTGGTAAGGAAGGGTGGTATATCGGTCCTTGTGAAAGCAGGTCCGGACGATGTGGGAGGGTCCAAGGACTCCCCACAGACATTTTTACAATCTCCGCGTACCATGCTCTTCGGGGCCACGCTGGAGCCACCAGAATCACTGGTTTCTTTTCTACCCTGATTCTGCGGAGTAATCGAGGTAACAATTGTGGCGGTGGGAATGCATATATCAGCTTGAACTGATCCCAAGGGAACACTAGGGCATCCGAGCCGCAAGCTAGGGGATCCCTTGTCCAAGAGACAAACCTGTCCACTTTTGTGTTGAATCTGGATGCTAGCAGATCTACATCCGGTGTTCCCCACCGCTGACATATTGTCCGGAAAACCTCGGGATGAAGGGACCATTCCCCTGGGCATAATTGTTGGCGACTTAGAAAGTCCGCCTTCCAATTCTCCACTCCTGGAATGAAAACCGCAGATATGGCTGGGACATATCTTTCTGCCCATCTCAGGATGTAATTTACTTCCCTTTGGGCTGCACGACTCCTGGTGCCCCCCTGACGATTGATATATGCCACTGCTGTGGCATTGTCTGATTGAATTCTGACAGGGGACCCTTGGAGTTTGGATGTCCATGCTACTAGGGCATACCGGGCTGCTCGTATCTCTAAGAGATTGATGGGCAGGGCCTTTTCTGCATCCGACCATCTGCCCTGGAGAGACCATTGCTCCAGTACTGCTCCCCAGCCTATAAGGCTGGCATCTGTAGTGACCACCTTCCAGGAAATCGGGCTGAAGGATTTCCCTCTTTCCAGATTCTGGGGAACCAACCACCAGCGGAGGCTCTTGCGAACGGAAGGGGACAAGGACATTGGTAAGTCCAGAGCCTGAACTTTTTTGTTCCAGGCTGACAGTATGGCCCTTTGCAAATTCCTTGAATGGAATTGACCGTAGGGTACTGCTTCGAATGATGCCACCATTTTTCCCAGCAGCCTCATGCACAGGCGTATGGATGGCTGTCTTTTTGAACCCACTAAGTGGATCAAATCTCTCAAAGACGACCCCTTTTCTTGAGGCAAGAAAATTTTTCTCTGGTCTGAATCCAGCCTTAGCCCCAAGTATTCCAGACTTTTGACTGGTTTTAGGGCTGACTTGTCTCGGTTGATAATCCAACCGTGATATTCCAGATACTTGATTGTCTCGTGAACAACCACTTCTAGTTTTTCCACTGAGTGGTCTATCAGCAACAAGTCGTCTAGATATGCCATTATCGTTACACCTCGTGTTCTTAGATTGGCCAATAATGGGGCCAGAATTTTTGTGAACACTCGTGGTGCTGTGGCCAGACCGAAGGGTAAGGCTCTGAACTGAAAATGGCGCCCTTCTACCGCAAAGCGTAGAAATTTTTGGTGGGCTGGAAAGATGGGAATGTGCAAATAAGCATCTTTGATGTCGATCGAGGCTAACCATTCCTCCCCTTGTAGGGCAGTGGCCACCGACCGGATCGACTCCATCCGGAAAGTCCTGATATGTAGGAATTTGTTTAGCCCTTTTAGATTTAATATGGGCCTCACGTCCCCGTTTGGCTTCGGGACTGTAAAGAGGTTTGAGTAAAACCCGAACCCCCATTCTTCCAGGGGAACCTCTATAATTACTGCTTGGAGCAATAATTGTTCTAGTGCCAACAGGAGGGATCCTCTCTTCTGGGGATCCCTTGGCACGTTTGACCTTATAAAGCGGGAAGGAGGGGAGTTTTTTAACTCCAATTTGTATCCCAGATTTACTGCGGAGAGCACCCATCTGTGTCTGATCGTGTCCCGCCAGGTCTCTGTGAACAACTGAAGTCTTCCCCCCACCCGATTGAGTGGGGGCAACCCTTCATGCATTTGACTTTGGGGGAGGTTTTGTACCTCTCCTGCCCCAGGGCTTCTTGTTACCCTGCAATTGTCCCTGATTTTTACCTCCGGGATTTGACCGAGGAGGCCGTCGGAACTGTTTCACAGCCGATGTCCTAGGGACTGGAGAAGCAGGCCTCTTAAAAGAGGGACCTCTAACTCTATTTTTAACCGTCAAAAGTGTACTTTTACCGCTGGAAATTCTCTGGATATATTTGTCCAGGTCTTCCCCGAATAAGCGTTCACCATGAAATGGGAAGCTGACCAGCAATTTTTTACAGGGAGCTTCAGCAGACCAGTTTTTGAGCCATAGAAGCCTGCGCATATGTACTACAGACAGCGTAAGGCGGGAGGCCTGATGGATTGAATCCTTTATAGCGTCCACCGCAAAGCATAAGGCTCTGGGTAGATCGGCTAGGGCAAGAGCCTGCTGATCTGGCAAGTCCCTTAAGACCTGTTTCAACTGATCCTTCACTGCTTGGCAGACCCCAATAGCTGCCACTGCTGGTTGTGTCACCAATCCTGCTATAGAAAAAGCAGATTTTAATAAGGACTCCAATTTTTTATCTATTGGGTCCTTGAACATTTGGACATTATCAACGGGACATGTCAGTGATTTGTTCACACAAGAGATGGCTGCATCCACTGTAGGGACCCTCCATTTTCTGATGAACTTATCCTCCATGGGATAGACCACCGGAAATCTCTTGGGGGGAGTAAATATTTTATCAGGATGCTCCCAATCCTGGTAAATGAGCCCTTCCAGTAAAGGATGGATCGGAAAGGAACAAACAGTCTGGGGAGCTTTTAGCGACCCCAACGAGGAGACAGAAGTGGATGATGGCTCCGCGAGGGGCATTTTAAATGCTGATCGGACCATATTAGTCAGGGACTGAACCCATAACCTTTCAGCATGTGATGCTGAGAATGGCTCTTCCACTGTTGATTCCTCTACAACCGAATCGACCTCATCCTGATCCCCTTCAGGTAGGTCGATCCCTGTATGGGACTGTTGCTCTGTTAACAGGCACTCTGAGGGAGGAGACGGAGATCGGGCGCTTTTTTCCTGTGACAGGGAAGCAGCGATCAATGCTGACAATCTCTCTTCCAGCCCTCCCAGAGCTGAGGAAAAAACCTCCTCTGTTACATACACAGGAGCAGGTGAACTGAGGACAGCCACAGTACCAGGTACTCCTGAGGGTGCTCTACGGTCACTAACCTCTGATTCTTCAGGGGAGACTGGTGCAGCCGAAGCATGCCCAAGATCCTCAGAGCCCGATGGAGACCCCCTATGCCTCCTGGAATTTCTAGTCCCGGAGTTTTTAGACGGCATATTCCTAAGCCACAAAGCTGAGGTATTCCAGCCGAAATACACCACTTACTGACAATAGTCTAGCATAAATGCTGCTATAAGAAACAGTTGGTGTCTACTAATGTGCCTTTCTAGGGGATGCCTGCATCAACCGCTTGCTGTATGCCTTTTTTAAATGTTGCCAGCTCTGTCTCTGCACTCCATAGCCAGCTCACCACACCAAATTGTGGTTTTTAACATGCTGGGACGCCCGCACATGCGCAGAAGCGCTGCGGCGCGCACAGAGCGTCATCCCCCAGGCTCCGCCCCCTTTCCCGGCTCACCTCTATATATAATTTCGAAAATGGAAACTAGGGACAAGAGCCAGGGCCCCTCTTTGCCGCAGGCCGGGGGATGGACGAGCATTGCAACATGGCAGAGGAAGCAGTTTCCCATAAGAGAACTCACCATCTGCCTGGACTTGCTCTGATGAAAAGAAACTAGTCCACATGAGAAGAAACGTTCCACAGCGGCCTCTAGTGGACAAACACAGGTACCGCAGTCTAATATATTAAATATATATATATAAAAAAATTTATTTTTTTTTTTTTTCTTGACCACTATTAAAATTATTACATTTTTTTAGTAGTTACAGGCATGCACAGATATTAGCGGGAATACCGTTAGGTAACAGACAGAAAGACAAATTAGGCTTGGGGTCCCCCAATAGAACCAAGTTCCTGGGGGCCCCCACTTACCTGTTCCCCGCCGCAGGACTTTGTTTGGTCCACAAAAGCCCAAACTTCACCTATCACAGCAGGCATTGTAATCAAACCTTCAGGGACCGGGTTCCCAAGGATTCCACTCCCCTGGACCTGTATAGCACCCTGCACAGAAAACATCTTGGTCGTGGGTATGACCAGAGCTCTGGATCCCAGGGTCCAGCTCTCCTAAGAGAAGCATTACAGGCAAAACCTTGCTCTTCTCTGCAAGGCCCGGGTACCGACCGTTTAGCTATGAAGCTTTTTTGGTCGGATCCGGAATAGCTTACTGAGGCCCAAAAGAACCTGTACGCAAGCTCAGTGAAAAACACATGTTTCTTCTTGGCCAACACCTTAGACACTGGCAAAAAACTGAGGTGCTCCCGGATGGGAGGGGCTTATATAGGGGAGGGTACTTCCGGTTTTGGAAGTTGCCAGTGCCAGCACCTGACGGTATCTATATAACCCATTAGTAATGACTATGTCGCTCTGTGTCCCGTGATGTACGAGAAAGAAAAAAAAGTTTGGACAGTACAGTACATTAGAATGTACAGCTATTGATTTTCACAGTACACAACTGAAAAGGGAACTTGTGAAATATGTTCTGTACTTTGGTATTTTCTCACGCTGCAATATCCTTCCATTAAATAAAATGACGTCATTCTAAGTAATACTGGCAGGAAATTTTTGCCAGAAAACACTCTAATACAACAAGACAAATTTGCATTGACAAGATACAAATCCTTAAAATCAGTTAGAAAACTTTTCATTAAAACCAGTATCTACCTATTTATAAATTTATGAGCAACCCTGTATGCAACATTGTATGTGCATTTCTACCATGTATGTTTAGAATACCGTATATACCGTATTTATCGGCGTATAACACGCACCGGCGTATAACACGCACCCCAAGTTTAGGAGGGAATTTTAGGGAAAAAAACTTTTAGGAGGGAAGTTTAAGGGAAAAAAAACTTACATTTAAATGCAGCCTTACCAGTGTCCGTTGCAGCCTTGTCAGCAGTGTCCATTGCAGCCTTTGCCCAGTGTCCAGTGCAGCCTTTGCCCAGTGCAGCTTTGCTCAGTGTCCAGTGCAGCTTTGTCCAGTGCAGCCTTTGCCCAGTGTCCAGTGCAGCTTTGCCCAGTGTCCAGTGCAGCCTTTGCCCAGTGCAGCCTTTGCCCAGTGTCCAGTGCAGCTTTGTCCAGTGCAGCCTTTGCCCAGTGTAGCTTTGCCCAGTGTCCAGTGCAGCCTTTGCTAAGTGCAGCCTTGCCCCAGTTTTCAAAATTGGCGCCGCCGAGATCGCCGCAGAGACTAGGCGGAGCGGGGCGAACGCCGCCGAGAACGCAGGGAACGCAGGGACGCAGAGACTGGGCGGAGCCGCCGCCGAGATACACATAGCCGAGTGTACTCGGCTATACTCGGCTTTTCTCGGCTCCGCTCACAGTCACGCCGAGTCCCGCCCTATGATGGACATATCACAGGTCCAATGGCGGGACTGGGCGTGACTGTGAGCAGAGCCGAGAAAAGCCGAGTATAGCCGAGTACACTCGGCTATGTGTATCTCGGCGGCGATCGCTGCGCTCCGCTCAGTCAGCGGAGATCGCCGGGATCAGTGGGTATCGGCGTATAACACGCACCCACGATTTTCCCCTGATTTTAAGGGGAAAAAAGTGCGTGTTATACGCCGATAAATACGGTACTTGAGTATAAGCCGAGTTTTTCAGCACTTTTTTTGGGCTTATATTCGAGTCACCTTTTTGCACCTGATCTCCCAGACTTTGGGGACCAGGTACCGGCCGGCCGTAGGTCCCCTGAACCCCAAACTTGGCACACATATAGCCCCACTCTTCCTCTACAATTGTGCAAAGTTTATTGTCCTGGGGACCTACGGCATTTTGTTCAAATCCGGGCACCCTTTCCATAGACTCCCATGTTAAACGGTCATTTCCTCATGTGACTTTGGGGACCCGGTACTGGCCGGTCGTACATCTCCTGGATCCGAAACTTGGCACACATGTAGCCCCATTTCTCCTCTATAATTTTGCAAAGTTTTTCGTCTGGGGGATTTACGGCCGGGGAGCACTGATTTTTCAAATCCGGGCACCCCTTCCGTAGACTCCCATGTTAAACGTCAGTCTAGGCATGGGCACAGTGAGGCATGGGCACAGTGAGGCATGCACACAGTGAGGCATGGACATGGACACAGTGAGGCAAAGTGAGGCATGGGCACAGTGAGGCATGCACACAGTGAGGCATGGACATGGACACAGTGAGGCATGGACATGGACAAAGTGAGGCACAGTGAGGCATGCAGATGGACACCCTAGGCTTATACTCGAGTTAATAAGTTTTCCCAGTTTTTTGTGGTAAAATTAGGCTTATATTCGGGTCGGCTTATACTCAAGTATATACGGTAATGAATATTCTATCCCTTGTGTTTCCTTGTAACATTTATGTGATTACCTGTAGATGAGACTTTCCTTTTTTAACCAATTGTTTTCTAGTCTTCATTGCACTTTGAAAAACTCAATAAAAACATTTTTTTTTTTTTTAACTAAACCCAAAAAAGTGTACTTTCCTCCAAAGCCTCACATTATCAACTTTGAGGTGTTTTAAGTGCCACATAGTCCCAGCTGACATTTCTTTGTACTTCTGTGCCTGTAAATATGTATTTATCTTCATCCAGGCTGTGATAAAACAGAAGGAAGTGATTCATTCTTCTTTTTATCCAGCTCAGTGTGGTCAGGCTACACTTTTTATTCTGCATCCAAGTAGAAAATACAAGAAATTATAAATAGAAAATATTTTTCTGTTGTGCATTATGAAAATGTCAAAATGACAACCTTCTTATTGCCTTTTATGCAATGTAGGTTCACTCCCGGTGTGTGTTCTTCATGCTTGTGCTCCTACCTCCTGTAAAAAAGGTTCCTAGTGTTAGATTGACAGCATTCTGGAAGGTAATAAAGTCGGGACTGATGGTGTTCTGCTGTACAGATTATTACAGGGACCCAGCATAAACACATTTGAGGCACTTGTACTAGCTGTATTAAAACACATTTAATAAGCGGCTTATGTTCATGGGATTCAAATGGGTTTTGCATTCCTGACTTTGAAGGAAAAATCATCTTGGAGCAGGTCAAATGCACCTGTCAATAAATTCTGAATGATCTGAAAAGCATTCAAGCTACTGTCAAACGGATGCCATCAATACAAGCTTTAAGCTTTACTCCACTTTTGTTGAGAAAAAAACAGTCCCCTCTGGGTGATCTATGTACATTGCAAGGATTCCAACCTGTTTGTTACAAAGTCAGCATCGCCGTGCGTCCCTGTTCTACGTTTCAGGGACGAATCAGGGCTGAATCTTTGCCTGAATTAGGCCCTGAAATGGAGCCAAAGATGCACAGCGTTTCTGTGCAGTGCGCTCCGCAGCCGCCCCGGAGATATGTGAACTGGCTCCATAGAGAGCCGGTCACATTCTCCTGCTAGGCGAATTGGATACGGAGAAACCCACATCCAATTCGCATTGGTGTGAAGCCAGCCTTAGTGGATTCCTAAAATCTGATTTGTATCTTAGTGCAGATGTCTGAGAAAATCAGTGAACCAATCGTACAAGCAGCAAATGACAATTTTGGAGGTGCTCTTTACACCAATGGTGTACAGAACATTTCTAAGTTGCCATATTACATTGAATTTAACAAAACATTACAATGCTGCGAATTGAAAAGGACAGGTAATTGTAATAATATTCAATTGCATATGCTATAGTATTTTATTATTTGCTACAAAAGTGGAGTTACCCTTTGAAGAAGTGTTTTTTTGTGCAACTTAGCTGGCTAAGTACGATTGTTAGCAGGGGATTGTTGAAAGACTGTTGTCCTAAAATCTTACCGTTAGTACGCTCCTTTTGACAATTGTTGTGCAATTTTCGGCAAACAAATGTTGGATGACAGGCTAGTAATGGTCAGTACACAAATCCGTCACACAAAAGTCAAAAGTACAAACACGCATGCTCGGAATCAATACTCACCAAACACAAAATTAGCAGAAGGGGCCCAAAGGGTGGAGCTCAAGAGCTTAAATTCCTTGTTGTATGTCACTACGTTCATGTTTGTGGCACAACAATTGTGTAACGTAAGTACGCAAGACAAGATCCTGGCACGCGCCCTTTTGACAAAAATCAGATGCTCGTTTGGCCAACAATCGTACCGTGTGTATGAGGCTTTAGAGCCCGTTAATAACACTATTTGGACAGCTGCAGCAGCTCTTGATTCAGTGCATAACACAGCTTATTTTTTTTGTACAAACTTTATTCCAAGTGCACAAAGGTGACACGATATTCATGTCACTGTACATGCAACCCTGTCCAGTGCAGTGCGATAAAATTCGGCCTGTGTGTATTTCATTGCAGATCACTGCAGCACAGCTCTGGGTTGCATTTTCAATAGGACACACAGAAAACAAGAATTTTCTGTGTATCGTAACAATGATGGTGCCAGTCACTGCATTAGTGTGCATTAGACATGTGCATTCGTTTTCGTCCGAATGCATTTTCGTCCGAATTTCGGGTATTTTCGTTATCATTTTAACAAACGATAACGAACGTGCAGAATCCGAAAACCGAAAGATCCGACATAAACAGATGCTTTATTTTCGTTTTCGTTGCGACAACAGTTCGATATAGATAGGAGATTCGACATGACGCTGACAATAGCGATCTGTGTCTATCGAACCTGTGGTCGAATGTGCCTAACCTTAGCGCTATTAGTCCAAGATTATTCTACATAGAGAGAAAAGATTCAACATTATAGAGACAATAGCAAAAAAGGTCGAATGTGCCTAACCTAACTCTATTAGTCCAAGATTATTCGAAATAGAGAGAAAAGATTTGACATGAAGATTCGACGAAGCAGTCGCTGCGAGTGGACATTTCCGGTCAAATGCTCCGCCCATAGGCTATAGAAGAATTCTAATGTTGGTTGACTAGTAATAATAATTAATAAATATAATTATTACTAGTGTCATACAACATTAGAATTCTACTATAGCTTGTAGGCGGAACATTCGACCGGAAATGTACGATTGCGGCGTTGAATAGTTTAGCTGCTTCGTTGAATCTTCTTAGAACATTCGACAGACACCATAAGCCTTCAATGACAGATTCGACCTTAATTATTTCGGATTTTCGGACGAATGCATTTTTTTAACGAAACAAAATAAAAAAAAACGAATTTCGGGAGTAACTAAATTAATTAATTTTTCGGACGAAAACAAAATTCCGAAACAAAATATTTCAGTGTGCATTGGCCCTTACTGTGTAAGTCCAGGATTTTTTTCTCATCTGCTGTTTTAATGCAAACGCTGTTAAATTGCTAGTTAAAATTTGTGCACGCAAAAGTGTCTTGTGGCTTTTCCTAATATCTCCCAACTGCTGTGCAGACAGTTCAGGACTTAGGCAGCATGATTACTTATTTGCTTCAGCTCTGCAAGCTTCATGGCCCAGAGGTCAAAGGTTTTCCACACTGCCTCTAATGCCTAGTACACACGACCGGTTTTTATCGTTGGATAATAACCCGACGGTTTTCCTGACAGAATTCCTCTCAGCCTGCCTTGCATACACACGCTCAGACAAAAGTCAGCGCATCCAAAGCGCGGTGACGTACAACACGTACGACGGCACTATAAAGGGGAAGTTCCATTTCAACGGTGCCACCCTTTGGGCTGCTTGTGCTGATCCTCGTGTTAGTAAAAGTTTGGTGAGAGACGATTCACGCTTTTCAGCCTCGTGCTTTTTAGTCCGTTACAGCGTGATGAATGTGCCATCTCCATTACAAACGCTAGTTTTACCAGAAAGAGCGCTCCCGTCTCATACTTGATTCTGAGTGTGCGCTTTTTTTTTCCCGTCGGAAAACCATACAGACGAACGGTTTTGCCGTCAGGATTTTTTCCTGACGGGGAAAAAAGAGATCCTGCTCTCTTTTTTTGACCGGCAGTTTTCCAGTCGGAAAAACTGCGTGGAGCATACACACGGCCGAGATTCCCGACGAAAAGCTCTCATAGCAGTTTTCCCGTCGGAAAAAACAGTCGTGTGTACGAGGCATTAGGCTAATTTCCCACTGGCAGCAGTCCCTACTGCCCCTCTCAAAAGCTATCCACAGTGGATCACTTTTCAGTGGTTGTTCAGGAAGCCACAATGTGGTTGCTCCCAGTCCTGTCCTGTGTGTTCCTTTCTCATTTGTTGACCACTGCATTTTTTAAAACAAGTAACAGTAGCTTAAAAATAGAAGAGGACACTTTACAGGCCTTCGTCCATATTCCCATCGCCCACATTCCTGGAATCAGCTCACCAGTTGGAGACTGGAACATGCACAGTGCAATGTAAATATTTGCCAGCACACCATGGATCTTTCGACTAAGTCAGAATGTTTTTTATTGAAGAAAAAAACGTTTGGACTTAGCCGGAAGATCCATGGTGTGCTGGCAAATATTTACGCTGTATTTTGCAGGCCTGGTTCTTGGCAAAATCTTAAAAAAAAAAATTCTTACAGAGAACTTCCTGTGAAGGAATGATTATATAACTTCCTTCAGGTGGTAGCACTCTTTCATCACCTCCTAATGCTGATGAAAAAACTTGGCAAGATGGCATATGGATACAGTGCCTTGCAAAAGTATTCACCCCCTTGACATTTTTCGTGTTTTGCTGCCTCACAACCTGGAATTAACAAGGATTGTTTGAGGATTTGCATCATTTAATTTGCAGAACATGCCCACAACTTTGAAGATGTTTTTTTTATTATTTATTGTGAAGCAAACAACAAATAGGACAAAATAGTAGAAAAGGTCAATGTGCATAACTATTCACCCCCCTAAAGTCAATACTCTGTAGGGCCACCTTTTGCGGCTATCACAGCTCTAAGTCGCTTTGGATAAGTCTCTATGAGCTTGCCACATCTTACCACTGGGAGTTTTGCCCATTCCTCCTTGCAAAACTGCTCCAGCTCCTTCAAGTTGGATGGTTTGCACTTGTGAACAGCAATCTAAGTCTGACCACAGATTTTCTATTGGATTGAGGTCTGGGCTTTGACTAGGCTATTCCAACACATTTACATGTTTCCCCTTAAACCACTCAAGTGTTGCTTTAGTAGTGTGTTTGGGGTCATTGTCCTGCTGGAAGGTGAACCTCCATCCTAGCCTCAAATCACGCACAGAGTAGTACAGGTTTTGCTCAAGAATATCCCTGTATTTAGCACCATCCATCTTTCCTCAACTCTGACCAGTTTCCCAGTCCCGACTGCTGAAAAACATCCCCGCAGCATGATGCTGCCACCACCATGTTTCACTGTGGGGATGGTGTTCTTTGGGTGATGTAATGTGTTTGGTTTGCGCCAGACATAGCGTTTTCTTTGATGGCCAAAAAGTTTAATTTTAGTCTCATCAGACCAGAGCACCTTCCTCCATACATTTTGGGAGTCTCCCATATGCCTTTTCGCAAACTCAAAACGTGCCATTTTGTTTATTGCTGAAAGTAATGGCTTTCTTCTGGCCACTCTGCCATAAAGCCCATCTCTATGGAGCGTACGGCTTATTGTCGTCCTATGTACAGATACTCCAGTCTCTGCTGTGGAACTCTGCAGCTCCTCCAGGGTTACCTTATGTCTCTGTGCTGTCTTTCTGATTAATGCCTTCCTTGCCCGATCCGTGAGTTTTGGTGTGCGGCCGTCTCTTGGCAGGTTTGCTGTTGTGCAATTGGTTGCACCAGATTTTTTTATGGGCTTCATAACAAAGGGGGTGAATACATACGCACATGCCAATTATCATTTTTTTATTTCTGAAAAAATAGTTTTATGTATATATTTTTCTAATTTTACTTCACCAACTTAGACTATTGTGTTCTGATCCATCACATATAATTCAGATAAATTTTTTTTTTAACTAAAGGCTGTAATGTAACAAAATAGGTAAAAAGCAAAGGGGGGGGGGGTGAATACTTTTGCAAGGCACTGTATACTGTATATTTCTAGGGCTATTTTTGATGTGCAGGGCACATTCTCTGTTAACCAACCTGTTCTGAGGGCATACAGAACCACCGCTAACCACTCCTTCTGAAAATTATTATTGCCCTGAATTCCTTGTGGCTTTAGTTATTTTTGAAACTATAGTAAGAACATAGATAAAGATTTCTCTGACTTTCCTCATCCACATACTTGTTCTGGATGAGTGTCTCAGTATATTCAAGGCAGTGGATAAGTATAACAGCCAGGCAACTCAAAATCTTAGAAAATGGTCAACACTGTCAGCCCTTCTCCCTAGTTTTTCCTCTTACAACAGGTTTGCTTTCAGTTCCTCTTCTCAACTAAAGTTCCAAAATCAGAGAAAAACATCCTGCAGCAAGATTACATAATTAACATGTAGATGAAGGTAAAGACAATATTTTAGTTTTTATTGTAACTGAATATACAATATGTCTACATGGCAGAAGCAATATTTGCTCATTACAACAGCAGACTGTGCTCCCTGCTTAGTACCGCTGCACAGCGACTAAATTACTGACTCTAGTCCTGTCTGTGCAAGTCTGTCAGCAGACACACACACATTGAGGACTTGTTCTCCGTAGTCATTTAGAGGAGATGCTGACTAATTGCCTGAAATCAGAGATAGCCACTAGAAGAAGACTTTATGATTTTACATATGTAAAACAATATTGAAAGTACTGAAAGCATGTAAGATGAGAAAGTTGCATCATAAATAACTTTCAAGGAAGCTTTACAATAATGTTAAATGTTCTCCCTATGAAAGTGAACCTGCCACCCACAAAGTAACAACATAATTATACTACAGTTCTGTTAACACTTTGTAGAAAACTGTAATAAAAATAGTATAGAAAATGGCCCAACATCTATAATTATAATCTTTTTGAAAAAACATTTTTGATGAAAACCAATCGATATTTTGTCCCATGCTTGTAACTGCCAATCACATATGCCAGCATATGAATCCCAGCTAAAATATAGGAACATAGAAGACTGACAGAAGAAAAGGACCAAGTTGTCCATCTAGTCTGCCCCTATTTTTGTAACCTTTTTGTCATAAGGTAAGCTTATGTTTTTCCCAGTTATATGTAAATGAAGACACTGATCATTGACTTATTACTTCTGCCAAAAGTCCGTTACAAGCATCTACTATTCTTTCGGTAAAATAATACTTTCTATTTTATTACTCTTGAACTATTTTTTTTTTATTGGTTGAACTAGATGGACTTTTTTCAACCTGACTATGTAACTTTCCGTCTAGTTTGTGTCAATGCTTCTGTGCTCTTGATGCCATCTTTCTATTAATATACTGGCCCTCGGTATGCTATCTATCTGAAATCTGTATCTGGAAAAAAAAATTCTGATATGCACTAGGAGTTAATTACTGTAAGCTGTGTTGTCCATTTGTTGTAATAGACAATGTTTTCTAGAGTGTCAGGTCTTGTTCTAAATTTCATCTGGATCTGGTGACTTGTGTCTATTAATTGCTTCAGGCAGCCAAAGACATCTACAGCTAACCAGGCTTAGGGGAAATATGAATCGGTTCTGTTTGATTTTCCTTCAGGCATTTTCAATTGTTTTTCCCCAGATAAGGTGTTTGGCAGTGTTTCCACTTCACCCACCCATAGCATAACTATAATTATAACTATTACATTCAGATCTTTTAGAGAAGGGATGTCCAACCTTTTGACCTTCCTGGGCCACATTAGAAGAAGAGTAATTGTCTTGGGCCACACATAAAATACACTAAAAAATAAGGATAGCTGATGAGCAGAAAGTCGACAGATCACAAGTTGACTATCACTGATATAAATAATGTACCTATCTGAGTAATAAAACTTCTTTTGTTTTGTAATATTTTTTATTAGAAAGCAAAAGAGAACATAAAACTAGTGCAACATATTTGACACTGTTTTTGATAAACTAATGCATCAATATCTGGTTTGGATGTAGTAGCAATTCTCAATGAATTCTCAGGGTGCTCATCCGATATTTTGGTTCTACGTTTACTCTTCGTGTGCTTCATCCTTTGAAAACAATTGCTCAAAAAATAGGATTTTTATAACAGCTGTGAGGGGGTTAGCTCGGTAGCGGGTGTGTGTGACCCCCTGGATGGGCTCCCCACACAAAAACAGGCCCAGCAGACGGAGGTTGTGGTTTTCAAGATCAAAAGGTGCGGTTTATTTCTCTATTTACAGTGACAAAAACACAGCAAAGCAAAAAGAAACATAAACAAAATAAATCCTGGTCAGCTTGACCTCTGACTAAACATGCAGGTTTCCCTAACTAACAACTGGGATCAGCCTGGTGCTGTCCTAGTCCCTAAGTCCCTGGTTTAGTAAATGTCCAAACAAATAGCCACACAGGCTTTGTCTCACCACACAGGGGTTCACTCTCCCTAGACAGTCCACACAGGTCTGGTTCCAGGCATGAGCAAACACCTAATGAAGCTGGGAGTTTTTATAGAGGCCTTAAACGAGCTGACAAGCTTCAGCTGGTCTCATCAACTCCCTGCCTGCACGACGCCCAGCACTCTCCCTAGAGGTATGAATCATCCATGAGCCCACTAGCCTCAGCTGGGCTTCATCAACTCTCTCCCTAGTTGTATAAGTCGGCATAAAGCCTGAATCTGGGAGAAATATACCTACCCCCCTGGATGCAACCAGGTGACTTTACCTTCCTGCTGTCACATACCCCCCCTCTTGTTTTAACCTTGGGGTTGGAACACCAGCAATCAGGCATTCATGTACTCGAGACAAAGCATCCACATTCCCCATTTGAACGCCAGGGCGATGCTTTACTGTGAAGTTGAATTCCTGTAGGGCCAGGAACCACCTATTTACTCTTCTATTTGTCTCCTTGTTTTGAGCCATCCACTTTAACGGAGCGTGATCCGTAACCATGTCAAAGTGCCTACCTAGCAGATAGTACCGAAGGGAATCTAGAGCCCACTTCACCGCTAAACACTCCTTTTCAACCGTGGCGTAATTTACCTCATGGGACTTCAACTTCCTGCTGAGGTAAATGACTGGGTGCTCTTCCCCGTTCCAGACCTGGGACAATACTGCTCCTAACCCCACATCTGACGCATCACTTTGTACGACAAAGTCTTTAGAGAAGTCGGGTGAGTACAACACTGGCTGGCTACATAAGGCTTGTTTCAAGAATTGGAATGCTGCCTCAGCCTCGGGGGTCCATTTAATCATGACCGACCCTTTCCCTTTCGTCAGGTTGGTTAGGGGCACAGCCTTAGAAGCAAAGTGGGGAATGAAGCGCCGATAATAACCCGCGATTCCCAGAAAGGCTCGTACCTGCTTCTTGCTGTTGGGACGTGGCCAACTCTGGATGGCCTCGACTTTGTTGAGTTGGGGTTTTATTACTCCCCTGCCAATGGTGTACCCAAGATATTTGGCCTCCTCCTGCCCAATGGTACACTTCTTGGGGTTAGCCGTAAACCCCACTTCCCGGATAGAGTCTAGGACTGCTTGCACTTTTGGCAGATGTGAGGCCCAATCTGTGCTATGGACAATTACGTCATCCAGGTAAGCCGCAGCATACTTCCGATGGGGCCTCAGTATCTGGTCCATTTTCCGCTGGAATGTGGCCGGCGCATTCTGTAACCCGAACGGCATTCTCTTATATTGGAACGCCCCGTCTGGGGTTACAAATGCGGTTTTCTCTTTGGCCGACTTGGCCAGGGGAATTTGCCAATACCCTTTTGTGAGGTCAAGAGTCGTCATGTATCGGGCTGTTCCCAGCCGGTCGATCAACTCATCTATACGTGGCATGGGGTAGGTGTCAAATTTTGTAACTTTGTTCAACTGACGAAAATCGTTACAAAATCGCCAGCTCCCATCCGGTTTAGGCACCAACACAATGGGACTAGACCAATCACTTTGGGACTCCTCTATCACCCCTAAGTTCAGCATTTTCTGTACTTCCTCCCGTATTGCCTCCCGTCGGGCCTCTGGGATCCGATAGGGTTTTAACTTCACCCTTTCATCGGGCGGGGTAATAATATCATGCTCTACCCCAGATGTTTGTCCCGGCAGCTCAGAGAACACCTCCTTGTTGCGAAGCACAAACTCCTTAACCTCCTGTTGTTGGGGTTGTGACAAGGTGGCTGCTATTCCAACCTCCGGAATCACGCAACCAGTTTGAGCTGGTGACCAAGTTTCTGCGACTAGGGACTCTCTATCCCTCCAGGCTTTCAACAGATTAACGTGATAGATCTGTTCGGGCTTTCGCCTTCCTGGTTGTCTGACCTTGTAATTCACTTCGCTCACTTTTTCCATTATCTCGTAGGGGCCTTGCCATTTGGCAAGGAATTTACTTTCAACCGTAGGGACAAGTACCAATATCCTATCCCCCGGGGAAAAGGTACGGGTCTTGGCTCCACGGTTGTACACTCTCTGCTGTGCCAACTGCGCTTGGGCCAAATGTTCCTTCACGATGGGCATTACCTATGCAATTCGATCTTGCATCAGGGCGACATGCTCAATCACACTCCTGTGGGGAGAACTCTCACTTTCCCAAGTTTCCTTGGCAATATCCAACAGCCCTCTTGGGTGTCTCCCATACAGTAACTCAAAGGGGGAGAATCCCGTAGAGGATTGGGGCACCTCCCTAATAGCAAACATCAAATAAGGAAGTAGACAGTCCCAATCCTTTCCATCTCTATCCACCACTTTCTTCAACATTTGTTTTAGGGTTTTGTTGAATCTTTCAACCAGCCCATCGGTTTGGGGGTGATACACAGACGTACGCAATTGCGTCACTTTGAACAATTTACACAGCTCTTTCATAACCCGGGACATAAAGGGTGTACCTTGGTCCGTAAGCAGTTCTTTACAAATACCCACCCGGCTAAAAACAAGAGATAGCTCTTTGGCTATGGTTTTGGCCGAGGTATTTCGGAGAGGGATCGCTTCTGGATAACGGGTGGCATAGTCCATTATAACTAATATGTACTGGTGCCCCCTAGCGGACTTGATTATAGGACCTACCAAATCCATTGCGATCCTCTCAAACGGGACCTCAATGATGGGTAGAGGGACCAGCGGGCTACGGAAATGTGGCATCGGGGCCGACCTCTGACACACAGGGCAGGAGGAACAATAATTTTCTATGTCCTTCATCACCCCAGGCCAATAGAATCTCTGTAATACCCTCTCTCGGGTTTTCTCTGTCCCCAGATGACCTCCAAGAATGTGCCCATGGGCCAACTCCAACACCAACTTCCTGTAAGGTTTGGGCACCACAAGCTGCTCAACGGTTTCTTCTGCCCTTTTTGCCACCCGATACAGTAGGTCCTTCTCTACGCTGAAGTATGGGTAAGTAAAGGTATTATCTGGGTTCACTAACTCGCCATCTATTTCCACTACGTTTTCCCGTGCCTTTATTAGGGCGGGGTCTTTTAACTGTTCTGTGGCAAAATTTTCCCTGTGAACCTCAAGATCAGAAAACTCCACAGACGGTAGGTTTTCGTCTGAGGAGGTGGGCTCCTCTCCAGTTTCTTGAGTCTCGCCTGCCAATACTGACAAGGGAAATTCTGGAGAGTCCTCACCACTCTCAGAGGAGTTCTGGCTATCACCTTCCTGGTACATAGGGGCACCAGTGGGGGGCTCAGGATCATCCCACAGTTCCCCGAATGGCAGTGCATGCGACTGTCGCACACAGCGACTGACGTCTGTCCGTCAGAAAGTCACATTGCATGGGTTCCTCCACAACCGGGCAATTTGCTGCAATATGTCCCGCTTGCCGGCAGCGGTAGCAAACAATCCTTTTGGCTGCCTCTTGAGCCCCCGACTTCCCAGGCTGTTCTCGCCAAACCCTGGGCAGAGCTCCCACCCTCTCACTCTCTCCACCCTCACCCCTTGGAATCATCTTATCCGCCCCTGGGGATGGTCTGGTCTTAGGGTGGAAAGTCCGAGAGTCTCTGGAAGAGAGGTTCTCTGCAGCCAAGTATCTCTCTACACGATCCACAAGTTTACCGGCCGTTTCTGGGTCTCCATGGCTTACCCACTTTTGAATGGCGGTAGGAAGAGCTCTCAAGAAACGATCCATCACAACACGTTCCACAATCTCCGGTGCGGACAAAGTCTCTGGCTGTAGCCACTTCCTGCTCAGGTGAATGAGATCATACATTTGAGACCTGGGGGGTTTTCCAAGCTGGAAAGTCCAGTTATGCACACGCTGAGCCCGGACAGCCAGGGTGACACCCAGCCTTGCCAATATTTCAGCTTTTAGCATCACATAGTCTTTTGCTTGGTCAGGCTCTAGGTCATAGTAAGCTTTCTGCGATTCACCAGTTAACAGAGGAGCCACCAGTCCAGCCCACTGCTCCTCAGGCCACTTTTCTCTTTCAGCAGTCCTTTCAAATGTGGTCAAAAATACCTCTGGATCATCCTCTCCAGTCATTTTTGTCAATAAACGACTCACCCCAAAGGACGCGGTATTAGTGGGACGGCTTTCCTCACTGGTCTGCGGACGTTGCTGCATTACTGCTTCCATCTGTTGTTGTAGTCTCTGCTCTTGCTTCTGCAACAGGTCTATGAAGCGGGCCTCAGATTGCTGCTGGGCTTGTTGCTGGGCTGCGAAGCTCTGTTGTTGAGCTGCAAGGCTCTTTTGCAAACCTGCATTTGTCTGCTGTTGATTGGCATTTGCTAGAGCCAGCTGTTTCAGTATCTCCTCCATGCTGGCTTAAAAAAAAACTGCCACTGGTTCTCCACCAACTGTGAGGGGGTTAGCTCGGTAGCGGGTGTGTGTGACCCCCTGGATGGGCTCCCCACACAAAAACAGGCCCAGCAGACGGAGGTTGTGGTTTTCAAGATCAAAAGGTGCGGTTTATTTCTCTATTTACAGTGACAAAAACACAGCAAAGCAAAAAGAAACATAAACAAAATAAATCCTGGTCAGCTTGACCTCTGACTAAACATGCAGGTTTCCCTAACTAACAACTGGGATCAGCCTGGTGCTGTCCTAGTCCCTAAGTCCCTGGTTTAGTAAATGTCCAAACAAATAGCCACACAGGCTTTGTCTCACCACACAGGGGTTCACTCTCCCTAGACAGTCCACACAGGTCTGGTTCCAGGCATGAGCAAACACCTAATGAAGCTGGGAGTTTTTATAGAGGCCTTAAACGAGCTGACAAGCTTCAGCTGGTCTCATCAACTCCCTGCCTGCACGACGCCCAGCACTCTCCCTAGAGGTATGAATCATCCATGAGCCCACTAGCCTCAGCTGGGCTTCATCAACTCTCTCCCTAGTTGTATAAGTCGGCATAAAGCCTGAATCTGGGAGAAATATACCTACCCCCCTGGATGCAACCAGGTGACTTTACCTTCCTGCTGTCACACAGCTTACCTGTAAAATCCTTTTCTAGGAGTACATCATGGGACACAGCCTAGTAATTACTAAGTGGGTTATATTCCACCTTCAGGTGCTGGACACTGGTGTAATCAATTAGACAGGAAGTTTCCTCCCTATACAACCCCTCCCATACTGGGAGCACCTCAGTTTTTGTAGCAAAGCAAAAAGTGTCCCAATATCCACAAACAAGAGGGGCAGGAGCTCTGTGTCCCGTGATGTACTCCAAGAAAAGGATTTTACAGGTAAGCTGTTATAAAAATCCTATTTTCTTTATTGTACATCGCGGGACAGAGCCTCATAGTAATTACTAAGTGGGACATCCCAAAGCAATGCCTACTGAGGGGAAGGAGACACAAATAACGCAGGCCGCCATCAGAAGTGAGGACCTATACTGCTGCCTGCAGCATACTGCGCCAAAAAGCGGCATCCTTTTGCCATCTTACATTCACCTGATAGAAATTAGTGAATGTATGCACAGACGACCAAATTGCAGCTTTGCAAATCTGAGTCATAAAGGCTTGGTAAAGCACCGCGCATGAAGCGCTTACTATCCTGGTAGGGTGCACGCTAAAAGAAACAGGGGAAAACCCTCTTTTTAAACCACAAGCCTGAAGAATTGGAGAATTGGCGGGCGGTTCTCTGGAGCCGTCAACAATTGTTCCCGGGAGAATGGCCTCAACACCCCGACTTTTTTTTGACCAAATGCCAGAGAAAGAGTACCACAGACATAAAATGTATTGGCGTCCAGGTTCAACAAGAATTTGGACAGCTTTGTGTCAAGGACAAAGGATCCATTTGCATGCGGGACAGATGCGTTAGTGGCCCCGTGGGACCAGTTGTCACTGGTTTATGCGTTCTCACCCCCCAGTGCCGCGACTACCGTGGCTTCCATGCAACATCAGAGGAGCTAGCCTTAAGTTCCATCAGGAGTCGAATCTCGGCCTTGTCAGTATTTTCAAAGGCCGCTTGCTTCGCACTCTTTGATCCGGGCCTTTATACAAGGGGTAACGCTTATAAGTCCGCCAGTTAGGTCGCACTTGTGCTCGGGGGATTGTGTCTAGTTTTTTCGGCTTACAAGGTCAGCACCTTGGGCCGATACACCATATTTCCCTTCATCCTTCTAACAAGGGAATTGGTGTTCTTGGTTGCAGTAGCCTCCGCAAGAGAGTTTCAGTATTGGCAGCTTTATTTGTATTTAGCCATACTTAATTATTTTTTAGGATAGGGTGATGTTAAATCCTCACCCAGCCTTATTTCCTTGAAGAATCTAGTTTTCATTTGAATCAAGATGTTTCTTGCCTTCTTTTTTTCCAGAACCTTGTTCTGCGGAAGGAAAGGTTATTACTTTTCTCTCAATATAGATGAGAGCAGTTAAAAATCTATCTGAAGGTTTCAGATATAGGAAACTGACGTTTTGTTGTGCTGCCAGAAAACCCTAGAAATGGGCAGGCAACAGGCAGATCAGCTATTAAAATGGTTACACTCTCTCGTTAGAGTGAGAGCAGTCAAGGCCTATCTGAAGCGGCTGCTCAGGTACGGAAAAGGGCAGGCAGCGTCTAAATCAACTGTTTCTATGTGGATTCATCAGGCACCTGATGAATCCACATAGAAACAGTTGATTTAGACGCTGCCTTGATTCAAATGAAAACTAGATCCTTCAAGGAAATAAGGCTGGGTGAGGATTTAACATCACTGACAAAACTAGACTCAATCCCCCGAGCACAAGTGCGACCTAACTGGTGGACTTCTAAGCGTTACCCCTTGTATAAAGGCCCGGATCAAAGAGTGCGAAGCAAGCGGCCTTTGAAAATACCGACAAGGCCGAGATTCGACCCTTGATGGAACTTAAGGCTAGCTCCTCTGATGTTGCATAGAAGCTACGGTAGTCGCGGCACTGGGGGGAGAGAACGCATAAACCAGTGACAACTGGTCCCACGGGGCCACTAACGCATCTGTCCCGCATGCGAATGGATCCTTTGTCCTTGGCACAAAGCTGTCCAACTTCTTTTTGAACCTGGACGCCAATACATTGTATGTCCGGGGTACTCTTTCTCTGGCATTTGGTCAGAAAAAAGTCGGGGTGTTGAGGCCATTCTCCCGGGAACAATTGTTGACAGCTCCAGAGAACCGCCTGCCAATTCTCCATTTCATGAAATGAAGATTGTTGATAGGCAAGGCACAAGCTCCTCTGCCCAAGCCAGAACATGGCTCACTTCCCTCTGGCTGCGTGACTTCTAGTGTCTCCTTGGTAAACAAAGTAAATCACTGGTGTGGCATTGTCAGGTTGCACTCTGACAGAACAATCCTGCAACCTAAACGCATAGGCCCTTAAGCCAGATGTGCCATCCGTAGCTCTAGAATGTTGATGGATAAGGCTCACTTGGAGCTTGACCACTTCCCCTGAGCAGTGGTCTCTTCCAGGCCTAGAGACCAGCCTTTGTAGCCGCCACCTCCCAGGTACCCGGCGTGAAGGATCTTCCTTTCTGCCAATCTTTTGGTTAAGAACCACCAACTGAGACTCCAGCGAATCCCTGGGACCAGACTCTTTGGATAATGCTAGGTTAGGATCTACTCGTTCCAGGCCGACAGAATAATGTTTATAGCAAACTTGAATGAAACTGAGCATAGGGAACCGCTTTGAATGAAGACACCATCTTCCCTAGCACCTTAAGCAAAAGGCAAATGTAAGGAATTCTTACTTGCTTTGACCACATAGACCAGCTTTTTTATAGCGCTGATTTTGTCTGAGGAAAAAAACTCTCCTTTTTGGGCTGTGTCCCAAACATTCCAAGCTTCTTACCGAATGTAAGAATGTACCTTTAGACTGGGATCCTAACCCAGGAGTTCCAGATACTTGACCATGCTGGACACACTTAGGTCCGGCCATGCTACTGACTGATCTATCAGCAGCAGATTTCCTCGGTATGCCATTACTGCTATAACCTGGGCCTTTAGACCTGCTAGAGGCGGGCCCAAGCACCCTGTAAACCCGGGCACGGTGGCTAAACAAAAGGGCGAGAGGTGCTGTTCCCCTGCGAAACGCAGACAACCTCCGCAGTCCCATGTAAATAAACACATATGCAAATGGCTCCCCATATGTATATGTGGCAAGTGTTAAAGCCATATGCCTCTATGGAGGCTCATGGAAGCATGAATTCATACAATTATGTTTTAGGCAAAACATAAAAAAGTGTGCGCTGTATACACGCATACATATAGCACGTGTGCTATGGAACGGGCATCTTGCAAGCAAGCATGCGTTTATGAACGTGTTATGCAACATTGCGCCACATGTACCCATACAGACACGTTTTCCTATGTAAACACAAGGAATCCTGTATAATTAAGGAAACTTAAAATATCATGCCTCATTATACAATCATGCAAAATCTAGGTGAACATGCAACTTTAGGCGATCATGCATCCTTATGCGATTCAGCATTTTTTTACGCGATCAAACATCTTATGCATTTAAAGCACTACTGTGCGGACAAGTACCCTTGTATGGCCAATGATTCTTGGGTGATCAAGCACCCCTGTGCGATCCAGCATCTTTATGCAATCGAGCATTTTTATGCAATTTTAGGCATTTCTGTGAAAACAAGCCTCTCTGTGTGACCAAGTATCCTTGGGTAATCAAGGACTCGTGTGATCAGGCAACCTTGTGTGATCCAGCATCTTTATGCAAGCAAGCATCTTTATGCGATTTTAGGAATTTCTGTGCAAACAAGCCTCTCTGTGCGACTTAAGCACTTTAATGTGACCAAGCATCCTCATGCGACTATGTAAAAAACATGTAAATCCATACAAACAGAAACATGTATCTTTATGTGATCAACAATAAACATGTTCTGTTACTTGTTTTTACCCCACATGCATTTTGTACATTCCAAACTCATGTATTTTATGCAAACATGTGGACTGGGAAAGAGGAAGTTATCCTCTGCAGACGATCGTTTCCGCAATCATGTGATATAGCTGTTGTGCATTAGCAATGTGCATCAGCAACTGTGCATCCCAGCAGTTGTGCGTTTGGCTAGCCTGAAGCCAGCACCAGGATGAGGATCCTGTGGAGGTTTTTCTAGCAACCTATACTCCTCGGCTAGAGTTTTTAGGAGGAGAAAAAAACAGCTTATGCGGGTGCCCAACCATCAGAAATAAACTGTTGCAGTAATGGATGGAGTGGGAAGGTACAAGCAACCTATGGGAATTTTTTTTAAACCCCAAGGAGGAGACAGGGGCTTTGGCTGTCTAGGCTGAGGGTAAGTTATACGCAGTATGAATCCCTGAAAAAGACTGCAGCTGCAACTCCAGAACTTGTGAGGCTTCTGATACCTCCGCCTCGTTAGCCTGCACCTGTTCCCTGTCCTCTGACGGTGAATTTTCATCCTCAGGACTTTAATCCTCTTGTTTGAGGATTTAGAGCAGGGGAAGGGGCACACCCCGGTTTCTGCTTTTTGTGAGGATGCTGCGATTATAGCAGTTAACCTCTTATAGACCAACAAATGCAATGCAAAAATACGTCCAGACTGACATATGCAGAGTGGCTGCAATGTTGGGGGAGGCTGCAATGCCTGACAGGGCTGATGGCTCAACCTGTGCAGCTGCCTCAAGTCTCTACAGGGGAGGATGGTATCATGCAGGCATGATTAGGGCCACCAGATTCAGATGGCGATACCTTGGTGCCCTTTTATATTCCTGCCCCTGAACCTTTTCTACAGGGAGACATAGTCCTAAGCTAAAAGCAGAGGAACTTAACACAGGTGCATCAACAGCTGAACTTAGTCAAGCAAAAAAACAATGCCTGCTAATCTGCACAGCTTGATGCTGAGTAGGCGTCTTAGGTATGTCTGTATCCAACACACAGGGGGTGTTTACGTGCCCGAAGCTGCTGTGTCCCTCTGGCTTTACAGAGCTCTGGTGTCTGGGGCTTTTTTGAAGGGCCCGCCCTGCGCCTGCACTATGAGCCGGCGTACACGCGCACGCTTGTGGCAACCACATCCCCCCCCCCGCCCACTGGCTTCAAAAGCGAGCCCCCTTGCGCGCATGTAAGGAAAAGGTGGAGGTGGGGGCGAGAGGGGGAGAGAAAGAGAGATCCCCCAAAAGGAGTGCCGTGGACCTCGGACTACGAGAGACCCCCCACAACTGTGGTAGAACCTGAAGCGGAGGAAGTTATCCGCTTCAACAGACCGGCTGACACTGAGCTTTCGTTCCTGGAGAGCATGGTAAGTGAAACACCAGGCATGTCTCTTTACTGCCTCTAGTGGCAGAAAACAGATAAGACATGCTACTCATGGAAGATAATCCTTAAGGTATTTACCTAGGATTGTCTTCACTAACCTTATCCCCGCCGCAGGATACTGCTGAGCACAGACAGACCCAATCTTCACACATCACTGCGGGTTAAGTCAACAGACCTTCAGGAACTGGGATCCTAGACAGGGTTTCCACTCCCCTGGATCTGTACCACATCCTTACAGAAAATCTTTGGTATGTGGTTATAACCAAAGTACTGTAACCCAGGATCCAGCCCTCCGAAGAGAGGCATTACAGGCAAAATCCTTGTGCTTCGGATACGAGGCCCCGGGTACCATCCACTTTGGCCTCAATGGCACTTTGGATGGATCTGGTCTTTATGGAGTTTATTTAAATCCAGCATGGATCCCCCCAGTGGAGCTCCCCAGAGCACATCTTCACTCTTGACCAACACCTTAGACACTGGCAAAAAAACTGAGGTGCTTCCAGTATGGGAGGGGTTATATAGGGAGGAAACTTCCTGTCTAATTGATTACACCAGTGTCCAGCACCTGAAGGTGGAATATAACCTACTTAGTAATTACTAGGCTCTGTGTCCCGTGATGTACGATAAAGAAATATAGGTGCTGCTGAAAACTGATGGCATCAATAAGGTGTGATTGTGAAGAGTGGGATATTTTTCTTTGGGAAGATAGAACCCTATTGTATTGTGCCCCATCTGGAATTTTCCCTTAGTTCCTCTGTGGTGAGCGAGGCTGGAAGTGAAGAGAAATCTGACAAAAGAGAGACAGCAATGAAAACCTCTGACAAATTCTGACCCTGCCCCACTCTAAAAACAGCAAAAAAATGATTAAAGTAGAGTTTCTCTTAAATATATATGTTGCAGTTATCTTAATCAGGAATCCTCCAGACGGATAAGATACTCAACGCTCCAACACATTTAATTGAGATACATGTTTAATTACTGTATATTTTATATAGCAATACTCAACTGAATACTCTGCTAACAACTACTTTCCACTATTCACGTGTTCATAGAGAATAGAATACATGTAGTGAATATTTATAGAGAACAGGACCAAAATACAGAATACTCAGCCCAAATCTTTATGTATGCTTGTACATCACTCACCCCAATAATCACTTTACTGTAGGTACCTCCTTAAAAGCTCCTTTACCACCAACAACTGTACTTAGCACTGATTTCCATCTTTATTGGTGTAGAAAAAAATTGCAGAAAAAGTAGCAATTTTTTTTTTAAGAACAACAATAAGCCTTTTCTTTTGACCATGCTGCTGGTGCCTTACTTGAAATTTACATATGAATTAACATCTAACTAATGTTGGCTCGGAAAAGGTTTCCCCTCTTACCTTATCTATGGTCTCAGCAGGACTTTTCCAATACAAATCTGTCCTTTAGAATCCAATGTTAATCCTAAATTAACTCTACTCTAAAATGTACATACTCAGCACATTTCATGCTACTAGCCTGTCCTGCCAGATCACCTAATCTCTTGGGATTTTCCAAAATACATACAATACATACAAAAGGCTGTGTGGGATGTGCTAAAAATCAATATTCCTTGTTGAATTCTTTGAAAGCAGTTTGTCATTAGTGAATGTTGCAGAGTATCAAAAACAATGTAAGTGGGAAAAGACAAGATGATAAATATGCAAGCAGGGTTCAAGAATTCATAAACAAAATTTGCTATCCGTAAAAGTTCCATTACAGCAGTAGTCTATAATGTGAAATCAATAAACTCCAACTGGTCATTTTTTATGACCTTGTTGAATCTTGTGATATGTATTGTATACTTGAAGCGCAGCTTGATAAAAAGGCAGGCCACATTTTTCAAGCTGTAATAACAACCATCTTTTTGGTACTGTATTGCCAAAGAAGATCATTGGCGATCTGCTTCAAATCCATACTGAAGATTAGATTCCCATGTTGGTTCAAGCCAATCCCATGCTTTAGAACTTTTAGCAGCAAGCAAAAGAAAAGAATACTCAAGATACACCTAGAAGATTTCTGTTGCATTGCTTTTTATTGTTTTCATAAGGAATACAACAAGGCACAATAGAGGGTAGGTTACATTTTCAATTAAGAACAAATCTAACAGTTCAGTACATAGATTGGAACGGTAATGTGGTTAAGCATTTACATATATGAAATGCTCACACCACAAGTAGGTGTTTAAGGAGCCTGTGCACATGTTGCAGTAAACCTGGGTGGGCGGGTAATAGGCATTGTTGACGTTTAAGAAATTATTTGTGCCTGCATGAGAAGGTTATGAGTACAAAAAGTACAAAAAGTATAGTAGGAAATAGAGGACAAAAGGGATAGAGTGTGTGTTGTGGGGGGACTGGGGAGGAGGACCCACAAAGAATGCAGGGAAGATATTGCATAAGCCTATAGGTAGGTAACATTGATCAATCACAATCTGGAGGCATATAATGTATTATCCAGGGTGTCAAAACCTTTTGAAATGTGTTAATGGAGTTATGTAATATCGCTGAAAGATTTTCATTTATAAGGTAACACAACATTTTTAGCTTACGGTAACCTGTGTTATTGTTGTTTCTGATATCCATGACTTTGTAAAGTTCACTTTGCAGCTGTCAGGATAAAAGTTATAAGTTTAAATTGTGGGCTAGTATATCCTTCTGACTTTAGGTTTAACAGGGCCTCCCAAGGGTTCTTTCAAATGTTTCCTACCCAAAATTATGTATATCAGCTGGTAAAAACCAACTTAATAGCGTCCTATCTGAGAGCCATCCTAACAGATATGTAAATAATGCTAGTTTTGGTGAATACTCAAAAACAGCAGGGAGGAGCCCCTAGAACAATTCCAGCTATCCTATCAGGTATTATCTACCAGTGCAAGAGTACTTTATAATTGACTTCAGTGCCCAGTGAAGCAGTGAGCTGGGGTGTTCCAAATTTGGGTCCCATTGTGTGGGTCAAGTTGTTTATTGAGGTCCCTGTCCCATTGTTTCACATAAGGTAGGGGAGGGATGTTGGCCCTCTAATGAAGGCATAAATTGCAGATATGGCATTCATGTAGGCAAAAGTGTTCAAGAGGATAAGCTGCTGAAGAGAGGTGGAGTTTGAGGTAGAGTAGGTAATGTAGCTTTCAATCTACAAGTACCAAAATCTTGGATGATGGTGGTTTGTGATTTTTTGGTAAAAGGTCAAAGAAAGGAAATCGTGTCTCCGCCATAGACCACACTTTGTCCAGAGGCAGAATCTAAGAGGTTAATCAAACCCTAGAGGACAAACTCGGTTTTGTACTCTGGTCACAGCAGAGAGAAATGGAGATACTAGTTTTCCGAAATATTTGACATTGTCCCACATTTTCTGAGAATGCTGGAGTGTGGGGTTGTCACGGTATTTGCACTGAGATGGTAAGACCCATAGCATATTGATCGTATTGGAGCAGAGGGTAAATATCAGCTGCGTAATAGTAACTCAAATTATAATGGACTGAAAGGCCACCTTTTGTCTTTATTGAAAAAGTATTTTAGAGACCTTTGACAAGGATACCCCTAAATAAACTGAAGAAAGGTGTGTTGTAAGTAATAGGTGCAGAATGTGGGCTGGGATATTTGTCAGCAGAATTCTAAAGGGGAATAAGATTTTTGTAAACAGGGTCATTTTAAGTGTAGCAATTCTTCCAAGCCATGAAATTTGGTAACGCTTCCCTGATGCTAAAATTAGCTTTGTCTGTCTTAGGAGAGTCAGAATTTTTACCGGGTGCAGTCTGCCAAAGTTAGGGGTGGTATGTTGCCCAAAGCCTGTCTTGGTCTGGAAAGGGCACTTTACACTGTGAACAAATTGAGCTGATTATTTCATATCCAACAGAAAGGTAACCTGGACTGTAGATCATACTGTGTAAAATTCATCTAGTTGCATGGTTAGATCACCACACCATCCATTTCTCCTTCACCACTTCAGATGTTAACTAACACACTAAATCAGGGGTGTCCAGACTTTTTTCAAAGAGGGCCAGATTTGATTAAGTGAACATGCGTGAAAGCCATTTTGCCTGACATTCTTTGAACGATTAAAATTTGTTTAAAGTTCGTTCGAGCACTAATACACTGCCCAACAAGAATTCTCTTGCCTTTGTGGCTGTGTGTGGTGAAGAGATTAGCTCGGGCGTGTTATTAGTATATATATATATATATATATCTCTTTTGTGGCTCCAACGAATCCCCGAGAGCCGCTCAGGACTAAGGATGAGCTTGTGCGTATTATTTGGATATACCGTATGTATCGGCGTATAACATGCACAGGCGTATAACGAGCATCTTCACTTTAAGAAGGAAATTTCAGGATTTTTATTTTTTTTTAATTAAAGAACTGTGAAGCAAAATAAGGGTCAGTGTCCATCAATGCCGCCTAATCAGTGTCCATTCATCTGCAGCCTCACCATTGCCATGAATGCAGCCTCACATGTGCCATTAATGCAGCCTCACCATTGCCATCAGTGCAGCCTGATCGATGCTCATCTGCAGCCTTGGAGGGGACAGGGAGAGGGGCGGGACAATCGCCAACAGATTACATGCAGGAGAATCTCCTGTTTACACGGCGGCCTCTTTAATACAAAGCCCCACCTCCTATGATAGAAAGAACCGTCGTCCAATGGCAGCCCAGAAGACGGGACTTCCTATTACAGAGGCCGCCAAATAAACAGGAGATTCTCTTGTATGTAATCTGATGGCGCTCATCCCGCCCCCTCCCCGTCCCCTTGGAGGCAGCGCGGATAAATACAGTATATTTATTTTGTGGCCCTGGGGGCCACAAAAGATATATATATATCCAAATTACCAGGGGGGGGCACATTAAACTGGAAGGCAGGCCGCAATTGGCCCGCGGGCCAGACTTTTAACATGCCTGCACTAAATGGTCAATAAACTACAATTCAATGAGGTCTGCACCACTAAGACATTAGGAACATCCTCAGCCTTAGAAGTTTGACTGACACAGCATCTACCCTGCCTTCTTAGCAAGACTATACAACAAATGTGCAAATTCTGCTTTTGCCATCCTTGTCCCATAGAGCAACACGTTGATTCAAAAGCCTGCCATCAAGGAGGGGAAAAAAATACTTCAGTGGTGATGGTAAAAGTATCATGATATATTAGAAGAGGCTGCAATTGCTGAATTCTGCTTTTGAATTTTGAACTCTCCTTTTGAGAATCTAGTTTCCTGGTTGTCATGCTATTGCTTTGGCTTCAGTGCTGTCTCGGTTGCTGACCTAGAACAAGTACAGTGATAAGGAATGAGGACACTCATTTAAATCATGTTTAAAAACTGGGTCTGTCACTCAAAAGAACTTACATCACACACAGCCAAGCAACTAGTATTTTCAGGAGGAGTTCAGAAATAAGAGCCCCCACACTTTTCTAATAGAGTCACGCTAACAACAGCCAGTCAACAAACAAAGCAAAGTAAAAAGTCAACTCATGCCATTGTAGGCAATAGGCAGCCCAGCTGTTTAAAAAACCTCTGAGGTCTGTGCTATCCAGAAACCATTAACAGGACATCATAAAAACCGTGTGAAAATGGTCCCATTATGTTATTAAAGCTTAAGTTTAACTAAAATCAAACAGAGGAAGATGTCTTTTAACTACTTGCTTACTGGGCACTTAAACCCCCTTCCTGCCCAGGCCAAATTTCAGCTTTCAGCGCTGTCACGATTTGAATGACAATTGCGCGGTCGTGCGACGTGGCTCCCAAACAAAATTGACGTCCTTTTTTTCCCACAAATAGAGCTTTCTTTTGGTGGTATTTGATCACCTCTGCGGTTTTTATTTTTTGCGCTATAAACAAAAAAAGAGCGACGATTTTGAAAAAAACACAATATTTTATATTTTTTGCTATAATAATATCCCATTTTTTTAAAATATTTTTTTCCTCAGTTTAGGGCGATATGTATTTTTCTACATATTTTTGGTAAAAAAAATCGCAATAAGCGTTTATTGATTGGTTTGCGCAAAAGTTTTAGCGTCTACAAAATAGGGCATAGTTTTATTGCATTTTTATTATTTTTTTTTTTACTAGTAATGGCGGCGATCAGCGATTTTTACTGTGACTGCGACATTATGGCGGACACATCGGACACTTTTGACACCATTTTGGGACCATTTTCATTTTTACAGCGACCAGTGCTATTAAAATGCACTGGTTACTGTAAAAATGACACTGGCAGGGAAGGGGTTAACACTAGGGGCGAGGAAGGGGTTAAATGTGTAACTTGGGAGTGATTACTACTGTGTGGGGGAGGGGACTGACTGGGGGAGGTGACCCATCGGTCCCCTCTCCCTGATAGGGCGTGGATCTCTGTGTTTACACACAGAGATCCACATCCTTGTCTGTGCACACGCCGATCACGGCCGCCAGGCACGCGCATCGGCATGCGCCCCTCAGTGGCCGGAATAGCCGAGGCTGTATAATGACGGCCTCCCGGATTTCTAGATCCACCTTGAGGCCGTCATTTGTATATGGCCCGGCTATCAAGTGGTTAAAAGAAGAATTAGAACAAGGGACACATCATACTAACTGTACGTTAGGTCCCTTGTGCTGATTTTTATGTTTTTTATTTTAGCTAAGCTTAGGCTTTAATTAAATGTCCTATATTCAGACAAAGCATTTAGACAAAAGCAAAAAAAAAATATGGAAAAGGTCCAATTACTCAATAATAATAAACTATTTTTATATTTTGTAAGTGATTCATAGAAGATGACTTTCAACGTCTTCATCAAACTATTTGTTATCTGGACACATGTCCAATGCAACTCACAGACCTGCTTTTTTCAGTAATTCATTACATGGTATAGCACTGTATTTTGAAATATCCTGGCGTACTGAAAGAAGTTACCAACCTCCCTCTTAAAATCTAGATTCAAATTCTCTTACTTCTACCAATGGCAAGTAATAGAAACTAGTCTCTATTACTGGGAACAACATAGTAAGGACACAACACACATGTAGGTATTTAATGACTTGCATATACAGGGAAAGTGTGAATGTTCTATCTTGAATCCTTTTAGCTCTTTTAGCTAAGAATACATTTTTAGGTTAAAGTGTACCTCCACCCAAACTATGGACTTTAAACTGTTTACATATTCTTAACAACTTACCTTTCTAACTGCTTTTAATGTGAAGTTATTTCAAAGACCACAACAAAGATTTTAAAGTCGGTCTCATTTCGGCTCTAAGGCCTCGTGTGTCGCATCCAGCCCCAGTGCCAGCAGCCTGTCAAACTCTATAAGAGTCTGACAGATGCTGTGGCTGAACAGGGATGGATGATGCACTTAGCTGCATGAACCTTTAAGGCAGTATACACCCAAGAACAAACGATTGGAATGCAGGCTTCTTGCGTTCCAAGGCATTTGTCCCTGGGCACATAATATGCCGACATCAAGAGGCACCATACAGCTGCAGCAGCTGTCAGACTGTCACAGAGTGCCTTCTGCCCGCAAACACCAGAGCCCCATGCACAGGAGCTAAGTGCCTAGTGTGCATAGGGCAAATGTTAAACACCTGACAGTTTTTTTTTTATTTAAAAGGGCTGGCAAGCTGCCAGTGCTTCTGTTGTGAAACTTGAAAAATAATTTCTTCATAATGCTTATAGATACAGTAATCTATTTACAGATTTGTTATCATTGGTTTCCATTATTTCATAAGTGTGTGCAATTGTAAGTCAAGGCGTATTCGGATATTATAATGCGTTTGTTTAAATAACTTGTATACAAAACCAGCAGCCTTTTCATGTTGTATCTGCTCTGCTTATGCAGATCATGCACAAAGGGATATTGGGGCATATATTGTAAAATATAGCTGCATTTTTGCAGCCTGGGAGCCACATAAAATAATTAAAATAGACCTACACAGGTATACCCAGCTCCTAGTATAAACATGTGTATGAACACGGATGCAGAAGCAGTGTCCAGGGGTGTATGTCTGCATGCATGTTTATGTTCAAAATTGTGCATACCCACGTACAGCCGTCATATATTTGTACTAGCAGCTGGGGATCCTGGGTGCTGGAATATAGCTCATGTGCATGAACCCTTAAGCCGTGTACACACGATCTGTTTTACCGATAAAAACAGTCCGATGGACTTTTCTCATCGGACAAACCGATCGTGTATGGGCCCCATTGGTCTTTTTTTCATCGGTGAGAAAAAATAGAACATGTTTTAAATTTATCCGATGGGAAAAAAAACGATAGCAAATTCAGATCGTCTGTGTGGAACTCCATCGGACAAAAAACCCACGCATGCTCAGAATCAAGTCGACGCATGCTCAGAAGCATTGAACTTAATTTTTCTCGGCTTGTCGGAGTGTTTTACATCACGGTGTTTGGGACGGTCGGATTTTTGACTGATGGTGTGTAGGCAAGACTGATGGAAGTCAGCTTCATCGGATTACCGATGGAAAAATCCATCGGTTTAAAATCCATAGGAAATCCGATCGTGTGTACAGGGCTTCAGGGTCTCCAGAGTTTTGATTCGTTGTGCATGTGTAAAATAGAAACATAGGCTCTGTTATCTATGGTTCACAAAGGTAGCTTGCTCACAGAATTTAAGGGGTAAGGGTTAGTGACAACCTTCGGTTCTTCTTAGTAACAGATTGGAAGTGGATATTCATGTAAATAACTTTTTCATTTAATTTGGTCTTATGTTTCAGTTCTGCCTGCTATATGGAACCAAATTGATTTACAATGAGCGAGCTTGGTACCTGGAACAGAAATACCTGACACCAGCAACCAGTAACCAGATCCGAAATCAGGTAAGCCGTTCTGTAAATTTTTACTTAACTCATAAAAATGAGAGCATTGAAATATTATAATTGTGATTTAAAGTATATCTAAAGCCAAAAATCTTAGTAGGGAACGATTAGGACTGCCATCAATTTTTGTTTGGCTATGTCTTGTTAAATAGATTGTGCACTTCTGGCAGTAAAGACGCTACAAGAAGTAAGAGGAAATCTCCCCAAACTGGGTGGAAGTCAGTCTTTAGTTAGTTTGCAATGTGATAGTGTCCCCATTTGAAGACTTCCTTCTGTTCCAGTGTCAACTGTAAATATTTGGATTTCCTGTAATTTTCTGTAGACAATCCAAATCTCCTTAGCAGGGGCACAAATATAAAATAACCTGGCAGATCTAACCCTTCTTCCACACTATCTAAAACGAAAAAGAAGCTATATTTTAAAGCAAACCTTCTGCATGGGTAAAAAATAAATACATACTCCCATTATTTTACCTGACCAGGGGGGACTCTAGAGCTGGCCATAAATTGTTTTTTTTTTTTCCGATCAGCCACCAGGCTGATCAAAAAAAAAACGGATTCCCCCATCCACACAAGTGAGGTGGATGGAGGAATCCTCCCGCTGTGCCATTGCGTTCTCATGGCAGAGTACACTGATAAGCAGCTGTAGTTGCTGATCAACGAAAGTTCCCCAACGTTTCCAGTCAACAGAAGTCGAACATTGAATCGACTTGTTTTGAGCTGCAATGGCCATAGATAGATTGAAATTCATCCAGTCCCTGCTGAACTGGTCTATTTTTGATCCATCTATAGCCAGCTTTAGGTCAGCTTCACTCTGATGATATTTCAGATTTGGGGTGGAGCTGGTGGGTTAAATAGCAAGTGGAGAAGAGTAAACTTAACCGGATCATGGTTAACGATAGACTCACCTGTATTCTCCGCAATTCCACTAAGAAATTTGAGACTACATGGGATCCATGGATACAATATCTATCTGTGTCTTAAGGAGTTTCTGGCTAGCCCTCTCTTCTTTCTTCTTCTTATTTCTTTCCTTTTCCCTTTTTTCTTTTTCTTGATCCACTCTTTTCTCTTTTTTTTTTTTTGCTTTGGTTGATATTCATTTATTAAACTCAAGATACTTTTGATGGAACATACAGTTTTATCTTGATGATTTTTTTTTTAGGCAAGTACCCAGTGGCTTTTCTTCCCTTTAGGTCTCTCCCCTTCCCTTCCCCCCTTTCCCGTCTCCTCGTCCCCACCCCTTCTTATTGTGCAATAACCTTTTCCTGCATTACCTGATAGATGTTCTCATTAGGAAACTACACAACAGGTTTCTAATGGGTTGAAAGAGTATTCCTTGGTAGTTTGCTATTGTTTTTCATCTCTATGTTTATACTGTTACTTTTGTTGGTATTCTCACCCGAGAAATTTACAGTTGGGATCTTTCTATTTGATGTCATGATGTTTTATACTTGCCTGTCTTTTGAAGGAAACATATTTGTTATGTTTGCGATATTTTGAACATTTATTTGCACTATTGTTCTAAAAAAAAGTATTACGCTGTTTTAATTATTCAATAAAAATGATGAAATTAAATAGCAATTGGGAAAAGTAGGTAATCTTGGTAAGGAGATTTTGCATTTGCAATCCTTAGTTATAATGAGTTATAAGAAAATATCTTGTGGATCAAGTTGTCAGAACCCACACAAAATTAAATTCTCAGTTTAGGTGTTGTTGACCTTGACATACGGTTTGTCATTCAATTTAGGTGATCAAATATTTCCATTTTTATAACCTTTAGGTCATCTATCACCTCTCTGTAAAGTAAAAATTTGAGCTACCTCAAATTAAAGAAGCCATTGTAAAGTAGAGTGTGATTGTATCGTAGACATTTTCACAGTGTGTTTAATACAAGTGACACCAAAGGTGTGAATGACCCTGTTACTGCCTATAAAGATTAGGGGGAGGAAAGCCCCTCTGTTTTCTTTAGTAAATGGTCAGATTTCAGCTCTCAGCTTTCATAGCTTCATGTCAACTAGAATGTAGAGATTATCGGCAATACAGGAAACATTTTCCTATCCGCCACTATTTACTAATGAAGCTTGTTTCATTGTGCTTACTAAATGTTATTGTGGTAAAAATATGAGAGAAAGTAGAAATTGTTTCATGTAACACTTTGCAACCACCTGTTTTTGCTTTATTTAGAGGCATGTTGCACACTATTGAAGGGCTGAAGTGGCAGTGGAAGAGCTGTTACATAACCCTTAATTTTCCTTAGAATGAAAAGTTGTTGAATCTAACAAGATGTGTCCTTTTTTCTAAAACTGATCTGGAAGTTACAGCTGTGATATGTGAATACTTCGTTTTTTTGTTTAAAGGTTAACATTATCGCTTTAACCTCCCTGGCGGTATGATTCTGTCTGATTTTAGAAATTATTTTGCATGGAAATTTGGCGTTTTATATTGTAGGCCTGCAATTCTTAGGAATAACTCACTTAAATCTGTCCAAACCAGAGTCTAGTAGACGTCCTGGGTATGATAAAGTTTGAAACACAAAATCATAAATTATATTATAATATATTATAATAAATAACTATAAATAATTATAACAAATAATAATATAAAAATAATAAAAATTATTTAATAATGTAATCAAATCAAAAACACTGAAATTTGCTCAGTTGCAGAATTGTCGCTGTCATTACTTTCAGTGTTTGATGACGAATTTCCCCACAAATCGCTATCGCTCAATTCTGCAAGTGATTCTAATTTATTATCGCTGTTTTCTAGCTGGTCTAAAACCACTTTTGACATAAAGGGACACTTTTTGGTTGCTATGGACAATCTCTAAATTCCAGGCAGAAAAAAACTGTATTTATAATATAAAAGTGCATGCAGGGCAGTGGACAGACCACTAGGGACAAAGGGGATGTGTAATTTTTGTTATACAGTACTGTAATCTGTAAGATTACAGTATACTGTATGTGTATTGTGTTTTACCTTTTTTGAATTTGGCGTCGTTCTCCGCCCCGTGCGCCGCAACGTCGCAGGGAACGGAGCTCGGCAGCACTGTGTGTGAATCGAGCGAGGAGACAGCTCGCACACACTGCAGGGAGACATCGCAGGATCCAGGGGACAAGGTAAGTAACTCTCCATGTATCCTGCAATGCAGCCCGAGTCTGGCTCGGGGTTACCGCTTATGGTACTGAAATCTTACCCCGAGCCAGACTCGAGAATACCGCCAGGGAGGTTAATGACCAACTGAGAGCTGCATAACCATTGATACAGAATTTTCTGGCCAGGCTATGTGGAAGCGTCTTCATTCCTTCCAGTGGAGGAAAAAAAGCTTTGCCAGGAGATTCTGAGACAATAATCCCAGCGGGCTGCTGAACAAACACTTTGGAGTTATTATACTAGGGGGCTTGCTGAGGTGGAGGGGCGGCATTTGATTGATACAATTACACAAGGTGCACATGGCTATAAATTTCAAAAAGCTTTCAGGAGCTTTAATAAATAAATGTATGATACATAACCCAAGTTTTTGTTAGATCCAGATACCTGGGGCACATGCTGATTCTCCTGCATGAAGTTCTGCATCTCAGGCCCGTGAACACCACTTTTTTACATGTCCCTAGGGGGCAAAAAGGAAGACTCCTGCTCTGGAGACCCTGAATTTCCCCAAAGACCCACTGTACTACTTTAGAATATAGTGATGAACAGCCTAATTCACGTTCTATAGGGGGGCAGGATCTTTCCGATAAAATCGTTCATTGGGGAAAATGAACCTGGAAGATTAAGGACATACTGTGAGTGCAGAAAATCATGGACTTGCCTCATCGTGTACATATAATACATATTACAAATAAGGATAAACTACTGTTGAGGGAGGGGAGGAGGGTTTACTGGACTTGGATCAGAGCCTGTGGAGAGTGGATTTCTACGGCAAATTTTACTGTAAATCAAATGATCTGGTAGGACTTTATTATTAAAACTGTCTTAAATATGACTGAGTCTGACAAATTCAAAATGAACACAGATTCACCTTAGTACTGTACAACTTTGTATACAAGTACAGTAGTTGCAGCGTGTAAACGTAGAATCTATAGCACAGTGTAACTTTCCTTATGCACCTTACACCAAGTGCCAATTGCTGTCTTCAGCTTCAGTGCTTTGAGATACTGACCGAGAATAAGCATGCAGATCTGATGAAGTCAGGACAGCTCTTGTGACTCATACACCACTGGATGAGCATGCCAGCTAGGAAATTCATGTTTTTAAGATGTCAGCACTGACAGCCCCCAAACTTTATCAATACAGGTTTCTGCAGAATACCTCCTTTTTAGCCACCCCACCATTTACGGTAGCATGTTACATGAGAAATTGGGTATCTGGGCAGTTTAGAATCCACAACAACCCCAATATAATTGTAATTGAACACAAAGCTTAGCTCTGTTCTTTGCTGAAAAACATGACAATTATAAGAGCGTTGTAGGTAACTGAGTCATCTACCTCCTGCTGACCTTAATAGCAACCCCCCTCATTCTGTTTACTGACAAATTCCAGCACCATTGAACTAAAGGAGTCTTGTATGAGTAATAAAAGTTTCTGAAATGTGTTTGACTTTCCAAGGGTACATCATCGGTTATGTATGTTACAAAGGTCAACACGAATGGCGTATCACCGAAATACATTGAAAGGAGCAAATATTTCCATAAGGGCCAAGTAGACAAGCATTTGTTCAGCTATTAGAAGCTACTGCTTGTTTAAAAGGGAAGTAAGTAAAGGCAGATTGGACAGTCTGGTCAAACATTCCATTTTACTTTCATCTTCCTGAAAAAAAAACCTTCAAAAGTTTCACACATAAAAGGAAAAGTTTTTGTTAATTAATTCAGAATGCCTTTTGTTTGATCTATGCTTTTTTGAAGAAAGCTTGGGTACATGGCTACATTTATCAAAGAGCACTGCCTAGCATATTCTTGCCAGTTAGAGAGTCAATAACTAGCTTACTTGGTGAGTGGTCAAGACCAGTATTTCGGTACTAAATTAAAGCAAGCCTTTTCGCTTCCATGAGAAAATACATTTTAAAGTGGTGATTTAGCTTTCCAAAGATTCAAGATTCAGGGTTCCTCCTGTCAACGGCACTTTTTCACTAAAGAACATAGGGGTTGATTGCAAAATCTGGTGCAGCTGTGCATGGTAGCCAATCACGTTCTACCTTCAGCTTGTTCAATTAAGCTTTGACAATAAAATCTTGAAGCTGATTGGTTTTTATGCAGAGCTGCACCAGATTTTGCACTCTCCAGTTATAGTAAATCTACCTCATAGTAGTAATGTATGGGTCAGTGGAAGGAAACATAGCGGCCAGTGATGGGACACACTGTCCCACACATACAGAAGTGTTAGATAGCAGCAGCTTATTAACTTATTACGTAAAGATTATTATTTATCTTTTGATGCAGGTTTCTTTCAGTTTTAATTAATTGAGAAAGCAACAAGGTCTATCGATCTATCTATCTATCTATCTATCTATCTATCTATCTATCTATCTATCTATCTATCTATCTATCAATCTATCATTTAGCCCACTGAATAGTGATGTTTCACTTATGGGTGCGGTCTGCCTTGTAAGTAAAACTGATGCGGTCTTCTATTCAGTGTAGACGCAGCGCTCTTACCTTTGATCTGTTCTTGGAGCACGGTTCTAACTCCGAGTTAGCCCAGATATAAAGGAAGGTTAGACACAGAAAAAGACACCAATATCATCCACTGCAACTTTATTAGTTTATTAAACTGATGTTTTTATTGAAAAGTGAACAGTTGACAAAAAATACAGTACCTCCTTTTTCAGAAAAGTAGCCAAATTCAAAACCTGCAGCAAAAATACTGTTCTTGTTAGCAGAGTATTTATTTTCCTTAACCACTTCAGCCCCGGAAGAATTTACCCCCTTCCTGACCAGAGCATTTTTGGGCTATTCGGCACTGCGTCGCTTTAGCTGATAATTGCGTGGTCGTGCGACGTTGTACCCAAACAATATTGACGTCCTTTTATTCCCACAAATAGAGCTTTCTTTTGGTGGTATGTGATCACCTCTGCGGTTTTTATTTTTTGCGCTATAAACAAAAAAAGAGCGACAGTTTTTTAAAAAAAAACAATATTTTTACTTTTTGCTATAATAAATATCCCCAAAAAATATATAAAAAAAACTAAATTGTTTCCTCAGTTTAGGCCAATATGTATACTTCTACATATGTTTGGTAAAAAAAAATTGCAATAAGTGTATATTGATTGGTTTGCGCAAAAGTTATAGCATCTACAAATAGGGGATAGATTTATGGCATTTTTATTAATATTTTTTTTTTTTACTAGTAATGGCAACAATCTGCAAATTTTATCGGGACTGCGACATTATGGCGGACACATCGGACACTTTTGACACTATTTTGGGACCATTGTCATTTATACAGCGATCAGTGCTATAAATAGCCATTGGTTACTGTATAAATGACACTGACAGGGAAGGGGTTAAAAACTAGGGGGCGATCAAGGGGTTAAGTGTGTCCTAGGGAGTGATTTTAACTGCGGGGGCTGGGCTACCACTGACATGACAGCGATCACTGCTCCCGATCACAGGGAGCAGTCGATTCCTGTCATGTCACTAGGCAGAACAGGGAAATGCTTTGTTTACATCTCCCCGTTCTGCCTCTCCTCACCGCAAGCGCACGCCCGCTAGTCGGCAAATTTAAAGGGACGTATAGGTACGCCCATTTGCCTTCCCATGTCATTCTGCCAACGTATATTGGCGTGCGGCAGTCGGGAAGCGGATAATGTATCATTTGACTGGTACATGTGTAAGCTACATTCATACTTTTGTGTTTTCCATGCAGTGCAGTTGCAGTACGCTTTAAAGGTGCTTTACATGTGTTACCATTTATTCCTATGAAAGGTATGTTTTGTTAAGCCTAGTACACACCTGTTAGTATTTTTTCGTTCAACCCAGTGGGCTGAACAATAAAAAACTGAAGAGCTCAGGAGGAGCCGCTGTACAAATTATGTGATGTTAGAACAGTGAACTCTCCCACTGAGCTCTTGTGTTCTGACAGGGGGCTACCTCCTGCCAGCACACCGGTCATCTCTGATCAGATGGGGATCGGCAGACCTTTTTCGGTCATACCCCTTCGACAGAAGCCGGTTGAACGGGCCGCCGTACACACAGGCAGAATGTTCAATAGAAACCAGCCAATGCCACCCAATATTCGGCCCATGTGTACTAGGCTTTAGAGCAGCACCACACCACACACCAAAATACCAAGGTATGACTAGCTTTTACTCCTAGATTTTCTATTTAACATAAGTTTACACTGAACCAAGCATAGGTTGCCCCTGCCCTGAATAGTTAAGCCGGCCAAAGATGGTTCAAAGAGATTTTAACAATGTAAGGGCAGGCTGAATGTACGCAAGTTGATCGATAGATGCAACCAGCCTGCTGGATTTTACATGCGATTATTGCAAGCGGCTGTTATAACCACTAGGAATAATCACTGTCTTCTCCCGGCGTGGGCGTCTTCCGCTGCCCCCACCCCCTCCGCTGGGAGAAGACTATGGCTTGGCAGGAGGGATTCCTTCATCAATAATGTCTGTGTTAATGGCGGAAGCAAACAGATTTCTTTCCTGCAACCAGTGGTTGCAGGAAATAAATTCTCTCTGTCTATAGCTGGCTTTAATGCTGGCTTTAATGCTTATTCCCTTGGAAGAGCAGCATAAAAAGACTCACTTGATTGCAAAGACTGTCATTCCTGCAACAGCACGCTGCACCTCACACTGGTAGACAGTAGATATTAACAGGTAAAATATGTACAGTTACAGTGTATATTAAAAGACAATGATTGTATCAGGATGGATACTGTTTTAGTTTTCCTCAGAATATATCCTATAGCCTGATATTATGGTTCACTCTTTATCTTATGTAGTAATCCTTTAATACTCTTGGGTTGATTCTGAGATATTTCCTCTGACCTTTAAACAGATTGATCTGATTTTAATAATAAGGTGTATCTAAACCTAAAAACAAACATTTCATATATTGTAGCTGACCAGTCCTTAGACGAAGTGGCTACATTTGTTTTCTTTTTTTCAGGCTCTTTCCTCTTTATTTTTCCTGGTAATCCTGGAAATACCACACTTCCGTCCCTGGGGGTGTCAGGACAAGACTGATCATTGGAGGAGAACACACTGAGTTCCCAGCATAGCTATAGAATTGACCATGGTGTGGTGTTCTGCATAGTGTGGTCAGTTTTTAATAGAAAAGCAGAGGGACTGGGACCAGCGGGTTGAGCGAAAAACTGACCGCTTCGATCGAAGCGGATGTACTAACAGTCTGACGTTAGTACAGCGATCTCCCTCGGAGAGCTGTTGTGTTCTGACAGGGGGACGGCCCCCTGTCATAACACTTCGGTCAGGGCTCTCAGCCATTGGCTGAGAGCGCTGATCGGGAGCCAGTCAGCTGCTGGTTTTCCAGCATGCTCGTCTGACAGAAGCCAGCCAAACAGTTAACTTCTGTTGGACCAGCTGACATACACACACGGGGGGCCGAATGTCGGATGGTTTTTAGTGAACCGGTTGATGTCTCCCGACATTCAGCCCATGTATACTAGACACAAGCAGCTGTACCCAGATCACCTACAAGACATGCTAAAACTTCCCCTCTGTCAGTTTTCTGCCTCTCCACGTCTGCAAGGCTCTGCTCCACACACCCATCTCCCAAACCATTGTCTTATATTTTTGATAACAGAAAAATAACAAACACTCCTGCGCACAAGTTGACCATCAAGCACTCAATAGTTTATAACGATGGCACTGGCTTTGCTGCCCTTCATGGATAGGGGGTATCCTGGTAATGAACAAAAAGAGAAAGAACAAGGGCACACCAGCCTAGTGTATTATCGTTGGGATATTTTATTAATATAAAAACAACAAAAAGGTACTCACAAAGGTAGTAAAATGGTTCGCAATGTACAAATGGTACCATGGATGGCTGCAACATGTGAAACCCAAACCACACTCCGACCGATCATGAAGGACGTGATGGGAGACACTACCGGCTACAGCATGTGGAGTGTGGAGCGTGTGGAGTGTGGTTTGGGTTTCACATGTTTCACATGTTGCAGCCATCCATGGTACCATTTGTACATTGCGAACCATTTTACTACCTTTGTGAGTACCTTTTCGTTGTTTTTATATTAATAAAATATCCCAATGATAAGACGCTAGGCTGGTGCGCCCTTGTTCTTTCTCTTTTTGTCCATTGTCTTATATCTCTGACATTGGGTATGATGTCTCAGGTATTGCTATTTAAGCAATGAATTACATACATTTTTAGCATCTTTCAAATTACCTTTAAGTATTACAAGGGGATTGTTGTTCATAATGTGAGTTTACATACGCATTACTATAAAATGTAGTGTACTGACAAGATTTGAAGAGGTTGAAGAACAAGTTTGAAATCAGTGGATCATAGCAGTGGTAGAACGCTTCTACCTCTCTATTGTTCAACAAATACCTCTCCACCCAGGAAGTGGTTCTTTTATCCAAGGAAAGGATAGAGGGATGCCAAAAAAACAAAACAAATAAAGGATTAAAAGGCCTTCTGGATTAAGCCAATACATACCGTATTTATCGGCGTATAACACGCACTTTTTTCCCCTTAAAATCAGGGGAAAATCGTGGGTGCGTGTTATACGCCGATACTCCGTCGAATTTCCCTGCTGAAAACGAGCGAGCGGAGCCGAAGCCGAAGTACAATCGGCTTTACTCGGCTCCTCACGCAGTCCCGCCCATCTCTGACTGCGCCGCTGACATAGAGAAAGCCGAGTGTACTTCGGCTAGTCTCGGCTCCTCTCGCAGTCCTGCCTGTGACTGTGAGCAGAGCCGAGTCTAGCCGAAGTACACTCGGCTTTCTCCGTCAGCGGCGCAGTCAGTGGAGATGGGCGGGACTGCGAGAGGAGCCGAGTCTAGCCGAAGTACACTCGGCCCCGCTCGCTCCTCTCCACAGAAATCGGCGCCAAATTTTAAAAAACGCCGGGACTTGCACGATCGCAAAGGCACTGGGCAAGGCTGCAGATGGACAGATGGACACTGGGCAAGGCTGCAGATGGACAGATGGACACTGGGCACGGCTGCAGATGGACAGATGGACACTGGGCACGGCTGCAGATGGACAGATGGACACTGGGCACGGCTGCAGATGGACAGATGGACACTGGGCACGGCTGCAGATGGACAGATGGACACTGGGCAAGGCTGCAGATGGACAGATGGACACTGGGCAAGGCTGCAGATGGACAGATGGACACTGGGCAGGGCTGCAGATGGACACTGGGCAAGGCTGCATGCTGCATTTAAATGTAAGTTTTTTTTCCTTGAATTTCCCTCCTAAAAGTTTTTTTCCTTAAAATTCTCTCCTAAACTTGGGGTGCGTGTTATACGCCGGTGCGTGTTATACGCCGATAAATACGGTATATAAATATACTTATCTAGATTTAGTGTTCACTAGAGTGCAACCTCTGTTGAGTTTTATTGCTGTCTTTGCCCCCATTGGAGAGATTCCACCTCATTTACTGTCCCAGTGGCATCTATCATCAGAACAGCAAGTGAGATAAATATTATTGGGGACACAAAAAAAAAAAAAAAGTTCCATGTCTTCCTCACTATATAAAGCATTTATTGCTGTTGTGTCCCCATTTGAGAGATTTTCTATCACTTTCCTTCCTGGTGACACTACAGAAATTGAAGGTAAATCTTAACCACTTGCTTACTGGGCACATATACCCCCTTCCTGCCCAGGCGAAATTTCAGCTTTCGGCACTGTCACACTTTGAAAGACAATTACGTGGTCGTGCGACGTGGCTCCCAAACAAAATTGACGTCCTTTTTTCCCCACAAATAGAGCTTTCTTTTGGTGGTATTTGATCACCTCTGCGATTTTTATTTTTTGCGCTATAAACAAAAAAAGAGCGACAATTTAGAAAAAAACACAATATTTTTTGATTTTTGCTATAATAAATATCCACATTTTTTTTTAAAAAAAACTTTTTTTTTTCTCAGTTTAGGCCGATACGTATTCTTCTACATATTTTTGGTAAAAAAAATCGCAATAAGCGTATAGTGATTGGTTTGCGCAAAAGTTATAGCGGCCACAAAATAGGGGATAGAATTCTGACTTTTTTTTTATTTTTTTTTTTTTTACTAGTAATGGTGGTTATCTGCGATTTTTGTCAGGACTGCGACATTATGGCTGACACATCAGACACTTTCGACACATTTTTGGGACCATTGACATTTATACAGCGAACAGTGCTATAAATATGCACTGATTACTGTATAAATGTGACTGGTAGGGAAGGGGTTAACACTAGGGGGCGAGGAAGGGGCTAAATGTGTGCCCTATGAGTAATTACTACTGTGGGGGGAGGGGACTGACTGGGGGAGGTAACCGATCTGTGTCCCTATGTACAAGGGACACAGCATCGGTCTCCTCTCCCTGACAGGACGTGGATCTCTGTGTTTACACACAGAGATCCACGTCCTTGTCTGTGTACCGGCCGATAGCGGGTAAATGGCGGACATCGTGGCCGCCAGGCACGCGCATCGGCATCTCAGTGATGCGCCAGGCAGTGGCCGGAGGAGCCGAGGCCGTAAAAAGAGGGCCTCCCGGCATTGTAGAGCCACCTTGCGGCCATATATACTCGTACGGCGGGTGCAAGGTTGTCAAAAACCTAAAAGAAGTCTCATCTTTTTCCAGGTATAGATTGCTAAAAACATTTTTTAACCGTTTTCTATGTTTACACCCAAATTATACTCTTATTGTGGTGATATATTTGGCTTTATTTTGGTAGCTTACTTTAAAAATGATACTTTGCTGTTTTGGTAAAATACTGAAAAATGTGGGGGGTGGGGCATATTCCTTCACTTTGCTCTCACACAATTCTGCAGTCACTTTTCCTGCCCACATACGACATGTCTGCTGTTTGACTGCAGGGATATGAAACGTGCGTATTTACCTCTATATCTTGTTCATTAAAATGTCCACACACTGTGGAACAAAACTATACTTTAGATTAGTCCGTCTCTATCTGCTATATGTCAGAGAGAGCACAGTGAGATAGAGGCAGATTTTGTACAAACCTGTATATCAGGTGTACCAGTACACGTCTTTGTCACATGATATCCCTGGCCAGTCATGGAAATCTATCACTGGGAACCACTCTGATTGGCTCCTGGAAATGTCTCTATGGCTAATGGCCCGTACACACGATCTGAATATCGGACGAAAATGATCGTCCGAGGAAGAATCGTACGATATTCGGATCGTGTGTACACTACTTTCAAGAGCCGATCACGACATCCATTATTATTCGATCGGACAAGCACGAAAAATTTCCTCGTACGATACCAGATCGTACGATTTTCGTTTAGTCAGCATAGTTGTCGTCCGAAAATACAACACAAATACATTACAACACATGACATCACTTCCGATTTTTTTTTTTTTCTGTCGTACGAGAATTTTCGTGACTTTAGTAACCTATTCAATATCTACTTGCGACTATTAACCGAAAAAAGTCGTACGATCTGTCGTATGATATTCGGATTGGGTGTACGAGCCATTAGGCTGTAAACAGTACTAGCTAAGGGAGGGGAAGGGTGACAAGAATGAGAGCAGAAACTGCAGGAAAGTGGGTGCAGTAGAGTAGTGACTCAGGAAAGGTAGGGGAGAAAACATGCCGGCCATACACGGTTCGAATTTCGAAAGAATTTTCTTTCGAAAATCGTATCTAAGAATTTTCGAACGAATTTCGCACCGTTAGTGGGCTGCAGCAACAGCCGATTTTCGTGCGGCAATCAAATTTGAGGAATCGGACATGTTGGAAATTTTTTGAAAAACAAACGATTTTCTAATCAATGATGGGAGAATCGTGCGAGAAATGTAATAGAAAAAAAAAATGTGCATGTGCAAGAAAAGAAAATTCCCAGAGAGAAAATAAGATTCCCGGCCACGAAAATTATTTTCTGTAGCAACATGAAGGATTGGTCGGCCGAATTTTGAAAAATCAATGGTGGCATCATCGAATCACAAAAAAACAAACTTTCTTATTTTGAAAAAAAATTGTTCGAAATTCGACCGTGTATGGCCTGCTAAAGTCCCCTTTCACACTTGTGCAACTTGTCCTGCGACTTGGGACTGTAAAGTCGCATGGCAAATGGTACCACATGATTTCCAATAAGTACCATTAATATCCACTTAACGACCGCTCACTGTATATGTACGTCGGCAGAATGGCACCGACAGGCACAATCACGTACAGTGTACGTGATCGCCTTTGTACAGTTGGGGGGTCCGATCGGACCCCCCTCCTATACAGTGAGCCGCCGTTTATCGTTGGGGAGCGATCTGAGATGACGGGACGGCCATTCGATTCCGGCCACCCACTCGCGATCGCTCCCGGCGAATGAAAATGCTCCCTCTGCCCGTGTAATGTAAACACAGGCAGAGGAAGCAGGAGGAAGTGATGTCATCTCTCCTCGCGGCGGTCTTTTCGTCCGCAGCGCCGAGGAGAGAAGAAGCAGGTTAGTGCACCAACAGTCCACTGACACTTAGGTACACATAGGCACACAAATCACCCCCCAGTCACCCCCAGATCACCCCCCTGGTCACCCCTCAGCCCCCAATCACAGTGTCACTGATTGCAGTGATCATTTATTTTACTGATCACTGCATTTAGTGTCATCTGTGACAGTAAAAAGTTGCAGGGCAGTTAGGTTTAGGCCCCTTTAGGTCCAGGGTAGCCCCCTAACCCCCCCTAATAAAGGTTTAACCCCTTGATCGCCCCCCAGGTAATCCTTTCACCCCCTAACGCCAGCGTCACTAAGCGATCGTTTTTTTGATCGCTGTATTTAGTGCCGGTGGTGCGCCTAGATAACCAGTTATTTATTTTTAGTTTCGCCGCAGGTTTTTATAGCGTCAGGTACCCCCATATATTATTTTAACCCCCTGATTGCCCCTAGAGTTAACCCTTTCACCAGTGATCACCGTATAAGCGTCACTGGTGACACTGGTTACCCAGTTAGTTATTTTGTTATTTAGGTAACCCGTCAGGTTTTTATATAGCGTCGGGTACCCCCATATTTAACCTAATAAAGGTTTTAACCCCCTGATTGCCCCTAGTTAACCCTTTCACCAGTGATCACCATATAAAGGTTACGGGTGACACTGGTTGGTTAGTTTGCTTTTTATAGCATCAGGGCACCCGCCGTATATAACCCAATAAAGGTTTAACCCCCTGATCGCCCGGTGGGTGAGATCAATTAGGTTTTAGCGCCAGAGAGGGTCTGCGTCGCCCCAGGCAGCATTAGGTTAGTGCCAGTAACGCTAACACCCACACGCAAAGCATACACCTCCCTTAGTGGTATAGTATCTGAACAGATCAATATCTGATCTGATCAGATCTATACTAGCGTCCCCAGCGGTTTAGGGTTCCCAAAAACACAGTGTTAGCGGGATCAGCCCAGATACCTGCTAGCACCTGCGTTTAGCCCCTCCGCCCAGCCCAGCCCACCCAAGTGCAGTATCGATTGATCACTGTCACTTACCAAACACAAAACACATAACTGCAGCGTTCGCAGAGACAGGCCTGATCCCTGCGATCGCTAACAGTTTTTTTTGTAGCGTTTGATATATTTGCTGACGACAGTCAGGTGCTTTTTTTCCTGTGAATCTTACTAGTGTACCCCTAAATTTAGAGCCCAAAATGGCAAGTCGAAGGTACACTAGTAAAGAGGCCTACGAGATTCTGAGCATGACAGATAGTGAAGAGGATGTCACGCATCTGTCAGATTCAGGCTCAGAATATCTTCCCGTAGAAGACAGTGACATTAGCGGCCCCACGTCAGATAGCTCTGACGACGAAGTTGAGGTCCCTGCTAAGGTCAGGCGTACCTGATCCCGATCTTCTGAGGTTGTTGAGGAGCAAGAACCGCAAGGCTCTCATATCATGGAGCAGAGTAGTACTAGCGCTGCTATTCCTTCTGGTGAATTAGCAAGCACCAGCGGCCTAGTACAGCCTGGGCGTACATCCAGCACTGCAGTATCACGTGGTGACGTGGCGAGTCCCATAAGTGCAGTTCAAGCTGGCGAAGTGGCAAGCACAAGTAGTGTCCCGCTGCCACCAATAAGAAGACAAAGGCAGGCCCGTCGTACCCATAGTGCCCTTCCTGCAGAATTCGCCTATCCTGATTGGGTCCCCACCACTTCTGCAGAACCCGTACTTCCCCCATTCACTGCCCAACCGGTATTCAGGTGGAAACAGCTGATTTTATGCCAATTGATTATTATTCGCTGTTTTTCACGGAAGATCTCTATAGATCTATTGTGGACCAGAATAATTTATATGCTGGTCAATTCATCGCCGCTAATCCCCAGTTGCCTTCCATTGCCAAAGATTGGAAACCAATTACGGTTTCCGAATTTAAGACCTTTCTGGGCCTTTCCCTCAACATGGGCACACATAAATTCCCGTCATTGCGTGCTTATTGGTCCACGCACCCAATTGACCACATGCCCGTGTTCTCTGCCTCCATGCCCAGGAAACGATACGAGCAGATTTTGCGGTTCATGCACTTCAACGACAATAAACTTTGTCGTCCACGTGGGGACCCTGAATACGACCGGCTCTATAAAATTCGGCCCCTCATAAACCACTTCAACGACAATAAACTTTGTCGTCCACGTGGGGACCCTGAATACGACCGGCTCTATAAAATTCGGCCCCTCATAAACCACTTCAACGAACGTTTTGCAGCCTTGTTTACTCCCGATCAAGTTGTCTGCGTTGATGAGTCCCTGATTAAATTTTCTGGCTGCTTGTCTTTCAAGCAGTACCTTCCCAGCAAGCGTGCCAGATACGGGGTCAAGCTCTATAAGTTCTGTGACAGGGCAACAGACTATGTATGGAGCTTTATGGTTTATGAGGGAAAAGATAGTCAGGTTGAGCCGGTCAACTGCCCAGATTACATAGGGAGCGCTGGCAAGATAGTGTGGAAATTGGTGTCACCCTTATTCGGAAAGGGGTACCACTTGTATGTGGACAATTATTACACGAGCGTGCCACTGTTTAGTCACTTGTTTGATCATCAGATTGGAGCATGTGGCACCGTGCGACCTAATTGCCGGGGCTTTCCCCAGTGGCTTGTAGATGCCCGTCTTAGGCTGGGGGAGAGAGCCTGCGTAAAGTGTAATAATTTGCTCGCTATGAAGTGGAGGGACAATAAGAATGTTTTCCTTCTTACCTCCCTTCATGCAGACACGACAGTCCAAATTCCTACGGCGACTGGTGTTGTGGAGAAACCCCTCTGTGTCCACGAATATAACCAAAATATGGGAGGGGTGGACCTCAACGACCAGTTGTTGGCACCGTATCTAATTGACCGTAAGGCGAGACGCTGGTACAAAAAAGTGTCTCTATCATTATTCCAATTGGCTTTGCTGAACGCTCATGTGCTATACAGAGCTTCAGGCGGGACTTTATCTCTTCTAAAATTCCAGAATGAGATTGTCGCAGAACTCCTGTATCCAGGCGGTTCTGCACCTCACCATCCCCTACCAAATGCAGTAAGCCGGCTGCATGAGAGGCATCATACGCATCTCCTCCCGAGTACCCCTACCCAACGAACCCCCCAAAAAAGATGTCGTGTCTGTAGCAAGCGCGGATTTAGGCGTGACACCCGTTATTATTGTCCACTCTGTCCTGACAAACCTGGTCTTTGCCTTGGTGAATGTTTTGAACGCTACCACTCAAAAGTGAAGTTTTAGTGTAGGGTACAGCATTTCACAGACTAGGACACACTTACACAGGGTCTCCCAAGATGCCATTACATTTTGAGAGACCCGAACCATTACAGTTGTTAAAGTTACAAAAAAAAAGTGTAAAAAAGAAAAAAAAAAACGTAAAAAACAAAACACAAAAAAAATATAAAATAAGATAAACAAAAATAGTTGTCGTTTTATTGTTCTCTCTCTCTCTCTCTATTTTCTCTCTATTGTTCTGCTCTTTTTTACTGTATTCTATTCTGCAATGTTTTATCATGCTTGCTTTTCAGGTATGTAATTTTTTGTTTTCAGGTGCGCCATTCAACTGCAGCGCGGAATTATTTATCTTGACAGCAACAGCGTTTGCTCCCACGATACATAAAGCCGTGACTCCAGTGCTGTAGGAGGTGATTTCACCACCACAGTTTAAAAAAAAGAGCATATATGCCGAAGCATGGGGGCAGCAGGGGCGGAGGAGCGATTTTGCTCCTAATGCCGCGTACATACGGTCGAAATTCCGACGGAGGCTTGCCCGTGGAAAAGTCAGACCGTGTGTACGCGGCATAACCTTTTATGCCGCGTACATACGGTCGAAATTCCAATGAAGGCTTGCCCGTGGAAAAGTCCGACTGTGTGTACGCGGCATAACTTTTTTGCGGGAGGATGCCCCCATGCTTCGGCATATATATATTTTAGACACAGGTTGCGTTAAAAAAATGTTGTTTTTTTTTACTAGGTTTTGTTTTGGTATTTGCTTTGCAGGTATGGTATGGTAAGGTCTTACTGTTGTACTGTAATGTTACTTTGTTTTAATGTTAACCATCATTTGCTTAGCAGGTACACCATTCAGTTGCAGAGCGAATCTATTTATCTTGACAGCAACAGCGTTTGCTCCCACGATACATAAAGCTGTGACTCCAACGCTGTAGGAGGTGATTTCACCACCACAGTTAAAAAAAAGAGCATATATGCCGAAGCATGGGGCAGCAGGGGCGGAGGAGCGATTTTGCTCCTAATGCCGCGTAAATACGGTCGAAATTCCGACGGAGGCTTGCCCGTGGAAAAGTCAGACCGTGTGTACGCGGCATAAACTTTTATGCCGCGTACATACGGTCGAAATTCCAACGAAGGCTTGCCCGTGGAAAAGTCCGACCGTGTGAACGCGGCATAACTTTTTTGCGGGAGGATGCCCCCATGCTTTGGCATATATGCCCATCATTAGAAGTGGGTGGATGAAGGGAGGTATTCTAATGGTGGGCATACCCATCGATCAATCTCTTTTTTTCGTTCAGCCAACAAGCTGCATGAAAAAAAAGATTACAATACATGTCCAACAAGGACCAGCAACGTACTGGTATGTTGCTGGACTTTGAATGTTTATACCAGAATGATGCCTGCAGGTTTAGGTATCATCTTGGTATCATTCTTTTCAGCCAGTGGCCGGCTTTCATGTAAAAGCAATTCTAGCAGATAATTAGCCTCTAGACTGCTTTTACAAGCAGTGGGAGGGAATGCCCCCCCCCCGGATATAAACAGCGCCATTGGGAAATTGGAAAAGCATTTTATCACACCGATCTTGGTGTGGTCAGATGCTTTGAGGGCAGAGGAAAGATCTAGGGTCTAACCCCCCAATTTTTTTCAAAAAAAGAGTACCTGTCACTACTTATTGCTATCGAAGCGGATATTTACATTCCCTGAGATAACAATAAAAATGGTAAAAAAAATAAATATGGAAGGAACAGTTTAAAAATAAAATAAAAAAGCAAAATAAATAATAAAAAAAAAAAAAAAAAAAAAGCACCACTATCCCCCCCTGCTCTTGCGCAAAGGCGAACGCAAGCGTCGGTCTAGCATCATATGTAAACAGCAATTGCACCATGCATGTGAGGTATCACCGCAAAGGTCAGATCGAGGGCAGTAATTTTAGCAGTAGACCTCCTCTGTAAATCTAACGTGGTAACCTGTAAAGGCTTTTAAATGCTTTTAAAAATGAATGTAGTTTGTCGCCGCTGCGCGTTTGTGCGCAATTTTAAAGCATGTCGTGTTTGGTATCCATGTACTCGGCCTAAGATCATCTTTTTTATTTCATCAAACATTTGGGCAATATAGTGTTTTTTAGTGCATTAAAAATAAAAAAAGTGTGTTTTTCCCCCAAAAAATGCGTTTGAAAAATCGCTGCGCAAATACTGTGTGGAAAAAAAATGCAACACCCACTATTTTAATTTGTAGGGCCTTTGCTTTAAAAATATATATAATGTTTGGGGGTTCAACATAATTTTCTTGCAAAAAATTTTTTTTTTTCATGTAAACAAAAAGTGTCAGAAAGGGCTTTGTCTTCAAGTGGTTAGAAGAGTGGATGATGTGTGACATAAGCTTCCTAATGTTGTGCATAAAATGCCAGGACAGTTCAAAACCCCCCCAAATGACCCCATTTTGGAAAGTAGACACCTCAAGCTATTTGCTGAGAGGCATGTTGAACCCATTGAATATTTTTTTTTTGTCCCAAGTGATTGAATAATGACAAAAAGAAAAAAAAAAGAAAAAATTTACAAAAAGTTGTCACTAAATTATATATTGCTCAAACATGCCATGGTTATATGTGGAATTGCACCCCAAAATACATTCTGTTGCTTCTCCTGAGTACGGGGATACCACATGTGTGAGACATTTTGGGAGCCTAGCCGCGTACAGGACCCCGAAAACCAAGCACCGCCTTCAGGATTTCTATGGGTGTAAATTTTTGATTTCACTCCTCACTGCCTATCACAGTTTCGGAGGCCATGGAATGCCCAAATGGCACAAACCCCCCCAAATGACCCCATTTTGGAAAGTAGACACCCCAAGCTGTTTGCTGAGAGGTATGTTGAGTATTTTGCAGATCTCGCTTTTTGTCACAAAGTTTTGAAAATTGAAAAAAGAAAAAAAAATATGTCTTTCTTAATTTTCAAAAACAAATGAGAGCTGTAAAATACTCACCATGCCTCTCAGAAAATAGCTTGGGGTGTCTACTTTCCAAAATTGGGTCATTTGTGGGGGTTTTGGGCTATCTTGGCATTTTATGGCCTTCAAAACTGTGATAGGTAGTGAGGAGTGAAATCAAAAATTTGTGCCCTTAGAAATCCGGAAAGGCGGGTGCTTGGTTTTCGGGGGCCTGTACGCGGCTAGGCTCTCAAAAAGTCCCACACATGTGGTATCCCCGTACTCAGGAGAAGCAGCCAAATGTATTTTGGGGTGCAATTGCGCGTATAACCATGGCATGTTTGAGCAATATATCATTTAGTGACAACTTTTTGTACATTTTTTTTTCTTTTTGTCATTATTCAATCACTTGGGACAAAAAAAAAATATTCAATGGGCTCAACATGCCTCTCAGCAATTTCCTTGGGGTGTCTACTTTCCAAAATGGGGTCATTTTGGGGGGTTTTGTGCTATCTTGGCATTTTATGGCCTTCAAAACTGTGATAGGTAGTGAGGAGTGAAATCAAAAATGTATGCCCTTAGAAACCTTGAAGGCGGTGCTTGGTTTTTGGGGTCCCGTACGCGGCTAGGCTCCCAAAAAGTCCCACACATGTGGTATCCCCATACTCAGGAGAAGCAGCAGAATGTATTTTGGGGTGTAATTTCACATATGCCCATGGCATGTGTGAGCAATATATCATTTAGTGACAACTTTGTGCAAAAAAAAAAAGTTTGTCATATTCCCGCAACTTGTGGCAAAATATAAAATATTCCATGAACCCAACATGCCTCTCAGTAAATAGCTTGGGGTGTCTACTTTCCAAAATGGGGTCATTTGGGGGGGTTTTGTGCTATTTTGGCATTTTATGGCTTTCAAAACTGTGATAGGTAGTGAGGAGTGAAATCAAAAATTTACGCCCTTAGAAATCCTGAAGGCGGTGCTTGGTTTTTGGGGCCCCGTACGCGGCTAGGCTCCCAAAAAGTCCCACACATGTGGTATCCCCGTACTCAGGAGAAGCAGCAGAATGTATTTTGGGGTGCAATTCCACATATAACCATGGCATGTGTGAGCAATATATAATTTAGTGACACCTTTTTGTACATTTTTTTTTTCTTTTTGTTATTATTCAATCATTTGGGACAAAAAAAAATCTTCAATGGGCTCAACATGCCTCTCAGCAAATAGCTTGGGGTGTCTACTTTCCAAAATGGGGTCATTTGGGGGGGTTTTGTGCCATCTTGGCATTTTATGGCCTTCAAAACTGTGATAGGTAGTGAGGAGTGAAATCAAAAAGTTATGCCCTTAGAAACCTTGGAGGCGGTGCTTGGTTTTTGGGGTCCCGTACGCAGCTAGGCTCCCAAAAAGTCCCACACATGTGGTATCCCCGTACTCAGGAGAAGCAGCAGAATGTATTTTGGGGTGCAATTCCACATATAACCATGGCATGTGTGAGCAATATATAATTTAGTGACAACTTTTTGTACATTTTCTTTTCTTTTTGTTATTATTCAATCATTTGGGACAAAAAAAAAAAAAATATTCAATGGGCTCAACATGCCTCTCAGCAAAAAGCTTGGGGTGTCTACTTTCCAAAATGGGGTCATTTGGGGGGGTTTTGTGCCATCTTGGCATTTTATGGCCTTCAAAACTGTGATAGGTAGTGAGGAGTGAAATCAAAAGTTTATGCCCTTAGAAACCTTGAAGGCGGTGCTTGGTTTTTGGGGTCCCGTACGCGGCTAGGCTCCCAAAAAGTCCCACACATGTGGTATCCCCATACTCAGGAGAAGCAGCAGAATGTATTTTGGGGTGTAATTTCACATATGCCCATGGCATGTGTGAGCAATATATCATTTAGTGACAACTTTGTGCAAAAAAAAAAAGTTTGTCATATTCCCGCAACTTGTGGCAAAATATAAAATATTCCATGAACCCAACATGCCTCTCAGTAAATAGTTTGGGTGTCTACTTTCCAAAATGGGGTCATTTGGGGGGGTTTTGTGCTATTTTGGCATTTTATGGCTTTCAAAACTGTGATAGGTAGTGAGGAGTGAAATCAAAAATTTACGCCCTTAGAAATCCTGAAGGCGGTGCTTGGTTTTTGGGGCCCCGTACGCGGCTAGGCTCCCAAAAAGTCCCACACATGTGGTATCCCCGTACTCAGGAGAAGCAGCAGAATGTATTTTGGGGTGCAATTCCACATATAACCATGGCATGTGTGAGCAATATATAATTTAGTGACACCTTTTTGTACATTTTTTTTTCTTTTTGTTATTATTCAATCATTTGGGACAAAAAAAAAATCTTCAATGGGCTCAACATGCCTCTCAGCAAATAGCTTGGGGTGTCTACTTTCCAAAATGGGGTCATTTGGGGGGGTTTTGTGCCATCTTGGCATTTTATGGCCTTCAAAACTGTGATAGGTAGTGAGGAGTGAAATCAAAAGTTTATGCCCTTAGAAACCTTGAAGGTGGTGCTTGGTTTTTGGGGTCCCGTACGTGGCTAAGCTCCTAAAAAGTCGCACACATGTGGTATCCCCGTACTCAGGAGAAGCAGCAAAATGTATTTTGGGGTGTAATTTCACATATGCCCATGGCATGTGTGAGCAATATATCATTTAGTGAAAACTTTGTGCAAAAAAAAAAAAAGTTTGTCATATTCCCGCAACTTGTGGCAAAATATAAAATATTCAATGGGCTCAACATGCCTCTCAGCAATTTCCTTGGGGTGTCTACTTTCCAAAATGGGGTCATTTGGGGGGGTTTTGTACTGCCCTGCCATTTTAGCACCTCAAGAAATGAGATAGGCAGTCATAAATTTAAAGCTGTGTAAATTCCAGAAAATGTACCCTAGTTTCTAAACGCTATAACTTTTGCGCAAACCAATAAATATACGCTTAGTGACATTTTTTTTACTAAAGACATGTGGCTGAATACATTTTGGCCTAAATGTATGACTAAAATTGAGTTTATTCGATTTTTCGTATAACAAAAAGTAGAAAATATAATTTTTTTTCAAAATTTTCGGTCTTTTTCCTTTTATATCGCAAAAAATAAAAATCGCAGAGGCAATCAAATACCATTAAAAGAAAGCTCTATTTGTGGGAAGAAAAGGACGCAAATTTTGTTTGGGTACAACATTGCATATCCGCACAATTTACAGTTAAAGCAGCGCAGTGCAAAATTCTGAAATCACCTCTGGTCCTTTAGCGACCAAATGGTCCGGGGCTAAAGTGGATATCTGTGCGAATTCAAGTCGCACCAATTTCAAAGTAGTCCCTGTACAACTTTGGTCCGACTTTGATGCGAGTTGAGGTCCATAGACCTCAAGCTTACACAGGCATCCCCTGAAATCGCGGAAAAATTTGGCGACTTTGAAGTCACGGTAGTGTGAAAGGAGCCTAAGTTCGTTGCTGATTCTGGTGAGCTTTGTTGGCAATAGTGAAGGAAATCAGTCATCACTGCGATATTTCTGCAGCCTATAGTAACATGTTGTCAGGGTTTGTGCAGTATTACAGCATCCCTATGTTGAACTCAGTAAATATGGCTGCCAGGTGATATTTTTTTTCATATATGTATATGTGTGTAATAAATAAATATATATATATATATATATATATATATATATTTCTATATACCGTGTGTATATATATATATATATATATATATATATATATATATATATATATATATATATTGTGACAGCAGGAAGGTAAAGTCACCTGGTTGCATCCAGGGGGGTAGATATATTTCGCCCAGATTCAGGCTTTACGCCGATTTATACAGCTAGGTGGAGAGTTGTATAAGCCCAGCTGAGACTAGTGGGCTCATGGATGACTCATACCTCTAGGGAGAGTGTGGGGCGTCGTACAGACAGGGAGTTGATGAGACCAGCTGAACCTTGTCAGCTCATTTAGGCCTCTATAAGAAATCCCAGATTCATTAGGTGTTAGCTCATGCCTGGAACCAGACCTGTGTGGACTGTCTAGGGAGAGTGAACCCCTGTGCGGTGAGAGAAAGCCTGTGTGGCTATATTTTGCTTGGACATTTAAAACCAGGGACTAGGACAGCACTAGGCTGATCCCAGTTGTTAGTTAGGAAACCTGTATGTTTAGTCAGAGGTCAAGTTGACCAGGATTTATTTTGTTTGTTTCTTTTGCTTTGCTGTGTTTTTGTCACTGTAAATAGAAAATAAACGGCACCTTTTTGATTTTGAAAACCACAACCTCCGTCTGCTGGGCCTGTTTTTGTGTGGGGAGCCCATCCCGGGGGTCACACACACCCGCTGCCGAGCTAACCCCCTCACAGTTGGTGGAGAACCAGTGGCAGTTTTTTTTTAAGCCAGCATGGAGGAGATACTGAAACAGCTGGCTCTAGCAAATGCCAATCAACAGCAGACAAATGCAGGTTTGCAAAAGAGCCTTGCAGCTCAACAACAGAGCCTTGCAGCCCAGCAGCAAGCTCACCAACAGAGTCTGGAAGCTCAACAACAAGCCCAGCAACGATCTGAGGCCCGCTTCATAGACCTGTTACAGAAGCAAGAGCAGAGACTACAACAAATGGAAGCAGTAATGCAGCAACGTCCGCAGACCAGTGAGGAAAGCCGTCCCACTAATACCGCGTCCTTTGGGGTGAGTCGTTTATTGACAAAAATGACTGGAGAGGATGATCCAGAGGTATTTTTGACCACGTTTGAAAGGACTGCTGAAAGAGAAAAGTGGCCTGAGGAGCAGTGGGCTGGACTGGTGGCTCCTCTGTTAACGGGTGAATCGCAGAAAGCTTACTATGACCTAGAGCCTGACCAAGCAAAAGACTATGTGATGCTAAAAGCTGAAATATTGGCAAGGCTGGGTGTCACCCTGGCTGTCCGGGCTCAGCGTGTGCATAACTGGACTTTCCAGCTTGGAAAACCCCCCAGGTCTCAAATGTATGATCTCATTCACCTGAGCAGAAAGTGGCTACAGCCAGAGACTTTGTCCGCACCAAAGATTGTGGAACGTGTTGTAATGGATCGGTTTTTGAGAGCTCTTCCTACTGCCATCCAAAAGTGGGTAAGCCATGGAGACCCAGAGACGGCCGATGGTCTTGTGGATCGTGTGGAGAAATACTTGGCTACAGAGAACCTGACGGCCTCTTCCAGAGACACTCGGACTTTCCACCCTAAGACCAGACCATCCCCAGGGGCGGATAAGATGATTCCAAGGGGTAAGGGTGGAGAGAGTGAGAGGGTGGGAGCTCTACCCCAAGTTTGGCGAGAACAGCCTGGGAAATCAGCGGCTCAAGAGGCGGCAAGAAGGATCGTTTGCTACCGCTGCCGGCAAGCGGGACATATTGCAGCAAATTGCCCGGTTTTGGAGGAACCCATGCAGTGTGACTTTCTGACGGGCAGACGTCAGTCGCTGTGTGCGACAGTCGCATGCACTGCCATTCGAGGAACTGAGAAACATTTATGCAAAATGTGTGTTAATGGTAGAAATGTTGTGGTATTGCTGGATTCAGGTAGCCTTGTGACCCTGATAAAGGCTGAGTTAGTTAAAACAGAGGTCTCTGGGAATAGCAAGGTAGCTGTTATTTGTGTGCATGGGGACACCCGAGAGTATCCAGTGACTACAGTGTGTTTCGAGACCCCCAAAGGTACCCTTTCTCATCCAGTGGGCTTAGTGTCTCAGTTACCGCATGACGCCATTGTGGGAAGGGATTTTCCGAAGTTCTGGGAACTGTGGGATGATCCTGAGCCCCCCACTGGTGCCCCTATGTACCAGGAATATGATAGCCAGAACTCCTCTGAGAGTGGTGAGGACTCTCCCGAATTTCCCTTGTCAGTATTGGCAGGGGAGACTCAAGAAACTGGAGAGGAGCCCACCTCCTCAGACGAAAACCTACCGTCTGTGGAGTTTTCTGATCTTGAGGTTCACAGGGAAAACTTTGCCACAGAACAGTTGAAAGACCCCGCCCTAATAAAGGCACGGGAAAACGTAGTGAAAATAGATGGCGAGTTAGTGAACCCAGATAATACCTGCACTTACCCATACTTCAGCGTAGAGAAGGACCTACTGTATCGGGTGGCAAAAAGGGCAGAAGAAACCGTTGAGCAGCTTGTGGTGCCCAAACCTTACAGGAAGTTGGTGTTGGAGTTGGCCCATGGGCACATTCTTGGAGGTCATCTGGGGACAGAGAAAACCCGAGAGAGGGTATTACAGAGATTCTATTGGCCTGGGGTGATGAAGGACATAGAAAATTATTGTTCCTCCTGCCCTGTGTGTCAGAGGTCGGCCCCGATGCCACACTTCCGTAGCCCGCTGGTCCCTCTACCCATCATTGAGGTCCCGTTTGAGAGAATCGCAATGGATTTGGTAGGTCCTATAATCAAGTCCGCTAGGGGGCACCAGTACATATTGGTTATAATGGACTATGCCACCCGTTATCCAGAAGCGATCCCTCTCAGAAATACCTCGGCCAAAACCATAGCCAAAGAGCTATCTCTTGTTTTTAGCCGGGTGGGTATTTGTAAAGAACTGCTTACGGACCAAGGTACACCCTTTATGTCCCGGGTTATGAAGGAGCTGTGTAAATTGTTCAAAGTGACGCAATTACGTACATCTGTGTATCACCCCCAAACCGATGGGCTGGTTGAAAGATTCAACAAAACCCTAAAACAAATGTTGAAGAAAGTGGTGGATAGGGATGGAAAGGATTGGGACTGTCTACTTCCTTATTTGATGTTTGCTATTAGGGAGGTGCCCCAATCCTCTACGGGATTCTCCCCCTTTGAGTTACTGTATGGGAGACACCCAAGAGGGCTGTTGGATATTGCCAAGGAAACTTGGGAAAGTGAGAGTTCTCCCCACAGGAGTGTGATTGAGCATGTCGCCCTGATGCAAGATCGAATTGCACAGGTAATGCCCATCGTGAAGGAACATTTGGCCCAAGCGCAGTTGGCACAGCAGAGAGTGTACAACCGTGGAGCCAAGACCCGTACCTTTTCCCCGGGGGATAGGATATTGGTACTTGTCCCTACGGTTGAAAGTAAATTCCTTGCCAAATGGCAAGGCCCCTACGAGATAATGGAAAAAGTGAGCGAAGTGAATTACAAGGTCAGACAACCAGGAAGGCGAAAGCCCGAACAGATCTATCACGTTAATCTGTTGAAAGCCTGGAGGGATAGAGAGTCCCTAGTCGCAGACACTTGGTCACCAGCTCAAACTGGTTGCGTGATTCCTGAGGTTGGAATCGCAGCCACCTTGTCACAACCCCAACAACAGGAGGTTAAGGAGTTTGTGCTTCGCAACAAGGAGGTATTCTCTGAGCTGCCGGGACAAACATCTGGGGTAGAGCATGACATTATTACCCCGCCCGGTGAAAGGGTGAAGTTAAAACCCTATCGGATCCCAGAGGCCCGACGGGAGGCAATACGGGAGGAAGTACAGAAAATGCTGAACTTAGGGGTGATAGAGGAGTCCCAAAGTGATTGGTCTAGTCCCATTGTGTTGGTGCCTAAACCGGATGGGAGCTGGCGATTTTGTAACGATTTTCGTCAGTTGAACAAAGTTACAAAATTTGACACCTACCCCATGCCACGTATAGATGAGTTGATCGACCGGCTGGGAACAGCCCGATACATGACGACTCTTGACCTCACAAAAGGGTATTGGCAAATCCCCCTGGCCAAGTCAGCCAAAGAGAAAACCGCATTTGTAACCCCAGACGGGGCGTTCCAATATAAAAGAATGCCGTTCGGGTTACAGAATGCGCCGGCCACATTCCAGCGGAAAATGGACCAGATGCTGAGGCCCCATCGGAAGTATGCTGCGGCTTACCTGGATGACGTAATTGTCCATAGCACAGATTGGGCCTCACATCTGCCAAAAGTGCAAGCAGTCCTGGACTCTGTTCGGGAAGCAGGGTTTACGGCTAACCCCAAGAAGTGTACCATTGGGCAGGAGGAGGCCAAATATCTTGGGTACACCATTGGGAGGGGAGTAATAAAACCCCAACTCAACAAAGTCGAGGCCATCCAGAGTTGGCCACGTCCCAACAGCAAGAAGCAGGTACGAGCCTTTCTGGGAATCGCTGGGTATTATCGGCGATTCATTCCCCACTTTGCTTCTAAGGCTGTGCCCCTAACCAACCTGACGAAGGGGAAAGGGTCGGTCATGATTAAATGGACCCCCGAGGCTGAGGCAGCATTCCAATTCTTGAAACAAGCCTTATGTAGCCAGCCAGTGTTGTACTCACCCGACTTCTCTAAAGACTTTGTCGTACAAAGTGATGCGTCAGATGTGGGGTTAGGAGCAGTATTGTCCCAGGTCTGGAACGGGGAAGAGCACCCAGTCATTTACCTCAGCAGGAAGTTGAAGTCCCATGAGGTAAATTACGCCACCGTTGAAAAGGAGTGTTTAGCGGTGAAGTGGGCTCTAGATTCCCTTCGGTACTACCTGCTAGGTAGGCACTTTGACATGGTTACGGATCACGCTCCGTTAAAGTGGATGGCTCAAAACAAGGAAACAAATAGAAGAGTGAATAGGTGGTTCCTGGCCCTCCAGGAATTCAACTTCACAGTAAAGCATCGCCCTGGCGTTCAAATGGGGAATGTGGATGCTTTGTCTCGAGTACATGAATGCCTGATTGCTGGTGTTCCAACCCCGAGGTTAAAACAAGAGGGGGGGGGTATGTGACAGCAGGAAGGTAAAGTCACCTGGTTGCATCCAGGGGGGTAGATATATTTCGCCCAGATTCAGGCTTTACGCCGATTTATACAGCTAGGTGGAGAGTTGTATAAGCCCAGCTGAGACTAGTGGGCTCATGGATGACTCATACCTCTAGGGAGAGTGTGGGGCGTCGTACAGACAGGGAGTTGATGAGACCAGCTGAACCTTGTCAGCTCATTTAGGCCTCTATAAGAAATCCCAGATTCATTAGGTGTTAGCTCATGCCTGGAACCAGACCTGTGTGGACTGTCTAGGGAGAGTGAACCCCTGTGCGGTGAGAAAAAGCCTGTGTGGCTATATTTTGCTTGGACATTTAAAACCAGGGACTAGGACAGCACTAGGCTGATCCCAGTTGTTAGTTAGGAAACCTGTATGTTTAGTCAGAGGTCAAGTTGACCAGGATTTATTTTGTTTGTTTCTTTTGCTTTGCTGTGTTTTTGTCACTGTAAATAGAAAATAAACGGCACCTTTTTGATTTTGAAAACCACAACCTCCGTCTGCTGGGCCTGTTTTTGTGTGGGGAGCCCATCCCGGGGGTCACACACACCCGCTGCCGAGCTAACCCCCTCACAATATATATAATCAGTGTTGTAACTAACGCCGTTTAAATAAACGGCGTTAGGTAACGTAGCCACTTTTTGGGGTAACGAGTAATCTAACTGATTACTCTTACCCTCGTGGCACCGCCGTTCCCATTACTTGGGCGGCGTTGCCCCAATTACATCTACTCGCCGCAGCCGCCGCGAGTAGATGTAATGTAAGTCTAACTAACTGCAAGCCACCGTCTGCCTACCTGAACAGCGTGTCATGCAGACAGACGGCGGCCATTGCAGTTTTCAAAAGCCGCGCCTCCCGAGTCCTCGTCGCCTGTGATAGGCGGAACACTCAGTTTCCCAGCAGGCAGTGTTCCGCCTATCACGGACATCCTCTTATCCCCGTCTGTGTTATGAGGATGAGAGGATGTCCGTGATAGGCGGAACACTGCCTGCTGGGAAATTGAGTGTTCCACCTATCACAAACGAGGAGGACTGGAGGAGGCGCGGCTTTTGAATAATAGAATGGCCGCCGGGAGTCTCGGGACGCCGCCGATCTGAGGTACTGTAACACACAGGCACAGTGAGGCATGGGGCACAGTGAGGCATGGGCACAGTGAGGCATGGGGCACGGGCACAGTGAGGCACGGGCATAGTGAGGCACGGGCACAGTGAGGCATTGGGCACAGTGAGGCTGCGGCATGGGCACAGTGAGGCATTGGGCACAGTGAGGCTGCGGCACGGGCACAGTGAAGCATGGGGCACAGTGAGGCTCGGGGACAGTGAGGCATTGGGCACAGTGAGGCATGGGCACAGTGAGGCACAGTGAGGCATGGGCACAGTACCAATATTATTTGTTATCCCTCCTATTATTTTTATACACTGAAAAAATTACATATATATCATACTTCTACCGCCCCGCCCCCGTGTGTATATATAATATAACCAATATAGTTACTTTGCTGAGTAACTAGTTACTTTTCCTATGTAGTAACTGAGTTACTAACTCACTTACTTTTTGGGAGAAGTAATTTGTAACTGTAACTAATTACTTTTTTAGAGCAAGATGAACAACACTGTATATAATGTGTATGTGTGTGTGTATATATATATATATATAGATAGATAGATAGATACACTATATTACCAAAAAGTATTGTGACACCTGCCTTTACACTCACTTGAACGTTAATGGCATCCCACTTTTAGTCTGTAAGGTTCAATATTGAGTTGGCCCACCCTTTGCAGCTATAACAGCTTCAACTCTTTTGGGAAGGATGACCACAAGGTTTAGGAGTGTGTCTATGGGAATGTTTGGCCATTCTTCCAAAAGTGCATTTGTGAAGTCAGGCACTGATGTTGGACGAGAAGGCCTGGTTCGCAATCTCCACTCTAACCCATCCCAAAGATGTTCTATCGGGTTGAGGTCAGGACTCTGTGCAGGCCATTCAAGTTCCTCCACCCAAAACTCGCTCATCCATGTCTCGATGGACCTTGCTTGCTAGCAGGCTGCATGAAAATAAAAGAAAAGAAGGAGTTAAGTGGAGCTGCAGTAAACTGGAGAAATTTTAAAAATAAAAAAAACACATTTCAAATGTAAGGGTTAATGAATTATACATAGTAATAGAGGGAAAAAAATGTGTATTAAAAGCTGTGACTTTGAACTTGCCAGTTAGCTCAGACATCCTGTCAGTTCATCACTTGGCATGTGTGTTGGATCAACACTATATTTTATTGTGAATTTGTGGTTCTGGCTTTGCACTTCACAGTAAGAATTGCACACCGCCCACAGACACTACCCAGGGGAAAAAGGGCCTGAAAAGACATGCCAGGAAAAAACATCACTTTGTTCAAAAAAACTTTTATAGTAACCTATACTATATGTGTATTCAAGAAGGGTGTAGTTGCAGTGTGTGATAAATAAATACAAAAATCACATGGAGTCTATATAATACATACAGTATCTCACAAAAGTGAGTACACCCCTCACATTTTTGTAAATACTTTATTATATCTTTTCATGTGACAACACCGAAGAAATGACACTTTGCTACAATATAAAGTAGTGAGTGTACAGCTTGTATAACAGTGTAAATTTGCTGTCCCCTCAAAATAACTCAACACACAGTCATTAATGTCTAAACCCCTGGCAATAAACGTGAGTACACCCCTAAGTGAAAATGTCCAAATTGGGCCCAATTAGCCATTTTTCCTCCCTGGTGTCATGTGACTCATTCGTGTTACAAGGTCTCAGGTGTAAATGGGGAGCAGGTGTGTTAAATTTGGAGTTATCGCTCTCACTCTCTCATACTGGTCACTGGAAGTTCAAAATGGCACCTCATGGCAAAGAACTGTCTGAGGATCTGAAAAAAAGAATTGTTGCTCTACATAAAGATGGCCTAGGCTATAAGAAGATTGCCAAGACTCTGAAACTGAGCTGCAGCACAGTGGCCAAGACCATACAGCGGTTTAACAGGACAGGATCCAATCAGAACAGGCCTCGCCATGGTCGACCAAAGAAGTTGAGTGCATGTGCTCAGCATCATATCCAGAGGTGTTGGGAAATGGACATATGAGTGCTGCCAGCATTGTGCAGAGGTTGAAGGGGTGGGGGGTAAGCCTGTCAGTGCTCAGACCATACGCCGCACACTGCATCAAATTGGTCTGCATGGCTGTGGTCCCAGAAGAAAGCCTCTTCTAATGATGATGCACAAGAAAGCCTGCAAACAGTTTGCTGAAGAGAAGCAGACTAAGGATATGGTTTACTGGAACCATGTCCTGTGGTCTGATGACACCAAGATCAACTTATTTGGTTCAGATGGTGTAAAGCATGTGTGGCGGCAACCAGGTGAGGAGTACAAAGACAAGTGTGTCTTGCCTACAGTCAAGCATGGTGGTGGGAGTGTCAAGGTCTGGGGCTGCATGAGTGCTGCCAGCACTGGGGAGCTACAGTTCATTGAGGGAACCATGAATGGCAACATGTACTGTGAAATACTGAAGTAGAGCATGATCCCCTCCCTTCGGAGACTGGGCTGCATTCCAACATGATAACGACCCCAAACACACCTCCAAGATGATCGCTGCCTTGCTAAAGAAGCTGAGGGTAAAGTTAATGGACTGGCCAACCATGTCTCCAGACCTAAAGCCTATTGAGCATCTGTGGGGCATCCTCAAACGGGAGGTGGAGGAGCACAAGGTCTCTAACATCTACCAGCTCTGTGATGTCGTCATGGAGGAGTGGAAGACGACTCCAGTGGCAACCTGTGAAGCTCTGGTGAACTCCATGCCCAAGAGGGTTAAGGCAGTGCTGGAAAATAATGGTGACCACACAAAATATTGATACTTTGGGCCCAATTTGGACATTTTCACTTGGGGGTGTTCACTTGCCAGCGGTTTAGACACTAATGGCTGGGTGTTGAGTTATTTTGAGGGGACAGAAAATGTACACTGTTATACAAGCTGTACACTCACTACTTTACATTGTAGCAAAGTGTCATTTCTTCAGTGTTGTCACATGAAAAGATATAATAAAAGATTTACAAAAATGTGAGGGGTGTACTCACTTTTGTGAGGTACTGTATATCCTGCAATAACCTGACCCTGTGTTTTTGGGTTGTGGGAAGAAAATAGTACAGTGGAAAAGTTTACAAGGATAGAACACATTATACAACTAACATACATATACACTAATTGCGAGGGGATTTTTTTTCTGTGTGGCCGCAAATATGCGAATCTGTCTTTGTGCTGGTTGCACGCCACACAGTGCAGCACAGATACCGGGGGTCTCACCGGGAGCCCCTTGTCCCGTACTAACAATCAATACTCAGAACTCCCGTTTCCTAGTCACCTGATCGCTGTGATAGCCTTTGATTGGCTACCACAGTGATCAGTCACTGTGAAGCCCGGCCCTGTGTTGCTCTCTCTGTGAATGGAGAGGAAAGATACATTGTTTCGCTTTCTATCCATGCAGAGAGAAGAAAAAAAAACTGTTTGTAAAAAATGAATAAATAAATAATAAAATTAAAAATAAATAGCTAGATCAATGCCAGGTCAAGTAAGGATCAAAGGTCATGGTCAGTATATTTTGGGCAAGATTTAAAAAAAAAAAAATAATTTTTAAATTAGTGTCAGTGTGTTTTAGGTGGGATAAAAAAAGCAAAATGTGCACTATTGTTTCTGGGCTGTACTACGGGTACATACAACAACTAACATACACATATGTGGTATCGCTGGAATCGTCTGGAGCAGTAAAATGTATTTTGGGTTGTTCTTTAGCGGTAGGTTATGGTGGTAACAAGAAATATATACAGCAAAATTTAAGAATTTTTTTTTTTGTTTGTTTTACTATTTTGGCCCAGTTTTCAGGAGATATCCATTACCATTTACCACCAAATAAAAGCCCAATTTGTCCTGAAAAAAACAAGGTATAATCCACCTTGTGATGATAGGAACAGTTTGACTAACACATGTCAAAATTGCAAAATTGTGCTTAGGCATTAGGATTTGTTTTACCCTTGGGCATGAAGGGGGTTAAACCCACAACTCTACACAACGGTGTTAGGCAGAGTGCTCTAATTGTTTAGCCTTTGTTGTTTTGTGTATTTTGATTTGGGAAATTAGGAAGGTCATAGATGATTTAATTTTCTGTCTGTTTTTCACAGAAGAAAAGAAAATCGCTTGATGCTCCCATTAACACAGTCTAGGTTGATGGCTTACCAAAAATGGGAAGAAATTCTGGACAGCCGCACTCCAAAAAAGTTTTTGCCTTTTATTCAAAAATGGACATCAAAAGTACATGCCACAGCAGAACAGAACGGACAGAAGAGTTGACGCGTTTCACACTAACAAACAGTGCTTAGTCATAGCTATGACTAAGCACTGTTTGTTAATGTGAAACGCGCCAGGTCTTCTGTCTGTTCTGTTCTGCTGTGGCATGTACTTTTGATGTCCATTTTTGAATAAAAGGCAAAAAGTGTTTTGCATTGTTACATGCATTGCCAGCACCTGGGGCTTCTAATCTAGAGAAAAGGCTTTTACTTTTGCTTGAACTTCCTGGAGCGGTGATATCCCTTTCTCTATTTGATGGCTTCCCAGTCAGGAGAACACAATGATTACTGCTGGCAGCTACAGCTGCCAGCAGTAATAACATGTAAAAAAAAAATCAAACAGGCTGGTTGTACCCAAGTCAATCAATGGATCAACTTAGGTACAATTAGCCTGCCTATACATGGCTCGAAATTAGTCCGGTCCCTGCTGACCTGGCTGAATTTTGATTCATGTATGGTTGGCTTTACAGAACATTTTTGCAGTTGTACCTGTGTTGCAATGCAAGAAAGTAGGTTATCAAAAGTTTAATATGTACTTGCTAGTATGCAAATAACTTTATTTTAACCCTTAACCTTAAAACAATACTTTTCATTTGCTTCCTGGTGCTCTGTTCAGCTAAGAAAATACCTGGTTTATGCAGGTATGGAGGAACATGTGATTCACTTTAATCGTTCCATGTGACAGTGCTTGGTAAATGGGTCTAGCCACCATAGACGAGTCAAAAACCGAACACTCTGAGGTTCAAAAAACAGCGTATACCTTTGTGCCATAATTTTTTTTTTTAAGCCAGCATGTTGGATCAGGCACTTTCAACTGTGGCACGAAAATCACACGTCGCAGCTAGAATTCGAATGGTGTGAAGAACGAACAAGCTGACGATTGACAAAAAAATTTGTTCGGTTTTCAACTCCTATATGGCCTGCTTTAGTGCTGTCACATAGGGGCTAGGGAAAGTCAGTATGCTCCAAAATGTGAGCCTATACAGAACTGCTTTTTCCCCACTCCCCTTGGTGGCAGCAGCACATACTGTCCAAGGTAGCACCGGTCACCAGAAAAGGAAGTTAGGGCAATTTCCCTGCCCCATCCAACAGAGGTTCTAACCTTTTCCCAATCCATCCAAGGTAGATAACTAAACCCTTACACAAAATAATAATATATTGCAGTTTACCAGTCCTTATGCCCCGTGTACACACAGTCGTGTATTCCGACGGGAAAAAGTCAGTCGGGAATCCCGACGGGAAAATAGAGAACCAGCCGGCCGATTTTGCCAGTTTTCCCGTCGGAAAAACTCAGATGGAGCATACACACGGTCGGTATTCCCGGCCAAAAGCTCTCAGAGTTTTTCCGACTGGAAAACCGGTCGTGTGTACGGGGCATTAGATGAAGTTGCTGCATTCGTTTTCATTTTTTAGGCTAAGAACATTTTCAGCAAGTACAAAAAATACCTGTTGATCTTGCCAGAACAATCCCAGCACTTAGAGGCAAAAAATCTTTTGTTCATGAAAACTTTTATTTATAGAATTTACTTTAATTTAACATTCAACAGTTTTAAAAATACTTAGCGCTTAGTTCAAACTTTATACTATATATTTTTATCTTTTAGGTTTCATGATGTAAATTTTCAGTTTGTAATATATCATCTTAAACTGAACTAAGCTGTTTGAATACAGAGAATAGCTGAGTTTTTTTTTGTTTTTTGTTTTTTATAAGCCGCAAATACTGTATCTTTACAATCAACATTATGAGTAGTTCAAAAATAAGCAATGAAAATGTCAAAGGGAAAATGTCAAGTTAAAGTAGGCGTACTGATCAGTGTAAGCACTCTGGATAGTTAGTAAATTTGCACAGCTCCTAAAATTGTTGGTAAAGAAAGATGGTCTGTTCTTATACAACTTTCTGATTATTTTTTGTAGAGATAAGGCAATGATTAGATTCCTCAAACATTCCACAAGCCATGAAAGTCAATTATAAAATTGTGCAGGGTTTCGGAATTCAGATATGTAATGTATTTGAGGACAGTCAGATGTTTATTTGTTTTTAGTGAGGCATCTGCCCATCTGTGACTTAAACCATTATTCCACTTTTCAAACTAAACCAAAGAAAATTCCCAGCTCAACTTCCCAACCAGCCTGCAACCAACCAAATGATCCTGTCTAACAGTATGCCTGAAAAATAGGGGTCTAGTTTGCACACATATGTAAATACATGCATAAGCTGTAGAGCCACTTCACGGCACCCCAGTATTATCTGCAGACCTAATGCTATACATTTTTGAGAGCCTTCATAGCAGAATCACATGCATAATAATGGTTAGATAGAGGGCAGGTGAGCCTGGAGGGAGCCCACCTGTCCTTAAAGGCACAGAGGCACACTGGACACCCAGCATATAGCATAATGGCAGCAAAGGTGTCCAGTTCACCCCTCACCAGTACTGTATTCCAATAGTACAAACAAATGGCCATGTGCCCCACCTATAACTGGCCTTCACAGCAAGGAGCACATGGAAGGCTGACGCATGTCAAACAAAACCAAATAAAATTCCCAGCTTAACTTACCGACCAGCCAGCAACCAACCGACTTATCCTGTCTAACAGTTTGCATTAAAAACAGGGGTTTAGTTTGTACACATTTTCAAATACATGCGTAAGCTAGAGAGCCACTCCACGGCACCTCAGTATTATCTGCAGTCCTAACTCTATAAGGAGGGGTGGTCTTCCTCCAGACTCACCTGCCCTCTATCTATCCATTAGTATGCATGTGCTTCCAATGTGGAGGCTCTCAAAAATGTATAGAGTTAGGACTGCCGATAATACTGGGGTGCTTTGAAGTGGCTCGACAAATGGTCATTGTTTCATTGATATTATGGTCATTGATATTAACATGCTTGGGTCAGGACAGCTTACATTGACCCTGGGGTAGTATATAGTTACATATTCCTGCATTAACAAAATAAGGGGTCCCCTTTACTGGCTAGAGCTTGATATGTTAAGCTGATATACGACCAAAAGCTTTGTTATTGAAATTGCCATTTAGCCACCGTTGCTCTCGTACATTTACACCTCCTATGGATGAGAGCGGTTTCTATTCTGGGCCTGTTGATTCAGGGATACATTTGTCATTACCTAAGATAACAAATTAATACATACATTGTGGTTGATTTACTAAAGGCAAATAGACTGTTCACTTTGCAAGGGAAATTTCTCCAGAGCTTCCATCCAATCATGTTAAAAAAAATGCTGTTTCTTTTTTCCTCCTGGGTATTCATTGCAAAATAAAATTTTACCACATTCACTATGCTCTGTAGATTTTTTGTCTTTAGTAAATCAACCTCATTTTTTAAAATCTGGGAACAGACTAGGCTTTTTTTTTGTAGCATTGTCTTAAAAAAAAAAATGTATGCAATAAATTGACAGAAAATGAAGTGTGTTTGTATGTATTTTGACCAGTGTTAATTTTAAAAAAAAGTTCACTGTAAATAAAAATATACAACTTATTTGAAAATACACTATAAAAAAACAAAACAAATAAAATAATAAAAAATGTACACATAAATGATAAGAAAAAATCAGCAGCAAAGAGTTGGTAAGGTTTTTATAGGAAAACATTTTATTAAAAAAAAACACAAACTAAAAATGCCATTTAATTCATTTTTAATATTGAAAGCAACCCCCCCCGCCATCCATCCATCCATCCATGTCTCTATGCTTTATTTTGTTGAGAAATCACTTTAAAATATACCCCCTAGCATTTCTGGCTATGGCCATCTTGAGTAAGGCTCTGTTTCCACTATTGCAACCCCAAAGTCATGCGATTTTACCGCAATTTTTGCCGCGACTTGAAGCAATGCCTGTGTATTCTTGAGGTCTATGGACCTCAAGTTGCATCAAAGTGGGGCCAAAGTAGTGCAGGGACTACTTTGAAGTTGCACAGATATGAAGGGTACTCATTGGAAATAATGACAAGTCGCACAAGTGGAAACCGAGCCTAAGGGTAGATGATTCGTGTAGCATTTACTTCCTTGAATCCACCTGCCCTTAGCACATGCATGCAAGCAGGAGAGGGTGTGCTTAACTGAAAAAACCCTCCTCCCCTCCTGAAGACTCTTGGGATGTATGACATCATTTGACTAGGTATGAAAACCAGGAAGTAACGAAATAAATGTAAAAAAAGTTTAAAACATGCAATTATGATATACTTTCCTATCCATTTACTAATGCTAGCAGCATAAGGATTAAAAATAGTCAACGTTGATTGAGTGAAATTTTGCTTTAAGTGATGTCATGTGCAGTTAAAAGGTCCCAGCTTTGATCTATCTACATATGAATGAAATAGTAAACACAATTTTACATTACACTATCTGCAAATGTTATATTTTACAGGCGCAGCAGCATTTTGACAACCACACCTACTATGTAATACATAGCAATTCTTAGCTGTAATTTTGACAGCTGGCAACAGCAGGGGGTAGTTGTGACAGAGGGAGAGAAGCTAAACATATGGGATACGTTCTAGAAACTGTGTTGAAGTTTTTTTGACTTTAAAATTCTCAAATGCAAGTTCTTCTGTCCCATACCTATCAGCTAGTCTAAATTAATCCCTCCAGAAAAATCCAATGGAAGCTCCCTTGAACAACAAACCGGCAGATTGTACCAAAATGGAATTTTGTTTACTCAACCTTTTCTTTAACGCTACAGAGCAGACTATTGCTGGATCACAGAAAGAACATACAATTCCTTTCAAAGAACTCAAATGTAACAATCACTGCATAATCTTTGAAAAAAATGGCCGCTACCCTAAATAATTGGCTGCACAAAGTTTACGATTCTTAGCTCACACACTACTTAGTGGCATATTTGACTGCACTCCTTTTACAATTTGTGAAATCAGTGGTGGCTATGGCACTCAAAACTTGCCACTTTCCCTCTACCTCCAGCTCTCATCAGGTTCATGCCCAGGAGCGCATCCCTGCCTAGCTGCTCTGCTTGTCAAGTAGAAATGATCGGGGGGGGGGGCGCACACTGATGGCGTCATCAATGTAAAACAAGTTTTAATATACTAAGTAGAGGATTCCACTAATTTAATACATAGAGACCCTTGTCTCCTTGAGTAAGCCCTTTGTGGGGTAAAATGCCTTTGAGTGGGAGGTGGACAGGAATGACTATGACTTAGGTTGTGAAAGCTCTTCTTATAATAAAGTTGGTTTTACATCGGTGACTGCATCAGTGTGCGGCCCATTCATTTCTACAGTACTTGACAAATGCACATTTCTCATGATTTAATTCTTTGTTTCTGGACCTCAGTGGTCGAGGCCCAACCCAGTGAGCTCCCCTCCTTTCCCATTTGCTTCCCCTTTTTCCTTCTTTTCTATCCTCCTTCCTGCCTCTATTTTCTTACCTGCCCCTATGTTACCCAATTGCCTGTCATATTGGCTCCCTTGCTTCCCAGGTCTCTCCATCCTCTACCCATTAATCCTTAAAATATGTGCCCCTTGTACACTACAGCTGCCAAAACAGAATATTTTCATGTACTGCTGGTTGTGTTGGTTATAAGCCACTTTTTTTTTTTTTTTTAAACCGTTGACTTAGTTGTATTATGAACCTTCCATACCATCTCCGTTCTCTTTGGATGTCCTTATAATTATTCCCTTGGTTAACGTTATGGTTGCCAAAACAGAATACTTCTGTGTAGCACTATGTTGGTTATGTGCCTTCCTCTTCTTTTTTGTAATGTCGATTTATTTATACTATGCAGCTTTCAGATTATCTCCATCTTTATCTGCAATGGCTGATAGTAAAATCTGTTTAAAAGTTCAATAAAAGTATTATTGAAAAGAAAAAAAATCTTCAGGTGGTTAATTATTATCTTATTCTAGTACAAACCTAGTGTATATACCTTTAAGGGTCCTTTCACACGGAGCGGATCCGTGAAGATCCGCCCCGTGAAGCTCCGCTTGCTCAGCGGGGATCGCTCCGTTGATCCCCGCTGAGCCGACGGATGACTGGGCGGTCCCCGCATACTGTGCAGGGACCGCCCTGTCAGAGCGCCGCTCTCCCCTATGGGGAATCGGATGACGACGGACTGTAGAGTCCGTTGTCATCCGATCCGCTCCGCCGACGGAAGGAAAAATAGGGTTTTCCTCCGTCACACTTTGGCGGAGCGGAGCGGATGTCAGCGGACATGTCTCCGCTGACATCCGTGCTTCCATAGGGGTACATGGAGGATCCATTTCAGGTCCGCCTAAAAAACTGACAGGCGGACCTGAACGGACCTCCGTGTGAAAGAGCCCAAAGACTCAAATGACTGAAATAAAAAGTTGATGACTGCACTTTAGGTTCTTGCATTAAAACAAATTATAATTAATAAGAATAAGTAAAAATAATACAGAGCAAGCTAAAACCAATGATTGGATATATCCCATGCAATTCAGAAATTCACTTTGCATGGTTCCCCTGGAACCACCTAATTAAAGATTTAGGCCTGGTTCAAAAATATGCATTTTTTAGTGCGTCTTCAGTTTTGCAGAAACACTAAAGCCCCTTTAACCTCCCTGGCGATATGATTCTGTCAGATTTTAGGTGCTGAAAGCGGTACCATTATTTTGCATGGAAATTTGGCGTTTTATATTGTAGGCGTGCAATCCTTAGGAATAACTCACTTAAATCTGTCCAAACCAGTCTAGTAGACATCCCGGGTATGATAAAGTTTGAAACACAAAATTATAATATAATAAATAACTATAAAAAATTATAACAAATAATAATATAATAATAATAAAAATTATTCAATATTGTAATCAAATCAAAAACACTGAAACTTGCTCAGTTGCAGAATTGTCGCTGTCATTAGATTTAGTGTTTGATGACGAATTTGCCCACAAATCGCTATCGCTCAATTCTGCAAGTGATTCTAATTAATTATCGCTGTTTTCTAGCTGGTCTAAAACCACTTTTGACATAAAGGGACACTTTTTGGTTGCTATGGACAATCTCCAGTTTCCAGGCAGAAAAAAGTGTATTTATAATATAAAACTGCATGCAGGGCACTGGACAGACCACTAGGGACAAAGGGGATGTGTAATTATTTCATACAGTACTGTAATCAGTAAGATTACAATATACTGTATCTATACTGTGTTTTTCACATTTTGAATTTGGCGCCGAACTCCGTCCCCGTGCGTCGCAACATCGCAGGGAATGGAGCTCGGCACTTGGCAGTGTGAATCGAGCGGAGGAGGAGACAGCTCGCACACACTGCAGGGAGACATCACAGGATCCAGGGAACAAGGTAAGTAACTCACCCTAGATACTGCGATGCAGCCCGAGTCAGGCTCGGGGTTACCGCTTTTGGTAGTAAAAACTCACCCCGAGCCTAACTCTGGATTACCTCCAGGGAGGTTAACATGGTTTCTTATGGGTCATGTTCACATCTGGGCATTTTATGGAAAGAGTCAGGGACTTTTTTCTGGTTTTTGTCTCCATAAACTTCAATGGATCAAAAATGTGTATCGAAAAATGCAAAATGCACCGGCAATATGCAAACTGCAACCTGCATAGGTGTGAACCTTAGTTAAAGCGGAGTTCCACCAAAAAATGTAACTTCCGCTTTTTAGAATCCTCCCCCCTCCGGTGTCACATTTGGCACCTTTCAGCGGGAGGAGGGAGCAGAGGCTCCACTTCCTGATTCCCTTACCGAAGATGGTGGCGCCTCCACCTGAGAGCTGAGGGACAGATCGGCTTTGGGTGCCGACATCGCGGGCACCCAGTACAGGTAAGTGTCCATATATTAAAAGTCAGCAGCTGCAGTATTTGTAGCTGCTGACTTTAAAAAAAAAAAATTCCGGCGGAACTCCGATTCAAGATGCCAATCCCTCAAAGCTGCTATCCTAAAACATAATTTTACCACTTAGCACTACTTAGCAGTTAAATTGCAGCATCTTCAGAACCAGCCAAAGATCAGTCTTTTACACTTGTAAGTGTACTACTGACATTGTAACCATCTGGGCATTCCCTTACTGTCCCTCGTCGTGTATGAGAAAGCTAATTACATGGTAGACAATCTCCTTTCGAGAGCATTGTTTTCCATCTTTTCCCAATAATGACATTCTTCCATTCTTGTTAATTTGTTCTGTGATTTAAGTACACTGCTATTGTTTAGCATCCAACTATTTAATTGCATGTGGGATGTTTCAATGTTTAAGACCTGTGATCCGATGATTAGATTTTATTAACCTGTCCCTTGAGGTGCTGGTGCGACTGCCTAAATAAGCAAAGCATATACAGATGGCAGATCCAAGGCCTAGTCTAATAAAAGATCGGCCCCTCTTGGGAGAGTGAAACAAAGCAGCATGCAGCATAAGCATCTATGTGTGAATTTTCTCACTAGAGCTAAAGTCCATCACAAACTTCTCTCTATTGTTCTAGATCTATCCCTCATCATGCTTGTCAATACCAGTGCCAGCGCTGGCTCTCGGCTGCATGGGAACTAGAAAGAGAACATGAGTCACAGGTTAAAAGCTGCAGTGTTTAGTGTGCTCTTTTTCAAAAGCAGACTTGAAAGCCCGGCTTCTCGGGACATATGGTAGTAATAACCTGCAGTGACATATTCAAACGTTGGGACTCCACTACAAAAAGCAAATGTATCTTTCTAGCCAGTTTTAAGTGCTTTGATATTTAACAACATCATGCAGTAATCGCATCAATCATTACATGTAACATTATCAAGGAGCATTGTGGGGTGGTGCTCTGTTTATAGCATGCAAACTAATATACGATTGTCCTACAACTACTATCTGACTCACATGGGTCCCATCCCTCCTGGCGTCATATCATGCAGGGGAATGGCTGAGCCACTGAAACACTATACATAACCTCAGTAGGCATCATGAAATTTCAGATGAATATGGACGCTTTGCTTGGCATGTACAGTAGGCTGACACATGAGAAGGTAACACGATAAAAAAAAAAAAACAACAACAAAGGTTAGTTCCTATAGTAACCAATCAGAGTTTATCTTTGAAATGAAAATGAATGGCTGTTATAGCCAGATGTTTTACTTTGGCTTCACTTTTGTTTCGGATATCATAAATCAAACGGACTTATTTTATATATGCTAATGCAGAGAAAAGTGGACGTGTAGCCCATATTATTCAGATTTCAGGTGGTACTTTTTTTTCAAGCTTTTTTTCTTTTCTTTTAATCTGGTAATCCTGCAAATAACACACTTCCTGTCCCTTGGTGACATCACTCACTTGAGTCACTGTGACTTTAAGGGCAGCCATGGCTGACACACCCTCTGGACTTATCTCCATTAAATGGTGGATTAATGGGACTAGTAGTTTACACAAAAAGGATAAGATTGTCTAGACTTTCTTTTCAGTTAGTTACGCTTTAGATAGATCTTTCTTTTTTGTGCAAAAAGATTTGCAACTTGGGCCCATATAGCATGGCCCAGAGTCATTTCACTGTGCCAAAAGCACTGTCTGGTCTGGGTATGGCCCTCTAAGGGCTTTATAATGCAGCAGTTGTGCAGTAGTAATGGTAGGATATGACCAGCGTATGACCAGATTAAGTGACAAGTTAAATTAGTTCTAAAGGCTCAAGGTTTTTTCCTAATTCTATGCATTAAGGGAAAAAACCTTTTGGGTGCAGCTCCCCCTAGCCCTCCCTTATACTTACCTGAGCCCCATCTCGATCCAGCGATGTGCACAAGAGAAGCGGCTTTTCTGGGTCTCACTGTCCTCATTGGCTTCTGCTGCTATCAATCACAGCCAGTGAGCCAATGAGGGGAGAGCAGAGCTGGGGCACAGTTGCACTCTGTGTGTAAAGCACAGCTAGGGAATGAGCCTGTTAAAGTGCCCCCATTCCAATGGGGGCAATTCCGCAGGGGGAAAGAGCCAGGATGGCTGGCAGGGGACCCAAAAAGAAGAGGATTGGGGCTGCTCTGTGCAACCATTATACAGAGCAGGTAAGTATAACAAGGTTTTTTTTTTATTTTTTATTACAACCTTTAGAATCACTTTAATGGAGAATGGTGATTCCCAACCACCACTTTAAGGTCTGCAGGTCAGAGGACACGTTGTGGTTTGTACAGTAAGGTTTTTTTTTTTCACATTGTTCTAAATTTTGATTATTTTTATATTTTTTTAACAATTTGAAATGTTGCCATTTTACATTGTAATTTTTGAGGGGGAAATTTTAAGGAGAGGGCAAATCCATCAAAATCTGCCTGGATTCACTGGCCATTTTACCAAAAAAGTTAAATGAAGCAAATCAGAAAAGTAGAAAATAACTGGTAGATTTTTAGCACAAATGTGTCAAACAGGTGAATAAAGTCTGCCCTTTGAATATAGAATAATACAAGTGTGACTGAAGTTTCTTGTCCACCCTACATCTACACAATAACTAAACTGACCTAACGATTGGTGTCTGTCAAATTGGGAGGGCCACACACAGATCGAAATTCATCCAAAATTAAGGCCTCATGCCCACGGGCGTTTTTTCAGCCGCGTTTTTGAGCGTTTTTTACAGCTTAAAAACGCCTGTCCATGTTAGTCTATAGCTTCATGCCCACCTAGGCGTTTTTGAGCTGTAAAGAGCATAGGCGTTTGTAAGCTGTAAAAAAAACCCAGGGCCAGTGCGTTCCTCAGCGTCAGAACTAGGCAGGAAAAAACGCGAGCGTCAAAAAACGCGCAAAAACGCGCACTAACGCGCAAAAAACGCGCACTAACGCGCGGTCGCGTTTTTAGCTCCGACGTTTTTTTTTTGTTTTTTTTTTTTTTTTTTTCAAAAAAAAATAAATATTTACAATAACATGGACAGGCGTTTTTAAGCTGTAAAAAACGCTCAAAAACGCAGCTGTAAAAACGCCAGTGGGCATGAGGCCTAAAGGGTAACTCCACTTTCGAGGGGAAAAAAATAGCAAATAAAGAAAAAATAATATAGCGTATACAATTAGGACACAAGTCATATTGTAATTGAATGTTATTAAAAATGACCTTTCTTTTCAATCTGCAGCTCTGTCATTTTTTGAAAATGCATTGCATTATGGCTACCTGGAGGTGTCCTGTACACAGAATGTGTACAGAACACCCCCCAGAAACATAATTTCCTGCTTGTGTGATTGGCTCACTGATTTTCCCAGAAGTCTGCAATAAGATACGCGTCAGATATCCGGCATCCCCTGTAGCATAAATGTCATTTTTTGTAAGATACTCCCAATAGAAAATAACGGCTGAAGGGATGCAGACCCAGCAGCTTTCCCCATTAGAGCCCTGCAGGTGCACAGCTGATTGATAATTATGAAACCACTCCCATTAGACTCACTTAGCACAGGGGCACAGAAGAACAAACATTGATTTCTTAAGAATAACAAAAGGTAGGAATCTGCAACAAAGTTTGTGAAAATCCTTGTAGGTAGGTCACCCAGAGGGGAATGTTTTTTTTCTCAACAAAAGTGGAGTTACTCTTTAAGGCTTACCATTAAACCACATGTTAATTATTGATGATTCTATTTTTTTCCACTTTGCTAAAGGAAGATGTTGTACTGTACCTTCAACATTTATTAAGCTATGCAAAAGAGCTTCAGGCTAATAATGTGGTTTATTACTTTGAGAACATTGATTTCCATTAAACAGATGGTTTGATAGATGTAATATGTGATCTAAACACTTTGATCTTTTGTTTTTTGACAACTTGCTCTCCAAACTCCTTTATGTGTTGTCTTTGTTAAGCTGTGGTTTGGATTGAAAAGTTTTTGGGAGATTAAAGCAGTCCCATTTTTCCCTTTTTGCAGTAAATGGCCCACCTCCCAACAAGCTGAACAGTGGGGGTTCTTTGGTGTGTGTAAGACTCATCTCTGCTGGCATCTTCTCTGTCATGATGTAAGCTGCCCCCTAATACAGCTGCGCATACATTCATTGTACATGTTCAGACTTGACTTTAGAAGTGTAACATTTAAAAAGTTGCCATGGGGAGCGTAAAGAAGGTTATTTAAAACCCCACATTTATGATCTTCAAGTGGCTTCCCAAAGCTGCAGATTGTTGTGAAATTATTTATGATGTGCAGTGTTTGTGCCTATACATTGCAGGTATATAGACGCAACTTCTCCATGCATATTATATACCTTTCGAAAAGTGACTTTATATTAATTTGTCTAACAATTATTCCAACATTCTGACTCTTGGTAGATCTGGCAAAACTAGAAAAGATTTTGTGCAAGAGGGGAGATTATAGCAGAGTAGTAGTGCCTTATCAACTGTGTTCCTGCAGGCTCCAGGGATGGAAATCGATCTTTAGGGGTGTATGGTCTTTATCAAAGTACCGTATATACTCAAGTATAAGCCAAGTTTTTCAGCACATTTTTTTGTGCTGAAAAGGCCCCCCTCAGCTTATACTCGAGTCTGTGTCCATCTTCAACTTTGTGCGCCTGTTCCCTACGGCCAGGGAGCACTGATTTTTCAAAGCCGGGCACCCCTTCCATAGACTCCCATGTTAAACGGTAATTTCTCTGGTGATTTTGGGGACCCGGTACCGGCCGGCCCTAAGTCCCCTGGACCCCAAACTTGGCACACATGTAGCTCTTCATCTACAAGTGTGCAAAGTTTGTTGTCTAGGGGACCTACGGCCGGGGAGCACCGATTTTTCAAAGCCGGGCACCCCTTCCATAGACTCCCATGTTAAACGTCAGTCTAGTCACACAGCGCGGGAGATCAGGTAGGGAGATTGGGCACAGTGAGGCATGGGCACAGTGAGGCATGGGCACAGTAAGACACAGTGAGGCATGGACACGGTGAGCCACAGTGAGGCATGCACATGGACACAGTGAGGCAAAGTGAGGCACAGTGAGGCATGCAGATGGACACCCTAGGCTTATGCTCGAGTCAATACGTTTTCCCATTTTTTTGTGGTAAAATTAGGTGCCTCGGCATATATTCGGGTCGGCTTATACTCGAGTATATACGGTACCCAAAATCATTTTTTTAGAGAACAATCTTCTGAAGCCCTGTGTGTGTGCTGTGTTTTTTTTATTTAAGAAAGGCTACTAATGGTCCGTACACACAATCTGAATATCGTACGAAAATAATCGGATCCTTAGTACAGAGCTTTCGAGAGCCGATCACCACAATTCATCTGATATTATTCGATCGGACAAGCACGAAAATTTTCCTCGTACGATACCAGATTGTACGATTTTCTTTTAGTCAGTATAGTTGTCGTCCAAAAATACAATACAAATACATTACAACACATGACATAATTTTCGCGACTTTAGTAACCTATTCAATATCTACTTGCGACTATTAAGCGAAAAAAGTCTGACGATCTGTTGTCCGATTTTCGGATCGTGTGTACGGGCCATTACACAGGAAAAACGCCTTTAAACGAAATGAAGCTAAATGCGAGTTACCACGTTTCGCTGTGTTTAGAAGCATATGGCGCTTGAAATGCCTCTAAACACAGCTTCTGAACCCATTTTTTTGCTTTCCAAAAAAGCCTCTAAACTCAACTGCCTAGAAGCGACTATAGACGCCCCTGTGTACATGTACTGGAGAGTAGGCTTGTGCAATTCGTTTCGTAACGAATTGAAATTCGTCCGAATTTAGCAACTTTCGGACATTCGGAAGCATTCGAATTTCCGAACAAAGCAATTACGAATAAGACCGAACCCGAAATAAATTATACCGCAAATGGCGAATGCCCGAATGTCTTCGGCATAATTCGTTATGAAAAAGTTACGAATATACGAAGCACAATAACACTCACTCTGCTCTGCTCTCTGCTTCTCCCACACCGTGCTGAACTCCCTCTCAAAATGGTGTACAGGGGCGGAGGTTATAGCCGCATGTAAAAAACGAAAGTAAAATACGAGATTTCGAATCCATTCGAAGCACAATAACAATCTGCTCTGCTCTCTGCTTCTCCCTCACCGTGCTGAACCCTCTCAAAATGGTGTACAGGGGCGGAGCCTATAGCCGCATGTAAAAAACGAAAGTAAAATACGAGATTTCGAATCGTTACAAATAACCGCTATGTATTTAGAAAAGTACAAATCCATTCGAAGCACATTAGGCATAATAGGCAGCGTCGTTGTGAGAGAGACACGGAAAATTACGAATCAACGAACCCAAAAAAAGTTACGAAAGTAGGAGTTGTGTCCAGAATCAACGAAAAACAACGTACTCTACCGAAAGTACGAATTATAAAGCAACAAAAAATTCAACGAAAAATGTCGCTTGCAAAAATACGAATGAGTCCGAACACGAAAAATCCCGTCTAGCAAAATTACGAATGATTACGAATCAACAGGACCGGAAAGAAACGAACCGAAACGGAACAAATTTTTCCGTTGTGCACAAGCCTACTGGAGAGTTCATGAGCAGTTGAAAAAAATGCCCAACTGCTCCTAAATGTTCCTTTACCAGCAGCAGTGTACATGAGGCCTTACATACAAAGTTGATATTTACATTTTGGGTATCCATTTTCTTGTATTGCTCAGCAAAGACTTTAAAGTTATGTTAAAGGTTCCTTTTTTTTTTAATAACAAACATGTCAAACATGTCTGATCTCTGCAAAGGTTTTACACAGAGCAGCCTCAATCCTTTTCTTCTTGGGTCTCCCGCCAGCGCTTCTGGCTCCTGCTTGACCAGTGGCCCCAATAGTAAGCTGCTTGCTATGGGGGCACTGGTGCGTGCTTACTCCCGATCCCCACTCTATGCATCCATAAGACACATAGGGGTTTATTTACTAAAGGCATATCCACTGTGCACTACAAGAGCACTTGGAAGTGCAGTCGCTGTAGATCTGAGGGGGGCATGCAAGGAAAATCAAAAACAGCATTTTTGCTTGTACATGATTGGCTGATAGAAATCAGCAGAGCTTGCCCTCACTTCAGAGCTTCCCCTTTAGATCTACAGTGGCTGCACTTCCAAGTGCACTTGCAGTGCACCTGTAGTGCACAGTGGATATACCTTTAGTAAATCAACCCCATAGAGTCACAGCTTGGCCCTGCCCCACGCTCTCTCCTTATTGGATCACTGGCTGTGATTGACAGCAGTGGGAGCCAATGACTCCTGCTGCTGTTTTTAGCCAATGAGGAGAGTGATCTGTACAGCCAATGCTCCTGCGCACATCGCTGTATCGAGAGGGGGCTCAGGTGAGTATTGGGGGGGGGGCAGCACACAGTAGTTTTTTTTTACCATCATGCATATATTATAAAAACCTTCAGCCTTTACAATCACTTTATTTAGGTTCTCCAAAGGATACAAGAAGCCAGCAGATGGGTCAGCTTACTGGGGTCTGTCCATAAATAAAATATGCATTTTTGTGGATTTAACCTTTTATTGTTAAATCACCAAACATTTCCAATGCTGTTTTTTGTTAGAAATATCTGTTCTTTTTTCCCTAATTGTACAGTATGAAATAGTTGTTTTACCACTTAACATTTACTATACAACAAAGTATTCAAAGAGCATTACAGGATAGCTAGTAGACAACACAGCCATAGCAGCTTTCATCAAGGATGGCTTTATCTTACTGAACGTTCAGACTCAGCAGTGCATAGGGAATTGGACACTGCTGTGTGCAAAATACATCTTGAGCTATAGAGTTCTGTAACCTGCATGCTTCTTTGACAGGCTAAAAGTAGAGGAGAAAGGAACAAATGGCTTCACTTGCTGGTTACAAAATATGGATATCAAGTCTCTTTAAAAGGTTTTTTAATAATCACTTCTTGTACCTCTTATCCCCCTACAGACCAGAGCACTTTGTACAACTCAATGGGCCTATTGATCAGGCAATAACTTTATACAGGCTAAAAAATAAGCAAGAAAAGTTTTTTGTAGTTAGATCTGTGTTCCTTTTAAAACATGTGGTACTGTAGATAAAAAGCACAAACTTTATTCAGAATTTTGTTCCATTTGTAATGACACAAAAAAAAATTCTATTAAAAAGTTTGGCAGGCTATTGTTTTAACCGCTCCAGCCCCAGAAGATTTTACCCGCTTCCTGACAAGAGCACTTTTTACAATTTGGCACTGCGTCGCTTTAACTGACAATTGCACGGTCGTGTGAGGCTATACCCAAACTAAATTTGCATCCTTTTTTTTCCCATAAATACAGTTTTCTTTTATTTGATCACCTCTGCTGTTTTTATTTTTTGCGCTATACACAAAGAAAGAGCAACAATTTAAAAAAATATATATATATTTTTGACTTTTTGCTATAATAATTATCCCGGAAAATGTTTTTAAAAAACAAATTTCTTCATCAGTTTAGGCCAATATACTGTATATTCTTCTACATATTTTTGGTAAAAAAAAATCGCAATAAGCGTATATTAATTGGTTTGCGCAAAAGTTATAGCGTCTGCAAACTATGGGAAAGATTTATGGCATTTTTATTTATTTTTTTACTAGTAATGGCGGCAATCTGCAATTTTTAGCAGTACTGCGTCATTGCGGCGGACAGAGTGGACACTTTTGACACATTTTTGGGACCACTGACATTTATATAGCGATCAGTGCTAAAAAAAATGCACTGATTACTGTGTAAATGTCACTGGTAGGGAAAGGGTTAACACTTGGGGGGATTCAAGGGTTAAATGTGTTCCCTAGTTAGTGTTTCTAACTGTATGGGGATAGGACTGACTGGGGGAGGAGACATATCATTGTTCCAGTGTGAAAGCACTGAGACTTTCACACTGGGGAGGCATAATAGGCACTTTTCAGACACTTTCTAGGTGCTATTTTTAGTGCTAAAATGCCTGAAAAGCACCCCAGTGTGAAAGGGGTCTAATTGTTCAAGTATTCTGACAGCTGTGGGTATCAGCTGTCAGATTACAATAGCTGGAACTGCCAATACATCTATACAATAATTGTTATTATATTGTATTTGCAAATAAAGCCTGCAAACAGCGATCACAGAAGCCTCTGCTCCTGCAACACAGCCAGATCTGCCAATTTCTTACAGCTATTAAGCTGTGACAGGGAGGGAGTCTGGGGCATACCAGATATGCCCAAGGTACTTTCCTTTTTTAGGTGTACCTGGTTAACCTAAGGTCCATAGTTGGTTTTATGGTGTTTGATATTCTATATGTATTATTCTGATACATCCATATGTGTATATGCTTCTGTTTGACGTTTTTTTTTTTTTTTTTCCTTTTTAGAAGTTTCACTTGTGGTTTTGGCATTTCTTAAAATAGTCATAATTTGTCCCATATTTTTTTTTTAATTTGCAATCAATTTTGACTATAATGTTATTAGATTGCACATCAAAGCACTGAAATCTGGATGCCTTTGAAAGACTTTTAATGCTTTTTACTCAACATCTAATATTTTACAATGATTAAATTTTTAAGCTGCCTATTTAGGCCAAATTCACATCACTTCATTCAAGAAACTAAGAAGCTCTTTTGCATTTTTGTACCATTCAGATAATTGATCTTGTCTCAGATCAAACCTCAGGCTCCACTAATACCACCCACAGACAGACAGGCACACTACATCCTCCCAAAGATCTTTCTTAGGGCCAGTTCACATACACTATATTACCAAAAGTATTGTGACGCCTGCCTTTACACATTTGGCGTGGAGTTCCCCTTAAAATTCATACCAGACCTGAAGGGCCTCTTATGGATATTTGGGGGGAACCCCACGTCATTTTTTTTTATTTACGCAGGGCTCCCCTTAATATCCATACCAGACCTGAAGGGCCTGGTAATTGAATTTGGGGGGACCCCCACAATTTTTTTTTTTTTTTTATCAATGACTTTACTCTGTATTGCCGGGAGCTGACAATTCATTATAGCCACGAGTGCTTTTAAAAGACTTTTTTTCCTTCAGAAATGACACTTTGTGATGGGACAGTTCTAAGCACGGGAAACAAGCGCTACTTTACAGGCATATTATACACACTCCCGAGGTACTAAATTTAAAGGAATATTTCACTTTTATTGTTTCACTTTAAGCATTATTAAAATCACTGCTCCCGGAAAAACAGCAGTTTTTAAAACTTTTTTTTGCATTGATACATGTCCCCTGGGGCAGGACCCAGGTCCCCAAACCCTTTTTATGACAATAACTTGCATATAAGCCTTTATAATTAACACTTTAGATTTTTCATGTTCGAGTCCCATAGACTTTAACAGTGTTCGGATGTTCGAACAAATTTATTGCCTGTTCGCAAGTTCTGGTGCGAACCGAACGGGGGGGTGTTCGGCTCATCCCTAATAGAATACATGAAGGTAAAAAACTTTCAGCCTTTACAACGACTTTAATAACTGGTGTTCAGTGGTGAATGCCCCCTTAATCATTAATATTATGTGGTGAGTTTCTCCAATAATTATTGCTTTTCAGTGAGGTTATTTTGGATTTCCCATCACTTTCTGTCCCAGTGACAATAGTTAGCAGATGAAATACACAGTGAGTTTACCCAATAGGGACACAAACGGCAATACAAATGTGACAGGGTTCCTAATCCCTCACCACTCTATCGAAAATAGAAACATCTTAGATGTGGCTCAACACTAAGACCACTTTCACACTGAGGCGTTTTTCAGGCGCTTTCACGCTAAAAAAAGCGCCTGAAAACGTATTTCCATTAAAATCACTGAATCCTTTCACACTGGGGCAGTGCGCTGAAAAAACGCCCCTCTCCATTAAAATGAATTGAAAGCGCTTCAAAAGCGCCTGAAAAGCGCTTCAAAAGCGCTCAGTGTTTTACTGGCAGTTTTTCAAGCGCCTCGGTGTGAAAGTGGCCTTATGGTGATTTTAAATATCTGGGCTCCACGGACATGTTATTGTACTTTTAATAACTGCTATGAAAGTTGGTCAGGTGATGTGCACTAAAATAAGAAATCACAATACGGTATGTTTATGGTATGCAGTACATCCCAGGAATTATGTTAGGCCTCGTATATGAGCGGCTGCACAGACACAGCTGCTGCCTGGGCCGTGCACCCACTTGGATGTCACACTGATGACACTGGCTGGGAAGGGGTTAAATATCTACGGTGATCAACAGGTTAAATGTGTGCCTAACTGGTGTTTTTGTGTACTATGTGTGGTGTTTTTACTAAGGGATGTGGTAGATTTTTTGCAGGGAAACAATCCACCACATCCCTGCTGACTGAACAGAGCTCTGTCTTGTTTACATAGGCAGAGCTGTGTTCTGTGTCTCTCCTCTTAAATCAGCAGGAGCCGGTGAACACAGATTGGCCGGCACTTGCTGATCGGCTTGTGCTTTGTCTAATCGCAGCACAGCCATGGCATCATGTGAGCGCCCGCGCCCCCCATGCGGGATCTCGTACTGGGTACGTGATCCAGTGCAGGAGAGCTGCTCTTCCGCTGTACTACTACATGAGGCAGTTGGCAAGCGGTTAAGATAACAAAGTAATACATACAAAGTTTTGGGGGAAAACATGGCTCTCTTTTAGCACTACTGTTTCCCCCCAAAAAAATTGTGTGCAATCTATTAACAAAAATACAAAAAAAATTAACTAACTTAATTTTTATAGTGCAAAGTAGATCAATGTTATTTGCAAGTGAGAAAGAAGTCCTTTTCTTGTAATGCAATACCAAAAAAGTAGCAAACAAAACTGATCAAAAAAAACACAAAAACATTAACGGTTAAAAAAAATGAAATAAAATATCTGAAAAAAAAAATAGGAGAAGAATTAGTTAATTAGCGCTGATTATGGTTAACTAAGAGTTAAAGGAGGTGTAAAGGCAGAAGGTTTTTTATCTTAACCACTTGCTTACTGGGCACATATACCCCCTTCCTGCCCAGGCGAAATTTCAGCTTTCGGCACTGCGTCACTTTGGACAATTACGCGGTCGTGCGACGTGGCTCCCAAACAAAATTGACGTCCTTTTTTTCCCCACAAATAGAGCTCTCTTTTGGTGGTATTTGATCACCTCTGCGGTTTTTATTTTTTGCACTATAAACAAAAAAAGAGCGACAATTTTGAAAAAAACACAATTTTTTACTTTTTGCTATAATAAATATCCCATTTTAAAAAAAAAATAATGTTTTCTCAGTTTAGGCCGATACGTATTCTTCTACATATTTTTGGTAAAAAAAATCCCAATAAGCGTATAGTGATTGGTTTCCGCAAAAGTTATAGCGCCTACAAAATAGGGGACAGAATTATGACTTTTTTTTATTATTATTTTTTTACTAGTAATGGCGGCAATCTGTGATTTTTATTGGGACCGTGACATTGCGGCGGACACAATTTGACACATTTTTGGGACCATTCACATTTATACAGCGAACAGTACTATAAATATGCACTGATTACTGTATAAATGTGACTGGCGGGGAAGAGGTTAACACTAGGGGGTGAGGAAGGGGTTAAATGTGTGTCCTAGGAGTGATGCGAACTGTGGGTGGAGGGGACTGACTGGGGGAGGTGACCTGTCTGTCCCTATGTACAAGGGACACAGCATCGGTCTCCTCTCCCTGACAGGACATGGATCTGTGTGTTTACACACACAGATCCATGTCCTTGGCTGTGTAACGGCCGATCGCGGGTACCTGGCGGACATCACGGCTGCCAGGCACACACATCGGCACCTCAGTGATGCGGCAGGCACGCACGCCCCCCAGTGGCCGGAGGAGCAGAGGACGTCAATAGACGTCCTCCCGGCATTGTAGAGCCACCTTGTGGCCATCATTTTACAATGGCCGGGGCTCCATGTGGTTAAAGTGGAGCTCCACCCTAATATTTCACTTCTGCGGATCGGATTCCTCCCCCCCTCCGGTGTCACAATTGACACCTTTCAGGGGGGAGGGGGGTGAAGATACCTGTCTAAGACAGGTATTTTCACCCACATCCGGGAGTCCTCTCTCCGGGAATCTGCGGGAGTTACGTCACTTCCCGCAGACTTCCCTTGGTGTTCTGGGAGACACTCGGCTCCCAGAACACAGGAGCACCAATCAGAACGGCGCAGCGCGACTCGCGCATGCGCCGTAGGGAACCGGGCATGAAGCCGCAGGGCTTCACTTCCTGGTTCCCTCAGCGAGGATGGCGGAGGGAGCAGCAGAGCGACGAGCGGTCGCTCGTCCTCTGCTGCGGACGTCGCTGGACTCCAGGACAGGTAAGTGTCCATATATTAAAAGCCAGCAGCTGCTGTAGCTGTAGCTGCTGGCTTTTAATATTTTTTTTTCCGGCGGAGCTCCGCTTTAAGATCATTAAGATACAAAAACATTTTGTGTGCAGCACCCCCCAATTACTAACCTGAGCCCCATCTCTCTCCAGCGATGTCCGTGAATGTCTAAGCCGTCCGGGACACTCCTCCTGATTGGCTGAGACACATTGGCTCCCGCGGCTGTCGATCAAAGTCAGCCAGCCAATCAGGGTAGAGGGGGCGGGGCTGGGTCGGGCTCCATGTCTGAATGGACACACAGAGCTGTGATTTGACTCATGTGCCCCCATAGGAAGCTGCTGATGGTGGGGGCACTCGATAGGAGGGAGGGTCCCGGAGCAGCAAAGAGGGACTCGAGAAGAGGAGGATCTGGGCTGCTCTGTGCAAAACCAACTGCACAGGGGAGGTAAGTATAACATGTTTGTTATTTAAAAAAATTAATAATTGATTTAATTGGAACACTATTTAAAAAAAAAAATGTTTGATGTTCTGATGAAGTGATGTCATATGCAGATCAAAGGTCACACTTTTTATTTACATATGATTGAAATGGAGTATACAGTAAAACAATACATTGATTAATTGTATGTACGCAACGACACTTGCAGACTATCTGCAAGTGTCACTTTACACAGGAGCAACTGCATTTTTACAGTTGTCGCTGCTGTGTAATACAAAGCAATTATCAGCTGTCATTTTGACAGATAGTAATTGCTGGTAATAGCAGTGGGGGGAGCGGCAGCAGGGAGAGAGGAGCTGGAAGTTTGAGATGCATACTAAAAACTTTGTTGAAGTTTTTTTAGGACATGTCTCTAATAGTCTAAATCCTGAAGTGGTTAAAAATCTTCCATGTTGTTGACTTCTGCCCGCTATAGGTTTTTAACATGTCAGGGTGCTTGCCTGTATGGAGTTTTCCATGTTGAGTTTGTGGTAATTACACATTTCTTTTTCAGTGTTGGGGGACTGGAAAAGGGGAACTTTAACCATTGTTGTCAAGCAACACACAATGCACATGAGAACATGGGATCGTTTAAAGTGGTTGTAACCCCACTTACACAACATGCACCTACAGGTAAGCCGAGATTAAGGCTTACCTGTAGGTGCATGAAATATCTCCTTAACCTACACGGTTAAGGAGATATTTGCATTTAAAACCGGCGTCGCTGACGTCACGCACATGCGCACTAGCGGGCCGGCTTAGTAGCGAGATTTCTGAATGGAGTTAGCCGGCCCGAGCGCGCATGCGTGTGACGTCATCGCCGCTCCTGGGCCAATAACAGCGCCGGAGCGGCGATACACGGAAGGCAGAGGGGAGCAAGATAGCATCGGCGATGGAGGTGTCCGAGCACCGCTGCGGGGGCTTCGATCTCAGGTAAGTGATTCATAATGAGCTAGTATGCTATGCATACTAGCTCACTATGTCTTTGTTTTGCAGGTTGTTTAAAAAAAAAGCGGGGTTTACAACTACTTTAATGTGTTATTTGCACTTTTTCACCATGGAATTGTTTCTGTTTTGTTTTTTTTAAAGCTAATATTTCGCTTCTTAAAGAGGAACTGCAGCCTGCTCACATTATTTGTAATAAAAACATCTTTGCCATTTTGAAGCTTCCCTCCAACCACTTTGTATACTATTTTATATATACTGTGATTCTGTACTTGCCAATTTTGCTACAGAAATCTCCCTCCACTGAGTCTGGCTGCATCCATTTTAACTGTGGGCAGCTAAAGCTGCTGCCTGTTCACTTCCTGGATTTACACAGAGGCACACCTCCAGCTCTGCAGCTCTCATTAGCCCTCTTATGACTCATCCCCCCTTCCTGGCAAACTCTCACGAGAGTGAAAACAAGAGCTGTGCATGATGTCTTAAGCCTAGGCTAAAGACCAGACAAGAAACAGGAAGTGGGCTGTATAAGGTATTTACTGGCAGAAAAAAAAAATTGTTACTATGCAAAGTTAAAACAACAAGGGCAGAAGATTTAATAGATGGAAAGATGAGAAAATTACTGAAGTTCTGCTTTAAACTATAAACTTCACTGAAGAGTCTATTTTGTATTTTGCTTTGTGAGAAATGATGACTGAAAATTGAGATTTCAACAGTTAAATGATTATTTAAAAATGAGGTGAAAAAGACTGATCTCACCAGATCTAAGTGATATAACAAAATTGTGAATTGAGATGAAAAAATAAATCGACTTAAAGTGAAAGTAAACCCTCCTATCATTTTCAGGCAAGGAAGCTGCCATATTGGCCTCTGTTTAACCACTTCCATACTGGGCACTTATACAGCTTCCTGCCCAGACCAATTTTCAGCTTTCTGCGCTGTTGCAATTTGAATGACAATTTCGCGGTTGTGCTACACTGTACCCAAACTAAATTTTTATCATTTTGTTCCCACACATAGAGCTTTCTTTTGGTGGTATTTGATCACCTCTGCAATTTTTTTTTTCCGGCTAATTTTTTTTTAAAAAGACCAAAAATTTTGAAAAAAATACGTATTTTTTTTGTTTCAGTTACAAAACGTTGTAAATAAGTAAGTTTTCTCCTTCACTGATGGGCACTGATGGGGCTGCACTGACGGGCACCGATAAGGCGGCACTAATGGGCACCGATGAGGCGGCACGGATGGGCACCGATAGGCGGCACGGATGGGCACAGATAGGCGGCACGGATGGGCACAGATAGGCGGCACAGATAGGCGGCACAGATAGGCGGCACGGATGGGCACAGATAGGCGGCACAGATGGGCACAGATAGGCGGCACAGATGGGCACCGATAGGCGGCACGGATGGGCACTTATAGACGGCATGGATGGGCACTGATAGGTGGCACGGATGGGCATGGATGGGCACTGATAGGTGGCATGGATGGGCACTGATTGGCACTGTACTGTAATGTGTTACTAATGGATGCCAATCAGTGGCAAACAATAATGCCTGCCAATCAGTGATGCCCATTGTGGGCACTGATTGGCATCCATTGTGGGCACTGATTGGCATCCATTAGGGGCACTGAATGGCATCCCTGGAGGTCTAAGGAGGCATACCTGGTGGTGGGCATCCCTGGTGGTCCAGTGGCATCCCTGGTGGTCCAGTGTGGGCATCCTCGGGGGAGCTACGCTGATAATCGATCAGCACAATCAGCAGCCGATCGGCTCTCCTCTACTCGCGTCTGACAGACGGGAGTGAGGAAAAGCCGATGACCGGCTTTTCCTGTTTACATCGTGATCAGCTGTAATTGGACACGGCTGATCACGTGGTAAAGAGTCTCCGTCGGAGACTCTTTACCTAGATCGGTGTTGCGGGGTGTCAGACTGACACCCCGCAACAACGATCGCCGCAATGCGTATCATATGACGTCCAGTCAGGATTTTGAAACCACTTTGCCGCCGTCAATCCGCTATAGGGCGGGCGGCAAGTGGTTAATCTTCAACTGCCATGATGCTGCACATGTCATCAGTTATGACACCAGCCATTGGATGGTTTGACAGTTTGGTTGAGAGCACAACCAATGTGACAGTTGGCATTCCCGGCATCCCAGGAATGTAACTGCTTTTTGAAACTGTTAAATCGATGGGTTTACTTCCGCTTTAAAATAAAGACAACACACATATTTTTCCTTCTTCTGATATTTAAAAAGTTCTCTATGAAGTAGATATTATCCCTATTTAATGCTGCTGTAAGAATATTCATATAAATAGTTTTTTTGTCATTGCATATATTTTTAGTCCTTAGATACTTTAAAATATAACTGAACGTGTCTGCATTGAAAGGTCATGGACAAAACAATTCTCAAAAAAATCTGTTGGTTTACCAGTGATAAAAACATTTTTTCCATCTTTGTGGCATGTGCAACAATGTTTCCTTATTTGTGTGTTAATATCATCCATACCATAAGGTCTGTGGTTCTTCACCCCTTACCCTGTCTACATCCTGCTGCTGCGTTGCAGTGCATGACATACGTTTTCCATGGGGCAAAAGTGACTAAAATAAAATAAGACCCTATTCTCCTCTCACTGGTTGTATAACAATGACTTTTGGTTAGTCAGTAAGCCGCCAGAGATTGTCTGTGTCTATAAGTAACATTAGGTTCCCATATCAATTATTTATTTAGCCATTTTCCACATGTAGTAAATCATTTTTCACCTTTAACACAGCAAGGAAGAATGACTAATCGCAGACTGATCCCACATGTATTCACTTCTATAAGAAAACAAGAATTAAATGTAAATGCATATTTAAAATTATTCATAAACCAGCCACAAACACAGAACAATGTTAGCTTTTAATTTAAAACATAAAATGTATACATTTATATATATATATATATATATATATATATACAGTAAAACCCCTTGGTTTGAGAGTAACTTGGTTTAAGAGCGTTTTGCAAGACAAGCAAAATGTTTTAATAAATTTTGACTTGATATACAAGCAATGTCTTGATATAAGAGTAGCGTCATGTCACAACTGAGTATAAAAGAGAAGAGAGGACCCTCTAAGTGTAGCACTATGATTACATTTAATGAAGGTACAACATTTAGCAACTTATTGCTACACTTATGCCGTGTACACACGATCGGTTTTACCGATGAAAACAGTCCGATGGACTTTTCTCATCGGACAAACCGATTGTGTATGGGCCCCATCGGTCTTTTTTCCATCGGTGAGAAAAAATAGATCATGTTTTACATTTATCAGATGGGAAAAAAAACAATAGCAAATTCCGATCGTCTGTGTGGAACTCCATCGGACAAAAAACCCACGCATGCTCAGAATCAAGTCGACGCATGCTCAGAAGCATTGAACTTCATTTTTCTCGGCTGGTCAGAGTGTTTTACGTCATGGCGTTTGGGACGGTCGGATTTTTGACTGATGGTGTGTAGGCAAGACTGATGGAAGTCAGCTTCATCGGAATTCCAATGGAAAAATCCATCGGATTAGAATACATAGGAAATCCGATCGTGTGTACAGGGCTTTAGAGGTGCCTCTCTTCTCTTTTATACCCTGTAAAAAAAATGTTTTGATATACAAGTGCTTTAGATTACAAGCATGTTTCTGGAACGAATTATGCTCGCAAACCAAGGTTTTACTGTGTATATATATATATATATATATATTTATGGTCGGAGCCCTCTGTCCGAAGAGATATGGATCACATAAACACGTCACAAGACTAACAACACGAATAAGACCTGAAGTGTGGCCTGGCCTTTTGTACGGTATGCCAAAGAAAGGGGCCATACCTGAATAGAAGTGATAGATAATTCTGCTGAGAATTGGTTGTAGAGGAGTGCCCTAGAAAAGGGAGATATGGGTGGGTGGGTACCGCGCACTACAGCCGACGCTGACCCTCGTGGATGGTCTGTATAAGTACCCCTCGAACTCCTCCCATAATTTCAGGCCAGCATACTAGCCTTCCTATTTATGGTCGGAGCCCTCTGTCCGAAGAGATATGGATCACATAAACACGTCACAAGACTAACAACACGAATAAGACCTGAAGTGTGGCCTGGCCTTTTGTACGGTATGCCAAAGAAAGGGGCCAAAAAGTCACACAAGGTTAGGAAGGAATTGATCTATTATGTCAGGTAAACCACTATAGAGCGAGACTGTTAAAGGCTCGTGATATTTCTGACTGAGGATCGGGGACGTGTCGGGCGAAACACAAGGATTCCCACCTGCCCATCTTCCTTATTGCGTGGTCAGGAACTCTGTTTCGTGATGTTGCTGGGGCTGCTCTAATGCGAAAGCGAGTCCTGAGTAACATCCTGGGTCAAGGCCCGAGATGCTCAGGAGTGTTCTGACGTGGCTGACGAACTGGTTCCCGCTTAGGGGTTCAGTTGGGAAAGGTAGTAGAGGGCTGTCCTCAGATGGCTCGGACAGCAGAGTTTACCAATTACCGTAGAACGGCCATGGCGTTGTGTGTCTGGAAAGGTTTAATGTCTACTCCGGGACCGGGTTGTATCATTTCCGATACCGTCGGGTGTAGGATGAAATGACTTTGGTGGCGAGTCGGGTGGTGCCCGAGTCGCACTCGGCATTTAGGGCTGGTGATAGTAATTCGCCGGGCCGTAAAATCGTAAAAGGCTAGGTAAATGGCTGCTTGAACTACCAGGCTGGGCCATAGACCGAAGGGAGAACGTGAAAGGATAGCAGACATGTCCCGGAGTATGGCGCTGGTCACTGGTAAGCGTTTGGTACTAGAGTGTGGTTGCCGCCACCTGTAGTGTGTTGGCGGATCAGGATGCATTGATGAGGGAGGTAGCACCATGGAGGTGCTATCCGATTCCAGAGTTGGTTGCGACTAATGTGGGACGCCGGACATGGTGGAGTCGGCTCCGGCTTCCGTGAAAGGATGTGGCATGGTCAAGTGGGATAGCGCGTCGGCCGAGGTGTTGCATTGACCGGGGGTGTGGACACTGAGGCTACTGAGCTGATGTTGTAGGGAAAGTAGCAACGGTCTGCGTGGGAAGGACATGATGGACAACGATTTATTGACCTGCCTTTGTTAACGACTGTGGCTGTAGCCTGGTTGTCTGTGGCGGTCTGTCCTGCCCGGGGCTGCCCCGTACTTGAGTTGCTGCGACTATGGGGTAGATCTCAAATAGAGAGGAGGACTGACTAAAAGCGGAATTGTGAGCATCTCTGATGGATCGGATCTCCTGAAACCGATGATGGCCAAAAGTTGCAGCGAAGCTTGTGGAAGCTGCTACGTCCGTGATTATCTGAGGTGACGAAGAGAATGCTGATGGGATAAACAAGGGTCTACCTATCCGGTCTCAAGGAATTGGTCCCCCATGGCCAGATCCTGCTACGGAGGCTGCGTCTAGCTTAATGACTTGGTCAGGGTCTTGTGCCTGGGAGAGGAACACTAAGAAGCGTGCGATAAAGGATCGCCCTTGAGAGACGATCCTCATCGTGGTTTGAGCATGCCCAGTAGGGATTGTAGCTGTGGGTTAGTGCACCCTTGCGTGTCGGTAGATGTATGGATGACTGTCCTGATGCGGGACAATCTACCGAGAGGTGGGCTGGCCCGCATGGCGCGTTTGTCTAGAATGATTACCAGGAAGGAGATGAACTGTGCCGGTCTTTCTACTTTCTTCACGGTTGTGGGCACGTCAAGGTTTAAAAGACCTCTCTTGGATTTCTTAGATCTCACAAGAATCCTAAACCATCGGGAGAACTCCTGTGAGGGTATGCAGGAGTTTGACTGGGTAGTTTTGGAATGAGTCAGGCAGTGTAATGAGTCCGGTGTGGAACCCTGTAGTGTCCCCTGTACTAGAAAGGCTGCTAGAGAGGAAGTTGGATGTGAGGAGAGAAAGTCGAGCCGCCCGAAGTGCATGTGGCCTGGTCTAGCTGGACTCTGCTGCTTGGCGCCGTAGGTATTTCTAGGGAGAGCCTTCTGGCACAGGAGGCGGATGTGCAGAAGTTTGCGGTGGGGTAAAAGCAACCCTTGAAATTAAGTTGCTGGAGATGGCTGCGCCCCCCGGTGCTCAAATTGGACATCCTAGTCTGACTGGGAGGACTGGTTACATCTCTAAGGCTTCCAGAGGCTACCACGAAACTTGTCGCTTTCGAGTTTGCGAGCGAGCCTGGGGTCCTTGGCCATTAGGATGACTGAGACGTCCCCCTAGGCACGCGGCTTGTTCCCTGTTATGACCTGTGCCGAAGATGCGTGGGGACGCTAGGTTCGCGTCCTAGCGCTTAGGATGTCCTTCCTGATGCCCGCTGGGACCAGGTGCGAAGAAAAAGGGGGTGCAAGCGTCAGGCGTACCTGCAGTGGGGGGTTCGGTAACGACGGTGGAGACTGGGGCTGATAGGGGCGCGGCTGACCGTGTTTCCAGGGCCCCTACTCTGGCCTGGACGTCGGTGACTGCGGTTGCCAGTGTGGTCACCAAGGCGTGTAGCTGAGAAATGCCGAGGATATCGACTGCAGCGGAATTTGTCTGGTAGAGTTGCCGCTGGTTATGGAACAGCAGCCTAACAGCTTGGTTTTCCTGGCCGTGGCCGGGTAGGGGATGCCCCTACGGCGTAGTTCGGCTGTAAGCCTGGGGATGGTCCAGCCCTGAGGGACTGTGTGGAGTCGTCCACTGAACCCGAACGTGGTGATGGTGGGACGAAGGTAAAGTCATCGCAGTCGGTCTGCGACATGTTGGGGGTTGGAGAAAAAACGAGAAAGAAAAAAGGGGGGGGAATGTATGTTTATAGAGTGAGATGCCAGGTATGGAGGGGATAGAGGAGGTACGAAATTGGGTAGGGAGAAGGAAGGGAGGATGGACAGAATAAGGAATGACAGGCGCAGAGGATAGCCAAGTTTTGCGTACGAGCTCTTGTTGAGTGTAATTCGGAAAACTCAAAAGAGTGCGTGGCAACCGAGGTGAGCCAGGAGGTGACTGGCTAGGTAACCGATAACTCGGGTGCCGTCTGTGCTTGGCACAGACTGATGAACCAGAGCCCCCAGGGCGTACTGGGGCGGGTAGCTGGAGTCTGGTATACTAAGTAGGAATGTTTCGATCTGTAGTTCAATGACGTGTGGTCGGTCTGCCAACTCCTGCACTGCCAGCAAGGTGATGTTGGCGACCTTGTCTGCGTAGTGAAGGATCTCGGATCGGCTTCGAAAACAGAGTGTCATGCGTAGAAGTATGTGGCAGTTGCTAGCGCCTGGTGAGCGGTCGAATTATGTATGTGAAGACAAATATGTTGTGAAAGAGTGCGGAGAGAAAGCAAGGAGGGGCCTTGCGTTTACGCACCTGACTTGAGCCCTGTCTTGGTTGCGGTCGAGACATGGGTCGACCGGGACCTGTGAGGAGGGTGACATGGAGATATATATATATATATATATATATATATATATATATATATATATATATATATATACCTTTTTTTTTTTTTTTTTTTTATTATTTTTTTTTTTTTTTATTTTTTTTTTAATTATATATATTTATTTTTATTTTTTTTGTAGGCGTGAAGAGTTGTGGGAGCGGTAGGTAGCTCCGGGTGAAGAAGTGTGTAAGACCCCCTGCCCCTTTTTTTTTTTATTCTTTATTTATTTATTTATTTATTTATTTTTTTATCGGGAAATATCGTCCGACCTGGATTGCAGGGTGGACGGGATGGAAACTCGATCTAAACTGACGTGTGTGGTGGAAAGGGATAGAGAAATCGGTGAGTAGCCGTTTGACTACTGGAGGAGGTGAGTGGCTGGTGTGCAACCACTCGTCGAACGCTCGCAGCGCTTGCGAGGAACAAATGCCTTGAGGAGACGAAAGAAGAAGAGTTTGTGACTTTCGAGTGTGTGGGGATGGCCGTTTCGTGATGAAACGGGAGTGGTAAGTAATGCGTGTGTATAGCGGCTTGGGGTTCGAATCATTGTGGCCGATGCTACGGCTGGATTCGAACGTTCTGAGACGTTCGACGTTGTATCGGAGGTATGGGTCGGAGCTGCTTAGAGCCGGGTATGTGACTGCGAACGAATTGGTTGTTTCAGCCGAGGATCCGAAACTTGGAGCCGATGCTACGACTGGATTCGGATCGGTTAAAGAAGTTTACTGCTGAAGATCGGAGCGGTATGCGCCGGTGGTGCGACTGTGACTCGACCGATTGAAAATGCCATAGAGCCGAAAAATTGAGCCGCTGCTACGACTGAATTCGGATCAGCTCGAAAGTTCGATGTTTGTGGACCCGAGCCGACGAGCCGGTGGTGCGACTGGGCCCAGATCGGCCATGTTAGCGGAGGATCCGAACCTTTGAGCCGATGCTACGACTGGGTTCGGATCGGATAGGAGGGTCTGTTGCTAGAGATCCGAGTGGATTGAGCCGGTGAAGCGACTGGACTCGGATTGCTTGGGAATGCCATTGGTTCGAAAGTTTGAGCCTATGCTACGACTGAATTTGGATGGTTTAGCGGTTCGATGTTTGTAGGTCCGAGCCGATGAGCCGGTGGTGCGACTGTGCTCGGAACCAACGTGGATGCCAGAGATCCGAATCTCTAAGCCGATGCTGTGCCTGTATACGGGCTGATAACGGGTGCAAGGCGGGGACTTGAATTTCCCGGGTCCGAATCGTAGCGCCGGAGATACGGCTGGACTCGGACGGGTGTTCGTTGTTTCGAAGTTGAAGGGGCTTGTGATTGTCGAGGGTCCGGCCTGTAGTGCCGATTGTTAGCGACAAGAGCCGGCCCAGACTGTTTGGTGTATGGTGTAAGTAGGAGGTGTGGGGCATCAGTAAGGTGAAGGGAGAGTATCGTAGGAGGTGTAGGGCATCAGTGACTAGGGATAAGGAAGTGCAGTGTGGGATACCAGTCCGACGACTGGGTATCGGATGTGCGACTGAGGCGAGAGCCTTGCGAGCTGTGAGTAATTCGTACAACAGCTCTGAGAGCCGTAGTGTCTGGACGGACCGTTACCGGTAGCAACGTGGGTGTGACAGGGTACGAAAGACAACTAGACTGGTCGATAAACATACGATGCAGACGGAAAACACGGGGTTATGAACCGTGTGATTTTGAAAAAGAAGAAACGCGTACCGGCGCTACGATTCGTACGAACGGTAACGGCCGGTCCTACCTGCGACCGCGAGCGGGGATACGATCAACTGCGAGCGAAGCTGGGAGGTACGAAAGCAACTACACGGATGTTGCGAGTCGTAAGGCGTCGGCTGATGACGACGAATACCGCGCACTACAGCCGACGCTGACCCTCGTGGATGGTCTGTATAAGTACCCCTCGAACTCCTCCCATAATTTCAGGCCAGCATACTAGCCTTCCTATATATATATATATATATATTATTTTTTTTTATTTTTTTACTGATCTGTCTACAGTAAATTACTCCACCTTGCATTGCATTATTAAAGATAATTTATAATGGCTGTTCAACTTTATTTTCATATACTTTACAAGTCTAAAAACGTAATGTTATAAAAACCCTATATTTTATCCTCACTAAAGTGTAAGGCCGTGTTGACACCTGTGTACTTTTGCTGCGCTAAAACGCACCTTCCCAGTGCATCAAGCACGCATGAAAAATAATCCCCTCTAAATCCTATTTAACTGTTCACATCTGTGTGCTGCATTTTTTTTTTTGAAAAGCCGGGGGGGAACGCATGCAAAACACATGTGAAACACATTACTCACTGTGTTGTATTTTAATGCAACGCATTAAAAACATGATAAAAATGTGATGTCCGTTTTCAAAAACTGCAAATACACTCTGACTCCTGAGCAAAACCTCCTGTCTCCCACATTGAGACCAGTATCCATACCATAAAGCCTGTGCACAACTACACTATCAGCAGGTGCTGGTAACCATCAAAATGTGGAGAGCTTGATCACCAGATGACATCCTCTTTAAAATGAGTATCTTTGGAGGTCAGAGTTGCTCAGAGTCTACACTCCCAACCCCTCTCGATTTATTGAACAATCTGCTTTGACTTCACCTCACATGCACTTCTATCCCAGAAGTGTCTCTCAACTGATATAATTGTTCTGCATTTGCTTTCACCTGATTATGGAACTAGGCTTGTCCTTTTAGCTCTGTGTCTGTGATCCTTTTCAGTAAGAATAAAATATAATAAAAAAGTGACCTTTTCAAGAGAGGGTGGAGCTGTTGAAATATGCATTACTGTGCAAAAGTTGTAGGCAGGTGTGAAGAAATGAGTAAGAATGCTTTCAAAAATATATATTTTGTTTATTTTTATCAATTTTCAAGTTGCTAAATTAGCGAACAAAATGAAAAACTAAATCAAATCAATATTTGGTGTGACTACACTTTGACTTCAATTTAGTATAAATTCTTACACGCACAAAGTCAGGGGTTGTAGCATTAGAGTCAGATGTATGATTAACCAATTATACCAAGCGGGTACTATTGATCATCTATTTTATATGTAGGTTAAAACACAGTCATTAACTGAAACAGCTGTGTAGGAGGCTTAAATCGGTGCATCTGCGGCGCTGCACCGATTACAAAAAGTAGTTTCTGTACTACTTTTTGCGATTTCAGCCGCGATTTACATTGACATCTGTTTCAGATGTCTTTGAAATCGTGGCTGAAATCGGGACTGCCAGCGGGAGTGAAATCGTGCGAGTTCAGCTGAACTCGCAGGCTTCAGTCCCGCAGTCCCAGTGTGAACGTGGGCGTAAGATTAGTTGTTTTGTATACTGTATATTGTGTATAACACTGGTCAAACTAGAAAAAAATCGTTGTTTTGTGTCTTTTTGTCTTTACATTAGAAAAAAAATAATTTTGCAAGACAATATTGTCAAAAGAAAGTCTTGTCCAACCAGAAACAAAAGATTAATGTATTACTTTTGTTTCTTATGCCACAACCAGATGATGTCAGAGTTAATAGGCCAATAGGTGAATGTAATACATTTTTTGAAAGGTTCATAAGAAGTAGAGCAGGATCTGAAGTGGCTATATTTCAGCCTTCGGTCAGTTTTAACCTCTTCTTTTTTTAGTAGCTTGTTACAGATCGTTGATAAAACATAGAACAGAAGGATTGAATGAAAATAGCCCCTGCATTTTTTTTCATTTGCTTCCTGCTGACAAAAATGTACAAAAGTAGAAGAAAGAAGCCAGCAGGAACATAATTGCAACATAGAAAAGCAGGAAATATTAAAATTCAAGTGCGCAAGCAGAAGATCTGTTTTTGTGCTGTCGTTTTTTCCTGTTAAAAAAATAGAAGACTTAAAGTGGTTGTTAAGCCACTATCTCATCTTTATATCATCCCCTCTGTCAGATAAAACAGCTGCATCCTAGTGCCTGTGCTTTATAAAAAAAATAATAAAAGGTCTACCTGTTTTAACAGCATCTCCCAGGGATAAGAAGACTCCAGGCTCTCAGCTCTCCCCGTGTGATATCTCCAGTGGGCGGGGCCAAGATTCTCCTGCTGACGTCAGCCATGGAGGAGGGGAGGAGAGGGGCAGAGAGCCTGGAGTCATGTGATCGCTAGGAGATGCTGTTAAAACAGGTAGAAATCTTTTTTATAAAGCATAGGCACTAGGACACAGCTTTTTATCTGCTAGAGGGGGTCATATACAGATCAGTTCGTTTTGAAGCATTAGGGAGAGGAGCAGATCAGTGATAGTGAGAGATGACAGGCAGGGAGGGGAGAAGTAGGAGGAGGACAGAGGGAGACACAGGAGAGCTGCAGATAGCAGCGTATGATAGCACATACACTGACAACGGTGTCAGGGCTCAGCAGCCCTGATATATCAGAGTCAGCGTACAGAGGGGAGGGTAGAAGCTGGCAAGATCAGCCAGGTATTTCAGGTGATAGAGGGGGCCAAATGACACAGCACAAGCACTGAGCTGTATAACATGCTTTAAAGGAACAGGATCTTTATTTTTAATTTTTTTGGGTTAACAAACGCTTTAAAGGATAAGTTTACTTTAAAACAAACCCATTCTCCTCCACAGATGCATACTTACCTCGATCTGACAGCCACAGTTCCGCTGTTTGTTTACAGCCAGTGACACAAGTCTTCACTGTCCTGGCCTCGTCTGCAAATTACAGCCCCATACACTTCTATGGGACCATTTCTAATTGTTTCTGGCCTCAGGACACAGCCGCATAGAAGTCTATGGAGCTGTAATGCACAGTCATGGCCAGGACAATGAACACTTGAACTGCTGGAAGTAAACAAACAGAACTGCGGCAATCAGATTGGGGTAAGTATACATCTGTGGATCAGGAGGGTGGATAAGGTCAGGTCAGGGGAAGGGGCAAATAGGATAAGTGATAAAAGTGAAAGTTAGAAAGATGTCTGTATGCACACCTCACTGGTGCTTATAGCAAATTGATATTCTTTTCGTTTGAACCCTATTAACTGCAGTGTTGGAGACCCAATGATGTGATCTTTGTCCCAGGCCTACTTATGCTTTAACCCTTTGATTAACATCCCACTTAAACTGGTTCTAAATCTGAGACATGAAATCCAAACAAAGCACATCCTTCTATACTGTGTACTTTTATCTATGCAAAGCACTGAATATAATTTCTCTGCTGCCCGGTTCCTCTGGTATCTGCATGAGTCACTTCTGACAGCTTTTCCCCAACTCCAACATAAAAATGGTGGCGGGGAGGAGAGCTCAAGCACACAGACTATGGTTGAAAGCCGCAGTTGTGCTTGTTCTCTATTTAGTGTGAGGGAGAGTGTATGTCCCTTCCCTCCAATCAGTCTCAGAGCTCTTCTTCCTGAGCTGTGCAGTGTGTGAATAAAGAACCCTGCCCCCTGCTTTTTGCTATTGAGAGATGCTGACAGATTCTTGTAAATTTGGTGTGTTGTAGAAGGCCAAACAGGACAGATTGCCAGGATAATCAGGTACAATTTATGTAAGAGCATTTGTTTCATCTCTGTGTATCACCTCAGGCCAAACAGGCCTGCAGTTGGATCTTTTAGGCCTCATGCCCACTGGCGTTTTTACAGCTGCGTTTTTGAGCGTTTTTTACAGCTTAAAAACGCCTGTCCATGTTATTGTAAATATTTATTTTTTTTTTTTTTTTTTTTTTGAAAAAAAAAAAAAAAAAAAAAAAAAAAAAAAAAACGTCGGAGCTAAAAACGCGACCGCGCGTTAGTGCGCGTTTTTTGCGCGTTAGTGCGCGTTAGTGCGCGTTTTTTGACGCTCGCGTTTTTTCCTGCCTAGTTCTGACGCTGAGGAACGCACTGGCCCTGGGTTTTTTTTACAGCTTACAAACGCCTATGCTCTTTACAGCTCAAAAACGCCTAGGTGGGCATGAAGCTATAGACTAACATGGACAGGCGTTTTTAAGCTGTAAAAAACGCTCAAAAACGCGGCTGAAAAAACGCCCGTGGGCATGAGGCCTTAAGTGCACATGCAGAGCCAACAGCTCCCCAAGAGTCTATAAGTGTAAACATTTTGTTGTTTAAGCTTTTACAATACCTTTTCCTCTCTAGAATGTAGGAGGGGCTACACACAGACAGGCAGACTGATTAATTTATCTACATGATCATTGCTCAGAATCAGATAATGTACATCTATTTTCACCCACATGTCACTTGGGTTTTTTCCTCGCTGTCATGTCTCCCCCTCCTGCACCCCTTGCAGGTCCTTTGGTTTGAACTGTAAGTAAATTGTGTTGGATGTAAGCAACAATTCTTCTCTTCAAGGATCCTCACTTTTTAGTGCATGCTGAGCTTAAGGAGATACATGACCACCCTGAGGCTCCATAGGTAAAATCTCCTTGCAGTCTTTTCTCTTTATTCACAATCCCACAATTCTATTTCGGAGGTGTCCCTCTCTTGAATCTCCCTATTTGTATTACATTTTTTATAGTTTTATTATGAGTGCAAGCGATAACAATAAAATAGTTCTCATTGGTTATTGTACTGACAGAGGTACAGTATACCAGACAGCAAGCAATTGAGCTGCAAGTTTGAAAATGACTTGCTAAGCTATTGCTAGACATGCCAGATTTCACAAGTTCGTTGCACAATTGCAGCAAATACGCATTGCATGACTCCAGATCAACTTTCTTTGCAAACATTCTGCAAGTCTGCTGCAAGTCCTGGTTCACTTACAGGTGAAACTTAAAAAATTTGAATATCGTGCAAAAGTTCATTTATTTCACTAATGCAACTTAAAAGGTGAAACTCATATATGAGATAGACTCATTACATGCAAAGCAAGATAGAGAGGGGAATAATTGAGGGTCTTTGGACTTTGTTTGGCACAGTAATAGTCTAAATTAGAAAAATATAGAAAAATTTATTAAGATAGATATACAGATTAAATTCTAAAAATCTTAACATGCAGAGAAAAATATACATAGATACATTCAAATCATTGCAGATGCTGTTTGGATAACCACACTGTTAGCAGGACCTTAGGAAGATAATAGTAGTCTTTCCATGATAACAGGGTCCTGAAAAGTGGCTGAACACCAGCAGCAAAGGATTTGCAAGTTGCATTGATCAGAAAAGGAGGCTTGACATGTTTCACGTGCGGACACGCTTCTTCAAAAGCATAGCATATTTAACTAGCAAAGGAAAAGATAAATTAGAAAAGCAACAAATCAATATATACATATATTATTAAGAAACAAAAAAACACAATGCACAACTACTAGGGCTGTTGCTGAGAGCAAGTCAACGTGAGGTGATCGCATAGGTAGGTGAGACAACCAAAAAGGGACAAATCTGAACATCATGGTGGCGTAGATAATATTATATTAAAAGTATTCTAGAATGTCAGATTCGGTAGTAGCTAGATATAAATAGATTATATAGTGCCACAAATGCAAACTATTAGTTATAACAACTATACATAAAAAGGGGACTTTCTAAGAGAAACCTTTTAAATAATAGAACCAGGCAATACTTACTGCAATGTAAGGTAGCCAAAACAGACCAAGTAGGATATAATAAAAATAAAATAAAAGAGCAGTGCCTAATATGCAGGATCAGGAGCGGATTGTCATGTTGACCAAGCTGGTAAATGGTTTAGAAGAGAAGAGAAGGAGGGCTGAACATGGATAAAGCTGCAACAAAAATGACAGCAGATCATATAGATTAGCTATAACATATATATATATATATGTAAAGTATCCATTAAGAAATGGAGGGCTACTAACCATAGTGGTATATGCACCCAATGAACGCACCAAAAAAGCACAGACTTACAGGTTCTGATAATGCCAAAGGGTCCAAAGGAAAAAAAGGGGGAACAAACACCCCATGAAGTATCCAATAATAAGTTGATATCAATGGACGGACCAACAGAGGAACAATGGTATTGCTAAGGCAGTGGTTCAGGGGTCCATAGGTGCCATAACAACCAGAGGAGTGGAGGGTATACTAACAGCCTGTGTAGAAGGGAAGTTTTACAGATCAGATCAGAACATACAAAGTAAGCAGCCAGAACAAGCCAACACTATGGGGTACCCACCTTCAGACCTATAAGGACAGGATCAACAGTCTCCTCTAACAAAGAGCCGCGTGATAGGCAGCTGCACACAAACACGCTGAAACAGCGTGCTTTAAATATCTACGTCCCGACCGTCAGTCAACAAGCCAGCCCAGCTGGCGTGACGTCATCCGGACCGGCCAATAGAGACATTGCGCATGCGCCGCACACCCGTAACGCAGAGACACTAAGTCAACTGGAGAGCGTGAGGTGAGGCTGCGCAAGTGTCAAATCCAGACACCAAACAGGGGGAAGACTAAGAGAAACTCCCCCTGCTGGTCGGTAAGAGCGTCGCATAGTAGAAAAGATGGAATAGACTAACAAATACGACGCTGGGTGGCCGCATAATGGTCAGATAAATGTCCCATGGGGACGGCAGCCCAAGAACCAGGGCAACTCCAAACGGACTAACTCAAACAATCAGCCCAGAAGTTGTGCAAAGGAAGTTATAAAACAGTTCAAAATTAATAGTAAAATTAAATATGAAAAGATTGGGTAGTATATATAGATCTATTGATATACAATCTTTCAAAGTAATATATCCATCTGGTAAGATGGCATATAACATTAACTAGATGTCAACTTGAACAATTTCTCAAATTATATCATAATCAAACGCCATAAGAAAGGCATAAAGTATACACATATATAATGGACCCAGAAAGGTGGATAAGGGAATGGACGAGTGGGGCAGAGCATAATACAGAGAAACGTATGGTGTATCAAGAATAGTATACAGCTATATAAGATTCGGCTCCAACATACACGAACAATTTAAAGAGATAGTAAAAGGACTAAATCTGAGTTCCTAAACAGGAGTCATGTAGCATTGAGACACTCAAGCCATAACACTCACCAAACAAAACAAAACCAACTTGTAGAAACTTATAAAAAAGGCTTGTAGGACTGGGCCTCATTAATGCCAGGGGCATGTATGGCATTGAGGCGTTCAATCCAAAGAGTTTCCCTACGAAGGATTTGTATCAAATTTGTGGTACAGATCCAAGTGTCTGCTCACAGATGTAATCATTTTACTCCCTGCGGAGTAGTAGACATGGTCCATAATGCGAGATCAAAAATGCCTGATAGTTTTGCCCACATAAAATGCATTGCATTTACAGGACATAAGATATGCCCTGGGTGTCACAGTCGGCATGAAAACTGGGGATAAATACTTCTCCATTGGAGAGTGTAAAGCTGGTACCGGCATTGATCCAAGGACAAAATGCACATTTGCCACATTTGGCAATGCCGTTAGGGGGACCTCTCGAATTTGAATTGTTTGAATAATGACTAGATGTAAGTTTATCGCGTAAAGACCTTGACCTCCTAAAGGTGATATCAGGTTAGAAACTAACGTATTTAGCAAGCACTGGGTCATCAAGCAACACTGGCCAATTTTTCATTAGGACATTCCATAGCTCAAAGTGTTGACATGAGTAGCGGGTCATAAATCTCACTATTTGGTTAGAGTTGTTAGTCTTGACTTTGTACAGTAAGGAATTGCGCGATTGACACAGGGCCTTGTTATAGGCCTTGCGTAAAAGTGATTTGCTATAGCCTCGTGCCCTAAGGCGAGCCCGTAGCAAGTTAGCCTGATGTATAAAATCAACAGTATGTGTGCAGTTGCGACGCAACCTCAGGTATTGTGCATATGGTATACTGCGAATCAGATTGGCCTGGGTGAGCGCTATCCGCATGCAGGAGTGTGTTACCCGCTGTTTCATAGTTACATAGTTACATAGTTAGTCAGGTTGAAAAAAGACACAAGTCCATCCAGTTCAACCATAAAAAAAATATCGTACAATCCCATATACCCAATTCTATACCCACAGTTGATCCAGAGGAAGGCAAAAAAAAACAGCAGAGCATGATCCAATTTGCTACAGCAGGGGAAAAAAATTCCTTCTTGATCCCCCGAGAGGCAATCGGGTAATTCCCCGGATCAACTTTACCTATAAATGTCAGTTTCCTTCCTGTACAAAGTAGAGGCAAGACAGCCATTGTCGTCTTTGAAAATGGTTAAGTCCAAAAAGGTAATCTTGTGATTGTCACTAGAGAATGTAAACTTTAAATTATACTGGTTATGATTCAGGATATCAATGAATGTGTGGAGTAAAGCGGGGGTACCTTTCCAAATAATAAATATGTCATCAATGTAGCGTAGCCAGAATGGCCAGTATATACAGACAGTGATTCATCAGAGAAAATGCCTGATACAATGGGTCTACCAGGGGGTAGAGAAGGATGTTTGTGTATTTTCGGAATGGCATAGAAGGTTGCCAACCTAGGATTGCGCACATTAAGATAGTTATATAGGTCCTGATCAATGAGGCCTTTCTGGTGGGCAGAGCCAATGATATTTAAGAATTCAGTTTTAAATTTGTTGGTGTGCATCTCACTGATGCGTGCATACCATTCCTTATTACGTAGAATGTTAAATACCATTCTCTCGTAATTCAGTTTGGTCATTAGAACCACATTGCCCCCTTTGTCTGCCGCCTTAATCTCTAGATCCAGATGGTTCTGCAGCCGCAGAATCGCTTGTGTTTGTGTTTGCGTGAGATTGTTGGCAATGGGGGTAGTCTCTAACTGTTTAATATCATTAACTGTGCTCAATAGAAAGGCCCAAATATTTGGATTGGTCATCAAATCGGGAAAACGTTGTGATTTGGTTTTACATTTTTTAAAGGTAGGAACAACAGGGGAGGCATTTCCCAGAGCTATTAAGCTTGTGGTAATATTTTCAGGATCACTTACAGGGTCACTCTCATCCAAGAGCAACATCAAGTCTCAGAGGGCCCTGAAGTCCTCCATTGTAAAATTCTTAACTTGCTCTGAAATGCGTTTATCTTGAATGGAACGCATACGATCTCCGTCAAATAGAAATTTGTATGTCAAATTGCGTGAAAACAGGTAAACATATTTAATAGTTTCGTACTTATCCATATTCATCGAGGGACAAAAACAAAGGCCAAGTTTAAGGACATCTAATACTTGTGAGGAAAAGACATAAGGTGTTAAATTAATTACATATAAACTGGATTCTACGTAGGGAGTGGGGTGTTGGGGGGTAACTGAAAATTTGTCAATGAGGTTGTTACTTGAGAAACATGTGAATCTAAGGTACTTTGTTGTCTAAATTGTTGTAATTGAGCTACAGTTTGTGAGTTATCCAAAGGAGTGGCACCCCTAGGGACTGATGTATTTAGCTTGCTAGAGATAGGACCAGAGGTAGTAATCATGGAAAGGATTTGTACTTGTGTTTGGGAATTAAGCATTTGAATGGCTTGTAATGCGGTATCACCCAAATATGTAGTCTGTGAGCATCCACCACCACCACTAGGTAAAAGCAAGATAGTTCAAGCCGTCATTTGTCATAATTGTGATGATTATGGCTTACAGCTCATGAAAACCCCAAATCCACAATCTCAGAAAATTAGAATATTACATACAATCAATAAAACAAGGATTGTACATAGAACAATATCGGACCTCTGAAAATTATAAGCATGCATATGTACTCCGTACTTGGTTTGGGCCCCTTTTGCAGCAATTACTGCCTCAATGCGGCGTTGCATGGAAGCTATCAGCCTGTGGCACTGCTGAGGTGTTATGGAAGACCAGGATGCTTCAATAGCGGCCTTCAGCTCTTCTGCATTGTTCCGTCTCATGTCTCTCATCTTTCTCTTGGCATTACCCCATAGATTCTCTATGGGGTTCAGGTCAGGCGAGTTTGCTGGCCAATCAAGCACAGTAATGGCACGGTCATTGAACCAGGTTTTGGTGAAAATTTTTGGCAGTGTGGGCAGGTGCCAAGTCCTGCTGGAAAATGAAGTCAGCATCCCCATAGAGCTCGTCTGGGTAACGAAGCATGAAGTGCTCCAAAATCTCCTGGTAGACGGCTGCATTGACCCTGGACTTAATGAAGCACAGTGGACCAACACCAGCAGATGACATGGCTCCTCAAATCAACACAGACTGTGTAAATTTCACACTGGACTTCTAACATTTTGCAGTGTGTGCCTCACCATTCTTCCTCCATGCTCTGGGTCCTTGGTTTCCAAATGAGATGCAAAATTTGCTCACATCAGAAAAGAGGACTTTGGACCACTGAGCAACAGACCAGGTCTGTTTTTCTTTAGCCCAGGTAAGACGCTTATGACTTTGTTTGCTGTTCAGGAGTGGCTTGACAAGTGGAAAACGACATTTGAAGCCTATGTCCAGTATCCGTCTTTGTGTGGTGGCTCTTGATGCACTGACTCCAGCCTCAGTCCACTCCTTGTCAAAGTCCCCAACACTTTTGAATGGCCTTTTCCTGACAATCCTCTCTAGGCTGCCGTCATCCCTGCTGCTTGTGCACCTTTTTCTTACACACTTTTCCTTTACACTTAACTTTCTATTAATGTGCTTTGATACAGCACTTTGGGAACATCCAACTTCTTTTGCAATTACCTTTTGAGGCTTTCCCTCCTTATGGAGGGTGTCAATGATGGTTTTCTGCACAACTGTCAGGTCAGCAGTCTTTCCCATGATTGTGATTCCTACTGAACCAGACTGAGAAACCATTTAAAGGCTCAGGAACCCTTTGCAGGTGTTATGGCTTAATTAGCTGATTAGAGTGGGAAACTTTGAGCCTAGAATATTGCACCTTTTCACAATATTCAAATTTTCTGAGATTGTGGATTTGGGGTTTCATGAGCTGTAAGCCATAATCATCACAATTATGACAAATAATGGCTTAAACTATCTTGCTTTGCATGTAATGAGTCTATTTCATATATTAGTTTCACCCTTTAAGTTGCATTAGTGAAATAAATTAACTTTTGCACGATATTCTAATTTTTCGAGTTTCACCTGTATGTTGTGCAATAATCCTCCCACCACAGGGGTCACTGTGACTTGCAGTGATCTTGACGCAGACTCACCACTGCAACTTTGCTCTTGCTAGAGACTTGCCACACAAATTTTCTACAAATAGGAAGTGGGTCAACAAGGACTTGTATTTCTAGTGCTTTGCAAGTGTACAACTTGCCAGTGAAAATGTGCAGCAAGTTAACAAGACTTACAATTCAACACTCCTGTGAATGCGTGGCAAGTTATCCTTGCTATCTGGAATGTAAACAATAACATAGTTCTGGTTGGATATCGTATTGACAAAGTCATGGTAAAACAAACCGTATTTCCAGATGACAGCTTTAACAGAAGAATTCGTCATATCATGTTTAATTCTGAAAAGGTTACACAAGGCCCCAGGAGGGTAGGTAGTATATGCTGGTACAGAAAGATTGTTGTGGTTGGAGTATAGGACAGGTTAGTGGGTGTGTTGTTTGTCCTAAAGCAGGGATCTCCAAACTACGGCTCTCCAGCTGTTGCGAAACTACACGTCCCATGAGGCATTGTAAAAGTCTGATATTCACAGACATGTCTAGGCATGATTGGAATTGTAGTTCCTGAACAACTGGAGGGTCATAGTTTGGAGACCCCTGTCCTAAAGGATAGCCAAACTGATCTATTTGTTATAAAACTGAGTAAAAAAATCATGTAGCTAATAATGGACCCGTTCTATGAGCAAATGATGATCAGCCCATCCATTTGGTTATATCAGATGAAAGGTGTGCACCAGGTAACAGCTGTATTCCAATGGGTTACTCAAATCAATGTGTAATTATTTTTTCCAAATTATGGACAACCATCATTTAAGCTTGTGAAGTAAAAAAAAAGTGTCTGCACACCGGAGTAACAAAAGTCATTTTATTCTTCCATAAAATGCAAAGGATCACACACCACAGGATAGTAGCAAGTACATGGGGTTGACGTGTTTCACACAGTTACATTGTGCTTGTTCATTACATTCTTTCATTACATTATTATCACATTCATTCATTCATTACATTATTTATGTAACTGTGTGAAACGCAATTGTAATGAAATAATGGAATGAATGAATGAATGTGATAATAATGTAATGAAAGAATGTAATGAATAAGCACAATGTAACTGTGTGAAACGCGTCTACCTGATGTACTTGCTACTATCCTGTGGTGTGTGATCCTTTGCATTTTATGGAAGAAGAATAAAATAACTTTTGTTACTCCGGTGTGCAGCCACTTTTTTTTTCACATTACTTGCACGGCAGGCGAGCCTAGAGCGGTGTTTCTCTTGTCTCCATTGTCTGCATCATTTAAGCATACCACAAAATTTTTAGCTTTTCAGTAACTATGGTAGTTGGGCCGAACTAAGAACACATGTAGTGATACATCACCACCAGAATCACAGACATATATAAAATGCTTAAAAATTGTATCAAAAATAAAGAACCATATAGAAGTCCATTTTATAAAACAGCGCTTAATATTGGATAAAGTCCAACTTCATAAAATTAATAAATAGATGATGATATGGTAAAAGCACAGTCCTAAAGTGGTGTATCAAGATCACAGTTCTAAAGTGGCAAGTGCTTCTAGGATTGGATAAGTAGTGCACCCTACACCAGCTCCAAGTCCTCACCGCAGTAGTGAATCACACTCCCCCGCTGGGGTTCACACTCACCAGAACACTGTATAAACTGAGCCTTGAGACTAAATTCCTCTTATTTGGACCTCCATCATCACCTCAGAATCAGCAAGGGTTAATCTCCATTCTTTGCTTGAGACATTTCTTCAATGCTTGGATTCAACATTTACAGCAGTCAGATCACCTTACGTTAAGATTCCTTTGCATGTAAAATGACACACGCTGTGCAGGGCCGGGCTCTGTGCTCGTATACGCGGCCGGTGCTCCCCCTTCACACCTTGGGCCCCTTTTCTGTGTGCACCTTTTTTTGATATATAAAATGCTGTCTTGTAAAACAACGTGCCAGAACTGACCAAGTATGGAAATATCTGTATTGGTGGGGTGACCCATAATTTAACAAAAAACTTTTATTGTTTTGGTACAGCTAGTTGGGGACAGTTTATTTGAGAGCAAACTGGAGTCCAAATGTAAAATCTAGAAGTAAAGGTAGTATTGGTAGCACATCACCTGACTTAGGAGTAAAGAGTTTGGACAGGAATTATTGCAAAAAGCAGAAGTGGAATCTCAAAAGATTCATATTTCAGTGCTTAAAAATCCCTTTTGTTTTGGTAGTCAGAACATCTGGAACATGTAAAGATTTTAAATGACCTTTGGAAAGAGAGTGAAATTTTAATTTTTTTTGCGTATATATGGATATCCCCTTTAACTAGTTAGGATTGCAAAACCAAAGTTTGTGTGTACCTTTATTTATAATACTAGTAAAAATAACAATTCTAATAAAAAAAGAAAAATCAACCAAGTAACTATAATGGTACCGTGGAAATAGCAACTGAAAAAAGTTCAGGTCAGTATTTCATTCTTGTAGACACTAGCGGTAACGATTATCTCCTAAAGAACACAGGAAGCCCGGAGGCCATACACAGTACAAATATGAATTCAAGGAGACACTCAACATCCATCAGGCAGGCACAAAACCTCCTCATATTTCTCAACATGTGTGAATAGGTGTGTCAGTCAGAAATTAACCATTACTAGCACTGTAAATAAACATTTATAATGCTATTCTTGATAGAGAGCAACATATGTACCAGAACAGAGGTTGTCCAAATAAATTTCAAAACATTTTGTGTCCTTGGTTATCCTCCCCTACCTTACCTTCATCGACCACTAGTTATTCTACATAATATCACTGTTAAAGTCTCTGTACGTCCTTTTATAAGTGCTAAATGAGTAACTGTGTAAATATGTCACTATAACCATCAGTGCTCTATACCTCTTATGTTGTCCACCTGATAGGTTGACACAAAATTTAATAAGTCTGCCATGTCCTGGATCTGCTTGTTTTAGTTCTAAATGCTGAAGGTCTTTGTATAGAATTTTATTCTTGTCTTTTCTTTCATTTTTCTTTGCTCTGTGTTATGCATACCAAAAAACTTTAATAAATATTACCTGATTAGAAGAAAAAAAAAAAATTCATGGCATATAGTTTTTATAGTGTGTTCTTACAATTACTGAATATTTAAACAACTTAAAGACCAGGCTTTTTCTGGCTCATTTTGTTTACATGTGTAAATCGTTATTTTTTTTTGTTTTTTTGAGGGGAAGGGGGGTTTGCTGGAAAATTCGTTAGAACCTCCAAACATTATATTTATTTTTAAAGAAGAAGCCCTAGAGAATAAATTGGTGGGTTTTGCAATTTTTAAAAATGCCAATAAACTGGAAGTGATGTCATGTCATTGCTTCCGGGTTACTCAAGCAGCTTTCTTCGGGCCTCCGACTAGCCCGCAGGCATCAGCCCGGTACAACCACTTAATGTACCAGGAATGGGATTTTTCAGAAAGTGGTTAATTTGAAAAGAGTACATAAAATATATGAAGACACCATTTTTGAAATTTATTTCAATAGAATTGCCTCTATTGCCCAATGACAACTAATTAAACATTCATTCTGCAGTTGTCATCTTTCATTACAGGTTTGAATTAGATTGGTTGATGACAATCAACAACGACAGTTATAATAAACACGGGCTTATGCTCATTAAATGAAAAACAGGAGTTGCCTGTAGCAAAATGTAAGGCTTGTTTTTCTAAACTGTTCTTTATGAATAAAAGTTGGACTCCTACAGATGGCAACTTTTTGCCTCTCTCTTTCAGTTTTTTGTAAATCATTAGGCCTATTTTCTGTTGCGGAAACATTACAAGAAATGAGTGAAAATCCCCACCTTAGGCAGCAACAGGTATTCCCATTGGAGGATTTCCCCCCACCTTCTGTTTAAGGGGCAGCTATATACAGATTTTAGATTTTCTATGATTTTCTTTCAGTGACAACAAACATGCAGACAAATAAAGATGTTTTTTTTGCGTGCCAAACAAAACCAAAGACAATTCCCAGTTCAACTTACCAACCAGCCTGCAACCAACTGAATTCTCCTGCCCAACAATTTGCAATTTGCATTAAAAACTGGGGTTTAGTTTTCACACAATTGCAAATACATGCATAAGCTGCAGAACCACTCCAATGCACCCCATTATTATCTGCAGTCCTAACTCTGTAAATTTATAAAAGCCTCGGTAGTAGAAGCACATGCATTCTAATGGATAAATAGAGGGCAGGTGAGCCTGGAGGGAGCCTACCCCTCCTTAAAGGCACAGGGGTGCACTGGACACCCAGCATATAGCACAATGGCAGCGAAGGTGTCAAGTGCATCCCCTCACCAGTATTCCAACAGTACAAACAAATGGCCTCACCTATAACTGGCCTTTGCAGCAAGGATCGAAATGGAAGATCGACGTATGTCAAACAAAACCAAAGAAAATTCTCAGCTCAACTTGCCACCCTGCAACCAACCTGTCCAACAATTTTCATTGAAAACAGGGTTTAGTTGGCACACTTTATATCAACCCATTAGAATGCATGTGCTTCCACTATGGGGGCTATTATAAATTTACAGAGTTAGGACTGCAGATAATACTGGGGTGCCATGGAGTGTTTCTGCAGCTTATGCATGTATTTGCAAATGTGTGCTAACTAAACCCCTGTTTTTAATACAAATTGTTAGACAGGAGAATTTGGTTGGTTTTGGCTGGTGAGTTGAGCTGGGAAGTTTTTTTGGTTTTGTTTGACATGTGTCGCTTTTCCATGTGCTCCTTGCTGCGAAGGCCAGTTATAGGTGGGGCAGTGGTCAGTTGTTTGTACTGATGTTTTTTGCTTGACCGTTTCCCCCTTTGAGGATGTGACGAGATGTAGGTCTGAAGGGCAGGATTGACTGGCCACATACGAACTGGAGGCTATATTTACCCACCAAATGGGAAACTACTCAACCTATCTATCTCTATTTCCAACTGTGATACCAGTGACTAAGGAACCATAGGTGGTCCCAGTGCAGGTCCATCTGGGGCCATCTAGCCTTTTTGACATCCTCACCTGCCCTTTATATACCCATGTCCCACCTGACACAACTCAGTGGGATGCTATGTACCATCCAATCATTGGTGGTCCCAGTGTATACTTAACAGGACCCCTACAGCCTGTTCCTTGATGCCCCCTCTTCATTTTCCCCATCGTCATCCTTTGGGGCTATGATGTATGCCCACTGAAATGGCACCTGAATTAATCTTTTTTATGCTTTTATTTTTTATGACCGTTTTTTTAACCATGAGTTTGAGGACACTACAATACTTACACTAACTGCTAAACTATCCCTGAGGAAGGAGCCAAGTTACTCCGAAACGCAGATATGTTCATGCAACTCTGCTTATAGATATCAGAGAGTTTTTGTATGCATAAATCATGGTGTTGTAATATATACCTAATTTTTTACTATGTACTATATTTTTGATAACTGTATGTTTTTCTACTTTTTTTTTCTGAATAATAACATTTCAAGTTTTAATGAAAACACTGTATACTTCCTTATGCCTTTAAAGTCCCATTATAGAGGGGGGAAATTTAGTTTTTGTTTTTGTTTTTGTTTTTGTTTTTCCATATATCCTAGGGATGTGGCTAAGCAGATATTTGAACCTCCACCTTTTTCTAGTTTTTGATGTTTTTTGCTTGCACATGTTTGGCGCTCATTTACAAAGCTAGGGAAAAATAAAACTATTATTGGTTAAACTGATCATATAGGAAAAGAAAATCTAGTTTCAGCAAATCCACACAGCTATTAAAGAAGCATGCTTAATAAAATTTCCTTTTTTTAGGGTAGAAGTAAATAAATATTTATTTGCTGTCATAGATAATAGCATAAATTAAATAATAAAGTAAGCAGTCATTTGAAAAATTACCCTTTAAGTAATTTAAAAAAGTGCACCCAAAATAGAATGAACCAATATTTATTTAACAATGTAACTAAGGTAGATTCTGTTTTAATACTACTACAATAATGTTTTAGAATGCACAAAAACAGTCAAATCCGTAACCCAGAGCCTTAGGCCTCTTGCATACTGCAACTTGAAGAAGCTCAGTACAGTGTTTTTTTTTTTTACTGATCCAAAATAAAGCCCATTGTTTACAATGTGCCTGTACACACAGGCGAGTAAACAAGCGCTGCGTATTCTTGAGTAAAAAAAAAAAATCTACGTTCCCAGCCAGTGCACAAATATACGCATATGAGCATAAATATGAATGAATTTTCCCTAGGAAGGTATTGTGCACGCAAATACGGGCAAATATACGCATAAATGCACGGAAATTTGCGCAATATGAATGCCTGGAATTGCATTGAAAAGAGCAGAAGCTCAAACATCCGTGCTGTGTGCAAGAGAACTTACCAAGAAAAGCTAAAAATAAATAGCTAAATAGATAAAATGCACATTGGCTGTTTGTGAAGGAAGCTTGGTAGGGAAATGCATAGTGCATTTAAAGAGCTACAGACCTATATCCATTATATGAATTTCTAGTACATGTGTATATACTGATCAACCTAGCTTCTTCCACTATAAATATGTTTTATTACTATGAAAATGCTAAATATTTTGCCGCACTTTACGACCATTATACAAAGCAAAATACTCAGCAACTGTTAAAGTATACCTAGACTCTCACAAACATATTGACTTTCCAAATGATGATTAAAAAAGATATTCATTGGTGACGTGGCCTGCTGAACATGTAGCTGACTGTACCGGAACTCACACCTCCTTTATGGCAAAGGCTCCTTGCCAGCACCCTGAAATTGGTTATGTGACTGATAGTAGAGAGGGGAATAATTGCAAGTTAGAGAAGAGTAAGTAGGGTAAGCATGTTAGTGCTCTTTACTTCTGTTTAACCATTACAAAGGGATTTCTTTTCTGTAATATCTTCATTAAGAATATTTCAGCATTAAGAGGAAATTACAAAGTAAGAGGGTGTGGAAAGTGTGCGGTGTTAGTAAAGCTTTAACAAAGGGATACACTACACATTTTAAAGATGACTTGTGACAAATAGCTATTTTTAAAAATGAAGAGGTGCAGAGGATATAATATTTGTAGCTCGATTCTGCCTTACACTGGATGGCCATTAAATTGAAATAACAGTGTATCGCTTTCAACTTGGATACCTACTATTTAAAGAGATTAGTTTCCCTGCATTGGCAAATGATACCCAGATATAATGTATTCTTGCAGGTATTAGGCCTCATGCACACTGGACGTTATATTAACGTTATAAAAAACGACAGTAGCTTTGCAGTGAGTTTTTCAATGTTTTTTAGCGTTTTTTAGCATTAGCAATTTTAATCTTTGGTTTTTTTTTCAATGGGATCAAAAATGTTAAACGCTGGTGAGACATGTTTTTGAGCATTTAACTGCGTTTTTAGGCATTAGAGCATTTATACAGCTGAAAAACTCTCAGAACTCACTAGTTTTGGGTTTTTGTTACAGCCAAAAAACGCTACAGCCAAAAATAGTTGATAACAGCCTATGTGTGCATGGACACATAGGATAACATGCTGGAGAGTTTATTGACTGTAGAAAAAAATGTCTGAAGCCAAAAACAGCTGCTGTAAAAACGTCCAGTTTGCATGAGGCCTTATGCCGCATACACACGATCGTTTTTTTCTGATGAAAAAAGACCGATGGACTTTTTTCATCGGACAAACCGATCGTGTGTGGGCCCCATCGGTCTTTTTTCCATCGGTATAAAAAAATAGAACATGTTTTAAATTATACCGATGGAAGAAAAAACTATAGCAAATTCCGATCGTCTGTGGGGAACTCCATCGAAGAAAAAACCCACGTATGCTCAGAATCAAGTCAACGCATGCTCAGAAGCATTGAACTTAATTTTTGTCGGCTCTTCGGAGTGTTTTACGTCACAGCGTTTGGGACGGTCGATTTTTTGACTGATGGTGTGTAGGCAAGACTGATGGAAGTCAGCTTCATCGGATTTCTGATGGAAAAATCCATCGGATTTTAATCCATCGGAAATCCAATCGTGTGTACAGGGCATTAGTGTTCATTGCATTCAGTGACAAAGCAACTGTAACGCCGAGCGCTCCGGGTGTCCCATCCATCCCGGAGCGCCCGCGGCGTCTGTCCCCCTGCAGCGCTCCGGTCGGCTCCTCTGACCGTGAGCGCTGCTCTGATGCTGGCGGGGATGCGATCCATGCGGAGGCACCTGTCCGCCCGCGGATCGCATCCCATCCTGCTCACCGGCCTCCTTCCCCTGCTCCGTCCCGGCGCGCGCGGTCCCGCTGCTCTCTAGGGCGCGCGCACGCCGGTCTTCTTAAATTTAAAGGGCCAGTGCACCATTGATTGGTGCCTGGTCCAATTACTGTGTCACACTCCAAAACACTTAAAAACCCACTCCCCCTTCCTGTCCTTGCCGGATCTTGTTGCCTTAGTGCCCTGAGAAAGCGTTTTGTACTTGCCTTTCCAGTGTATCTGACCTTCTGCCGTTGCCCCTGACTACGTACCATTGCCGCCTGCCCTGACCTTCCACTACGTCTGACCTTGCCTCTGCCTAGTCCCAGTGTACCGTGCCTATCTCAGCTGCCAGAGAAGTCGAGCCGCTACTGGGGGACACGACCTGGTTGCTACCGCCGCAGCAAGTCCATCCCGCCTTGCGGCGGGCTCTGGTGAAAACCGGTAGCTGCTTAGAACCGGTTCTCCAGTGCGACCCGTGCCTTCGCCTCTCTGGCACAGAGGATCCACCTCCTGTGTCCTCACTAGCCGCCAGTCCGGGCCCTGACAGTAGATCCGGCCATGGATCCCGCTGAGGTACCGCTGCCAAATCTCGCTGACCTCACTACCGTGGTTGCCCAGCAGTCGCAACAGATCGCCCAACAAGGAAGCAGCTGTCGCAGTTGACCGCCATGGTCCAGCAGCTTCTGCCGCCGCAGCCTCCAGCATCTTCCCCTCTCCGAGCTGCCGCTACTACCTCGAGAATTCGCCTGTCTCTTCCGGAGAAATTTGACGGGGATTCTAGGATGTGCCGGGGATTCTTGTCCCAATGTTCCCTGCATCTTGAGATGATGTCTGACCAGTTTTCCACAGAACGGTCTAAAGTGGCATTCGTGGTCTCTCTGTTGTCTGGAAAGGCCTTGGCCTGGGCCACGCCACTTTGGGACCGCAACGACCCTGCTACAGCCACCGTTCAGTCCTTCTTTGCTGAGGTTCGCAGCGTTTTTGAGGAACCAGCCCGAGCCTCATCCGCTGAAACCGCCCTGCTTAACCTTGTCCAAAGAAACTCTTCTGTGGGCGAATATGCCTTACAGTTCCGCACACTGGCCTCAGAGTTAACTTGGAATAATGAGGCTCTCTGCGCGACCTTCAAGAAGGGTTTATCCGGCCACATCAAGGATTGTCTGGCCGCACGAGAGATACCCTCTTCCTTGACGGAACTCATCCATTTAGCTACCCGCATCGATATGCGTTACGTCGAAAGACGCCAAGAGCTTTGCCAGGAGAAAGATCTTGTTCGCACCAGGCGTTATCCGCGCCTGGCTCCTCTCTTTCTGAATCCAATGCATCCTGTTACCTCCCGCCGAGGAGGCCATGCAAGTGGACCGGTCTCGCCTGACCCTACAAGAGAGGTCTCGCCGTAGGAACGAGAACTTATGCCTTTATTGTGCGAGCTCTGATCACTTCCTAAAAGACTGCCCTATTCGTCCTCCGCGTCAGGGAAACGCCCGCACCTAGTGAACGTGGGAGAGGCGTTACTGGGTGTGAATTCTTCCTCTCCACGTCTGACTATTCCTGTGCGGATTTCTCCTTCTGCTGACTCCCTCTTCCCTGCGGTGGCCTTCCTGGACTCTGGTTCTGCAGGAAACTTTATTGAAGCCTCTTTCATCAACAGGTTCAACATTCCTGTTACCCGTCTCATCAGACCCTTCTTCATTTCCTCTGTAAATGGAGAGAATTTGGATTGTACCATGCGTTACCGCACCGAACCCCTGCTCATGTCCGTTGGTGTTCTTCACCAAGAAAAGATTGAATTCTTTGTTTTGCCGAACTGTACTTCTGACATCCTTCTTGGCCTACCCTGGCTTCAGCGTCACACTCCTACCCTCGACTGGACCACTGGGGACATCAAATCCTGGGGTGACTCCTGTCACAAGCATTGCCTTAAGTCTGTACCGACCTGTCAAATCCCCATCACTACTCCTTTGCCTGGCCTTCCAAAGGCCTATCAGGACTTTTCTGATATCTTTTGCAAAAAACAGGCGGAGGTCTTACCACCACATAGACCCTACGACTGCCCCATTGACTTGCTCCCAGGTACTACACCACCCCGTGGCAGAATTTACCCTCTCTCCTCTCCTGAAACCAAGGCCATGACTGAATACATTCAGGAGAACCTCAAGAGAGGTTTTATTAGGAAATCATCTTCTCCAGCCGGAGCGGGCTTCTTCTTCGTGGCCAAGAAGGACGGATCTCTACGCCCTTGCATAGACTATCGTGGTCTCAATAAAATCACTATTAAAAACCGCTACCCTCTGCCTCTCATCTCGGAGCTCTTTGACCGTCTGTGCGGAGCAAAAGTTTTTTCTAAATTAGACCTCAGGGGCGCTTATAACCTCATCAGAATCCGTAAAGGAGATGAATGGAAAACCGCATTTAACACCAGAGACGGTCACTTTGAATATCTCGTCATGCCGTTCGGACTTTGCAACGCCCCTGCAGTCTTTCAAGATTTTGTCAACGAAATCTTCCCGGACCTACTGTATACCTGTGTGGTTGTCTATCTTGACGACATCCTAATCTTCTCTGCCAACCTTAAGGAACATCGGCTTCATGTCCGTCAAGTGCTCCAACGCCTCCGCGTAAATCATCTTTACGCTAAATTTGAAAAATGCCTTTTTGAGCGCAGCAGTCTTCCTTTCCTAGGTTATCTGGTCTCTGGACAAGGTCTTCAAATAGACCCTGACAAACTCTCCGCAGTCTTGGGTTGGCCACGCCCCTCTGGACTTCGTGCTATCCAACGCTTCCTTGGTTTCGCCAACTACTATCGTCAGTTCATACCCCACTTCTCCACCATCGTTGCTCCTATAGGGGCACTGACCAAAAAAGACGCGAATCCTAGGTCCTGGCCGCCTCAAGCGGAGGAAGCCTTTACTCGCCTTAAGACCGCCTTCTCCTCTGCACCTGTCCTGTCTCGGCCAGATCCTCTAAAGCCGTTCTTCCTTGAAGTCGACGCCTCCTCGGTAGGAGCCGGAGCTGTGCTTCTTCAAAAAAACGCTAAAGGGAAAAACGTCACTTGTGGTTTTTTCTCTAAAACTTTCTCCCCTCCGGAAAAAAACTATTCCATAGGTGACCGTGAACTGTTGGCCATCAAGTTGGCATTAGAAGAGTGGAGACATCTCCTGGAAGGATCCCTTCACCCTATCTCCATCTACACTGACCATAAAAATTGTCCTACCTTCAGTTCGCTCAGCGCCTAAGGCCCCATGCACACGAGACGCAGGTGCAAACTCTGCTGAACACACGTTTTTAAACGCTGAAACCGGCGTTTATAAACGCGCGTTTTGCCGCGTTTGCGGCCGCGTTTAGCGGCGTTTTACCGCGTTTGCGTTTATAAGCGTTTCATCATAGACCCTCCCTAAGCTCAAAAAACAGTAAATTTTAACCATTTCAGCCAGTTTGTGAGACCAGAGTTAGTAGCAGCAGCTGAGAGAGCAGCAGTGTACTTGTATTTAGCGTATCACTTGCCACATCATCTGCCACAAGTTGTGGATTGTCCACTTGCCACGTCACCTGGCCACATCACCTGGCCACGTCACCTGGCCACGTCACCTGCCACAAGTTGTGGATTGTCCGCTTGCCACGTCACCTGGCCACATCACGTGCCACGTCACCTGCCACAAGTTGTGGATTGTCCACTTGCCACGTTACCTGGCCACGTCACCTGGCCATGTTACCTGCCACGTCACCTGGCCACGTTACCTGCCACGTCAGCTGGCCACGTCACCTGCCACAAGTTGTGGATTGTCCACTTGCCACGTCACCTGCCACGTCACCTGGCCACGTCACCTGCCACAAGTTGTGGATTGTCCACTTGCCATGTCACCTGGCCACATCACGTGCCACGTCACCTGGCCACGTCACCTGCCACAAGTTGTGAATTGTCCACTTGCCACGTCACCTGCCACGTCACCTGGCCACGTCACCTGCCACAAGTTGTGGATTGTCCACTTGCCACGTCACCTGGCCATGTCACCTAGCCATGTTACCTGCCACGTCATCTAGCCACGTCACCTGCCACAAGTTGTGGATTGTCCACTTTCCACGTCACCTGGCCACATCACGTGCCACGTCACCTGCCACAAGTTGTGAATTGTCCACTTGCCACGTCACCTGGCCACGTCACCTGCCACAAGTTGTGGATTGTCCACTTGCCAGGTCACCTGGCCACGTCACCTGGCCACGTTACCTGCCACGTCACCTGGCCACGTCACCTGCCACGTCACCTGGCCACGTCACCTGCCACAAGCTGTGGATTGTCCACTTGCCACGTCACCTGGCCACGTCACCTGGCCACATCACCTGACACAAGTTGTTGATTGTCCACTTGCCACGTTACCTGCCACAAGTTGTGGATTGTCCACAATGCAATGCAAGCAATTACAGTTTTCGTTTATATTTTTTAATAGTTTTTCATCATTTGCCATCATTTTTGAGATTTCTAATGTTAAAAAATAGGTCACCTTTAAAAACGCTTATAAACGCAAACGCGGCAAAACGCCGGTACCGCGTTTAGCCGCGTTTAGCGTCTGAAACGTGGAAAACTTTTGCGTCTGAACCCATTTTTTTGCTTCTGGAAAAACGAGGTTAAACGCAACTGCTTGTAAACGCCAAAAAACGAGAGTGTGTGCATGGACACATAGGATAACATTGAATGGGTTCAGGAGCAGTTGAAAAAAGCGTCCAGCTGCCTCTGAACGCGCGTTCAACAGCAAATAACAGCGTCTCGTGTGCATGGGGCCTAAATCCTCGCCAGGCCAGGTGGTCATTGTTCTTTGCCCGCTTCAACTTCCAGATCCATTTTCGGCCCGCAGACAAAAATGTCAGGGCTGATGCTTTGTCCCGTTTCTCCGATACCTCTGAAACCGAGACTCCTCCTCAACACATCATACCCCCTGAGTGTCTGATTTCCTCTGCTCCCGCTTCTCTCATGCCAATTTCTCCAGGAAAGACTTTCGTTCCTCCACGCCTTCGGCTTCAGATACTCAAGTGGGGCCATTCCTCCCATCTAGCCGGTCACGCTGGGATCAAAAAATCCATACAATTGATTGCCAGACACTATTGGTGGCCTACCCAGGAGGAGGATGTGACTGACTTTGTACGGGCCTGCACTATCTGTGCACGTGACAAGACGCCTCGCCAGAAGCCTGCAGGTCTTCTCCTTCCCCTACCTGTGCCTGAACAACGATGGTCCCACATCGCCATGGATTTCATCACGGACCTCCCTTTGTCTCGTAATAACACTGTCATCTGGGTGGTCGTTGACCGCTTTTCTAAAATGGCTCATTTTGTCCCGCTTCCTGGTCTGCCTACTGCACCTCAGTTGGCGAAGCATTTTTTTCTTCAAATGTTCCGCCTCCATGGGCTGCCCTCACATATCGTCTCGGATAGAGGTGTTCAATTCATCTAAAAATTTTGGAGAGCTCTCTGTACTCAACTAAAAATTAAGTTGAATTTTTCTTCCGCTTATCACCCACAGTCCAATGGACAGGTGGAGAGAGTTAACCAGGTCCTTGGCGACTACCTACGACATTTTGTCTCTGCCCGTCAAGACGATTGGGTCGACCTATTGCCCTGGGCAGAATTCTCATACAATTTCAAGAACTCTGAATCTTCCTCCAAGTCGCCTTTCTTTGTGGTCTATGGCCGTCACCCATTGCCCCCCCCTCCCCATTCCCACGTCTTCTGGAGTTCCGGCCGTGGATGAATTTACTCAGGACTTTGCCTCTATCTGGAAAGAGACTCAAAAGTCGCTCTCACTGGCCTCTGCCCGCATGAAGAGACATGCAGATAAATAAAGAAGAATCCCTCCTGTCTATGCCCCTGGTGACAAAGTGTGGCTCTCCTCCAAATATGTTCGGTTTCGGGTACCTAGCTACAAGCTGGGCCCTCGTTACCTCGGGCCATTTAAAATCAAAAACCAAATCAATTCTGTTTCTTACAAGCTCCACCTTCCTCCTTCTCTTCGTATTCCCAACTCTTTTCATGTGTCTCTTCTTAAACCCCTCATTCTTAACCGATTTTCCCCTAAGGTCACTGCTCCTGCTCCTGTCTCTGGTTCTTCTGATGTCTTCTCGGTGAAAGAGATCCTCGCCTCCAAGGTCATCCGAGGTAAAAGATGTTTTTTAGTGGATTGGGAGAACTGTGGTCCTGAGGAAAGGTCCTGGGAACCTGAGGCCAACATTTTAGATAAAGAGCTCATCCGAAGATTCTTGGGTTCCAAGAAGAGGGGGAGACCTAAGGGGGGGTACTGTAACGCCGAGCGCTCCGGGTGTCCCATCCATCCCGGAGCGCCCGCGGCGTCTGTCCCCCTGCAGCGCTCCGGTCGGCTCCTCTGACCGTGAGCGCTGCTCTGATGCTGGCGGGGATGCGATCCATGCGGCGGCACCTGTCCACCCGCGGATCGCATCCCATCCTGCTCACCGGCCTCCTTCCCCTGCTCCGTCCCGGCGCGCGCGGTCCCGCTGCTCTCTAGGGCGCGCGCGCGCCGGTCTTCTTAAATTTAAAGGGCCAGTGCACCATTGATTGGTGCCTGGTCCAATTACTGTGTCACACTCCAAAACACTTAAAAACCCACTCCCCCTTCCTGTCCTTGCCGGATCTTGTTGCCTTAGTGCCCTGAGAAAGCGTTTTGTACTTGCCTTTCCAGTGTATCTGACCTTCTGCCGTTGCCCCTGACTACGTACCATTGCCGCCTGCCCTGACCTTCCGCTACGTCTGACCTTGCCTCTGCCTAGTCCCAGTGTACCGTGCCTATCTCAGCTGCCAGAGAAGTCGAGCCGCTACTGGGGGACACGACCTGGTTGCTACCGCTGCAGCAAGTCCATCCCGCCTTGCGGCGGGCTCTGGTGAAAACCGGTAGCTGCTTAGAACCGGTTCTCCAGTGCGACCCGTGCCTTCGCCTCTCTGGCACAGAGGATCCACCTCCTGTGTCCTCACTAGCCGCCAGTCCGGGCCCTGACAGCAACCTTTGGTGCAGTTACATTTTCCTAGTTCACTCCCTCTAAATCTCATACCCAATTGTACCCAATCCTGAAAGATATCAAGCAGCCGCTTGTCAAAAATGTTTTCGATCAAGCCCAAAATGCACTCTGCATTAGTATTAATTCCTATGGATTTCTGAGAATGGGCTTGTACATTCTATTCTATGTATTAAGATAAAAAGCCTTCTGTGTGCAGCAGCTGCCCTAAGTATACCTGAGCCCCATCTCTATCCAGCGATGTCCACAAGAGACTCGGCCGTCCGGGACTCTCACTCCTGATTAGCTGAGACACAGCAGCAGCACCATTGGCTCCCGCTGCTGTCAATCAAACTGTGGCTCCGTGTCTAAATGGATACATGGAGATGCAGCTCGGCTCAGGCACCCTCATAGCAAGCTAGGGGCCAGGAGCTCCAGCCAGGGACCTGAGAAGAGGAGGTTCTGGGCTGCTCTGTGCAAAACCATTTCACAGAGCAGGTAAGTATAACATGTTTGTTATTTTAATAGAAAAAAAAGAGCCTTTACAATCACTTTAAGTATGGTGAATATCACTGTAGGTTCACCTTAAACGCTAAAGGGTACGCACACTTTTAAATAACAGCCATAATCTGGAAAACAGAAATGAAATAAACTATGGCAGTGTTGGGTGGTTTTTCTCTGTGGCAGTTATTTTCATATTCAAGCTGAAAGGAGTTTATATGTATTCCGGTAATGATTGAATGTTAAAGCAAAACTTTATATAACAATTTGAAAATAATCATTGCTCTTTAACATGAATAATTTTGCTACCAGAAAGAGTGGGTGCCTCCAACATTGCTCCTGTTTCTTTATGCCCGAGGTGACCATTTTGCTAAAGCCCAGAGCAGTCATTTCCTTGTTAAGAACTCTCCCTCTCTCAAGTCTCAAACTACATATATTTTTCTGCAATTAAAATGTGTGCATTTCCAGCCTTGATTGTATGTCTTGGCTCAGCTAGAGGGGAAAGCTGCATATATGCACAGTGCTCAGGTTCATAGTGCTGCTGTGCACTGAGAAAAGAAGACACTATCCTTGTAAGCCTTTCACATGGACGGCTGTTTTTCCGCAGTTAAAAGCATGTAAAATGTTCTGTGAAATTTAAGGCTCCATGCACTACGATTAGCTGCATTTGTACATTGCGATTACCTGCGTTTACATGCTGCCGTGTTTAGCTGCAGTAGTCATTCCCATAGCAACCCTTTTTATACCTACTGATTATGATGTGCTTCTGTTCTTTTTTTTTCTCACACTGCTATCCACAGTTGACACAAAAGACTGCGATTACCTGCGGTTATGTGCATATAGCTGCGCTACATTGCACCTGGACGCATTCAATTCAATTTTTTCTATTCGCACCAAACTGCATGTAACGAAATTGCAGCTAAACGCTTTGTGTGAGGCTGAGTGCACACTTGTGCGTTGCGTTTTTGAGCTCCGGAGTCTTTGCCAAGTTCGCAATCAGTCGTTCAGCGGTTCCTTCGCGTTTGAGCTGTGGATTTGCTGACCTGGGAGAGGAGAGGGAAGTGTACAGTGGCTGACTGCGATCTTGCCGCTGTTATCATGAGGGTGAACTCCACGCCAAATTTTAAATAAAAGACGGCATGGGTTCCCCTCCAGGAGCATACCATATCCTTAGGTCTAGTTTGGATTTTAAGGGGAACCCCTATGCTGAAAAAACGGCGTGGGGGTCCCCCCAAAATCCATACCAGACCCTTATCCGAGCACGCAGCCCGGACGGTCAGGAAAGGGGGTGGGGACGAGCGAGCGCCCCTCTCCTGAACCGTACCAGGCTGCATGCCCTCAACATGGGGGGCTGGGTGCTTTGGGGCAGGGGGGCTTTGTGGCATCGTACCCCTACCCATTCACCTGGTGGAAGAAAAATGTCAATAAGAAAACACTACACAGGTTTTTAAGGTAATTTATTAGGCAGCTCCGGGGGTCTTCTTCCGACTTCAGGGGTCTTCTTCCAACTTCGGGGGTCTCTTTTGACTCTCCGGCCTCTTCTCCCGCTCTCTGGTGCCTTCTCCACGCTCTCCGGTTCTCCTCCCGCTCTCCGGTGCTTTCTTCCTTCTGCCGGGTGCCTCCGCTATCTTCTTCCAGCTCTTTTGCTAGCGGCGGCCCGGTCTTCTTCGTCGCCTTCTTCCCTCTTCTCTTGTCGAGATGCAACGCTCTGTGCCGCTGTAATGCCGGTTGCACGGTGCGCAATGATTTATATAGGCATGGAGCGTTGTCACCGGGTGATGCCACCCATTGACCCCGCCCCCATAAGACGTCACAGTCCCGGGGAATGATGGGACTGTGACCATGCCCCATGCCTATATAAGTCGTTGCGCACCGCACACACGGCATTACAGCGGCTGGCAGTGTGATGTCAACATCGAAGAAGAGAAGAGGGAAGAAGACTACGGAGAAGTCCGGGCCGCCGCTAGAAAAAGAGCTGGAAGAAGATAGCGGAGGCGCCCGGCAGAAGGAAGAAAGCACCGGAGAGCGGGAGGAGAACCGGAGAGCATGGAGAAGGCACCCGAGAGCGGGAGAAGAGGCCGGAGAGTCGGAAGAGACCCCTGAAGTCTGAAGAAGACCCCCGGGGGTGCCTAATAAATTACTTTAAAAACCTGTGTAGTGTTTTTTTTTTTATTTTTTTTCCCACAAGGTGAATGGGTAGGGGTACGATGTACCCCAAAGTCATTCACATAGGGTGGGGGGCCGGGATCTGGGGGCCCCCTTATTAAAGGGGGCTCCCAGGTTCCGATAAGCCCCCCGCCTACAGACCCCGACAACCAATGGCCAGGGTTGTCGGGTAGAGGCCCTTGTCCTCATCAACATGGGGCAGGGTGCTTTGGGGTGGGGGGCCGCAGGGCGCCCCCCTGCCCCAAAGAAACCCACCCCCCCCACGATGAGGGCATGCGGCCTGGTACAGTTCAGGAGGGGGGCGTTCACTCGCCACCCCCTTTCCCGACTGGCCGGGCTGCATGCTCGGATAATGGTCTGGTATGGATTTTGGGGGGACCCCCACACCGTTTTTTCGGCGTAGGGGCTTCCTCTTAAAATCCATACCAGACCTAAGGGCCTGGTATGCTCCTGGAGGGGAACCTAGACAGGATCCATTTAACCTAAAGCATGTCTTTGGAGTGTTGAAGGAAACCGGAGTACCCAGAGGAAACTCACACAGGCACAGGGAGAACATGCAAACTCTTTACCAAAAATATGTAACAGAATACAAATTGGCCTCAACTGATAAAGAAATGCGATATTTTTTTTTTCTTTTTTTTTACTTTTATTGGGTATGTTTTATAGCAGGAAGTAAAAATTTTTATTTTTTATTTTATTTTTTTTCAATTGTCGCTATCTTTTGTTTATAGTGCAAAAAATAAAAACCGTAGAGGTGATCAAATACCACCAAAGAAAATCTCTATTTGTGGGAAAAAAAGGATATCAATTTTATTTGGGTACAGAGTCGCATGACCGCGCAATTGTCAGTTAAAGTATCACAGTGCTGTATAGCAAAAAATGGCCTGGTCAGGAAGGGGGTAAAACCTTCCGGAGCTGAAGTGGGTAAAGATTAAGTAAACTTCCTCTGCTAACATTTACGTATAGGCAAGCCTATAATGAGGCTTACCTATAGGTGGTGTAAATTTCTCCTAAACGTGTACCGTTTTGGACAGTGTTTCTCAACTCCAGTTCTCAAGACGACAGGTCATGTTTTCAGGCTTTCCATTATTTTGCACAGGTGATTTGATCAGTTTCACTACCTTAGTAATTAACACAGCCATTTCATCTTAGGCAAATCATGAAAACGTGACCTGTTGGGGCGCCATAAGGACTGGAGTTGAGAAACACTAGTTTAGGAGATACTGTATTTACATTACATGCAGCCATTGACATCACTGGCACATGCGCTCTGAAGGAACAGCCATGGGTGCCGTTCCTTCCTAGCCCTGTGCCGTGAATTGCGGCTCCTGCGCGCATGTGGGAGAGTGACATCATCGCGGCTCCGGCCAATCACAGAACCGTAGCCTGCGAACTAGAAAGCAAGACGGGTGAAAATGGAAGCGGCTGCAGTGCTGACATCGTGGCACTGGAACAGCTTAATTCTAAGGTAAGTTTCACATAATTTGCTAGTATGCAATGCATACTAGCACATTATGACTTTACCTTGCAGAAAGAAAAAAAAAAAAAAATGTCCAGCGGTATACAACCGCTTTAAGGTCTTTACTGGCTAGCCACGCAGTGGAGTACTTCCATGCATTCGATGGAGCATTGTACTGTAGAAATGTCATGGTCTTCTTGAAAGATGCAGACTTTTTCCTGTACCTCCGCTTGAAAAAAAGGGTCTTTTGAAAACTGGTAGTAGGTTTCGGAGTTGATTTTGAATCCATGTTTGACCTGAAAAGGTCCAGCTAGCTCATCTTCAATAATACCAGCCCATACCAGTATCCCACCTCTACCTTCTTGGCATCTGAATCAAAGGGGTGCTCTGTGCCCTTTACTGATCCAGCCATCGGCCCATCCATCTGGTCCATCAACAGTCATTCTCATCAGTCCATAAAAGCTTTAAAAAAATCTGTCTTCAGATATTTCTTGGCCCAGTCTTGACGTTTCAACCTATGTGTCTTGTTCAGTGCTGGTCAGGTTTCAGCCTTCCTTACCTTGACCATGTCTCTGAGCACTGAACACCTTGTACTTCTGGCCACTCCAGGTAGTTTGCAGTTCTGGAATATGACAGCACTGGAGGATAAGAGGTTCCTGGTAGCTTCACGTTTGATTCTTCTCAAATCTTTGGCAGTTAATTATCTTTTTTTTTCTCAACACGTTTCTTGCGACCCTGTTGACTATTTGCAACAAAGCGTTTGATGGTTCTGTGATCACACCGCAATATCTTAGCAATTTCAAGAGTGTTTCATCCCTCTAAAAGGCTTTTTAAAAAATTTTACTTTTCAGTTAAATCTCTTTTTTGGCCCATTTTGCCAGTGGAAAATAAGCTGCCTAATAATTAACACCTTAATATAGGGTGTTGATCTCTTTAGGCCACACCCTCCTTCATTACACAAATACACATCACCTGATATGCCTAAATCCAATAAGCATTCAAGTTTATACAGCTTGGAGTTGGACAATATGCATAAATATGATTTGTTCAAAATACTCACTTGCCTAATAATTGTGCACACAGTGTAATATATTAACCACTTAAGGACCGGGTCACGACTATATACGTCAGCAGAATGGCACGGACAGGCAAATCAACGTAAATATACATCACTTTAAATTTGCCCCTGCCGCAAGCTCAGTGATCGTACCCGCGGACTCAATGTCCGCCGATGTCCCGCGATCTTGTGTCACGGAGCTGCAGAACGGGGAGATGCCTGTGTAAACAAGCATCTCCCTGTTCTGCCTAGTGACATGTCACTGATCATCTGCTCCCTCTCATCGGGAGCAGCGATCAGTGACGTGTCACCCATAGTGACACGCCCCCTAACAGTTAGAATCACTCCCTAGGACACACTTAACCCCTTCCTAGCCCCCTAGTTGTTAACCCCTTAACTGGCAGTTACATTTACACAGTAATCAGTGCATATTTATAGCACTGATCGCTGTATAAATGTGACTGGTCCCAAAATAGGTCCAATGTGTCCACCATAATGTCGCAGTCGTGATAAAAATCGCTGATCGCCGCCATTACTAGTAAAAAAAAATATTAATAAAAATGCCATAAAACTACTATTTGACGCTATAACCTTTGCGCAAACCAATTAATAAACGCTTATTGCTATATTTTTTTAACAAAATAATGTAGAAGAATACGGCCTAAACTGAGGGGAAAAAAACGTTTTTTTATAGATTTTTTGGGGGTATTTATTATAGCAAAAAGTAAAAAATATTGCTTTTTTTTAAATTGTCACTCTATTTTTGTTTATAGCGCAAAAAATAAAAACCGCAGAGGTGATCAAATACCACCAAAAGAAAGCTCTATTTGTGGGAAAAAAAGGACGTAAATTTTGTTTGGGAGCCACGTCACACGACCGCGCAATTGTCAGTTAAAACAACGCAGTGCCGAATCGCAAAAAGTGGCCTGGTCATTTGGCAGCCAAATGGTCCGGGGCTTAAGTGGTTAAATAACAAGAAGTCCATTAATAAAATAAAAAAGGGGGTCCATTGCCAAAATGTCTTTGCATGTAGTGATGAGATTCTGATGCAGATCACCTGGTGCTTCAACCCACATTGTGCAACCTCCTGCATAAGAATATGCCAGTACATGGATATGCTTCTATAATAGTGGTATAAATATTCAACAGAGTACTGATTATGCAGCAGCAACCAGCTGCAAAGTCCAGGTTGCTTGCAGTGTTTGCTTTAAATTGAATTAGTCCAATGGTACCGTAGAGTAAATAGCTGTGTATCCTGCTTACAGATCATTTTGTTTTTTTGTTTTACAGTTGCTGGAGCTGTGCAAGCTGGTGAAAGATGATGCCCTGAAGGTAGTTTCCGCTTTTAACATTCCTGATAAGACCATCCAGGCTCCCATTGCTGGCATTCCCAGCACAAGAGCCCCGTGGGCGTATTATCCTCAGCCACAGCAGAAAGGAGACGGCAAAGTGCTAAAGAGAATTAGTGCAAAGTTATAAGTTTGCCAAGATGGATGTCACAAAGAAATAAAAAAGTCAAGCAAAATGACTTGAAAGTTCAAACTATCTTGTTCTCAATGGAAGAAAATGATTCAAATACCTTTGTAATAAAGACTTGATATTTTCTGTGATTTTGAATACTGAAACAATTAGCACGGATAACAATACGAAGACATGGGGACTTTTTAATTTAATTTTTTATAGATAGATTTTTAACAGAAATGTAAAAATGAAATGATGATGGAGTTATTGTCAAGGTATACATATTGTAACTGTAAAGAAATTTTATGTAACAGGTGAAGAAATATACTGTCTTTAATAATATAGACATGATTTTATTATTCGCGTACTGTAAATCCTGTGTGTCAATCATTGTTTTAAGTTTCTTTCTTTCTTTTAAAAACTGCTATGGTAGTGTTGTTGAGTATTCTGAAAATGGGTCACACATTTACATCAATGTCAAAGAAATACATCATTCTCTCAATCATTACAAATTGACAAGTGGAATAGAAAATATAAAGCTGAACTTCAGTTTCCTTATGGTACTCCCCTTATGGTAAGACTCTAATGTTCATTTAGTCTAGCGAGCATGTAATAGACAGAATTACTTACATTATTCACCGCTCCTGTAGGTCCCCTTCCCCTTTGCTGAACAACCGATCCTCCGATGTCTTTCCCATACAATGCAAGGCCAAGGGTTCTGACTAGGGATGAGCCGAACACCCCCCGGTTCGGTTCGCACCAGAACCTGCGAACGGACCGAAAGTTCGCGCGAACGTTAGAACCCTATTAAATACAATGGACGTGAACGTTCGAAATCTAAAGTGCTAATTGTAGCGGCTAATATGCATGTTATTGTCCTAAAAAGGGTTTGGGGACCCGGGTTCTGCCCCAGGGGACATGTATCAATGCAAAAAATAAGTTTTAAAAACTGCAGTTTTTTATGGAGCAGTCGTTTTAATAATGCATAAAGTGAAAAAAAAGGAGAAATATTCCTTTAAATATCGTACCTGGGGGGTGTCTAAAGTATACCTGTGAAGTGGCATGTGTCTCCCGTGTTTAGAACTGTCCCTGCACAAAATGACATTTGTAAAGAAAAAAAAGCCATTTAAAACTGCTTGCGGCTTTAATGTCATGTCTTGTCCTGGCAATATGGATGAAAATCTTTGAGAAAAATGGCATGGCTACCCCATCACCCCCCCCCCCCCCCCACCCCAGCCCATTACTTGTATGGATAATAAGGGGAACCCTGCACCCAAAATAAAACCCTATACCTAAAACCCTATATACTCTGAACAGCAGTATACAGGCGGTGCAAACAAGACAGGGACTGTAGGTTTGTTCTAAAGAAGAATCTGTTTGTAATTTGGAACAGGTACATTTTTAATTGTAGCTGCAGCCAAAAACTCTATTTTTAAGCTTTTTGGAGAACATAGGGAAGGGTTATCACCCCTGTAACATTTGTTTTGCTGTCTGTGCATCTGTTCAGAACATTTCACCTCACTTTCCGTCCCAATGACAAATGTTTTTGGAAAAGTGGGGTTTTTATTGAAACAAGGATTGGTGATAAAGTATCAGTAGAGAGGAGACACCTTTTTCCCATATTAACTCTTACAGGAGAGAATTTCCCTTCCTAGGGGTAGATTTCCTCTCACTTCCTGTTGTATCCTTCCGTTTGCAAGTAGGAGTCGTTTGTAAGTTGGATGTTTGAAAGTAGGAGCCTGCCGTATATGCTCTGCTGAAATTTGCCCCTTAGATGTTGGTGTTGCCACAACACTGTGAGCCCTCACAGTTACTCTTGGTGGGCGCTGGAACGCCCTGCTGTGAACTATTATATCAGGAATTGTAATTACATGCCATTGTTGAACAGTGGTAGGAAAAATTGGGCCTTTGGTGGTGGTTCTGGTGCTACAACACTGTAAGCCCTCACAGTTACTCTTGGTGGGCGCATGAATGGGCCCTGCTGTAAATTATTAGATCAAGAATTGTAATCACATGCCCCTGTTGAACAGGGGCAGAAAAATTGGGCCTTTGGTGGTGGTGGTGTTGTTGCCACAACACTGTAAGCCCTCACAGTTACTCTTGGTGGGCGCAGGAATAAGCCCTGCTGTGAATTATTAGATCAAGAATTGTAACTACATGCCCCTGTTGAACAGGGGCTGAAAAATTGGGCCTTAGGCACTGGTGCCACAACACTGCAACCCCTCACAGATACTGTACTTGGAGCACAGCAATGAGCCCTGTTGCAAAGTATTGCATCAAAAATTCTAATTACATGCCCCTGTTAAACAGGGGCTGAAAAATTGGGCCTTAGGTGCTGGTGCCACGACACTGCAACCTCTCCCAGATACTCTAGTTGGAGTGCAAGAATGAGCCCTGCTGCAAAGCATTGCATAAAATTTTTTAATTACATGCCCCTGTTAAACAGGGGCTGAAAAATTGGGCCTTAGCCACTGGTGGTGGCACCCAGAAACAAAAATGCTCTTCCAAGCTATCATCAGGAATCGGATCATTGAGGAGGAAGAGGATAGTCAGTCAACATAACAGGACAGTCACTCAGCATCAGCATAGGCAGTCTTGAAGGGATGTGACATTTCAAAATAAATTATTCTGTTACATCAGCTTCAGGTGCTGGTGGTGATCCAAGACTGGTTCACCCTGTGATTGGTGATAAAGCCTCCAGCAGCACTGAATGTGCGTTCCGAAAGAACGCTGGATGCGGGACAGGCCAGTAGCTCAATTGCATACTGTGCAAGCTCTGGCCAGTGATCCATCCTCAAGACCCAGTAAGCCAGAGGATTTTCTGTGGGAAAGGTGTCCAAGTCTGACCTTGCCCCTAGGTATTCCTGCACCATGTATATCAGACGCTGGCGATGGTTGCTGGAACCGATCATACCTTGGGGCTGCGGACTAAAAAATTGTCTGAACGCATCGGTCAAACGGCCACCTTCTCCACCGCTCCTTCTGCTACTGACTGAAGCCTCAGCAACTCGTTGTCCAGGACCAGGAGTTTGTAACCTCCCAGTCTCTGGGAACGTGTTGCACAGACCTTTCTGCAAGGCCTCCCTGAGATGTCTCATCCTCTGCTCCCTCTGCAACTGCAAGATAAGGTCCGCAACCTTACCCTTGTACCGTGGATCAAGGAGAGGGGCCAGCCAGTAATGGTCCCTCTCCTTGATCCGAAGAATACGAGGATCCTTCCGCAGACTTTGCAGGATTAGGGAGGCCATGCAGCGTAGGTTATCTGAGGCATTCGGTCCGGAGTCCTCTGGGTCACTAAGGACGACATGATCCGCAGCCACCTCCTCCCAGCCACGTAAAAGTCCACGGGTTTCTTGGGACTGTAAATCATCCCTAAAAGACTGCTGCTGTTGATGCTGAGTGCCAGGCTCCACCTCCATGCTGACACAATCCTCCTCCTCCTCCTCGTCCTCTTCCTGTGCGATGAGTGGGACAGAAGGAACACTGTCTGGGTGAAGGGGGCCTTGAGGGGCAAGGAAGTCCTCCTCTTCCTGCCTCTGTTCTGCCTCAAGTGCCCTGTCCATTATTCCACGCAGCGTATGCTCCAACAGGTGGACAAGAGGTACAGTGTCACTGATGCATGCACTGTCACTGCTCACCATCCTCGTGGCCTCCTCAAATGGTGCCAGGACAGTGCATGCATCCCTGATCATGCCCCACTGGCGTGGTGAAAAAAAACTGAGGTCCCCTGACCCTGTCCTGGTGCCGTAGTCGCACAGGTACTCATTGATGGCCCTCTGCTGCGTGTACAGCCGCTGCAGCATGGCCAACATTGAGTTCCACCTGGTGGGCATGTCACATATAAGGCGGTTCTTGGGCAGGTTCAACTCCTTTTACAGCTCAGCCAGCCGAGCACTGGCATTATATGATCTGCGGAAATGCACACAGACTTTCCTGGCCTGCCTCAGGACATCCTGTAAGCCCGGGTACCTGCCCAAGAACCACTGCACCACCAGGTTAAGGACATGAGCCACACAGGGCACATGGGTCAGTTGTCCCTGTCGGAGGGCGGAGAGGAGGTTGGTGCCATTATCGCAAACCACCATTCCTGGCTTAAGCTGGCGTGGCGACAACCACCTCTTGGCCTGCCCCTGCAGAGCTGACAGAACCTCTGCCCCAGTGTATCTCCTGTCCCCCAAACACACCAGCGCAAACACGGCATGGCATCTTTTTGCGTAGCCCCTTGAACGCCTACGGAGCACCGCTGGTTCCGAGGACAAAGCACAGGAAGAGGCCATGGAGGAAGAAGAAGAGGAGGGGGTGGAGGAGAGAGGTGTGTCACAACCAGTAGTAGCATTTTGGAGGCATGGCGGCGGAACAACCTCCAACACTACTGCACCTTGTCCTGCATCCTTCCCAGCTGCCAAAAGAGTGACCCAATGGGCCGTGAAAGAAAGGTAACGTCCCTGTCCATGCCTGCTGGACCATGAGTCAGCAGTAATATGCACCTTACCGCTGACCGCCCTGTCCAGCGAGGCATGGACATTGCCTTCCACATGCCGGTAGAGAGCCGGAATCGCTGAGGAACCGCACATTGCACAAACTCACGGAAGGGGGCCGAGTCTACCAACTGAAAAGGCAGCAGTTGAAGTGCTAGCAATTTAGCCAAGCCAGCATTCAACCGCTGGGCATGTGGATGGCAGGGAGTGAACTTCTTTTGACAGTCCAGAAGCTGGGGCAGGGAAATTTGCCTGCTACAATCGGACATTGGTGTACTGCTAGCAGAGTGCCCGCAAGTACTTGGCTGTGACACACCTAATTCTACACCTTCATTCCTCTCAGTGCAGGTTTCAGAGAGGACTGAAGGTATAGTGGGGTTGGAGATCCCAGCTGATGAGGAGCAAGGAGAGGTCCGCTTTGTTCTTTGGTGTGGGTCTTTAAGGTACGCTTGCCAACGAGCTGCATGGCAGGTCAACATATGTCTGGTCAAGCATGTGGTGCCCAAGCGGCTGATGTTTTGACCACGCGAGATACGCTTGAGACATATGTTGCAAATAGCAGCGGTGCGATCTGATGCACTCGACTCAAAAAAGGCCCACACCAAAGAACTTTTGGAATAACGGGCAGAGGCAGCGCCCTGCACAGGCGGAGCTCTGCGGTGTGATTCAATCAGTGTGCTGCCCTTACGCTGGCCCCCGGAGGGCATCCTGCCTCGTTGGAGATGTGCCTCATTCTCCTCCTCCTCTCTCCTATCAGGCACCCATGGGGAGTCAGTGACCTCATCATCCCCTCCCTCCTCATCACTGGAGCCAATCTGGCAGTATGCTGCAGCTGCTGGAACATGACTGCCAGATTGCTGTCCTTCTTGAGCATCCCCTCTCTCTGCGCTCACGCTACTGCCTTCCTCTAGCTGGGTATCATCATCAGACCCTTCAAAACGCTGGGCATCCTCCTGAAGCATGTACCCAACACTGTGCTCAAATAGTTCGGGGGACTCCTCAGGAGGACATGGTGGGTCTAGGGAAGGAGTGACTGATGATGACATTGATACGAGGGAAGAGGACGCGTTGGCAGCTGCTTTGCCAGTGCCCTGAGCCTGGGTGAGAGAGGATGAGGAGGGCTTGGTCATCCACTCTACCAAGTCTTCGGCATGATGCGGCTCAACACGTCCAGCTGCCGAAAATAAGGACAAGCGTGTCCCATGGCCACGTGCTGATGACGATGCACCGCGTCCACGACCAGCACTGTTGTCTCTAGACACAGAGCCTGCTTGCCCTCTTTTATTGGCTCGTGACTGTCTGCCTCTCCTTGTTGGCCTTCCAGACATAGTAATGGCCTGCAGCGAGATATGAAAACCAGCAATTGGGTAGTGTATATTGTGCTGGAGGCAGACAACACCCACTAACTCCTGCAGATGCCTTTATTAGAGAACACCAGCAAAAAAGGGTAGATACAGGTGTATACTGTGCTGTGCTGGAGGCACACAACACCCACTGACTCCTGCAGATGCCTGTATTAGAGAACAGCAATAAATGGTAGATACAGGTGTATACTGTGCTGGAGGCACACAACACCCACTAACTCCTGCAGATGCCTGTATTAGAGAACAGCAATAAATGGTAGATACAGGTGTATACTGTGCTGGAGGCACACAACACCCACTAACTCCTGCAGATGCCTGTATTAGAGAACAGCAATAAATGGTAGATACAGGTGTATACTGTGCTGGAGGCACACAACACCCACTAACTCCTGCAGATGCCTGTATTAGAGAACAGAAATAAAGTGTAGATACAGGTGTATACTGTGCTGGAGGCACACAACACCCACTAACTCCTGCAGATGCCTGTATTAGAGAACAGCAATAAATGGTAGATACAGGTGTATACTGTGCTGTGCTGGAGGCACACAACAACCACTAACTCCTGCAGATGCCTGTATTAGAGAACAGCAATAAAGTAAAGATACAGGTGTATACTGTGCTGGAGGCACACAACACCCACTAACTCCTGCAGATGCCTGTATTAGAGAACAGCAATAAAGGGTAGAAACAGGTGTATACTGTGCTGGAGGCACACAACACCCACTAACTCCTGCAGATGCCTGTATTAGAGAACAGCAATAAATGGTAGATACAGGTGTATACTGTGCTGTGCTGGAGTCACACAACACCCACTAACTCCTGCAGATGCCTGTATTAGAGAACAGCAACAAAGTGTAGATACAGGTGTATACTGTGCTGGAGGCACACAACACCCACTAACTCCTGCAGATGCCTGTATTAGAGAACAGCAATAAAGGGTAGATACAGGTGTATACTGTGCTGGAGGCACACAACACCCACTAACTCCTGCAGATGCCTGTATTAGAGAACAGCAATAACGGGTAGATACAGGTGTATACTGTGCTGTGCTGGAGGCACACAACACCCACTAACTCCTGCAGATGCCTGTATTAGAGAACAGCAATAAATGGTAGATACAGGTGTATACTGTGCTGGAGGCACACAACACCAACTAACTCCTGCAGATGCCTGTATTAGAGAACAGCAATAAAGTGTAGATACAGGTGTATACTGTGCTGGAGGCACACAACACCCACTAACTCCTGCAGATGCCTGTATTAGAGAACAGCAATAAAGTGTAGATACAGGTGTATACTGTGCTGGAGGCACACAACACCCACTAACTCCTGCAGATGCCTGTATTAGAGAACAGCAAAAAATGGTAGATACAGGTGTATACTGTGCTGGAGGCACACAACACCCACTAACTCCTGCAGATGCCTGTATTAGAGAACAGCAATAACGGGTAGATACAGGTGTATACTGTGCTGTGCTGGAGGCACACAACACCCACTAACTCCTGCAGATGCCTGTATTAGAGAACAGCAATAAAGTGTAGATACAGGTGTATACTGTGCTGGAGACACACAACACCCACTAACTCCTGCAGATGCCTGTATCAGAGAACAACAATAAAGTGTAGATACAGGTGTATACTGTGCTGGAGGCACACAACACCCACTAACTCCTGCAGATGCCTGTATTAGAGAACAGCAATAAAGTGTAGATACGGGTGTATACTGTGCTAGAGGCACACAACACCCACTAACTCCTGCAGATGCCTGTATTAGAGAACAGCAATAAATGGTAGATACAGGTGTATACTGTGCTGGAGGCACACAACACCCACTAACTCCTGCAGATGCCTGTATTAGAGAACAGCAATAAATGGTAGATACAGGTGTATACTGTGCTGGAGGCACACAACACCCACTAACTCCTGCAGATGCCTGTATTAGAGAACAGCAATAAAGTGTAGATACAGTTGTATACTGTGCTGGAGGCACACAACCCCCACTAACTCCTGCAGATGCCTGTATTAGAGAACAGCAATAAATGGTAGATACAGGTGTATACTGTGCTGGAGGCACACAACACCCACTAACTCCTGCAGATGCCTGTATTAGAGAACAGCAATAAATGGTAGATACAGGTGTATACTGTGCTGGGGCACACAACACCCACTAACTCCTGCAGATGCCTGAGAAAATAACACAGTCAACACACTGTCCCTGCCTATCTAGCTCTTTCCCTGCACGCCGGAACACACTACACAAGGCATCCTGCCTGTGGCCAATGTGCGGGGTCACAGTGCATGCTTGGCCAATCACAGTGCCGGCAATGCACTGCGATGATGCAGTGCATTGTGGGCTGTTCGCGTCACGCGAATTTGTTCTGGTTTCGCCGAACAGGTGAACAGGCGATGTTTGAGTCGAACACCGAGCTCATCCCTAGTTCTGACCAGAGTCCAGCTTTCAATCCTCATGTTTTATTGGATCAACCAAATTTTCGGACATTTGTCACTTTAGTTGGCGAGGGTCTACCCAGTGGGGGCAGAGACAGCAATAACTAGTTATAACCCTTCCCACTTTTTGTAAACGAAAAAGCAAAAATTGGGATATATACATGTATATATATATATATATATATATATATATATATATATATATTTACACAGTGCCTTGAAAAAGTATTTATACCCCTTGAAATTTTCTACATTATGTCATGTTACAATCAAAAAAATGTAAATGTATATTATTGGGATTGTATGTGATAGACCAACATAAAGTGGCAAATAATTGTGAAGTGGAAGGAAAATGATAAATGGTTTTCAATTTTTTTGACAAATAAATATCTGAAAAGTGTGGCGTGCATTTGTATTCAGTCTCCTTTACTCTGATACCCCTAACTAAAATCTAGTGGAACCAATTGCCTTCAGAAGTCACCTAATTAGTATGTAGAGTCCACCTGTGTGTAATTTAATCTCAGTATAAATACAGCTGTTTTGTGAAGCCCTCAGATGTTTTTTAGTGAACAAACAGCATCATGAAGTCCAAGAAACACACCAGACAGGTCAGGAATAAAGTTGTGGAGAAACAGGGTTTAGCTTCTAAAAAAATATCCCAAGCTTTGAACATCCCATGGAGCACTGTTCAATCCATCATCCGAAAATGGAAAGAGTATGGCACAACTGCAAACCTACCAAGACATGGCCGTCCACCTAAACTGACAGGCCGGGCAAAGAAAGCATTAATCAAAAAAGCAACCAAGAGGCCCATTGTAACTTTGGAGGAGCTGCAGAGATCCACAGCTCAGGTGGGAGAATCTGTCTACAGGACAACTATTGTTTGTGCACTCCAAGAAGAAAACCTGTTAGAGTCTGCAAAAGACTTGAGACTGGGCTGAGGTTCACCTTCCATCAGGACAAAGACCCTAAACATACAGCAAGAGCTACAATGAAACTATTTGTAAAAAACATTGAAAGTAATTTATCATTTTCCATTCACTTTATAATTATGTGTCACTTTGTGTTGGTCAATCACATAAAATCCCAATAAAATACATTTACGTTTTTGGTTGTAACATGACAAAATGTAGAAAATGTCAAGGGGTGTGAATACTTTTTCAAGGCACTGTACACTTTAGTCGATCATAGTCATTAAAATGTAATTCTCGGCATACAGCTGAATACACCACTGATATGTATATACTATATAGTAGCAGTTTTATCTGCCAAAGAATTGCTATTTCTATCTATCCAGTCCTAAACTAAATATGAACAAAAGAAAACTGACAGCTCAGGAGGAGCCGCTGTACTAACTACGCGATGTACAGTGATCTCCCCTGCTGTCCTTTTGTATTCTGACAGGGGGGTGGCACCCCCACCAGAAAATGCCAATGGCTGAAAGCGCTGATCAGGAGCCGATCTGCAGACTTTTTTCAGTCAGGCCCCTTAAACATGCCTGAACAGCAGGCTTCAGTCGGACCAGCTGCAGTACCAATCGTCACCATTACTAGTATAAAATAAATAAATAGAAATTCAATAAACAATCTCATGGTTTGTAAACACTGTTACATTTGCGTAAACCAATCAAATTGCTTATTGGGATTTTTTGGACCAACAACATGTAGTAGAATATATATTGGCCTAAATTTCTGAAATTAAATTTTTTTAATGTTTTATAGCAGAAAGTAAAAAATATTGTTTTTTTTCCAACATTGTCGGTCTTTGTTTATAGCGCAAAAAGTAAAAAACACAGGTGATCAAATAACACCAAAAGAAAGTTCTATTTGTGGGAACAAAATGACATAAATGTTATTTGGGTACAGTGTTGCACGACCGTGCAATTGTCAGGTAAAGTAATACAGTGCCGTATCACAAAAAATGGCCTGGTCATGAAGGAGGATAAATTTTTCGGGGGTCAACTGGGCAATCTCTCGTGGAACTAGTCACTAGAACTAGTGTCCCCATTGGAAGATTTCTCCTCTATTACTTTTCTGGGGACAACCCAAAATCTGGGATTTTCTTTTACTTTCACATTCAATGATAATGGTAAACAGGACAAATAGAGAGGGTGAACCTCCCCAATGGGGACACAGGCCGCAATTAAAACTGACAGCTATTCTAATCCCTCTCCCCTCTATCCAAAACAAATAAAAAAGTTTTCCCTTTATTAAAGTTGAGTTCCACCCAAAAATGGAACTTCCACTTTTTGGAATCCTCCCCCCTCCGGTGTCATATTTGGCACCTTTCAGAGGGGAGGGGGGAGCAGGTACCTGTGTAATACAGGTATTTGCTCCCACTTCCGGGCATAGGTCGCCTCGGCGATCGAGGGGACCTACGCCACTTCCGCCGCCTACTCTGTCCTCCTCCGCTGTCTTGAGCAGTCGTGAGCCGAGCGACAGATCGGCTTCGGCTGCAGACATCGCGGGCACCCTGGACAGGTAAGTGTTCTAATATTAAAAGTCAGCAGCTGCAGTATTTGTAGCTGCTGGCTTTTAATAAAAAAAATTTAGGCGGACCTCCACTTTAATATTTAAAAAAAAAAAAAAACTTTTTATCATTCCCAGCCTCTTTCCAATTCCCAAATTCATTTTTTTGCTTCTGTGATGCGACTTTCTGTTAGAGGGTGGCTACATTCTTTCTCTATGGCCCCACCGTATGTCTAAAAGCAGCTTCTCTCTTGCTCACCCCCTCAGGAAAAAAGAGGGACTGTGTACTATGAGATTTGTACTATGTATAGAGCAGTGAACATGACTGCAACTAACATGCGCTGCTTGTTCCAGACAACAAGAAGTGAAGAGGAGAAAGGTTCAGGAGTTCACAGAGAAGGTTAAATATATGGCTCCCATCACTATAATGCCCCATACACACGATCGTTTTTCATGCCGTTAAAAATGCAATTTTTAAAAACTGGCCATTAAAACCTATCGTGTGTATGCTCCAGAGCATTTTTAACGACGTGAAAAACGGGCATTAAAAATTTCGAACATGCTCTATTTTTTCACGTAGTTTTTCATGTCGTTTTTTTTAACGACGTGAAAAACGATAGTGTGTATGCTTTAACGACGTGAAAAAAAACGCGCCTGCTCAGAATCAAGTATGACACGGGAGCGCTCGTTCTGGTAAAACTAGCGTTCGTAATGGAGATAGCACATTCATCACACAGTAACGGACTGAAAAGCACGAGGCTGAAAAGCGCGAATTGTCGCTCAACAAACTTTACTAACAGGAAGGGTGGCGCCATTCGAACGGAACTTCCCCTTTATAGTGCCGTCGTATGTGCTGTACATCACTGCGCTTTGCTCGAGCGTTTTTTTTAATGATCGTGTGTACGCAAGACAGGCTTGACAGGAAACATGAAAAAAAACGACAAGAAAAACGTTGGTTTAAAAAATGGCATAAAAATTAACGTTTGTATGGGGCATTAGAGTTTCCAGTGAGACCAGCAGTGCTTTAGCCAGGATGGTGCTGGATTGGTGACAGGAGAGAGGTAAGCTGCACACATATATGCAGCCTCAGGGAAGTGGTCTGTTTTCCGTGGGGCTGCATATACAGTATGCGTATCTCCCTTTGTGCTGGAAGCACGCCACACAGCATGCTCCCAGCACAGACTGGGCTTTCACCGAGCAATCGGGATAATAGCAAGAAATTTATAGCTACATAAAAAAAAAGGTTTTATTTTTATTATTATTTTGGGGCAGTTTTCCTTTGATAATAAAAAAAAATCAGGAGATATCCATTACCATTTACCATCAAAAGAAAGCACAATTTGCCCTGAAAAAAACGCGGTATAATCCACCTGGATGCACAGTAGTTGTGATGATATGTACAGTATTACTAACACATGTCAAAGTTGCAAATGCTTAGGTATTTATATTTTGTTTTACCCTGAAGGGGTTAAGGTAAAAAAACATATTGACTAAGAAATACTTTAGAGCCGGTTCACACAGGGGCGACTCGTCAGGCGACTCAGCCGCCTGACAAGTCGCGCTCCGCTCTCTTCAATGGAACCGTTCTAATAAGAGCGACGCAAGTCGCTCCGACTTAGAAAAAGGTTCTTGCGCAACTTAGGGGGGCGACTCGGGGCGACTTGCATTGACTTCAATACAGAAGTCATTTTCCAAGTCGCCTCTGAAGTCGTCTTCAGATCGCCTTGCCGAGTCGCCCCCAAAGTCGTGCCGCCCCAGTGTGAACCGGCTCTTAATTGCTGAGTGACTAAAGTTTTGCAATATTTGGAGTTAGTTACAGAAGCCCCATCTTCAGAAGCTAGCAATGTTATCCAATGTAACTGCTGATGACAATGACGTGATTTATAACTGCCTTAGCATTGTAGGCAGCGACAGTAGCAGCTCTGCATCCAGCTAAAATTGCCAGAGAAGACCTAATGAGCATAGGGAAGTGGTTGCTATTGCCATCTTACCCCTAGTGGTCAATTAGGAAAGAATGTGGATTGGACTTTTCTAGGCACTGATACAACGACAACAAAGTCATATAAAAATATATATTTATTACATAGAAAAAAGAAATATACACTTAAAAACATAGGCCAAACCCCACACAATGAAACGGCATAGGTCGGTAACGGAGCCACCGTTACAATCTGTTAGGGGTAGAGAGAGGCTGGACCTCAACCGGTTTCGCGGTTAACACCCCTTCTTCAGGAGGGTCTGTACAATACATAATATACATTGTAAATACACTAGCAAACATATCAATACAAAATATATGAAAAAGAATTACAACATTCGATAGCATCAATGCAGCCAAAGTCGTGGCCTGTTAACTGCTCACCGTAGGACGTTCACGCCCCCTCCTTTTCCTCCTTCTGCCCCCCCCCCCCCCGTTCTCTCCCCCCCCCCTTTCCCTCCTTCACTCCCTTCTCTCCTTTTTCACCGTCACACCTGGTGTCCAATAATAATTCCACACCACAATGTGCCATATTACAATTAAATACTATTCTATCTACATGTTTTTTTAGCAGACACCCTAGGGAATAAAATGACGGTCATTGCAACTTTTTTTCTTGCACCGGTTTTTGCGCAATAATTTTTCAAACGCCTTTTTTTAAAAAAATAAATGGTTTCATGAATTAAAAAATAAAAAACCAGTAAAGTTAGCCCATTTTTTGGGGAAAATATGAAAGATGATGTTACGCCAAGTAAATAGATACCTAACATGTCACGCTTTAAAATTGCGCACACTCATGGAATGGCGCCAAACTTCGGTACTTAAAAATCTCCATAGGCGACGCTTTAATTTTTTTTTACAGGTTACCAGGTTAGAGTTACAGAGGAGGTCTAGTGCTAGAATTGTTGCACGTGCTCTAACGCACGCGGCGATACCTCACATATGTGGTTTGAATGGCGTTTACATATGTGGGCGAGACTTACGTGTGCGTTCGCTTCTGATCGCCAGCTACTGGGGACAGGGGCGTTTTAATTTTTATTTTATTTTTATTTTACTTATTTATTTATTTTTTTACACTTATTTTACTTTTTTTTTATCACTTTTATTCCTATTACAAGGAATGTAAACATCCCTTGTAATAAGAAAGTGTGTGACAGGTCCTCTTTATTGAGAGATGCGGGGTCAATAAGACCCCACATCTCTCCTCCAGGCTGGAAAGCATGAGATTGTGAATTTTTTTTCACTGATCTCATACTTACTAGCCGCAATGGCGGCTTTGTTTACATCTGAGGACCCGGGCGTGACGTCATTACATCGCGCCCGGGCCTCCGACGATCATAGAGATGACTGGTGACCATCTGGTCACCAGTCATCTCTATGCTCGTCACGTGACCCACCACCGGCGCCGGACGATTCTCTCCGGGTCCCCGATGGCACGGAGATGCACCGGATGATGGCGGGAGGGGGGGATGTCCCCTCCCGCCGCCTATAAGAACGATCAAGCGGTGGAACCGCCGCTATGATCATTCTTATGGTGCACAGAATCGCCGGCACAACAAAAAGATATCTGAATGATGCCTCTAGCTGCAGGCATCATTCAGATATCCCTCCACAAAGCCAAGGGCGTCATATGACGTCCACCCAGGATGGGAGATCCCATCTGTGGACGTCATATGACTATGGCTGGGTAGGGAAGTGGTTAATAATGCTTTTATTTTTATTTATTTTTTTAAGATAAATTTTAATCAAGATCTGCATTTTATTTAAAAAAAAATTCCGGTCCTGAAAGCACGAAGACTGAAAACCGCGAATCGTCTCTCACCAAACTTTTACTAACACGCGATAACACGAGATCAGCAAAAGCAGCCCAAAGGGTGGCGGCGTTGGGATGGAACTTCCCCTTTATAGTGCCGTCGTGCATGTTGTACGTCACCGCGCTTTGGATCGGCGGGATTTTGTATGACAGTCTATACGCAAGACAAGCTTGGCAGGAAACCCGTCAAGCTTGGCAGGAATCCCGTCAGGTAAAACCAACGTTTTTTTTCCTGCCAGGAAAACCGGTCGTGTGTACAGGGCTTTAGCACTTGGTGGTAAAACCCTTGTTCGCAAGCACAGAGGTAAGACATTTCTTGTAGTTAGTTACCAGGTTTGCACACATCTCAGGAGGGATTTTGATACTTTACAGATCTTCTCTGAATACTTGAAGTGATTGTAAAGTCTCGTTTTTTTTTTCCTATAAAAATAACAAACATGTTATACTTACCTCCTCTGTGTAGTGATTTTGCACAGAGCAGCCCAGATCCTCCTCTTCTCAGGCCCCTCTTCTGTGATCCTGGCCCCTTCCTCCTGTTCAGTGCCCCCACAGCAAGCAGCTTTCTATGGGGGCACCCGAGCTGAGTCACAGCTCCCTGTGTCCATTCAGACATGGCCCTGCCCCCTCTCTCCCCTGATTGGCTAGCTGACTTTGATTGACAGCAGCGGTTGTCAATGGCACCGCTGCTGTGTCTCAGCCAATCAGGAAGGAGGATCTTGGACGGCTGAGGGACTCGTGGACTTGTTACCTTAATGCATAGAATGCAGATAAAAGATAAAAAAATTCTGCCTTTACAACCCCTTTAAGGTTTCTTGGCAACTCGAAGTTTCAGCTCCCTTCATAAATGTTCTATATGAACCAACACAAAGTGGCACATAATTGTGAGGTGGAATGAAAATGGTTTTCAAAATGTATTACAAATAAATATCTGAAAAGTGTGGAGTGCATTTGTATTCAGCCCCCTTTACACTGATACCCCTAACTAAAATCTAGTGGAACCATTTGCCTTCAGAAGTCACCTAATTAGTAAATAGAGTCCACCTGTGGATAATGTAATCTCAGTATAAATACAGCTGTTCTGTGAAGCCCTCAGAGGTTTGTTAGACAACCTTAGTGAACAAACAGCATCATGAAGGCCAAGGAATACACCAGATAGGTCAGGGATAAAGTTGTGGAGAATTGTAAAGCATTTTATAAAAAAAATCCCAAGCTTTGAACATCTCACGAAGCACTGTTCAATCCATCATCCAAAAATGGAAAGAGTATGGCACAACTACAAACCTACCAAGCCATGGCCGTCCACCTAAACTGACAGGCCAGGCAAAGAGAGCATTATTCAGAGAAGCAGCCAAGAGGCCCATGGTAACTCTGGAGGAGCTGCAGAGATCCACAGCTCAGGTGGGAGAATCTGTCAACAAGACAACTATTAGTCGTGCACTCCACAAATCTGGCCTTTATGAAGTGGCAAGAAGAAAGCCATTGTTGAGAGAAAGCCATAAGAAGTCTTTGCAGTTTGTGAGAAGCCATGTGGGGGACACAGCAAACATGCGAAGAAAGGTGCCCTGGTCAGATGAGACCAAAATTTAACTTTTTGGCCTAGAAGCAAAATGCTATGTGTGGCAGAAAACTAACACTGCACATCACCCTGAACATACCCTCCTTACTGTGAAACATGGTGGTGGCAGCATCATGTTGTGGGGATACTTTTCTTCAGAAGGGACAGGGAAGCTGGTCAGAAATGAAGGGAAGATGGATGGAGCCAAATACAGGGCAATCTTAGAAGAAAACCTGTAATGCCTCGTACACACGTCCGGTTTTCCAGTCGGGAAAACTGCCATGACAGCTTTTGGCCCGGGAAAACCGGCCGTGTGTATGCTCCATCGCAGTTTTCCCGACAGGAAAACTGCGGGGAAAAAAAAGAAAACCAGCTCTCTTTTTTCCCGTCAGGAAAAAATCCTGCCGAGAAAAACGGTCGTCTGTATGCTTTCCCGAGGGGAAAAAAAACGTGCATGCTCGTAAACAATTCAACGCATGCGCGGAAGCATAGAACATAATTTTGTCGGCTCGTCGTAGTCTTTGACGTCACCGCGCTCTTGGCAGTCAAAAGTTCAGTGGTCTTTTGTGTGACTGCGTGTATGCAAGGCAGGCTTGAGAGGAATCCCGTCGGGAAAAGCATAGTTTTTTTTCCTGCCGGGAAAACCGGTCGTTTGTACGAGGAGGCATTAGAGTCTGAAAAATGTTTGAAACTGGGGCGGAGGTTCACCTTCCAGCTGGATAACAACCCTAAACATACAGCCAGAGCTACAATGGAATGGTTTAGATCAAAGCACATTCATGTGTTAGAATTGCCCAGTCAAAGTCCAGACCTAAATCCAATTGAGAATCTGTGGCAAGACTTGAAAATTGCTGTTCACAGACACTCTCCATCCAATCTGACAGAGCTTGAGCGATTTTGCAAAGAATAATGGGCAAAAATGTCACTCTCTAGATGTGCAAAGCTGGTAGAGACATCCCCAAAAAGACTTGCAACTGTAATTGCAACAAAAGGTGCTTCTACAAAGTATTGACTCAGGGGGTTGAAAACAAATGCACACCACACTTTTCACATATTTTCTTCATAATATAGATTCAACAAGGTGTTGGAAACATTCCTCAGAGATTTTGGTCCATATTGACATGATAGCATCACGCAGATGCTGCAGATTTGCCGGCTGCACATCCATGATGCTAATCTCCCTTTCCATCACATCCCAAAGGTGCTCTAGTGCAGGGGTCTCCAAACTTTCTAAGCAAAGGGCCAGTTTACTGTCCTTCAGAGTTTACAAGGGCCAGACAGTGGTCAGTGGGAGTCGAAAAGGTCCTGACATTAGTGGGAAAAATTAACGCCCCATTGTTTGTTTCAGTGGGAATAATTGTGCCCTGTCATTGGGTCCCATTGTTGGTGTCATTGAGAAAAACTATGCCCCATGGTTGGTGTCATTGTAAGGAATTGTGTCCTATCGTTGGTGTCATTGGGAAGAATTGTGACCCATCGTTGATGTCATTGGGCCCCATTGTTGGTGTCAGTAGGAGAAACTATGCCCCATTGTTTGTATCAGTGGATGAAATAGTGCCCCAAGAGCCAGATAAAAGCAAGCAAAAGGCCACATCTGGCCCCCGGGCTGCAGTTTGGAGACCACTGCTCTAGTGGATTAAGATCTAGTGACTGTGGAGGCCATTGGAGTACAGTGACCTCATTGTCATGTTCAAATAACCAGTTTGAGATGATTTGAGCTTTGTGACATGGTGCATTATCCTGCTGGAAGGAGCCATCAGAAGATGGGTACACTGTGGTCATAAAGGGATGGACCGGGTCAGCAACAATACTCAGGTAGGCCGTGGCATTTAAATGATGCTCAATTGGTACTAAGGGGCCCAAAGTGTGCCATGAAAATATCCCCCCACACCATTACACCACCACCAGCCTGAACCGTGCTTTCATGTTGTTTACACCAAATTCTGACCCTACCATCTGAAGGTCACAGCTGAAATCAAGAATCAGCAGACCAGGCAACGTTTTTCCAATCTTCTATTGTCCAATTTTGGTGAGCCTGTGCGAATTGTAGCCTCAGTTTCCTGTTCTTAGCTGACAGGAACCCGGTGTGGTCTTCTGCTGCTGTAGCCCATCTACTTCAAGGTTCAATGTGTTGTGCATTCAGAGATAGTATTCTTCATACCTTAGTTGTAACGAGTGGTTATTTGAGTTATGCCGCGTACACACGGTCGGAATTTCCGCCAGCAAAAGTCAGCTTTTCGGCGGACATTCCGACCGTGTGTATGCTCCATCGGACTTTTGCTGTCGGAATTTCCACCAGCAAAAGATTGAGAGCATGTTCTCAATTTGTCCGATCGGAAATTCCAATCGTCTGTAGCAATTCCGACGCGCAAAATTCCGACGTATGCTCGGAAACAATTCAACGCATGCTCAGAAGTACGGCTCGTCGTAGTGTTGTACGTCACCGCGTTCTTGACGGCTGAAAGTTCAGAGAACTTTTGTGTGACCGTGTGTATGCAAGCCAAGCTTGAGCGGAATTCCGTCGGAAAAAACATCCAAGGTTTTCCCGACAAAAAATCAGATCGTGTGTACGGGGCATTACTATTGCCTTTCTATCATTTCGAACCAGTCTGCTCATTCTCCTCTGAGCTCTGACATCAACAAGGCATTTTCATCCAAACAACCGCCGCTCACTGGATATTTTCTCTTTTTCAGACCATTCTCTGTAAACCCTAGAGATGGTTGTGTGTGAAAATCCCAGTAGATCAGCAGTTTTTGAAATACTCAGACCAGCCCGTCTGGCACCAACAACCATGCCATGTTCAAAGTCACTTAAATCCCCTCTCTCCTCCATTCTAAAGCTCAGATTGAACTTCAGCAAGTCATCTTCACCACGTAAGGAATGGCTAAATGCAGTTGCTGGTATGTGATTGGCTGATTACCAATTTGTGTTACCAAGCAATTGAACAGGTGTACCTAATAAAGTGGCCGGAGAGTGTACATACTTTATATATATATATACTGTATATACTCGAGTATAAGCCGAGATTTTCAGCCCTTTTTTTGGGGCTGAAAGTGCCCCCCTCGGCTTATACTCGAGTCAGTGTACCTGGAAATATTGAGAGGCTGCGGGCGCCCATCATTTAAAACTCGCGGTCTCCTCCTGTCTTTTCCGTGATAGGCGGAACTCTGTCTGCTGAGAATCGTCTATCACGAACATTCTCTCATCCTCACCCATCCCAGCAAACACTGTGTTCAGTGTTCCGCCAATCACGGATGCCTTTTCATCCTCGGACAAGAGGACGTCCATGATTGGCAGAACATTGATCACACTGTCTGCTGGGAAAATGAGTCCGAGGTTACGAGAACGTCCGTGATAGGCTGAACTGTGTCAGCTGAGAAACGCCTATCACGGAAGGGACCAGGAGGAGACCGCGAGTTTTAAACAATGAATGGACACCCGCAGCCTCTCAATTTCAAGGTACAGTGACGACGGGCACATTGACAATGGGCACAGCGAGTACGGGCACAGTGAGTATGGGCACAGAGAGTATGGGCACAGTGAGGTTGCAAATGAGCATTGTTGACCCTCTGCATTCTCACCCTCGGCTTATACTCAAGTCACTAAGTTTTCCCAGTTTTTTGTGGTAAAATTAGGTCCTCTGCTTATATTCGGGTCGGCTTATACTCGAGTATATACGGTATATATGTATATAAATACACACACACACACATTCCTATTTTCCCCTAACTTCTGAATCTATGATTAGGGGGTTAAATGCTTCAGTAAGAGGAGTGGGGTAAAGTTTTGAAGTCTGTGCTGGAAGTAGAACAATAAAGTTTGTTTTTAGCCCAGAGCAGTGTAGTTTGCGACTACATACTGTATGTGTTTGGGAGGTGTCCATTGGGAATGACAAATCCAGGATACCTGCACCTGGATGAATGTGGTGACAGATCTGGAGTGGTGATTACAATTCAAGTGAGTACTTGACAGAGACCTTACATGGTAGAACAAAATTTTTTGTTGTGCAATCAAATCAGTTTAGTGATGGTACTGCCCAAAAAAGGAGGAGTGAAGTGGAATAGGTTGGGGATGTGGGAATCTAAAGGCTCGTACACACAATCAGATTTTCCAACGCGAATTGTGTGATGGCAGGCTGTTGTCGGAAAATCCGACTGTTTGTATGTTCCATCGGACAATTGTTGTCAGATTTTCCACCAACAAATGTTGGATAGCATGCTTTAACCACTTGAGACCCGCGCTATAGACGAAAGACGTCTGCAGCGCGGCTCTCAAGTGCCTGGTGGACGTCCTGCTGTGTAACATCCCAAGGGCGCGCGGCGGGGAACAGCTGTGCCCGCCGTGTCACGTGTTGCCGATGCGCGTGCCTGGCGGCCGCGATGTCCGCCAGGTACACACGATCAGCTGTTACAGAGGCAGGATGTGGATCTCTGTGTGTAAACACACAGATCCATGTCCTGTCAGGGAGAGAGGAGACCGATGCTGTGTTCCTTGTACATAGGGACACAGATCCGTCACCTCCCCCAGTCAGTCCCCTCCCCCCCACAGTAAGAATCACTAATAGGGAACATATTTAACCCCTTGATCGCCTCCTAGTGTTAACCCCTTCCCTGCCAGTCACATTTATACAGTAATCAGTGCATATTTATAGCACTGTTCGTTGTATAAATGTGAATGGTCCCAAAATAGTGTCAAAAGTGTCCGATATGTCCGCCGCAATATCGCAGGCCTGACAAAAATCGCAGATCGGCGCCATTACTAGTAAAAAAAAAAAAAATATAATAAAAATGTCATAATTCTATCCCCTATATTGTAGGCGCTATAACTTTTGCGCAAACCAATGACTATACGCTTATTGCATTTTTTTTTACCAAAAATATGTAGAAGAATACGTATCGGCCTAATCTGAGGAAAAAAAAAGTTTTTTTTAAAAAAATTGGGATATTATTATAACAAAAAGTAAAAAAATAGTGTTTTTTTTCAACATTTTCTGTCTTTTTTTGTTTATAGCGCAAAAAAAAAAAAAACGCAGAGGTGATCAAATACCACCAAAAGAAAGCTCTATTTGTGGGAAAAAAAATGATAAAAATATAATTTGGGTACAGCGTTTTATGACTGCGCAATTGTCATTCAAAATGCGTCAGCGCTGAAAGCTGAAAATTGGTCTGGGCACGAAGGGGGTTTAAGTGCCCAGTAAGCAAGTGGTTAAGATTTTTCCGACAACAAATGTGCGTTGTTGGATTATCCGATCGTGTGTACAGAATCTATTCGGAAAAAAATCCAAAGTACAAACACGCATGCTCAGAAGCAATGCTAACCATAACACAACATTAGCAGAAGTTGCCCAAAGGGTGGCACTAAAGAGCTGAAAAAACACGTAGATTCGTGTTTGTTGGCCGACAATTCTTTGCCGTTTGTATGCAAGACAAGTTCATGGCCAACGACCTTCAGACAAAAGTCCTACGCTTTGTGCGTGGAAAATCCGATTGTGTGTACCAGGCTTTACAATAACAAACAATTCCATTACTCCCACGCATCAGGGAATAGGTTCTGTAGTTGGGACGGTCATGTTAAGTCAACAGAACAAGAAGTGACACATGCAAAGTGCAATAATTCACAGCAATCAATTCCAATGGATTCAGATTGGTGAAAAGTGATTTCTAATAGTGTGTATGGGTCACACAGTCAGGGCAGCCATCAGGAATTTTGGGGCCCCTTACACAGCTTCAGGCATGGGCCCCCTGGAGCCGAGGAGAAATGGGGGGGGGGGTGATCTAATTCAGAAGCGGGGGGGGGGGGTGCCACGAATTGAGAAGCAGGAAAAATCAGAAGAACAAAAAAACAAAAAAAAAAGGGGGGGTTGCCACCCAGGGCCCTGGGGACCTCTGGGCCCCTCACAAAAAAAAAAATTATATAAAAAAAAAAACTTATAAAAAAAAGGGAGGTTTCTATCCAGGGCCCTGGGGACATCTGGGCCTCTGGGGACCTCTGGGCCCCTTACAAAAAAATAAAAAAATAAATAAAATAAAATAAATAAATAAAGAAAATTAATAATATTTTTTTTTATAAAAAATAAATAAAAAAAGGGAGGTTTCCATCCGGGGCCCTGGGGACCTCTGGGCCCCTTACAAAAAAAATAAAAAATAAAATAAAATAAAATAAATAAATAAAAAAAACAAATTAAATAAAAAAATGAATAATAAAAAATATATAAAAAATAAAATAAAAAAGGGGGGTTGACATTCGGGGCCCTGGGGAACTCCGGGCCCCTGGCGACCTCTGGATCCCTTACAATAAAAATAAAAAATTATATAAAAAAAAGGGGGGGCCATCCGGGCCCCTTACAGGTGTACTGCCTGTACCCCCCTGATGGCGGCCCTGCACACAGTAAAACATCTTTGCTCTCTAGGCTGTCTTACTGGATAGGTCATTGGTGACAATGGAGTGCAGGGGGCTTTGATGCTACATGGCAGGGATTTGTAGGTTTGATTTCTGCTCAAAATAATCTTTATCTTCTAGAAAATATGTGACAGTTATAGCAAAAAGTTCACACGTACATTTTGTCTGAATATTAAATCTTCTAAATGTTTTTAAATAGCTTTAAGCCGTGGCACAGCAGACACAAACTTTATATAGCAATGTGGTCAATGAAGTGTTTAAGTCGTTTTGACATTTTTTAGGGCAGTTTGACTGTAAACTTTGTGATGCAGATCTAAGCTGTACAGGAAATGGTATCATGAAGGGAGGGGAGAACACATAATAAATGTAATAAAATACAAAAGAAATGATTGCTGTAAAAGAGTGATGGCCATTATGTGACTTTTTTTCGAAGAACTTCTATTTATGAATCTAGCTGCTCTCCATGCAATGATAATATCCTTTCAGGAATTTGTCCAACCTTTTTCACTAACTACGTTACGTGATTATTATCATGAAAATTAAATGCAGGCTCTGCTTCTGGATGCTGTATGGAATTTCCTTTATATCTAAAGGTCAAATGAACTGCACTGTTTAGTTCTCAAGAGACTACAGAGCAAATAAAGGACATTACTGAATGTTGCTTGTGCTGCTGTGAGGTTGATGACTCTTTTTAGGGTCTCGGTCTCCAATCAGCTGTGCTATGGCTATTTCTTTGCAAAGTATTTGTAAAGAAAGAAACTTATAACATTGTAAATGTGTTCTGGCTTTGCCTCAAGCACTGGCCCAGCACAACCCTGTCATTCAGCACACTTCAGTTAGGAAGCCAGGGGAAAAGAGGTGTTTTAGAGACCATGGGGGAGATTTACTAAAACTGGAGCACACAGATCTGGTGCAGCTGTGCGTGGTAGTCAATCAGCTTCTAACTTCAGCTTGTTCAAATAAGTTTTGACAATAAAACCTGTAAGCTGATTGGTCTCTATGTAGAGCTGCACCAGATTCTGCACCTTGAAGATTCTGAGACCACATGGAAAAAAGGTGTTATGGTCAGATGACTAAAATTGAGTTATTTGGCCTCAACACCAAACTTTGTGTCTGGTAGAAATCCAATACAGCTCACCATCCAAATAACATCATTCCTACAGTAAAGAATGAAGGTGGTAATATGCTGTTATGGAGGTGTTTCTCTGCAGCAGGGACTGAGCACTTGTCAGGATAGAAGGGAAATTAATGGGGCAAAATACCATCAAATTATTGAGGAACATCCTAGACCGGAAGATCTAAAAGCATTTAGGGTATAAGCAATTCCTCTCCATGGGTGGCTTTATCATATCTTTTCTTCCAATCAGCAATGCGATGGTATATAAGTCTGTCCTCACGCTCTCCAACTATCCATGCTCCTCTCCTCCGGTGGGTGATATGGTTATACAAGAAAGCAAATCCTAATTGTGTAGTATTCCAATTAAAATGTATTAAATAATAAACTAATTAGTAAAATTAGTAACTCACATTTAACCTCTTCAATACAGGTAACTTACACCCCCTTCCTGCCCAGACCAATTTTCAGCTTTCAGTGCTCTCACACTTTGAATGACAATTACTCATCTGACAATTATTCATGCAACACTGACAATTACTCAACTGACAATTAGTTATGCAACACTGTACCCAAACACAATTTTTATAATTTTTTTCACACAAATAGAGATTTCTTATGGTGGTATTTAATCACCACTGGGTTTTTTATTTTTTGCGATATAAGTGAAAAAACTATTGAAAATAAACCACACTTTTTTTTTAGTTTCTATTATAAAATTTAGCAAATAACTAATTTTTGTTCATAAATTTGGGCCAAAATGTATACTGCTACATATCTTTAGTTTCAATGTTTTTATTAAATTTTTCAACATAAAAAAAAGGGGTATACTGCTACATATCTTTGGTAAAAAAATAAAATAAAATTTGTGGATATTATTTAGTCTGTGTGAAAGCTATAGAGGCTACAAGCTATGGGGGTTGCCATCCAGGGCCCTGGGGACCTCTGGGCCCCTTACAAAAACAAAAAAATATATTAAAAAAAGGGAGGTTTCCATCCGCGGGCCCTAGGGACCTCTGGGCCCCTTACATCATTAAAAATTGATCACACCTGATGTACTGACAGCCTCATTTCTTGAGGCTCTGAAATGTCGGGACAGTACAATTAACACCCAAATGACCCCTTTTTGGAATGCAGACAGTCCAAGGTATTTAGTAAGAGGCATGGTGAGTTTTTTTTAAGTTATAATTTTTTCCCAAATTTTCAGTGACATTAATAATTTTTTTTTTTTTTACACAAAATTGTCATAATAACAATTTATTTCTCACACACAGCATATGCATACTTCCAATTACACCCCAAAATAGATTTTCCTACTCCTCCTGAGTATGGTGACACCACAAGTGTGAGACTTTTACACAGCCTGGCCACAGAGGCCCAACATGCAGGGAGCACTGTCAGGTGTGTTTTAGAGGCATAGATTACACATATATTTTCCTGACGTCCTATCACAGTTTTGAAGGTCCTTGAGCACCAGGACAATAAAATTACCCACACAATTACCCCATTTTGGAAAATAAACACACCAACGTATATTCTATGAGGCATATTGAGTCTTTTGAACATGTCATTTTTTCCACAAGTTTTTGGAAATTGTGGAAAGAAAATTAAAACTTTTTTTTTTTTTTTACACAAAGTTGTCAATTTATAAGATATTTCTAACACATAGCATGTACAAAGCAAAATATACACCCCAAAATACATTCTGCTACTCCACCTTAGTATGGCGATACCACATGTGTGAGACTTTTACACAGCCTGGCCACATACAGAGGCCCAACATCCAAGTAGCACCTCCAGGCATTCTAGGAACATAAATTACCATACATGTCTAATTTCCTGACTATCTATCACACTTTTGGAGGCTCTGGAGCACCAGGACAATGGAAATGCCCACAAAAATACCCCATTTTGGAAAGCAAACACCCCAAAGTATATTCTATGAGGCATGGGCTGCAGAATGGTACTCAGATACTCTGGTGGCTGCAGATAGGTACTTGGATACTCTGATAGGCTGCAGATAGGTACTCAGGTACTCAAATAGGCTGGAGACAGGTACTCGGGTACACTGATGGGCTGCAGATATGTACTCGGGTACTCTGGGGTGAAGACAGGTAATTGGGTACTGTGATGGGCTGCAGATAGGTACTTGGGTACTCTGGGCTGGAGACAGGTACTCAGGTACTCTTATGGGCTGGAGACAGGTATTTGAGTACTCCGATGGGCTGGAGACAGGCATTCAGATACTCTGATGGGCTGCCAATAGGTACTCAGGTACTCTGGGCTGGAGACAGGTACTTGGGTACTCTGGGCTGGAGACAGGTACTCGGGTACTCTGATGGGCTGGAGATAGGTACTCTGGGTTGGGGCAGGTACTCCAAAGGGCTGCAGATAGGTACTCAGGTATTTAGGCTGGAGACAAGTACTCAGGTACTCTGATGGGCTGCAGATAGGTGCTCAGGTGATCTTACCCTGATACTGCAGACTCCTGACAAATACCTATATATGTTTACAGCCTACCGCATATAGACTATTGAGGCTTTCAGGGACACACTCACTCCCATATTTGCACCATGCCTGCCTTCGGTTTGGCCCCTAGCGGGGGCTCATTGGTGTCTGCCCCCTCAGCTCCCTGGGAGGCTTTTTGTCGCTGTCTCTGGAGTCCACACAGTTCCTGCCCTGGTCAAAGTTCGGGGGTAAGTACGGGGTCCCTTTTCAGACCCCCCTTACCCTGTACTGTTATCATTAACACCTTGTTGTATTGCCAACTTACACATTTTTTAATATCTTATACTCTAGGACACCCTTACGTGCATCTACCCCTGATGAGCGAGTGATTCTCGCAAAACGCGTCGGATATATTTCTTGATGCCGCAGCATTACTGTTGTCATTACAACCATGTTACCAACACTGCATATATAATTCTGGATGGCAATTGGATACATACAGTGCCCGTGTACCATGACTACCACGATTATAATGTTTTATCATTGTTGTATTATTCTTTAAGTTGGCTACTGTTTATGTGAATCATACTTGTAACAATTTTACTCCATTAAAATCTTGTACCATATTTATCAGTGTCATACTCACCGGCGGAAAAGTACCCACTTCATTTAAAGTCCCAGGGCTAACCTTTTGCATCTGTCACAGACTATAGGGATGGAGGTGGTCTACTGGGGACAACAAACCTTTTATTTTTATTTTTGCAGATAGGTGCTCAGGTACTCCGATGGATACAGATAGGTACTCGGGTACTCTGATGGGCTCCAGATAGGTACTCAGGGCTGGAGACAGGAACTCGGGTACTCTGATGGGCTGCAGATAGGTACATTGGTACTCTAGGCTGGAGACAGGTACTCTGATGGTCTGCAGATAGGTACTCTGGGCTGGAGACATGTACTTGGGTACTCTGATGGGCTGGTGACAGGGACTCAGGTACACTGATGGGCTGCAGATAGGTACTTGGGTACACTGATGGGCTGCAGATAGGTACTCGGTACTCTTATGGGCTGCAGATAGGTACTCAGGTACTTTGATGGGCTGCAGATAGGTACTCAGGTACTCTGGGCTGGAGACAGGTACTCGAGTACTCTAATAGGCTGGTGACAGGTACTCTGATGGGCTGGTGACAGGTCCTCTTTATTTTGGGGACATTCTGTGACTGTGTTTTACTACTGTAATCGGTAACTAGCTGTTACTGCAATCTCCTCCTCACACAGAATTGGTGTGTGAGGAGGAGAATCCGGTAACAGCTAGTTACCGCGGTTTGTTGACATTCGTGACCATTGGCTCTTTACCCTTATCGGGGATTGGCTGTGAACAGAGGGACACATCTCATCCCCAATCACAGCGCTGCACACCCCCCGGGACATCATATGACACCCGCCCGAGAGGGGAAGGGTTCCTGCCGGCCTCATTTTACAATGCGCCGGTAGGGAAGGGGTTAAAATCGATTACAACAGCATCAGAAACCATGAATTTCTGGGATCCTCCGAAAACCAGAAGTGATGTACCCAACTCCTTCCTGACTAGTCGCATTACAGCCCACATGACACCCCTGCTGTGATGCAACTAGTCGGGAAAGGGTTGGGTACATCACTTCCGGTTTTTCGGCCGATCCCAGAAGTTAATGGTTTCTGATGCTGTTGTAATCGATTTTTAAGAGTTACTATGTTTTTTATATAATACATTTTAATTGGAATACTATACAATAAGGATTTGCTTTCTTGTATAACCATATCACCAACTGGAGGAGAGTGGATAGTGGGAAAGAGTGAGGACAAGACCCATATACCATCGCATGGCTGATTGAAAGAAAAGATATGATATAGCCACCCATGGAGAGGAATTGCTTACACCCTAAATGCTTTCAGACCTTCTGGTCTAGGAAATGAGGTGAGCTGCTAGTACATACAGTGTGGATTGAGGTGCAAGGGAGAGTGATCACATCACTGAGGAATTTTATGTTATTTGCACAACGGATATCACTGGACACACTGATTTTGTTCTGGAATGAACACTGTATATGAAAATTAAGTCACCAAATGTTTCAGTTTTTCTCACTTTATCACTGTATTGATTAATATTTAACCTATTTTTGCTTATTTACAAACTCAGTAGATAAAATATTATTATTAGTCATATTATTCAATATCTACCCTGAGAGATCAGACACATTTAATATTTACTGTTTGCAATTCTTTATACAGTTTCAATATTCTTTTAGTTTTTGAAGCATAGCGCCACTTCATATTTGTAAACAATTGTATTTTAGATGTGGGGACACATTGGGGGTTATTTACCAAAGGCAAATCTACTTTGCACTACAAGTGCAAACTACAAGTGCAAAGTGCACTACAAATTGCACTGAAAGTGCACTTGGAAGTGCAGTCGCTGTAAATCTGAGGGGTAGATCTGAAATGAGGGGAAGCTCTGCTGATTTTATTATCCAATCATGTGCAAGCTAAAATGCTGTTTTTTATTTTCCTTGCATGTCCCCCTCGGATCTACAGCAACTGCACTTCCAAGTGCACTTTGCACTTGTAGCTTGCACTTGTAGTGCAAAGTGGATTTGCCTTTAGTAAATAACCCCCATTGTTAACTTGTGAGCAGCTGCTTCCTATTTCTTATAATAAGTGGTAGCGCATAGAATTCTATATCTACTGGATAAAACAAAAATGGTGCCTGTCTTCATTTCAGGCTGCAAAGCAACAAAATGTGATTATTTTAAGGGGGGTGATTCTTTTCTATACCCACTGTATACCACAGTCTGTGGGCTCTACTGTATGACTTTCCTACAGACTAAATAATATGCACTGATTTGGGTTATTTTCACCAAAAAATGTAGCAGAATACATTTTGGCTTAAGTTTATGATTAAAGGAGTAATTATTTGCAAAATTTTACAGAATAGTGTTTTTTTTTTTCAAAATTTTCAGCCTTTTTTTCGTTTTTGTTTTTAACAAAAAATAAGCAACCCAGTGGTGATTAAATACTACTAAAAGAAAGCTTGATTTGTGTGAAAAAATATACAAATTTCATTTGGGTATGGTGTTGCATGACCGCGCAATTGTCAATCAAGGTGTGACAGCGCTGAAAGCTGAAAATTGGCCTGGACAGGAAGGGGGTAAAAGTGCTCAGTATTGAAGTAGTTAACATAGCGTTCCAAAACTGTGTGGGTGGTAAACTGTAGTTAGTAACCACAATCTAAATGTAACTATGATAACAAGTGGTGTGTTTCATATGTGTGGGCTTAAACAATTTGTTTTTCTGCAGAAAATATAATTATTGTGCGTTCAAACTATGAAAGAAACACACCTGGACCAATGATTATATTTAGGGACAGTTTTATCAGTATAAAACTTCAGCTTTATGCAGAATATGTTGTGTGGAATTCAGTACGTAGTAAAACAAAACTAATAACTATTGTAAATATATTAATTATATCTAGTATTTACATGTATCCATGTTTGCTTTGAGAGGAGAGAATCAATGTCCTGTGTATAGTCTATTATAAGGAGGTCCACAGAAAAACAGGCACTGATGTAAACACTATCTTGAGTACTACTGGCAGCACACTTTGGGGTAGATTCACTAAAACTGAAGGGTGCAAAATCTGGTGCAGCTCTGCACAGAAACTAATCAGCTTCCATTTTTTTTTATTTTTTGTCAAAGCTTAATTGAACAAGCTAAAGTTAGAAGCTGATTGGTTTCTATTCATAGCTGTACAAGACTGCTCTCTCCAGTTTTAGTATATCAACCCCAGTATCTGCACTTACACAGTACAGTGGACCGTCGGATTACAGGCATAATCCGTTCCAGGAGAATGCTCGTAATTAGTGTTGAGCGGACCCGAACTGTAAAGTTCGGGTCCGTACCGAATTTTGGCGTTTTCCCGACCCCGGACCCGGATTTTGCGCTAAAGTCCGGGTTCGGGTTCGGATTCGGGAATTTAATGGCGCAGTTAGAAATGCTTCAGGGGCCAGCCAATCACCATTTGATTAGCTGGTGTGCCCTTAGAAGCCATCATAGCCATGCCTACTAATGGCATGGCTGTGATTGGTCAGTGCAACATGTGACCCAGCATGTGACCAGCTTCTATATAAGCAAGAGGCACACAGCACAGATCGTCACTCTGCTTTTAGACAGTGTAGGGAAAGGATCCTGGCTGCTGTTGCTGTGAGGGAGAGAATTATATGATAGGAGTTAGTCCTGATTCTGCAATCTACTGATAGAAAAGATAGAGAAACAGTGTAGTGTAGTGTAGGGGCAGGATCCTGTTTGTGCTTTCAGGGAGAGAGATTTAGATAGGAGTCCAGATTGAGAGATATAATAGCTCAGCGATCTGCATAGGTTTATCTGTTTGTGTTGCAAGCTCAGTGCACCAGCACTGCATTACGTTGAGTGATACACCTATTCCATACTGTGGCTGTATTGTGCTCTTGCTAAAAGACCCATTTCGGGCAGAAAAAAAAAAAAAAAGGCACTTTATTGTGCTTTTGCTAAAAAGACCCATTTTTGGGCCCCAAAAAAAAAAAAAGGCACTTTATTGTGCTGTTGCAAAAAAAAAAAAGGCACTTTGTTGTGCGCAAAAAAGACCTATTTTTGGGCAAAAAAAATATTTTGCAGTGTATATCTCTAGTTGTGTGAAATAACCAATTTCTATATATTTTTCTTGTACTATGCTATACTAAAAAAAAAAAAAACAACTTTTTTTTGAATAGCATTCTCTGCAGCTGTGCGATTCAGCGGTTATATACTGTTGGGGTTGTTGTGCTCTTGCAAAAAACGCCATTTAGGGCCACAGAAAATATTTTGCAGTGTGAAATACACATCTGGAGGTGTGTGAAAAAAACAATTTCTATATATTGTACAGTGCTATACTAAAAAAAAAAACATTTTTTTTGAATAGCATTCTCTGCACTTCTATAGCTGTGCGATTCAGTGGTTAAATACTGTGGTTGTGTTGTGCTCTTCCAAAAAACGCCATTTAGGGCCACTGAAAATAAATTGCAGTGTGAAATACACATGTGGAGGTGTGTAAAATAAACAATTTCTATATATTGTACAGTGCTATACTAAAAAAAAAAACATTTTTTTTGAATAGCATTCTCTGCACTTCTATAGCTGTGCGATTCAGTGGTTAAATACTGTGGTTGTGTTGTGCTCTTCCAAAAAACGCCATTTAGGGCCACTGAAAATAAATTGCAGTGTGAAATACACATGTGGAGGTGTGTAAAATAAACAATTTCTATATATTGTACAGTGCTATACTAAAAAAAAAAACATTTTTTTTGAATAGCATTCTCTGCACTTCTATAGCTGTGCGATTCAGTGGTTAAATACTGTGGTTGTGTTGTGCTCTTCCAAAAAACGCCATTTAGGGCCACAGAAAATAAATTGCAGTGTGAAATACACATGTGGAGGTGTGTAAAATAAACAATTTCTATATATTGTACAGTGCTATACTAAAAAAAACAACTTTTTTTTTGAATAGCATTCTCTGCACTTCTATAGCTGTGCGATTCAGTGGTTAAATACTGTGGTTGTGTTGTGCTCTTCCAAAAAACGCCATTTAGGGCCACAGAAAATAAAATGCAGTGTGAAATACACATGTGGAGGTGTGTAAAATAAACAATTTCTATATATTGTACAGTGCTATACTAAAAAAAAAAACATTTTTTTTGAATAGCATTCTCTGCACTTCTATAGCTGTGCGATTCAGTGGTTAAATACTGTGGTTGTGTTGTGCTCTTCCAAAAAACGCCATTTAGGGCCACAGAAAATATTTTGCAGTGTGAAATACACATCTGGAGGTGTGTGAAAAAATAGGATTTTTATAACAGCTTACCTGTAAAATCCTTTTCTTGGAGTACATCACGGGACACAGGGCGACATAGTCATTACTAATGGGTTATATAGATACCGTCAGGTGCTGGCACTGGCAACTTCCAAAACCGGAAGTACCCTCCCCTATATAAGCCCCTCCCATCCGGGAGCACCTCAGTTTTGTAGCAAAGCAATAAGTGTCCCCAAAGAGGGGCGGGAGCTCTGTGTCCCGTGATGTACTCCAAGAAAAGGATTTTACAGGTAAGCTGTTATAAAAATCCTATTTTCTTTCTCGTACATCACGGGACACAGAGCGACATAGTCATTACTAATGGGATGTCCTAAAGCAATGCCCAATGAGGGGGGGGATACACCATATATAAGCTGAGCGCTATCAGACATGAGGATCTTTTGCGGCCTGCAACACACTGCGCCCAAAGGCGACATCCTCCTGACTTCTAACGTCCACCTGGTAGAACCTAGTAAACGTGTGTACTGAAGACCATGTTGTGGCCTTACAGATTTGAGCCAGGGAGGCCTGGTGATGCACTGCCCATGAAGTTCCAACTGCTCTCGTGGAGTGCGCTCTAACTTTGAACGGAGGCGGTCTCCTTCTCAAGCCATAGGCTTGTATTATGACCTGTCGAATCCACTTGGCTAAAGTAGATTTTGACGCTGCCTGACCCTCTCTGGGGCCTTCCGGCAGAATAAACAAAGTATCCGTTCTGCGAATCTGAGCAGTGGCTTTTAGATAAGCTTTAACTGCTCTTACTACATCCAAAGAATGCAATAACTTTTCCTCTACCGAAGTAGGTTTGGGGAAAAAAGAAGGAAGAACCACATCTTGGTTCAAATGAAAACTCGATACCACCTTAGGAAGAAAGGCTGGATGAGGACGTAACTCTACTCTGTCCTTATGGATAACCAGATATGGCTCCTTACAGGACATAGCTGCTAATTCCGATACTCTTTTAGCCGAACAAATGGCTACTAGAAAAATCAATTTCCTGGTGAGAAGCACCAAGGAAATATGCTGTAATGGTTCAAATGGTTGTTTCTGTAGAACCGACAGAACCAAGTTTAGATCCCATGGACATATGGGAATATTAACCGGAGGACTAATACGCATCACTCCTTGTATAAAGGCTTTGACTAGTGAATGCGAAGCCAAGGGCCTTTGAAAAAATATTGACAAGGCCGAAATCTGACCCTTGATAGTACTCAAGGCAAGCTTCCTATCTACAGCCCATTGTAGGAAGTCCAGAATCCTACCTATTACGTATTTACGTGGATGCCATTTCTTGGCCTCACACCAGGCGATGTACGCCTTCCAGATTCTATAGTAGATCTGCCTGGATACCGGCTTCCTGGCATTGATCATGGTAGATACCACAGAATTAGAGAGCCCTCTCTTTTTTAGAATGTGGGCTTCAATAGCCAGGCCGTCAAACCTAGGGCTGGTAAGGAAGGGTGGTATATCGGTCCTTGCGAAAGCAGGTCCGGACGACGTGGGAGAGTCCAAGGACTCCCCACTGACATTTTACAATCTCCGCGTACCACGCTCTTCGGGGCCACGCTGGAGCCACCAGAATCACTGGTTCCTTTTCTACCCTGATTCTGCGGAGTCATCGAGGTAACCATTGTGGCGGTGTGAATGCATATATCAGCTTGAACTGATCCCAAGGGAACACTAGGGCATCCTAGCCGCAAGCTAGGGGATCCCTTGTCCGAGAGACAAACCTGTCCACCTTTGCGTTGAATCTGGATGCTAGAAGATCTACATCCGATGTTCCCCACCGCTGACATATTGTCCGGAAAACCTCGGGGTGAAGGGACCCTTCCTCTGGGCCTAATTGCTGGCGACTTAGAAAGTCCGCCTTCCAATTCTCCACTCCTGGAATAAATACCGCAGATATGGCTGGGACATATCTTTCTACCCATTTCAGGATGTAATTTACTTCCCTCTGGGCTGCACGACTCCTGGTGCCCCCCTGATGATTGATATATGCCACTGCTGTGGCATTGTCTGATTGAATTCTGACAGGGGACCCTTGGAGTTTGGATGTCCATGCTACTAGGGCATACCGGGCTGCTCGTATCTCTAAGAGATTGATGGGCAGGGCCTTTTCTGCATCCGACCATCTGCCCTGGAGAGACCATTGCTCCAGTACTGCTCCCCAGCCTATAAGGCTGGCATCTGTAGTGACCACCTTCCAAGAAATCGGACTGAAGGATTTCCTTTTTTCCAGATTCTGGGGAACCAACCACCAACGGAGGCTCTTGCGAATGGAAGGGGACAAGGACATTGTAAGTCTAGGGCCTGAACTTTTTTGTTCCAGGCTGACAGTATGGCCCTTTGCAAATTCCTTGAATGGAATTGACCATAGGGTACTGCTTCGAATGATGCCACCATTTTTCCCAGCAGCCTCATATACAGGCGTATGGACGGCTGTCTTTTTTGTACCCACTAAGTGGATCAAATCTTTCAAAGACAACACCTTTCCTCGAGGCAAGAATATTTTTCTCTGGCCTGAATCCAACCTTAGCCCCAAGTATTCCAGACTTTTGACTGGTTTTTAGGGCTGACTTGTCTCGGTTGATAATCCAACCGTGATATTCCAGATACTTGATTGTCTTGTGAACGACCACGTCTAGTTTTTTCACTGAGTGGTCTATCAGCAACAAGTCATCCAGATATGCCATTATCATTACACCTTGTGTTCTTAGATTGGCCAATAAAGGGCCAGAATTTTTGTAAACACTCGTGGTGCTGTGGCTAAACCGAAGGGTAAGGCTCTGAACTGAAAATGGCGCCCTTCTACTGCAAAGCGTAGAAATTTTTGGTGGACTGGAAAGATGGGAATGTGCAAATAAGCATCTTTGATGTCGATCGCAGCTAACCAATCCTCCCCTTGTAGGGCAGTGGCCACCGATCGGATCGACTCCATCGGAAAGTCCTGATATACAGGAATTTGTATAGCCCTTTTAGAATTAATATGGGCCTCCCGTCCGCGTTTGCTTCGGGACTATAAAGAGGTTTGAGTAAAACCCGAACCCTCATTCTTCCAGGGGAACCTCCATAATTACTCCTTGGAGCAATAGTTGTTCTAGTGCCAACAGGAGGGACTTTCTCTTCCGGGGATCCCTTGGCACGTTTGACCTCAAAAATGGGAAGGAGGAGAGTCTTTTAACTCCAAACTGTATCCCAAACCTACTGCGGAGAGCACCTATCTGTCTTGATCGTGTCCCGCCAGGTCTCTTGCGAACAACTGGAGTCCTCCCCCCACCCGACTGAGTGGGGGCTTCAATGAATTTAACTTTGGGGGAGGTTTTGTACCTCCCCTGACCCAGGGTTTCTCATTACCCTGCTACTGTCCCTGTTTTTTACCCCCGGGATTTGACCGAGGAGGCCGTCGGAACTGTTACACAGCCGATGCCCCAGGGACTGGAGAAGCAGGCCTCTTAAAGAGGGACCTCTAACTCTGTTTTTAACCGGCAAGAGCGTATTTTTACCGCTGGAAATTTTCTGGATATATTTGTCCAGGTTTTCCCTGAATAAGCGTTCACCATGAAATGGGACGCTAACCAGCCATTCTTTACAGGGAGCTTCAGCAGACCAGTTTTTGAGCCATAGGAGCCTACGCATATGTACTATAGACAGCGTAAGGCGGGAGGCCTGATGGACTGAATCCTTTATGGCGTCAACCGCAAAGCCTAAGGCTCTAGGTAGATCAGCTAGGGCAAAGCCTGCTGATCTGTCAAGTCCCTCAAGACCTGTTTCAACTGATCCTTCACTGCTTAGCAGACCCCAATAGCTGCTACTGCTGGTTGTATCACCAAGCAGATTTTCATAAGGACTCCAATCTTTTATCTATTGGGTTCTTGAACATTTGGACATTATCCACTGGACATGTCAGTGATTTATACATACAAGAGATGGCTGCGTCCACTGTAGGGACCTTCCATTTTTTTTTTGTTTTTTTGATGAACTTATCCTCCATGGGATAGACCACCGGAAATCTCTTGGGGGAATAAATATTTTCTCAGGACGTTCCCAATCCTGGTAAATGAGCCCTTTCAGTAAAGGGTGAAGTGGAAAAGAACAGACAGTCTGGGGGCTTCTAGCGACCCCAACGAGGATACAGTAGTGGTTGATGGTTCCGCAAGGTGCATTTTTAAATGCTGATCGGACCATGTTAGTCAGAGACTGAACCCATAATCTTTCAGCTTGAGATGCTGAGAAAAGGTTCCCCCACTGTTGATTCCTCTATAACAGAATCAACCTCATCCTGATCCCCTTCAGGCAGGTCGATCCCTGTATGGGACTGTTGCTCTGCTAACAGGCACTCTGAAGGAGGAGACGGAGATCGGGCGTGCTTTCCCTGACAGGGAGGCAGCGATAAATGTTGACAATCTCTCTCTAATCCTCCCAGAGCTGAGGAAAAAACCTCCTCTGTTACATACACAGGAGCAGGTGAACTGAGGACAGCCACAGTACCAAGTACCCCTGCGGGGTCTCTACGGTCACTTACCTCTGAACTTCAGGGGAGACTGGTGCAGCAGAAGTATGCCCAAGATCCTCCGAGCCCGATGAGACCCCCTTCGCTTCCTGGAAGATTCAGTTCCGGAGCTTCTGGACGGCATATTCCTAAGCCTAAAGCTGAGGTATTCCAGCCGTAATACACCACTTTTACTGAGAATAGTCTAGCACAATTGCTGCTATATCACAGTTGGTGTCTACTAATGTGCCTTTCTAGGGGATGCCTGTATCAACCGCTTGCTGTATGCCTTTTTTTAAATGTTGCCAGCTCTGTCCCTGTACTTCATAGCCAGCTCACCACACAAAACTGTGGTTTTTACATGCTGGGACGCCCGCACATGTGCAGAAGCGCTGCGGCGCACACAGAGCGTCATCCCCCAGGCTCCGCCCCCCTTTCCTGGCTCACCTCTATATATAGAGGCGCGTGCACGTGCACGCGCGCGGCCACGTGCGCCTTCGGCGCTAATTTTGAAAAATGGAGACTAGGGACAAGAGCCAGGGCCCCTCTTTGCCGCAGGCCGGGGGATGGACGAGCATTGCAACATGGCAGAGGAAGCAGTTTCCCATAAGAGAACTCACCATCTGCCTGGACTTGCTCTGCTGAGAAGAAACTAGTCCACATGACAAGAAAATATTCCACAGCGGCCTCTAGTGGACAAACACAGGTACCGCAGTCTAATATCTTAAATATATATAAAAAAATATATATATATTTTTTTTTCTTGACCACCATTAAAAATTATTACATTTTTTTAGTAGTTACAGGCATGCACAGAATTTTGTGGGAATACCATTAGGTAACAGACAGAAAGACAAATTAGGCTTGGGGGTCCCCCAATAGAACCAAGTTCCTGGGGGCCCCCACTTACCTGTTCCCCGCCGCAGGACTTTGTTTGGTCCACAAAAGCCCAAACTTCACCTATCACGGCAGGCATTGTAATCAAACCTTCAGGGACCGGGTTCCCAAGGATTCCACTCCCCTGGACCTGTATAGCACCCTGCACAGAAAACATCTTGGTCGTGGGTATGACCAGAGCTCTGGATCCCAGGGTCCAGCTCTCCTAAGAGAAGCATTACAGGCAAAACCTTGCTCCTCTCTGCAAGGCCCGGGTACCGACCGTTTAGCTATGAAGCTTTTTTGGTCGGATCCGGAATAGCTTACTGAGGCCCAAAAGAACCTGTACGCAAGCTCAGTGAAAAACACATGTTTCTTCTTGGCCAACACCTTAGACACTGGCAAAAAACTGAGGTGCTCCCGGATGGGAGGGGCTTATATAGGGGAGGGTACATCCGGTTTTGGAAGTTGCCAGTGCCAGCACCTGACGGTATCTATATAACCCATTAGTAATGACTATGTCGCTCTGTGTCCCGTGATGTACGAGAAAGAAAACAACATTATTTTTAAAAAGCATTCTCTGGCCTCTGCAGCTGTGCGATTCAGCGGTTATATACTGTTGGGGTTGTTGTGCTCTTGCAAAAAACGCCATTTAGGGCCACAGAAAATATTTTGCAGTGTGAAATACACATCTGGAGGTGTGTGAAAAAACAACATTATTTTTGAATAGCATTCTCTGGCCTCTGCAGCTGTGCGATTCAGCCGTTATATACTGTTGGGGTTGTTGTGCTCTTCCAAAAAACGCCATTTAGGGCCACAGAAAAAAAATTGCAGTGTGAAATACACATGTGGAGGTGTGTAAAATAAACAATTTCTATATATTGTACAGTGCTATACTAAAAAAAAAAACATTTTTTTTGAATAGCATTCTCTGCACTTCTATAGCTGTGCGATTCAGTGGTTAAATACTGTGGTTGTGTTGTGCTCTTCCAAAAAACGCCATTTAGGGCCACAGAAAATATTTTGCAGTGTGAAATACACATCTGGAGGTGTGTAAAATAAACAATTTCTATATATTCTTCTTGTACAGTGCTATACTAAAAAAAACAACCTTTTTTTTTGAATAGCATTTTCTGTAGCTGTGCGATTCAGCGGTTACGTGCTGTGGGTGTGTTGTGGTCTGGCAAAAAACGCCATTTAGGGCCACAGAAAATATTTTGCAGTGTGAAATACACATCTGGAGGTGTGTGAAAAAACAACATTATTTTTGAATAGCATTCTCTGGCCTCTGCAGCTGTGCGATTCAGCGGTTATATACTGTTGGGGTTGTTGTGCTCTTCCAAAAAACGCCATTTAGGGCCACAGCAAAAAAATTGCAGTGTGAAATACACATGTGGAGGTGTGTAAAATAAACAATTTCTATATATTGTACAGTGCTATACTAAAAAAAACAACATTTTTTTTGAATAGCATTCTCTGCACTTCTATAGCTGTGCGATTCAGTGGTTAAATACTGTGGTTGTGTTGTGCTCTTCCAAAAAACGCCATTTAGGGCCACAGAAAAAAAATTGCAGTGTGAAATACACATGTGGAGGTGTGTAAAATAAACAATTTCAATATATTGTACAGTGCTATACTAAAAAAAACAACATTTTTTTTGAATAGCATTCTCTGCACTTCTATAGCTGTGCGATTCAGTGGTTAAATACTGTGGTTGTGTTGTGCTCTTCCAAAAAACGCCATTTAGGGCCATAGAAAATATTTTGCAGTGTGAAATACACATCTGGAGGTGTGTGAAATAAACAATTTCTATATATTTTCCTTGTACTTTGCTATACTAAAAAAAACAACCTTTTTTTTTTTGAATAGCATTTTCTGCAGTTCTGTAGCTGTGCGTTTCAGCCATTACGTACTGTGGGTGTGTTGTGGTCTTCCAAAAAACGCCATTTAGGGCAAGATCCTAAATTTGGAAAATATGAGGGGAAGGTCAAAGGGACGTGGTGGCCCCGGTCGTGGTGCTGCTGGTGGAGCTCCTGTTGCAGGGAGAGGACGTGGTGGATCTGTGCCAGCTACACGCACAAGTGAAACACCTTCCTCAGGTGCGAGTAGGCGACCGAGCCTGCGGCGGTATTTTGTCGCGCCTAATGAGGCTGTACCAATGTTTAGGCCAGGACAAGTACAGGCGATAGTAGATTGGGTTGCTGACAGTGCCTCGGGTTCCTTCACATTGTCTCCCACCCACTCTTCTGATGAAAGATCAGAGTTGGCACCTGAAGCCCATGTCCATCAGTCTTTCACCTCACCCCCTTGCAAATCAGCCAAGCAGTCTGAGCCCCAAATCATGCAGCAGTCTCTTCTGCTTTTCGATGACTCTGTTAGCAGGGTTTCCCAGGGCCATCCACCTAGCCCTGCCCCAGAAGTGGAAGAGATTGAGTGCACCGATGCCCAACCACTTATGTTTCATGATGGGTACATGGGAGGACCATCGCAGCACGTCTCGGATGATGACGAAACACAGGTGCCAACTGCTGCTGCTTTCGCAATTGTGCAGACAGACATGGAGGGCAGGGGTGAAGACTGGGTGGAAGATGATGTGGAGGACGATGAGGTCCTCGACCCCACATGGAATCAACGTTATGCAGGTGACCAGTGTAGTTCGGAGGAAGAGGCGGTGGTCGCACAGAGCCACCAGCACAGCAGAAGAGGGAGCAGGGTGCAAAAACGGAGCATTCGTCCCCTAGACAGTACATCTGCTACTGCCCAACGCAGCAAGGGACCGAGCACACCAAAGCCAGGTCCAAGGACTTCCCTAGCGTGGCAGTTCTTCACACAGTGTGTTGATGACAAGACACGAGTGGTTTGCACGCTGTGCAATCAGAGCCTGAAGCGAGGCATAAACGTTCTCAACCTGAGCACAAGCTGCATGACCAGGCATCTAAGTGCAAAGCATGAGCTGCAGTGGAGTAGACACCTCAAAAACCAAGAAAGGTCTCTGGCTCCTCCTGCTTCCTCTTCTGCTGCAGTCTCGGCCTCTTAATCCACCTCTGTAGTGACAGTGGCACCTGTCACCCCGCAAACAGAGGATCTGCCAGCAACACTACCACCTGGGTCACCAACCATCTCCACAATGTCCCATGGAAGCGTTCAGCTCTCTATCTCCCAAACATTGGAGCGGAAGAGGAAGTACCCCCCTAGCCACCCGCGATCCCTGGCCCTGAATGCCAGCATTTCAAAATTCCTGGCCTTTGAAATGCTGTCATTCCGTCTGGTGGAGACGCAGAGTTTTAAAAGCCTGATGGCATTGGCTGTCCCGCAGTACGTCGTGCCCAGCCGCCACTACTTTTCCAGGCGAGCCATCCCTTCCCTGCACAACCAGGTGGGGGACAAAATCAGGTGTGCACTGCGCAACGCCATCTGTGGCAAGGTCCACCTAACTACGGATGCGTGGACCAGTAAGCACGGTCAGGGACGTTATATCTCCCTAACAGCACACTGGGTAAATGCAGTGGCGGCTGGGCCTGAGGCAGATAGCGGTTTGGCGCATGTCCTTCCACCACCGAGGATTGCAGGGCGCTTCAGTATGCCTCCTGTTGCTAACTCCTCCTTCTCCGCTTCCTCATCCTCTACCGCCTCCTCATCCATTCAGCGTAACACCTTCACCACCAACTTCAGCACAGCCAGGGGTAAACGACAGCAGGCAGTTTTAAAACTTTCCTGTTTGGGGGAAAATCCCCACACCGCGCAGGAGTTGTGGAGGGACATGGAACAACAGACCGATGAGTGGTTGCTGTCAGTGAGCCTCAAGCCCGGCCTGGTGGTGTGCGATAATGGGCGAAATCTCGTAGCAGCTCTGGGTCTAGCATGTGCTGAACTTGGTGGTCCAGAGGTTCCTTAAAAATTACCCCAATATGCCAGAGCTGCTGCAGAAAGTGCGGGCTGTGTGTGCGCACTTTCGGCGTTCTCACCCTGCTGCTGCTCGCCTGTCAGCGCTGCAGCGTAACTTCGGCCTTCCCGCTCACCGCCTCATATGTGACGTGCCCACAAGGTGGAACTCCACCTTGCACATGCTGGCCAGACTGTGCGAGCAGCAGCAGGCAATAGTGGAGTTTCAGCTGCAGCAATCACGCGTGAGTCGCTCTGCGGAACAGCACCACTTCACCACCAATAACTGGGCCTCCATGCGAGACCTGTGTGCCTTGTTGCGCTGTTTCGAGTACTCCACCAACATGGCCAGTGCCAATGACGCCGTTCTCAGCGTTACTATCCCAGTTCTATGCCTCCTTGAAAAAACGCTTTGTGCGATGATGGAAGAGGATGTGGCACAGGAGGATGAGGAGGAGGAGGAGGAAGCGGGATCATTTCAAAGGCTTTCAGGGCAGTCTTTCACAAGTGGCTACGAGGGTGGGTTCCTGCACCAACAAACGCCAGGTACACAATTGTCCGGCAGAAAGGGCACAGTTCTGGAGGATGACGAGGTGGAGGAGGAGATGGAGGAGGAGGAGGAGGAGGAGCCATGTTCACAGCAGGGTGGCACTCAGACCAGCTCGTGGCCATTACTGGTGCGTGGCTGGGGGGATACAGAGGACACAGACGATACACCTCCCACAGAGGACAGCTTTTCTTTGCCTCTGGGCAGCCTGGCACACATGAGCGATTACATGCTGCAGTGTTTCCGCAACGACAGCCGAGTTGCCCACATTTTAACTGGTGCTGATTACTGGGTGGCCACCCTGCTGGATCCCCGTTACAAGGACAACGTACCGTCCTTAATTCCCTCACTGGAGCGGGATCGTAAGATGCGCGAGTACAAGCGCACGCTGGTAGACGCGCTGCTGGTGGCATTCCCACCTGACAGCGGGCGTACGGTGGAAGCACAAGGCGAAGGCAGAGGAGGAGGAAGAGGTCGCCAACGCAGCCGGGGCACCGGCAGCACCTCAGAAGGCAGGGTTAGCATGGCCGAAATGTGGAAAAGCTTTGTCAGCACGCCACAACAACCAGCACCACCAGCTGAGATGGAACGTCTTAGCAGGAGGCAGCATTTCACCAACATGGTTGAGCAGTATGTGTCCACAGGCCTACACGTACTGGATGACGGGTCTGCCCCCTTTAACTTCTGGGTCTCCAAATTGGGCACATGGCCTGAGCTTGCCGTTTATGCCTTGGAGGTGCTGGCCTGCCCTGCAGCCAGTGTATTATCTGAACGTGTATTTAGCACGGCAGGGGGCGTTATCACAGACAAGCGCAGCCGCCTGTCCAGAGCCAATGTGGACAAGCTCACGTTCATTAAAATGAACCAGGCATGGATCCCACAGGACTTGTCCGTACCTTGTGCAGAATAGACATGTATACCGGTGTTGTGACAAAAACTGTCCGGCCATCGGATTGTGCCCGGCCCGTACTGCGCAGGCGCAGCGCTTGCGCAGTACAGAGGACAAGGAGATTCACAAAATCTCCGAAGATGAACGGCGCCTGCGCTGTGAGTGCAGGTTCAAGCCCCACCATCCAAGAGGACATACGGTAGCACATAGTAACAGGGCCCCTCACGGGCTCGCTTCGATCGCGGCCTTGCTTGGCTCGGCTTGAACCACGGATGGTGTGGCCTTCACCTGAACTCAACACGCAGGCGCCGTTAGTCTTGGGAGATTTTTGAAATCCCCTTGTCCTACATACTCAGCAAGCGCAGTACAGGGCGGACACTATTCGACAGGGGACAGAATTCGACACATCACCGGCCTTACCCAGCCATTGTTGTATTTTTGAACCAGTGTTGGCTACCTCGTCCTCCTCCACCGCCGCTTCCACCTACACAGCCACATCCACCGCCACCTCAACCTCCTACTCCATATGGACCTCGTCCTGCTAGGCCAAGATTAAAATTTTTATTTTATTTTTTTGTAGCGCACAGATCCTTTCCCCCTTACCTGCCTTTATGTTGTTGGCTCTTCGCAGGAGGGAGAAAGGCACACCGCACTACCAGCCCGTATCCTCCTATATAAAGAGGTTGAGCGGTGTACTTGACGGGCCGTGTCCACAGCCGGAGTCAAAACTCCTCCAGAGGATGATTCTCACCTCTACTGTAGGTAGAGGCAAGTCCTTTAATTGCCAGTAAAGTCAATGTCCACACCAGCTGAAACTCCAACTCTTATTCTCTCATGGCAAAATAAACTGTACTCAGATAGAAAAGGTTAGAGCAAAGAAACAGGACAGCTTAAGGTGTGGAGGAGGTCCAGGCACAAACGTAGCACATTCACTTCACTGCTTAGGTTTCTCAAACAGTTTTTGGCGCACGGTCTCTGCCACAGACATTGAGGTTGGTCTCTGCCACAGACCGGGTGTACAAGGCCCCTGCCACGGGCCTGGAGAACTTTGGTCTCAGCCACAGACCAGGGTGTATAAGGCCCCTGCCACGGGCCGGTTGAATAAGGCCTCTGATACAGTCAAGGTGACCTTGAGCTTCTCCTTCTACGAACCTAGCCCATATCAAGGGGAAGACATCTCTCCAGGGAGTCAACAGACCATTCCTTCACCGTGACTCCCGCATCGGTCCATCAGAATGATCCTCCCTTCCCTGGAACAGGGTCCCCTACACGAGGCGGCTCTGGACTCCAGGCTTTACTCCCGCCCCTAGGCCTCCATACCCAGAGCAGCAAGAACTCCAGGATAGTACCTCACCCCGGGCTAAAGGTGCCCGAGATGGAACAGGAACACATGCACCCAGGCCGAAGACACCTGGGCGCGGACCCCACTGGACATCAGCCCCCAGGCCAAAGGTCTGCCCATTTTATATGCTCTCCCGGCATGCACAGCAGGTTCCCCGCCCCGCTGTACTACTGCCAAGAGGGGAAACAAAAGGCGCTACCTGTAGGCCGCAGGGAACTGCACACCAATACTGTCCCCCGAGGACAAAATGGTCCATGAATCCTACAGAATTAGGGTATTTGAGCCTATTTACCACTCAAACACTTTCCTTAAATTTAGCACCCCGCTACATTTTTATTTCAAAGTATTTTATTTTCCCACTAGCTTATCCATTAAATTAAATAATTTATTCCATAAAGGGCGTATTCTGGGGCATTCCCACCATATGTGTGGCATCGTGCCGTTGAGTTTCTGAGGTTCTTAATGACTTCCTGTACCTCTTCTGCTGAAAAGGGGGCCTCCAGCATATTTTTTTGTTTTTTAATTTTTTTTATGTTCTTTTAAGTTATTTCCTATCCACATTTGTTTGCAGAGCACTTGCCATGTTCTTAACAACATTTTGCTGCCATTTGCAGCCCTCTAGCCCTTTCCATTACTTTTTTAGAGCCTTTTTAGTCGTCAGAAGTCCGGGTCCCCATTGACTTCAATGGGGTCCGGGTCCGGGTCCGGGTTCGGGCTAAAGTTCGGTCCCGAATCCGAACTTTTTTCCGAAGTTCGGCCGAACCCGCCGGACCCGAATATCCAGCTACCCGCTCAACTCTACTCGTAATCCAAAGTACTCGCATATCAAAGCGAGTTTCCCCATTGAAGTCAATGGAAACGAAAATAATTAGTTCTGCATTGACTTCAATGGGATGCAAAATGGCATGCGGCCAGAGGTGGGGAGGGGGGGGGCACCGGAGAGCCTCGGAAACGTCCGAAAAGGCCCGAGGACACTTCGGCTGACCTTGGCAAACCTGGGAAAGACTTTCTACCCAAGATTTGCCGAGGTCAGCCGTGCTGTCCTCGGGCCTTTCCGTGCATTTCCGAACGGCGCCGATCGGCTGCAATCGGTGGTGTTCGGCTCTGCTCGGCCCCGACGCCACCCCACCCCAGGCCAAAAGCGGTACTGCACACCACTTTGGCCTGAATCCTGCTCGTTTTGCGAGACAACACTCACAAACCGAGTCACGATTTTTTTAAATACAGTGCTCGTATTGCAAAACGCTTGCAAACCACGTTACTCGCAATCCAAGGTTCCACTGTATTGCTATGTTAGGACATAGTCACACCTTTCCATTGTGGTGTGTTAGAAAAACACATCAAACAATCGAATAATTATGTCCAAAAAAGTTTTATTGCAAAAACATCACATCACAAAAGTGCAACGTTTCGGAGTCACACAGGACCCCTTCATCAGGCGTGTGACTCCGAAATGTTGCACTTTTGTAATGTAATGTTTTTGCAATAAAACTTTTTTGGACGTAATTGGACGATCCTTGGTGTGCTGGCGAATATGTTCGATTGTTGGTGTCTCCAGGACCCAACTGGTAATCGCTGCAGCACCCACCGTTCCTGTTGTGCTCTTCCTAATATACTACAGGCAGGCAGTTGATTCCGTTAGCTGCAGTATATTCAGTCAGTATACTGTATCCTGTGCAGCTAGATTTCACTGCAGACCATTCCTGTTGTGCTCTTCCTAATATACTACAGGCAGGCAGTTGATTCAGTTAGCTGCAGTATATTCATTCAGTATACTGTATACAGTTTAGCTAGATCTCACTGCAGAGCGTTCCTGTTGTTCTCTTCCTAATATACTACAGGCAGGCAGTTGATTCAGTTAGCTGCAGTATATTCAGTCAGTATACTGTATCCTGTGCAGCTAGATTTCACTGCAGATCGTTCCTGTTGTGCTCTTCCTAATATACTACAGGCAGGCAGTTGATTCAGTTAGCTGCAGTATATTCAGTCAGTATACTGTATCCTGTGCAGCTAGATTTCCCTGCAGACCGTTCCTGTTGTGCTCTTCCTAAAATACTACAGGCAGGCAGTTGATTCAGTTAGCTGCAGTATATTCAGTCAGTATATTGTATCCTGTGCAGCTAGATTTCACTGCAGACCGTTCCTGTTGTGCTCTTCCTAATATACTACAGGCAGGCAGTTGATTCAGTTAGCTGCAATATATTCAGTCAGTACACTGTATCATGTGCAGCTAGATTTCACTGCAGTGTGTATAGAAAATAATACTGCGCTACTAAAAAGATCCAAGTATAACGGTTATCTGCTACGAAGCACTGAAAGGTAATTTCCGTGTGCCTTAAAGTGAGTTTGGTATATAGAAGTAGTGCTGAGCTGATGTATATAGTGTGCTGTGTGTCCTGTGCTAGACCTCTATCTTTAAATTATTAGTATGACACTTCTACGGTTACTGAGGTAGCTTACACATAAACATAAATAAAATAAATTGCATTAATAAATTACTAATTTACCAAAAATGGTGTGGTGGTGGTAAAGTGCAAAACGTGCAAATATATTGTGACACAGTGAATAAATAATTTTAAAAGACAGATAAAATTAATATAATACAAATTGCATGTGTCCGTGATGGTACTAAGCAGTACCTAGCTATTATAGTGCAAATGTGCATAAATTATGTTACTAAGCAGTAACAATAAAGTTCTAGATGGATCCAGTAAAAAATTACTGTCCTTCTTTAAAATGAAAGGAAGAGAAGGATTGGTAATGTCAATCGTGCATCAGAATAAATATAATCCGGGAATGGGAGAAATCCCTTATTAGCGTGCTGTGATTGGTGCTGGGTTGTGGGTGATACAAATAGCTTCGTGCTCTTCAAACTGTGACTCCTTAGGTATATGGGTGGCCCCTTACCTCACTGCTGTGAGGTTACAGCATTTGTGTATAATATAGCCTTTGTGTCCGACCTCCTCCTATTCAATCGATCCGTTTGCAGCCTTGGCTGGGGTCCTGCCTGGGGTTCTGCCTGGTTCTATGTAGGATGTTAGGGGGAGGGAGGGATCGCAATTCATTAAGATGTTCAGAGCAGGGTACATCAGATACAAGCGCCGAGCTCGTCCGCGTCACCTCCGGTGCTTGCACTTCCCTACGCGTGTCGTCACTGGTCACGTGACTTCATCAGGGGACAATCCACATCTGGTGGCAGGCGAGGTGGCAAGCGACAATCCACATCTGGTGGCAGGCGACGTGGCAATCCACATCTGGTGGCAGGCGACATGGCAATCCACACCTGGTGGCAGGTGACGTGGCAATCCACACCTGGTGGCAGGTGACGTGGCAAGCAACAATCCACACCTGGTGGAAGGCGACGTGGCAAGTGACAAACCGCATTTGGTGGCAGATTCTGCATTATGGTGAGTTTGAACTATTTTATTTTATATTACAATGCAATGACAGAGATAATGCGCTTCAATCATCCCAACACCATATCAGCCATTGTTCTGTGATGATTGAGGCGCTAACACTAGCCATTTCCCCGACAAACTGCCCACGAAAAGCTACATAACAACCCAACCCCCCCCCCCCCGGGCCTTGGCACGATTCTATTACACAACGCCGGTCCTCGGTGCCAAAAAGGTTGGGGACCACTGCTGTATACAGTTGTGCTTGATCTCACTGCAGACCGTTCCTGTTGTGCGCTTCCTAATATACTACAGGCAGGCAGTTGATTCAGTTAGCTGCAGTATATTCAGTATATATATATATATATATATATATATATATACACACATCCCAGCATTGTATATATATATATATATATATATATATATATATATACACTGTATCCTGTGCAGCTAGATCTGACTGCAGGCCATTCCTGGTGTACCTATTCAAATACATTACAAATACATCAAATACAGTATGTCTGGAAGGCCAACAAGGAGAGGCAGACACTCACAGGCCACTAAAAGAGGGCAAGCAGGCTCTGTGTCTAGAGCCAACTGTGCTGGTTGTGGACACAGTGCATCCTCAGCACGTGGCCGTGGGGCACCCTTGTCTTTTTTTCCGGCAGCTGGCCATGTTGAGTCACAACATGCAGAAGAGTTGGTAGAGTGGATGACCAAACCGTCCTCATCCTCCTCATCCTCTGTCACCCAGGCTCAGAGTACTCTGTCTGCCAATGCAGCTGCCAAAGTAGCCTATTCCATCAGCTTCAGGTCATCAGTTACTCCTTCCCTAGCCCCACCATCATACACGAAGGAGTCCCCTTCGACCACAGTGTTGGGTACATGCTGCAGGAGGATGCACAGCGTTTTGAAGGCTCCGATGATGGTACCCAGATTAAGGAAGGCAGTAACGTGAGCCCAGAGAGAGGGAATGCCCAAGAAGGACAACAAACTGGCACTCATGTTCCTCCAGTTGCAGCATACTGCCAGGTTTTCTCCAGTGATGAGGAGGGAGGGGATTATGAGGTCACTGACTCTACGTGGGTGCCTGATAGGAGAGAGGAGGAGGAGGCACATCTCCAACGAGGCAGGATGCCCTCCAGGGGCCAGCTTAAGGGCAGCCAACCGACTGCATCACACCGCAGAGCTCCCATGTGCAGGGCGCTGCTGACTCTGCACATTTTTTCAAAAGTTCTTTGGTGTGGGCCTTATTTGAGACGTGTGCAGCTGTTTGCAACGTATGTCTGAAGCATATCAAGCGTGGCCAAAACAGCAGCCGCTTGGGCACCACATGCTTGACCAGACATATGTCGACCTGCCATGCAGTCCGTTGGCAAGCGTACTTAAAAGACCCACACCAAAGAACAAGGCGGACCTCTCCTTGCTCCTCATCAGCTGGGATCTCCAACCCCACTATACCTTCAGTCCTCTCAGAAACCTGCACTGAGAGGAATGAAGGTATAGAATTAGGTGTGCCACTGCCAAGTACTTGTGGGCAATCTTCTATTGCTACACCAGCGTCCGATTGTAGTAGGCAAATTTCCCTACCCCAGTTGCTAAACCAGCGAAAGAAATTCGCTCCCAGCCATCCACATGCCCAGTGGTTGAATGCTAGCTTGGCTAAATTGCTAGCACTCCAACTGCTGCCTTTTCAGCTGGTAGACTCTGCCCCCTTTCGTGAATTTGTGGAATGCGCGGTACCTCAGTGGCAGGTTCCCAAACGCCACTTTTTTTCACGGAAGGCGATTCTGGCTCTCTACCGGCATGTGGAAGGCAATGTCTTGGCCCCGCTGGACAGGGTGGTCAGCGGTAAGGTGCATATTACCGCTGACTCATGGTCCAGCAGGCATGGACAGGGACGTTACCTATCTTTCACGGTGCACTGGGTTACTCTGCTGGCAGCTGGGAAGGATGCAGGACAGGGTGCAGTATTGATGGAGCTTGTTCCACCACCACGCCTCCAAAATGCTGGTAGTGGTGATTCTGCCCCACCTCTCTCCACCACCCCTCCTCTTCTTCTTCCTCTATGGCCTCTTCCTGTGCTGATTTGTCCTCGAAACCAGCTGTGCTCCGTAGGCGTTCTAGGGGCTACGCAAGCACTCAGAAAAAAGATGCCATGCAGTGCTTGAGCTGGTGTGCTTAGGGGACAGGAGCCACACTGGGGCAGAGATTCTGTCAGCTCTGCCGGGGCAGGCTCAGAGGTGGTTGACGCCACGCCAGCTTCATCCAGGAATGGTGGTTCGCGACAATGGCACCAACCTCCTCCCCGCCCTCCGACAGGGACACCTGACCCATGTGCCCTGTTTGGCTCACGTCCTTAATTTGGTGGTGCAGCGGTTCTTGTGCAGGTACCCGGGCTTCCAGGATCTCCTGAGGCAGGCCAGGAAAGTCTGTGTGCATTTCCGCCGGTCATATAATGCCAGTGCTCGGCTGGCTGACCTCCAAAAGGAATACAACCTGCCCAAAAACTGCCTAATCTGTGACATGCCCACGAGATGGAACTCAGCGTTGGCCATGCTGCAGAGGCTGCACACACAGCAGAGGGCCATCAATGAGTACCTGTGCGACTATGGCACCAGGACAGGGTCAGGGACTTGTACATGGCTGGGAGGAGGTGGCTGCAGATCATGTTGTCCTTAGTGACCCAGAGGACTCCGGACCGAATGCCTCAGCAAACCTACGTTGCATGGCCTCCCTGATCCTGCAAAGCCTGCGAAAGGACCCTCGGATTCGTGTGATCAAGGAGAGGGATCATTACTGGCTGGCAACCCTCTTTGATTCACGTTACAAGGGTAAGGTTGCGGAACTTATCCAGCCGTCGTAGAGGGAGCAGAGGATGAAACATCTTCGGGAGGCCTTGCAGAAAGGTTTTTGCAACGCATTTCCAGAGCCTGGGAGGTTACAAATTCCTGGTCCTGGACAACGTGTTGCTGAGGCTTCGGTCAGTCACAGAAGGAGCGGTGGAGAAGGTGGCCGTCTGACCGATGCGTTCAGACAATTTTTTCGTCCGCAGCCCCAAGGTCTGATCGGTTCCAGCAACCATCGCCAGTGTCTGATTTACATGGTGCAGGGATACCTAGGGGCAAGATCAGACTTGGACACCTTTCCAAACGAAAATCCTCTGAGTTACTAGGTCTTGAGGATGGATCACTGGCCAGAGCTTGCACAGTATGCAATTGAGCTACTGGCCTGTCCTGCATCCAGCGTTCTTTCAGAACGCACATTCAGTGCTGTTGGAGGCTTTGTAACCGATCACAGAGTGCGCCTGTCCACCGACTCGGTTGATCGTCTCACCTTCATAAAAATGAATCAGGCTTGGATCACCAGCTACCAAGCACCTGAAGCTAATGTAACCGATTCATTTTTTTATGAATGAGATCCTTTCAAGACTGCCTATGCTGATGCTGATTGCTGAGTGACTATCCTGTTATGCTGAGTGACTATCCTATTCCTCCTCAATGTTCATGTTGATTTTTTTGGTTCTGGGCACCAGCACCAGTGCCTAAAGCCCAATTTTTCTGTCCCTGTTTATTTTTGCTGTAATATTTTGCAGCAGGGCTCATTCCTGTGCTCAAATAGAGTATCTGTGAGGGGTTGCAGTGTTGTGGCACCAGCACCAGTGCCTAAAGCCCAATTTTTCTGCCCCTGTTTAACAGGGGTGTGTATAATTTTAATTTTTGCTGTAATATTTTGCAGCAGGGCTCATTTCTGTGCTCAAATAGAGTATCTGTGAGGGGTTGCAGTGTTGTGGCACCAGCACCAGTGCCTAAGGCCTAATTTTTCTGCCCAATTTTCTGCAGAGTATATAGGGCAGGCCGTATAGTATATATATATATATATATATATATATATATATATATATACAGGCGGTCCCCTACTTTCAAACATCCGACTTACAAATGACTCCTACTTACAAAGGGAGGGAGACAACAGGAAGTGAGAGGGAGTCTACCCCTGGGAAAGGAAATTCTCTCCTGTAATAGTTATTATGGGAAAAAGGTGTCTCCACTGATGCTTTATCACCAATCCTTGTTTCCCTAAAAACCCCAAATTTTCTAAATCCAATTGTCATTGGGCCAGAAAGTGAGGTGAAATCTTCTGAACAGGGGCAAAGACAGCAAAACAAACGTTACAGGGGTGATGATAACCCTTCCCTATGATATCCAAAAAGCTTAAAAATAGATTTTTTGGCTGGAGCTACACTTACAAAATGTACCTGTTCTAAATTACAACTTAAGAACAAACCTACAGTCCTTGTCTTTCTTGGGACCGCCTGTGTGACAGACCTAGCCGGGACAGAGGCTTTTTGAGGGGACTGAATGCAAGCCTCTTGCCTTGCGACCATGGGCCCTGGCATTTGGGGGAACGGTGCTCTTTGTGAGCTGTATGCCTGGGGACCCTTGAGGGGGTGTTACTTTGGATTCAGGTCCATGTCCCCCCCAAGACACACAGACTCTGGGGACCCTGTATATGCCATATTAGAGTGACTGAGTCATACTGTTGGGACGTTCACACATTCCCTCTAAGGATATGCAAATGCAATCACCTCCAGCCATCTGTCTGTCCTCTGTGCTAATTTGACCCTGCTAAAATGTGTGATGTTTACACTTAGGATAATGTGTATTGTATAGCAGGTGCCGGGATGTCTACCCTGACAGGTCATATCTATGAGTCACCTTGGCTGGCTAAAGGATTTAGTTAATTAGCTCATGTTAATTATGTTTTGGTTACTCCCTCTGTTTCTGTATATAAGACTTGTTTTTGGTTCTAATAAAGTCTCTCTCTTGTTGGAACTTACATACAGCCTGCCTGGTGTTTGTTCTGACCGATCACATATGGATTCGAATGGCACATAGCTGTAGTTTGAATCCTGGAGCACCGGATGATCCAACAGAGCAGAGGAGTGTCGGGAGAGTGGAGCCGAGCGAGCAAAGGGGTTCGTTACATTGGTTGGCAGCGGTGGGATTTGCTCTCCAGTTCCTGGGACACTCCAAACCACCACAGTGAATGACCAGCTATGCAGCCTGCAGGAAAGTCACGCTGAAAGACCTACTTGAGAGCCGAGATGGACCAGAAGAAGGGTGATGCAGGACCCCGGTCAGTTGAAGATTTGTTTCAGCAACGAGTGCGGCAGCGGTTGGCATTATATGGGGCTTACCCATCAGAGACCACCATACAGGAAGCCATTAAAGACATCCAGCTGCAGGATGCCTGACAAAAGAGAGAACTAGAGCGGCAACATGAGTGGAGAATGGCGCAAATACGGCAATCGGAGACAACGCCTAAAGAACCAGCCGCCATGGAAGAGGAATTCGGAAGGAGGTTGCGAGAGATGCAGATACAGCATAGAGGACCAGTATCAGAGGAGGTCCTGCTGGGATGGTCGGATTCGATCCGCTGCGAACTCTGGAAGAAAGTGCTAGCCCTCGAGCAGCAACACCAGGGAAATATTCTCCCCTCCATCTATGTAAGGTACTGGTCGCAGTATGAAGTACGAATGCTGTTATTGGGGGAACAACCGAAGCAGGAGTGGTCAGCTGAGTTAAGCAGGCTGATCTGGGCAGAGATGCGGTTGGACGAGAGCTACAGAGCCCTCCGGTGGTATGTAGCCCAAGAGTGCCAGTGGTCAGCGGATGACAGCCCCACGGAAGGCTTTGACTATAATGGCCTGGGATTGTTGTATTGGAGGCTGTCCGAGGACCCTGACTTTGGGAGTGATCGGGAGTGGCGTTTGGAGCAAATAATGGAGCACAGAGAACAAAGACTGAACGTCTCGGAAGGGCACTGGGCACAGGAAGATTTGGAGTTTCTGGCCGTTCAGGAATGGGAGCTGGAGATTGCCTACAAACAGCTGCTAGACTCTGCTCAGCAGCAGGGTGGGGCTCCCTTTGCCTGGGACTATCAGGAAATACCAGTTGACAACTATGAAATCCTGGCTGAAGAATCAGCAGTGGAAAATCTGAAGATTGCCATCCCTAAAGCCAAAGTGAATGATAGGGAGTTCCAGGGAGCTAGCCTGGCTGAAGAATCGGCAGTGGAAAAGCTGAAGATTGCCCTCCTTAAAGCCGAAGTGGATGATATGGAGTTCCAGGGAGCTAGCCTGGCTAAAGAATCAGCAGTGGAAAATCTGAAGATTGCCATCCCTAAAGCCGAAGTGGATGATAGGGAGTTCCAGGGAGCTAGCCTGGCTGAAGAATCGGCAGTGGAAAAGCTGAAGATTGCCCTCCCTAAAGCCGAAGTGGATGATATGGAGTTCCAGGGAGCTAGGGCAGTTGGCTCATCTCCCCAGCCACAGATTACAGAAGGTATGGACTTAAGGGACTGTTCAGAGGATGTTATGGATTATGCATCGCCTGCCCAAGTACCGGCAGCAGGACAGAGTACTACAGACCCCTGCTCTACACCCGTGGCAGTTTTGGAGGCCTGAGGTGAGAAGGCGATGGTTCCTCTTTCACAGTGGATTTCAGAGATGCAGGGAGGAGAAGCAGGCCATCTCCCCCCCAACAGTTAACCAAAGCAGATGGTGTGGAGTCCCCAGCAGAAGTGCTGGCAACAGGGCAGAGTGATACCCACCTCTGCCCAGCACCGGAAACCACTGTGGAGTTTCAGGGAGCCGGGGCAGTTGGCCCCTCTCCCCAGCAACAAGCTGAGGCAGTAAAGCTTTTACTCCCAGCTGAATCACTGGCAGCAGGGCAGAATGCTACTGGCATCGGCACACAATGGCCACAGGAGCGGATATCGGTGGATGGGACTTCAGTCTCCACTTGTATACCCCAGGGATGCCGGGCAGTCGACCCAGATCCCCAACAGCATGACGGACTGAGCCCAGTCACCCTGTCTTCTCTCCAGCGGCGGAAAGGACTCCAGGGAGAAGGGCCAGTCCAGGCCTCTCCCCAGCGACGGGTGTGTTCTCTGAGAGAGGCAGAGGTTGGCTGGGTAAGTGATGCTCTGTTTGGAGCAATTTGTTTGGGGTACTGTGTGGATGCCGGCATTGGGGGAATGGAACTATGGACTAACTTCGGAGTCAACCCGTTTGGGGTCTCCTCCTATGTTAGTTTCCTTCCGAAAGGGGAGATGTCTGACAGACCTAGCCGGGAGAGAGGCTTTTGGAGGGGACTGAATGCAAGCCTCTTGCCTTGCGACCATGGGCCCTGGCATTTGGGGGAACGGTGCTCTTTGTGAGCTGTATGCCTGGGGACCCTTGAGGGGGTGTTACTTTGGATTCAGTTCCATGTCCCCCCCAAGACACACAGACTCTGGGGACCCTGTATATGCCATATTAGAGTGACTGAGTCATACTGTTGGGACGTTCACACATTCCCTCTAAGGATATGCGAATGCAATCACCTCCAGCCATCTGTCTGTCCTCTGTGCTAATTTGACCCTGCTAAAATGTGTGATGTTTACACTTAGGATAATGTGTATTGTATAGCAGGTGTCGGGATGTCTACCCTGAAAGGTCATATCTATGAGTCACCTTGGCTGGCTAAAGGATTTAGTTAATTAGCTCATGTTAATTATGTTTTGGTTACTCCCTCTCTTTCTGTATATAAGACTTGTTTTTGGTTCTAATAAAGTCTCTCTTGGTTGGAACTTACATACAGCCTGCCTGGTGTTTGTTCTGACCGATCACAAATGGATTCGAATGGCACATAGCTGTAGTTTAAATCCTGGAGCACCAGATGATCCAATAGAGCAGAGGAGTGTCGGGAGAGTGGAGCCGAGCGAGCAAAGGGTCTCGTTACAGCCTGTATACTGCTGTTCAGAGTATATAGGGCCTGTTCAGAGTATATAGGGCCTGGGGGCCCCATGCCTTTTCTTTTTTTAATTTGGGTGCGTTGTTCTGCTCAATATCCATACAAGACCCAAAGGGCCTAGTGGGGGGGGGGGGGTACCCATGGCGTTATTCTCAATAATTTTCCTTTATATTGCCGCAAGCACATTTAAATGACTTTAATTCCTTTAGAAATTTCATTTTGTGCAGGGACTGTTCTAAACACGGGAAACATGCGCCACTTCACAGGCAAACTATAGACACCCCCAGGTACGATATTTAAAGGAATATTTCACTTTTATTTTTTCACTTTAAGCATCATTAAAATCACCGGTCCCCGAAAAAACGTCCGTTTTTAAAACTTTTTTTTGCATTGATACATGTCCCCTGGGGCAGGACCCGGGTCTCCAAACCCTTTTTAGGACAATAACTTGCATATTAGCCTTTAAAATTTGCACTTTTGATTTCTCACATTCGAGTCCCATAGACTTTAACGGTGTTCGAAAGTTCGCACAAACTTATGGTCCGTTCGCATGTTCTGGATGCGAACCGAACCGGGGGGTGTTCGGCTCATCCCGAGTGTGAGCAAAGCAACATCTTACCAGGCAGCCAGGCAACTGGAATTTAAAGGAAGAGCAAAGGATAATCAGCTCTGAGAGCCACAAAGCATAAAAGGGGAACAAATGTGGAGGAAGAAGACATTGGTGGATAGTGGATGGTGTCCCTGTCTTGTACCAGAAATGTGACATTAACTCGATCAGCAGATTTAACTGCCAAGCAATGAGAAAAATTTACTTTTGGCACGAGAACTATATAGTCAAAGTTGCCTGCTGGACTAAGAAGAAGGTCCCCATCAGTAATATACAAGTAATTGTTTGGTGCATCAATCACCATCTTGGCTGGGCTGGCCTGCTGGTCAATGCTAACTGCAAAGTGTTCTCTCATTGACCAACAATGTAAAGGGTCTCTTTAAAAGATAGATGCGTTACTTGATTTTTCAAAAGTAAAATCAGCAATGCCAGCCATTGTTTCTGTCATAACAGGGTTTGGGTGCTTACAAAACATTTATTTTACAGAGCATGTTGGACTCTCTAATAAGAAGGCCCAGCTAGCCCTTTCACTTACTATGTGCCTCTAATTAAAAATGTATAGAATCTGTACTAGCTAGAAAGGAAGTAACTAGCTTCTAAATCACCCAGTTGTGTGTGTTTCAATTAAACCAGGCTATTCATGGCATGTGGAATTTTCTCCAGAGCTTAGTAAATGAGGGGAAGCTCTGCTGACTTTCATCATCCAATCAGATGCAAGCTGTTTTTCTTGCATATTTACTAAAGCCGGCCAAAGATAGATCAAATCTTGGCCGGTTCAGCAGGGACCAGCTAAGACTCAATCCATCTATGGGCAGGCTGATTGAGACCAAGTCAATCCATTGATCGATTTGGGTACAATCAGCATGTTGGATTATTAGCATGCGATTATTGCCAGTGGCTATAGCCACTAGTAGTAATCACTGTATTCTTCCAGCATGGATGACTCCCCTGTGCCCCCCCCCCCCCTACTGGGAGAACACAATAGCTCCACGGGAGGCATTCCTCCATCAATGCTGACTGTGTTAATGGGGGAACTGAGCGATTTTCTTCACAGGTTGCAGGAAAGAAAATTGCATGCTCTATGGCCTGTTTAAGCTCTGGAGCAAATTCCCTTGCAAAGTGCACAGTTTTTTTGCCCTAGTAAATCAACCCCATGGAATATAATCATCCACCATAGAATCTGAAATTTCAGCTTCTATCAAGCTACCTATAGATGGTATATATAAAATATTTGTATGCAACATTTACATATTTATATTTACCATCCTAAAACAGTAAAAAATTTGAACTTTTTAAGGGCGGGAGGGGGGAAAATACAAAACAGGTATGGCTCATTCCATCTTTTCACTGACAAGGAAAACATCATAGATCCGACATAGATCCGAGAAGGAGCATTGTGATTTATAATGTTTTCCATTTCAGTGAAAATATAGATAATTCAGCAGAACCATCAAAGCAAGTAATTCTGTTAATTCTGTGACACGAGAGTTTAGTATAGTACGGCTGGCTGAAAAGATGGGGAAACCAAGTTACACTTCAGCAATGACTAACACAGAAAGAAATTCACACTTCCTGCACTCTTCTCAGTATGACAAAGGGAGTGCCTGACCTGGACTGGCAGATATCATCATTAGGATGATGGCCATGGAGATATCTGCCTATCCTGGCCAACTCAATTCATGCACGCACAGCGACGGCAGTGATGTAATTACTGTGCTGCTCACTTGTATTTGTATAGAGCAAGCTGCATCTAAGGACCTGCAGTGCAATGATCTCCTTGCTTTAGCATTTATTTGGTGCAATTGTGCTTCTTCCATGTCACTTGCTGCTGATAACCAATCATTCTGGAGAGGGGCAATGGGGCAGCTCAGTAGTGCGTATAATACAAAAACGGCTGGACAAAATTACAAATCCTCTGGAAAATAAAACAGTAAACTCAGACTCATTTAAATACTGTTTGCCTAGAAATTCACTTTAATTACTATTTAATTTATTTATATATATATATATATATATATATATATATATATATATATATATATATATGGACACAGAAAGCAATAAAAATGTATTGTAGCAGGGCTGCCATCTTGTATTGTTTATTTCACTACTGGGATGGGATTTCCCCTTTCTTCATATTTAGGTGACAAGTGTTAGACAAAACTGGTAATGGTGAAAAAATTCACAAACAGTAATGCAAAACTGACAGAGTTCAAACTCTTCCTTGTTTCGCTCAAGGTAAAAAAAAAAAAAAAGTTTGGGCTAGATTTGGGATTTAAGGGGAAATAACAATGATTTAAGGTCAACTGTATTTTAAACATATATATAATCTTTGCAAATAAACTTATAACATCTGACAAAGGACTCCTACTGCAATATGGGATAGCTAAAGAGACAACAAAGCGGAATCATTCTTCCTTCAAACAAAGTTTATCTAACTAACAATCTTGAACTTAACAGCTCCAAGCCCTAAGAGATGAATGACCAAGCAGACTCATGATCAGCAGATATACAGTAGGCAATTGTGTGCAAAACTCAACCCCTTTTTTTATATAATTTTATCTGTTGGGAAAGCTTACCAACCAGTAAGAAGACTCATGAGAGGGTGAAACCAAATGTAACCTTTGCTAAAAAAGCAAAACAAAAAAAGATCAAAATTTGCATGTAAATTCAGCTGCCATATCTCACTATTGATGCTTTTGTGGTTTTTACTGAAGGCAAAGTCTCTTATGTACTTTTTTCAGTGAATGCTGCTGGAACTGCCCAGTTTTAGACACATCTGCAAAATTTAAAAGGGGACCAGTTCATAATTATTTTTGGGGATGATAAACTAATTTCCTGAGTTTTACATAAACACATACAGCAAATGTTTTTTTGCACCAACAATTTGTGTGGCAAAAACCTCTGCCACAGAAAAACAGATACCAAAACCAACTGAGATCATTTTAAAAGGTGAAAATAAATGTAATACAAGAAAATACTACATTTAATTCTTGGTGATTTTTGGTTTTAAAAATTAAAACATAATTGCAAAATAGAAAAGTATTTTTTTTGTAACAAACAGTTATAAAATCTAGCATTAATGGGTTAAGTTTAACGCTTTTTTTCAGCAATCTTGAACTGTCTAATGGCTTCTTCTACTGGTTTTGCAAAAGTGATCAAAAAACATTTTAGGTAAAATGCAAATTAAAAAATGATAAAGTACAAAGCCGCGCATTGAAACTGAACAAACAGATATTTTAAAAATAGGATAAACAAAAAAAAGTGCACAATACTTCACATTTTAAATGAAAATCCTAATTAACATTAGGACTTCTATTGTATCTACCTAATACATTACTTGACCAGTTCTTACTTTTGCTCTAAAAACTGGAACAATTAAGGTACTTCTGTAGAATTTAAGCAGCAAGCAGTATTAGTTTAAGATCAGGGATTCTTTTTATTATACAGGATTTATATAGCACCAAAAGTTTGCGCAGCGCTTTACAATATGGGGGGGGGGGGGGGGGATTGCACAAAATGAAGTAATCTTCAAGATAGATTTTTTTAAATGTAATACATATTTTTTTCCCAAACATTTATTATAGTGTAGTGATTAAAAACACATTCTTGTTGTTAATTAACAACAGTTAAATTATCAGTCAGGTTGATTTACTAAAGGCAAATAGGCTGTTCACTTTGCAAGGGAATTCTAACTTTGCTGCCAAGGACGTTTCCATTGGCTTTTAGTGAATGAGGTGAAGCTCTGATTACTTACAACATCCAATCATGTACCAGCAAAAATAATTTTTTTTTTCTCTATGCATGTGATTGGGTATTCTTTGCAAATTGATTTTTCACCACATTCACTAAGATAAGGAAAAAATGACATTACAAAGTGAAAATTTAGATGGAAAGTGATTAGCCAGTGAATACATATATAGATTCCTACTTGGACTTTACTTGGACTTTACTTGGACTTTATAATATGTGTGAGGACAGCCAACACCTTGATTATTTGTTGAAAAGAATGAATAAATGCAAAAATACAAGCATCTTCACACTTATTAAAAAGCTTGCTCTGGTTAAATTAAAGGAACCAACATCTTCAATCCAATTCTAGTAATTTAAAAAAAGTATTTATGTACCAATTCATTCTTTGAAATATATCCATTTTTTTTTTTTTTTTTTTTTTTTTTTGCTGTACATGGATTTTTTACAAAAAGAAAAAAAAATGTATGTTGACTATAAAAAAAATAATTAGAAAAGGAAATGAATAAAAAAAAAAAAAAGTCTAGGTTTAATGTTGCAGTTCTTTTAATCCACAAGTATCCTCCTAACCCATACGCTACCTGGTCATTTATGGAGGTTTGCAGGCAGCATTTTTGGTTGGAAGTGGCAGAATATTTGTGTATCCCTAAATTTAAACTTCCACAATTGTGTAGATGTACACAGCTGTTCTTAGTGGAGGAATGTGCAAAGAGCTGTCAGAATAGCAAGCATGCTTACTTAATTAAATTACGATTTAAGGAAAGTGCCTATTTAATTGAAATACATATTTTCATTATTATTATATTTATTCTAAGAAAAATGTTTTTATTTCCATCAGGGTTCTAGCTGAACATAAATGTGTACATTTCCTATGATTGGAATTGTATTTTCTGTTATTTATTACTATAAATCTTTTGAAACAGAACATGAATGTGTACATTTCTGCCCTGAAGGTTTCATATGAAAAGTGAATAATCAATTCAGTCTACACTTGCTGCAGGTATTGTTCCAAGAGATTCTGTAAGCGACAGGAGAAACAATTGTAAATGTACCTACCACTCCTTATTGATTATAATTTATTTACTTATGCCGTCCTTCGTCTTGTTTCCAAGCTCATATTGTGCATATACAGTACCCTCCTGAAGAGAGTCATAACTGGTCAGAAATTAGGATCACATTAATAAGACTTTATTTGAGACTTTCTTTGGTCAGCAAACAAGAGAAACTGAGAAATGTGACTGACTGGCATGTATTTCATATTTTCTTTTGCAACTAATGTTTGATTATTCCATGGATTTTTACATTTTTCATCTCATGTTTTTTATTATTTATTCCCTGTATATATTTTGTATATGTAAAAATGAACATTCTTAGTTGATTAAAAAAACAATCTATTTTCAGCCATAGTTTCATTTTCATTTTCCTCTCCTGTGTCATTTCTTTAGGTCTGTATTAGCAAAGTTGTTTTAGTGTGTCAGTGTTTGGATAGCAAATAAAGCTGGATATAACTATTAAAAGGAAAGAACGCAATATCAATTTCTGCTACATCCAATACGCCATCTCTGATGGTATACATACATGGCTGATCACAAAATTTAAAAAATTTAAAAAAATCATATGCATATACATAAATATTTTTTTTTATATGGAGACTTCCTAAGTAAATTTGAAAAAAAAAATAAGTTGTGAAGGAAAAATACTGTGGGGTTGATTTATTGAAACAGGAGATTGTAGAATCTGGTGCAGCTTTGCATGGCAGCCAATCAGCTTCTAACTTCAGCTTGTTCACATAAGCTTTAACAAATAAACTGGAAGCTGATTGGTTTCTATGAATTGCTGCACCAAATTTTGCACACTCCAGTTTTAGTAAATAACCCCAGTGTGTCCTATATAAGTACAATGGGGTCTCTTTGCAAAAGCAGTCATTTTCTTCACTGCTTTGCATCTGTTGTAAATGTCTAATCCCATTCATGAGATAAAAAAAAAGAAAAAATAAACCTAATTAAACACTTTAAGTGATAATATAGAAAAAAAAAATCACTAAGTAACTAAGCTGTTTAGGACACTGAACAGTCTAAATTACAATCCAAAAATATATACTGATATTTGAGGCAAATGTTATTATTATTTTTTTTTTTTTTCTCATACTGATGTAATAAAAAACCTCAATAAATGATCAATTGCACATACATCAGATGCAGAAAAAGTAAAAAAAAAAAAAAAAATCGAAATGTATTCAATATATGTTTTTGAAATGCTGACAGTACAGTCAGACAGCATGAGACACAATCAGAAATAAAAGCTGTGTTCAGGTTGGAACAACCACATAGTCTGTTCCCTCCAAACTTGTCATAATGGAAAGAGAACAAAGGGCAAAAGAAGAGACGCTGCTCATAGATTCCAATCCTTCAACAATAACAACGCTAAATGACGCAACAAAGTTATTTCTCTTCTAGTTTTTATTTTTACAGTTTGTTGCCCAAAACCAGACAAAACAAAATGATCCTTGGACACTATTTGTGATAATCCCTGTCTTTTTTTATTTCATGGATTTTACTCTTTTTGTATATTTCCACAAATGACAACAGAAAACAGCTTATGTCAGCCTAAACACAACATTAGAATCATACTACATTCCTCATTAGCATACCCAGGTTTCCTACAGTCCCTGTCTGTACCCCACAACTGAAGACTAGTCAGTATTGACTCCCCCAATTATAAGAATCGGCCACACTTCTCCCATTAAATTAACTGAGCATCCCCAGCATTGTTTGTGACAATAAAGCTGGGTGAAGGTGCAGTAAAAGGCACCAAGGTGTGTGCTGTCAGTGATTTCCTACAGGCTCAAACGTGTGTGTGTGTGTGTGTGTGTGTGTATATATGTGTGTGTATATGTGTGTGTATATGTGTGTGTATATGTGTGTGTGTGTGTGTGTGTGTATATATGTGTGTGTGTGTGTGTGTGTGTAAATATGTGTGTGTATATGTGTGTGTGTGTGTGTGTGTGTATATGTGTGTGTGTGTGTGTGTGTGTATATATGTGTGTGTGTGTGTATGTGTGTATATATGTGTGTGTGTGTGTATATATGTGTGTGGGTGTGTGTGTATGTGTGTGTGTATGTGTGTGTGTGTATATATGTGTGTATATATGTGTGTGTGTGTGTATATATGTGTGTGTGTATATGTGTGTGTTTATGTGTGTGTGTGTGTGTATATGTGTGTGTGTGTTTGTATATATGTGTGTGTTGTCCTCACCTGTGTACTGGGATTTACTGAGTGTGATGGCATTACACCTGTCTGAGGATCAGTTTGTGCAGCGTTTTACAACATGAGGGCAGACAGTACATTTACAATACAATTCAATAGAGGAGGAATCATACAAACCTCCTGATTTCTCAGATGAAAGAGAGGAACACATTGTAATACAAACTGTAGACAAAGGACCCCTGACAATGACATGTCCCTCCCCGGGTCAGGGAACCTGGAAGAATGATAGAAAATAGATGAAACCCACAAGTGATTACTTATCTTTACTTTTCTTTTAGAACAGTTTTTAAAATGCCAAATGCAATCATGTAGAAGTTGGATAAAAGGTGGTAGAAGATTGCTGAGAGTGGAATTTTGCAGATAATCCATACATCATATAATTCATAAATCATAGAATCTGTTTATCATATAATCCATACATCACACAATTCATACATCATATAATTCATACATCATATAATCCATACATCATATAATCCATACATCATATAATCCACACAGCATATAATCCATACATCATATAATCCATACATTATATAATCCATACATCATATAATTCATACATCATATAATTTATAAATCATATATTTCATACATCATATAATTCATAAATCATAGAATATGTTTATCATATAATCCATACATCACACAATTCATACATTATATAATTCATACATCATATAATCCATACATCATATAATCCATACATCATATAATCCATACATCATATAATTCATACATCATATAATCCAAACATCATATAATCCATTCATCATATAATCCATACATCATATAATTCATACATCATATAATTCATACATCATATGATTCATACAGTACATCATATAATCTATATATCAGATAATCCACACATCATATAATCCACACATCATATAATCCACACATCATATAATCCACACATCATATAATTCATAAATCATATAATCTATATATCAGATAATCCACACATCATATAATTCATACATCGTATAATCTATATATCAGATAATCCATACATCATATAATTCATAAATCATATAATCCATATAGAAGGGCAGAGGGGTCTGGTTCCAGTCCCTGAAATGAGGACAGTGGGGGTTGGGCACCTGTCATATAATCTATATGTCATATAATCCATACATCATATAATCATAATAATATAAACCTGTCATGACATGAAAACATAACCAGGATCGATCAGCACATTGCAGAACCAGCAGACAAAGGGTTACATGACACAGAATTGTCCCGATCGGCGGACACTCGGCTATTATCGGTATGACAGAGCCGTGTGTGCCGGGATCGGGCACAGGACTCCACGGAGGGGCACACCGGGACCGATCACCTTATTATATATTAAATATGCAGGCGGATCGTCAACTCGGATCCTCTGTGATCGCGATATACATCTACAGAACTCACCTTATTACACCGATCACACGGCTATCCTTACACCGGATTGATCGGTGAAGGGGAACTACAAGTCCCAGCACAGCAGAGTGCGGTGGTTGGAGGTGCTATGGGGGGGGGGGGATAATCTGTCTCTGTGATGGGGGGGGGGGGGTATGATGAGCTGTGCACCCCAATACCCGCACTGTTAGTGTAAGGATGATCGGATCCGATCACATGGACTCACACATACACAAAGGACATCGTACTGCAGATTGGGGGCTCCATTTACCAATAGAAATCGCCCCATTCACTAATCGCAGGGAAGTCCCCCCAGAACTTGGTAAATGAGGGGGCTCTGCCGACTTCCATCATCCAATCATCAGCAAGATAAAATGCGGTTTCCTTTTTTGCACCTGATTGGAAAGAAAGTAAAGTGAAAGTTCCTCATATTCCCCGATCTCTTGGGAATATTCCCTACAAAGTGCAACTTCCACTGCAAATTGGATGGCATATTTACCCCTAACTTAGTACCCCCCCCCCCCCCCATTGTCTGTAGTAATCATCCTCCAAAAACTCGCTGATTTGGTAGAAGCAGAAGGACATTGCAGACCCCCCATACACTGTATTCTACAGACACATCGGGGGTGCACTACAGTATCACGGATAGATGTCAGTGATGTATATATACAATGTACCCACAAAGACCCCCCTCTATGTCCAGTCCTTGCACCCCCAGCCCTGTCCCGGGAGATGTCCTGATCTGCCCCCATGGGGGGTGTACATTGCAATCATACAAAGCTATGATCGGGCTGTACTGGGGAGGGGGGTGGATATGTCGGGTGTGGGGTGGGGACAGGCTGAGCTCTATAGCAGGAAGCGCAGAGAGTGATCGGCAGTCAGTGTGACAGCGGAGGAGGACCGGCCGGGAGGAGATGTGACAGCGGAGAAGGATGACAGCCACAGGGGACTGCGGGACACATGGAGGAAGGTAATACAGATCTGGGACTGATGTGCCTGCTGTGCTCCCTGACCGATAGGACCGGCAATGGAGAGGAGATAGTAGAAGTTGTAGTATAGAGGAGATAGTAGAGGTTGTAGTATAGAAGAGATAGTAGATGTTTTTTTTTTTTTTTTTTAAATATAAGTTTTAATTAAGAAAACACATATGGAGAGATTCCAACATCACAACATAGGCGATAGTAGATGTTGTAGTATAGAGGAGATTGTAGAGGTTGTAGTATAGAGGTAATATTGGGTGCTGTGCTCCCCCATCTATAGGACCAGAAATCAGAAGGTAATAACAGGTGCTGTGCTCCCTGACTGATAGGACCGGCCATAGGTAGGAGATATAAGGAGCTGTACACAGTGACTAACAATGAGAGATAATATTGGGTGCTGTGCTATAGGACCAGAAATCAGAAAGTAATAACCGGTGCTGTGCTCCCTGACTGAAAGGACCAGGCAGGCAAGGAATAGGTATCCGGAGCAGTGCTCAGTACTCAATGGGGATGATTTACTAGAGGAGCAGTGAATGTTCAGTAAGGCTGGTTTCACACTGGGGCGGGTGGCGGTATAGCGCCGCTATTTTTAGCGGCGCTATAACGTCGGTATTGTTGAACTATTCGGCCGCTAGCGGTGCGGTTTTAACCCCCGCTAGCGGCCAATAAAGGGTTAATACTACCCGCAAACCGCGGCTACAGCCGCGGTTTGCGGGCGGTACTACCGCGTTATCCCATGCATTTCAATGTCAAGGAGCGGTGTAGGAGCGGTAAACACACCGCTCCTCTCACCGCTCCAAAGATGCGGCTAGCAGGACTTTTTTTACCGTCCTGCTAGCGCACCGCTCCAGTGTGAAAGCCCTCAGGGCTTTCACATTGGAGAGAAAGGAGCCGCTGTTTAGGCTCGGTTTGCAGGCGCTATTTTTAGCTAAATAGCGCCTGCAAACCGCCCCAGTGTGAAAGGGGCCTTATGGAAGACAATAGAGCTAAGGGAATAACATGAAGGTATTTGCCTCCAATACCTAATTTAGGGTGATCAAAATCAAGACGATTTAATGACTGAACTTAGCTTCAGCTAGGTGAACTTTCATTTTGCAAAGTGAAAATGACTCTCTCTGAGTAAACCAGCCCCAATGATTTACTAGAGGCAGATGATGTTCACGCAGTGAGGTAGATTTACTAAAGGCGAATAGCCTGTGAACTTTGCAAGTACTGTTGCACTCCGCAAGGTCATTTCCACCAGAGCTTAGTAAACTGCAGGTGAAGCTTCACTTTGCAAAGAATACCCAATCAAATGCAAGGATCTAAAAAACAAACAAAAAAAACAGCACTTTTGCTTGCAAATGATTGGATGATGGAACTTGGAAGTCAGCAGAAGTTCCCCTCATTTACTAAGCTCTGGGGCAAACACCTTTATAGAGTGCAACTGTAATGCCACGTACACACGACCGTTTTTCATGACGAGAAAAATGCAATTTTTTTAATTTGGTCATTAAAAACGATCGTGTGTGGGCTCCAGAGCATTTTTCACGACGTGAAAAATGGGCATTAAAAATTTGGAACATGCTCTAATTTTTCTCGTCGTTTTTCACGTCATGAAAAATGGCTGTGTGTAGGCTTTAACGACGTGAAAAAACGCGCATGCTCAGAGGCAAGTGATGAGACGGGAGCGCTCGTTCTGGTAAAACTAGCGTTTATAATGGAGATAGCACATTCGTCACGCTGTAACGGACTGAAGAGCTCGAGGCTGAAAAGCGCGAATCGTCTCTCACCAAACACAAGGATCAGCAAAAGCAGCCCAAAGGGTGGCGCCATCCGAATGGAACTTCCCCTTTATAGTGCCGTCGTACATTTCGTACGTCACCACGCTTTGCTCGAGCATTTTCTTTCATGATCGTGTGTTGGCAAGGCAGGCTTGAGAAGAATCACGTCGAGAAAAACGTTGTTTTTTTCAATGACATTAAAAACGGTTGTGTGTACGCCGCATGAGGCTGAACTCGCACTGATGTGCAGTAAAGTGCAGGAAAAGTGGATGTACGTTTCCATCCATTTTATGTACGTCTTATCACATGCTGACTTGCAGTGATCTGCGTTTTAGCCCACTTGTTAAATGCAGGTCAACGCATGTATACGTAAAAGATAGTTGTTTTTTATATGTCCTGTTCACACTACAACACTGTGTTGACCAGCGTTAAAATGCAACATGTATGATTTTTAACAAAGCGCAGATCAACGCAGCGTCGTAGTGTAAACAGGACACATAAAAAACAATTGCCTCGTATGTACAGTATACATGCGTTGAACTGCATTTTACAAGTGCTCTAAAACGCAGATCATTGCAAGTCAACACGCTGAAACGCACATAAAATGGATGGAAATGTACCGTATATACTCGAGTATAAGCCGAGATTTTCAGCCCTTTTTTTGGGGCTGAAAGTCCCCCCCTCGGCTTATACTCGAGTCATATAAATTTTACATTGTAAATATTACCTGTAAAGAAGTTGCGACTGCGGCGTCCATCGTTCGAATTCCGCGGCGTCCATCGTTCAAAATTCCGCGGTCTCTTCCTGTTCCTTCCTTGATAGGCGAGTCTCAGCAGACACTCTCCGCCTATCACGAACGTTCTCTCATCCTCAGTTTTCCAGCAGACGTCTGTGATTGGCGGAATACCCAACACAGTGTCTGCTGGGAAAACTAAGGATGAGAGAATGATCGTGATAGGCGGAGAGTGTCTGCTGAGACTCGCCTATCAAGTAAGGAACAGGAAGAGACCGCGGAATTCGAACGATGGACGCCGCGGAATTTGAACGATGGACGCCGCAGCCGCAACTTCTTTACAGGTAATAATTACAATGTAAAAATTTCTTTTTACAGGGAACAGTGGGGCATCGGCTTATACTCGGGTCAGTGAGGTTTCCCAGTTTTTTGGGCAACATTAGGTGCCTCGGCTTATACTCGAGTCGGCTTATACTCGAGTATATATGGTATATCCACTTTCCCTGCATTTTACTGCAAGTCAGAGTGAGTTTAGCTTTAATAACATGAACCTGCGCTAACATTGAATACCTGTCTCCTACACAGAAGAAATACAACATGGTATTTTACTATACACATATCAGTTTGATAATTAAACAGCTTCACCTATTCACCAAGAGAACATTTTCTATTGGTATAGTACACTCATCACTATGCATACCTCCCGCCATGAGGAAAAGGAGTGGTGCCCCCCCCCCACCACCAAGGCCCCAGTTACATGGACAATGCAGAATTAAAAAGCAAACAAAAATTCATGTAGTTAATATGATGGTAGTTTAATTATACTTTAAAGTGGTTGTAAACCCACTTATGCAACATGCACCTACAGGTAAGCCTAGATTAAGGTTTACCTGTAGGTGCAAGAAATATCTCCTAAACCTACACAGTTTAGGAGATATTTGCTAAAAATGACATTGCTCTGTGTCTACGGCGCGCAACGGCGCATTCATAGGGTTAATCCCATTCACAAATCCGGCTTAGCCGGATTTGACGGCTCTCGCGCGTATGCTCGGAGTCACGTCTTCGCCGCTTCGGCCAATCACAGCGCCGGAGCGGCGCTGTGATTGGCTGAAGCGGCGATACCCGGAAGCAACCTTCCGGCTATCGCGCAGCGATGGCTGCGGCTGGAGAGGGAGACGAGGACGGCTTCGGGGGCCCCGATCTAAGGTAAGTGATGCATAATGAGCTAGTATGCTAGTCATACTACCGTGTTTCCCCGAAAATAAGCCCGGGTCTTATATTAATTTTGGCAACAAAAGACACAGTAGGGCTTATTTTCGGGGTAGGTCTTACCATGTAATGTGATGTCTTCTCTCCCCCTCTCTCTCCCTGCCTGACAGGAATCCCCAGTGTGAACTGAGTTAAAATGCTTGTAAAATCCTATAATCCACTCTATTACAGTAGTATATAATGTACAATGTGTGTGTTTCTGTAATATAATTGTGCCAAATACCTTCTGTGGCCCGCCGGAGCTCTCTACCCTGCAATTATATTACAGAAACACACACATTGTACATTATATACTACTGTATTAGAGTGGGTTATAGGATTTTACAAGCATTCTTAACTAGGGCTTATTTTTGGGGTAGGGCTTATATTGCAGCCCTCCTGGAAAAAATCCTTTTGATCCTTCGATGTCGGCTCTTCCTATCATTGTGAAGCAGAATTCACCAAGCGTTGGATTGTTCACCCACTAATAGGGAACGTGAGCTGGGATTAGACCGTCGTGAGACAGGTTAATTTTACCCTACTGATGATGTGTTGAGGTCTTATTTTTGGGGTAGGTCTTATTTTTGGGGTAGGTCTTATTTTCGGGGAAACACGGTAGCTCATTATGCCTTTGTCTTGCAGGTTGTTTTTTTAAAAAAAAAAAAAAAATTACAGGGTTTACAACCACTTTAAGGCACGGTAGTCATGTATACAATGCTACTCACCGGCTATCTAGTTAGTGAAGATCTAATTAATTCTCTTTAAATATTCTATGTTATCCATTATTTATTTTTAAAAAACCTTTATGTAAACGTCATTATCTGTATTCTAGCATAAATAACCAATGTATGTACTTATTATTGTGTAATCAATAAATATTTTTGACAAAGAAAAAAGCAAGCAAAAAGCTAAAACCCATCCATTTTTTTTCCACTACTATTTTTCTTTATATTTCCTTTTCAAAATAATAAATGTAAATAATAAACGAATGGAAAACAAAGTGTAGTGACCTATAACACTTCTGACAGTTCATACAAGTATAACTAAAGGCAAAACTTTTTTTTTTTATAGTTCTGGATAGAGTGGAGTTGGATTCGACCCCCCCTTGCTGTCTGTGCCCCTGTTGGGGAGATTTACAATCTGTATTTGTCCTGTTGTACTATTGTAACCGAAAGTGAAAGTAAGAGAAAATCCCACATTTCGGATTGTCCTCAGAACAGTAATAGAGGGGAAAGTTTACAATGAAACACTAGTACTGGTGACAACCAGGAATTTCCTCACGATGGAAGAATTTCCTCTCACTTCCTGTTTTATCTCTCTACCTGCCAGTAATAGACGATCAGCTCAAAAGATTCCTCATTGGATCAACAGGATTTTTTTTGTATTGTTTTTATAAAGCAGATATAACCAAACTCTTAAATGGTAAGACCAGAAGGGGGGGGGGGGGGGAATAAGAGCTGTCATTATTAGGGTTTGTTCTGATACACTTTTTATGGAGCATTATACATTGTAAAGAAAGACAACTAAGAAGAAATGGGGACAGAAGGGGTTTGGTTCCAAAAGAGGGATAGTCCATCTATATGAGGGACATTTCAGAGGTATACCTGTGTGTGACAGAGGCAGCGAGGACGGGGGTGGGGAGGTACTGAGCTCAGAATGTGACTGAGAGAGCCCAGGAATGGAGAGGAACCAGGCAGATAGTGGAGGTCTATGGGTACTGTGTTCTATGAATTTCTTGTAATGAAGGACTATGGATGCTGTGTTCTGTGACTTAAGGTCTCGGAAAGTAATGGAGGTCTGTGGGAGCCGTGGTCTATGACCAGCAGGTAATGGAGGTCTGTGGGAGCCGTGGTCTATGACCAGCAGGTAATGGAGGTCTGTGGGAGCCGTGGTCTATGACCAGCAGGTAATGGAGGTCTGTGGGAGCCGTGGTCTATGACCAGCAGGTAATGGAGGTCTGTGGGAGCTGTGCTTTATGACCAGCAGGTAATGGGGGTCTGTGGGAGCTGTGCTCTATGACCAGCAGGTAATGGGGGTCTGTGGGAGCCGTGGTCTATGACCAGCAGGTAATGGGAGTCTGTGGGAGATGTGCTCTATGACCAGCAGGTAATGGGAGTCTGTGGGAGCTGTGCTCTATGACCACTAGGTCATGGAGGTGAGGTGGAGATCTGCTCTATGACCAGCAGGTAATGGAGGTCTGTGGGAGCTGTGGTCTATGACCAGCAGGTAATGGAGGTCTGAGGGAGCTATGCTCTATGACAGCAGGTAGTGGAAATCTATGGAAGCTGTGCTCTATGACCAGCAGGTAATGGAGGTCTCTGGGAGTCGTGCTATATGACCAGCAGGTAATGGAGGTCTGTGGGAGCTGTGCTCTATGACCAGCAGATAATGGAGGTCTGTGAGAGTTGTGCTCTATGACAGCAGGTAGTGGAAATCTATGGAAGCTGTGCTCTATGACCAGCAGGTAATGGGGGTCTGTGGGAGCTGTGCATTATGACCAGCAGTTAATGGAGGTCAGGTGAAGATCTGCTCTATGACCAGCAGGTAATAGAGGTCTGTGAGAGCTGTGCTCTATGACTAGCAGGTAATGGAGGTCTGTGGGAGCTATTCTGTATGACCAGCGGGTAATGGGGGTCTGTGGGAGCTGTGCTCTATGACCAGCAGGTAATGGCGGTCAGGTGGAGATCTGCTCTATGACCAGCATGTAATGGAGGTCTGTGGGAGCTATGCTGTATGACCAGCAGGTAATGGAGGTCTGTGGGAGCTATGCTGTATGACCAGTGGGTAATGGAGGTCTGAGGGAGCTGTGCTCTATGACAAGTAGATAATGGAGGTCTGTGGGAGCTATGCTGTATGACCAGCAGGTAATGGAGGTTTGTGGAAGCTGTGCTCTATGACCATGACCAGTAGGTAATAAAGTTCTATGGAGGCTGTACTCTATGACCAGCAGGTAATGGAGGTCTGTGGGAACTGTGCTCTATGACCAGGAGGTAATGGAGGTTTGGGGGGGGGGGGGGGCTGTGCTTTACAACTAGCAGGTAATGGAGGTCTATGGAAACTATACTCTATGACCAACAGGTAATGGAGGTGTGTGGAAACTGTCCTCTATGAACAGCAGGTATTGGAGGTCTATGGAAGCTGTGCTCTATGACCAATGGGTAACGGAGGTCTGTGGGAGCTGTGCTATATGACCAGCAGGTAATGGAGGTATATGGGAGCTATGCTGTATGACCAGTGAGTAATGGAGGTCTGAGGGAGCTGTGGTTTATGACCAGTGGGTAATGAAGGTCTGTGGGAGCTATGCTGCATGACCAGTAGGTTATGAAGGTCTGTGGGAGCTGTGCTGTATGACCAGTGGGTAATGGAGGTCTATGGGAGCTGTGCTCTATGACCAGTAGGTAATGGAGGTCTGTGGAAGCTATGCTTCATAAACAGCAGGTAATGGAGGTTAGTGGATGCCGAGCTTCATGACTCAGAGGACTAATGGAGGTCTATAGGTGCTTGCTTCATGACTGATAGGACCCAGCATGGTTGCTGTGCTCTATGACAGGCAGGTAATGGAGGTCTATGGATGCCCTGCTCTATGACAGCCAGTCACTGAGGTCTATGGACACTCTACTCTATGACTGACAAGACCTCAGGGGAAATGGGGGTCTGTGGAAGCTGTGCTCTATGACCAGCAGGTAATGGAGGTCTGTAGGTGCTATGCTCCCTAAATACAGGACTCTGCAGGTAATGTAGGTCTCTGGGTGGTGTGATTCATGACTTACAAGTCTGTGAGTGCTGTCCTGTATGATTAACACAATCCAGCAGGTGGTGGAAGGTGCAGGTAATGGATGTCTATGGGTGCTGTGTTCCATGAGCGACAGGACCTGGCAGGTAATGAAGGTCTATGACTAACAGGACCCAGAAGGTAATAGAGGACTATGACTAACAAAACTCATCAGG